>JADMNL010000034.1:60540000-62940000 GCA_016271365.2 Neoceratodus forsteri | reverse complement strand
GGTTTTGGGTTTCCTGACCTGAGTCTTCCTTGGGAATCCAAAACTCTCTGTTGCCATTCGGCTAGTTTAAAAAAATGTACAATTTCCACATAGTATAGTTAGTGAGCTTTTGGTCATAAGAATCTGACGGTTAGGTTTCAAAGGGCTGTGGACAGACCCCTCAACCAAGCTTGAGCTCAATGTTCTATGCACTGCATAGAAAATTAACCCTATGTTCTCTGGGGCAGTTTAAAGGCTGGAGCTAACTACAGTTTGTCAGAATACAGCAAGACTCCATTTGAAGAAACGGTTACTAAGGTGAGTAATTTTTTTTCTTTTGCTGCACAGGTTTTAATACAGGGAAAGGATAGGGGTTTTCTCCACAGGTTCTAGTACAGAGAAAGGATAGTTTTTTTCTCCACAGGTTTTAGAATAGGGGAAGGATAGGGTTTTCTCCACAGGTTTTAGTACAGGGAAAGGATAAGGGTTTTCTCCACAGGTTTTAGAATAGGAAAAGGATAGGATTTTTCTCCACAGGTTTTAGAAAAGGGAAAGGATGGGGCTTTTCTCCACAGGTTTTTTGAATAGGGAAAGGGTAGGGTTTTTCTCCACACGTTTTAGAATAGGGAAAGGATATGGTTTTGCTTGTCAGATTTTAGTACAAGGAAAGGATAGTGGTTTTCTCCACAGGTTTTAGAATAGGGAAAGGATAATGGTTTTCTCCACAGGTTTTAGAATAGGGAAAGGATAGGGTTTTTCTCCACAGGTTTTAGAATAGGGAAAGGATAGGCTTTTCTCCACAGGTTTTTTGAATAGGGAAAGGGTAGGGTTTTTATCCACATGTTTTACAATAAGGAAAGGATAGGGTTTTTCTCCACAGGTTTCTGGTATTATTTTGTCTGATGGAACACTCTTTGTGTATGATGACCCATACACTTGAAAAAAGTCATTCTGCAGCAACAGTGACTTTGATAGTAAAACAGAATGACTTTCCATTCTGCTTTGGTTTATAAAATGGACAAAGGATTTCAAGCAATCTCATTGGTTGTTAGTCGTGCATTAGAAGTGTCTAATGCACAGCTAAAACAAGAAACCCAGTTTAGAATACACAGGCCCATTTTATAAGCCACTCCGGGGATGTGCATTAGACAGTTCTAATTCATGGCTAGGGGACTGGATGCATCGGCCTGTGGCCTCATCCCTCACTACATCCCCCTAGCCATACATTAGATCTGTCTAATGCACACCCCATCATGTCTTATTGCTTACATATTGATGATCTCCAACTATTCTGTATAATGTATGGGGAGATAGAACATGGGAATATTAACAACCAAGGCATTGTAGGATAGGGTAAATTAAGACAAATGTGTTCTGTGTCCAGGAGCCAGCGTGTTCTGTGGCCAGCATGGACATACCATGGGTGGTTGGGAATGGCACCCCGGCTATTTGCAGGTTGGTCTGGGTCGGTCTGTAATGTGAAATTAGGGCTCAGAAATGTCATCCAAGCCCCTGCAGATGTAAGAAAAGATGTAATCCATTGACATTTACCTCTTGTATAATCTATATAATCTGTATAATCCAATAAATGTGTAAGAGAAACAGTTTGACACAGGGAATGACTGAATGGTGTCAGCCATCTTGTTTTTGGTCATGTGACCCAGGGGATGTAGCTATGGGTACAATCTGGGCCTTAATTTACTCACTCACTTCCCTGCCACGTAAAACAGGCTACTTCTTACTTTTCCTTTTTGAATTTATTGACATGCACCCCATAATGCAATAGGTGGTCACCCCATTGCTCAGCACGGGCATACCATGGGTGGTTGGGTATGGCACCACGGCTGTCTGCAGGTGGGCCTGTAATGAGAAATTAAGGAACAGAAATTTCATCCAAGCCCCTGCAGATGTAAGAAAAGGTGTAATCTATTGACATTTACCACTTTTATAATGTAATTATCACAATAAATGTGTAACACAAGCAGCTTGACATAGAAAATGACCAAACAAAGGTAGCCATCTTGTTTTTGGTCATGTGATCCAGGGGATGTAGCTATGGGTACAATCTATGCCTTGATTTACTCATTCACTTCCCCATCATGTAAAACAGGCTGCATCTTACTTTTCCTTTCTCAGTTTATTCGGATGTACCCCATAATGCAATAGGTGGGCCCCTCATGGGCCAGCATGGCCCTACCTTGGGTGGTTGGGTATGGCACCCCAGCTATATGCTGGTGGGTCTGTAATGTGAAATTAGTGATCATAAATTTCATCCAAGCCCCTGCAGATGTACGAAAAGGTGTAATCCATTGACATTTACTACTTTTATAATGTAGTTATCCCTACAAACATGTAACAGAAGCAGTTTGATACAGAAAATGATCGAATGGTAGCTGCCATCTTATTTTTGGTCATGTGACCCAGGGGATGTAGATATGGGTACAGTCTGGGCCTTGATTTACTCATTCACTTCCCTGTCATTTAAAACAGGCTACTTTTTACTTTTCCTATTTGAATTTATTGGCTTGCACCCCATAATGCAATAGGTGGACACCCCATTTGCCAGCATGGGCATACCAAGGGTGATTGGGTATGGCACCCTGGCTATCTGCAGGTGGGTCTGTAATGTGAAATTAGGGATCAGAAATTTCATCCAAGCCACTACGGATGTAAGAAAAGGTGTAATCCATTGACATTTACCACTTTTATAATCTAGTTATCTCAATAAATGAGTCACAAGCAGTTTGATACAGAAAATGACTGAACGGTGTCAGCCATCTTGTTTTTGGTCATGTGACCCTGGGGATGTAGCTGTGGGTGCAATCTGGGCCTTGATTTACTCATTCACTTCCCTGCCATGTAAAACAGGCTACTTCTTACTTTTTCTTAATGGATTTAGTGACATGTACCCCATAATCCAGTAGACACCCCCCATAGGCCAGCATGGCCCTACCATAGATGGTCCGTTCTGGTCGCTCTCATAATTTGTAGGTGGGAAACCAATGTAAAATTTGTGTTTATATAAAGAATTTGTAACCTGAAAGTGAAAATTAGTTACATTTTAGACAACAATTTTTATCAGTGATGCAACCGATTTTAATGTTTTTATAAACTTCATTATTTTTTGTGAATACAAATTTGCAAAAACAATTTAAATTTCACTAAAAAAAATATATATCTCCAAACGTCTTAGTTGGAAAAGTTATATTTTCACTTTAAATTATAGTTGTGTTAGGTTCTTACTACCCTGACAAAAAAGGTTTACCAGGGAATTAAGAAAAATTATGTAATAATGTCATAACCAGTAGGTGTACAAACCCAGTGAAAATGACTCTGGCAGCAGGGATATGCAATTTACAGAAAAACCTTGGCAGTGTAAGGGTTAATATTATCAACATTACTGCCATATATTTAAAATATGTATTTTTTCTTTATGGAAACTTTAAACTGTTTGGCTAAAATGGAACTGAAGTACTGTTTATGTTATTTCCGCATGCTTAAAGTGGGTAATCTGGCAAACTCGCTGCCAATCCTTCTTAAGGGATACTGTCATTTCTATACAAGATGTTATTTTTTAGAATACAAGCAGAACTAGATGCAATTTTTCAGAATGAAACTAAGCAAATGGGAGAAGACGTCCGTAAACAGTTATGGAAAGGTATGGGTTGATTTGCAGTTGGTTTTTTTTTCCCCTTTTTAGGTTTACAGTGTTGTTTTAGGAATGACTTATCAAGGTGGACTTAGAAGTTTTATTTTTTTCTAACAATATACAAGACAATGTATGAAGTTTATTTTTTTTCTTTCTTTCTTTCTTGTTATGGCAAGATGATGATATGTTGTTTTTTAGGTTTTCACCTCTGACGTTACTAATGTAGATATTGTTCACTACGTTTTCATATGTGCTGTGAACATGCTTGTATGTATTTTGTTTTTGTTCCATTAAAATATTCCTCTTCTCTTTTTGAGAAGTGCCATAGCATCTTTAACATCCACCTGAGCTACCACCAGAACAGACGGATGGCACATCGGTTTAACATCTCATCTGAAAGATGGCACCTCAGGAGTGCAGCACCCACCTTCATGCTGCACTACAGTGTCAGTTTTGAGATTTAACCCAAGCACCTGGTGTGTGTGGTGTAGCACTAAATATGCATAAGGGGATTTGCATGGCCAAAAACAAAAAGGTCTGACTTCACAACGCAGAGGCCCCTCTTTGCACATCTAGGATGTTGGTTGATGATATCATAGAAACATCGAATTTGATGGCAGATAAGGACCGCTTGGCCCACCTAGTCTGCCCACTTCCCCACCTGCTTGATAAGCTGCAGATTCTAGTTAACCAACAACTTACTTCCTCCCACCCCCCCACTAGAATTACTTTATGTCTGCCCCATGCAATCTTGAATTCTCCCACTGTTCTTGCCTCCACAACCTCCTCAGGAAGCCTGTTCCATGCATCCACAACTCTCTCCGTGAAGAAATACTTCCTCATATTACCTCTGAGCCTCCCCCCCATCTTCAAATTGTACCCCTTGTTCTGGTACATCTCTTTTCTGAAAGATGCTACTCTTGGACTTTAATTCCCTTGAGGTACTTGAAAGTTTTTATCATGCCCCCCTTCCTCCTTTCCTTAAGGGTATACATATTAAGCTGCTTTAGTCTCTCTTCATATGTCTTCTGGTGCAGATTCTGCACCATTTTGGTTGCCCTCCTCTGAACAGCTTCCACTCTGTCTATGTCTTTGCGGAAATGGAGTCTCCAGAACTGCACGCAGTACTCCAGATGGGGTCTCACCAACTGTGTGTACATGGGAATAACTTCTTGTTTTCTACTGTTGATGCCTCTCTCTATGCATCCCAGTATCTCCCAGCCTTCCTTATTGCCTTCTCACACTGCTTGCCCACCTTAAGGTCACCTGATATAATTACTCCCAGGTCCCTTTCAATTTTTGTTGTTGTTAGTATCTCACCCCCCATTGTGTACTCTTCCCTGGGTTTTTGTTTCCCAGGTGCATTACTTTGCTCTTCTTTGCGTCGAATCTAAGCTGCCATACATTTGACCATTCCTCCAACCTTGCCAAGTCCCTTTTCATCCTTTCCACCCCACCTTGTGTATCAATCCTGTTGCAGATCTTTGTGTAGTCTGCAAAGAGACGTACTTTCCTTCCAGGTGCTCTCCAGTGTCACTTATAAAGACATTAAAGAGACTGGTCCCAGTACTGAACCTAGTATATGCTAGGCATTTAACGCAGTAAGCAAATAATACTTTACAAACTAATGGCAAGTTAATGACAAAAATCAAAAGCCATTAAACAACTTGCAAAATGATCAGAATTAATGAGTTTTATCTAATTGTAATGGGAAATCAATGAAAATGGTATTTTAATGGCTCTAATTGCTAGCAGTAGTATGAGAAATAGAATCTGATGTGTTTTTTTAGATGAGATTTGCACCAGCTTGGTTGCTGAACACATGGCAAGCATGCAACATGTGACCCTGTTGTGATTTTTAAATGATGTTCACATCAGTTTAACTGCTGCACTCATGTCAAGCATGCAACACGTGAACCTGATGTGATTTTTAGATGTTTGCATCAGCTTACCTGCTGCACACGTCAAGCTTGCAGCATGCAAACCTGATTTGCTTTATAAACCTGGTTTGCTTAGGTTCACTTTGTGTATGCGAACCACATACAAACATTGCACAGTTAAGCAGGTGGCATGCATTCTGCATGTACACAGCACACTTATATTTGTAAGGGGTGTCACATTCGGGAGTTCTTTTGTCCCTTCTCCCTGACACCTCTCCAGTTGGGTACTTCCTGAATACCATACCTTACCTCCCCAACTGGTGTAGTTGAGAGCTACCAAGGGTAGAGGATACTGCACTGGACTAACCTGGGGATCTTCAGGAATGTGAGACACTGGTTCTGTAAGCAAGGATACTGACATTTGCACTGATGAAAAAAGAAGGTAAATTTTACTGAGAAGGTGAAAAAGTAGCCTGTATAGCCACAAATGGCAAAACGCACCTTTGCATAAACTTGTGAACAAAACCATGAATTGCAATTTGATGAAACACTTCTACTTTCCATTTTCCCCAGCGGTACCAGGTCAATATTGTGCATACAAGAGAGTGTGGCATTAACCACTCTGTGTAGAGCACAACTGACCTTACAGCGGCAGGGTAGAACAGCAATAAGGAATTACCGCTACCCCGTTGCTGTACACTGCAAATGTGGAAGCATCATGTTGTCATGTGCTGGGGTGATGTTTGAGCCGCTGCCATGGTGGGGTGGCTAAGGCACCAGCACACAGCAGAAACACAGATTTGGGACCATGGCTTAGTTCCCAGCAGGTCTTGCTCTGCTGCAACTTTTTGGGGGTTGTTTTGTTTGTTAAAAAAAGTTTCCCTCCTCCCGAGTTAGTCTCTATCCCCTAAGTCCACCACCCCCCGGAGTTTGTTATATTAATTCTGAGAAGGGTGGGGGGTAAAGCCCCCCGCAAAAAAAACCAAGGGAGGCCATTATTGTCAAGCGCGTGCACTGTTTATGTTGGGTCTGTGTTTTCCTCAGCGATATCATAGCGCATGCCCTTTTACTTGTGGCACTGGTTGCTGCATGGTTTTTGAATGTGACGGAATGACCCCGTGCCTCCCCAGCAGGGCACACCACACCACATCACCACACTTTCCTTAGCGACTGCAGGCACACACCACACAACAGCCCTCCAATACACATTTTCCCTGGAGACTGCAGGTACACACCACTTACCAGCCCTCCAATAAGCACTTTCCCTGGAAACTGCAAGACCACACCATCCACCAGCACTCCAATACACACTGTAGCCTTAAGGGCAAGCAGTGACAACTAGGCCTTATCCCTCCGTAGTCAGCCCACTGACCCCTTACACCAGCTACCCACCCTGGTATCTATAACAGTTACCTTATTTATTTAAAGAGCAGCTGATGCCTTCAGGACAGCTTTATCAAAACATAATATTTAGACACAGTTCAGCTTGTTTTTCATATTATGTTTGCATTTTCCTCCGCATTATATAATATTGAGGTCATCTGCATGAAAAGAGGATCTTTGCTTCTGAAGAGTTCATCTATTCCTGTTGCTTTCTTCCTACCTGAGGTCATAATGCATTGCTTTGTGACATTACAGTTACTCCTATGGGAGCAGATTGTGATGAAGTAGGGAGTCAGCTATGGAGGCAGGTGAACTCCCTTGGATAAAGACCATGTATTCATAACAATTTCCTCCCTGATACACAATGGGGAAGATAAGTCTATAGAATACACATGGCATGCAAGATGAATTGTACCTAACTACTGTGTTTTTCAAAGTTTTCTTTGAGGCGTCAGTAACTTTAACTCTATAGCTCTACACAATTAAAATAATTTGACATTTCTCTATAACAGATACACTTTAAGCAATCAGGAACAACAGCGGCATGAAGCATACCAAATACTGATACATTAAAGGCTAGGACATTTCCCCCCTCAGTCCTTGAACTGTTCAGTCCTTCAGATGACAGCCTTTTAAAATGCAGAAGGACTGAGGCAAGTTTATTTTACTTCCCTGTCACTTGACTTTTAAAATAGTCCCCAAATAGTAGCAATACATTTTTTTACAGTACCACATTCCTTGGATTACTTTAAGAAATTCTTTGATGAAAACGTCTGAGGAATTCCTCTGAGGGCCCTCTGGAGCAAGCAGCTGTGGTGATGGAACACTGGAGAAGTGAATTCTTCAGGTTGCAGTTTTTTTCTGTGAGGAAACTTTGGTACATCTGGATAATCAGGCACTTGAAGCAGCAGGCTCTCTGTTCTCTCCCTGCTCTCACTTCACAGAGTCACAGAAATCTGACAGCAGAAAAGGACCTCATCGGCCCGAGTCTGCTCTTTCCCCACTCCCCTACTCATCTCCACCCTTACAGGCCCTTCCCTTCCCTTCCCTACCCAATCCCATGTGTCTGTCCCATGCCCTCTTAAATCCCTCCACTGTTTCGGCCTCCACCACCTCTTCTGGTAGTGTATTCCAGACCTCCACCACTTTTTCCATAAAGAAACACTCCCTCACATTGCCTCTATGTCTTCTACCTTCCAATCTTAGTTCATGCCTCCTAGTTTTAGCCCCCTCCTTCCTTCTGTACAAGCTCCCCCTTCACTTTATTAATCCTTTTCACATATTTAAATGTTTAAATTATCTCTCCCCCCTTCTAGTCTGCAATGGGTACAGATCCAGTTCTCTACACCTGTGTTCATATAGTTTCCACCTGCATGCTGTGCACCATCTTGGTTGCTCTTCTCTGAACCTTTTCCACCCCATCAATGTCCTTGCATAGGTGCGGTCTCCAGAACTAGACCCCATGCTCCAGGTCAGGTCTCACTGTGGCCTTGTAAAAAGACATCAGCACCTCCCTCCTTCTGCTGGTTATGCCCTCCCAGTGCATGCCAACATTGCATTAGCCTTCCCCGCTGCCCTGCGACACTGGCCACCAACCTTAAGGTTGCCTGATGCTATAATCCCCAGATCCCTCTCCTGCTCTTTTTTTATTTCCACCCCTCCTAGAATGTAAGATGTTCTTGGGCTCTTGCACCCTAAATGCATCACCACACACTTTTTGTCATTGAATTTTAGTTTCCAAGATTCTGACCACCCCTCCAGAGTCCTCAAGTTATGGTTCATGGCCTCTACCCCCCTGGGGTGTCCACCCTATTGCAGATTTCTGTATCATCCGTGAATAGGTACACTCTTCCCTCTAGACCCCCTGCTATATCACTGATGTATATATTAAAAAGGAGGGGTCCCAGCACCGACCTCTGGGGCACCCCACTCATTACCCCCTCACTGTGGAATGCACCCCTTTTACCACCACTCTCTGACTTCTGCCCACCAACCAGTTTTCCACCCACCTAGTTATTTTCTGCCACCACCCCTAAGCTTTCCAGCTTATTCACTAACCTTCTGCGAGGGATGGTGTAGAAGGCCTTACCAAAGTCCAGATAGGCCACATCCACTGCCCCCCAGTCAACCACCTGCATCACCCAATTAAAGAACTGTATCAGGTTCATCTGGCAGGACCTCCCATTTGTGAATCCATGCTGCATTTTGTCCTGCAGTCCGCTGTCCACCTGGTAGTCCATCACCATTTCTTTTATTAGTGCCTCCTTCACCTTGCCCTGCCCAGGTGAGGCTGACCAGGTGATAATTTTCCACCACCTCCCTACTGCCCCCCTTGTACAGTAGCACCATATCCACCCTCCTCCAGTCCCTTGGCACACACACCCTGTATCCATTGACAAGTTAAACAGTCTCATCAGTGGGGCTGCCAGCTCCTCCCTCAGTTCCCTGAGTACCTTCGGGTGCAAGCCGTCCGGCCCCATCACCTTGTTCACCTTTAACCTGACCAGTTCCTCCCTTACCCTGTATATGCTGAACATGCTAGGATCCACCTTTCTGCCTTCCCTGGCCCTCTCCCCCAGATCTGGTCCCCTAACCTCCCTCTCCTTCGTGAAGACCGAGCAGAAGTAGCTGTTCAACACTTCTGCTTTCTCAAGGTCCCCTTCCAGTTGTACTCCCCCTGCAACCTTACTTGATGTTATTTTATTGGATTTTATGAATCGGTATTTATTGTATTCGTGGTTTATTATATTGTTTTTATTTGGAATTGTTTGTTAAAGTGCCTTGGTTTTTGATTGGTGTGGTACAAATAAATAAACATTATCATCATCATTACTACTATCCCCTGCCTCGCCCTCCTTCTTTCCCCCACATTACCTAAACAAAGTTGTATTCCCCCCTTTTAGCCCACTTAGCTATTTTTTCCTCAGTATCAGCTTTAGCCCCCCTTATCTTCTGCCCTACCACCCTGCTCTTCTCCATATAAGCCTCCCGGTCCCCCCCCCCTTTGTGTCTCCTTATATTCTCTGAATGCCCTTTTTCTTTCCCTGACCACCTCCCTTGTAAACCAGAGTGGTTGGCTCCTTTTTTATTCTTCCACACCTTCTTAATGCAAATTTCAGTGGCCTTCAGTACCCCACCTTTAATAGCTCCCCATCGTTCCTCAGCATCCCCTGTATTCCCCTTACCTGCCATTTCTTACCCAAATATCCTCCTAATTTTGATAAAGTCCATCTTCCTGAAGTCTATCACCTTCATTCTATTCTGATTTGTCTCCCTCCCCATTTTTACCCTGAATCTCACCATCCTGTGATCACTAGTACCTAGTCCTTCACCCACCACCACCTCTTCCACACTCTTCCCATTTATGAGGACCACGTCCCACAGGTTACCACCCATAGTGGGTTCCCTGACCAGCTGTTGCATGAATACCCCTTGTAGTACCTCTAGGATCCCCCTGCTCCTAGCTGATACCACCACTGGGATCCCCCAGTCCACGTTGAGGAGGTTTAGGTCCCACACTAGCAGATGCTCATACTTGAGAGCCATCATTGTAACTGCCTGTATCAGCTATCTATCCCCTTCATCCCTCTGCTTTGGAGATCTGTGCAGCACCCCATCCTCAATGATTCCCCAGTCTGTTGGTCAAGTATGGTCCACATGAGCTCTGTTTCCTCTACCTCCTCCTGCCTTTCCATTACCCTAATGTCTTTTATGATGTATAATGGCACCCCAACCCCTCTTACCATGCCTGTCCTTTCTAAACAGTCTGTAGCCTGTGATAACTGTCTCCCAGGCATGATGTTCTGTCCACCATGTCTCACTTACCACTACTATGTCCAGTCCCTCTTCCACCATGATGGCCTCCAAGTCCACAATTTTGTTCCCCAAACTCCTGGCATTGGCTGATATTCCTTTCCACCAGGCCCCCCTTCCCTCACTGCTTTCCCCTACTAACCTTTGCTTGTTCTTGCTTCCTACCCATATTTTATCTCCATTCTGGGGGGATGCTGATAACCTCCCATCACTCCTGCCACTTTGAGTGGCCCCTTTCTTGACCAGCCCCAAAATTCTTTAAAGTCCTCTAATTTTCTCTTTAGCACTGCTTGTCCCTCCCAGTTTAGATGTAGTCTGTGTGGGGCAAATTGGCTCTCATCCTCCCACATTGATCCCCAGTCCCCTACTAACCCAAACACCATCTGCCTCCATCAGCCCTCTAGCCATTGATTACATTCTTCAATCCTCTGCTTTCTTAATGTGCTTGCACAGGCAGTACCTCTGAGGGCACAATTGAATGGAACCCTGCACTATTGCAGAACCTAGCAAGCTCCCGGAACCTAGCCTGAATCTCTAGTAGAGTACTCCCCTTCAGATCATTGGTGACTAGGTGGAACACCAAGTGTGACCTCTCATCTTGCTTCTTGCCCCATGAGGGTATATTGTGCCTCACCTTTAGTGCCATAATTCCTGGCGTACACTCAACCCAGATGGTACTGCCCCTGCCATCCTTTCTCCTCCATCCGATTCCCTTTAGTAATGAGTCCCCTGTGAGCATGACCCTGCCTCTCCCATCCTCCTGCTTGTGCTTTTAATTCTCTAGCTTACTTCCCTTTCCTGGCTTTCCATTTCCTTCCCTGTCCCATTACCCCCCTTGTCCATCTCCTTTCCCAGAGTTTTGCTCGCCCTTCAGACTGAATCTCTCATTCCCCCCCACTGGTGTCCCCTCCACTTACTACCCTATCTGACTCTGCACTAGGATACAAGCGATCCCCTAATCCCATTATACTTTAATTAAATAATGGCTGTCCCCTTCAGGCTCTATCACTGCAGTAGGACTCTTCTGACTGAACACCCACTTGACTTGGGTCCCTCCTTCTTTGTCGCTCTCCCTGCTTGATTTTCCTGCACACAGGCTGTGCATCTACTTTTATGCCTCAAACTCATTTACATATGCTAATTTCTGGTCACTATGTAGACACTGACCTGTCACAGTCCTTTCTGCAGCAGCATAAGCCATAATGGAATACACAGTTTTTGAAACCCAACTTCCCTTCTCAGCATTCTAAGGCTTCCTTTTTTAAGGCTGTAGGTGGAGCCTATAGCCATTTTGCTATCTGTAGCTTGAAAATGGAGTTTCATGGAACACATTTTTTGGACTTTTCAGTGTATCCTTCCACATCTACAAATCACTATGACAACTAAAATAAAATAATCCCTTCTTTCTGTTTAGAATGTTGGAGATATAACTCCAAGCTGCTTATCAGATGGCCATTAGGAAACTGAAACAGCTTGTTAAATATTGGTTGCCTGTGAAACTGGAGATTTGTTTACCCCCTTTGAAATGGAACAGCTTGCACATTTAAATGCCTAGCATTTAAACATTTTTTGCTACTAACTTCAGTAGGGGATGAATATCTTTCAAGAAAGTCATACCTCATAAATGTTACCCTTTCCCAGCAAAGTTTGTAAATATTTACACTGTATTTTAACCTCTCAAGACCTATCTGATAAAATGCCAGGTCTTCGGTGAACTATCCAGACTAAATATATATATTTCTTTTTGACAGAAAGGGCTGTGGCCTGCTTCCCAAATATAACAGATAATAGCTACTGAGATCTCTTATTGTGTGTGTGTGTGTGTGTGTGTGTGTGTTTGTGTTTGGGAGAGGGGTGGAGAAACAGTCAAACTCCTGGCAAGGGAGACCTCATCTAATGAATTAACTGTTGACAAACCTTGAGTGATACAGAAGCAAATGATCTGATACCTTTTATGCTGGCTTCTTCGTATGTTCATATGAACATAGATGTAACAAAAAGAACTTATACCATTTATAAAATTCCTGATCAAACAACTGCAAACAGAAGACTGTTTTTTGTCATTTTATAGTATGATGTACTGAGTGTGTATTTACTGAGTTGCTGGATCAGGGCCTTGAAGAAAATAATAACTTTTACTTAACTCATTCAAGATTCCATCAGGTGGACAGTAAAAAGTCTATAAGAATTTGTCTGAAAACTAACAACTATAAGATGCAAAAATAGCATTTGTGTGTGTGTGTGTATATATATATGAATGTCTTTAATTTATTTGTAATAAATTTGTTTACAGGCATTACTAGTATCTTTTGAAAGACTGTCTGACTTGTGATTACTAATTTTGAGTATAGTTCATGAAATAATGAACTTGATATTTGTTTTTTCATACAGTCCCCCATTATGCCTTATGCATAGCATATAAATCCAAATCATTTCATGGCCATCGTGACATATAATATTAATACTGAGCAGCAAATCAGAGCTCTTTTCCTAATAAAAGGCTGCTGATATAATAAAGAACAAAGTCATAAATAAGGAACCAGTGGCTAATGGAAAAATCTACAAGGATTTATACAGGGATTTGATACTGCCACTGTGGGGGAAAACATAAGGAAAATGAAGGCTCCTTACAGGGTAATGGGTATTTGGATCTGGGAGCACTGAATATTTCTTATCCTGTATTTTGTACACTAGATAGGGCAGGGGAGATGTTACATCTCATTGTCACAGGGATGTTCATTTACATATTTTTTGCACTGTATTTACTCAGGCTGTCCCAGATTAGAGGCAATATCCTGTTTTCAGTGGGGTCATGATTTTACCATTTTTTATAATGTATTTATTCAGGGTACCTAGTCCAGGGCCCCCCATATTCAAAGGAGATACACAGCGCATACCAGTGGAAAAGGGAGATGTGCCGGACAACTCCAACAATGCGCAGCAGCCGATATTCAAACGTGCGGGATGCGCTGGCCACAAGGGAATGGGCCAGGGCACACACACATGGTATGCTGTTCAAGTCAAGGGGGCAATCCCATGCATATGCCATGCTGCAGCATATTCAGTGGAAATGTGCCCCTCGCAGTCCAGAGCACTATGGCCCCCAGTTAGGCCATGACTAGCTGGCTTAACCCAGCCAGCCACCCACAGGCAGGCTGCAGATGTGCACCCAGGTGCACAGCAGCCTGGCAGCCCTGGTGGACTAGAGGTACCCCTTTCCATCCCCAATCTAGCCAACTCCATCCCTGAAGAGCTTCATAGTGTAGGGCCCCCACAGACCCAATCACACCAGAGGAAACCATGGTCCATCCATAGTCTAGAGGACTTCCATCCACAGCCTCTGTACACAGACACCATCATTCCCCCCCATTCCCAACCTGTTGCAAAGACTGGCACTGCCCTCCACACCCTGCCATGGCCAGCCATTGACTGCACTGAACCTGGGCTGGGGACCTGCACTCTGGAATGACCTAAATGACTGTACTGTGCATTAGGGCACCACGCCAGCTGTGGATCCACCAGTGTATGCAGCCATGTGTACGTCCCTTACAAACCGAAGAGGGAATTTACATACCTCCAATGCATGCCTTGCTAATGCTGTATCTTCTTGCTGTCATACACTGCTGCAAGTCCACACTGTCCCCTGTTCCCCTGTGTAACATGCCACCCTCTGGACTGCTGAGGTATCCCGGGTGCCATGGGGTGTGACATTTTGTAATGCCACTTGCAGTGTATGCTTCAGCTATGGATAGTTCATCTGCAGTTCCCCAATTGTACAAGTGAATGGGAGGTCAGCTGTAACATGCCTGTTTTGGGACCTGTGTGAGTGGGTACAGCATCGGCCATCACCCACACTGAGCAGTGCAATGGCACCGGGATGATGGATCTGTATGCAAGTACCTGAGGTGTATGGCCACTGGGTGTTTTCACCCACACACAGCTCGTGCCTACTTATAACAGATTTCAGCATCCTACTGCAAGTGCTTCACCACCGACCAATAGAGTGGTGTGATACTATTACAGAGCCAGTTGTCACAATGGGATTGCCTGGGGTGCAGGGAGGGGGGTGTCTGTGCACTGTTGAGGGGGAGTGAGGGCAATTACACTATTGACATGGACTGTAGGTGTATTCAGGTGCAATTAGGGATGGCATTGGGGTCCCTACAACACGAAACCAATAGAACCTGGACTCCCGTACGATCGGGGCTGGTGAAATGGGTGGGAGGGTGTCACTATACCATGAGAGACTTCAGGGCCTGTCCCACATGGGAGTGATTGGGGTCGGGGCTTGGGGGCAAGAGCTGCTCTGCTGCATTCATCCCCATGCCAACATGCAAATGGGCTGGTAATGAGCATGCATAAGGCCACTTTGCACCCTGCATGCTCAATTAGTTCATTTGCATTACTGGGCTGACTATCATCCATGGGGGCTACGGCGTATACCGGTATGTGCCATGTATTCCCCCTGGAAGGTATTCAGTCAGGTCACCCTGGATGCACCTGATTTGGCGGCCGCCTGCACTGCGACTCCCATCCAGGGTCGCACTTTCAACAGGAGCGATGAAGCCCTCCAGGATGAAGCGCAGTGTCACAGGTTTACTGCATGACAAAAGGGATTAACTCCCTTTGAAATTGCATTGTTTGCTGCAATAACTCTACTGTAGAATTCCTTAGTGCTGTGCTTCATCCTGGTGGACTTCACTGTATGCACACCCTGTACCGGTGGCGCATTCTCTTTGAATATTGTATCAGTGCTGATCGGTGTACCCAATTTGTGCAATGCATCTTTCTGCTCCTGCATCAATCTGGCACTTAATATATCCCCCCAGATGTAAAATATTGTTTTTAGTGCATTCTGATTTTACACAATGCAGCATAATGTTGTATAGATGTAAAGGTCCACTGAAAATAAGATACAATTTCTTCTGTGAACTATCCAGACTAAATATACAGCAATCAGCAGGCATATTCTAGGAAAACACATTGTAAAAGGAGACCACATTGAAACTGCCTCTCCACAGATCTGCATTGTGCAAATTCATTAGAAATACTGGGTAAAAGCATCCCAAAAGCTCTCCACAGCCATATCTTCTCTGACCAGAATTTGTTTAGGGCTGCAGTGGGTGTAGTCCTGCAGACCTTTTGCATTCAGTAAAAAAAGGTGTTCCACATTCCTTCCAACCAAACTAACAACATGATGTAGTGTAAAAGAAGTCGCCTCTGTGTGGGAGTGCTTGTGCTTGCACTATTTTTATGTTGGTTCGTGCATGCGCAGCCAACATGCGGTAATAGCAGATTTGGAGGCATGGTCACTGTTAGGCGAATGCAGGGCATGCACCAGTAGGTGCGTCCCTCATTCCCCAATAAGCCTGCATGCGAGCGCCACACCATGCATACATAATGTGGTGAGCACATCTAAGGAAAGGTCTGCTGCAGTGTGAGTAAAGCTCGTCATACATTGCGGATCTCCCAACGTGCTTTCCCTGGTGGTGAAAAAAATTAACATGGCACACTGCCTGCCATACTGCCGACTTCGGGGGTGCCCAATCCCCCTATCGGCATGCCCAGCCTCAGTGTATGTGCTGACGGGGGAGCCCACTCCCCGTCGACATAATGCACCCCCCCATTTGTTGTGTGCCGAGGGGGGTGCCCAATCCCCCTCGGCTCTTGCCCCCCCACTAACGTTGTGTGCCGACAGGGGTGACCAATCCCGTTGGCTACAACATCCCCAAAACACTTAGGTGGCATGCTGGGAGCCCACCCCTGCATGCCAAATCCCCTGAAAAATAAAAACCGTCCCACGATGTTTTTTTTTTGTTTTAAACCCTCTGAAAAAAGAAACTGGTCCCTCGCCGTCTCCCTGCCCCCCTCCCGCAACCCACACCCAGCCTCTGCGCACCCTGCCTCCTCACACCCCCCCAACCCTAGACTTACCTCCGGAGTCTGGCACGATGATCTGCGGTGGACCGGGCACATGTCTGCACTCTTCGAAGCCGACCGAGAACTAAAGAAATGCCGGTAAGCTGTATAATGGCATAAATGGAGGTTTTTTCAACTTTGGTGTATATCTCAGGCATTTTTTGGAATTTTTACACCAAATTTTCAACATGGGGTTATTGGGACCCCTCCTCGTGAATTCAATCACTGTCATGGCATTATTCAGTCCCGAAAGGTGATTTCACGGTCACTGCACGGAATCACCTTTCGGGATCAAGTAACGAAATGACAGTGCCACTGTTCAGGGGGGGCTCTCAAAAAGCCTATGTTGCAAATTTGGTGAAAAAAATCTCCAAAATGGTTGTTTAATGAGCGTGCATTGCGCTGTTTCCACGCATGCTCGTAACTTTGTGAATTTGTAATATTTTTACTCCAGATTTTCAAAACTGCCATTTTTCCACACCTCCTGATGAAAAGTCTAGCTGTCATTTTACATATCCTTGCTGAAATGTGTTTTCACATGTCCGGTGCAGAATAGCACAGTGACTGGGAGAAATCAGTTTTTGGGACAGTTTGATGAAATGACGGTGACACTGTTCATGAGCAGAGGTCCTAAAATACCTATGTTGAAAATCTGGTGCAGAACATCCATAAAATGACTGTGTTACAAGCGTGCATTGCGCAGTTTCCATGCACCCTTGTAACTTTGCAAATTTGCAATATTTCCATGCCAGATTTTCAACACTGGCATTTTTTCACACCTCCTTATGAACAGTACAGCTGTCATTTTCACATCCTGCCCAAAATGTGTTTCTGCACCTGTGGTGCACAATGGCGTGGTTGCTGTGGGAAATCAACTTTTGGGACAGATTAACAAAATCACAGTGCCACTGTTCATGAGGGGAGGTTCCAAAATGCCTATGCTAAAAATGTGGCTAACAAACTCCCAAAAATAATTAGGTTACGGACTTGTGTTGCGCAGTTTCTATGCATGCTCATGACTTCACCAATTTTTCATATTCTCACTCCAGGTTTTCAATGTTGCCATTTTTTTTTTGCCTCCTCATGAACAATACAGTTGTTATTTCCCACGTCCTGCCCAAAATGTGTTTTTGTCCCTGTGTCGCCAAATGGCATAGCCACTGTGCAAAACCACCTTTCAGCTAACAAACTGTGCCACTTTTAATGAGGTGGGCTCACAAAAAGCCCATGTTGAAAATTTGGAGTGAAAATACCAACACACGCCTATGGTGTTAGGGTTTCCAACTGCAGCACCCCACCCTGTAGAGACTGACAGGCATCAGGGGTGTGACTTGGGATCATCGACTGTAATACTCACGCCATTCCACCCCCACCCTGCAGCCAGTGACAGGTATCGTGGTGTGTCTTGCACTGTTCGGTCACAAAGTTCACCCCATTCTCCTATACTGCACCCACCTCAGTGTATTCCTTGTGGAATGGGGTAAGTATAATGCCCAAAGACCCCAAAGCACACCACAACACTTGTCAGTGTCTACTGGGTAGGGTGAGGTACAATGGCATGAGTGTTACAGCTGAAGACCCAAAGGCACACCCCAATGCCTGTTGGTCTCTACAGGGTGGGGGTGGGGTTGGCGTCACTTCAATACTTCACTGCCATTCCTAGTATGTGTCTCTAACTCTGGCACTACCAGTGCCAGCGAGACAACATTCGGCATTGACAAATGCTTGTTTTTTCACTTTCTGTCCCGATGGCAAAATCTCCCCCGAGTTATGTAAAAAAGCATAACACTCTTACACAGTACCCTAGTTAATAAACCACATAGACTGTAAATCCAGTGCTTCTGCAAGACTACGGAAGCATTTTCCATGCAACACCCCCGGCTCCCAACGAGCTTCCGCTAGTTAGTGTTTTGAAAGCTGCTGTATCCCTGCATCAGTCGTTGTGTGTCAGGGTTCCTGAAGTGCAATGATGCCATGCTCCCATTGTTTGACCCTCCACCATGATGAGCAAATCGGAGGTGACCCGAGCGTGGAGTTCGACCACAGCTTCTCCAGAAAGCATGGCGTACCTGACACTCAATTTCAGGCCCTATGAGATGGTCTACATCTGAAGGAGACTGCTGCCCTGTGATGAGTTCATCCAGTGTTCTATGTCACACCCTGCGGCTCCCAGTGAGCTTCAGCTACCAGGAATCTGACCATGTATACATCGTCATTGTTGACTCCTCATTGCGTGTGGAGCAGAGGAGTGTCTGCATTGGCAACACCATCCGGTCACTGCACGTTGTGCTACCTTTGCAATTTCTTGCTTGGCGCAACCATGCAAGGCAGGATGGTGCTTGCTGTCAGGCTGCTGTGCCCGCTGCAACGAGTGCAAGTCAAATGTGCTGAATGGTTATAATTTTTTAACCCTACCCTACAACGTCAAGTCCCTGTCTTAAAGGGAGGGAGCTACAGGCTGGAGGACTAGGAGAGAGGACACTTGTCTGGGTGCCACTGGCTGTGCTGCTGTTAAAGTAAGTGGTGACTGAGTGACTGAGTGATTGATCCTCCCACCAACAGATTGGTAGATTCCTCTCCCAGGTAACATCCTCACAGCACACATTGTTCAGTAATTCCCTCCCAGAGCAAACTGGCACTGTCAGCCCATCAACCCCTCCGACACACACAAATTAATAACCGCCGCCCCCCCACACACACACATGGCATGGGGTCATAATGTCGCAAGACATTATGTTGTAGCAATATACTGCACTGCCAATAGAGCATGATATATTGCAAATGGCATAATTCTTGTTTTTGCAGGGGCTATGCCCCCTCGCCGTTATGGTGGGCTGCATCCCTGAATCCCCCCAACTAAATTATCTAACTCACGGGAGGGGTTGCCAGTAAATATTGCATAAAGTGTGAAAAAATAAAATTCCGTGCGTCTGGGACCAGGAATCGAAACCCTGCCTCCCTTGTTGCTGGTGGCTTATCCTATTGAGCCACAGCAGCTGCTCAGTGGACCCCTGTCCCAGAAGGAGTCTTATCCTGCACTGCGAAGAGTGAGAGGGTGCACTACCATGCATACTTCCTTTCACGGTTTTGCACCCTCTCGTTTTACCTACTGTGCTGTTCTTACCTCACAGTCATGTTGTACACTGTAGAGCATGCAACATTTTGACCCAGTAGGCACACACACACACACAATGAAAGGCCATCCCTAATGTTGGTCAGAACCTCTGTCACCCCCAACCCCAGAGACTGTACAACAGGCACTGAGAGCCCAACAACCTGTTGCCATAGCTGGGATCCCTCTGCAGCAGCCTATCTCTTGCTCTGTCTCTCTCTCTCAATCCCTCTCAGTCTACTTCAGCCAGTGGCATAGCACACAGGTGCAGAGTTCAGTCACCTCAGAGGACAGATGTGTCAGAGTGAAGAGCTAGCAGACAGTAATTGAAAGAAAAAAAATGTCCACCACTTCCCAAGTCAGGCATCAACTAAAGTGGGGCCTCTGAGTCATGTTACATTACACCTGGGAGTGAAAGTGTCTCTTCACAACAAAGCATGAAGTGGATGGGAAAATAAAATCTATAAAGAACTATATCATTAACCCTGGAGCACTTATGGTTACAAATCGCAGCAGTGGCAGACCTGCCAAATCCTTAAATGTTATATATTTCAGCAGTAGCATTAATGCTGTATTATTGTCAATAGAGCTATATTTGTTCCATAAAACTGGAAAAGATGACTAGCGTAGTGTTTTATTATAGGCAGCTAAAACTTGGCCATGCCCCTTCCGTGACATATTTCCTGATGATATGCCTTTCTCGCTCCATTGTCTCTATCTTGATGTCATGCCCTTCTTGTTCCCCCTGTCTCGGCTGCACATCTGCATCGGCCATTTGCACTATTTTTTATTTATTTATTGAAATGTTTCACCAGGAAGGCACACTGAACAACAAGTTGCTCATCTCCCGGTGCGATCTGGGGGGGGGGTGCAATTGGATGAAGAATTAGACATACAGTTAACCATTTAACATATCCAAGAAATTAAACATTTAGTTACATTTGTAACAAGACATACAGTTAAAAAATATCATAAATAATCATACAATCACATTTGTGATATAACATAAGTTAAATATATCATACCTGTGGAATATGCATTTAATTACAAGTGGCATGTCTGAGGAACATAGTACTGAAAGTTAATGTAGCCTTGGAGCCAACTCCTTGCAGGAATGGATCATAGGTAAGAGGCAGATCATTTAGCAATTATTGAATGAATGAGGTGCAGTGAAGGGACATCAAAGAGGGTAGAGGGGTAGACAGGGGAAACCAGCTGGAGGAAGGAGAGAATAATGATGGGGGGAACATTACCGGAGCAAAGTGAGCAAAAATAATTAGTTGTGAGGGGCAAGTTAACACAGGGCTAGTGCAATCTGGGAGTACCTAAGACCAAGCAAAAAGTTCAAGTTATTAGCTCAAGTGAACTAATTCCTGTGTTTAAGTGGGGGGTAGAGGGGGGCACAAGATGGAGATGGGGAAGGGATAGGGTAAGGAAGGACGAGTCATACCTGGAACTTGCCCCTTCAGATGGCGGAGATCATTGCCAGTGGCGGAATGAGGCGAGAACTTGGAATAAGGGGCAGGAGTAGGCAAGGACAGGTTGGGTAGAGATAGTTGAGGGGATGGTAAAGGAAAGGAGGAGGAGGGGTGGGAGAAACTTGCCTAAGACTAGGTCTCTTCAGGATGCTGAGAACCCTGCCAGAGAGCAGTCAGGCAAGGATGAGTTAGGAAAAAAGGATGGAGGGGGAAAGGGGAGGGAAGGAAGAGTCATTTCCCAGTGCTAGACCGCTCCACAATGCTGAGAACCCTGCTGGGGGCAGAACTAGGTGAGGACATTTGGGGAAGAGAGAAAAAAAAGGATGAAGGGAAAGGAGGGAAGAAGAGGGAAAGAAGAAGCTTGCCTAAGACTAGGCCACTCCAGGATGCTGAGAACACTGCCAGAGCACAGAATCAGATGAGAACTAGTTGGGTAGAAAGGATAGAGGGGGAAGGAGAGTGAAGGAAGCGTAATTGCCCAGTCCTGAGCCCCTCCAGGATACAGAGAACCCTGCCAGGGACTAGAATTAGGTGAGGGCAAGTTGGGCAGAGGGAAATGGGGGGTTGGGGGATAGAAGGGGAAAGGCAAAAAAAAGGAGGGAGGGAAGAAACTTACCTGAGAGTAGACATCACCAGGGTGCTAAAAATCCTGACAGAAGGCAGATTTAAGCAAGGACAGGTTAGGTAGAAAGGAAAGAGGGGAGGGGAAGGAGGAGGCTTGCCCAGTGCTAGACCCCTCCAGGATGCTGAGAACCCTGCCAGATGTCAAAACTAAGCAGGGACAAGTTCATAATGGAAGAAGGTTGGGGCAAGTGTGGGGGGTAAGTGGTGAAGGGAGAGGAAAGCATGCTGGGAAGCAGGCTCAGAGGGGGTGGAAGGTTTAATAGGTGATGTGAGTCATGGAGAGGAGCAGAGGTATAGGAGGATAGTTATGGATGGTTAAAGCAGGAGTAGTTCGATAGGAGAAATTTATGTAAGGCAGAGGCAAGAGAGTAGGAAAAGGAGTGCCATATTTGGTGGGGGGAAGGAGTTTCAGATTTGTGGGAAATGATGGATGAAGCCTGACTGACTGATGAGAGTGGTTTGAGGGACCAACAAAGTGCGAGTGTCAGAAGATCTGAGGGAGTGAACCTGAGAGGTAGGAGGGAAGTTCTTCTAACCAAAATTTAGAAGTGAGTTTGGCACAATGAGTGAGGCGCCTGTTGGCAAGCGGGGGAAGGGACAGGGCGTGGTAGAGGTCACAGTGATGTGTATGTGATGGAGCATCAAGGTCAAAATGACAGAAGGAGTTAAAGAGAGTGTCCAATCTGGTTAGGGAGGATTTGAGAGCTGCACCGTGGACTACATTACAGTAGTCGAAAATGGGGAGGATAATCTTCTGGACTAGTTCACGTCATGCCGTTAGAGGGTGCAACTACAGTTCCTGAATAAGGCACCAAGCTTAGGGTGCAGTTTTTTCAGGATGACATCAGTGTGGCCAGAGAAGTTGAGGTGTTGGTCCAACCAAACCCCAAGGTATCTGAATGAGGAAGTGTCCTCTAGGCTTGTTCCATAAAGGGTATGGAAAAAAGGTAAAGGGTGGAGCCTAGAGAGTCTCTGCCTAGTGCCAAAGGTCATGGAGACTGTCTTTTTGGCATTTAGGACTAGATAATGTGAGACAAACCATAGCTGAACCTGGTGGAAGTCATGCTGAAGGGGGGTTGCTACATCGGCGGGGCATTTGCCAGAGGAGAACAGGAAGGTGTCATCAGCATACATATGGATAGAGGAGGAGGGGGAGCATACTGAGGGCAAGTCATTTAGGAAGATGGAGAAGAGAATGGGCTCAAGCACTGAGCCCTGTGGGACTCCTGTGGAAATAGGGAGGGGGGAGAGATTGCATCCTGGATCTTGACTGATTCTGTTCTTCCTGAGAGGTAAACTCTAAACCAGTTTTGGGCAGAAGTAGACAACCCAGCAGACGTAAAGTAGTCAAGAAGTAGGACATGGGAGACTGTGTTGAAAGCCTTGGTGAGGTTGACAAAGATGACAGCAGTAATGAGGCCATTATTCATCCCGGTGAGGATTAAGTCAATGAGCCTGAGTAGGGAGGTGATAGTGGAGTGGTTCTTCTGAAAGCCAGATAGGAATGGGGTGAAAAAGGAAGAGTCATCGAGGAAGGACGTTAGTTGAGAGAGGACCAAGTGTTCTTGGAGCTTAGCAAAGGCAGGGAGGAGGGAGATTGGGTGAACATTTGCAGGGGAGGAGGGGTCACTGCCCTTTGGGAGAGGGAGGACCACTGCATGTTTCCAGGATGAAGGGACAGATGAGGATGAGAAGGAGAGATTTAGGATTAAGGGGAGAGAGAGAGAAGACTACAGCAGAAGCTGAAAGGTAGAGGAGTTTAGGGTCAAGGTAATCCGGTGATGAGCCTTTAGAAGGATTAGGAGAGAGAAGGGCCGTTGGTGTTTCCTCTGGGAGACAGCAGAAAAGGAGAAAGAAGGGTGGGCATGAAGAGGTTGAGTGTTCGGTGTGGGAGGATGAGGAGGGGGGGTTAGAGAGGAGCGACTTTAGAAGTGCTGTGGCACAGGAGGTATAATATTGAGGTTACTGAGAAAGCAGTTGTGTTGCAGCTTGAGGATCATCTGACCGCCCCGACATCTACAATCCTCTCCAGTCCAGTTTCAGGAAGAGACATAGTACTGAGACGGCGTTTGTCCAGGTACTCAATGATCTCCTAATAGCGAGGGATTGGAGGAGTCGTACCAGCTTGGTCCTCCTTGATCTCTCTGCAGCATTTGACACCATGGATCATGGGGTGTTGCTGGAGTACCTGCGGCTTTTCTGCAGACTGAGTGGCACAGTCCTCAGATGGTTTCATTCATTACTCACTGGCAGGACACAGAGAGTGGAGTTCAGGGTGTTTTCCTCGGCTCCTACCTCCCTGTCATGTGAGGTGCCATAGGGGTCTATGCTTTCCCCCATGTTGTTCGAGGTGTAAATGCTGCCATTGGGAGACATTATTAGGCAGTGCGGGTTGAGTTTTCGCTGTTACACAGATGATACTCAACTGTACATGTCCTTTGTGCCTGGACAATATGATGCTGTTACAGAATTTATCAACTGTCTCACTGAGATCCAGGATTGGATGAGCGCCAGCTGGCTCAAGCTGAATCCAGATAAGACTGAGGTGTTGGTTGTGCACCCAGGTCATCGGGTGGAGGGATCTTTGGCAGGGCAGCCATCTGGGCTTTGGCTGGGGGCAACCAGCTGAGGACCTCTGACTGAGTGCGAAATCTCGGTATCATGCTTGATAGCAGACTGACACTTAAGACTCAGGTGTTGGCTGTTGTCAAGTCCTCTTTCTATCATCTGAGGAATGTTGCCTAGATAAAGCACCTGGTACCATCTGATGACCTCCCGACATTGGTCCACGCTTTGGTGACCGCGCACCTTGATTATTGCAGTGCCCTATACCTAGGGCTACCAGGGGTGGACCTCCATCGCCTGCAGCCGGTGTAGAATGCAGCTGCCAGGTTGCTGACAGGTTTACATAGATCTGACCATGTCACTCCTGTACTCTGCGCTTTGCACTGGCTGCCGGTGCGGTGGAGGATCACCTTCAAGGTTGGATTACTGACCTATAAGGCTCTACATAGACAGGGACCGGGGTACCTGCAAGAGCTCCTTTGTCCCTACTGCCCCCTTCGCCCTCTCCGCTCCACCAATGAGAGATTCCTGGAGATTCCCAGGGTTCATTTGACAACATTGGGAGCTAGGTCATTTTCTTTTATTGCTCTGACCCTGTGGAATTCTCTGCCTTGTCAGATAGGGGTTTGCCAATCCATTGAGGCCTTTAAATCTGCCCTGAAAACTCATTTGTTTGACTTACCATATGCTGATATTTAGGCTCCTGCTATGTTTTAGAAACTTTGCTGTGTGTTTTTAAAAGTGTTTGATTATACTGTCTTTTTAGAATTTTGTAAAACGCTATGATCTGTGGTGGAATAACATTGAAAAAATCAAGTTTGGTTGGTTGGGTGATAGGAGTTAAACTCTTGAGCCACTGCACATGGTTCGGAGACCAGTGAGTTGTTTATTTTAAGCACTGGGGAGGTGGATGTGAAGGGGGAGAATCGGGCATGGACCACTTTCCAGAATTTGGAGGGTGAACTGATGTTTTTGAGAAAAGATGATTTAAAAATATTCAGACTTGGCAAGTCTGGCAGCGTTTGTGCAGGCATTTCTTAACATGTGATACCTGGCATAGGCTGGGGGAAGCTGGGAGGCCTTATGTTTCCTCCAAGCTTCGTCTCGCTCCCTGAGACAGATCAGTGACTCAGGGGAGACCCAGGGATGATGGTTGCCATGAACTCTAGTGTGACTGAATGGAGCATAGGAGTTCCATGTAGTTATAAATGTATCTTTAAAATAAGTGAGGGCTTGGTCAATGGAAGGGGCAGAGGCACTGGGGGACCAATTGGAGCTGGTCAGTTCATTAAGAAGGGGATTAAGATTTAAGGAGCTGAGGGGACTTCCGGTGACGTCATGGACTTAATGGGACTCTAAGCTAATGAACTCCCAACCCCGTCTGATTTATCTGATGGAATCCTACTAACAGAAGCAAAATTCAAAGCCTTAAAAATCACCACAAACCTGCAGAGATGACAGATAAAAATAACAAACCAAAAAGTGCTAGAAATAATGCCTCTCAAACGAAATTCAAACAGCTTACCTTGGATGAAGAAATGGAGGCCTTCACAAGTCATTCACGCAGGGACCCTATGTTTTCCGACTCTTCCCTCGACATTGACGAAGATCCTAGTCTCTCTAGGAAGTCAGAACATACACTGCAAAAAATATTAACATCGGTACAAAATAAGTCATCTTTAGCAGACCTGAGGCAGGATGTCCGAAAAATTGACTCCAAGGTAGCGGACAACTCCACTAAGCTTTCGGAGCTCTCAGAGGCCCAGGACTCTGGGGACAGGATCCTCCTGTACCTACTGTACTGGGACCAAGAGAGACACAGCCGGCTGGAAGATATTGAAAACAGATCCTGTTGTAACAATTTTAGAGTGCATGGTGTACCGGAGGGCACGGAGGAGGGGTTTGCCACCTCAATTGATTTTATGCAGCACCTGCTACACTCAACACTCTCTGTACCCTCCAACATTTAACAATGGATCGAGCCCACCGGTCTCTGGTTCCAAAGCCAACCAATCCCACACCCAGACCTCGATCGTGGGTAGTCCGTATGGTGCTGTTCCAATCAAGAGTTGGTGCTGAGGGAAGCCTGGCAACTCCAGGATTTAAAATACCAAAACTCATCCATTTTCTTAGAGCAGGACTTTTCCCTGGCTTTGCAAACAGAGTGAATGAAGGTGCGCACAGTTGTGAAAGAAATCCAAGAAAAAAATATCAAAGCGCAACTGCTTTTCCCCTCTAAGCTGCGACTACATCTAGAGTCAGGCCCTAAAATATTTGAGAATCTCCTCAAAGCAGCTCCACTCTTGAAAGAATGGGGGATCTCAGTGCCTAACTTTGACCTGGACCTCCTCGAACAAAACCTCCGGAAAAATGTTTGGCAAGTTCAGCCCAGAGGCATGAAACGCTCGCACAGGGGTTCACTACCCACTTCCCTGTTGAAGGATGCCACACGGATCCTACGGCACATAGATGGCAAAGATAATACCTCCACTGGAACATCCGCTTCGAAATTGCTCACACCTCGCTGACTGTAAGCGCTAAAAAGACAGATCCAGAGGTGCAGTGCTTGTGGAAAGGTCAGAAGACCAAATCTCCTCAGTGGGCTGCTGGACTTTCATCTAGGGACTCATGACAAATGCAGGTTAAATTCGTGATTTAAGTATTAAGTTGGTCTTCGAAGGGTTTTCTTTTGTTGTGGGGGAGGAATGGGAGGGGGGCTGACCCGTGAGGTAGAGGTGCTTTTTGTGTATCCTCCTGCAATATCGCGCTAGGGTGCCTTCCCAATTCCAATTAAAAAAAAAAAAGACATGGTTGATCTTTAACAGGGAGAGGATGGGCCTAAGCGGTGGAGCTGTGTTCTTTGCATGAAATGTTTGGGGAAGAGCCGTAGGCCAGGCGCTTTATATCACCTGGGAGATCCTGATGTGCTTTTGCTCAGTTTTACCACCAGGTGGAGCACTGTCTAGGAAAGGAAAATACAGACTCTCCCTTGATCCATCCTTTTCCTCGTTCGGCGGGGGGGACTATTTCCTCGGGAGATGGACTGGAGTTGACA
Organism: Neoceratodus forsteri; assembly: GCA_016271365.2. Taxonomy (NCBI): domain Eukaryota; kingdom Metazoa; phylum Chordata; order Ceratodontiformes; family Ceratodontidae; genus Neoceratodus; species Neoceratodus forsteri. The sequence continues at coordinate 62,912,543 of JADMNL010000034.1, read as the reverse complement.
AATATCGCCCTCAACAATAGATTGGCTCCTGTTGAGTGGTGTTGGGGTTTCCCTCCAGTTCTCGAGCTAACTCATATTTAAAACTATTCTAACACTTAAGGGCTCCTTATAATAGTAATAATAAATTAAACTAAAACAATCCCACGTCTTCTGGGGCAAAAGTTTTTAAGCTTGAAGTTGGGGGCTTCCTGTCCTCGAGGCTGAGGGTTATAGATTTGAAGTACTTCAGACATAGCAGTGGGCCTGTGTGAAGGTTCATGTATGTTAGCACAACAGACTGTGAACTTCCCTGACAATCAAGAATACAACTCATTGCCTAGCGGGGGGGGAAGAGGGGGGAAGGGGGGATTCCAAAGGATGTTGATTAAACTGAGTGAGACAGGTAGGGAGCTATGTGGGACCTCTCCTTCCTCATGACGTTTCCCTCTGATTAGAGCAAGACTACATCTTTGCTCTTAGTCTCCCAGTGAGACTATTGGTGTTTATTCTAAACACTTTCCACTGCAAGTGGACCTGGACACTTCCCTAGGGAGGGGCCAGGACATACACCATGGAAGCTTTTTGTTTCTCTGAGCTTTTCAATTCATCATTTAAAGTTTTTTAACAGTTGTCTGTTGTTAAGGTTTATTGTTATTGTTATTAGTATCCTATGTTAAGGGTACGGTTTTCTTTTAAGTTATTATTGTTAAACAAGGAATGGTGCAATCGACTAGAGAACCTTAGATCGATGGAGAGGTTGTCGATTTTTCCTGATCAGATTAGTCATGAGGGTAGCAATACTCTAACTAATTTTTACCCCTACCAGGAAAGATTAAAACAGATATGTTAAAAGTTTATTCTTATAATGTGAAAGGAATCAACTCCTCTATTAAGCGAACAAGGTTGTTGCAAGAGCTTAAAAACTAAAGGGAGACATAATTCTACTTCAAGAGACTCATCTGTCCCCACAAGAACATTTAAAACTACGAAGAGCTTGGGTAGACCAGGTTGTAGCAGCCTCCCATCCTAACTCTAAAAAGGCTGGGGTAGCAATCTTGTAGCGCAAAGGATTAAATTTAACCATAGAGTCCTCAGAGGAGGGATTGCAAGGCAGGTTTGTTAGGGTGTCAGTTAAGGCCCAAGGTAGATTACTCCACTTTATCAACGTATATGCACCTAATTCCCAACAAGAAATTTTCTTTGATGCTCTTTTTAAAAAAATAGCAAAGCTCCCACAGGGTTTGCTCATAATGGGGGTTGATTTCAATACTGCGCCTCACCCTCAGAGAGACCGCTGTTCGAGGCGATTTTCACAAATGGAGGGGCCGCCCGAGCCTTGACGGCTCTAACTAAGGAAATAGGGTTAATTGATATCTGGCGAGCCCTACACCCGAAAGACGAGGACTACACGTTCTACTAGCATGCGGAGCAATCATATTCCCACATAGATTTATTTTTTACCTATGCAACCACTCTTCACTCAATCACTAATTCTTATATACATAATATTACCCTATCCGACCACTCTCCAATCTTGATTCATATCGCCCTCTTATCCCAGGACAGACAGACCCAGTGGAGACTGAATGTCTCCCTGTTAAACAATAAAGCCTTCATTACCAAATTGAAAGAATGAATCACTGACTTCTCCTTAATCCATCAAACAACTGACCACTCTCCCTTGTTTAAATGGGATACACTCAAAGCAGTCCTCAGGGGGGAGATAATCAGTTACGCAGCAGCCCAAAAAAGCTCTCACAGTTAACACATAACAGATTGCTACAGGAGCTAACAGACCTGCAGAAGTGTCATAAAATGAATCCTAATGATAAACAAGTTCAGGGCAAGCTAAATAAGGTCAAAAAGGACTTACAGGAATTTGAAAATAAAAGGGCGAAGGGGCAGTTACGATTTGCAAACCAGAAATATCATGAAGTGGGGGGTAAAGCATCACGTCTACTGGCATTCCATTTATGAAAAGCTCAGGCAGACAGATATGTCCTATATATTCAAGAAAGAGGACCCCAAGGGAAAAAATTGACTCCCCCTAAAGAAATAGCCCTCCAATTTCAAAAATATTACCAAAACTTATATTTGGAAGACAAAGACATAGGGAACACTTGGGACAACACACAAACCTTCTTAGATCCCCTCAAATTACCCAGAATATCAGAGGAAGTGAAGGTGGAACTGAACCACCCCATTACAGCGGAGGAGACCTTGGGTGTCATCCACCAGCTACCATCCGGGAAAACTCCCGGTCCAGACGGGTTCCATGGAGAATTTTTTAAAGAGCTGGCCACTTCAGTAGCACCCCTTCTGATGGAAGTTTTTAACTCTAGCATAGAAGAGGGCAGACCCCCCGAAAGCTGGTCCCACTCCATAATAACGGTCATACCGAAACCTGGGAAAGACGCAACTAAATGCAAATCCTTCCGGCCAATTTTTCTCCTCAATCAGGACCAAAATATCTTTACAAAAGTACTATCAGTCTGGTTGCAAAAACTCATTGAGTTGTTAATTCACCCAGATCAAATGGGCTTCATTCCACATCGTCATATGAGTGACAGTATTAGAAGGCTCTTAAATATTGTGCAATCTAACAAGCTCCCTCAGAACCCAGCCTTGGCCATCTTCTTTTATGCGGAAAAAGCCTTTGATAGGCTCAACTGTATATACCTCTTCAAGGTACTACATAGGATGGGATTTGGGGGAAACTTCTTGAATTGGATTAAAATGTGTTACCAGAGACCACGGGTGAGAGTTAGAGTGAACGGTACCATCTCAACCCCCTTCTACATAACTAGAGGTACACGGCAGGGTTGTCCTCTATCGCCTTTGCTCTTTGCAGTTAGTATGGAGCCCTTGGCCTAAGCCATTAGGCAACATGACAAAATCAAAGGTATAGAAATTGAAAATACATCTCTTAAGATATCCCTCTATGAAGATGATGCCTTGATATACTTGGGCAACCTGAGGGCAGCTCTTCCCCATTTGTTAGCACTCTTAAAAAACGTTGGTGCCATTTCCGACTTTAAAGTCAACTCTACAAAATCTGAAGTGCTACAAATAGGAGATGAGATCTACTTGGACCTGAGGAGGACGGTACCATTCAAATGGGTGGAACACAAATTAAGATATTTGGGAATACAGATTCCTACATATCCGGCTCTTTTGTATAAACATAACTATGAGGCCCTGGGGCAACAGATAAAAGCAGACTTGAATAGATGGACACTGCTCCCCTTGACGTTCATGAATAGATTACAAACAATTAAAATAAACATCCTGCCAAGATTCCTCTCCCTATTTACGAACCTCCCCCTTCAAATTCACAAAAAAGATTGGAAAGACCTCAAAAAAAACTCTCTGACTTTATTTGGTTAGGCAAACGCCCGAGAGTTGGCTGGGAAATTTTGACAGAGGAGAAATCCAAAGTAGGGATGGGACTCCTCAGATTTTCCAAAATATTATTTAGCAGCCCAAATTTTGGCAGTCGTCAAAATGCTGAGCCCGGGGAAGAAACATGGGTGGCTGGAGACTGAGGAACAGGAATGCGGACCTCTCCCACTTAACATCTTACCCTGGTTGGTCCAATCGAAGGACCTAAAAAACATAAAAAACAAGTTTACACGGCACACACACTCTCAAAGTGGCTAGAAGTCAGACAAGACTGGGAAATAGTCCGTCCAGTGTGGGAGTATATTCTACTAACCTAGCTCCCAGGATTCCCAGCTCATCCTGGAGACCATTGCTTCTTCAGATGGGTGACTAACTGGCTTAAATATCCTCAGCAATTTGTGGAGGAGAACCGTTGAAAGTCTTTTTCGCAGATGCAGGTGGAATTTAGATTACCTAACACAGATGCCTTCAAGTTTCATCAGTATGCACACTACATCACCATTAACATTGGTTTGACAGACCTAACGTAAGGTCCAGCGACTCCTAATTTATTAACTCACCAGAGAAGTATCATGGGAGACACCAGCTCTTACATATCACAAATTTATAAAGAATTAATGGAGAACAGAGGGGTCCTGGCAGTACAGAGAGTGGAATGCAAATGGGAACTTGAGGCTAACCTAAGTATCTCAGAGAAGGAATGGCAACACATCTGGCTAGGTATACACAAGACAACTTATTCCCCTTCCTGGAGAGAATTTAGATGGAAGATTAACTTTTGTTTTTTAGAAACCCTACCATCTCATCACATTATGCAGTGTCCACTTTCAACAAGTGCTGGAGGAGATGCGGACAAATTGGAACACATTACCATATTTTTTGGGGATGCCCTATAATTTTTCTTTTCTGGAATATAATAGCTCAAGAGCTCTCCCAGATCTTTGCTCTCTCAACCCCACTAGAATTTGAGAACATGGTTCTGGGCTCTCCCCCAAAGGAGGTTAGATCCTCAGCAGGGAAATACCTCTTTTATATCTTAATTGCAGCAGCGCTGAAGGTGCTTACCCAAAACTGGTTAACTGATACCCCCCCAATTGGCACTTGGTATGGGATTATCAAGCAAATCAAGGAGATGGAGGCCATTACGGTCCATCTGAGCCTGTCTATAGATAAGTTCAACACCAGATGGTTGCCTTTTTTCGAGCATATAGAATGAAGGGAGGGGACTCCTGACCTGGAGCAGTTGCTCCAAAACTGAATTTTAAAGAGTAGATTTACCTAAGTGATCCTGTCCCCAGCTGGTGATCCTGATCTTACTTTCTCTCTAGAGAGATATATGATTTTGAGGTGTTTTTTTTTTTTGTTTGTTTGTTTTTTAGGGTCTGGCTGTTACCACCTTACAAAAAGTTTCATCTTTAATGAACTATTATAGTCCTAAGAATTGAGACACAGATTCAGTCAAAAAGTTTATACTGGATAAGTTTATTCAATATGCACATTCTATTGAAAGCCTTTAGCTGATCCATTAGGACACTCCTGTAGATCAGTTTGAAGCTGATGGTCACAAAATGAAGAGTAATATAGCACTTCGATTACTCCATCATCTCACCCCATATTCTTACAACGCATCTGACTTGGGGGGCACTGACTGGGATACTGGATCTGTAAAATAAATAATTGAACTAATTAGACACTTAAAGGATTTTATAAAGGAAAGAACTTTTTATAGACTGTGACTACTTGTAGTTGTATGGGCTTCTCTGTTGTGCATGTATTGTAAAGACTGATGAAATTGTTATTTTCTCAATAAAATGATTTTTGAAGTTCAAAAAAAAAAGATTTAAGGAGCTGAAGGAGTGGAGTTGCAGAATTTTGTGTGGCAGTTTTGGTCTATGGACTTTCCTGACTACTACGATTGGGTGATGATCACTGAGGACATCCAGGAGGATGCCTGATTTAATGACTCAGTGGGGGTGAGAGCTCAGTCTATCAGGGAGTGGTTAAGGATTTTATTATTTAGGTGGGTGGGTTCCAGGATGAGATGGAAGAGATTGAGGGCCGTGATGTCATTACGTGTCTTGGCAGTTGTTGGTGATAGCCGGTTTAGGTTTGTATCGCCCAGGATGTATAGCTCACCTTTATGTGAGAGGGAGGTAATGAGATCCAAAGTATTGGATGCCTTGGAACCAGGTTGACAGTAGATGCCAGCTATAAAGATAGGGGAGGAAAAAGGCAAGCTAATGTTTACTACAGGTGCATCATAGGTGGAGGGTAATGAGGATGATAGAATGGTTGTGAACTGAAGTGAGGACAGGTTATACATGGCTACTCCACCACTGCTGCCAGTCCTATCCTGCCTGATTATGGAATAACCTGGGATATTAATGACGATATCAGGTATTTTTGCATTTAACCAAGTTTCCGTTAAAATCAGAATATCAGGTATGAGGGAGATTACCATAGGATGTAAAAGGTCAGTTTTTGAGACAAGACTGCAGATGTTTAAGTGGAGGATTTTCAGGCCTTTGTGGAGGGCAGAAGGGGTATGAGAAGTTGGTAAGTTAGTGCAAGGATTGTAACTGGCAGAGATGGATGTAGTGGGGCCAGGATTTGGATGAACATTTCCTGATGCGAGTAAGAGGAGTGCTATTATAAGGGAGTGGAGTTTAGGGCATTTGTGACTGGCTGAGGATTTGGGAAGTTTGTGGGTGGGCTGGGGGCTAGGTGAGATGAAGATAAGGAAGTGAAGGAAAGCTAGGTGGCTAGGTGCTGAGAATAGAGTAGCGGGGGAGGTGAGGGAAGTGAATCCAGAGTATTTGAGGGGGTGTAGGAGTTATGGCAAGGATAAAGGTGGGGGCCATGAGAGCAGAGGGAAAAGATGAGAAAGGTTTATTAGACTGAGGAGAGTGCAGAGCTGAGGTAGATAAAATTGATAGAAGAATTAGAAGGAGGGGAAGTGGTGATGGAAGGGTAGGTATATTGTATGGATCAGGGGAGCAAGAATAGATCAGGTTATACTACTCAGAAATAGATCAGTGGCACTGGCAGAAGTAAAGCGACTGTGAGTAGCGGTGGACAGTAACAGTTGCCAGCAGCACCAAGTTAATAGAGTTGATTGCCTTCTAGTGGCTTTGCAGTATAATTGCAAATGGAAAAGCAGACAGTCGCATACTCTTTGTGGTGCTCCTTTCTGCCTCTTATAATGCAATTTTTCTGATATTGTGATACTGAGTATATGCTGCGTATTTTTGTCTATGTACAGCGTTCTCATATTCTGTATATGTTGAGAATGTTGTAAACTGCTTATTTTGCATATGCACTTAAATGTATGAGGCTTATGTAATTGTATCTGTATGCATCTGATTGATATGCAAGCCTGTACTCTGTCTAGGTAATGTAGCCCTCTGTTGACTGTATCTCTGAATTGTATTACTGTGCCTGTATGCAGGTCCACCTTGTAAATGAGTATATCTCCGTGGTGTTCTGCCTGGTTAAATGAAGAATTGACTGATTGTTTAAAAATGTTATCTGTTTTGCACATGGGGCACTGCAGCTTTGAATCTATTTATACGAAAAGTTTTGCCTGGGGAAGCATACTGAGCTTTAACTAGGTAAAATGTAACCTAGGGGAAAGAAAGCACGCAAAAAAATAATATTTCTAGAAATACAAATTAGGCAAATACAAAGTCCCATGATTTAGGTACTGTTCAGAATACAAATGAGCTTGTATTACATACAGAAACAATGTAAGCACATAAGTGTTGTAGTTAAGTAACAACAGTTTATTGATCAGCAATAATCCATATACAAAATCAATCACTTTATTTAACCAGGCATAAACACCATTGAGCAAGCTCATTTTCAAGGTGGTCCTGGGCATTAATACAATACAGTACACTTCATAAAATTTATACAATATCACAAAAGGTACAAATTATAAAAAGTTAAAACAACAGTTATGAGTCAAACATACACACATCATATAGCACCCAAAGTGAAAAATGCCATGTTAAAGGCTATAAATAAACTGTCATTTGCTTTTGATCATGTTAGGCGAGTTTCATAACATAAGCCATGCTTTACAAGTGTGTGGTTAAGAGGAACTTTGCCAATAATTCAATGGTTCTCTTGTCTTTAGTTTTGAAGAGGTAATGAACATATTAGAGGGAGGGAGGCTGAGACCTCCAAGAAGTTCACCCAGCCATTTCTTTCTAGATGCTTCATAGAGGGGGGCATAATAGAACAACGTGTTTTAAGTCATCTATTAATTCCAAACTGCATTTACAAAATGAGGAAGATATAGCCTTTTCCTTATATCTATACTGTACATAGTTTGCTGAATAACACTCAGTTCTAAATCTAGTGTAGATTCTCCTTAATCTAGAACATGTTATCATACATAGATACCTCTCAAAACTACATGAAGGTTTAATTGTTTTGTAGTAATCATGAAGTTTGAACATAGAGAGCTGAGTAAGCAGAAAGTTCTCATCCAGTGCTCACAGTCTGATTTTAACATCCTGCTTAATTTCTACTAGAGGTCTATAGTATATTTCATAAAGTAAATGCCCCAGGATGGCTGGAATCACTACCTCCTTGGTAAGTCGAATACAGGGATGAGTAAATCCCGAATTTGCCATTCTTATGCTTTCTTCCAGGCACATTCTAGGGTATCTACTTTTAGGCAGCAAGAAAAGTTTTAATAAAACTATAATTTGTTGCTCCTGTATGAGGGAAAGTAAGGTGCACTGTCCTAATTCCAGTGATAAAATACATTTCGTAGTCCCTTGTGGTAGCATGAGAATATGTCTGTACAGGTTATTTAAAATAATTTGTGACCTTTCCGTCTGTGCATTACCCCATGTTTCATAAGCGTATAACATGCTTGTTCTTATTTGAGCATTCAGTACATTCATAGTTCCTTTAACTGACGTTTTCCCCATTTTATTATTGAATATTTTTAAGGCGTTCCCTGACAATCTCATTTTGTTTTAGATTATATCCATGTGTTGATGCCAGGAGAGATTATATGTAAAACTGACTTCTAAGTAGTCATAATACTTTACCTTGTCTATGTTTACCCCATCTATCTTGAAGCTGGAGATGTTTTTACTCTTGTTTTCCAAATGCCACTACTTTTGTTTTACCATAATTAATTTTTAGTTTATACTGTACACAAAGATTTGAACTTTATCAGTTTCCTTTTTAATCCCAATGATGAAGTAGACAGCAGAACCAAATCATCAGCGTATGCAAGACTATTAATCCTGGTGCCATCTACCTTAAGAGCGTGGAAATCGGGGTTAGAAATCTGTTCCAGAATTGTGTTAATATATATATATATTAGATAGGGTGGGTGCCAAAATGCATCCTTGTCTAACCCCTATATTCGTAAAGAATTTCTCGGTTTGATGTCCATACTGATCATATTGGACTCTAGCCCGGGTATGTTCATGTAGTCTAATGATAACATCCAGCAAGGAACTCTCCAACCGTAATACCTTAAGCGTTGTCCAAAGAATTTTCCTGCTTATGTTATCAAAAGCTGAAGAGAAATCCACAAAACAGCAACAGAGATTTGTTTTTCTGATTTTCATATATTTCCAGATCAAATGATACAAGACATGGCAGTGTTGTATTGTGGACCTATTCTTCCTGAAGCCATTTTATGTCTCAGTCAGGACTGACTTTTCTTCAGCCCAATCTAATAGTCTTCCCAGAATTATCCTTGTGAAGATCTTCTGAGAAACATCTATTAGGCTGATTGGTCTATACATTTTCGGATTATAAGGATCCTTCTTTTTAAATATGGGGAATATGTGACTGCCTAGCCAACATGGAGAACAAGGGAGTCCTTGTACAAGTTCATTAAATAGGAAAAGAAGCGGAGACCACCATTTAGGGAATGATTTGTATAGATCTCCCAAAATGCCATCAGGGCCTGGGGCCTTGTTAGATTTCAGTAATGCTAAGGCCTGAAAAATGTCTCCTTCCATAATAAAGATGGGCCGTGGATAAAACATTTCTCCCCTGGGCTCTTGGGCTGCAGTCATCTCTAGCTCAGTCTGAGAGAAGTACAGCTCCGAGAAATAGAGAGTCCAGGCTTCGGGTGTGATGTAGGCTTCTAGCCTATTAGAATATTTGTTGTAACCCTACGATACTAATTTCCAGAAGCCTCTACCATCTCTGTTCAGTACGGACTGTCTTAGTTTTTCCGAGTCCATGGGAATATTTTTCCTCTGCCCTTTCTGAAGTTAGCTTGTACTTTTCTCTTTCTGTCTTAAGCAGTTTGAAGTCTGCGATAGTTTTATTTCTTTTGTTTTTATGTGTTCTAAGTATTCTGCCAAAAAGGTTTTTAGCCTGTAGGCAGTCTACATTGAACCAAGACTTTTTATATATCTGTTTACAAGAAGGTATTATTTTCATGCACCATGGTTTCAGTATCATAGATATCTTTTCCCAGCTTTCTAGGATATTAGTTGATTCATAAAAGTTTATAGTGGAACCATATATGTTACACACTTTTCCAGTTTTTAAGATAAGCTCAAAATCTGTATGGTGAGAAGTTCCCCAGACAATTCTTTTCTCGTTAATAATCTCCAAATTGTCCTCCAGGTAGCCCGCTTTCCTATCTGTTCCAGACTAAGAGCAATGGGACAGTGGGTGGATTCCAGTCTATCTTTAACCTCTAATTTCTGTACCAAATGGGTTGGCTCCAGGTTAGTCCAAATTAGGTCCGGAGTAGAAGAACCCATAGAACCTCTAAAGGTAGAGGCCCCCAATGTATCACCCTGAATTCTTCCATTTAGGAGACAGTAATTCCTGGATGCAAAAACTTCCAAGAGGACCCTGCCTCTGGGGTTGAGTACCAGATCCTGTGAGAACCTTTTATAGGTGATATTTTCATTAGCCAAAGGAAGCAAATAAATGAAGTCAGTATAATCGTCTTCCAGGAGACAAGAAACAAACTCTGGCATTGAAGTCTCCCAGAATAACTATAGGGCAGACTGCATAGCTATCGGATAGGTCATCTAGCAGAGTTTTCAAATTCTGGATAAATGTATCTGCTGTCTCAGATTGTCTAGATCTGGGGGGGAAATATATGTTACACAGAAAAACTTTCTCTGTGCCCTCATGGATTTGTAGAGCCAAAATTCCCTCTAGGTTTGTAGCTATTCGGGTAATTCCTAAATCTAACTGCGTTTCAATGAAAAAGGTAAGTCCCCCTTTAAGTCTACCAAATTTTTAATCTCTGGAGGCCGATAAAGTTATGGCTGTGTAACCTGCCATTCCAGGAGTGGAATCTTCAGTGCACCATGTTTCCTGAATCCCTATTATGTCAAAGGACTCAAGAAAACTCAAAACCTCAGGGTCTGTTATTTTGAGATGTATACCCTCTATATTCCAGGAAAGGATAGAGAGGGCACCCATCACATTCCTTTTTCCCTCCGTATTGACTACCATCCCAGTATTTGGCTCTTCAGATGTTAACTCACCAAGATCCTGCCGTGGTTGCCATTGTCAGGCAGAAGCCACAGTCAGCAATGGTGCATAAGTATTAGGGTCTTCAAAGTTTTCAAAGTTTATTAACAGAGAATCTGGCACTGGGGCTAGCTCCTGTAGTCCCATCATAAAAAGTTGGCCATGGGTGTCTGAGTCTAACTCTATCGGGTCCACTATATGAATTCCCAGAAAGTGTTGTAGTTGCAAAAAGGTATAGTAGCACAGTATGCCAAGCAGCGGCAATGCAAAACCCATGGTAAACCATTCTGAGAACCGCCCTCAGAGACCAGGAATTGAGTGCTGGAGATATGAGCAAATAGACAGGAGCATTCAGTGGTGGGTGCCAGGGGACTCGTCAGGAAGGAGACATATCAGACAAGAACAAGAGCAGATAAAATGGTGGCTCTGGGAGCAATGCAAGATATTTTTAAAGTACTTCAGGGAATGCAGTGCAACAGGCTGCAGGAAAGCTCACCTTCTGAAGCTGCAACCAGAATTCCACCTATAGGTGCTGTTACCATGAACACTGATCTATGTCAGATTTTCTGCTGCCTTATGCTCACTTTTCAGGACCATCTATGCATCCCACAACTGACTTTTCTCTGCTGACACTGCTCGGACTTGAGCCCTTTGCCTCATTTGAAACTTTCAGTTATGTATGTTTTGTGTTGCTTGAGTCTCTGAATAATGCAGAGGTAGAGCTATGGGAGCTAATTGTTTCTTTACCTGCATACTGGGACTGTATGACTGAGTCTGGGGTTTATTTTCTTTCAGAGTAAACATAGCCACCTCCTGCTTGTTCTGGTGAGCTAACATACTAAAATGGCAGCAGAATAGGCCTAACGGTCTCTCAAGTCTGCTCGATTTTCAACACCTGCACTGAGGGTCGATTTTGGTGTCCCCCCTCCCCCTGGGTTATACTGTCCCCAGTCCCAGATGTTCCACCTGTACTGGACCTGGTCAGATTTACTCTCCCCCTGTACCTGTCCCATCCCCATTTAAACCCATCCACAGTCTCCACCTCTACCAGCTCCCTGGGCAGTGCATTCCATGGCTCCACCACCCTTTCAGTGAAATAACATCTCCTCCTCTCCCCTCTGAGCCTGCCCCCTTCCAGCTTACACCCATGACCTCTCGTTGCCCCACCCTCCGAGCACCCTGACTGGGCCTCCTTTATTGATCCCTTTCATGTACTTAAAGACATCTATCATGTCTCTCCTGTCCCTCTTCTCTTCCAGGGTGTACATGATGAGCTCCCTGAGCCTCTCCTCATAGGTCTATTTGATTATTTGGCTTCACCAGCATCCTGGTGATTGGGGGGTGGGCAGTAGTGGTCCTCCTGAAATGAGGGGGGGTTGAAGGAGAGTGACTACATTTAGTTTTGGGGTGCCAAGTAAGTGGCATGACTCCTTTTTCCCAGCCATTGCCTGTGTGGGGCACACTTGCAACATTCTAGCTGACTGGCCCAGGTTAAATTTGTGCCTTTGAGGAGCAAGAGGGAGCAGTACACAATTACTTTCATTAGCTCTGCACTTTAAATTACTGGTGCTATGTTTTTCTGAAACACAGATTTTCTTCCGCAAAGGAAGAAAGGAAGGAAGATACACATTATTAAATCTGCATTAACTCTCTGAGGATGGAGTGCTGCTTCTGGAATACTAGCCAGTCATGCTTGATTGGGGAGGAGGAGGCTCAAAGTCTGGGTGTAGTTTCTTGGATCCATGATGGGATTGTTTTTACTACTGACTTGGAACCTAAATGACCAACATTTGGCTCATGAAGTGGCCCTCCTTTATGGTGGATGAATTGTCACCAACAAAATCTCCTTCACAGCCCCAGGAGAGAGGAAGTACAGGCTGGAGAAGGGGAACAGAGATCTGGCTATCTTGCCATGGTGCAGCTGTAAATGTGTGGCTGCTGCTGTACTTGCTGCTGACATCCTCCCCGAACCTGCTCACAGCCCTCTCTGGGCACTTTACATTTTGCCATGCTACAGCTTTAATTGCTGGTGGTTCTTGTTGCTTTCCACTCCCAACTGGGAGCTTTAAATAGCCGCGAGTGCGTCTTTCTCCCCAGCTGCCTCTTGCTGCTTTCCAAGCCCCTCGGGGCATTCACAAACTGCCACCGGAATGGCGGTTTGAAATAAATGGAGGGAGGCATACCTACCATGGCCTCCTCCACCTCCTGCTGAGCTCCTGTCTCCCCCACTCCCACCCGCATAGAGCAGGCCACAGTCTGAACTCTGTAGGGGCTGGGAGTAGAAAGCACCCTCTGGGACTTTGTTTCAGCACATTTACTTTGGCTAGCTGCAGCAGCAGCCACAACTCATCCTCCTCACACTCTAGCTACCTTCCTGCAAAGGAACAAATGCCCAGGCACCCCTCCCCCACCACCACCACAGACCCCAGCAAAAACATTCTAATTTTGTTTAAATACGTGGGCCACTGCTCACCAGGGAAACTAGCATACCAGTGGTATCTTATGAATCATGGACCTCCATGGGACAACTGTAGCATCAGGACCACCACTACTTAAATATTTTAATAATTGTGGGCCACTGGCCCAAAGCACTCCCTGCTAGCCAAACTGGGCTATTATTTTTAAATTAATTCTCAAAGCTTTGTATGTAGACTTCATTATAGCCCATTACTTTAAGGCAGCACTAACCTGTTTCTGGCAAAAGTATGGCCCTTTTAGTTGAGCGGTGGCTTTCATTGTTCACCAAGGTTGCCTAAATGTATGTAAATATGCATTGAAAACTGTCTCCATAGCCTTGTATGGGGCACGTCACCATGCTCTCCCTGCTTAGATGTCACAAAAATGTCTGAACATGGGGACAGGGCTGATGGACTGGGAAATGGAAGGGATTGGCTGACCGTGGTTTTGGCTCCAGTTACAATCCCGTCCCCATTCCTCCTCCCCCACCCCCACCAAACATGACATGGTGCAAAATTCTGTGTTTGCCACAAACAGGCTAACGCTTCAATAACATAATGGCCTATGAAGTTCAACCAGATAAAATAAAATCTTGGACATTGACTGTAAGTACTGCCTGCTAGGCCATCTAGGGGGCAATAAGTGTTTTTCTGTTTATTATTTTTCTTTCTTTCTTTATGGGCATGATTCACAAAAGGGATGCAGATGCGCTGGCGCATCCCCGACTTACACACTAGTGCAATTCTGGAAGAGGGCCGATGCACCAACACATCGCAGATGCATCACACGCCACCTGTAATGGTATGTGGCACATCTGGAGGGGCTATGCAGGGGGCATGCCCATGCATATGGTGCACAGCCCCATTCACAAGTCACCTCGGAGGCGCATCTTCAGAGCAAGTCCAGAGATGCGCCCCCAAAAGATAAATCTACAACAAGTAGACTTAAGTCAGTGTTTACCCACAGGCACGCTGCTGTACTGCAGATGGCAGCACAGCATCCTGCCCACCCTGGTAGTCCAGCCCCCCCCAGCCCATATCACCGTGCATGCCACATAAGCCCTTCTTCCAACCCTGGTAGCATAGTGATACCATCGCCCTGCCAGTTGCACCAGTTAATCCCTACATGCCCCTGTAGAATCCCTGGTGGCTTAGTGGTACCTCCCTCCCTACCCCGACCCAATTGCATAGTGAAGTGATCCACCAATAACCCTGGTGGTCCAGTGGACCTCCTCCCATCTCTGAACCCCATATGTACATTAATCCAATGTCAACATACCCTGGTGGTCTAGTGGTGCCCCCCTTCCAGCCCTGATCGTAACATAGAATGAAATACCACATTACCCTGGTAGTCCAGTGGACCTCCCACCCACTCAGGTACCCCACCTCACCCCACCCTGCCCCCCCATCCCGGCATGGGTAGATGGCCAGCGGACAGCTCAACTCACCTGCTCACCACCACAGCTACCCACCGACTGTACTGTCCATGAATGACAGCATATTGTACAACTGCAGTTACATTGGTTGGCCTTGTCGACCAATGGGCTTGCAGCGTGTACTATACACTGTCATTCACAATGACTCTGGGAAGCTATAACCACCCACAATCTCACCTAGTGACCAATTACCTTAATACAGACAATTATATAGCAGCATCTACCATACAGTTTGCAATATGCATTAACAATATGCTCACAGTCGTCCCACATACCAGCAGGGTCTCTGGTTCTGGTGCCTGCCCTGCAACAAGAGTTTGGCAATACAGCACGCACTTTTAACACATTTAATACAGAGCCTATCACTTTAAACCAAGTAATAATATGCTCACAAGCTAGATTCAGAGTAACGCAGCAAATCAGGTATATTAAGTGGATGTGAACAGGGAGGGGGAGCAAATCTAGGCAAATGATTACTACTGTATTTTAGATTTTACCATGTTAATAAACATGATTAGTTTACCTCTGTGATTAACAGTCCCTTAGCTACTGGGTACCCAAGATCTATGCTGGCTGGCCAGAATTGTTGCATTGGGTTTCAGCTGTTATTGGGGCCCTTGAAGAAAATGATTATTAAACTTATGCAAGGCAGAAAAAAATATTTGTATCCACGGCTGGTTGGCCTAGTCTATTGGAAACCCTTGACTTTAAACGGAAAACAATTAGATGGTACAAAAAGATGTTTGAGATATTTGTTGCAGGGAGCTTCCCTGGATTTACTCACTGTACCAGTTGATTGCAGAAGACCTGGTGAAATGCAGACCTGGTGCTGGGAACTGCTGCACATGGGGAAACTGGGGCATCACAACTTGCCTCCATTTCACAGCCTTTCTTGTAGGTGGCCGCAACCTGTGAAGGCTTTCTGCGCAGGGGCTAGATCCTCGAAGCTGGTCTCTCATCAGTAACATTGGAGCAGGCACAAGAATTGGAGGCATTGGCTGGGTTCAACAAAGTGTCTCTGGCAAAGTTCAAGTTTATCTGCTGGTGACCCCTCCAGCTGGTAGACAGTTGGGCCACTAGTACGGCAGGCTCCTTTCTGGCAACCAGGAGTCCCTGGACAGTAGGCCTTGACTCACAATAAACATTCAGTACATTTACTTCTGGAAGCATCAAACTCTCCAATTTCTCTTTCAGTTTCTGTCCAGTTTGCAACATCAGCCAATTTGCTGAGCAAACCTCTTATCTTGCATTCAGACTGTGCCTGGCAATCGATCCCCACTTTGGGACCTAGGATGCACACCTGGGGAAACTAGGCCTCTTGCAGGCCAGATCTCTGCAGAACCTGCAAGCTCCTCTCCCCTCAGCTGTTCTAGCTGGGGCCCACACAACAGTTCTCTCGTAGATTGAATGAAATTCCAACTGTCCCTCTTAAAAGGCAGAATCTTAAGAATTCGATTTGCTGTTCAAGCTGTTTGAAACAATTTGGGTTATTTCATTGGCTGCTTTTCATGCACCAGAAATTAGTCTCTGATTACCTCCAAAGTCCTCAGTACTGTCCCAAGAATCTCTGGCTGAAATCCCAGTTTGTAATTGGCTAGAAAGCTGGCAAGATGGTGGCTGCAGTAAAAGATTCTGTACAGTTCAAGTAGTCCTAAATGTTTAAAGTTCTGGGGCAGCCAGTATAAAAGCTATTTAGTTATAATTTCCCCACATTTTACAAGCCCCAACAATACTCTTTTAAATAAGCCCACTTTTATAAATATAGACTTTGCACTTTTGCTGCCGAAATACTGTCCCCACAGGCGGCAGGCAGCACCTTATGAATATTAAGGCAAGGCTTATGAATATTAAGGCTAAAAACTCTACTTAAAATAAGCATTAAGATTTCTTTCCTGCCTCCTTGAGGTCTCTGGTCCCCATTTGTCTCAGGAGGGGCACTGAGACCACTGCAGGGCTCCCTGAAGGACCGCAGAATCTGCGGTCGGTACATCGGTGTGCTTCTTTTTTTGTTTTTAGTTGTTTAACCAGGAGCAGCACACTAAGCTGAAAGCTTTTTCACAGGAGCGACCTGGGAGCACAGGGAAGTTGTGACTTGCTCAGGGTCACACAGTATGTAAGTGGAAGCTGTGGGATTCAAACCCAGGTCTGGTCTGCTGGATGTCACCAGATTTGCAGCTCAGAGCCTTAAACCACTGCGCTATACTGCCTCCCATTCTTGTGAATGCGCGGTCGCTTACTTGCTCAAAGGAGCCAAAGGTGAGCAGCAGCAGCAATCACGATTTAAATTTAAGCCCAAACAGGGCTAAAATAATTAGAAGGACTGCTTTGCGGGACTTTGGGGAGCACCAGAAGGACTTGGGCTGGTGGCAGGAAGAATGGGACGCCAGAGGCAAACAGGAGGAAAATGGGAGGAAATGGAGGCAATTAAGGTAAGCCCCTGGAAGTTATATTGCTCCCCTGACTGAAATGCTTGGCATCTGCCCCAAGCCTAAAATTAAATAGTAATTATAACAACATTTACTATACACTTTATATAATATGGTTGCATGAAAATACTTCGTAGATTATCAGGCCCAGTATACAATAACTATATACTATTTAGCATGTATCACTTTAAATGGTACCATTTCAATACTTTACTTGGTTCAATCACTGGCAATTTATCATGACATTGTATGTGTTAAACATACACCCTTTTGCATTGGTTAATCATATAACAGCATTTGATCTTTTGCTTTAACCCTTTGATATTAAACCTTGTTTTACCATAAACCAGACTTTTTGAACTGACCCCTTTTACTCTGTAAGGGCGGCTCCTAGCATACTGGGTGGAAGGCTTGATTAGTACCTTAGAGGAGGCAGTAAACACTGTTTTGTGCATGGAATTTGCTGTGATAAATACTCCTTTGTGAACCACATTCATGGGCAGATCTACAGGCTTTTCTGGTGAATCATATGTAAGTTGGACCACAGGTTTTACAACTCTTCTGGATCATCTTGGTGTAGAGGGCATTAGCACTTAGCTTTCCACATTAGCATTCAAGTTAGCTACTGCCGGCTTATTGTCCACCAGTAAGACAGCTTCTGAAGAAAGGGGTACCTCTGCACTCTTGTAGGATTCAGGATGGGTGATAACTCATGTGCTGTACCACATACAAGTGGTTTCCAGTTCATTTAAAAGAGGTGTTTCAACCAGGTTTGAGTCACTTAACATACTGTCAGAATCTACAGAAATAGCAATACTTTTGAATTCAAGATCTGGTTCACTAGGCCCACTTATTTTAGCATTACTTAAAGGTTCACCATCTTCTTTATCAGAGTCAGCTACTTAAATTTCAGACAATTCCACCAGACATATTGAGTCTGCCACTTCAGGAGTTATACCT
Organism: Neoceratodus forsteri; assembly: GCA_016271365.2. Lineage (NCBI taxonomy): Eukaryota > Metazoa > Chordata > Ceratodontiformes > Ceratodontidae > Neoceratodus > Neoceratodus forsteri. The sequence goes on along the minus strand of JADMNL010000034.1, from coordinate 62,894,402 downwards.
TGAGCATCACTGTCGAAAGGTGCTGGATCAGTTCAAAGAGCAGGATTATCTAACATCACTGGACTTTCGACACTGTCTCCCATATTACAGAAAGGGTTGCCTTGGAATAGCTGTGCTAGTTCAAAGGAAGGATAATACACTCCTTCATATTCACTCTCATGAGACTCAGAATTGGAATCATTAATGGCAGCATTGCTTGTGGAAGACTTCGTCTGCTGAATAGCAGGAGGCTGGCTTGACTGTTTCTTTCAAAATTCAGATCTAGTAATAGGCCCAGCTGGGGCAATACTCTGCGGCACTGCATCTATGACAATTTGCCCAATTGGCAGGAGGTGATTCTGATGGATTGTTTTTACAGATTTAGGATCTTCTTCTGGATGTACTTTATAGAAAGGGAGGTCATCTAACTTACTAATGACTATGTAGGGAGCATGACTCCAATGATCTGCTGTTTTATGTTTTCCTTGCCGTCCCAAATTTCTCATTAGAACACAATCTCCAGGTTATAGTTCTTGAGTTTTGACTCTTTTATCATGTCTTAGTTTATCTGCTAGATTTTTCTTAGCTGCCATAGTGTGAGCAAGTTGATAAACATGATTAAGCTGGGCCTTGAGCTTTTGTGCGTATGGCAGATAATTATTGACTTGAACTCCATCTGGTGACACTCCAAAGCAAATGTCCACAGATAGGCGTGCTTCACGACCAAACATTAACTGATGCGGTGAGAAACCTGTTGCATCTTTGTATATCATTCATAATTGTGCACTAAGGTAGTTATCTGCTGACTCCATCTTGGCTTGTCTCTTGTGTGAAGGGTGCCCAGCATGTTCTGCAACATTCTGTTAAATCTTTCGGGTTACAGATTTCCTTGTGGATGATATGGAGTGGTGCTTGGCTTTCTTGCATCCCACAGAGAGAGCATTTCTTTAATTAGTCGACTTTCAAAGTCCCTTTCTTGATTGGAATGTATTCGGGCTGACAGTATGGCCTAGAGGTTAGAGTAATGAGCTGTGAATGAGCTTGGTACATCCAGCAGACCTGGGTTTGATTCCGGGCAAGTCACTTAACTTCCCCATTGCTCCAAAGTTGCCCCTGAAAACAGGCACTTGTGCCTAGTGGGTCTTACCCAGTTACCAAAGACTAAAGTATTCGCTGTGGAGCACCATAGTGTAGGAAAAATTTCTCAACAAAAACTTTGGCTACACTTGTGGTCTTCTGATCTTTTGTTGGATAAGCTTGCACATATCTGATGAAGTGATCTGTTACTACAAGTACATTTCCAATATTTTTGGAATTGGGCTCAAGTCTTAAAAAGTCAATACATGCCAGCTCCGTGGGGGCACTAGTGGCAACGTTAACCAAAGGTGCTGCTCTTTGGGGTTGGGCCTTCCTTTGAAGACATCTGCTATAAGTTTTAATATTAAACAATCAATATCTGCACTCATCTTGGGCCAATAGAAGCAGGCACAAGACAAGTCCAAGGTTCTCTCACTACCCAAATGTCCCATGTGGTCGTGGAGGGCTTTCAATACCACATGTTTAAACTTTGAAGGCAACACTAGTTGTTTTCTTATGACTTCTCCCTGGCTATCTGTTAGTTCTCTATATAATAGTTTCTCTCTGACCTTGAGTTTGAGCCCCTGTCTAAACAGTAAGGCAGTTCTTTGATCATTGGATCGTGACTTGGAGACATCTTCCTCTTTCTGTAATGCATTTAGAATGGATCTAATCATGGGATCTTGGTGCTGCTGTTCTTGAATATCAGCTGGGGTGAGCTGTGGTAAGGTGCTCAGATCTAGTGCTGTGAAGTGTCAGTAGGCTACAGGCACACAGGTATCTGGAGGTCCCAGGCGATCAGCTAGGCAATTCACAGTCTCAGCAGATGGATGTTCATCTCTATCAAATTTATGGTACAGGGCCTTCACGGACTGTTCAGAAATCTGCACCCACTCTTGATTTGAAGCAGGCCTCCTGGAGAGAGCATCAGCATCAATATGGTTTAGGCCTGAATGGTACTTCACTGAATAATCATATGTTGAAAGAACAGATAGCCAGCTGTGTCCAGTTGCATCTAACTTGGCAGAGGTTTGAACATACATGAGAGGATTCTGTTTTGACCAAGATTTTGGCACCATACAAATACTCATGAAACTGGTCGACTCTGACCCATTTTAAAGCAAGGAATTCTAATTTATGGACTGGGTAATTTTTTTCAGACAGGGTGAGGCTTCTGCTTGCAAATGCCACTGGGCGAAGTCCTTCCTTTTATTCTTGATAAAGTACAGCTCCAAGGCCATTTAGACTGGCATATGTGTGAAGTACACACGGTTTGGTTGGGTTGGCATAAGCATGTATTGGAGTATGCTTAAATTGGTAGATAATTTCATGAAATGCTTCATCACACTCTGAAGTCCATCTTGACCCAAAGGATTCGTTAGGCTTAAAGTAGACCTTATCTCCTTCCTTTACAGTGCCCTTTTTGAACTTTTGGTTGGTAGGAGGGTATCCTTGTGTCAAGCTTAGCAGTGGCAGAATTACCTTCATGTAGTCTTTTACAAAGCTGTGATAGTATCCACAGAAACCTATAAATCTCTGAAGCTCTTTGAGGCTGTTAGGCCTCAGCCAGGTGGTTAAAGGTTCTACTTTACTCGGGTCTGCCTGGATGCTTTCAGAGGACACAATGTGGCCTACATATTTTACAACTCTTTGGAAAAACTGGCACTTGTCAATGGATAGTTTTAGTCTAAATTCTTCCAATCTGTCCAAGACTTTAAACAGCTGAGCCTCATGTTCCTCAAATGTTTTGCCAAACATAATGATACCATTCAAGTAAACAAGGCATTCAAGGAGGTTCATGTCTCCTACCACATGTGCCATGTGTCTTGGAAAGGTTGCAGTCACTCCAGATATGCCTTGGGGCATACGTAATAATTCATAGACGCGCAAGAGACAGGTAAATGCATTTTTGTTCCCTATCCTCTGGTGCCATTAGGATTTGGTAGTACCCACTTCTGAGGTCCAGAACAGAAAACCACTGACTTCCATTGAGACAATCCAAGGCACCCTGGATGTGAGGCATTGCGTGTTGGTCTGGGATGGTTCTTCTATTACGTGTCCAGTAATCAATACATATACTCACCTAGCCATTTTTTTACTGGACCACCACAAATCGGGGATGCATAAGGACTGCATGATTCCTGGATGATTCCAGCTGCTAAAATTTCTTGAAGATGGCGTCTGACATCATTAATGTCAGCAGTTGCTAAACGACGTGATCTCTCTCCGAACGGCCTCTTGTTGTGGATCCTGATGTGTTATTCAGCACCAGTAACACATCCAACATCCCATTCTTTCAATTAAAACACTTTGCTCCTCTGGGTGAGCTTGCAGTTGACTCTCTTTCCCTTCACTGAGGATGGGAGACTCTCCAAAGTTGAACATATCTGTGGATACTTCATAGTCTTCTGTGGCACTTGGTTGGCAACACTGCAGTATCGGCCCAGTATACTTTGGCCAGTGTACATCTCCACGTAACCTCAATGTCTGTTGGTTACATTGCACAACTGCAGCACCACTCTTTTGGTGTAGGCATGAACACGGACTGGTAGCACACTTGATTTAACTAAATGTCCATTAGGCAATCTTCCCTCTTCTGCGGCATCCAGCATGAGAATCTTATTTGTCACGTCTTTTTTGATACGCACCTCTCCACTGGTGTGACACTGTGTATTAAGTGGCAAGACAAGGTGATGGGTCCTTTTTACAGACATACCCCACGGGCTTATCCTTACCATTCTCTTTGTTCTGCATTTACATCTCATAAGCTTTATGTATCATTGCGTGAATGTGTGAAGCTCATCCGGTTTTCTGGGCTTGCCTCTCTTGACACATCTGTGCTAGGCAGCCAAACATGTGCGCATTGGTGCCGACCAATATGGGAATTCCATCATATAAGCCAGTCTGAGAGCAAACTAAAGCCATTGACTCTACGGGCTCATCTACGCCTACTGCAGTGGATGGGAAAAAGAGCCAAATTTTTAGGTAACCGAGATAAGGGTAAGATTTATTGCTTAAACCCCACATGTGCAGTCCATCTAGAGGTTGTAGAGGATGAGCTAACAGATGCTGGTCATACCAGTCTTTAAATATTATAGTGACCTGAGATCCGCTGTCCAATACAACTCGAGCTGGGATACTGTCAATATGCATTGTGGTCTGCATCAAAGGGCCTACCATTTTGGACCAGTCAGGAAGAGCATTTGCAGGAACTTGGACAGACCACCTGACCATAAAAAAATTGGACTTGGGTTTGCCTGAACCTCCACTGCAGTCATTGCCTGCATCCCTCTGGAATTGTTTTACTCTTTGGAGCTCTTCCCATAGTTTGTCAGCCACCTTCTGTGCATCCTTAAGGGATCAACACTCTGTCTTTATATGATCATCCTTCCCACAGTGGTAGTAGAACACACCTTCTCTAGGCCACCTGGGCTGTGATGATACATTGGGAGTTGGCCAATATTCACAGTCAGGGGGTGGGGAGGAATATGTATTTGACACTTGAGCAAGAGCACTGATAGCAGAGGGTCTTGGTTCAACTTCTCTCACTTTGCCAAGCCAGAGGCTGCACAGTACGTCCCATCAATTATTTCACCATAGCAGATAATTCACTTTGTTCAGTCTTTATACTGTCACCCACAGGAGGCACCTGAGGGTGCACTCCCACTCTTGTGGCAGATGCATTCTGAGGGGTGTCTAGGCCTTTATCAGTGACAGCTTTAATAGGAGCACCAGTTTTTAGTTCTCTGATCTCTGTCAATTGCGAAGAGTCCCTAACAGTCTCTTTGTGCTTGCCTGGCGCTACGTCCAGCCCTTGAACATCATCCGCCTGAACACTATCAGTAACCAGTGTGGCAGCAGCAGATACGTGAGAGGGCCCACAGAGTGGCCTCCTTTGTTCAGCCTCCCAAACTTCTTTCAACAACCAGTCATAGGAGGGAGGCGAATCCTGTTAGTCTGCCAGCCATGACTTGAGCAACAATAGTTCAGAATATGAATCAGACTTAAGTATCTGGTCCAGCCTAATTCAGTCCATCTCGCCTGGAGCAACACTGCGTTTCCTAAGACATTTCTATAGGGCCTTCTCAATCCGAAGTACATACACAGACAAGGGCTCCCCTTGACATTGATGGGTTGTTCTAAACCTCCACAAAAGATCCTCGCCTGAGTCTGGGCTTCCAAATACATTTTCCAAGACAGCCAAATAGTCCTGTGCAGTTGCCCCGAGTTATTAGCCCAGCTTGCGAGGATAATGTTCAGAGCTGGACCGCGGAGATTTTCACTCAACTTCTTCCTCTTCTCTGCCTCGGAACATTGCCATTCTTGCATTACAGCAGCAACATAGTCTACCCATGTTCCCCATTAGGTGTGGGCGAAGTGCCAGAGAACACCCTTAATTTGCGATAATAGCCATGACTTAGAAACATAGAATTTGACGGCAGATAAGGACCGCTTGGCCCACCTAGTCTGCCTATTTCCCTACCTAACGGATAAGCTGCAGATCTTAGTTAACCAACAGCCTACTTCCTCCTACCCCTTCCACTAGAATTGCCTTATGTCTCCCATGCATTCTTGAATTCCCCCACTGTTTTTGACTCTATGACCTCCTCAGGAAGGTTGTTCCATGTATCCACAACCCTCTCTGTGAAGAAATACTTCCTCACATTACCTCTGAGCCGTCCCCCCTCTATCTTCAAATTGTGCCCCCTTGTTTTGCACATCTCTTTTTCTGAAAGATGCTACCCTCTTGGACTTTGTTGATTCCCTTGAGGTTTTGAAAGTTTCCATCATGTCCCCCCTCTCCCTCCTTTCCTTAAGGGTATACATATTAAACTGCTTTAGTCTCTCGTCATATGTCTTCTGGTGCAGACCCTGCATCATTTTGGTTGCCCTCCTCTGGACAGCCTCCACCCTGTCTATATCTTTGCGGAGATGGGGTCTCCAGAACTGTACACAGTACTCCAGATGTGATCTTACCCACTGTCTGTACAGAGGGCCAACAACTTCCTGTTTTCTACTGGTGATGCCTCTCCCTGTGCATCCCAGTATCCCCCCAGCCCTCCTTACTGCCTTTTCACATTGCTGGCCTACCTTTAGGTCATCTGATATGACTACCCCCAGGTCCCTTTCCATTTTTGTTGTCAGTATCTCACCCCCATTGTGTACTCTTCCCCGGGTTTTTGTTTCCCAGGTGCATTACTTTGCACTTCTTTGCACTGAATCTAAGCTGCCATACATTTGACCATTCCTCCAACCTTGCCAAGTCCCTTTTCATCCTTTCACACCACCTTGTGTATCAACCCTGTTGCAGATCTTTGTGTCATCTGCAAAGAGACATACTTTCCCTTCCAGTCCCTCTGCAATGTCACATAAAGACATTAAAAAGGACTGGTCCCAGTACTGAACTCTGTGGTACCCCACTAGAAACCCTCCTTTCTTCACTGTGGACTCCATTTACTATTACCCGCTGGCCCAGATACTCAAAAGGGTTGCGCATGGTGCAACAGTGTTGTGCCATGCACAACCCACTGCTGTGCCCCGGAGCAATATTTAAAAGGGAAAAGTGCGCCTGCACAAATCCCGATGCGCCAGGGCACATCAGTAATGTATGCAGGCACAAGTGGGGGGCGTGCCCATGTATAAACTGCACAGCCCGATATTCACCCAGGCCATGCAGAGTTATGCAGGTGCAACCCCTACCTGCGCCTGCACAACTTTACACCAAAAAAAAAAGGATCAAGTCGAGGGCCATCCACAGGTGAGCTGCTGCATTGCAGGGCGCAACACAGCAGCTGCCACCCGTGGGTGGCCCTCCACTCATTCCCGCCGCACCTGGCGGCGCCCCCCCCCCATGCCCCAATCATGAGCTGAGGTGTCCCCCCAGCAGCCGAATGCAGGCATCACGTTATCCCCCATTAGTCCGATCGTGGGCATAACTAAGCGTCCCCACCCCGAGTAGCCCGATCATGGGCATAAGTTATTCCCCAGTAGCCTGATCGAGGGCATGAAGTTATCCCCAGTAGCCCGATCGCGGGCATGAAGTTATTCCCCAGTAGCCCGATCGCGGGCGTGAACTTCTCTCCCCAAGGTCAAGATCCCTGGTGGTCCAGTGGACTGCGAAAGCCAGATTACGGGTGGCATCCTCAACCCCCGTCTGCAATCTCTGGTGAGCTAGTGGCTCCCACCCCACCCCCGCTCCCCACCCCTTTCAGCCAGTGGCGGCAGGACCCCACCGCCTGCTGCCCGCCGACTGACAGCTCGGTAGGGCTGCACACCGTGGTTCAGAGCAAGAGCCAATAGGTGTGCAGCCCTACCGAGCTGTCATTCCGTGGGGGCGGCTGAGGTAGGATGAGCCTGCCCGCCGGCTGATGGAGGGAACGGGGTGGTGGGGCTCCGTGGTGAGGGCCACTGGATCACCAGGATTGAGGACATGGGGGGTTGAGAATGCTGCCTGCATATCTGGCTTCTCGGTCCACTGGACCACCAGGGATCTGGACTTGGGGGGTGTAACTTAATGCCCGCGATCGAGCTACTGGAGGCTTTTCATGCCTGTGATCGGTACTCGAGGTGGGGAACGTTTGGTTATGCCATGATCAGGCTAATGGGGAGATAACGTTATGCCTGTGTTCGGGCTGCTGGGGAGACTACTGTGCTGCCCGCGATCGGGCTCACAGGGGAATACTGTTATGCCCGCAATTGGGCTATGGGGGGGGAATACTGTTATGCTCATGATCGGGCTGCAGGGGGCGTCGGTCCCCGACGGCTGCTGCCTGGCAGGGTGCCAGGCGCAAGTCGTCAGGGATCGGCACACCTGCATGCTAATGGCATGCAAATGGGGCCGTAATTAGATGCAAATGGCCCCCCGTGCACCTTGCATAAATTATGTCCCCATTTGCATGTCACCTTTTGAATATCGCAGGTGCTGCGCATGGCGCAATGGAACTTGCGCCACCGCATCTGAATGCTCTACTCTGACCACTTGCGGTGGTGCAGTTCCACTACACCATGCACAGTGGAGTAATGACCAGGCGATATTCAAAGAAGTTGCTCAATAGCGCAACTCCATTGAATATCGCCCTGGCCACACCCCTGCGCAACTTTTTTGAGCAGCGCAGGGGCTTGCGCCACATAATGGCACAGTTTGAATATCTGGGCCGCTGTGTCCTGTTGTCTAACCAGTGTTTTACTGAGGCTACCACCCTAGGACCCACTCCCAGGCTGGCTAATTTGTTTATTAATCTTTTGTGCATGACTGTGTCAAATGCTTTGCTAAAGTCTAGGTAGGCCATGTCCACAGCCTCTCCCTGGTCTACTGCTTTGGTCACCCAGTCAAAGAAATCAATTAGATTTGTCTGACATGACCTTCCTGCTGTGAATCCATGCCGCCTTGGGTCCTGTGCCCCACTGGCCTCTAGGTACTCAACAATTCTTTCCTTCAGAAGTGATTCCATCATTTTCCCTACCACTCAGCTCAAACTGACAGGTCTGTAGTTTCTGCCTCTGTCTTGCTCCCACTTTTGTGAAGGGGAATTACATCCACCCTCCTCCAGTCCTCAGGTACCACCCCATCCTCCCATGATTTATTAAAAAGGGTAGTCAGTGGTGTTACTAGTTCTTCCCCTAGTTCTTTTAAAATTCTGGGGTTAATCCCATCATGCCCCATTGCTTTATCCACCTTCAGTTGTAAGAGTTCTTTCAGAACCCTTTCTTCTGTGAAAGGACTAATATCACCCCCCCCCATCCAGAGTGCTTCTATTGACTGGATTAGGTATTTCCCCCTGCTTTTCCATTGTGAATACTGAGTAGAAGTATTCGTTCAGTATCCCTGCTTTTTCACTGTTGCTTTCTGCCCAACCACCTTCCTCTTTGTTAAGCCTCAGTATTCCTGCCTTAGTCTTTCTTTGCTCCCTAATGTACCTATAAAAGGTTTTATCCCCCTTCTTAACCGAGTTGGCTATCTTTTCCTCAGTTTAGGTCTTTGTTATTCTGACTGCCTTACCCGCTTCCTTCTGCTTTAAATGGTACAGTTCTCTGTCCTGCTCCTTCTGTGTTTCCTTATACTTCCTGAATGCTATCTTTTTTTCCCCTTACCTTCCCCACCACTTCTTTTGAGAACCATAGTGTTTTTTTCTTTCATTTTGATTTGTTTATTTGCTTCACACAAACAAGGCCTACCTTTCTTCATCCTGTCCTTTGTGTACCAGATGGCCATACCGTCCCCATTCATGAAGGTTTTAGCCTGCCCGTGGATTTTAAAATGGACCTGCAGCTCCCAGTCTTTTACGTTACAGGGCTGTCTGTTCCACACTGACTGAGGGTACAGGCATAGGTGCTGGTATAGATACAGAAACCAGTGCAGGGACAAGAAGGGGCACAGGAACCAGGTGCCAGGACTGGTGTATGTACTGGGGGAGGGATGCCCCCAGGAGGCTAAAATAACTTTTTTAAGGGTCAAGGGGAATGCCTGACCATCTCAAGTTTTAAATCAGAGCTCAAAACATCTGTTTTATCAGGCTTTTTCTGAAGGTTTTTAAAATGTATGGATGTTTATTGTTTGAACATATTGTTTGTGTATTTTACTGTACAGCGCCTTGGCACCTGAAAGGCGCTTAAGAAATGCATTTTACTTACTTAAGTCCTCGAGGGTTTGATCCTCATCCTGTAACACTTGGCAAGCTTCTTCTCAAAACTCTCAGATAACGGTGGGGGTTCTGGCTCTGAGGAACTCTCACTGTCCTTGGTTTCAAATTTCCAGACTGCCGGGGACCCATCAATGGCAATAGTTTTAGGCAGCTTAGTATTGTCTATGGGGTTACTACACTCCACTAGAACCACTAGTGTTTGGGTGGTTGGGTCAGGTTGTCAACCTACTACAACTTCCCAAGACAGTCAGTTTCAGTAGTGTCCCTACTAGTGCCCAGGCATATATCTAGTAATAGCAAAGCATTCTGGGGGTCAGTTTCACTCCTCATACACAAACTAATTAACTGATGCACAGCCATTTCTTCAGTGGTACCCATAGAAATTTTGGTTGCAATTTTTGCTTTTGACCACTGGGGGCAGGAATCCCAGAGGTACCTCCAGGGCTGTAACCCCTAGGCGGTGCTATTCCAAGGGATACTATCCCTGCCTGCCTTCCTAACAACAGGTTGAGGGGCCTGGGTTTGAAACTGACAAGTACTGGGGTTTCACTACCCTCAGTAAACACAATATTTTGGTACCTCCACCCAGAGTAAAAATTGCGTGGGTTTCAATCTAGACTGGTATAGCCCTTTGGGAAGCTATAACTACCCACACTCCCACCTAGTGACCAATTACCTTGATATAGACAATGACCCTTAGCAGCATTTACCATGCAGTTTGCAATATGCATTAATAATATGCTCACAGTCGTCACATGTACCAGCAGGGTCTCTAGTCCTGGTGCATGCCCTGCAACCCCCTGTAAAGACAGTTTGGCAATACAGCATGCACTTTTTAACACATTCAATACAGAGTCAATCACTTTAAACCAAGTAATAATATACTCACAAGCTGGGTTCAAAGTAACACAGCAAATCAGGTTTATTAAGAGGGCGAGGCCAAGGAGGGGAGCAAATTTAGGTAAATGATTACTATTTTGGATTTTACCAAGTTAATAAGCATGATTAGTTTAACCTCTATGATTAACAATGCCGTAGCTACTGGGTACCCAGGATCTATGCTGGCTGGTCAGAATCATTACCCAGGGCTGCAGCTGTCATTGGGTCCCTTGAAGAAAATGATTATTAAACTTATGTAAGGCAGAACAAATTATTTGTATCCGCAGCCAGTTGGCCTAGTCTACTGGAAACCCTTTGCTTTAAATGGAAAACAATTAGATGGTACCAGAAAGATGTTTGAGATATTTGTTGCAGGGAGCTACCCTGGATTTACTCACTGTACCAGTCAATTGCAGAAAACCTGGTGAAATGCAGACCTGGTGCTGGGAACTGCTGCACATGGGGAAACTGGGCTGTCACAACTCACCTCCACTTCACAGCCTTTCCTGTAGGTGGCCTCAACCTGCGATGGCTTTCTGCACAGGGACTGGATCCCCAAAGCTGGTCTCTCACTGTTAACACTGGAGCTGGCACAAGAACAGGTGGCATAGGCCGGGTTCAACAAAATGTCTGTGGCAAAGTACCTCCAGCTGGTAGATAACTGGGCCACTGGTAAGGCAGGCTCCTCTCTGACAACCAGGAGTCCCTGGATGGTATGCTTTGACTCACAATAAACATTTATCACATTTACTTCTGGAAGCATCAAACTCTCCGATTTCTCTTTCAGCTTCTGTCCAGTTCACAGTGTCAACCAATTTTCTGAGCAAACCTCTTAACTTGCAGTCAGGCTGCCCATACAGAAAAAGAAGGGTGAATTTTCAGTTGTTTTATTCTCAAAGTCTGTTCATTTTTCAGTATAAACATTCAACCATTCATTTTTCATTTTTTATCTTTACCCTTCATTTTTTGCTCCTGATTGACTCATCTTTTTGAGCAGTTTATTCTGAACAATTCATTTTTCATTTTTTGTGTTTGCACCTGTGCAAGAAACACCTTGGTTTACTAGTGGGGAGTTAATGAGCATGCCACTATGTTCAAAGAAAAAGAAGCCGCTACAATCAGGGAGCGCTCCGTCATGATCAGCTGTGTTTGCGGGGCAGTCCTTGACTGCAGCAGCCAATTACAGCTGTATTCTGTTGTGTCCTGTTTCACAGCAACATGGCGCGGTACTTAGTGTTGTGCTTTAGTGCTCTGTTCACAGAGTACAAGGCAGGTCTAGTCCCATGCTTCATATATCTGTTAATGTGATGAATTGTGGCAGTTGCGCTGTGTCACACGTCATCTCATATGACTTGCAAAATGTAAAATGCTTTTTTCAATACTATAAATAGTTAAAATGTCAGATTTATTGATATGTTTCTCTGTGCTTCTGAAAAAATTTGGATGGCAGAGTGTGTTTCACTGATGTCCGTGACAGCCATTTCCCGTTGTTGTATTGTAGGCTTTTTTTTACGTTCATCTTGCACTGGCTTTTATTGTGTTGAGTCATGAGTACAAACAGCACACAGTATCCTTATTATCTGACTATTTGATATATCGCTCCTATTTTTAGAAGTTTTTTCAAGAAACTGTGAATGATTTTGAGCTGAAAATGTTGGCTGACAAACGATGTATCTGTGTAGCTGGTGTCCATCTGTATTGACTCTACTCCTTGCAAACATCAGATTCCATCAAAGTATCACTTAGGGCAGTCATGCACAAACAGCAAAAGGCTGTGTAAGGGAAATGTAATAAAAAGGAAAGGAGATAATAATGCAGGAAATGGCTGTCATGGAGTTCTGGGTTACACACGCTGCCATCCTACGTGAATGCGAAGTGGTGCCAATAAAAACTTACATCAATTGGACACTTGTACTACAAATTCAGTTGCAAACAACAATGCACCATACATTCTTTGATCAATGTGTTTGTGTTCCTTCAGTTGTAAAATCCTGAATTCTTTGCCCTCTGTAATTTTGAGTTATCTGTGGTTTTTAAACTGACAGGGTCGTAGCAGCAAATGACAGCTGTCATTCTGATATTGAAATTCTGCAAAGAGTTCATATGTAAAATAGCTAATGTTATGTCTCCCTATTTGCTGTCCCCAAATGGTTTCCCCGAGTGTTAATTCCATGGCTTATTGCCATCATGAGCACGGCTGATTTCCACTGACACTACCCCAATCCAGTGATCATTCCTGATGTGACAGTGTGACATGGCACTTTTCTTCCCGCTTTTACCATGCTTGTCACTACAGCTGACTAGGTCGTCGGGCAGTTGTTTTTCACCCTGTCGAGTTGGCTATCTTCACTGATGTGTGGTATGCATATGCTTACTGGGTTCCACCTCAACAAGTGTGCTATAACTGATGAATTTGCAGCAGATTTAAAATTGTCATACACTTATGGTGAGATGCTGCTACCATCGCCCCCAAAAGATCAGCCCTCTAAAATCTAATTATGGCAAGGGAATTTATTGTTCATCAACTGGAGTGTCATTGTGCTCTTCAATTTTTTCCTCGCTGCTCTTGCTGCTTTCTATCTCTGATTTGGCTGCACCTTCAGGTGATTGGGACAAAAGTGGCTTGGATGGATATGGCGCAATAATGCTGGTCTTGGGTGGAGGGGGAATGCAAGAAAGGAAATTTTCTCATCTGAGGACATTTTCAATAGCTTAATTTAAGCGAGACCGAAAAATGACATGCTTGCCCTATAATCTCCAAAGTGGTGGAATGTTGAAATGATGTCAGAGTGACAACAGCACATACAGCATCCAGGCAAACAGACTGTGCATCGGGCTGCTACGTTCATTGGTAAACAATTAAAAAAAATCCAAAACGAATCAGAAATATGACAAAACAATGTAACACCATGAAAGCATGGAAAACAGAGGTGTAAAATCATTATTTATTAACAGTAAGTTTCATTTCTCAGAATAGAGCTTTGCACATGATCTTTAACGTATTTTTAAATTATAACTTTTATTTCGTTCTCTGGTGTCCCTCTCCACCCTACCCCTCTTGGCATATTTAACCAAGGCAAATTCAGTAACTTACCTTATTTGTTTACAGTACTGTTCAGATTAATCGGTGATTGACAGTTCTTCTTTGTCCTCCTCGCCAACCGCCGACTGACAAACAGAAACCGGGAAGCAGAAAGCGCAGCTTGCATTGGACAATGGGTGACTGTTAGGAGGACTATGTCAGTTGCCAACTATTTAGTGTGGCTAGAATAAAGTGTTTATGGAATCAGCCCCCCCCCGTCCGAGGCCGCGTGCTCACCTATAGCCCCATAGCAGCATCAGTCTCCTCGAACTCCTCTGGTTTGTGGCTGGCAGCCGCTGGTGATCTTCACTCATTCTAACATCACCTAGCTGAATTAGGGATGCAGACAGTAGGAAAGGCTGGGCAGCACCTTAAAAAATTCCATCTGTGGCCAACAAGCCACTCAAGGGGTCTGTTCTCACACCCTTCCCTCCATTCTGCCAGCTTGCCGAAAACAGTTTAAACAAAATAAGACAACTTGGCCAGAAAGATGCATGTTTTCACTACACTGACCCTGAAGATATTGGTGTGTGTGTGTGTGTGTGTGTGTGTGTGTGTGTGTGGGGGCAGCCTGCAGTAGCGCCACTTCAGGTGTCCAGGGATATGCAGCAACTTACTGTTACCACTAGTTAGCAATGCACTCTAGCCTATCCTACTGTCCCCCTATTTCAGTGATGTTAGGATGCATGAAGATCATCAGTGACAGCAAAACTCTGGCTGAAATCCGACCATTCACTTCACCCCCTCACCACTCTGTAAATTGTGGCTGGTGTCACCCCGTTGCCCCTTCTTGGCAGCCAGAAAAAAAAACACACATATGATGCAGTTTAGCAGAGTGCTGTGGAGTGATCTCTCATCACCTCTGGCTGCCCCCAGTATCTATTAGTGGCCTTTTTGGTTTTTTTTTTAGATGAAGAGTGCACATGCACACAAAAAGAGAGTGAATTCACAGTGAGTAGATTAAAACCCAGGACAACAGAGCTAATATTGTAAACTCATACAAGAAAGGGAAAGACAGGACTTGACCTTAGGTACGGTGCCCAATGAGACATGGTGGAGACTGGACGGGAAGGGGCAGCAAGAGCCGAGACAGACAGGTTGGTGCAACGGTGAGGGGGTGAGCCAGCCAGATAATAGAAAGTTTGAGCACAATAGCCAGTTGCAGACTGTAAGGCAGTGGGTGCCCGGGCACCATTCCCCTTGGTAGGCCATGAGTGGAGTGGCTGGCCCAGCCCCATGGGATGTGTGTGAGTCTGTAAGGATCGTTGTCATGCCAATGACCAGGAAAGCCTGGAGGAGGAGGACCCAGTACACTGCATGACTGTGGAGTTTTAAAATGTATTGCTGTGGGGTGGGGTGGAGAGTTAGGAGATAATGTGCTGGGGGGGCGAGTCAGGAGATAATATGCAGGAGCCTGGAATTAATACAACTGCAGTGCTCAGTAGTTTTCAGAGTTGTGTGTGGCAGGAGTTCCATATGATGAGCATGTTACTCACCATGCAGAAGAACCTGGGTCTGCATCCTGAGCCCGAGATTCCAGACCAGACACTATGAGCCCATGTGCTGTCCCAGAGGATGTGGGATGATCAGGGAGAGAGTATGGCATGTACAACTATGTGACTGTGACATGGTGACCCAGGGGGAGGGGTGCCATGTTGGCAGAACTAATACTGTACTCCTTTCTTCCCCCACCACAAAGCAAATCACTGATATTAGCTACGGAGGCACCCAGCATCCAGCCTCTACTCCAGCTACTGTTGGGCATGGGCAGAGGGGTACACCCCTATTGCTTTTTATGCTATATCTGGCCTTTCAGCTCACCTTGAGAGACCCCCCACTACAGTCTGAAGGCTACATGGGTATAGATTGGCAGTGGAGGTGGCCGTAATGATTAAGCTACAGTTATGGGGATGCTGAGCAGAAAAAGAATCAATAAAACAGAGGCTGGATGTAGGCAAAAGATGCAGAAATACTAAATAATAAAGCTTGCTGCTTATGTTTCCCACCAGACAGGGAGGGGCTGTTCTGGCACTGCAGGAGTGGCAGGGGTTAAGTGCCCAACTAACTAGTGGCTCCATGGAACGTAGCTAGCACAGTTTGCTCAGTGGGGAAGGAGAAGACACCCCACATGGGGAAAATGGAGAGGGGGCATAAAGAAGTGTCCTGGATCAGTGGAACCAGCACTAACAGCACCCAGATGGCAAGATTGCTTCACTGGGCATCATGTGAGACAGATCAGCAGATAAAAGGTTCCCAGTACATGTTCCAAGTGAGGATAAACAGTGGGAATAAAAAAAATATAATGTGCTTAAAATCAGAAACTACCTAGGAAATGTCCAAGATATATAGAATTCATCTCAAGATAAGTAGCATGTGTAAATTCTATTAATTTTTAAGCTTCTTGTAAAACACGTTCAGTACAATTGTCTTGGTATCAAGCCTTCTGCTTCAAAACATCAAGCAAAAAAGTATATGAGTGCTGGCCCAGTAGCGCAGAGGGCTGAGTCGATTGTGCCTTACCTATCACTACACTGGCAAACCAGGTTTGGGAACAAGCTCAGATCACTAGTGGTTGGTGGGGTGTAGAGAAGCAAGCAGCCCAGGGACTACTCCTCTCTGTCTTCATCTGGGGAGTGGTGGCAAAGAGTCTTGGCCTCTAACTGCTCTGAGGGTGGAGGCCCAGTGGTAGTGCAGATGTGAGTGACTTAAAGGGAGGGTCATGGTTCCAAGGTGCATGCATGCATCCAACATATTACCTCCACAAACCATATAAAAACTACAAACAGGTATCTGCCTCTATCTCCAAAATCAAACAAAGGGATGGAGGACACTGCAGAGCAGGACACTGCAGCGCAGGAGCAAGCACAACAAAACTCACCCAAAACAGGAACCAAAACAAAAAAAGCAAAAAGGAAATCCAAAAAACTTCTGAGCATAGGAGACTCCATGATTTGGGGAGTTGATACCTATCTCCAGCCAGGGGTAATGGTCAGATGTCTCCCAGGTGCATCTGCATGGAGAGACACTGACTGCATTGCTAAAATTGTTCAGGAAGCAGGAGAAAACATTGACATCCTGGTACACAAAGGGACTGATGATCTCACCAGACGGTTAGTTGTGGAGACCAAGGAACACCTGAGCAGGCTTGGTGACAAACTATTATCCATTTCATCTGGCATCACCTTCTCTGAGATCCTGCCAGTCTGAGAGAGGGGGGCAGATGGACGGAAGGTTAGAGAAGGGGAGATAGGGGAGCTAAACATGTGATTCAAGGGCTGGTGCCAGGAAAAAGGACACAAAATTGTAGGGAACTGGCAACAGTTTTGGGAGTGAAAGTTCTTTAAATTGATGGACTGCATCTGACTAAGGAGGGAGTCAATGCATTGGGGCAGAAGTTTGACGTCTTTGCAGAATATTTAAACTAGCAAATGGGGAGATGGGTGCAGCACCCCATACGTTGAATAGGAAGAACACCCCTTCCCCATCAGCTAGTGATCAAACAGGAGTTCAGCATGTTTGCAGTTCATTTGCATCACCAGGTAAGGAAAAAGGTCCAGCTTCCCACATGATGCACACTGGAAACACCAGACCTCACCCAACAGCTAATGCACCGAAATCTGACCAATGGCAAATCATGTAACTAATCAGCTCTCGGAACACCTATCAAAATATAACCTTCTGTGCCCCGAGCAGCATGGGTTCCACAGGGGCCACAGCACCACCACAGTTATCCTTGAATATACCTCCTATATCCACAAGGCCATGGATCTGGGGCACTTAGTTGAGTCGGTTTACATTGACCTAATGAAGGCTTTTGATACTGTCCATCATGCCCTTCTCCTTAGGTAGGACTGCCACCTGATACTACAGCCTGGTTTGAAAATTACCTATCTAACCGGTCACAGCAGGTCAAGATTGGCACCACCCTCTCCTCCTGCCTCCCAGTTCGCTCTGGGGTCCCTCAAGGCTCCATTATAGGCCCCCTTCTTTTCAGCCTCTTCTTAAACTCACTACCCAGTGCCTGTTCCTGTCGGATGCTTCTTTATGCTGACAATGCAGTCATCTTCTGGAGCAATCCACAGCCTCAACCTTTACAGGATGCCATACAGAAGTCTTTCAAGGAAGCAGAGACCTGGTTCACAGAGCACAGGCTTAACTATAAAAAACTAAGACCATGATCTTTGCACACTGCCAAAACCCCCACCATGACTCCACACTACTTGTCAACACCTCCCATGGCCCCCCCCTTGAGCAGGGAAGCGCTTACAAATACTTGGGCATCACTCTTGACCCCCCATTTACCTATCATGCAGATATCCACATCCTCTGTAACACCATCAACTCCAGCATTGGCTTCCTTCATCTGATCAAGCACTGTCTGCCTGACGATGGGCTGTACCTTGCTGTTTCGTCCTCGGTCCTCTCTGTGCTAGACTATGGAATTGTGTTCTATGGCATAGCTGATAACACTGCACTCCGCCGCATTAAGACAGCGCTAAACAAGGCCTGTCGTCTGGTGATGGGCTGCGATTAAACTACCCACACATGTGACCTCTACAGTCGCACTAATTGGCTAAACTTTGAATGTCACCTTAAGTACTACACTTGCCTCCTAGCAAAGAAAATCCAGTGGAAACTCACCCCACCCAGTTTACAGGGCCTCATCCAACCCTCCCTCCCTCAAAGAAGCACCAGAAGCACCTCCAAGGTCCCCTTCTTGGTTCCCCACTGCAGGACTTCCATGGGTCAAAGAGCCTTCTATCACAGGGTGCCAAGCTGGCTAAATAACCTACCTGTTGCTCTGACCGCTGGGACAAAAATGGGCCCTTTTAAATCCTCACTGAGGGAATTTCTCTCTAACATCTCTACTTGTGACTGCCTTAGTGGTACTTTTCTAACTTCAGCCCTGTCGCCTCCCTCACAATGACTTATTACTATTTTTTGCTTTGGTATCAGCTATTATGATTGAATGCCTGTCTTACAATCTGTATCTCTTCTGTAAAATGTTGTTTTTTTACTGCTGTCTTTCTTGCACATGACGCTGGGCTGTCTTTGCCCTCTGCCATAATATGTTACCCAGTTCTTTCTTACCCACTAATGTAATATTGTGGTCTGTCTGATGTGTTGTTGTTCTACATCTATACTTGTAACTTTGTACTGTGACTATTGACGAGAAGCCTTTGCAAAAGAGTCCGTGGACTCGAAGGGTGTAATTCCGAATTCTCAATAAATAAATAAATAAATGCACA
Organism: Neoceratodus forsteri; assembly: GCA_016271365.2. NCBI lineage: Eukaryota > Metazoa > Chordata > Ceratodontiformes > Ceratodontidae > Neoceratodus > Neoceratodus forsteri. Next base: position 62,875,494 of record JADMNL010000034.1, on the reverse strand, counting down.
CAAATGCCTGCAGTCTGGGAATCAAGATCCCAGACCTGCAGGCAATAATGATAGAGGCTAAACTGGACATAGTAGCAATTAGTGATATGTGGTTTACCAGTAACCACACTTGGGAGACTTCAGTACCTGGCTATGCACTGTTCAGAAGAGACTGAGGTGCAAAAAGGGGGAGGGGCGGTGGAGTGGCCCTGTATGTCAATGAAAATATCAAAGCTACAGAAATTCAGAATACACATAAGGAGCCAGAAGAACTGTGGGTCACCCTGGAAACGGGAAATGGGACAGCCATAAGAATAGGGGTTGTCTCCCAGGGGGAGGACATAGACACATTACTGTTAGAAGATATACAAAACATAACAGCTAAAGGGGAGGGTCTGATAATGGGGGACTTCAACATGCCAGATACAGATTGGTCAATACCAGCAGGAACATCTGCCAGAACTAGACACATAGTGGATTCCCTGCAGGGGGAGGGCCTCAAACAACTGGTACAACAACCCACAAGACACAGGGCTATCCTAGATCTAGTACTGACTAACAGGGAAAGGATTACAGATCTCCAGGTAGAAGGTCACCTGGGGGCCAGTGACCATCACATAGTATGGTTCAGTCTGGCCATTACAACTAAATCATCCCATTCCAAGGCAAAAATATGGGACTTCAGAGGAGCTGACTTTGATAAGATGGCCAACAGTGTTAAGCTAGCCCTCGCAAAAAGAAATACAGGCAAGAGCGTACAGGCAAAGTGGGCAAGCATTAAGGATGCAATACTTGAAGCAACATCCCATTGTGTTAGAGAGAAAAGGAAGTGCAAAAGAATAAGGAAACCACTTTGGTTCTCAAAAACAGTAGCCGAAAAGGTCAAAGCCGAAAGGCTGGCCTTCAGGAAATATAAGGGAACACAGCGGGATGAAGACAGGGAGGCATACCAAACTTCCCTAAGGGAAGCAGTGAAGACAGTAAGGCAGGCAAAGGCTCAAACAGAGGAAACACTAGCACAGACAGTAAAAGAAGGGGACAAAACTTTCTATAGATACATTAGTGAAAGGAGAAAGTCCAGAAGGGGTATTGCTAAGATCAAAGGCAATAAGGGGGCATGTGAGGAGGAGGAGGAGGACCATGTAAAAGCATCTATCCTAAATAGATACTTCTGCTCAGTATTTACTGAAGGGAAGGTAGGGCAGGACCCACAGCTCAGCACCATGGACACGAGGGAGGGAGGTGAGCACTAGTCACTTCACAAAAGAAAGGGTCCTACAAGAGCTCGATAAGCTCAGGATGGACAAGACAATGGGACCTGATGGTTTACATCCCAGGGTGCTAAAGGAGCTAAGGGTGGAACTAGCAAAGCCATTATCAGAACTGTTTAGTGAGTCTTTGAGAACAGGAGAGGTCCCAGAAGAGTGGAGAAAGGCTCATGTGATCCCGCTCCACAAGAGTGGTAGCAGGGAGGAGGAAGGGAACTACAGACCAGTAAGTCTTATCTCAGTAGTGGGCAAGATTATGGAGGCACTCCTTAAGGAAATGATAGTGCAACACCTGGAATCAATGGGGGCACAGGATCCAAGACCGTATGGGTTTATGAAAGGAAGGTCCTGTCAAACTAATCTCATAGATTTCTTTGACTGAGTAACCAGAGTGGTGGACCAAGGGGGAGCAGTTGATGTTGCCTACCTTGACTTCAGCAAAGCTTTCGATACTATTCCACATAGAAGATTGATAAATAAGCTGGGTAAGCTCAGGGTGGGTCAGAAGTTGGTCAACTGGGTGGCAAACTGGTTGACGATCAGAAAACAGAGAGTGGTGGTAAACTGTATACAGTCCGAAGAGATGCAAGTCACAAGTGGGGTACCTCAGGGATCAGTCCTGGGGACAGTCCTCTTCAATATCTTCATCATTGACATTGCAGATGGACTGGAGGGTAAGGTTTGTCTGTTTGCAGATGACACCAAGATCTGCAACGGAGTAGATGATCCAGATGGGGTGGGCAGAATGAGGAGAAATCTGGATAAACTAGCAAAATGGTTGGAAGAGTGGCAACTGGGATTTAATGCAAAGAAGTGCAAGATCATGCACATAGGGAAGAGAAACCCTGAAGCCAAATATAGGCTGGGAGGGAAGTTGCTGGCAGTCACAAAGGAAGAAAGAGACTTGGGCATCATCACCACCGATGACCTGAAATCATCCTAGCAGACCACTAAAGCAGTAGGTAAGGCTAGGGGGATGTTAGGGTGTATTAGTATGGGTATGGGAGAGGGAGGTAATAATTCCTCTTTACAAGACACTGGTTAGGCCCCATCTGGAGTACTTCATGCAGTACTGGAAGCCACACCTTCACAAGGACATTAACCAAATTGAGGCAGTCCAGAGAAGGGCAACCAAAATGGTGCAGGGACTGCATCAGAAAACATATGAGGACAGATTAACAGAGCTCAATATGTATACTCTAGAGCAAAGGAGGGAGAGAGATGATGTGATCAAAACATTCAAACACCTTAAGGGCATTAACAAGGTGAAAGAGTCTAACATTTCAATATTTTATTTATTTATTTATTTAAGAGATTTACCAGGAAGGCATGCTGAGCAGAGTACTGCTCGATTCCAGATGCGCCCTGGGGGTAGGGAGTTACAATGGTACAGAAATTACAGCAGAAAAAAAAACAAGAACATACATAGTCAGTTGAACAAGCAATGGGTGAGACAGTTCTAGTACAGTTGCATAGGTACAAAATCACTTCATATTTTATGTATTACAAGACATGCATAAGGAGCAGATTGACAATATAAGAAAAATAGCAGGACAAGAAGACACAGCATGAGATTAGAGGGAGGCCGATTAAGGGGTAATATGAGGAAGTTCTTTTTCACAGAAATGGTGGTGGATGCACGGGACAGCCTACCTCAGGAAGTGATGGATATGAATACAGTGCAGGGCTTCAAACAGGCATGGGATAGGCATAAGGGAGCAGTACAGATGAGTATGAATAGATAGGCCATTGACAGAGCAAAGTCCGATGGCACATTTATAAGGTAGAAAAATAAATGTCCAGACTAGATGGGCCATTGGGCCTTTCTCTGCCATCACATTTCTGTGTATCTGTGACTTATTGGCAGCTAACCACAGATGCTCGCCTCCCCCAACCTGTAACCCTGTAAGTCTTATTGCCTTTTTTTATTCCCTTGCTCCAACTGATCTTTTTCTCTCCTGATCCATGTTCCTATTTCCTCAGTAATCTTACATAGTGTGTGGGACACTGAGCTGCTGCATAGGGCAGGGTGGGCAGCACTCTGGAACCCTGTCTTTGTGTTTGTTGTGTTGTGTAGAAGGTTTGGCAGCTTTGAATTCCCTTTATACTGTCACTGTAAAGTAGGCTGCTCTAATTTAACAAGATCCATGGGACGGGATATTCAGAAGGGTTGTGCATGGCGCAACACAGTTTCGCCAAGTGCAACCCACGGATGCGCCCAGTGCGATATTCAAAGGGGGATTGAGCCTGGCACATTGAGCCCGGGATGTGCTGAGCCCATGCATGCACAGTCCCTACCTGCGCTGCACACAGGTGAGCCAAAAAAAAAGGAGCTGGCCACTCACAGGTGAGTTGCCATATTGCAGGGCTCAACATGGCAGCTGCCACCTGTGGGTGGCCACCCGAGCTCCGGTGGCACCCCCCTCATGCCCAATCACAGGCATCTGTAATAGAATAAAAGGTCTAATATCCCTGGTGGTCCAGTGGACTGCTTGCAGCCTGATCGTGTGCATTTGTGAAAGATAATCGCCCTACATCCCTGGTGGTCCAGTGGACCGCTTGCAGCCTGATCGCGAGCATATGTAATAACAAAAAGATGTCCAAACTCCCTGGTGGTCCAGTGGACCACGTCCAACCTGATCGTGAGTGTACATTTCACAATATGTACTTATTTATTTTTATTTATTTAATTTAGTTTTTGTTGAACACACCAAGCCATCCCTGGTGGTCCAGCGGTACCCCCTCCCCGCCCACCCGCAGAGCCCCAGCACCCGCTCCCCGTCCAGCAGCGGGCGGCAGCTTCCCACCGCCGCCACCCAGCGCCTACCGACTGACGCTGCTTAAGGTAGGGCTGTATGCCCCATTGGTCACAGCATGGGCCAATGGTACACAAATATTACAAAGAACTACGTGCGGTGTGAGCAGTGCGGTCTGTTTTCGGGATTGGCGCACCTGCATGCAAATTGGGCCATAATGACATGTAAATGGCCCCAGTTGCACCTTGCATACATTATGGCCCCATTTGCATGTGCACTTTTTGAATATCACGGTTGTTGCACCTAGCACAATGGAACTTGCGCTAGCGCGTCCCCCTGTTCCACTCTGGCCACTTGCGCTGGCGCAGTGCCACTGTGCCATGCGCACTGTGGGTGGCCAAGGTGTGATATTCCACGATGCTATGCCATGGCGCAGCTCCGTTGAATATCACCCTGTCAGCGCCCCTGCGTAGCCAAGTTGCGCTGCGCCCAGGCTTGCGCCACAGCCTGGCGCAGTCTGAATATCCCACCCATGGTATCAGTAACAATGTAGGGGCTATATGTCAGCATGTACTGGACTGTCATGACTTTCTCATTCCTCACAGCTTGTATGGTAAGCGCTTCAAGTTTGTGGAACATTCTGTGTATATGAGGACCACCATTTGATGGTCACATACAAGAATCCTTGTAGGCCTGGGAGTCACTGAATGCTCAAACTGCAAGGGTAATGGTGTATTAGTGTTGTCTGTGTGACCAGTTACTATGCAATAAATGGTTCTGAGGTGGCCATCAATATTTTTTTTTTTATCTGTGTACAAGGAAACAATAACAAACATTTGTCAATGCCGAATGTTGGTTGCTTTGCTCCATTGAGCTTGCTCAGTTCCCCTCCCTCACCTGCTTGTTCTGTTTGTCCCGGTGCTGCGGGCTGCCCTTTTGTACTGGGCTTTTGCCTGCATTGGTGCCTATGTCTGCCCAGAAAGAAATCCGCAGCAGTCCCGACAAAGCTCAGTTGAGCTCGGTCACTCCCCCTGTCTCACTAGCTCAAACCTAATCTGTCCCAAACTCTGATTTCCAAAAGCAACTGCTGTATTCTGCGCTGGAAATGTGAAAACACATTTAGGGCAGGATGTGAAAAATTACAGCTGTGCTGTTCATTAGGAGGTGTGAAAAAATGCCAGTGCTGAAAATCTGGCATGAACATATGACTAATTTGCGAAGTTACAAAGGTGCGTGGAAACTGCACAACACACGCTCATAACACAGTCATTTTATGGAGTTTCATCACAGAATTTTCAGCATAGGCATTTTAGCACCTCTGCTCCTGATCAGTGTCACTGCGATTTTCGTAATGCGTGCCAAACACTGATTTCCCACAGTGCCTGCGCTATTCTGCACCAGAAGTGTGAAAACACATTTTGGCCAGGATGTAAAAATGACAGCTGCACTGCTCATAAGGAGGTACAGAACAATGGCAATGTTGAAAATCTGGAGTGAAAATATTGCAAATTGGCGAAGTTACAAGCGTGCGTGAAAACTGCACAACACACGCTCGTAACACAGTCATTTTATGGACTTTTGACACTAAATTTTCAACAGAGGCATTTTAGTACCTCTGCTAATGAGCAGTGTCACTGTAATCTTTGTAATGTGTCCCAAACACTGATTTCGCACAGCGACCGCGCTATTCTGCGCCAGAAGTGCAAAAGCACATTTCGGCCAGGATGTGGAAAATGACAGCAGTATTGTTCATAAGGAGGTGCGGGAAAATGGAAATGTTCAAAATCTGGAGTGACAGTATTGCAGATTTGTGAAGTTACGAGCGTGCGTAGCAACTGCGCAACACATACTTGTAAAACAGTCATTTCTTGGATTTTTTACACCAAATTTGGAACACAGTCGTTTTGAGAGCCCACCTCATGAACACTGGCACTGTTGTTTCCTTAATCGGTCCCGGAAGGTGATTCTGCGCAGTTGCCGCAAAATCACCTTTCAGGGCTGAATAACACCATGACAGAGCCTGAATTCATGAGGAGGGGTCCAAAAAAACCCATGTTGAAAATTTGGTGCCAAAATTCCAAAACATGCCTGAGATATGCATCAAAGTTGAAAAAACCCTATTTATGCCATAATGCAGCTTACCAGCATTTCCTCAGTTCGTGGTCGGCTTTGAAGAGTGCAGACATGTTCCCAGTCCACGGAAGATTGTCGCGCTGGACTCTGCCGGTAAGTATGGAGTGAGGGGGGTGTGGGGAGGCAGAGTGCGCAGAGGGTAGGTGTGGGTTGTGGGCAGGGAGATGGCGAGGGACCGTTTTCTTTCTTTACAGGTGAAACAGAAAAAAACATCACAGGATGGTTTCTTTTTTTTACAGGGCTATTTGGCATGCTGGGGTGGGCTCCCAGCATGCCAACACAGCGTTTCTTTTGGGGGGCAGCTCTTGGATTGGGCACCCCCATCAGCACAAAAGGGTGCAAGAGCCGAGGCGAATTGGGCACCCCCTCGGCACAACTGCACTGGGTGTTTGGGGGGGAATTATGCCGATGGGGAGTGGGCTCCCCTGTCGACAAATGAAACATTGGTGGGGACATAATGCCGACAGGTAGTGGGCTCCCCCATCAGCAAAATGAACACATGCTTACAGGCACTGAAGCCGACGGGGATAGGGGCCCCCCAGCCGGCACACAAATGTGGTGGGCACATGCCAGGGCGTGCAGGCACCCCTCGGCAGCAGGGAGGCTCACTCATGATTATGTGAACATGGCAGCAAGCCGCTGCCATGTTCACAAACAATATCAGAGTACCAAGGTTCCGCCCAGCAATGATGGGTCACTCCCTTGGTGCAGCATATGGCTTATGCTGCAATGACAAGGTGGCCCGATTGCAGCGACTGAAACCTTACAAGGTTGTGGCACGCTGGCTGAACTAGTGTCAGCAGCAGTATGCCACCCCATTGGCGAAAGTGGGCCAAGCCTCCAAAGGCTGTGGGAGCATTGGCCACAACAGTGCCGCACCTCCACAACCTGCTTCTGCAGCAAGCTGCCGCAGTATGTTTCTTGTGCATGTGCACAATCAACATAAAAATGGCTTAACTGCATGAAAATGCTAAAATGTGTTATCAGGCATCGGGATATCTTTGAATTTAAGAAAAGAATCTGAGGTTGGAACAACATTCTGATGCACCTGCTGTGTCAGGTTGTATGGAACAACTAACTGTTCTGATATGCCGAGATTTTTTTTTAAAGTTAGGAAGATGTGCCTATCACTGTAGTTAGTATTGTGGTATGTGCATGATCTGTTCTTGTTCCGATTCATATCAACTTTATGGCAGCCAATCAGTTTACAGTTTAGTAACACAGAAGCCCAGTACAGATCTAACTAGCTGTCTCTCTGTTGTTTTAATTCCATTACAATCTAATGCACACAGTGCAGTTACAGTGTATGGCGATGTTAATCATAGGCTAGCTGTGCACAAATAAACTGAATTGTTATTTTGAAGTTTAGTTGTAATGTTAACTGTGAAACCTCAGAGGTGTGACTGCTCTTCAGTGTCAAGCAGTCATGACAGAGTAGTCCTCTGAACTCTTTTCCCCCTCCAATAGTGTATGTGTGTGACTCCCATGGGGAAGTATACACATTTGCTACTTCCACACCAAGGCGCACCCACATCACTGTCACTCTCTACAAGGTACAGGTCAGATCACTGTCAGTTCAATATGTCACTGCCACTCTGACTGTGCATCTCGTTAACTCCTGCAGTACCACTACCAATGCAAGCAAGCAAATATTCAGCATTAACAAATGCTTGTTATTATTCTGAACCATTCATTTTCCATGTTTTATCTTTCCTTGTCAAATTGCACCCAGTATCCATTCAAATACGGTTGAAATGACCCATCTTGTAGTAGTTCAATTATTTTAACCATTACATGTGTTTTGTTTTTGTTTTTATTGTGGCTGCTTCAGTTTACTGCTTTTTCTCAATTGATATTAAGTAAAATCAATGGTTGGGTGAAACAAAATCCATGGTGGGACTAAGAAAAGCTGACAGGCTGAAGCAAGGGTATAAGGCATTTTCCATTATATATGGGGGAAGCATAAAACTAAAGAGATAGCCCAGAGGAAAGTGGAGTGCACACTGCAACCCAGCCTGTCTGCAAGTTTTGAAAGCCTTTTCGAAAATAGAGTGCGATGAGCTCGCTCGATACTTTGCAACTAAGGTGGCTGACATCAGGGCGGACTTGTGTCCGACAACCTCTAAGGGTGACGTGGTAGGAGTGTGTGAGAGCACAGGACCTCGCTTCTCCTGGAGTTCCTTTTGTCGACCTGAGTTGGTGGATATTATGAGGATCATCCATGGAGTGCGCCCTACAAGCTGTGGTTTGGATCCTGGATTGACTACCCTAATTTTGGGTTGTGTAGATATCGTTGGTCCAGTTTTGGCGCACATAGTCTGGTGCTCCTTGGAGTCAGGTGAGTTTCCTAGCTCCCTGAAAGAGGCGGTGGTGACACCTCTCTTGAAGAAAGCTTCCTTGGACCCAGACTGTTTTTCTAACTACAGACCCATCTCTAATCTTCCCCTTATTGGGAAGGTTATTGAAAAGGTCGTGGCTGCCCAATTGGATGACCATTTAACCATCCATAGTATCTACGAATCCTTCCAGTCTGGTTTCTGTAAAAGACACAGCACCGAGACTGCGCTGGTTCGGGTGCTAAATGATCTTCTGAGGGCAAGGGATCAAAAGAGACATTCTATCCTGGTTCTCCTTGATCTCTCTTCAGCTTTTGACACTGTGGATCACATGGTGTTGCTAGCACGCCTGAGGCAAATCTGCGGAATGTCGGGAACCGTTCTTAAATGGTTCACTTCATTCCTTACTGGGAGATCACAAAGAGTTGTGTCGGGGATTTTTTCCTCTGGCCCAGTCTCTTTGTTGTGTGGAGTGCCTCAGGGTTCTGTGGTGTCACCCATGTTATTTGCAGTGTATATGCTGCCCCTTGGAAACATTATAAGATGGTATGGGCTGAGGTTTCACTGCTATGCAGATGATACCCAGCTATACTTTTCTTCTGCACCCGACCAGGATGGAGCTCTCTCGGTGTTTAATAACTGTCTGGGGGAAATCCAAGACTGGATGGATTCTAGTTGGTTAAAGTTGAACTTGGAGAAAATAGAGGTTTTGGTTGTGGACCCGGGTGGCCAGATTGAAGGTCGTGCTGGCGCGCTGGAATTCTTCTTGGCGTGTCATGCTCGGCCTCTGAACAGGTGCGCAACCTGGGGTGATCCTTGACGATAGGCTGACTTTTCAATCTCAGGTGTCGCCGTCGCAGGACTCCTTTACCATCTTAGGAATATTGCCAGGGTTAAGCACCTTGTTCCGCCTGACTCCTTGTCAACGTTGGTCCATGCCTTTGTGTCCTCGCCTGGACTACTTCAACGCCCTTTACTTTGGTCTTTCTGGGGTTGAAATCCGCCGCCTACAGCTTGTGCAGAACGCAGCAGCCCGGGTTTTGACTGGGACAAGTAGGTCCTGTCATATTACCCCGGTGCTGCACGAACTGCACTGGCTTCCAGTACTGTGGCAGATCACCTTTAAAGTAATTTTATTGACTTTTAAAGCCCTTCGCGATCAGGGTCCATCCTATCTGAAAGACCTACTGGTTCCTTACTGCCCCAGCCGATCACTCCGCTCGGCTGACATGGGGTTGTTAGAGATTCCAAGAGTGAGTTTAAAATCTTCTGGCAGCAGAGCATTTTCTCATGCTGCACCCACTCTTTGGAATTCTCTACTATGCCGGTTATGGGAATGCACCTCCGTGGAGATATTTAAGAAAGAACTGAAAACATATTTATGGAGAATGGCCTTCTTTGATAGTTAATGTGAATTGTAATATGTTTGGAATTTTATTGTAATTTATTATGTTTTTATGATGTATTTTTATAATGTTTGTAGTGTTTGATGGTTTTGTATTGAAATTTGAAGTTACAACTAATTTGTTCAGCGCCTTGATATATCGAAAGGCGCCATATAAATAAAATTATTATTATTATAATCTAGGGTCCCATGTCAGTGTTAACACGTATCACTGCTGTTATTAACTGCATTATAACCACACTGCATTGACTTTCTATTACACACCTTTACCACTCTATTATTTTTGTTATTTTTAGATGCACACTGTAGTAGCACTGCTCACACTTAATTTTTCTTGTACATTTCTTTACGACTGCATTACTTTGATATTTTTAGATGCACACTGTAGTAGCACTGCACACACTTAGTGCAAATTTTTAGATAATGCTCACACACTTTTTCCCACATTATAGTTAATAGTTATTGCTAACATAGTGGAAACGCCTTGTAAATGTTCAAATTGTTTTTGCTATTCTGGTTTCACTAACAGAGCGTTAGAGTTAATTTCCCTCATGCATATTTCTTTAGATTAGTTCAATTTAAACTAATTTTTTGTTCATGTTCCTTTCACCATCTCACAGTTAATGTTACTGTCATCTTAGCTTCCTACATATAACGTGTTTATGGTAAATCTACTCTAGGTATGCACTGCCACCAATACCTGCATTTGGTGCATGCAAACCACACAGCTGCCATGGTGGCATGCTCCATTTTCCACCCTTTCCTAGCCCTGGCAGGAGGCTTTCGAGTCCCATCCCCAGCCTCAGTCATCTCAGCCCACATAGCCATGTTGACAGGCTCCTGAGTTCTCCAGTCCCTTACAGAAATACAAGTGTGCAGCATGCGTACAGAATGTATGCCACATGCAAAATTGTTCTGTGACTGCAGGTATTTCGGATACACTAAGTGAACCTAAGCAAACCTGATAAAGCTTATCAGGTTTGCATGTAGCATGCTTGACATGCATGCAGCAGCTAAGTTAGAAAAAAATCACAATAAACAATCACTTCTTGACAACAAAAGAGACACTTATTTGTTTTTATCTATTTTGCAACAGTCCTGGTAAAACTCTCCATGCCTCGCAGCTCATTGTTGGTGTTGGTGGAGAATCCTTATCTTTCCCCCATCATAGCCCACTAAATTCCTGCTGCACCCAAGCCCAACCTGCTGGGTTCCTCACCTGCACACATGCCCAGCCCACTGAGTCCCTCTCATGCACCCAAGCTAGCACAATGTGTCCTCCCCTGCACCCACGCACAGCCCAGTGGGCTCTCTTTTACACCCAAGCCCAGTGGATCCTTCTAGTACTCATGACCAGTCCAATGGGTCCCCCCCTTCAGCCAAGTCTAGCCAGTTGCTCTCCTTTATGTTTATGTTGCAGAATAGCCAGAATAGACCCCCCACGGCCCAGCAGAAAAGCCAACCTTAAAAGAGCTGTACTGACTCTGTTGTACTTTTGTTACAAAGAACTAGAGCGCAATCTGGTCAGTAACAGGATAGAGCACAGCATCTAGCCACCCTGCCCAGCCAGTTGCTGCAGCACCGAGTCAGTTCCTCAAGTAAAATTCCAGACAACAACAACAGCAACCAAGAGAGAAGCTGCCTGCAGAACCAGAGAGACAGGGTCCTGACTTCTTGTGCCTTTCTGTTGAGGTAAGTGGCTGTGTTTATTTGAAGATGTCTCTGTACTGTGGGGTATGGAGGAAGAGAGTGCATGGGCCTCTAACTCCTGGTCCTGCCACTGTGGGTGAGCAATCCATTGGGACCAATTTGGGAGGTTGATAGCTTCTGGAAAGGGGTGGGATGGCCCTGCTTCTCCTGGCTCAAGGGGGATGGCCCTGATTCTTCTGGCATGGGGCAGGTATGGCCCTACTTCTTCTAGCTCGGAGGGTGCCCCCACTTCTCCTGGCTCGGGGCAGTGACCCTACTTCTCCTGGCCTGGGTGTTTTGGTCTCACTTATACTATACTTATTTTCATCTTGTCACATGTAACCAAGGTGCAAGCCATCTTAAAGTGACCAAGTTCTTGTTTTGTGCATTTCTGTGAATATAAGCTTTCTTAAACAGGATTTTTGTTAAAAAATGATTTTTCCTACACTTGTTAGCCATTGCACTGGGAACCTCTGTGGCTCTTTTTTTTTTAAATTAGCCATATGAACTTTTACTTCTACCTGGACAGAGACCAGAGATGGGCAGAAGGAACCTTGGTAACATCTCATCTGAGGGGGACATGATAGAAACTTTTAAGTACCTCAGTGGAATCAACAAAGTCCAAGAGGGTAGCATCTTTCAGAAAAAGAGATGTGCAAGAACAAGGGGACACGATTTGAAGATGGGGGGACAGCTCAGGGGCAATGTGAGGAAGTATTTTTTCACAGAGAGGGTGGTGGATGCATTGGAACCGCCTTCCTGAGGAGGTTGTGGTGTTTAAAACTGTTGGAGAATTCAAGAATGCATGGGCCGTCCGGCCCGCCGGCGCAGTGGTCGGATATCCTCTTGTGACGCAGGCGACCTGGGTTCAGGAATGGACCTAGGTCGCTGGAGGGCTGGCCGGGATGAGAAGGATATAGCATCCTATGGACTACTCTCCTTCTCCGGGGGGAGGGTTGGGAAGTGCCCAGAGTGAGACAGACCCCTGACGGAGGCCAAAAGTCACACAGCTACCAGCGCTCATTCATAGTGGAGGCGGGACAGACACTGGATGTCATTGCACGTCCCTGCCTCCCAGAGGAAAAACAGGAAAAAGAAGGTGTGGGTCCTCTGTCTACATGAAGCCCTCTCAGGGCTTCAATTAGCCACCATTGCCTGCACTCCCAACTAGTTACTGGTTCTGCGGCACTGGAATTAGGGGGAACCAGTGCCGCAGCCCTGCCCTCCAAGGGGCAAGCCAAGGGTACCGGGAGAATGTGGGGAATTGATGGTTTGTGGGAGTCCTGGGGCAGAGACCAGGGCAGAGTCTGATGGAGGACCTGCCGGGGAAAAGAGAATAAAATAAAATAAAAAAATAAATAAATAAAAAAGAATGCATGGGACAGACATAAGGCATTTCTTGTGGGGGGGGGGTAAGAAGAAATAAGCTGTTGGTTTACTAGGATCTGCAGCTTATCCAGTAGGTAGGGAAATGGGCAGACTAGGTCAGCCAAGTGGTCCTTATCTGCCATCAAAGTCTGTGTTTCTATGGCACCTCAACAACCATTGAATCTGCATCCTCCCAATATACCTCCCCTGCACAACTATCCTTCATGAACCAGGACCACTATCAGCCCCACGACCAGCCTCTCCAGCTGAGCAATGTCCTTGGAAATCCCCCTCTTTCATCTGGGGTATGCGCAAGTCACAGGGGGAGAAAGAAAGAGCAAGAATTCATAGTGTCTGTGTCCCTCATTCCAGTGGCAAAAAGTTGAGAAGTATGGTTCACCACTATCATTGGTCATTGTCGCAAATGGCAATTACATAGATACATACTACTCAGCTCATTGTGCGAAACATGTGATTGTGCTGCATGTATTTCTGTAATCGCCAGTAATCAGTGTTGGTTAAAGGCCCCCCATTAAACACCATCTAGCTGGAGAGCTTTACTAGTTGCCTTTGGTAGAGTGACAGAGCAGGGGTATGAGGAACACCTGGACCGAAAAGACTGCTTTTTAGGGCTATGGGTGGATCCTACAGCCCTTTTGGGATCGATCAGATTGTAGCTCTATAACAGCTGATCGTAGAACTCCCTTTTTGGACATTTGGAAGTATTCCTCCACAGCTGCAAAATAGTGCGCTCCCCCTCTGATTTTTGCTATCTGACGCACTATGTTAAAGGCATCTGAAGGGAAGGGGGATGCTACTGTATTGTACCTCAGAACTTCTCCAGATATTAACAAAAAAATATATTTTAAACTGCTGTTTACATAGAAACATAGAATTTGGCGGCAGATAAGGACCACTTGGCCCACCCAGTCTGCCCATTTCCCCACCTGATGGATAAGCTGCAGATTCTAGTTAATCAACAGCTTACATCCTCCTAGAATTGCCTTATGTCTGTCCCATGCATTCTTGAATTCTCCCACTGTTCCTGACTCCACAACCTCCTCAGAAAGGCTGTTCCATGCATCTGCAACCCTCTCTGTGAAAAAATACTTTCTAACATTACCTCTGAGCCATCCCCCCTCTATGTTCAAATTGTGCCCCCTTGTTCTTGCACATCTCTTCTGAAAGATGCTACCCTCTTGTACTTTAATTCCCTTGAGATACTTGAAAGTTTCTATCATGTCCCCCCTCTCCCTCCTTTCTTCGAGGGTATACATATTAAGCTGCTTTAGTCTCTCCTCATATGTCTTCTGGTGCAGACCCTGCACCATTTTAGTTGCCCTCCTCTGAACAGCCTCCACTCTGTCCAAGTCTTTGCGGAGATGGGGTCTCCAGAATTGCACGCAGTACTCCAGCTGGGGTCTCACGAATTGTCTGTACAGAGGGATAACAACTTCCTGTTTTCTACTGTTGATGCCTCTCCCAATGTATCCCAGTATCCCTCCAGCCCTCCTTACTGCCTTATCACATTGCTTGCCCAACTTTATGTCATCTGATATAATTACTCCAAGGTCTCTTTCGATTTTTGTTGTTGTTATTAACTCATCTCCCATTGTGTACTCTTCCCCTGGGTTTTTGTTTCCCAGATGCATTACCTTGCACTTCTTTGCATTGAATCTGAGCTGCCCATATATTTGACCATTCCTCCAACCTTGCCAAGTTCCTTTTCATCCTTTCCACCCCACCTTGTGTATCAACCCTGTTGCAGATCTTTGTGTCATCTGCAAAGAGACATACTTTTCCTTCCAGGTGCTCTCCAATGGCACTTATAAAGACATTAAAGAGGGCCGGTCCCAGTACCAAACCCTGCGGTACCCAGCTAGTTACCCTCCTTTCTTCACTGTGGACTCCGTCTACTATTGCCCTTTGTGTCCTGTTGTCCAGCCAGTTATTTACCTAGGCTACCACCTTGGGACCCACTCCAAGGCTGGCTAACTTGTATATTAATCTTTTGTGTGAGACTGTGTCAAATGCCTTGCCAAAATCTAGGTAGGCCATATCCACAGCCCCTCCCTGGTCTACTACTTTGGTCACTCAGTCAAAGAAATCTAGTGGGTTCATCTGACATGACCTTTCTGCTGTGAAACCATGCTGCTTTGGGTCCTATGCCCCACTCGCTTCTAGATACTCAACAATTCTTTCCTTCAGAAGTGATTGCATCATCTTCCCTACCACTGAGGTCAAGCTAACTGGTCTATAGTTTCCTGCCTCTGCCCTGCTCCCACTTTTATGAAGTGGAATCACATTTGCCCTCCTCCAGTCCTCAGGTATCACCCCATCCTCCCACGATTTGTTAGAGTAGTCAGTGGCATTACTAGTTCTATGCTTAGTTCTTTTAGAATTCTTGGGTGAATCCCATCAGGCCCCATTGCTTTGCCCACCCTCAGTTTCAAGAGTTCTTTCAAAACCCTTTCTTCTGTGAATGGACTGGCATCGACCCCCCTATTCAGAGTGTTTCTCTTGTTTGGTTTGGGTACCTCCCCCCCTTCCGTTGTGAATACTGCCCGCATTCCCTCCCCTTTATTAAGTCTCTGTATCCCTCCCTTGGTCTTTCTTCACTCTCTAATGTACCTATAAAAGATTTTACCCCCCTTCTTAACAGAGTTGGCTATCTTTTCCTCAGTCTGTGTCTTTGCTATTTTGACTACCTCCTTCTGCTTTAACTGATAAAGTTCTCTGTCCTGTTTCTTCTGTGTTTCCTTATATATCCTGAATACTATCCTTTTCTCCTTAACCTTCCCTTCCACCTCTTTTGAGAACCATAGTGGTTTTCATTTTGTTTTATTGATTTGCTTCACACAAAGGCTTGTTGCTTCTGCAATGGCTGTTTTGATTATTCCCCATTGTTCCTCCACCACTCCTTCTTGCCCATTTGCTAGTGCTTTTCTGAGGCACTCTCTCATTTTCCCAAAGTCAGCCTTCCTGAAGTCTAATACTCTTGTTTTTGTATGGCTTGACTCTATGGCTGTGTTTATTGTGAACCACACTGTTTGGTGGTCACTTGTTCCCAGATGGCTACCCACTTCTAAATCTGAGATCCTTTCTCCTTTCCCATTTGAGAGTACCAGGTCTAAGATTGCTCCCTCCTGAATGGGTTCCAACACTAGCTGTCTGAGGCATGCCCCCTGTAGGGTATCAAGAATGACCCTGCTCTTGGATGTACCTGAAGCAAAGGTACTCCAGTTAACATCTGGCATATTCAGATCCCCCATCAACAATATCTCCCCTTTTTCTTCCATTTTAAGGATGCCTTCCATCATTTCCTTGTCCATTTCTTCTCCCTGAGATGGGTGTCTGTTCACAACCCCATGTGGATTGTAGTGCCATTTCCTGTCTCCAGGGTGACTCATAGTGACTCATCAACTTCCTGTTTACTCTTTAGTTCTGTTGCTTTAATCCCTTCCCTTATATAGAGAGCTACTGCTCCTCCTTTTTTTATTATTCCTGTTTATTCGCCTGCTGCGGTGACTAGCAGTGGGGGCATCCAGCCACTGGCTCTGCCCACTGGGAGAGCACCAGGCTCACTCACATGATGGGGGATCCAGCACAGCAGTTACTGGTCCACTGGAGGATCTCCCCATACCCTGTCCAGCCAGACTGACCCCGGACCCCCCCAGTGCAATTCCACATGAGTCCTCCCGGCAATGCAGGGAGTGGCCATCAAGCTGCATGGTCATACCCAGACATTTTCCACCTGATTTTGACCTCACTGGAGCACAGACATGCAATGATGTCCAGGCACTGTGTGTCGACGTCTGCTGTGCTCCTCCCCACATATCCACCGGCCTGTAGTGTCACTGGGTGTCCCCAGGGGCTGCTACGGCATGGTGGATTACCCCAACCCTCCCCAGGATCATGAGAGCAGTCTACAGATGCTCAATCCTGATCCATCCCTGCCAACCCACCGATGACCCGAGTCCGTTCCCGAACCTGGGTCACCGACGTGGCGTGAGGTGTGGTGTCCAGCGCCTCAACCCTCAGCACCTCCTCCTCCTCTTTTGCCCAGCCTGTCCCTCCTGTAGATTGTGTATCCTGGTATGTTGACATCCCAGTCATGGTTCTCTGTGTACCATGTTTCAGTGACTGCCACAATATCCAGGCATCTTTCTTCCTCCAAGGCCACTAGTTCAGGGAGCTTGTTACACAGACTGTGGGCACTGGTACTCATCACCTTCCATTTTTTTTGATGGCCTTATCTCTTTTAGCCCCATCCCTGTCCTTACTGCCTTTTTCTGCATTTACCCCAGTCCTGCTCCCTACTGACTTCTCTACCTTGGTGTTTACCTCACTAACTACTGTGTTTCATGAAGGGAGACTGGGATTTCCCTGCTCCTTTTCGGTGCCTCCCCCTTGGCTAATTTAAATGCTCACCAATGAAGCATTTAAACCTATCACCTAGGATCCTGGTTCCCCACTGAACAGATGCAGACCATCGCACCAGTATAGGCCTGCATCCCTCCAGGTGGCTCCCCAGTCCCGAATGAAGCCAAAACCCTGAGCTCCACACCAGTTTTTCAACCATTCATTGAATCCCATGGTGTGGCATTCCCTAGCATCATCCTTGCCATAGACGGGCAGCACCTCCGAGAAGGTTACTGTACATGCTACTCATCTAAGGCCCCTCCCCAACTGTACAAACTCTTCTTGCACTGCTGTAATCCCATTCAAAGCCAGGTCATTTGTTCCTAGGTTGACAATGACATCCAGCTCCCTCCCTCATGCAGCTCTCCCGCAATCCTGAGGATTCACTTCCTGTCCCTCCAAGCCATGGTGCTAGGCAGGCACCTTACCTCCCTACTCCCTTCCTCCCCCCCCACTTCTACCTCCCCAGTGATCGAGTCCCCCACCAGGAGTTGTTTCCTTCCCCTGTGGGGTCTCATGCCACCCTCCTGTGGGTCTCCTTTGTGGAGGTTCCCAGCATCCTCCTTGGTCTCCACTGCAGGTACCTCCATAGAGGAACCCCTCTGCACCAGAACAGCATATGAATTGTGTAGAGGTACAATTGGAGGGATGAACCTCTGTTCCACCACCTTCTCCCTTCCTGAGCCCACCTTGGTCCAACCGCTCCTCTTTCTTGGCAACCTCTGAGGTAGGAGTGGTGGCCCTGGTGATCCTTGGGTGGGGGAAGAGGTTTTACGAATCCTAGCAAGGTCAGCCTGGAGACAGGCAACCTCCTCCCTCAGACCAGAGAAGTGGCTGCAAACAGGGCAGCATCACAGCCTCCAGAATGTCTCGGAACACTGCTGCCCCACAGCCATTGCACTGCACCACCCCTATCTTGACTTGTTTTGTGTCCCTTCTCCATTTGCTCTGTATGCTTACTGTCTCCTCCCTCTATGTATTTTTACACTTACTTTCCTACTGCCTATGTGCCCTTACAACACTCAACCTTCCTGTTCTGGGACAGGAACTTCCTGTATTCTTCAGTAGTCTCCTTCTTCCATGCTTGGATTCAGACCTCCAGCAGCCAGGGAGGAGAAAGAGCTATTTTTTTTTAAGGTTCCTTTAAGGTTTGATGAAACTAATGCATCTCAGTCATCCTTCCCTTCCTACTGCCAAACAAGAAGTTCCTGTTGTCGGTCAAATCCAGTAGCTATACAAGTAGAACTGGCTTAGAGTGGGGGGAAGGAGGCCAATTAGTAAAAAAGTTGTAGTTCTAGACTGCTATTACTCAATCTGAAAGCAAAGTTCTCCTCTGACAAAAACAGCAGGAAGCTGTAACTGGAGACACCTGCTTCTGTGCTCCTAAGCCACACCCCCAATTAGCCTCAGCCTCTGCTCCTGACTCAGTAAATTAAGCTGATACAGCCCCCTTCCTCAGAGAAACACACTGTGACTTTCTTTTTTTTTTTTTACTTAAATGAGACCCTCTTCTTCTAATAAAGTGTCTGTTTACTTAATCCAACAGGCACTGACTCCTGCTGAGACAGAAGTGATTTAAAGCTGTAGTTCTAGACTGCTGTTACTTGATCTGAAAGCAAAGTTTTCCTCTGTCAAAAGCAGCAGGAAGC
Source organism: Neoceratodus forsteri (assembly GCA_016271365.2). Lineage (NCBI taxonomy): Eukaryota > Metazoa > Chordata > Ceratodontiformes > Ceratodontidae > Neoceratodus > Neoceratodus forsteri. The sequence goes on along the minus strand of JADMNL010000034.1, from coordinate 62,856,489 downwards.
TGTAATTGGAGACACCTGCTTTTGTGCTCCTAAGCCACACCCCCAATTAGTTGCAGTTTTGGGGGGTGGAGGGGGGTTGAGGTGTAGGGTGTTTATTCAGTTACAGGCAGGGTGGTTAGGATGCTACTCCAGCTGATGATAGTTGGTTAAGACAGGGAGGGCAGTGTTGGGGGGGTAGAGCATGCAGAGTGAAAAAGAACTCACTAAACCCCACTGGTTGTTGCCATGACAACCATCATGGAAACAATGTTGTCATCATTCTTGTGCTATGCTCTTGACCCAAATCTCCCCTCTGATGACATGTTTAGTCAGTGTTGCCATAGTAACAGTGTGGTTTCTATTTTTACAGCTCAAGATTGCCATCTAAGCCATTTACCCCACACATTCACACTAAACTGACATTTTTTTTTCCTAGTCAGACAAACTTGCTGGCTAGCCAATACCAACATCAGCATGATGTCAGAATCTGACATACTGTTTTGCAACTGCGCAAATGTTCTTGATGTGCTCTACAGCTCTGCAGAAACACCTATGTCTTTGAACATCTGCAAGCTGAACTGGAACATAAATGGACTGTAGATGGACTGATGACCAGATTGTGGAAGGACTGTTTGAATATAAAAGCAGGTACAATTAATAAAAAAAAATGTAAACTGATAGTTTGAAGAGTTTTTTTTTTATTCACATTGCTAAAAAAACAATAAGGTACTCACAGGGATTGCAAATTTGTTAATCACACCTTTGCGACATGGCACTAGGCTTTGCCTTATGCTACATTACCTCACAAGGAAATGATTTCTGTATGGCTAATGCAACCCCTAGTCATTCCTTATTGTTTAAATATTTCAGGCCTGCCACAGTAGCTTCTTGTTCAGCTGTGACCATATTTGATCTCCCAAGACTCTATTCAATTATGAAAACTTGTGCAGAAAAAGCAGGACTTCACTGAAAAAGATCCTTCATTTTTGACAACCCTAGGTAAGTAAATGGGTAAATAAAGCCAGTCCTCTAAGATAAATTCTTGTGTAATTGTCCTTACGACTCTCATTTTTATGTTTGCTTGCACGCATGTGCAAGAAACATAGTGCCATGAACGGAGATTTCGGAGGTGTGTCACCTCCTCCTCCAATTCAGGCACTGGGCTGGCTGGCGCGGCCCCTGTAAGCCAATGCATTTTGGAGCTGTCTGTGACGCTCCAAAATGCAGTAACGCCACAGTTGAAAGAACTGCGGCAGGTGAGCACCGATAAGATATCGGCTGCTCACCGCAGCACCCCCACGCCGCAGACAGGCGTCGCGCCCCGTACTGAATAGCCAGCAGGTGCCCAATCCCCGTCGGCTGAACACCCCCCAAGTCCTTGTGCCACGCTGGGAGCCCACCCCAGTGTGGCAAATGGCGCCGAGATTTTTTTATTTTGCCGACTGGGTGCCCAATCCTCGCCGGCTGAACGCCCCAAGTCCTTGTGCCACGCTGGGAGCCCACCCCAGCGTGGCAAACCGTCATGCGTTTTTGTTTTTATTTTGCCGACGGGTGCCTCAACTTCCCATCGGCTCGAACGGCCTCTGTCTTGTGCCACGCTGGGGAGCCCACCCCAGCGGGCAACGCCCCACGCACGTTTTTTATTTTAAGACCTGTAAAATAAAACTGTCCCGCGGCAAGGCTTCCCAATGCCCCTCCCACAACCCGCACCCACCTACTCGCGCACTCCAGCCTCCCGCACTTTCACCCCATACTTACTCATGACTCTGGCTGCTGACGATCTTCAGTGGACCGGAACACGCCTGCACTCTTCAAAGCCGACCGCGAACTGAGGAAATGCCGGTAAGCTGTATAATGGGTTACATAGGGGGGTTTCAACTTTATTGCATATCTCAGGCATGTTTGGGAATTTTTGCACCAAATTTTCAGCATGGGGTTTTTGGGACCCCTTCTCATGAATTATGTCACTGTCATGGCGGTATTCATGCCCGAAGGGTGATTTCGTGCAGTGACTGAGAAATCACCCTTTGGGCCCGAATACCACCATGATAGTGACATCATTCATGAGAAGGAGTCCCAAAAACATGATGTTGAAAATTTGGTGCCAAAATGCCAAAAAATGACTGTTTTACGAGGGTGCGTTGTAGTTCCTACGCAGGCTCATAAGTTCGCGAAATTTCAATATTTTCACTCCAGATTTTCAACATTGCCATTTTACCACACCTTCTTATGAGTAGTACAGCTGTCATTTTTCACATCTCACCCAAAATGTGTTTCCACCCATGTAGCGCAGAATGGCGCAGTCGGTGTGTGAAATCAATGTACAGGACAAATTAAGAAAATCACAGTGACACTGTTCATGAGCAGAGGTCTTAAATGGCTATGTTGAAAATTTGTGAAAAATTTCTAAAATGACTGTTTTATGAGGGTGCATTGTGCAGTTCCTTACGACACTCGTAAGGTCGCGAATTTTCAATATTTTCACTCCAGATTTCCAACATTGCCATTTTATCACACCTTCTTATGAGCAGTACAGCTGTCATTTTTCACATGTCACCCAAAACATGTTTCTGCCCATGTAGCACACAATGGCGCAGTCGGTGCGAGATCAATGTACGGGACAAATTAAGAAAATCACAGTGACACTGTTCATGAGCTCAGGTGTTAAAATGGCTATGTTGAAAATTTGGTGAAAAAATTCCTAAAATGACTGTTTTTCTGGCGCATTTGCACAGCTCCTATGCACGCTCGTAAGTTCACGAATTTTCAATATTTTCACTCCAGATTTCCAACATTGCCATTTTACCACACCTTCTTATGAGTAGTATAGCTGTCATTTTTCACATCTCACCCAAAACGTGTTTCCGCCCATGTAGCGCACAATGGCACAGTCGGTGTGCGAAATCAATGTACGGGACAAATTAAGAAAGTCACAGTGACACTGTTCATGAACAAAGGTCTTAAAATGGCTATGTTGAAAATTTGGTGAAAAAATTCCTAAAAATGACTGTTTTACGAGGGTGCATTGCGCAGTTCCTACGCACACTCGTAAGTTCGCGAATTTTCAATATTTTCACTCCAGATTTTCAACATTGCCATTTTACCACACTCCTTATGAGCAGTATAGCTGTCATTTTCACATCTTGCCTAAAATGTGTTCCCACCCATGTAGTGCACAATGCGCAGTATGTGCAAAATCAATGTATGGGACACATTAAGAAAATCACAGTGACACTGTTCATGAGCAGAGGTCTTAAAATGGCTATGTTGAAAATTTGGTGAAAAATTCCTAAAAATGACTGTTTTACGAGCGTGCGTTGGGCAGTTCCTATGCATGCTCGTAAGTTTGCAAATTTAATATTTTCACTCCAGATTTTCAACATTGCCATTTTATTACACTTCCTTATGAACAGTACAGCTGCCATTTTTCATATGTTGCCCAAAATGTGTTTTCGCACATGTAGCGCACAATGGTGCTGTTGGTGTGTGAAAGCAATGTTTAGGACAGATTAAGAAAATCACAGTTACACTGTTCATGAGCAGAGGTCTTAAAATGGCTATGTTGAAAATTTAGTGACAAAAGTCCATAAAATGACTGTGTTATGAGTGAGCAATGGCAGTTTCCATGCACCCTCGTAAGTTCATGACTTTGTAATATTTTCAGTCCAGATTTTCACCAGTGGCATTTTTTCACACTTCCTTATGAACAGTACAGCTGTCATTTTTCACAACATGGCTGAAGTGTGTTTTCACACTTTCAAGCGCTGAGATGCATGGTCGCTGTGGGGAATCATTGTTCGGCACAGATAAAGAAAATCAAGTGACACTGTTCATGATCGGAGGCACCAAAATGCCTGAGTTGACAATCTGCTGTAAAATATCCCCAACCTAATTATATTACGGGTGTTGCTAGTTAGTTTCTATGTACGCCATGACTTCACCATTTTTAAATATTTGTACTGCAGATTTGCAACATTGCCATTTTTACACTTCCCCATGAACAGTACAGCTGTCATTTTACATCCTGTTAGGAATGTTTTACCTGTGGTGCTAAATACGTCTTTCGCTGTGCATAAGACGGCTTTTGGCTAACAAACTGATATTCCCCCTGTTCATGAGGTGGGGTCACAAAAAAAACATGTTGAAAATTTGGAGTGAAAATACCAACGAATGCCTGAGGTATTAGGGTTTCCAACCATAACGCCCAACCCTGTAGAGAATGACAGGCATCAGGGTGTGACTTGGGATTCTTGCCTGTAATGCTCATACCATTCCACACCCTGCAGCCAGTGGGAGGTATCGAGGTATGTCTTGGACTCTTCAGCCCCAAAGTTCACCCCATTCTCTATATCGCACCCATCTCACGCGTTTTCATGAAATGGGGTGCGATAAGGCCAAACACCCTAAGGAACACCATGACACTTGTCAGTGTCTGCAGGGTGGGGTGTGGTGAAATGGCAAGGCCATTATGCCTGATGACCCAAATGCACACCCCAATGCCTGTCACTCTCTGCAGGGTGGTGGTGGGGTTGGCTTCAGTTCAGTACTTCACTGCCATTCCTATTACGCAGCTCTGTAACTTCTACATTACCACTGCCAATACCAGCAAGCAAACATTCGGCATTGACAAATGCTTGTTTGTATAATTTGGAACATCTTGCAAAACTGCACTTGCATGTTGCTTTAAAAATCTACTCAGCAAAGACTTCATTTCCCATGACTCTTTTGCTTTTTGGCACGATGTGATACTGCCAGAGGGAGGCACCTCCTAGTTTGAAAACAGTCTTGGCAGTTGCAGCTTCTTTGAGAGACCAGTGAGAAAAGATATGCAGAGATGTTTCAGGTATTTGTTTTCTACAGTTTTGTAAAACGTTTAACTCAGAAAGGTGTTTTTTAATCTAGAGTAGTTTTAGAGAATCTCTTAGCTTAAATAAAGTGCAGTTTTGCAAAGTTTCTAACTGCTGTGGTGGGTCAGATTGCAATTGAAATTCTTGATTTGCTGCATATGTTTAATTACATGCTGCATATGTTTAATTAGTGCATAATAACTGGCTTTCCCTTTTTTCCATAGGGAAACCATGGCATAATATGCTGTTATAAAGGAGCATTTATAACGGCAAACACGCGCACGGTCTCCCTTACTCTGCGCATGCGTCTTCCTGCCATTCCGACGCTGTCCGCTTTCCGCTTTCCTTTTTGCCGAATCGCGAACTGCCACTGGGACTCGGCGGTAAGTGTTTTTTACAAAATAAAATGTATACTCAAACATATGCCTGCCCTACTAAATCAAAAAGTTAAAGAGATGTGTCAGTCAGTCCTGACGGCAACCACGGACCGCGCACTGAAACCGGACCACGGTCGCAGAGTAACAGCTTTTTATCTTATATATTTGCTGTGGCAAAAAAGGGAAAGCCAGCAATTATATAAAATAAAAAATGGGTCGGGGTGTTTAAACTCGAAGTTTACACACACCCTCGGGGCACACCCCGACTCATACTTTATTCTCTATTTTCTTTGTTTTACTGCATTTTTAAAGTTTTGTCATAAAGAAACTGAACTGTTAGACTAAGAAATATGTGCATTTGCAGTTATTTGAATGTATACCAACATGTGTTTGTCGTTTGTGTGTGGTAGGAGGACACTTGAGACTTTCTCCTCCAGGCTTTAAATTCAAATGTAGTATTTGTAATGCTGTTGTGTTTATATACTGTAGTATGTTGTAAGCCAGGGAATGTTACTAGGCAATTACAAAATATTTAATATTAGCTGAAGAAATTGTGTGCTTGTGCATAGTATTTTGTGAAAGAAAACTAGACTATGCCACTAATATCTGACATGGATTTTATGTTTATGTGTGTGTGTATGTATATATATATACTCTGTGAATTTTATAGTGTTCTTGGAGCGACTACAGTTTGTGACCCAGGTAGCACAGTGGACAGAAATAGTATGAGGGATGAGAATACAATGAATGCCATGACTCTGCCTGTCCACTATATTTTTTCCAAAGTGAATTTCTGCTGGGGGGGCGCTTTGTACTGCATTTGCAGGGTGCACTGTACAGTACAGGTGCCAGGAGAACTCAGTCTGTGGCCAGCTGTGGAGGTGATCAGAAGGCTGTCCCGGTCGCTGGCTCTTGGTGTTGGGTCAAGGGGCCAGTGGGGTGATAGGGCACTACCTGACAAGGTGGGGGTCCACTAGACCACCAGGGACAGGATTTGTCTGCTACAGGAAGGTAAGGGTTAGGGAAGGGGAGCCACTGGACCACAAGAGAATTCTTTCATTTTGCAAACAAGGATAGGAATCAGGGCATGGTAGGGGGACGTGGTCCAGCACACTCAGCCATTGCAGTAGCATGCAGAGGAGTCCATAATGGGCATGCAAATGACCTTGTGGTGCAGTGGGTTCATCTACATCTTTGTTTGAATATTCACCCATAGGGGTGCATGACTAACCAGTGTGTGCTGCGCATTACCCCTACGGTTGGTCTTCAGCCCATACCCTTGTAGTGCAGCACAAAGCATGGTGAACACTGACTGGGTGCCATGCTACCATGGTTGATATTCAGATGGATAGTGCAGTCAGTTCAGATCGTACTGTTCATTTGAATATGGTGATGGAGCTGGTTGTCCCCATTTTTTCATGTGGCACCCCTGTGTGTATGCGCAGCTAGCTGGCTTTGAATATGGGGTCCATAATGCTTTACCTATTAGATAAGTACAGTTTGATTTGGGCGCAACAGGTTATGTGGGTATATAATTACATAATAACACTAATTTAAAGTTGGAAGAAACTCTAGATTTTGAAAGACTTAATGAAATATGTGTTGCATTACCTACAATGTTTAGTAGAACAGCAGCATGGGAAAGGAAAAAATATATAACTAGAAGCAATAAAGTTAAAATAGAATTGGTGAAAATCAAATTTTTTTTATAATACAAGTAGTTTCTCTCTAACTCTGTCTTTTCACTAAAACTCTTTCTTTACTCCTATGTTGTATTACCATTTGTATCTCTCTGCTGCTCTCTGCCTCTACTCAAGCTACTATATGTTCCTCATTTTTATGTTTGCTTGCACGCATGTGCAAGAAACATAGTGCCATCATCCGAGTTTTCGGAGGTGTGGCAGCCCTCTTCCAATTCAGTCAGTGTGTTCTCCAATGGCTGCTGGAGCTGTCTATGACAGCAGTTGAAAATGCAGTGGAGTACAGTTGAAAGGGGAGCTATGCTTCAGTGAGCAGCGATAAGATATCGCCTGCTCACGCACGCTCCCCCTACACACGCACACATGCATGCATACTGCATGCTCGCCCCCCCACGCACACACTGTATAGCCGACAGGGGTGCCCAATCCCCCGTCGGCTGTGCTGCACCCCCTCCAAACAGAGTTCCACATGTCACGCTGGGTGCCTACCCCAGCACGGCTACACATCATATAACTGATGGGGGTGCCCAATCCCTCGTCGGCTCCACTGCCCCCCCGAGAGTACAGGGTGCCACGCTGGGAGCCCACCCCAGCATGGCAACAGATGCTATCGCCGACGGGGGTGCCCAACCCATCGGCTCCATGCCCTCCCAAACAGCCATCCTTGTGCCACGCTGGGAGCCCACCCCAGCGTGGCAAACGTCCCGCATCGTCGTCCTTTTGTTAAAAAAAAACAAAAAAAACTGAAACACAAAAACAGTCCCTTGCTGTCTCTGCCTGCGCCCACCCACAGCATACCCTGCCTCCCCACACCCCCCTCACCCCATACTTACCTCCGGACACCGGCGCGAAGATCTTTGGTGGACCAGGAACACATCTGCACTCTTCAAAGCCGACTGCGAACTGAGGAAATGCCGGTAAGCTGTATAATGGGATAGATAGGGTTTTTTCAACTTTGCTGCATATCTCAGGCATTTTTTGGAATTTTTGCAGCAAATTTTCAACATGGGGTTTTTGGGACCCCTTCTCATGAATGCTCTCACTGTCATGGCGTTAATCAGGCCAAAGGGTGATTTTTCAGTCACTGCGTGAAATCACCTTTCGGGACCTAGTAACAAAACAACACTGCCACTGTTCATAAGGTGGGCTCTCAAAAAGCCTATGTTGAAAATTTGGTGGAAAAATTCCTAAAAATGACTGTTTTATGAGCATGCATTGCGCAGTTCCTACGCATGCTCGTAAGTTCGTGAATTTTCAATATTTTCACTCCAGATTTTCAACATTGCCATTTTACCATACCTCCTTATGAGCAGTATAGCTGTCATTTTTCACATCTTGCCCAAAATGTGTTTCCGCCCATGTAGCGCACAATGGCGCAGCCGGTGTGCGAAATCAATGTATGGGACACATTAAGAAAATCACAGTGACACTGTTAATGAGCAGAGGTCTTAAAATGGCTATGTTGAAAATTTGGTGAAAAAATTCCTAAAAATGACTGTTTTACGAGTGTGTGTGTTGCGCAGTTCCTACGCACAATTTTAAGTTTGAGAATTTTCAATATTTTCACTCCAGATTTTTAACATTGCCATTTTATTACACTTCCTTATGAGGGGTACAGTTGCCATTTTTCACATCTTGCCCAAAACATGTTTCCACCCATGTAGCGCACAATGGCGCAGTCGGTGTGCGAAATCAATGTATGGGAAACATTAAGAAAATAAGAGTGACACTGTTCATGAGCAGAGGTCTTAAAATGGCTATGTTGAAAATTTGGTGAAAAAATTCCTAAGAATGACTGTTTTAGGAGCGTGCGTTGTGCAGTTCCTACGCACGCTCGTAAGTTTGCGAATTTTCAATATTTTCACCCTAGATTTTCAACATTGCCATTTTATTACACTTCCTTATGAACAGTACAGCTGCCATTTTTCACATGTTGCCCAAAATGTGCTTCCGCACATGTAGTGCACAATGCTGCAGTCGGTGTGCTAAAGCAATGTTTGGGACAGATTAAGAAAATCACAGGTATACTGTTCATGAGCAGAGGTCTTAAAATGGCTATGTTGAAAATTTGGTGACAAAAGTCCATAAAACGACTGTTACGAGTGAGCATTGCGCAGTTTCCACGCACCCTTGTAAGTTCATGACTTTGTAAAATTTTCAGTCCAGATTTTCACCAGTGGCATTTTTCTACACTTCCTTATGAACAGTACAGCTGTCATTTTTCACAACATGGCCGAAGGGTGTATTCACACTTTCAGCGCAGAGATGCGTGGTTGCTGTGGGAAATCATTGTTCGGGACAGATAAAGAAAATCACAGTAACACTGTTCATGATTGGAGGTCTCAAATTGCCTGTGTTGACAATCTGCTGTAAAAAAATCCCAAACTAATTACATTACGGGTGTGCATTGCACAGTTTCTATGCACACTCATGACTTCACCAGTTTTTTTAATATTTTTACTGCAGATTTGTCACATTGACATTTTTTCCACCTTCCCATGAACAGTACAGCTGTCATTTTTCACATCCTGTTCGGAATGTGTTTTTGCACCTGTGGTGCTAAATGCCGTAGTCGCTGTGCATAAGCAGCTTTCGGCTAACAAACTGATATTGCCACTGTTCATGAGGTGGGGGTCACAAAAAAACTATGTTGAAAATTTGGAGTGAAAATACCAATGAATGCCTGAGGTGTTAGGGTTTCCAACCATAATGCCCCACCCTGTAGAGAATGACAGGCATCAGGGGGTGTGACTTGGGATTCTTGCCTGTAATGCTCATACCATTCCACACCCTGCAGCCAGTGAGAGGCATCGAGGTATGCCTTGGACTCTTGACCCCAAAGTTCACCCCATTCTCCTATTCCGCACCCGTCTCACCGTATTTCCTGATGGAATGGGGTGCGCATAAGGGCCAAAGACTCCAAGGCACACTGTGACACTTGTCAGTGTCTGCAGGGTAGGGTGTGGTGAAATGGCATGGCCATTATGCCTGACAACCCAAAGGCACACCCCAAAGCCTGTCACTATCTGCAGGGTGGTGATGGGGTTGGCTTCAGTTCAATACTTCACTGTCATTCCTATTATGCAGCTCTGTAGCTTCTACACTACAATGCCAATGCCAACAAGCAAACATTCAGCATTGACAAATGCTTGTTACCTTTATTTTAACAGATCTGGCCAGATGTTGACTGTCTACCTTTCAGATAAGTATCTTATCTTGTTTAATTCTAACCCCTAATCTGTCCTCTAGAACCTCTGACCCTTTTGTCTCCACATCCTTCTCTGTGCTTCCCTTTTAGATACTACAAGAATACCCCAAACCCAAGCCAATCTAACCCTGGACACTGTGACTCGAACAGAGCAGGTAAGTCATATTTAATTATGGGGCTCAAAATTAGGTTTTGCAGCCACTAGCCAGCAGGGCTAGTGACTGGGGAAATTGATTTTCTTGTTTGGTAACCAGGTAAAAATCCCCACAGACTTCTTCACTAGCCCTGCTGGTATACTTACTGAAGTGTTACCTTCTCCAGTACAAGTCCATAGGGCTAGCTAAAGGAAAATCTAACTAGCTAGATACAAACTCTGCTACATTTAGCTAGTGGGACAGTGCCAATTTTGATGCCAGTGAAGGAGGTGTGGCTAGTGTCAGGGTCTGGTGGGGCTAGTGTCTGGAGAAGTGGGATGCTAGTGTCTGGGGCTTTGGAAGATGGGTCAGCTAGGGTCAGGGGTTGTGGAAGGATGGAGGGGGCTAGTTTCAGAGCCTGTGGAGGGAGAGTGTAGAGGAGGGTGTATGTGTGCCTCAGGAGTCTGAGGAGATAGTGTCCAGAGGGGGCCTTGCAGGGAAGGTGGATAACAAGTGTATATATGATTCTCAAATGGGTGAGGGGAAGGGGTGTAGTTTCTGGAAGTCAGGGGGGCCCAGGAGGTGATATCCATGGGCTTAGAACAGAGGGATGCCTAGAGAAGGAAGGGTGTTCAGAGACAGAGCGGTGAAAGAGAAGGAGTGGTGGTGTGCAGAGGTTGAGTCGGGAAGTAGAGGGAAGGGGTTGGTGTTTGGGGTGATGGAGGGAGACAGAGTAGTGTTGGGGCTGTGGAAGGTGTACAGTCAAAGGGGCTACTGTCATGGGGGCTGTAAGGAAAACATGCTAGTGTCGGGTTCTGTGGAGGGAAGGGGTTAGTATAGTGGAGGCTGTGGAGTAAGGTGGCTGGTGTTGGGTGCTGTGGACACAGGTGGCTGGTGATGGTGCTGTCGATGAAGATGAGCTGGTGTAGGGTACTGAGGAGGCAGGTGGGCTAGTGCCGGGTGCTGTAGAGGGAGGGGGCTAGTGTCTGGAGCCATGGAAGCAGGTGGCATAGTTTTGTGTACTTAGGAGGGATGGGGCTCGTGTTGGATATATAACACTGTGGGGATGATTAAACACCAAAAGTATGAGTGAATAAAGTTTTCAGACCCTGCTTAAAAGCCTCTACCCTGGGATACAATGTATCACCTCTTGGTCGTGTGTTGTTAGGCTCACTTCCCTCCCTGTACCCCTCACTAAGGAATCACTTGAAAGGAATAAACAAGGTGAACTGCGAGGAAATATTTAACCTGAGCAACAATTAAGACATGGGTGGTATGAATGAAAAATGATGAAAAAGAGGTTCAAGAGGGATATAAGAGAGATTTATTTTATAGAAAGGGTAGTACAGTCAAGGTGGTGGGTGCCAAAACCATAAATGATTTCAAGTATGACTGGGACTGAATGAAGGATGTAGTGGTTACTCAAGATGGCTGTAGTGTGTGGGGTAACAGTGGGGTAGATAGTGATGGCTAATCCCCTGTATGGGCAATTGGTCCTGAGGTTTAATAGTGAACTACAGACAGACTGTATGGACCTTTGGTCTTTTCTGTCATCTTTGTCTATGTGTATAATGTGTCACATGTATTTTCCTGTTGCCCACTATGTGAAGCTCCTCCATCTTTGGTCTGTATCCCAATGTCCTTGTGATTCTAGTGGTGTAATTTTTTCCTTTTTGGAGGGGCCGCTTTTGTACCCTGTTCCTTGATGTGAGATACATACTGGTTGCAGGCCCCACCCCCACAAACAAGGGCAGGGAATGAACTGTATCTTTACAGGTACTGTACAGGGCCTGTACAAGGCATCCTTTTGCAGGTATACATAGATACATAGACAGTGTCGGCAGATAAGGGCCTATGGCCCACCCAGTCTGCCCATTTAAGTTTGTAAGTTCAGTTTATGTTTTCCAGGAAGTCTGTTGCCCCTTACCCCTGACCTCCAGAATTCCTTTATGTCTATCCCATGCATTCTTAAATCCCGTGATTGTTTCAGCCCCCACCACCTCCTCTGGCAGGGTGTTCCACTTGTCCACCACTCTGCTCTGTGAAGAAATTCTTCCTCACGCTTCTCTGAATCGTCCTTCCTCCAACTTCATCCCATGCCCTCTAGTCCTGGAACATCTTTTCGCTTAAAATAGTGCATTCCTGCACCCTGTTCCTCCCTGTAAGATACTTGTATGTCTCTATCATATCCCTCTCCCTCCTCTCCTCCAGGGAGTACATGTTCAGTGCCTTCAACCTGTCCTCATAGGACTTGTGATGCAATCCATGCACCATCTTTGTTGCCCTCCTCTGAACCTTCTCTACCCTGTCTATGTCCTTACGTAGGTAAGGTCTCCAGAACTGCACAGTGTACTCCAGGTGTGGCCTCACTAGTGTCTTGTATAGTGGAATTATGACCTCCCTTTTCCTGCTGGTGATGCCTCTGCCTATGCATCCCAGCATCCTATTTGCTTTACCTGCTGCTTTGTCACACTGTTTCCCTGCCTTGAGGTCATCAGAGATGATAACTCCAAGATCCCTTTCCTGCTTGGTGCATGCTATATCCTCACCCCCAACTGATATATAGTTGAAGTTGTCTCATATGCATATTATCTTGCAATTCCTTGCATTATACTGTATGGGTCATAAAACTATATATATATATATATATACATATATATATATATATATATGAGTATAGTATATATATATATATATATATATATATATATATATATATATATATATAGTATATATATATATATAGTATATATATATATATATATATATATATATAGTATATATAATATATAGTATAGTACTATATATGAGTATAGGACAGGTACTAATCAGGCAAAGAAAGGCAATGTCAGACATTGGACAGTACTGCTTTTTTTCAGCATGGACTCCTCCTCAGCCTTTTAGCTAACCCTGCTCGACTCCTGATTGGTGCTTCAGGTTGCCAAGGCCCCTTGCAGCCAATCAGGAGTAAGCTCCCGCCCCGAGGCAGGAACATGTCCAGGTAGCGCCTCCCGACTACTGTTCTTACCTCTTTTGAGACCCTTGTTTTCATTCTTTGTGATGTAAACACTGCCAAATTATACTGTGGGTGGATAGGGCTGGTGATTCCCTAGACACGCTACCTTATACTTTTTCAAGTTATATCCTCCAGCTGTCAGGAACAGCCAAATAACAGCTCCCCCCACCTCCTTTCATTTGCTAGCTGACTGATCCTGTTGCCAATGTCAAGATGTCTTAATAATGTCAGTGCTATTATCCAGCAGGGGTACATGGGTGGTAATGTAAGGGGTACGTGGGTGTCAATGTAGGGGGTACATGAGCGGTAATGCAGGGTGTACATACGCCTTAATGTAAGGGATACATGGGTGGTAATGTAGGGGTTACATGAGCGGTAATGTAGGAGGAATGTGGGACTTAATGTATGGGGTACATGGGTGATAAGGTAGGAGGTACATGGGTGGTAATGTAGGGGGTACATGGGCCTTAATATGGGGGTACACTGATGGTAATGTACGAGGTACATGGGCCTTAATTAAGGGGGTACATGGGCCTTAATGTATGGTATAAGTAGGTGGTGCATACACCTTAATGTTGGGGCTACTCATGGGCCTTAATGTTGGGGTACAATTAGGGGATGTATAGGCCTTAATGTAAGGGGTACATGGGCAGTAATGTAGGGGAGTACATGGGCCTAAATGTGGGTGTACATAGGCCTTAATGTAGGGGGTCCATGGATGGTAATGTAGTAGGTACATAGGTGGTAATTTAGTGGGTACATGGGCATTAATGTAGGGGTACATGGGCCTTGATGTAGTGGTACAAGTAGGGGGTACATAGGCCTTAATGTAGTGGGTACATGGGCAGTATTGTAGGGTGTACATAGACCTTAATGTAGGGGGTACATGGGTGGTAATGTAGGGGGTACATGAGCGGTAATGTGGGGGGTACATGGGACTTAATGTAGGGGGTACATGGGCCTTAATGTAGCAGTACACATAGGGAGTACATAGGTCTTAATGTAGTGGATACATGGGTGGTAATGTAGTGAGTACATGGATGGTAATATAGTAGTATATGGACAGTAACTTAGCAGGTACATGAAGCTTAATGTAGGGGAATACATGGGCCTTAATATAGGGGTGCAAGTAAGGGGTACATAGACATTAATGTAGGGGATACTTGGGTGGAAATGTAGGAGGTACCTGGTCGGTAATGTTCGGGGTACATGAGCTTTACTGTAGGGGTACATATAGGGGTTACATGGGTGGTAATGGAGGAGGTACACGGGTGGTATTGTAGGGGGTACATGGGCGGTGATGTAGGGGGCACATGGGTGATAATGTAGGGGTTACATATGCCTTAATACAGGGGGTACATGGGCAGTAATGTAGAGGGTACATGGGTGGTAATGTAGGGTACATGGGCCTTATTGTAGGGGGGGTACATATTCCTTAAAGTAGGGGTGCATGTAGGGTGTACATAGGCCTTAATGTGGGTCTAGTATGGTTGCCCGGCATAAGTTTTCCCAACACTATTTTGCCCGCGATCTGTTTCCCGTAATGCAATTTGCCGACGCGATGTTTTCCCAATTAATGTTTGTTCGACTATCAAATTTAATATGTAGCAAACATATTGGAACCCTGTTTGTTAAAATATGCATGCTCAGTAATTAATCTCTCTCCTGCTTTCCCCTCCAATTTGCTCCAGCTCTTCCTGGGCTCTGGCTTCCCTCGCTCATTTCCTGTCTCCTTGCTGTGTCTTTGTTGGCTCACCGTGGCTGCCTCGGCTTTTCTCCGGCTTCCCTTGCTTCATCCCCCCCCCCGTCCTGTCTCCCTCCATGATCATTTTCTCCCTACTGCGACTGTGGATTTCCCTGCCTCCTACCTAGTTCCCACATCGTTGGCTGTCCCATACCAGAACCACTATGGATGCCTCTGGTGCTCTTTTCTGTGGAGACCCTTCCAGCTCCCTGCTTCTCTCCTCTACAGGCATTCTGGATTTGTTCTCTTGTGGTGAGTGTCGGTAGCATCTAGCACTGTTACGCTGTTCTTAAATGCCGCACTGTGCTGCAATGTGTTTCAGGTAATGTAGGGAAATGTCAAGCGGGCTTAAATTTAGCGGTGAATGACTATGTCAGGATACTGGTGTTGGGTTACTTGTTATTGGGCAACATCATGCCGGGCAACCGTACTGATCCCCTTAATGTAGGGGTACATGAGTGGAACTGTAGTGGTTAAATGTTTGGTAATGTAGGGGTTACATGAGCCTTAATGTAGGGGGTACATGAATGCATAGGCCTTAATGTAGTTGGTACCTGTAGTGGATACCTGGGCAGTTATTTAGGGTGCACATGGGTGGTAATGTAGGGGTTTCATCGGCAGTAATTTAGGGAGTACATAGGAAGTAATGTAAGGGATACATAGGCCTTAATGTAGGGTGCAAGTACGGGGTACATAGGCCTTAATATAGGGAGAACATTGACAGTTATGAAGGGGGTACATGGGCCTTAATGGAGAGGGTACCTGTGGGTGGTACATGGGCGGTAATATAGGGGGTACCTTGGTGGTAATGTTTGCGGTACATAGATCTTAATGTACATCAGAATTAATGTAGGGTTTACATTTAGTGGGTACATGGGCAGTAATGCAGGGTGTACATTGGCAGTAATGTAGGGGTACATGGCCTGTAATGTAGGGGTTTCATAGGTCTTAATGTAGTGGTCCAAGTTGGGTATACATAGGCCTTAATGTAGGGGATATATGGGTGGTAATATAGGGGATAAATGGGCGGTAATGTAGTGGGAACATGGGCCTTAATGTAGAGGTTCATGGGCCTTAATTTTAGAAAGATACATGTAGGGGGTACATGGGCTTTAATGTATGGGTACATGTGCAGCAATGTAGGGGTACGAGGGAGTAAAGTAGGGGCACATGGGCGTTAATCTAGGCATACAAAGGATCGAATGCAGGGGTACATGGGTGGTAATGTAGAGAATACATGAGCAATAAAGTAAGGCATTCATTGGCTTTAATGTACAGGGTCTAAGGCCCTTAATGTAGGGGTACAAGTAGGGGGTACATAGGCCTTAATGTAGGGGGTACAGGGGTGGTAATGTAGTGTTTACATGAGTTGTAATGTAGGGGGTACAAGGGCCTTAATTTAGGGTGTACATTTAAGTGGTACATGGGCAGTAATGTAGGGCAGTGGTTGTCAACCTTTTTTTGTCCAGGGCCCCCCTGGACAGCTGTCAGCCATGTCGGGGAACCCCTACCAAACGTCAACAGACTGGTGCCGTGTTAAGTGTTTAGTACAGCCTTTATGCAGCTACCCTATTTTAATAAAAAAGAAAAATTATATATTAGAGGCATAAAACTCTATTTAATCGCATCTGTTAGGGTTGTTCATAGTGACAAAGTGAGGAAATTCAGCATTAGTTGAAACTTCATGACACCTCCAGTTCACTACTCCAATTAGTATCGGGTAGCGCATTGCGGTCATCTGCCCTAACTCCCACCCCATCACATGTGTAAAGAAGCAGAAGTATAGGAGAATGGGGCAAGAGTTAGGACCAATGACCACAACGCGCACCCTGATGCCAGTTGGGCAGGCAGGCTGGAGGTGTCCTGGGGGGGGTTTCAACCCTAACACTGAATTTCCTCGCTTTTGTCGCTGTGGAACAACCCTAACTGATGCATTAAACGGAGATTTTTGCCTCTAATTTCCCTTCTTTTTGAGAATGATGACGACAGATAATGAAAGTAATGCAGCACTCCCTCCACGTGATGTCTTGTGACATAGTAACAGGAACAGCAATACAAACAGAAGTGCCAACAGTGGCGCACATGGTAACAGAAGCGTAAATGGTAAAGAAAACGTTAATAGAAATGCAAGTGCAAAGTGACGCCAAAGCGAACAGTGACGCAAACGGACATTGAAGCGTGTACAAAAATGCAACTGATAACATGAACAGTGATGGCAACGGTATTTTAAATGGAAATGTTAAGTGTCACAGCAAAAAGAATGTGAAAGGGAACAGAAATGGAAACGCGAATGCAAGCGCACACATAAATGCAAACCGTAACGTGCACAAGCATGGTACCACAATTGTAAATGTAAATGGTAAAGTTAACATGAAGAATAATGCCAAAGGAAAGAGAAACGGAAACGGGAACAGAAGCGCATACGGAAATGCAAACCGAAACACGCACGGGCACAGTACCGCAATTGTTAACACAAATGGTAACGGTAACAGGAACAATAACGCCAAAGGAAAGAGAAACGGAAATGGGAACAAAAGTGAGTACAGAAATGCAAACCATTACATGCACGGTCATGGTACCGCAATTGTAAACGCAAATGGTAACAGTAACAGTAACAGCAAAAATAATGCCAAAGGAAACAGGAAAGAAACAGAAATGCAAGCGCGTATGGAAACGCAAATTGTAACGCACATGCACGGTACCACAATTGCAAATGAAACAGGTAATGGTAACAGCAACAATAATGCCAAATGACACAAATGCAAGCGCAAGCAAAAACGCAAACTGTAACGCACACAGTGGCGTAGACAGTAACGGTGCCGCAAACAGTAACGGGAATGCAACTGGAAATGCTAACTGGCACAGTAACGTAAGAGTACACCATTCTTTTCCCCCAAAAATGCATTGGAAAACACAGTGAAAACAAAGAATGTATACATAACAATGGGCCTCGGAGCAGAAATGAGGACTTGGAATATTGAATTGCTTATCTCAGTAACCGTGCTACGTAGAAAAAAAAAGTTAATTTCATATGAATTATGACTTTCCTGGCTAGTTTTGTACTTAGCCGCCATTTGGGGGGCTAAGCATTTTTGCGACGAAAAGCCTGTATCTCGCACCGTTTCCGAGATATGGGCCCCGAAGGTGCGATGGGACACCGTAATGTTATCCGTGAAAAAGCATCAACTTTGAGTGCCGGCACTGTGCCGCCCTGTAATATTTTTTCACCAAACCACCAAAAGGCACATCAGTGGGATGTTGGCTTTCTTCCCTCCAAATTTCTGCCCAAAAGACCAAACCGTTCTTTTGCAGCAGGGTGGCAAAGAATTGCTGTCATTTTGCCACAGCCTGGAAAAGTACTGTCGAACTTTGTGAAAGCTTTCGCAAATTCATTTGGCAGTGTCGCAAGTGCGAAAGTACTTTGCGAAAATACTTTTTCTAGAAATTTGAAAAACATATTTCTGGGGTGTTTTACCCCAAAATAAAGACATGCCTAGCATCCTCATGGTCCGACTAGGTGAATTCAAAAAGAATTAAGTTGCTAGAGGGTCCCAAATTGAAATGCCAAGCATTTTTCTGATCACCAACTGAAAACAAAATGGCGGATTTGCGAAAGTAAAAACTTCATTTGCGACACTTTAGAACTTTTTAACTTTTTTCCATTGACTTATAATGGGAACTTGTTTTTTGAATAACTTTTGAACCGTTTAATATATTTTCATGAAATCTTCAAAAGGCACATCGGGCACCCCGGCCACACATTCTCTAAAGTTTTTGGACTGGTCGAACAAGCCATGCAACCTGTAGGCGAGAGCAAAGAAATCACAAAAAAGCGTAATTGCACAATTCGTTGTTGCTTAATAGCTCCACAGTTGTACATCCAACTGGTACAAAACTTGGCAGATCCCAAGATCTACCATGCCCAATTATGTATATCAACTTTCAGGCAAATCCGTTGAATGGAGGAAAAGTTATTAAGGTGCAAAATGTGACCCTTTAACCTTAAAAGTGCTACTCAACCCTAACTATGGTAGCACTTCTGTGCTACCATAATATATACAGTACATCTAGATATATTTATGCAATAGGGGTTGACATATATCCCTTTTGATAAACCCATTTATCTGAGTCACTGTATATATAAATAAATTTAAATACATACAGTGCTGGACTACTTCCTAAACCCCCAGCCTTAAAAGAAAAAAAAAACTGCTTCACTCACAATCAGCACTCTGACCTGAGATACCACCTTGTCAGCAACAGCACAGACAGACAGCCCCCCTCCAGCTTTTACCAAATCATAATTAATCACCCAAACTGCTCAAAGCCTATTTTTATATATTTTTTTAAAATCCACTCACATGTCAACGTTACCTCTCTATATCCACAAATTCTCGAAACTACCTCCCCTCCGCATGCTGCAGCTGCCGATCCGTGGGTCCCACTTGCTCAATTTAAATAACTTTTCTCCCTCATTCCACTCAGCTCTACCACAGCCCATCATTTGCAGGTTCTCCTTCAACAAACAACAACAAAAGAAAAAGCACCACTGAATCCATATTTCAAATAACACTTTACCTCAGTACTTCGTGCTCAGAAACTGTCATGGAAATGATGTATGGTAAACCACACATTACCTCACTGACAGTCGATAGTTACTTTCTGATGTGGCGCTTTCAATGTCCTAACAATGCCTCCAAAAAGCAAACTTTTACCTTGTGCTATTACAAATTACCTTTCCAAACCTCCAACGATTAAAACATTTAAAAAGAGCTGCTGTACCTCTTTCAAACCATCCTTGCTGACATGAGTCTCACTCCATGCTGTTGTCCTCGTAGCCCCACTCTGGTCATGCTCCTAATACACTGCTTCAACTTACAAAATGAATCGTAATTAAACCGCAACTAGATTTGAAAATTTTCAGCAATAAAAAAAACCAAAAACAGTGTAGCTCAGTACTATTGTGTCTTCCGCCCGATTCAACCACAGACTCTCACTTACAGTTGCCGCCAGTTTCTCCTCACTTTTTCCAAGACAGTGAAACTCCACCAATCATTGAGCACATTGGTGCCTTGACTGCACATCTCCACACTCCATCTATAGCAACACCCTTAACAACCTGCACAAAAAAAGCTCATTGTCACTGTTAGTTAAAATAAATCCACAAACTAAGCTACATTTACAAAAACTAAAACTAAATATACAGGAAAATCGCACATTTCCTCTCCTATTGCATAAATGAAATATGCAGGGGAGAGCCTTGTGTGATGCATAATTTATCTATACTCGTGGTGTTTGACTTCTGCCACCACACTCGTAAGGTTACCAGAGGTCAAACACCACTTGTATAGATAAATCGTGTATCACACAGGCTCCCTTGCATATCCCTTAGAGATATATATATATATATATATATATATATATATATATATATATTATAGTGGTGCGGTTGTGCCACCATAGTTAGGGTTCAGCGGTCACTTACATACTAAAGTCAAAAGTTTGGGCATTAATACCTTTGACCTGTTCAACAGATTGGCCTGAAATTTGGTACACTTCGTGGGGCATGGTAGATCTCCTGATCTGCCAAATTGCGTTTTGGTTGGACATACGATCTTTGCGTACGAAAGTGCTGAAAAATGCAAAATTATCTGTTTTTTGGGGGCAGCTTTTGGGATATTGGCCGTGGCCCTGCATGGCTGTTGTGTGGTGCACTGCTCTGCAAGATAGCTCATTTGACAGAGCTTTGGTGGCTGAACATGCCGCTTTTCATTTGGTGAACAAAATATTAAGGCATTCAAACATTATGCCAGCTTTAGGTCCCCATTATAAGTCAATGGGAAAATGTATATGTATGTTTTGTGAACAAAGAATGGGGTTCTGGCCATCTGGTCCCACCTGGCGATCAAAGAATTTATAGTCTCACGGTGCAAGAATCTTTGTCCCCGAGAATTTTCAAAATTCTTTGATCGCGAGGTCCACCATTTTTGGTTTTAGTTTTATGATCGGAACAACAGAAATATCTCAGCTCAGGGGTCACTCCTGAAGTAAAACTTGGATGGGTTTTACTCAGGGGGCTCCGATCTATTGAGCCATCCCTTTGGTTTCATCAAAATCGGTCAAAAAATAGTGTTATTAGCTTTTAAAATCTTTGTTCGTGGCTTGTTAACAATCTTTGATCGCGAGCCTGCAAATTCTTTGACCACGAGATTCTTTGATCACGATCTTGCATCGCAACCTATTTTCACAAATATCTCGGTTCAGGGGTGGGCTAGGGACACAAATGAGGGTGGGTTTTGATCGAGGGCTTCATTCTATCGAGGCATGCCGTTGGTTCGGTTCAAGTCAGTGAAAAAACACGTTTCAGCCTTTTTTGTTCTTCGGTCGTGAGCGTACAATTTCTTTGATCATGAGCCTGCAAGTTCTTTGATTGCGATCGTGCATCATGACGGAAGGACAAGATGGGCGGATTAGAAATGCAATTTTCCCAGCCCAAGGGTGCCCTAGGAAGTCAAATGAGGGTGAGTTTTACTCAGGGGGTGTTTCGCTCTGATGAACCATGGTGGTGGTTTACCGGAATTCCTTAATTGTTTTAATTTATAGCAGTTTTAATTCTTTGTTTGTGAGCCTGTAAATTCTTTGATCATTTTCAGAGCGTCTCTTTGCACTAGCACTCGTAATGCAGTTGGAGGCTAGCCATGGAGGTGAAAGGTGGGCTGTGCCAGTCGCTGGCTGGGGAAGAGTGGGGGGATGCTGGGTGGGTTGGCATGGCTGGGGGGGTTGGGGGCCACTAGACTACCAGGAAATAGGAAATCATTATTTATTTTATTAAAACTAAGCTAACCCTGGTCAGAAGCGGGTTGGGAGTAAACTGGGCAGCTTCATTTTTTTTAATTTTTTATTTTAAACAACAGTAGCATCGAGTGAGTAGCGGAGAGATGAGGAGCAGATGGATAATATTGTCTTTTATTTATATCACGCTCAAACCAGAGTTGAAAAGGAAATTATTTTACTGGGTTGTTCCGCAGACCCCCTTTGGGCTGTGGACCCCCAGTTGACAACCACTGATGTAGGGCTTAAATGGGTGGTAATGTAGGGGGTACAAGGACGGTAATATAGGGGGTACATAGGCCTTAATGTAGGGGTACATGGGTGGTAATGTGGCAGGTACAAGGGCCTTAATCTAGGGTTACAAGTAGGGGCTAAATAGGCCTTAATGTAGGGGGTTCCTATGAGGTAATGTAGGGGATACATGGGTGGTAATGTAGGGGGTACATCTGCCTTAATGTAGGGGTATAACTCAGGGGTACATTGGCGGTAATGTAGGGGGTACATGGGTGGAAATGTAGGGTTACATGAGCTGAAATGTCTGGGATACATACATGGATGATAACATAGGGGGTATGTAGGCAATAATGTAGGAGTAAGTGGGTGGTAATGTAGGGGATTCATGGGCAGTAATGTAGGCATACATGGGTCTTAATGAAGGTGTATAAGAAGGAGACACATTGGCCTTAATGTAGGGAATACATGGGTGGTAATGTAGTGGGTACATGGGCTTTAATGTATGTAGTATATGTAGGGGGTACATGGCTGGTAATGTAGGGTGTACATGGGTGGAAATGTAGGGGTACATTGATGGTAATGTAGGGGGTACATGGGCCTTAATGTAGGAGCATATGGCCCTTAATGTAGGGGTATAAGGGCAGTAATGCAGAGTGTACATGTGTGGTAATGTAGGGGAACATGGGCGGTAGTGTAGGGGTACATGGGCCTTAATGTAGGGGGTACATGGGCCTTATTGTAAGGGATACATGGGTGGCAATTCAGGAGGTTCATTGGAGTTATGTAAGGGTACATGGGTTAGTGATATAAGGGAGTATATATGGGCCTTAATGTAGGTACATGGGCCTTAATGGGGTATGGGCCTTATTGTAGGGAGTATATGTAGAGTATACCTGGGAGGTAATGTAAGGGGTACATGATTGGGAATGAAGCGGGTACAACATGGGTTGTAATGTAGAGTGTATATTGGCAGTAATGTAGGGGAGTACATGACCAGTAATGTAGGGAGTTCATAGGCCTTTATGTAGGTCGTACATTGGCCTTAACATAGGGGTACTAGTATGGAGTACATAGGCCTTAATATAGGGGGTATATGGGCCTTAATTTAGGGGGTACATACAGGGGGCACATGGGCACTAATGTAGGTGTACATGGATGGTAATGTAGTGTGTACATGGGCCTTTATGTGGGGGTACATCGGCCTTAATGTAGGGGGGTACATGGATGGTAATGTAGGGGCCCATGGGTAGTAATTTAGTGGGTACAGGGCTATAATGTATGGGGTACATGGGCTTTAATGTAGGGGTACAGGTAGGGGGTACATAATCCTTAATGTAGGGGGTACATGGACAGTAATGTAGGGCGTACATGGGTGGTAATGTAGGGGTATATCTTCCTAAATGTATGTGGTACATGGGCTTTAATGTAGGGGTACAAGTAGGAGATGCATAAGCTTTCATGTGGGGGGTTCATGGGCGGTTATGTAGGGGGTACACTGGCAGTAATGTAGGGGATACATGGGCCCTAATGTAGGAGGTAGTTGTAGGGGGTACATGGGCAGTAATGTGGGGGTACATGGCAGGTAATGTAGGGGTATATGGTCAAAATGTAGGGGCTACATGGGCCTAAATGTAAGGGGTACATGGGCGGTAATTCTGGGTGTACATGGGCGGTTATGTAGGTGGTACATGGGTGGTAATGTAGGGGATGCATGGGACTTTATGTAGAGGGTACATGGGTGGTAGTGTATGGGATACATGGGCCTTAATGTAGGTGGTACATGGGCGGTAATGTAAGAGGTACTTGAGCGGTAATATAGGGGGTACATGGACGGTAATGTAGGGGGTACATGGGTCTTAATGTAGGGGCACATGGGACTTTATGTAGAGGGTACATGGGTGGTAGTGTATGGGGCTACATGGGTGCAAATGTAGGGGGTACATGGGCCTTAATGTAGAGGTACTTGTAGAAGGTATTTGGGCAGTAATGTAGGGGGTATGTGGGCCTCAATGTTGGGGGTAGATGTAGGGAGTAAATGGGCTGTAATGTAAGGGGTACATGGGCGCTAATGTAGGGGGTACATGGTCAGTAATGTAGGGTATGTATAGGCCTTAATGTAGGGGGTACATGGGCAGTAATGTAGGGGGTACATGGGCCTTAATGTAAAGGGTACATGAGATTTATTGTAGAGGGTATGTGGGCGGTAATGTAGGTGGTACATGGGCACAAATGTAGAGGGTACATGGGCCTTAATGTAGTGTGCACATTGGTCTTAATATGGGGTATATGTTGGGGGTACATGGGATGTAATGTATGGGGTATATTGGCAGTAATGTAGGTGGTACGTGGGCCTTAATGTGGGGGTGCATAGGCCTTAATGTAGAGGGTACATGAATGGTAATGTAGGGAGTACATAGGCAGTAATTTAGTAGGTACATGGGCTTTAATGTAGGGGGTACATGGGCCTTAAAGTAGGGTAGAAGTAGGGGTACATAGACCTTAATGTAGTGGGTACATTGGCAGTAGTGTAGGGGTTACCTGTGCGGTAATGTAGGGGGTACATGTGCCTTAATGAAGGAAGTACATGAGCCTTAATGTAGGAGTACATGTAGGGTGTACCTAGGCAGTTAGGTAGGGGGTACAAGGGTGGTAATATAGGGTACATGGGTGGTAATGTAGGGCATACATTGGCCTTAATGTCGGGGGTACATGGGCCTTAGTGTAGCAGTATAAGTAGGGGGTATATAGGTCT
Source organism: Neoceratodus forsteri (assembly GCA_016271365.2). Classification (NCBI taxonomy): domain Eukaryota; kingdom Metazoa; phylum Chordata; order Ceratodontiformes; family Ceratodontidae; genus Neoceratodus; species Neoceratodus forsteri. Next base: position 62,831,667 of record JADMNL010000034.1, on the reverse strand, counting down.
TAATGTATGGGGTACCTGGGTGGTAATGTAGGGGTTACATGTTCGGCAATGTAGGGGGTATGTGGGACTTAATATATGGGGTACATGGGCCTTATTGTAGGGGGTATATGTAGGGGATACATGGGTGGTAATGTAGGGGTACATAGAAGATAATTTAGGGGTACATGGGTGGTAATGTATGGGGTACATGAACCTTAATGTGGGGAGTACATGGGCCTTAATGTAGGAATACAAGTAAGGGGTACATAGACATTAATGTAGGGGGTACATGGGTGTGAATATAGGGGTAACATGGTCTGCAATGTTTGGGGTACATGGGCTTTAATGTAGGGTGACATAGGCCTTAATGTCGGGGGTACATGGGCGGTAATATAGGGGTATATTGGCCTTAATGTAGGGGGTACATGGGCCATGATGTATGTGGTATATGTAGGAGGTACATGAGTGGTAATGTAGGGGGTACATGGGCGTAAATGTAGGGATACATTGGTGGTAATGCAGGGGGTACATAGGCCTTAACGTATAGGGTACATGACGATAATGCAGCAGCGTACATGGGTGGTAATGAAGGGGTATATGGTCGATAATGTAGGGGCTACATGGGCCTTAATGTAGAGGGTACAAGGGCCCTTATGTATGTGGTATATGTAAGGGCACATGGGCAGTAAATGTAGGGGCAATATGGGTGAAATGTAGGGGTACATTGGTGGAAGTGTAGGAGTACATAGGGGAAATGTAGGGGGTACATGGGTGGTAATGTTGGGGTACATGGGTGGTAATGTTGGGTGTAGATGGGTATTATTGTAGAAGTACATGGGCTTTAATGTAGGGGTACAAGTAGGGGGTACATATGCCTTAATGTAGGCGGTAATGTAGGGGATACATGAACAGTAATTTTAGGGTTACACGGGCTTTAATTTTGGGGTACATGGTCCTTAGTGCAGTGGATGCATGTAGGGGTAAATGGGTAATAATGCGGGGGTACATGGGTGGTAGCATAAGGGTATATGATCGGTACTGTATGGGCTACATGGGTCTTAGTGTAGGGGTACATAGGTCTTATTGTATGGTATACATGTAGGGGATACATGAGCTGTAATACAGGGGTACATGGGCGGTTATGTTGAGGATACATGGGTGGTAATGTAGGAGGTGCATGGGTGATAATGTAGGGATTACATAGACCTTAATGTAGGGAGTACATGGGCCTTAATGTTGGGGGTACGTGTCGGGCGTAAATGGGCTGTAATTTAAGGGTTACATGGGCGCTAATGTAGGGGTACATGGTCAGTAATGTACAGGGAAGATGGGATTTAATGTAGAGAGTACATGGGTGGTAATGTAGGTGGTACATGGGCCTTAATGTAGTGTGCCTTAATGAAGGGGGTACATGGGCCTTAATGTAGGGGGTACATGTAGGGTGCACATGGGTAGTATTGTAGGGGGTACATGGGTGGTAATGTAGGGGGTACATGGCCCTTAATGTAGAGGGTACATGGGATTTAATGTAGAGGTACATGGACGGTAATGTATGTGGTACATAAGTGCAAATGTAGGGGGTACATGGACCTTAATGTAGTGTGCACATGGGTCTTACAGTGGGGTATATGTTGGGAGTATATGGATGTGTGACAGGGTCAGTCCCTGCCACTAAAGGTTTGGACCCATCTGTTTTTGTTATGGTTGCAACCACTATTTTTCTCACTTCCCTGTGTTTTGTGTATGGAGGCAAGCCACCTCCATACAAACTCCCTTCCCCCGGTCCCCTCTTTGTTTCTTTTCTCTGTATTCCTCTGGGTCCTTATTAACAAAGGTCTAGGAAAGTAGACCCTGATTGTACTTGAATAGACAAGTTTGAATAGGTGTCTATCAATATAAAAAGTTAAGAGGTACGTTATGGCAGACAAACTGCATTAATGATATGAGTTAAGCAAGCAGCGTTTCCCTTTCCCTTTTTATGTTTGCATGCACACATGTGCAAGAAATATAGTGCTACCATTTTGTAGGTATGCCACCTCACTTCCAATGCCCTGCTCCTTCTTGCAGGCGTGGCCTCACCACACCAATACATATTCGAGCTGTCTATGACAGCAGTTCAGATGCAGTGGCATATAGTTCACAGCAAAACTTTGCTACAATCAGTGGTGGTAACATGTAGGCAATTTGCATACTGCCTTCGGCAGTATGTAAAGTGTCTACGCGTTGGTCCTGCATCTGAAAAGCTGTCATAGACAGCTCCGTTTCCCTCCCCCCCAACAAACACCCAAGTAGCATGCTGGGAGCCCACTCCAGTGTGCTCATGCACCCCCCCACACACACTATATGGCCAATGGGGATGCCCAATCCCCTATCGGCTCCACTGCCCACCCCAAACAGACTTCCAGGTGTGACGTTGGGAGCCCACCCCAGCATGGCAATAGTCCCTATGGGTGACAGTGGTGCCCAATCCCTGTCGGCTACACTGCCCCCCCAAACAGACTTCCAGGTGCCATGCTGGGAGCCCACCCCAGTGTGGCAACAGTCCGTATGGCTGGCAGGGATGCCCAATCTCCCATCGGCTCCACTGGCCCCCTTCAAACAACCTTCCAGCTGCCATGTTGGGAGCCCACCCCAGCGTGGCAAAAGTCCTGCGTCGTCTGCCTAAAAAAAAAAAAAAACACAACCTGTAAGAAAAAAACGATCCCTCGTTGACTGTCTTGCCCCCTTCCCCAACCCTCCACACCCCCCTCACCCCATACTTACCTCCGGAGGCTGGCGCGATGATCTTCAGTGGACCGGGAACACACCGTCACTCTTCAAAGCAGGGTGGAGTGTGTGTGTAGTGTGGTGTGAGGATTGCTGGTATCTGCAGTGAAGCCCATGCTCGAACCCTGGGACCAGCACAGAGTTTGCTACGTGCTGAGGGGTCTACAGGCAACATTGCAGTGGGAAGAATGGCTGAACGATGAGAAAATCCACCAAGTTACCAAGGAAAAACTGGGGCTGCTGAAACCATAGAAGAAACCCTGGAGTTTATTGGGAGTATATGGGGAGCAGAATGCAGTGAAGTGGAAAACCAATCGGCAAAGACGGACTTTCCTGACAGACCAAAATTAGGTCTGGATCATGCACTATAGGTTCTGTGAGTGCTGAGAGGGGAACCAGTGAATACAGCCCCTGGATAAAGATTTTATTTATTGTGATTTTTTTTTAACCCATAGAGATCTATGTGTCAGCATAGTTTTATGTGGTTTGGACTGAGAGACAATTATATGAGCTATTCTGGTCAGAAATGCTTTACTTTGATGCATAATATAGAGCAGATTGCATAAGTTTTAAGACTAATTTTAAATGTTTAATCTGGTTTGTTCTGCAGTTTTCCAATATCTGATTGGATGACAAGATGTGTTTAAATTTCGTGCTGCAGATTCTGACACCTGTGCTTTACTATAGTCATTGTCACCGAGTCCCACTGACGCCACTTAGCCTAGCAGGAGACAAAAAACAAAAAAAAGAAAGAAAACAAACAATCAAAAAACAACAACAAAACACACAACCCCCCCCAGCTGTATAACATTTTTACATAACTGCCATGGCAATGTACATAATTTCAGTTTGGGTCCAACCACTATTAATGCGTATAACAATTCAACTGTGTACTGAATAATGATGTATAATTAGTTGCAACCCATAGAATATGGCCTCTTATTTAAAAGTTTGGTTGTTATTAATCAAATCTGATGGTTGGAGAGGTATTGGCTATCAGCAAACAAAAAAAAAAACAGACCTGGAGGGAATGATATCTGATGATCTAAAGATGGCCTGGCAGTGCGACAAGGCAGTTGGGAGGGCTAGTGGGACGCTGGGATGCACAGGGAAGGGGTATCGCCAACAGAAGGAGGGAGGTTGATCTCTTTTAAGACTACACCAATAGTATTACATCCAGTTCTGGAGACCACCTCTCAGGAAGGACAGACTGAAGTTGGTACAAGGAGGGCAACTAAAATGATGCAGGGTTTCACAAAAATCTCTGCAAGGAGAGACTATAGGAACTCAATATGTGCACCCTGGAGGAGAGGAGGGAAAGGGGTGATATGACAGAGACCTTTAAATACCTCACAGTATGGGGACTCGTGAAAATAAATGTTGTATTTGATGAACCGTCATCATATATCCTATATATATATATATATATATATATATATATATATATCCCCTATTTACCTAGAAGAAGAAAATTAGGGAGTTTATTTTGGTCTTTATTGCACAATATAATGTGTATTTATTTAGCACAGATAAGTTCATATAGAAGGAAAAGTGGCCTGGAATGTTTTGTCTAAAATGGTATATATATATATATATATGTATATATATATATATATATATATATATATATATATATATTACCTAGCGTGATACTTGTGTACCTATATTATGTGTATCTACCTATTACCAAGCTTGTACCACCAGTGAATGCCTGTAACACTGTTTTTTTTTTTAATCTAAGCGTTATGTACTGTACTGTTTTGTTTACTGTGATGTACTGCTCTCTTGACGAGGTGCCTTTGTAAATGCATCTTTGACTCAAAGGTCTGTAAACAGACAATCTAATAAATAAACATAGTTTTTTATTGAATTGTACATATGATTAACAAACATTCGTAGGAAATACAGTTAATAAATTAATGTAATACATGAAAATGCAACACATTAAAATGAAATTATCATGAAAACTAGACTTGGGTGGTATCACAAAGGTTTCAGTATTGAAAGTTTACTTTCTTTGTCTATGTTTAATTTAAATGTATGCCTGAGATGCAACTTTTGTGGCTATTTACACAAAGCTGAATTCCATACTTACACATGAAAGGTGGAGAGCTTTTTTTCTTTACACACTCCTGGGAGACATCCTTGCACCGGCGTCCTGGACTTTTTAATATTAAATTGTCACCTCTCTCCAAAGGCTGGCGTCTTATTCCCAGCAAATCTATGTATTGCATATATTCCTTACAAGCCAGCTGTACTCTTGCACCAGCTCAGGGGAGCAACAAGTGTTTGTTTTTCAGTCCCCGGTCCAGCCTTTAGTTTGCAGCCCCCCTCCCAGACCCCCCTCCCTTTTACTACCTCCCCAACCACCACCACCACCTTGGGGCATTACTTCACGGGCCGATCTCCTACACGGGTGGTGCTGCCTGGATGCGGATGGGACAGGGAGGTGTGAGATGGGGGGGTCTCTGTCTCAGACTGTCGTTGTGCTTTTTCTTTGCTCCAGCCTTACAACTGAGGACAACCTCCTCGACTCCCAATGAAAGGGACCCCCTGCCAACATACACTAACCCGCATTGTTCGGCCGCGTTTGATGTTTGCATTTGGGAAGTAATTCATTTTGATACCGATCTCCTGGAGGTGTGCTTGTGGACTTAAAATGTTTTTGTTTGGGTGAATAAAAGTCACCTCTAGGCTGCATTTGCAAGTGTTGTATTGTTCTGCATTTCTTTTACCAAAGGGAGTTCGCGCACAGGTGCAATATCACCTTTTGACGGGGCCCTGCTTCCAATCAGCTTTTACATCTGAGAAACCTTCGTACTGGATGGAAGGCTGGAGGGACTTGCTCAGGTCATACAATGACTAGTGGGCTTCAGATCTTAAGCTAGTAGTGAGCCAGTAAGTGCAGTAGGCTTCACATCGAGATCAGTACTGGGCCAGTGAATGTGGTGGGCTTCAAGCCTGAGGCCAATAATGGGTCAATGAGTGTGGTGGCCTTCACAGTTGAGATCAGTAGTGAACAAATGTCCTTGAGTGTGTGGGGCTTCAAACCTGAGATCACTGGACCACCGAGTGTGGTGGGCTTTATGCCAGAGGCCTGTAGTAAGTCATGTGTACTGGGCTTCAAACAACCTCACAGCCAGCAGTGAGCCAGTAAGCATTGTGGGCTTTCAACAGTGGGCCGGTTAGTGTGATGGGCTTGTATCCCCATGCCTGTAGTGGGCCAATGAGTGTGATGGGCTTCACACCCAAGATCAACAATTGTCACTGAGTGCAGTTGGCTTCCCTGTTTGTACCATACAGAAATTGCCCCGGCTTGCACAGAAAAGGTGCTGCCCACATACAGAACTGTCACTGTCACATAAATTCAGTATTTAAAGCCAACCATTACCATAATATGGCACTAAATTAAAACTGATGTTTGCACAAACAAAGCCGTTTCCACCAGTGTTTTGAACACACATCCGTTACTGAATGATTTGTCCCGCATCAGGCAGGCCAGTGCCCATTTCAATGGCAATGGTGGAGGCATGGGCTAAGCAGTTGGCTACACTGGCCCCACCCTGGCAAAAAAAAAAATCAAGAAAAAGTTACATTTTTTGCAAGTTACCGTTTTAAATGTTAGAAGTCTAGTGCACCAAATGAGCACCCAATACCTCCCAACCTTCTGCTACTGAGATTAGGACACTGACTCTCAAAATGAGTGACAATGAGGGACGCGTCGCTGACCCTCATAATGAAGGACATGTCCTCAAATACGGAGATACAAGTTCAGAACACTGTGGAAACCATTGTGTTTACTTGTACACAGTTTATTTTTGATTAAGCATTTTTGGAATGACTAGTCTGAATTTTTGCTTTAAAGACTGAATTTATGGCACATTCTCTGTGTAAGCAGCATCTGTATGAAGGAGGCAGTACAGCACTGAGTTCCAGACCTGGGGGAACGGGGTTTGATCCCACAGCCACCACCAACATACAGGGTGGCCATGAGTAAGTTACTTTGCTCGACGCACCTAGAAACAAGCCTTGGCTTAGTGTGTCTTTCCTGGCCAAAAACTGTAAAATAAATACGTGGTACAAAGCAATTTTGAGGGGTAAAATGTGGGATGTCCCTCATACTGACGAACGAGTGAGAGGTATGTGACCACCTTCTGAGCACACAGACCACCCTAGCCATGTTTTGCTTGCAGTAATTGTGTTATACCCCAACACACGCCAGCATCACACAACACACACACACACACACACACACACGCCGCATGAGCTGTTCCCGCTCAGTACCTTTCCCGGTAAGACGAAATGAATAAACATTTTTTTAAGGGAAAGTCCAGGTGCCATGTGAAATCTTTTTTTTTTTTACAGCATGATGTGCTCATGGGGACAGAACATTTGGGAGTCCAGAGACATACTAAGATACCAACATACTATTTGCCAGCAGATTAGGCCTTACGGTCTATCGAGTCTGCTCGAACCTCAGATCCCTAGTTGGGTGCTGAGGCCCTTCCCTCCCTTGTGTTCCAGAAACCCCTATCATCCATCTCCACCCCCATGGGACAGGCCATCATCTGATACATCCACTTTCTGAGTCTGTCTCACCCTCTCTTGAAGCCCTCCACTGTGGATCTCTGAACCAGCTCGCCAGGCAGTGCATTCCAAGGGTCCACCACCCTCTCAGTGAAAAACCTCAGTGACATTTTGCACATTGCAGTGTCAGCTGGCCCAGTCGCAACTGGTACCAACATCACTGGTATGAGTGATGATATAGTTAATTGGACTAGTACATGGCTTCTGTCTAAAGTCTCAAGATCATGTCTGAGCCCAGGTAACCTTTATTTATTTATTATTTTTTTATATAGTTTCCCAGTTATCTCGATGTCGTAAAATGAGTATACCTTTTGCATAACAAACTCTCCCGAGATTCCAACAATGCTTTCCATTTTCCGTCACTCTAGGTGAAATTGTTATAATTATACCAAGACAAACCTAATAAAAATGTACCGTGAATGCCGGGCAGGTGGGTCCTTTGAATTATGCATAATGGAATACCCAGCCCCTCTCTTGCAACTGAAGTTGTCTTATATTTGTGTTCAAGTTCGATATAGCCAAGCTTATCAAACACAAAACCAGCAGGTTGGAGTTATAAATACACACTGCGTGTCGGCCATGGCCTTTTATGGTAATATATCAAGGCCAAACAGGGATACATGAATTCTGCCTTGAGTAATCCATTAACTTTTTTTTCTTAACTGAAAACTGTGTGTGTGTGTGAGAGACGATCTACAGACCACATGTATCTGTATAATCTATATACAGACATTACCTGCCTCTCTGTCTACAGTATCTGTATATCGATTTATCTACAGACAATATCTACTGTATGTGTTACTGTATGTCAGTCAGTCACTCTGTGTCTTTGTGGCATGGCCCTCAGGGCAATAGAGAAAAAGTGTGTGTGTGTGTGTTTTTCTGGGGGGGGGGGCAAGTGCTCCCCTCAATGTTCCCATCCAAGTATTGCTTTCTGGATGCAGTAAGGGCTGCAAAAGTATCACTTTTAGAGCCCTTCCTTCATTACATGGTAACCGTGCCCCCAGAAATGTTCTAGGCAAGATGTCCCTGGCCTGTGGTGTCTGTCTGACTGTGTGTATCTATCTGTCTGTCTATCTGTAAGTAAAAGTGCTATCTGTCTGCAGGTAAAAGTGTTTTAGAGGCCAGTCTATACAAACAGTGACTCATTTTGCAGTGTTATCTGAGTATTGAGGCGGACACTCATACAAACGATTACTTAACATGTAGATATTAAATAATTCTGCACATTAGAAACAGTGTGGGATAGTGGTTGGATTACCAGTTTGGGAACTGGGAGACTGCAGGTTGAAACCCCACTAAAACCTAATGTTCCCTGTGTGACCTTGGCCAAGTCACTCACTCGCCTCTCATTACTCTAATCCATGTCCACCCAGTTGCAGAAATAGGCAGAAGGAAGAACCCCCAGGAAACTAGATGTTGCATTCAAGCTGGGCTACCTTGAGTATATACTCTAAAATAGAACAACAACATTTGTCTGCTGTCAACAAGGTTGGTCTTTTTTATGTTATCTTAGTTTATTTTTGCAACAATTCTTACTGTCTCACCAGTCTCACTGTTATACTTAAGCAGATAACTGCTGTTATAATCTCTGATCAGATGTTTTCTGGTTCTACTTTTCTCCAGGGACAAAGTACAGTCTTCTGTGACTGTACTTAGCCCAGGAAGGACAGCTAGACCAGCAAACAAAGATGAGATCTCACATAAACTCCCATAGGAGCCGGGTTTGTAAAATTGTTGGTGGGGGTCAAGGGTCAAAGCTCCGCCCCCTGGCTCAGGGATCAAAGTTCTGCCCCTGGCCCAGAGGTTAGAGGTCAACCAACACAAGGGTTTAGGGGTTAGGGGTCAAAGCTCTGCCTCCTGGGCCAGGGGGCAGTGGCCTACCCACCACCACTGGGGGTCTATGGGAGTAGAACATCTTACATACATACATACAACAAAGAAGCCAGCAGAAGAAGGCCATTTGGTCTATCAAGTCTGCTTGTATTGCAGGGTCCACAACTTGAGCTAATGTCCCTACCCTTACTTCTCCCATCCTCCCTACCCATGATCCTTACCTTCCCCCATGCCTATCCCAGCCTCTCTTAAAGCTGCCCACTGTCTTCAACAAGATTATCTCTTCTGACAACACATTCCTAGTGTCCACCACCCTCTCTGTGAAGAGGTACTTTCTGACGTCCCTCCTAAACCTCTCACCATCCAGCCTGAGACTGTGCCCCCTTGCGTTATGGTTACCACTCAGCTTAAAGAAACTCTCCTTATCAACCTTATTTATCCCTTTCAAGTTCTTGAAAGTCCCAATCATGTCCCCTCTCTCTGTCTCTCGCCGGAATTCCAGGGAGTACATGTTCAGTGCCCTCAACCTCTCCTTGTATGCCTTGCTCTGCTGAGCTATGTATCATCTTTGTAGCCCTCGTTTGGACCTTCTCCAGCAGGTTAATGTATTTTTGAGGTGTGGGCACTAGTACTGAACTCCATACTCTAGTTCCACACTCTAGATGCAGCCTTACCAGTAACTTATATATTATCTTGTATAATGTGGGGATTTGGGGGTAGGCCCCTGGCCTCAGGTGTGAGAAAAGAATTGAAACACTATTTAAAAGACTTATTTTAAAACTTTAACAGGAAGAAACTTTGTTTTGGGGAGGCATTTTGAGGGTGCTGATTACCCTAAGAAACCTGATATTTTGTTTGATGCTGAGCGTGAATGTTAATAATAAATATTGTACTATAATGTGGTGACACTGTCTTGTGGTCTTCTTTCTTCATTGTTTTGGCTATGACCTAAGGCATGGGTACAGGTGGGTGAGAGAACACTGGACACCAGGAAAGGGATTGAGGAACCGTTCGTACTTGGGAGGGTGGGATCAGAGCAACATGTTCTTTCCTAAGAAGTGTTGGGATCAGAGCAGGGAGAGGTGGATGCACCACTGCACACCCGCAGCACATTCCCTGCTGTATGGAAGCAGGCTTGGAGGGAAGGAGATCAACTGTACACCAGGGAGGGAGTACTGTGTGATGTGCATGGAGGGGGGGACCCACCCCAAATCAGGCACAGTCCCTCCACCAGCTGCTGCAGTTGCAAAGTCAAGCATGTTCAACATCAGAAACATGTGGCAACACCATCCTAATACATCCACAGTAAGAATGTAGCATATACATTTCACAGGTACAGTAACCTCAGCGACCAGAAATCTTTAATAATTGTGTGTGGTCAGTGGAGGACATCTTTAATGACGCAAGTCATTAATTACTACATGACCTGCAAAAAGTCTCAGAAAACCACAACTATACTAAGCAAGATCATAGGATGCAAGAAATACATTGTTGCTGAAAGACCATATGACGATTTCTTTGCCAGCAAACATACTGCCGCAGTAGGAGTATTGGTAACAAGCCTATTGTTTAGTACATCATACTTTTTCCTTAACAAGCCACACATCTTCTATTTCACAATTCCATTAAATGCATTTTCAGTTTAGATCTTGTAAATGAATTTAGGTTTCATAATGTGATACAAGCTGCTTGCTTTGTATCAACATTTAACATAATTAGTCAAGCTGTCACAAGTTAGAAAAGCATAAATCTGGAGAGACCCTAGACACACTGGGGAACATAACATGGTTTAAGTGCCTTAAAACAGTTTAAATCCCCCTAGCACTGTTTGCAGACAGACTACAAGCCCTTTAAAACTTTTTAGAAAAAGTGTTTGTAAACCCTACTAGATACCTAGTCTTAAAACCATTTTTTAAAATATTTTTAGGCGCTAGCATGGTTTTACTCACAGGTCTGTCCAGGAGTAAAAACATCTTAAGCTGTAATGGTGTAACTAAAACAGTTCTAACTGCTGTGTGTCCAGGCAAGCACAGTTCTGTGTGTTGGACTTAACAAAAAACAGTTACAACAACAGGTTTAACATGAGCAGTGTGGCCACACTAAACCATTATCAAAAATGGTCACTGAGTAGTGTGGCTGCACTGAAATGGTTTAGCTAAACTGGTTTTAAAAATGTTTTTCAAAAACAGTTCTGTAGTGTGTCCAGGGCCTAACAGACTAAGGCCCCGACTACACTTCACCGCCAAAATGATGGAACGGTTCCAACCCGTTATAGTCGATAACTGGCACAGTGAGTCCACATTGCCAGTGAACCATCCCAGTAACGGCTTGGGACCGTCACAGCCCATCCACATTGTGGGTGCCCTGGAACCATTATGGTCAGTGTCCTGTCCCACGATGCAGTGCACGATGGGCACTGGTGGGGCTACACGCTCACGTGTCTACACTACAGCCAGTAACAGCACAGAGGCAGTACCGGTTCTGTAACTGTTGTTGAAACAACCTCATAGGTGGTTTTGACAATGGTTATGGAAATGCCTCCTATAACGATACAGGTATAAATCAAACCGCTGAGGTAATGGTTTGGATCCCCTGTAACGTTACAGAGGGGTAATTTCAGTGTAGTGGGGACTGCCGGGCCTAAGTAAGGATGTCAACATATTCAGTTCACAAATTTAAAAGAACTAGTTAGCTGACGCTCCACGCCCCCACCCCCTGAAGCCTGATCACCCAAGTAGACTTCTGGAAAAAAAGCAAATTAAGTGCCCGTACACTTACTCACAGCGATGGTCATCCTCATAAACGTCACCAGCTGGCAGCATACCAGGTGCTGCTGCATGATGCCATCTCATGTTGGTGTGCGTTGATGCACGCACCACTCTCGCATGCTTTGTGAGCAAGCAGTGCCGTGCAGTAACATTAGAGGGCACTGCACTGCAACCACCAAGTTGCCTAGTAGCAGAGTTTACAAGGGGGGACTGTCAGTAAGTGCAGGCACTTGTGATTTTTTTCATACAAAAAGTCCAATCATAGTCGGGCTTCAGGAGGTGGGGACTGGGGAGCGGGGGGCATCACTTCTACCCTTTAACATCCTTCCCCAGTCCCCACTGAGCCTCCTGCCAGCACCGTCACCTCACCCTCCAGGTAAACTCTCATTAGTTCTGCCCGACCCCTGCTAACAACCACTTCAGATATACTATATAAACTGTACAACATTGCAGTATCATGAACCAAAATTATTTTAAGACCTTTTGACGCAGCAAGGAAAACTTTGAAAAACAAAATATTTAGGTGAAACTCGGCTTGCATTCAGTACACATTCCATAGATTCCCCCCTCCGCATTGTTTACTACGGTGGAAATGTTCATTAATACATACTTATACCTTAAAGTTGATCTGCCTCTATAGCTTACTTCTTCCTTGAAATCTTAAACCTCTGTTATGACATCATAATCTGTCATGGGAGTAACCAGGATGTCACACGCAGTGCATTATGATCTCAGGCAGGGAGAAAGCAACAATAACACATGAACTCTTTAGGAGAAAATATCCTGTTTTCATGCAAATTGACTCAGTTAAAAATAATGTGGAAAAGAAATTTTATTTATTTATTTATTTTATTTAGCTTTTGTTGACCGGGTAAGTGCACTAGACAAATCCTGCCTATTTTCAGGCACAACCCGGGGAAGGGGGATACAGATGAATGGCAACTGACCTTGAACCAGATTAAGCTGTTGGTGGTATTTTTACTGAATGAGGGAAATTTGGCCAGGACACCGGGGAAATCCCCTACTCTTTTCGATAAGTGCCATGGGATCTTTAACATCCACCTGAACTACCACCAATCCAGGCAGATGGGACCTCGGTTTAACATCTCATCCAAAAGACGGCACCTCAGAAGTGCAGCACCCCTCTCATGCTGCACTACAGTGTCAGTACTGGGATATTAACCCAAGTACCAGATGTGGGAACTGAACCCACAGCCCTGTGATCTCCCGGCCTCAGAGGTGAGTGTGTATAAAGAACTAATGTGAAATATAAGCTGCCTTGATCTGTGTCTGTTTGTCTAAATATGTTTTTTTCCAGTTCTCCTGAAGGCGTCGTCTGCTCTTTAAATTGCTAAGGCGTACACTGCTTGTGGAAGGGGCAGAGTGCCTAATTCAGAGACATTCTAGTCACCTAGAGGGAAATCCACTGTAAACTGTCAGGTGGAATCTTGCTCTAGGTGGAAATGGATCTGTAGAATGTTGTGCCACAGTAGCTAGCTACGTCAGCTGCTTGTTTGTGATGCTGCACTAGACCACAGCCATAGCTATTGCATTATTGTAACACAGCAGCTTTGAACGCCTTTGTGCATACATGGCACACAGACCTCTGCTCTTCCTTAAAAACAGCCACGGCAGTGCGATCAAACCTAGGAAGAGAGTAGCAGCCTGGTAGTGAGAGAAAAAAAAGAAAACAATTCAGTATGGGCAAAGTCTTCCGTACTGAGTGGACTACACTGTAAAAGACTATGTATGCCTCATCACACCCTTTTGTTCTTCAACATGTTTTTCTCTGAAATATGGAACCCTCTTGTACCTTCTGTATGCCCTTAGATCTGCCCGCCCCTGCCCATCCCTCAGGTGGTTAGTATTCCCCCCCTTCCAAACCACGGGCCCACGGCACCCCACCCCAAGAGTCTGGCAGAACATGTGTGGGCACATCATGTGCTTGTGCTGGGCTGGTAGTCCATCACCCTGGGACCTGCCCTCTTAATTTTCATGAAACCCAGGGTGGGTGGTACCGTAGGAGTGGGATCCTGTGTCAACTTTCCATCTCCCCCCCACCTCCATCTCAGTCCAACCTGGAGGCTAGTGCACATCCCCACAACACATTCGCAACCAGGATCAGAGAGAAGGTAATCACCCAGGCTTATTCTTTCCCCACCCCCAAACCGACATCAATCAGATAAGTTCCAATTAAGAGCTTTAAAAGCATGTGCATGTGTAAGGACAAGAAGTTAGTCTAGAAAATCCCTCCAGATACTATAATTTACTGCTCCCCTGTAATTCCCCAACCTGTGATATACTGTATCCCTCAGGATCATGAAAAACTGTGTGGCCCAGCAGTGTCCTGACACCCAAACTTACAAGGTGGCATTTCATCAGACATGCTCTTATAATAACACAATGCACAAGGCCCAGTGAAACACCTACACAGCAGATAAAGGTAGCACTGCAGGTCAGGGACATCCCTCATTTGGTCAGAAAGACCACACTCATTTCTATTTCCTTTCCAGTAGGTTCTGCCCCCCCGCCTCCCCACATGCACACACACACACACACACACACACGCATGCACACTTCAAAGTAGCTGATAGTACATTTGCTTTGCTTTGGCTGGAGGCTGGGCATCCCATTAACTAGTTAACAGTGAATAAAGTTCAAAAAACACAACAGGAAACACCAGATTTTATAATCTGTAGGCTAGTAGAGAGAGATGAAAGAGGACCCCTCCCAAACACCCCGGTTCTCCCACATTAAGTCACTCACACATAATTTCTAAGCCTGGTGCACCCCCTGTCTGGCTACCCTATGTGATTAACAGATGTCAAGGTCAGGAGGGCATGTCTGTGGCATAAATGGAGTCAGGTACTGCATCCTTTTACTGCACATGCCTTTATCAGTAGATTACAGACATGAAGAGTCACAGAGATACTGTTAAATATATATTTTTTTGGACATGGCCATGGGCACATAGAGGACACAAAGTAGAACCCATGCAGCAGCACAATAAGGTAAGTTCACCATCAACAAAATATTATTACAACATAAACATGGCTCTTGGCTCATGGGGTGTGGCCTGTGGAAGAAACTGCAGCCTGCTAAGGATAAACTCATCACCAAAGACTTCCGTGGTGGGACTGTAATTGCTTGCACCCAGCGATGCCAGCTGCCCACACACAATCAAAATAGGCAAATGCCCATTAAACTGAACAGGAAGGGGCAAGAAGCAAAATTCCACCTTGGAGTCAAAACTCGTCTGCTGGCTGCCTGCAGTCCTTGACTCCTTCCCTTGTCCCTTCAATTCCTTTGCCCATACAGATCCATCCGATCCTCCTCCTCCTCCTCTGAGCTGTGACACTATAGTGCTCTTCCAGTTTCCATAATACAGTTATATCACTTTCCATGCCATTCCCTCCCTTTCCCTTTGAAGCCTGCCTACCAGACCATTCCCGACCCCATTTCCTTCTCTCCAGCAGTTGACCATGACTAAGTTGGCAAGGGAATGGAAGTGATACTGGCTAGTTACTTGCTTGAAGCTTCCCTCCCATGCATCAGTCAGCATCCCATCCCCACCATACCCTACTTGGTTAGTGCTGGACCTGGGACTTCGGGGCTTAGTGAACTCTGCGGCTGTTAAGGCAGTGCTGGGCTGGATCTCATGGGGCCTTGTCTTGCCCTTGTGGGGAGTGTATATTACCACTGGGGCCAGTGCTGCTGCTAGTCTACTGCTGCTCTCGACTACTCCCTCTGATGTTGCTGGCTGTCTGTCTCTGGTGCCAAATCAACAAGGACCATAACATGGTGTGCCGTGATATGACCCCAGTCCAGCCGGTGGCTAAGAGCGGACTTTTCCCCAAGGCCGGGGCCTGGCCCGCGATCCTGCTCCTTGCACTGCCCCAGATGATCTCCTCTTCAGGCTCTGCCACACCTTTCTGCTTTGCTGTGCTGTGCCACCACCCACTGGCCTGAGTCATTGTCGATAGTGGTCAGTGAGCTCTACCCGGTCCGGAGTCCCACTCCCCTCTCCCTCCTCGTGCCTTCTTGTGGACTCCTCCGACTGTGTTGGCGGGTCTTGGGTGGGTGGCTGGTGGCACTACTGCTTTCCTCTTCCTTGGTCCTGCACATTCTTCTCTTCCCTCCAAGGCTCCTCCAGTCTCCGCGATGGCTGATCATTGCATGCCTTAGTATAAGCCCTCCCGCTGCCCAATCACAATGCCGCTCTGTGACTTTTGCCACTGAACCATCAATGATTTTTTGAGGATGCGGGTCAGGATGGCTGGGGGGTATCGGACTCTGAATTGCCCATGCCAGAGGTGCTAATTTCAAATAATGCCAGCCGTCCAACATCACCATCAGCCCACCAATCAAAGAGGAATTGGGGTGGCAGCCCTGGAGCTGTGCTCACACAGACAGGACAGGACACAGAAGGTGTTCACCCAGGTCATGTACCTCATTATAGACCAGCAAAAAAAAATGTAAATAAAAAAAATATGAAAATATTGGTGGGGCTCAGCCCAGGTTACAAACTATTGCTGGGGCCCGTGCCCCAGGGGCCCATACAACCCGGCACCTATGTAAACTACAATAACCACTCCAGGTTAGTGAATCTGTCACTACTGCAGAACTGTTCTGATGTCAGCTACAGGGGATTCTGGGATTTATAGTTACAGAAGACAGCAAGCTGGAAGTAAACAAAATGGATCTGGTACAGCCTATTATACTACAGTAAACAGTAAGTAAACCAAAATGTTTTTGCACACAGAGTGCACATTGGGACCAGCTCTACACTTGAGCGTAGGGCCCTTGGTGCTGACTATTCCCTTTTTAATGACTTGCCCAAGGTTGCACAGAAGCATTTGGCTCTAGAGGAATTTTTTTCCAATTGTTTAGCCAGGTGAGACACACTAAGCTGAAAGCTTGTTTATAGGTGCAACCTGAGAGCACAGGGAAGTTAAGTGACTTGCTCAGGGTCACACAGTATGCAAGTGGGGGCTGAGGGATGCAAACCCAGGTCTCCGGATTTGCAGCTCAGAGCCTTAAACCACTGCGCTATACTGCCTCCCTATATTTGAATTTGAACCTGTGAATCTCCTGTTCCCACGCTAGTGCTCTCACCACTAAACCACACTGCCTCAATCCCTTTTTATGTTGATTGCGCGCACGCGCAAGAAACATGCTGTGGCAGCTTGCTCCAGAAGCAAGTTGTGACGGCGCGGCACTGTTGTGGCCAATGCCCCCACTGCCTTTTAAGGCTTGGCCCACTGTCCCCAATGCTATGGCACGCTGCTGCTGACACTACTTCAGCCAGCGTGCCACAGCCTTGAAAAGTTTTAGCTGCTGCAATCAGAGGCCGCCTCGTCATTGCAGTTTCATCCGCTGCAGTGAGGGAGTGACCCATCATTGCAGGGCTCCCTTGAATTCCCTGACCAGTTTGCCGATGGGGAGCCCAGTCCCCATCAGTTTCCGTTGTTTGCCAAGGGGGTGCCCAGTCCCCTTCGGCATCATGTCCCCTCCCCCTGGTTCTTTGCTGACGGGGGTGCCCAATCCCTGTCGGCATGTCTCCCCCCCGTTCTTGTGTGCCGAGGGGGTGCCCAATCCCCCTTGGCTCATGAGACCCCCCCACACCAGTATGTGTCGACGGTGGTGCCCAATCCCCTTCGGCTCCAGTACCCCCACCCCAAAACACGCAGGTGGCATGCTGGGAGCCAACCCAGCATGCCAAAAGTACCTGCAAAAAGGAAAAAACATCCTGCGGCATCTTTTTTTTTCCTAACCCTAAAAAGAAGAAAACATTCCCTCACCATCTACACCCCCAACCCGCACCCTCCCACTATGTACCCCACCTCCCCTCACCCCATACTTACCTCCGGAGCTCAGCACGATGATCTTCGGTGGACCGGGAACATGTCTGCACTCTTCAAAGCCGACCGCGAACTGAAGAAATGAGGTAAGCTGTTTAATAGCATACATAGTTTTTCAACTTTGGTGCATATCTCAGGCATTTTTGGAATTTTGGCCCAAATGTTCAACATGGGGTTTTGGGACCCTCCTCATGAATTCAGCCACTGTCATGGTGTTATTCGGCCTCAAAAGCTGATTTCACGGTCACTGCATGGAATCACCTTTTGGGACTGACTAATGAAACGACAGTGCCAGTGTTCATGAGTGGGCTCTCAAAAAGCCTATGTTGCAAATTTGGTGGAAATAATCCAAAAAAAATGACTGTTTTATGAGCGTGCATTGCGCGGTTGCTACGCACACTCGTAACTTCATGAATTTGCAATATTTTCTTGCCACATTTTCAACATTGCCATTTTTTCACACCTCTTTATGAATAACACAGCTGTCATTTTCCCCCTCCTGGCCGAAATGTGTTTTTGCCTTCCGGTGCAGAATAGTGCAGTCACTGTGGGAAATCAGTATTCAGGACAGATTAAGAAAATGACAGTGACACTGTTCATGAGCAGAGGTCCTAAAATGCCTATGTTGAAAATTTGGTGATGATAGCCCATCACATGACTGTGTTACAAGTGTGCTTTATGCAGTTTCTACGCATTCTTGTAACTTCGCAGATATGTAATATTGTCACGACACATTTTCAACACTGGCATTTTTTCACACCTCCTTATGAGCAGTATAGCTGTCATTTTTCAAATCCCGACCGGAATGTGTTTTTGCACTTCCAGTGCAGAATAGCGCAGTTGCTGTGGGAAATCAGTGTTTGGGATAGATTAAGAAAATGACAGTGACACTGTTCATGAGCAGAGGTCCTAAAATCCCTATGTTGAAAATTTGTTGATGAAAGTCAATAAAATGACTGTGTTACAAGCATGCGTTGAACTGTTTCCATGCACCCTTGTAACTTCGCAAATTTGTAATATTTTCATGTCACATTTTCAACACTGGCATTTTTTCACACCTCCTTACAAACAGTACAGCTGTCATTTTTCTCATCCTGGCCAAAATATGTTTTTGCACTCCTGCCACAGAACAGCATGGTTGCTGTGGGAAATCAGTGTTTGGGACAGACTAAGATCGAGCGAGAAAGAGGGGGGAGTGACCGAGCTCAACTGAGCTCTGTCAGGAGTGCTGCAGATTTCTTTGTGGGCAGAAAAAGGCCCCAATGCAGAAGTCCAGTACAAAAGGGCAGTCTGCAGTGCTGGGAGAAACCTAACTAGAGAGTGAGCGAGGGAGGGTTAGTGAGTGAACTCAACGGAGCTCTGTCAGGACTGCTGCGGATTTCTTTGTGGGCAGAAAAAGGCATCAATGCAGGCAGGAGCCAAGTACAAAAGGGAAGCCTGCAGCGGTGGGAGAAACAATATGAGTGAGTGAGAGAGGGGGACTGAGTAAGCTCAACGGAGCTCTATCAGGACTGCTGCGGATTTCTTTGTGGGCAGAAAAAGGCGCCAATGCAGGCAGGTGCCCAGTACAAAAGGGCAGCCTGCAGCGCCGAGAGAAACAGAATGAGTGACTGGGGGGGAGTGAGTGAGCTCAACAGAGTCTGTTGGGACTGCTGCGGATTTCTCTGTGGGCAGAAAAAGGCACCAATGGAGGCAGGAGCCCAGTACAAAAGGGCAGCCTGCGGCACCAGGAGAAACAGAACGAGCAAGTGAGAGAGGGGGAGTGACAAACCTCAATGGAGCTCTGTCGGGACAGCTGTGAACTTCTTTGTGGGCAGAATAAGGCGACAACACAGGCAGGAGCCCAGTACAAAAGGGCAGTCTGCTGCACGGGGAGAGACAGAACGAGCGAGTGAGAGAGAGAGAAAGAGTGAGTGAGCTCAACAGAGCTGTTTTGGGACTGCTGCGGATTTCCTTTGTGGGCAGAAAATGGCACCAACGCAAGCAGGAGCCCAGTACAAAAAAGCAGCCTGCAACATCAGGAGAAATAGAATGAACGAGTGAGAGAGGGGAGTGAGCAAGCTTATTGTAGCTGTGCTGGAACTTTAGAGTTGCCCACCCTCCCACCCAGGATCCTCCATGGTCCTATATTACAGCAGGGTCTCTGGAGTGGAGACAAAGCAGTGACTGGATATGCCCACACCTCCTTATGAACAGTACAACTGTCATTTTTCACACCCTGGTTGAAATGCATTTTCGCACTTCCAGCGCAGAATAATGAGGTTGCTGTGGGAAATCAGGACAGCTGTCATTTTTCCCCCTCCTGGCCGAAATGTGTTTTTGCCTTCCGGCGCAGAATAGTGCAGTCACTGTGAGAAATCAGTATTCAGGACAGATTAAGAAAACCACAGTGACACTGTTCATGAGCAGAGGTCCTAAAATGCCTATGTTGAAAATTTTGTGATGAAAGTCCATAAAATGACTGTGTTACGAGTGTGCATTGTGCAGTTTCCATGCACCCTTGTAATTTCGCAAATCAGTAATATTTTCATGCCAGGTTTTCAACACTGGCATTTTTTCACACCTCCTTATGTAACCCCCAGTTAGTGCTAAACTGAGAGGGCTACTACCCCTGCCTGTGTAGCTAGTGAACAGGTTGAGGGGCCTGGATCCTATGACGTGGTGCCTCCATTTTTATAAGTTTAAACTTGGGGAGAAAGGTGTCACTCGGCATGTTGGCTAGGTTTGGCTACTCTGCACAGGGGCCCCCAAATAACTCCGGACACGGGAAGCAATAACTGTAATGTCCAATACCAGAAGTTGTGATTCTAAAGTGTGGCTTTTATTCACATCCAACAGAATAACAATGCATAGATAGCCCACCATGGGGCTACACTCCTGGTAATGCAGATTTATGGAGATCAGAACACATCCTCTTTACACTGAAACCCTCAGGTTTCGAAACACTCTGAGAATTCGGCCCTAACTCAACTCTTTTTTTGGTTTCCCTGGCTCGGCTCCCTTGCCAGCCCTCTGGACTACCTTCCTTCCATGGCTCGGCCCTCATGCCAGCCCTTTGGACACTTTCCATGTAGCATGGAACATTTCTCGGTGGCTCCCTAAACCACCTCTGAGCACTTCTGGCTCCATCAGGGAATCTTCTGCGTCAATCCCATATCTGGGTACTTTTCTCAGGCACTGGCCAAGTACCTGAGAGAAAGCAACAGGTGTCCCAAAGCAAACCCGTAGAGGTGAATTTGGTTACTACTGATGGGGGGGGTCTCTCACCTCTCGCTTCCATAATTCGTACCCAGACATTTCTCTGGACTTTAACACCTCATCCTCTGAAAACACTTTACTGTGTAGATTCTCTTTAAATGTATGTCACATTTAATCACTGTTCTTCATCCTACTTATGCTGAACTTGAATCATACTTAAATAGTGGCTGTGTCCATTGCTCTAGACCCCACAGAGTTAAGCAGTCCAATTCCCACAACTTTTAACTGTACTTTGCTGTCTTTTCCTCACCCCACAGTAACAGTCACTTAACTTCATCTTGCCTCAGGTGAAAACACATTGGCCTCTTATCAGAGCAGACTCACCCCTTGGTTGCAGGTGCCCCACAGGCTTTTTCTCTTCAAAGAAATCTCATCCAAACTTCTGGTGCCTCAGCACAAACCTAAAATTGGGCAGCTTCTTCTTCCCCTAGCCAGACTAGGGGATTGCCCCTGGAAGTAGGCTGAATCCTTCCCTCCATCCCCACGAGGATGGGGCCCTGAACCCCTGGAAGTGGTCTCTACCACTTCACTTGGCTCTTCTTGTGTTCCTCTTAAGGTGAGAACACACACCTCTAACAAAAAATATAGCTCTTTGTCAGAGCTGTGGGTTATGAGGGCCTGCAGCTGCAGCATACCTCCTCCCTCTTCAACACTCTATTACAGACTACTACTGAACTAACTTCAAATTCCCCAACATTCTATCCTAACTTCCCTAGCTACAACATTCTAGTGTGGCTTATGCAGCTGCGACAGTTCTAAAGGATGTCATAGCTCCAGCTCAGCAGAGACTGAAAACAGAGCAAGACTTAGTGAAATCCATTTAACTGGAGTTTCACTAGTTGCCTGTCCCTGCCTGCCACTAGGTCTTACTGGGATTCTAGTAACCCTGGGTAACAGGGGGGTTACACTTATGACCAGTACAGCTGTCATTTTTCACATCCTGGCCGAAATGTGCTTTCGCACTTCCGGCACAGAATAGCGCAGTTGCTATGGAAAATCAGTGTTCAGGACAGATTAAGAAAATGACAGTGACACTGTTCTTGAGCAGAGGTACTAAAATCCCTATGTTGAAAATTTGGTGACGAAAGTCCATAAAATGACTGTGTTACAAGCGTGCATTGAACTGTTTTTCACACACCCTTGTAACTCCGCAAATTTTTAATATTTTCACGCCACATTTTCAACACTGGCATTTTTTCACACCTTCTTATGAACAGTACAGCTGTCATTGTTCACATCCTGGCCAAAATATGTTTTTGCACGTCTGGCACAGAATAGCATGGTCGCTGTGGGAAATCAGTATTTGTGACAAATTAAGATCGAGTGAGAGGGGGAAGTGACCAAGCTCAACTGAGCTCTGTAGGGAGTGGTATAGATTTCTTTGTGGGCAGAAAAAGGCACCAATGCAGGCAGGAGCCCAGTACAAAAGGGCAGCCTGCAGTGCCGGGAGAAACAGAATGAGCGAGTGAAGGAGGGGGAGTGAGTGAGTGAGGTCAATGGAGCTCTGTTGGAACTGCTGCAGATTTCTTTGTGGGCAGAGAAAGGCGCCAATGCAGGTAGGAGCCCAGTACAAAAGGGCAGCCTGCAGTGTCAGGAGAAACAGAATGAGTGAGTGAGAGAGGAGGAGTGAGCGACCTCAATGGAGCTCTGTCTGGACTTTACACTTGCCCACCCTCTCGCCCAGTGTCTTCTGTGGTCCTCTATTACAGCAGGGTCTCTGGAGTGGAGACAAAGCAATGATTGGATACTTTAGCACTGCTGTAATAATACAGATTTAGTTGTTCTGTTTCTTTCTCTAACTGAGCTAAGTACTGAGCTACACTGTTATGATTTCTGTAATAATACATATTTGTTTGTACATATTTATTTGTCTAACTGAGCTGAGTAATACTTGGAATGCAATAGGATTTCTAACTGGGCTAAGTGAAACTATATGAGAGCCAAGAACAAGTATGGTACCTGAGGGGTGAAAAATGGACAAGGAGGCTTTAGGATTGCTACAGTAATACAGTGTCTAACGGAGGACATTTGAACCTGAATTACCCCATCAGCAAGGGGTCAGTAGGGGGACTAGTGTGGGGGGGGGACAGGAATTTGAGTAAATAGGGGCCTAACAGTTGTAGTAGGGGACAGAACCTGGGAGTAAGAGCCCCTAGCATAAGATGGGGGCCACAATGGGGCAGGTGCCACATGTCACTAGGGCGGGCATCTTTGGAAGGGTGAAGGGGTGTACAGGGTGTGGGTGTGCTATGATCCTTGTCTGGGCTTGGAGGATGGGGGGGTGTATGGTTTGTAGATAACTGGTTCATTTGAGGGAGGAACTGTGGAGGTTAGGGAGGAGTGTAAGTGGCAGGGCAGATGAGTATGATAGCCATCCTGAGGGGAGAGAATAGGGGATGGCAAGGGGGGACAGAGGAAGAATAACTAGGGGCTGAAACTGACCCCAGTATCAGAGGCACTAGCAGGAAAGAGAGGAGAAGGGAGAGGGTGCCCAAGGAGAGGTTGGGGCTGCCTCCTGATGGGGGAGGAAGACACCACAAGGAGTACCAGGGGAGAGAGCAGATGGCTGCAGGTAGGGAGGCACCAGGGGTGGGACGGAGGGGAACAAGTAGGAGGGGGGAACCGATAGGGGGAAGAGATGTAGGACAGGTATCAATTATGAATAGATTCGAACCTCTGCTATGGGACAGAGAGGGGGAGCAGGAACATATTGAAGGGGGGAGGACAAGCGGGGCATGAGACATGGCAACAGGTAGAGGAAGAGACAGCGAGGACAAAAGGGTAGAAGGGGGCTAGTAAGGAAGGATGGGGTGGTGACTGGAGGAGAGAAGGCTATGGGAAAGGAGAAGGATGGGAGGGGCATCACTATCAGGGTAGAAGGGAATGGGGGCTCTAAATTGACCACAGCGGGGATAGGAGAGGGCTTGGAAATCAACAGGGGAGGAAGGGAAGTCAACATATAAAGCCCTGTAGGAAGTAGTCAGGCTGGGAAGGGGTTCAAGGGGGATGGGAGGAATAAGGCAGAGAAAAGGGGTGAGACAGAAGTAGAGGGTACAGATATAGAAGTCACAGAGGGTGCAGCTGGTGGGGGTAAGGGACAGGGAAGAACGAATACTGGGGTGGTGGAAGGGGCATTAGAAGGGGAAGGCGGTAAGGGGCGGGGGGTACTCATCCTGGGGGATTCTATACTGAAATGGGTGAGATGGGGTGGAAAAGGGGAAAGGCACACCCATATTTGGATTGAAGGTATCCCCAGGTTGAGTGCGGGGGGGCAGGGCAGGCACTGCTCAAGTGTGCAGCAAGGGGCAAGACAAAACCTCATTTACTGTTACATGTGGGTACAAACAACTTGGGGGACACTGTAGAAGTAGTCAGGGGGAAGTTTGAGTACTTGGGTAGGCAGTGTGAGGGAGTTAGGAAGTCGGTGGCATTCTTGGCGGTACTGCTGGTAACAGAGCTCCCCCCAAACACACACATACACACCGACCAAAAAGCTGCTTATAAGCCTGCAAGTCGTTCAAATCAATTCCATTTTCTTACTTACTTGGGGTTCAATGCCAACAAGTGTAAGATCATGTACCTAGGGCACAGGAACCCCGATGCTGGGTATATGATGGGGGGAGCTACCGATACTCACTAGACATGAAAGGATCCTTGAGGTTATTATATCAGAGGACCTCAAGATGGAAGTACAGTGTGACAAGGCTATGGGCAGGGCAAATTGGATTTTGGGGTGCATAAGTAGTGGCATCTCCACAAGGAGGAGGGATGTTGTGCTGCCATTGTATCACTCTGTGATATTCCCCCAGCTGGAGTACTATGTCCAGTTTTACAGTCCACACTTCAGAAAGGACATACGGTGGAGGTTTTCCACAGGAGAGCAACTAAAATGGCTCAGACTTTTCACAGGAATCCCTACAAGGAAAGGCTGAAAATCTCAACATGTACACTCTGGAAGAGAGGAGGCCGAGAGGTGACATGATCAAGACCTACAAAGTACCTCACAGGGGTAAAGAGGGTACAGTTGAGGAGTTCCTTTCAAATGAGGAGCACCCAAACGAAGGGACAAACAATGAAGCTGGGGGGGGCATTCGGGATAGATGTGCAGAAATATTTCTTTACTGAAAGGGTGTTAGGTGCCTTGAACAGACTGCCAGGAGAAGTGGTGGAAGCTAAAATGGTATGGGGCATTAAGCATGGATGGGATAATCATAGGGTATATTACAGAAAGGAGAAGGAGGGGGGTCAACGGAGATCAGTAGGGCCATGGACGTGGAGTAGGTTCAAGTTCATTGCAGGAAAAATCCATTAAGCAAGCTCATTCACAAAGAAGTCCTGATGGACGCAGGCAGAATAAGACGTACACTAGCATATACAGGCAGGAGTTACACATAGTTAGAGAACATTTGGCCAAACTGGGTGGGCTGAGCGGTCCTTTTCTGCTGACGAATTCTATGTTTCTATAGCATCATGTGTTAATTCAGGTGCAGTGTTTATTTAAAGTTGGGCCTACCATACATCCACATGTAAGGTACAGTAAATTACTGAATCAGATGCAGCCCACTTACACTGCAATATACAGAACCCCAGTTCTTTGAGAAGCCTTTACTCTTCATAAGGCTGCTTAAAGAGCTGGGGTCTATTTGCAGTGTCCACACCAGTGTGCTGATCTTAAAATAGACACTGCATCTGAATGAGTACTTGATGCTTGCTCACTCCATTTGTTCCCCACTTTGAAACCTGCCTGTTCTGAGTTACTTTTGGGCTGGCAGCACTTCGCCTGTGTTGGAAGATGACCAATAAGTGGTACTGAAAGACGTCAGACTTCACAGACTGTGAAGGCAGCTGCTCACGGACAGACATAAGGCAATTCTACTGGGGGGGTAGGAGGAAGTAAGCTGTTGATTAACTAGAATCTGCAGCTTATCCATCAAGTAGGGAAATGGGCAGACTAGGTGGCCCAAGCGGTCCTTATGTGCCAGCAACTTGTATGTTTCTATGTTTCTTACCCACCATCTTGGCAAGAAGAAGACTGAAGCTGTAGCCACTGATGACTGTTGGGATATGGGGATGGTGGGACCAAAGGGGACAGACATAAGGAGATAAAATCATAATAAAAATTGTGAGACCTTCACCAGCTTTCCAAAATGTTTACCAGTAAAAGAACACTCTCTGAAGTTTTTCAAATGGCAGCACAATCTGGTGAGCCCTCTGTCTGCCATCTGACATCAGGCATCAACCAGCATAAACTTGCCTAAAGAAGGCAATGTGGTCATGTGATTACTGAAATACTGGAGATTACAGATTCATAAGAACAAAAGAATATCACACAGAAGCTGGCACGTATCCCTATAGCAGCTGTGTCCTGCTTCTCAGTAGTTCTATTTATATCCTTCAGGTACTTGAATGTTTCTATCATATCCCCTCTTTCCCTCCTCTCTTCCAGTGAATACATATTGAGGTCCCTTAATTTCTCCTTATAAGTTTTGTGTTGCAAGCTCTGTTCATTCTTATAAATCTGGAAGTTCTACGTCCCTTAACCAAAATCCTGAATCTCTCTCTCTTCTCCAGTCAATTCCCGGACAGATGGAAAACTGCTACTGTCACTCCAGTTCACAAAAGTGGTGCTAAGACCAGCCACTCTAACTATCGCCCGATTTCTATTCTGCCCCCTCTCTCCAAGGCACTTGAACATATCGTGGCAGACCAACTAACCGACCACCTTGCCAAATACAATCTATTGTGCGATCAACAGCACGGATTCAGAAAGGGACACAGCACCTCCACTACCCTACTTGAATTCACTGGAGCTGTACACAGTTCCCTTGACAAGGGCCTTCTTACTGGCACAGTTTACATCGACCTCTCCAAGGCATTTAATACTGTCCACCATCGGTGACTGGTCAACCAACTCCTGAACATTGCACTCTGTCTGGACTCAGCACAGTGGTTCAGAAGCTACTTGGAAAGCCGCATACAAAGGGTGAAAATTGCCAATACTCTCTCTCTGATACCTTGCCAGTTCGCTCTGGTGTCCCTCAAGGTTCGATACTTGGCCCGCTACTTTTCAGCCTATTTCTAAATTCCTTACCACAATCTTCCATGGAGAAAATCATCCTCTATGCAGACGATGCAGTCGTCTTTTCATCCCACAGAGACCCCATATCATTACAACAAAATCTCCAGCTTGGTTTTAGTGCCGTTGAGAAGTGGTTCTCTAATCACAAACTCATCCTTAACCACAAGAAAACAAAGTCTATGCTCTTCTGCAGCTCTCACAATAGACACAAGTTACACCCCCGACTATCTCCACATTGCAAGGGAATATCTTCGAATAGGTCCATTTCTTCAAATACCTTGGGATACTGCTAGACACCAACCTCTCCTACAAGGCACACGTCGAAAGCATGGCTAAAGCTGCTAATACCCGCCTTGGCCTCCTCTACAGGCACAGGCAACATCTCACACCCCAAGCACTGAAGCTTGCCATTCGGAGTTCCATGGTCTTGATTATTAACTATGGTCTCCTCATCTATGGCTCTGCCACTATGACTACCCTCAGACGTATATCAACAGCCCTCGACAAGTCATGTTGGCTTATCGCTGGGGCACACCGACTTACACATACCTGTGATCTATATGCACAAACCTGCTGGTTCCAACTCTCAAATCATATAAAGTTCCTTACCTGCATAATGGCAAAGAAAATTAGCCTCGTACGTGCACCACTGGGGGTCACTGCCCTGCTCCACACTAGTAGAAACAACAAGCAGATCACCAGGGGTTCTAAAACTCAACTCCTTCGAATCCCCTGCTGCCGCACTGCTCAGGGTCAACATTCCTTCACCTGTACTGCTTCTCTCTGGCTGAATAACCTCAGCCCAGCCATCACCTCAGCTCCAACTCTTGGTACCTTCAAAACTAGACTACGGCTTCATCTTACGGCCTTGAACTCCTGTGACTGCTACACTTATTCCTGAGCTGTCATGTCCTGCCACTGATACCACCACTTCTTTCCCCCTCCCTTGCTGCTCTGTACCCACTTGCACTTATCAATCTACCGCCCCACCTATCCACCCCTCCCCACTTTCCACCATCCCCCCACCCTTCTTTCCCTTCACCCATGTTTGACTGAACCCTTCACCCCATCGTCTGACAACTACCTCTGGCTGCATCTTTGTGTCCCCTCCCTTCGATTTCCCCCCTTGTTCTCTGGTACCAGCTGCCTCTATACCTAGGCCCCACTGTCATTCTACAGGTTTTCTACTTGGCTTCTTACCTGAATGTTATATGATCCTGT
Source organism: Neoceratodus forsteri (assembly GCA_016271365.2). Lineage (NCBI taxonomy): Eukaryota > Metazoa > Chordata > Ceratodontiformes > Ceratodontidae > Neoceratodus > Neoceratodus forsteri. Next base: position 62,803,312 of record JADMNL010000034.1, on the reverse strand, counting down.
CTCTAATTTCCAAATGTTGTTGTACCATGACTATTATTCTCTTATTTTGTGTCATTTCATCCCTGTTCGTATTTACCTCTGACGTGGAACCTTTGTAAAAGAGCCTTGGCTCAAAGGTCTTTGTAATCCTGAATTGAATAAATAAATAAATCTCATTCACCCTTCTCTGGACCATCTCCAGCCTGTTAATATGATCTTAATAATCCGACAAACACTCGCTGCTGCAACTGCACATAATCCCCCCCCGCCCCTTACCTTCACCCCAAGGCTGGGTCTGCCCTGTCTACTTTTGCTGCATATACCTGGGGTCTCAGGCAACATCTGCTGATTATTGTAATAAGATATCTCTGGTTGCTACCTGACATGGTACTCGTGTACCTATATTATGACTACTGTGATCTACCTATTACGAAGAGTGTACCACCAGTGAATGCCCGTAACACTAGTTGCTTTTTTAATCTAAGCGTTATGTACTGTACTGTTTTGTTTGCTGTGATGTATTGCTCTCTTGATGAGGTGCCTTTGTAAATCAGTCTATGACTCAAAGGTTTGTAAACCGAAGATCTAATAAATAAATAAATATCCTTACAAAGGCGCGACCTCCAGAACTGCACACAGTACTCCATGTGAAGCCCGACCATGGTTTTATATCATCGCATCACTACCTCCCTCCTTATGCTGCTGCTACCACCACTCTCTGCCTTCTGTCTCTTACCCAGTTTCTAACCCACTTTACCACCCTTTCCCCCATGCCCACCCTACTCAGCTAGTTTATCAGCCTCCTATGTGGGACAGTGTCAAACGCTTTGCTTATATCAATGTAAGCATTGTCCACTGCCCCACCCTGATTTGCTTCCTTTGTCACCAAAAGAGATCAACCAGATTTGTCTGACATGACCTCCCCACTGTCAATCCATGTTGCCTATGGCCCTGGGCTCAGATGGCTTCTACATGCCCCACTATCCTTTCCTTAACTAATGTCTCCATGATCTTCCTCACTACTGAAGTGAGGCTGACTGGCCTATAGTTCTCCGCCTTCTCCCTACTGATGGATTTCTATTAGAGGGACCACATGTGCCCTCCTCCAATTCTCTGGTACCACCCATATGTTGAATGGCTCAGTGAACATGGCTTCCACAGGTACTGCTATTTCCCTTCACAGTTCTTTTCATATCTTTGGGTGTATGCCATCTGGTCCCATCGCTTTGTCAACCTTCAGTTTACTCACCTTCTGCAGGATTCTTTTGCCTGTGAATGGACTATTGTCCACCTCTTCACGCCTTTGCAACTGCTGTACTGCTGTGGTCATTGCCCCTCCCCCTCTTCTGTGAATACTGAACAGAAAGACGCAGTGGATGTCTTGGGGGGGGCACATGACAGTTCTTAGGCATGGTACTTTCACTTCCAAATACCTAAGCAGCACATATAAGCGATCAACATTCGGCATTGACAAATGCTTGTTAACCACCTTTTTCCTTTTTTAAAACATTTTTTCCAATATCAAGGAACTATTTTTTATGTTTGCTTGCCCACATGTGCAAGAGACATAGTCCCACAATACAAGTTTTCATACGTGTGCCTCCCCCACTTCCATTGCCTTGTTCCCTTTTGCAGGGGTGGCTGCACTGCACCAATGAATGTCCGAGCTGTCTATCACAGCCGTTCAGATGCGGTGGCGTACAGTTCAAAGCAAAAGACCGCTGCAGTCAGTGGTGGTAATGTGTAGGCAATTTGCATACTGCCGTTGACAGGCAATTTACATACTGCTGTCGGCAGTATGCAAAGCGCCTCCACTCTGGACTGCATCTATATAGCTGTCACAGACAGGTCCATTTTCATCTACTCCCCCCCAAAAAACACCCAAGTAGCATGCTGGGGCCACCCCAGTGTGCTCATGTACCCCCCCACACACGTTGAACAGTACAGCTGTCATTTTTTATACCCTGGCAGAAATATGTTTTCGCACTTCAGGCGCAGAATAGAATGGTCGCTGTGGGAAATTAGTGCTCGGGACAGATTACAAAAATCACAGTGACACTGTTCATAAGCGGAGGTCCCAAAATGCCTATGTTGAAAATCTGCTGTAAAAAATCCCCAAACTACTTAAATTACTGGTGTACGTTGCGCAGTTTCTACGCACGCTCGTGGCTTCACCAGTTTTTGTATATTTTTACTCCAGATTTTCAACAATGCCATTTTTACACCTCCAGATGAACAGTACACCTGTCACTTTTCACATCTTCTTTGAAATGTGTTTTCGCACCTGTGGCGCCAAATGATGCAGTCGCTCTGCAAAATCACCTTTCATGCAACAAATTGATAGTGTCACTGTTCATGCAGTGGGGTCACAAAAAAAACATGTGTAAAACCTGGAGTAAAAATACCCAAAAAATCCCAGAGCATTAGGTTTTTTGACCATAGCGCCCTACCCTGTAGGGACTGACATGCGTCAGGGGTGTCACTTGGGATTGTCGAAAGTAATGCTCATACCATTTCACCCCCAACCCCACCCTGCAGCCAGTGACAGGCAACGAGGTGCGCCTTGCACCCTTTGCCCCAAGAGTTCACCCCATTCTCCTATACTGCACCCATTTCAGTGTATTTCCTTATAGAATGAGGTGAATGTAAAGCCCAAACACCCCAAGTCACACCTCGACACTTGTCAGTGTCTGAAGGGTAGGGTGAGGTGAAATGTCATGACCGTCATGAGTGATGACCCAAAGGTGCACCCCAATGCCTGTCCATCTCTGCAGAGTGAGGGTGGAGCTGGCGTCAGTTCAATACTTCGGTACCATTCCTATACTGCATCTATCTAACTCCTGCACTTCCACTGCTAATGCCAGCAAGCAAACATTCGGCATTGACAAATGCTTGTTCTTTTTGTATCCTGTGCTGCTTTGCTGTATTTTACAAGTTAAAGAAGCAGTTTTGCCTTACTGTACTCTCTCAAGGCTTAGAGAGTTTCAAATGCCTTGCATTTGTATGTAACAAATGGTAGGAGTTTATATTTCTTCCCTTTTTCCTTTCCCTGGTATGCTTAGAATAAGGAGGAGAGGGAAAGTTCTGTAATGGAGGTAGAAATCAGTTGTCTTGCGGACACAGCACTTGGAAGTTCTGGTTGGTTTTGTTTATTAACACTGCTCGGGTGCTGTACGACTGTTCGCATGTTTGCGAAGCCCTCGCAATCATGCGCACTATCGTGTAGCGCTAGCACTAGTTTACTCCTTGCATTTCTGCCTGGAAGCAAGTTCTACTCAAGAGTAGAGCTTCATGCAACACAGCACTGTTAAGTGCAGCTCTCCCCTGTGACAGGAAAGACTATTGCAGTTCTCCTTGAAGCAGTAGGAAGAAAGTGAAAGTGTCAGCCGTCGGCTTGCAATTTCAGCCAACGGCTTGACATTCAACAAGTGTTGCTACTTTCAGCTGTTTAGTATCTACCTTCTCCAATTCAGTCTGCTGTCCTTGATGAAGGATAGAATATATTAGCATGCCTTCGCCTGAGTCCTTTCTGGGGAACGTTTTTTTCACTAGGAAAATGTTATAGTTTAATCAGACTCCCTAAAATAAGCATACTTGTAAAACAGTCTACCTTATAGACTGTAGAATCAGTGTGTTAGTGAATATTTCTGCTGCCTCAGAGAAACACTCCTTTTTATGTTGATTGCGCGCAAGCGCAAGAAACATATTGCGGCAGCTTTTCCAAGAAGCAGGTTAGAGGCGCGGCACTGTTGTGACCAGTGCCCCCACAGCCTTTAAAGGCTTGGCCCAATGGTGTGGCACGCTGCTGATGACACTAGTTCAGCCAGTGTTGCACCACCTTGAAACATTTTATCCGCTGCAATCAGGGGCCACCTCGTCATTGCAGCAGCATCTTCTGCAATGAGGAAACGACCCCTCATTGCAGGGCTGTCCATTGAATTCCCCATCCAGCTTGCCGACCGGGACCCCAGTCCCCATCTGCATGTCCCCCCATTTCTTTCTGTGCTGAGGGGGGTGCCCAATCCCCCATGGCATTATGTCCCCCATCCGCAAAAAAAAGTTTCATTTGCTGACGGGGGAGTCCACTCCCAGTCTGCATTATGCCCCACCCAAAGTATTTACTGACGTGGGAGCCCACACCCTGTCAGCATTATTCCCCCCCAAAAGGTTCATTTGCTGATGGGGAGCTCACTTCCTGTTGGCACAATCCCCCCCAAACACCCAATAGAATTGTGCCAAAGGGGTGCCCAATCCCCCTCGCCTCTTGTGCCCCCACTTTTGTGCCGATGGGGGTGCCCAATCCCCTGTCGGCTACAACTGCCCCCCCAAAAAAATACTGTGTTGGCATGCTGGGAGCCCACCCCAGCATACCAATTGGTCCTGAAAGAAAAAAAGTCCTACAATGGTTTTTATTCTTGTACCCTGTAAAAAAAAAAAAAAAAAGGTCCCTCACCATTTCCCTGCCCCCTCCCATAACCCACACCCATGCACTGCACACCCTGCCTCCCCACACACACCCTCACCCCCTACTTACCTCCGGAGTCTGGTGTGACGATCTCGTGGACCAGGAACACGTCTGCACTCTTCAAAGCCGACCACGAACTGAGGAAATGCAGGTAAGCTGTATAATGGAATAAATAGGGATTTTTCAACTTCGATGCAAATCTTGGTCATTTTATAGAATTTTGGCACCAAATTTTCAACATGGGGTTTTTGGGACCCCTCCTCAAGAATTCTGCCACTGTCATGGTATTAATCGGCCTCGAAAGGTAATTTCACGGTCTCTGCGTGGAATAACCTTTCGGGACCGATTAATGAAATGACAGTGCCAGTGTTCATGAGGTGGACTCTCAAAAAGCCTACGTTGCAAATTTGGTGGATAAAAATCCAAAACATGACTGTTTTAAGCGCAAGTGCTACGCAGTTTCACGCAGCCAGAACTTTGCGACTTGAAATATTTTCATGCCACATTTTCAACAATGGCATTTTCCACACCTCCTTGTGAACAGTATAGCTGTCATTTTTCACATCCTGGCCAAAATGTGTTTTCACACTTCCGGTGCAGAATAGCGCGGTCACTGTGGGAAATCAGTGCTCGGGACAGACTATGAAAATTACAGTGACACTGTTCATGAGCAGAGGTCCTAAAATGCCTATGTTGAAAATTTGGTGCAGATACTCCATAAAATGACTGTTATGGGCATGCATTACGCAGTTTGCACGCACGCTCGTAAGTTCACAAATTTATAATATTTTCACTCCAGATTTTCAACATTGCAGTTGTTCTGCACCTCCTTATGAACAGTACAGATGTAATTTTTCAGATCCTGGCCGAAATGTGTTTTCGCACTTCCGGCGCAGAATAGCATGGTCGCTGTGGGAAATCCATGTTCAGGACACATTATGAAAATGACAGTGACACTGTTCATTAGCAGAGGTCCTAAAATGCCTATGTTGAAAATTTGGTGATGAAAGTCCATAAAATGAGTGTGCTACAAGCGTGTGTTGCGCAGTTTCCATGCACGCTCGTACCTTTGCAACTTTGCAATATTTTCACTCCAGATTTTCAACATTGCCATTTTTACACATCTCCTTATGAACAGTGCAGCTGTCATTTTTCACATCCAAGCCAAAATGTGTTTTCTCTCTTCCGACGAACAATAGCACAGTTGCTGTGGGAAATCAGTGTTTCGGACACTTTTAGAAAATCACACTGACACTGTTCATGAGCAGAGGTCCTAAAATGCCTATGCTGAAAATTTTGTGATGAAACTCCATAACATGACTGTGTTACGAGCGTGCATTGTGCAGTTTCCATGCACCCTTGTAACTTCGCAAATTAGTAATATTTTCAACACTGGCATTTTTCCACACCTCATAGAAACAGAATTTGATGGCAGATAAGGACCGCTTGGCCCACCTAGTCTGCCCATTTTCCTACCTAATGCATAGGCTGCAGATCCTAGTTAACTAACAGCCTACTTCCTCCTACCCCCACTAGAATTGCCTTATGTCTGTCCCATGCATTCTTGAATTCCTCCACTGTTTTTGAGACCACTACCTCCCCAGGAAGGCTGTTCCATGTATCCACAACCCTCTCCGTGAAAAAATACTTCCTCACATTACCTTTGAGCCACCCCCCCTCTATCTTCAAATTGTGCCCCCTTGTTCTTGCACATCTCTTTTTCTGAAAGATGCTACCATCTTGGATTCTGTTGATTCCCTTAATGTACTTGAAAGTTTCTATCATGCCCCCCCTCAAGTGTATACATGTTAAACTTCTTTAATCTCTCTTCGTATGTCTTCTGGTGCAGACCCTGCACCATTTTAGTTTCCCTTCTCTGGACAGCCTCCATCCTGTCTATGTCCGTGTGGAGTTGGGTCTCCAGAACTGGACGTAGAACTCCCATTGTCTGTACAAAGGGATAACAACTTCCTGTTTTCTACTGGTGATGCCTCTCTCTATGCATCCCAGTATCCCACCAGCTCTTCTTACTGCTGTCTCACATTGCTTGCCCACCTTAAGGTCATCTGATATGACTACCCCCAGGTCCTGTTCCATTTCTGTGGTTATTATTATCTCACCCCCACCCCCATTGTGTACTCTTCCCCGGATTTTTGTTTCCCAGGTGCATTACTTTGCACTTCTTTGCACTGAATCTAAGCTGCCATATATTTGACCATTCCTCCAACCTTGTCAAGCCCCTTTGCATCCTCTCTACCCCACCTTCTGTATCAACCCTGTTGCAGATCTTTGTGTCATCTGCAAAGAGACATACTTTTCCTTCCAGTCCCTCTTCAATGTCACTTATAAAGACATTAAAGAGGACCGGTCCCAGTACTGAACCCTGCGGTACCCCACTGGTAACCTCCCTTTCTTCAGAGTAAACTGTGTTTACTATTACCCTCTGTATCCTCTTGTCCAGCCAATTTTTCACCCAGGCTATCACCTTGGGACTCACTCCAAGGCTGGCCAACTTGTATATTAATCTTTTCTGTGGGACTGTGTCAAATGCCTTGCTAAAGTCTAGGTAGGCCATGTCCACTGCCCCTTCCTGGTCTACCACATTGATCACCCAGTCAAACAAATCTATTAGATTCATCTGACATGACCTTCCCACTGTGAATCCATGCTGCCTTGGGTCCTGTGCCCCACTGGCCTTTAGGAACTCAACAGTTATTTCATTTAGAAGTGATTCCATCATTTTCCCTACCACTGAGTTCAAACTAACAGGTCAGTAGTTTCCTGCCTTTGTCTTGCTCCCACTTTTGTGAAGGGGAATCATGTCTGCCCTCCTCCAGTCCTCCAGTACTACACCTTCCTCCCATGATTTTTAAAAAGGGAGGTCAGTGGTGTCACTAATTCTACCCTTAGTTCTTTTAGAATTCTTGGGTGAATCCAGTCAGGCCCCATTGCTTTGTCCACCTTCAGCTTTAAGAGTTCTTTCAGGACCCTTTCTTCTGTGAATGGACTGGTATTGACCTCCGTATCTAGAGTGCTTCTATTCTTTGATTGAGGTACCTCCCCCTCCTCTTGTTTTGTGAAGACTGAGCAGAAGTATTCATTCAGTAGCCCTGCTTTTTCACTGTCATCCTCTGCCCACCCTCCCTTCTTAAGCCTCACTATCTCTTCCTTCATCTTTCTTCACTCCCTAATGTACCTATAAAAGGTTTTTATCCCCCTTCTTAACTGAGTTAGCTATCTTTTCCTCAGTTTGGGCTTTTGCTATTCTGACTGCTTTCCCCACTTTCTTCTGCTTTAACTGGTACAGTTCTCTGTCCTGCTCCTTCTGTGTTTCCTTATACTTCCTAAATGCTACCTTTTTCTCCATAACCTTCCTCAACACCTCTTTTGAGAACCATAGTGGTGTTTTCCTTCGTTTTGCTTTGCTGATTTGCTTCACACAAAGGCTTGTTGCCTCTGTGATAGCTGTTTTGATTTTTTCCCCATTTTTCCTCCACCCCTCCTTCTTGCCAGTTTGTTAGCGCTTTTCTGAGGCACTCTCTCATTTTCCCAAAGTCAGCCCTCCTAAAGTCCAGCACCCTTGCATTTGTGTGGCTTGACTCTATGGCTGTGTTTATTGTGAACCACACTGTTTTGTGGTCACTTGTTCTCAGATGGCTACCCACTTCTAGATCTGAGATCCTTTCTCCATCCCCATTTGACAGTACTAGGTCTAAGATTGCTCCCTCCCTAGTGGGTTCCACCACTAGCTTCAATTGCCACCCTTGACCTTCCTTCTGTCAGTCTTTCTTGTTATGTTTGAACATTCTTCACAGTTCTGTCTATCTAACCTTGCTATCTTATTAACCCTTTCACTCCACAGGTCGAGTCCGTGGTTTCTACACTTATGTATCTTACTGCCATTATCTGTTGTAGGAAATTTGCACTGTTTAAACCTTGTTCTTTTAAAAGATTTGTATGTCTTGTGATATGAGTTCTGTATTTTGTGTTTTACATATTTTTATCTATTTTAATAGAACTCTTTTTAGAGCATATTTGGTCTGTCTTTGATTTCTTTTTATTTGTAAAAAAAAAAGTATATATGGTTATAGCAGACACGAGGCATACCAAACTGGAAAGAGAATCATTTTAAATCTGAGGTCTTTATTAAAGTTTTTAAGGGTTCATCTCTGTATACCTGGTTAGGTGCCCGTAGGCAAAGATATCTGGCCCCCTGAAGACAGATATATCTGAACCTGTGCATTGGGTACACTAGCAAGAGGTCCACAGTTTAAATCCCTCCAAGACTTGAGACCAAAAGTTGATCCAAACTCACAAAACAGACAAGAGGGTTACCTTGTTCTGTTAAACTGTTCACAAGACTGCGCTCGGAGGTTGGCATTTTGGGAGTAGAGGTCCTGACCTGGTGAGTGGGTTTGTGACATTCATCACCCTCCATTTGTTGATGGCCTTAACCCTTTTAGCCCCATCCTTGTCCTTTTTTGCATTTACCCCTGTCCTGCTCCCCATTAGCTTCTCTACCTTGGTGTTTACCTCTCTAACTACTGTGTTTTGTGGGGGGAGACTAGGTTTTCCCTGCTCCTTTTCAGTGCTTGCCCCCTTGGCTAGTTTAAATGCTTGCCAATTATGCATTTAAACCTATCACCTAGGATTCTGGTTCCCCTCCTGGACAGATGCAGACCATCATGCCAGTATAGGTCTGTATCCCACAAGGTGGACCCCCAGTCCCCAATGAAGCCAAAACCCTGAGCTCTGCACCAGGTTTTCAACCATTCATTGAATCCCATAGTGTGGAGTCTTTTGTATCACCCTTGCCATAGACAGGCAGCACCTCTGAGAAGGTTACTGTATGTGCTACCTGCTGCAGATTTTTTTGTGGGCAGAAAAAGGTGCCAACACAGGCAGGAGCCCAGTACAAAAGGGCAGCCTGTAGTGCTGGGAGACACAGAACAAGAGAGTGAGGGAGGGAGAGGGAGTGAGTGAGTGAGCTCAGTAGAGCTCTGTTGGGACTGCTGCAGATTTCTTTGTGGGTAGAAAAAGGCAGCAATGCATGCAGGGGCCCAGTACAAAAGGGCAGCCTGCAGTGGCGGAAGAAACAGAACGAGTGACTGAAAGAGGGGGAGTGAGCGAGCTCAACGGAGCTGTATTGTGACTGCTGCAGATTTCTTCATGGGCAAAAAAGGACAGCAAAGCATACAGGAGCCCTGTACAAAAGGGCAGCTTGCAGCACCATCAGAAACGGAACGAGCGACTGACAGAGGGGGAAGGAGTGAGGTCACCAGATCTCTGTCAGGACTGCTGCAGATTTCTTTGTGGGCAGAAAAAGGTGCCAACAGAGGCAGGAGCCCAGTAAAAAAGAGCAGCCTGCAGTGCCAGGAGAAACAGAATGAATGCGTAAGACAGGGGGAGTGAGCGACCTCAACAGAGCTCTCTTGGGACAGCGGCGGATTTATTTGTGGGCAGAAAAAGCTGCGAATGCAGGCAGAAGCCCAGTACAAAAGGGTAGTCTGCAGCAGCGGGAGACACAGAACGAGCGAGTGAGGGAGGGGGAGTGAGTGAGCTCAATGGAGCTCTGTTGGGACTGCTGCGGATTTCTTTGTGGGCAGAAAAAGGCAGCAATGTATGCAGGGTCCCAGTACAAATGGGCAGCCTGCAGCGGCGGGAGAAACAAAATGAATGAGTCAGAGAGGGGGAGTGAGTGAGCGAACTCAACAGAGCTCTATCATGACTGCTGCAGATTTCTTTGTGGGCAGAAGAAGGCGGCAACGCAAGCAGGAGCCCAGTACAAAAGGGCAGCGTGCAGTGCAGGCAGAAACAGAACAAGTGAGTTAGAGAGGGGGAATGAGCAAATTCAATGGAGCTCTGTTGGGACTGCTGCAGATTTCTTTGTGGGCAGAAAAAGCCGCGAATGCAGGCAGAAGCCCAGTACAAAAGGGCAGCCTGCAGCAGCGGGAGACACAGAACGAGTGAGTGAGGGAGGGGGGAGTGAGTGAGCTCAATGGAGCTCTCTTGGGACGGCTGCGGATTTCTTTGTGGGCAGAAAAAGGCAGCAATGCACACAGGGGCTCAGTACAAAAGGGCAGACTACAGGGGCAGCAGAAACTAAACGAGCAAGTGACAGAGGGGGAGTGAGCAACCTTAATGGAGCTGTGTCAGGACTGCTGCAGATACTTTTGTGGGCAGAAAAAGCCACCAATGCAGGCAGAAACCCAGTACAAAAGGGCAGCCTGCAGCGGCAAGGGAGACAGAATGAGTGAGTGAAGGAGCAGGAGTGAGTGAGCTCACAGGAGCTCTGTTGGGACTGCTGCAGATTTCTTTGTGGGCAGAAAAAGGTGGCAATGCAGGCAGGAGCCCAGTACAAAAGTCCAGCCTGTAGCGCTGGCAGACACGGAATGAGCGAGTGACAGAGGGGGAGTGAGCAAGCTCAATGGACCTGTGTTGGGACTACTGCACATTTCTTTGTGGGCAGAAAAGGCCACCAGCAGAGGCAGGAGCCCAGTACAAAAGGCCATCCTGCAGCACCAGGAGAAACAGAATGAGCGAGTCAGAGAGGAGCAATGACCCACTTCAACGGAGCTCTGTCAGGACAGCTGTGGATTTCTTTGTGGACAGAAAAGAGTGCCAATGCAGGCAGGTGCCCAGTACAAAACTGGAGCCTGCAGCAGCGGGAGACACAGAACGAGCGAATGACAGAGCAGGAGTGAGTGAGTGAGCTCACCAGAGCTCTGTTGGGACTGCTGCGGATTTCTTTGTGGGCAGAAAAGGGTGCCAATGCAGGCAGGTGCCCAGTACAAAACAGCAGCCTACAACACTGGGAGAATCATGAGCAACTGACAGATGGCCACTGAGCAAGCTCAACGGACCAACGCAATCAACATTCGGCATTGACAAATGCTTGTTCATTTTGCTGCTGTCATTTCATGTCTGAGTATATTTTCCAGAAGTCTGTTCTCTGTGAATGCTACCTCTGATCTGACCAGCTGTATAGGAGAACAGCGGCATCTTGTGGCCCAAGTTTATACAGAAATACCAATCAATCTGTCAATCATTTTTGGGAAGGATTGTGTTCAGTAATATACTCCAAGTGAGGATTGTTTTTACTCCCATGGAATTACTGGGATTAGTAGTTAGTGTTTCTAGTATGTTTAGCTGGTCTAAATTTATTATTATTGGGGTTTAAAACATGTTTAAATGTTTGATTATACTAGGTCACCTGACTCAGGTAGGCGAGTATATTACCATTACCTGAGCAGGTAACAGGCAGATAGGGTCAGTTCCTTCTGACCAGCAGTGTGCCCATCTGTAGATCCCACACCGTTATAGGGCGGTAAAGTAGAGGGTACATGGGAGGTAATGTGGGGGGTATATCGGTGGTAATGTAGGGGGTACATGGGCCTTAATGTGGGGTACATAGGCCTTAATGTAGAGGGTATATGGATGGTAATGTAGGGGGTACATAGGCAGTAATTTAGTGGGTACATGGGCTTTAATGTAGAGGTACATGGGGCTTAAAGTAGTGGTAGAAGTAGTGGATACATAGTCTTAATGTAGTGGGTACATTGGCAGTAGTGTAGGGGCTACATATGCGGTAATGTAGGGGGTACATGTGCCTTAATGAAGGGAGGTACATGGGCCTTAATGTAGGGTGTACATGTATGGTGTACGTTAGCGGTAAGGTAGGGGGTGCATGGGTGGTAATGTAGCGGGTACATGGGCAGTAATATAGGGGTACGTGGGTGGTAATGTAAGGCATTCATGGGCCTTAATGTCGGGGGTACATGGGCCTTAATGTAGCAGTACAAGTAGGGGGTACATAGGCCTCAATGTAGGGGGTACATGGGTGGTAATGTAGGGTCTACATGGGTGGCAATGTAGGGATACGTGGGACTTAATGCAGCGGGTACATGGGCCTTAGTGGGGGGTATATGTAGGGGGTACATGGGTGGTAATGTAGGGGATACATGGGTGGTAATGTTTGGGTACATGGGTGGTAATGTAGGGGGTACATGGGTGGTAATGTAGGGGGTACATGAACCTTAATGTAGGGAGTACATAGGCCTTAATGTAAAGGTACAACTAAGGGGTGCATAGACATTAATGTAGGGGGTATATGGCTGGGAATGTAGGGGGTACATGGTCAGCAATGTTCGGAGTACATTGTCCTTAATGTAGGGGGTACATGGGCGGTAACGTAGGGGTACATAGGCCTTAATGTAGGGGGTACATGGGCTTTGATGTATGTGGTATGTGGTAGGGGTACATTAATGGGGTACATGGGCGGCAAATGTAGGGGTACTCGGTGGAAATGTAGGGCATACATGGGCCTTACTCTATGGGATACATGGTGGTAATGCAGGGGTATATGGGTGGTAATGAAGGGTATACGGTCGGTAATGTAATATGGGCCTTAATGTATTTGGTATACGAGGGGTACATGGCTGAAACAAGGGTACATGGGGCGAAATGTAGGGGCACATTGGTGATAATTTAGAGGGTACATAGGGGAAATGTAAAAGCATTGAGGTAATCTGGGGGGTATATGGCTGGTAATGTAGGGCACAGATGAGCATTGAAATGTAGGAGCACATGGCTTTAATGTTTGGGCATGTTGCTATAGGCCTTAAAGTAGGGTGTACATAGGCGTAATGTAGAGGGTACATGGGCAGTAATTTGGGGGTTACATGGGCCTTAATGTTGGGTGTACATGGACTTTATGTAGTTGTACATGTATAGGTAAATGGACAGTAATCTGGGGGGTACATGGGTGGTAATGTAGGGGTATATGATCAGTAATATAGGGGCTACTTGGGCCTTAATGTAGAGGGTACATGGGCCTTATTGTAGGGGGTACATCTGAGATAATGCAGGGGTACATGGGCGGTTATGTAAGGGATACATGGGCAGTAATGTAGAGGGTTCATATGCCTTATGGGCAGTAATGTAGGGGGTACATAGGTGGTAATGTAGAGGGAACATGGGCCTTAATGTAGGGAGTACATAGGCCTTAATATAAGGGGTACAGGGGTGGAACTGTAGGGGATAAATGTGCATTAATGTAGGGGTTACATGGGCCTTAATGTGGCAGGTACATGAGACATGGAAGTTAATTGAGGGAGCACATGTGGGGGTACATGGGCGGAAATGCATGGTGTACATGGATGGTAATGTATGGGTTACATGGGCAGTAATGTAGGGTGTATGTGGTAGAACTGTGTTCTACCAGTCCGTATGCCAAGGAGGAGGGATGTCTCATTTGTTCTCTTGTTCTTCCTACATAAACCTTTTGCGCAACAATGCTCCTGAATACCTTTCCTATTCACTTCTTCAACTGACATAGGTTGGCCACCTATGACAGTCCTTACTTTATCTTTCCGAATCTTTTTCCATCTTTGATATTTCTTTTTCACCTTCCGTCCCTCACCTTGACCTCACTTTAAGTGAAGAAAGCACAGAGATGGCTAACTTGCCGGATTTATTTGGTGGCTGATTAAAGTACTACATAGCATTTTGAAAGTGTTGGTAAATAAGCGCTCATGTGCAGCTATAAAGTGTCAGGTGTTTATGTGCAAATGTGAAATACATGCAAATGTTATGGATAACAAACCATATTAAAGGGGCATCGTCGGAATTAATTAGAAATAAGAGATGTTAAGAAAGGGACTCCTGGCTGGCAAGTGGAAATTCAAAGAATTAATACAGTTGAGGCTTGCCTTGTCTCCCTCCCAGTTCCCCTTGTATATCTGAAAATGAAGTATTGTATAAAGTGACTGGGTGGACAGAAGCAGCAACCCCTTTTGTCTTTCTGTTCCCTTCCCTGCTGCTCTCTGTCCTATCTGTGAGCTCAAAAGTAAAAAGGAGCCACAAACAATAATAAGATATGAGGTATGTGGCTCTCTTGCCATTTGTTTTCACAAGCCCCAAATCCAAGAAGGCCAAAAGGAAGTTTGAGCCAATGGCTTGCAAAAGTAGCCGCCGGTAACACACAAATGCCTCAGTGTTTAGTATGATGCTGAAAATAAGGCAGTTTGTAAAGAAATAGTACAAGGTTTCTTTAGTATATAAATAAATAAAAAGGTACAAGAGCTATCTAATTAGCTGTGCTTTGAACTGGGATAAGAAGCAAAGCTTTTGAACATGTAATACTTAATGTAAGCATTTAAAACCTCCTTTACCGTGTTACAAAATGTCTTGCTCTAAACCACATCCATTTTTCTGCACCCTACCCATTCACCTATGCAAGGCTTACCTGTAGTCAGGAGTTGATGGAATGATTTCCTGTAGGGAAGGCAGCGCCCTCTAATACAATACTTTATACTACAAAGTACTGTCACTCTCAAGAGAATGGGCGGGACTAAAGCTCATTAGAACCTAATTTGTTATTCGTGGCAGTCTTAGTAGTCCTAGATGTCTGTTGTTACCACATTACCTGCCTGATGTTAAAGCTAATACAGAATGTTTATGCTCCTGGGTCCTTCTGCCTGATGTTAGAAAGTCAGGGATAGAAAGATAAAGAAACAGCTTAAGTGCCTAACCACCTGACTAATAATGTCATGAGTAGCAGAGAATATAAACTGACCACCAGGGGTGAAATTCAGATAGGTGGGCCAGTGTGTAGCTGTCCTCGGAGAGAGAAGGTATGTGTCATCACACTGTACTGAGTTTAAAGCTAAGTTAAGACCAGAGAGGTGTCTTTAGGAAGCAGTATGGCTGAAGAAAGCTATAACCGGGCTACGTAGGTGTGCTGAATTAACACTGTATTTTCTTTTCTGTAAAGATTTATTTTATTATTTCAATTTTCTACAAAAATAAAATGCTAAACGCTTTTATGCGTTTTTTATGCACCTAATGTTTTGTCTGCCTATTTGTGTAAAATCCCACACCCTATGACAGTGTACATGGGTGGTAATATAGGGGGTACGTAGGATTTAATGTAGGGTGTACATGGGCCTTAATGTAAGGTACAAGTAGGGGGTACATAGGCCTTAATATTGGGGGTACATAGGCGGTAATAAAGAGGGTACATGGGCCTTAATGGAAGGGGTACCTGTAGGTGGTACATGGGCAGTAATATAAGCAGTACATGAGCGGTAATGTAGGGGTACATTGGTGGTAATGTAGGGGTTACATATGTCTTAATGTAAGGGGTACATCGGCCTTAATGTAGGATTTACATTTAGGTGATACATGGTGTACATTGGCAGTAATGTAGCGGTTACCTGGCCGGTAATGTAGGGGGTTCATAGGCCTTAATGTAGGGGGTACATGGGTGATAAAGCAGTTCGGTACATGAGCGGTAATATATGGGGTATATGGCAGTAATGTAGGGGGTACATGGGCCTTAACGTAGGGTTTACATGGGCCATAATGTATGAGGTATATGTAGGGGGTAAATGGGTGATAATGTTTGGCGTACATGGGCATTAATGTAGAGATACATGGGCTTTAATGTAGGCATACAAGTAGGAGGTACCTAGGCCTTAATGTAGGAGGTACATTGGCGGAAGTGTTGGGGTTACATCGGCCTTAATGTAGTGGGTACATGGGCCTTAATGTAGAGGGTACATCTAGGGGGTACATGGGCGGTAATACAGGGGGTACATGGGCCTTAATGTAGGGGGTTGGGGGTTCATGAGTGATAATGTAGGGGGTGCACTGGTCTTTATGTATTCGGTACTTATGGGCCTTAATGTAGGGGTAGAAGTAGGGAGTACGTAGGCCTTAATGTAGAGGGTACATGGACAGTAATGTATGGGGTACATGGGTGGAAATGTAGGAAGTACATGGACCTAAATGTAGGGGCTACATGGACCTTAATGTAGGGATATAAGTAGGGGGTACATAGACTTTAATGTGGGGGTTCATGGGTGGTTGTGTTGGAGGTATACAGGTAGTAACGTAGAGGATACATGGGCCCTAATATAGGAGGTACATTTTTGGGGTACATGGGTGGTAATAAAGGGGTACATGAGTGTTAATGTTTGGGGTACACGTGCATTAATGTAGGGGTTGCATCAGACTTAATGAAAGGTTTACATTTAGGCAGTAAATGGGCGGTAATACAGGTGTACATAGGTAATGTAGGGATACATGGATGATATGTATTGGGTTGATACGCTGTATGTAGGGAGTACATGGGCGGTAAAGCAATTCGGTACATCTGCAGTAATATAGGGGGTACATGGGCCATAATGTAGGTGGTATATGTGCCTGTAGGTACAGCTGCATGTAGGGGTACAAGTAGGGAATACATTGGCATTAATATAGTGGGTACATGGGTGGAACTCTAGGGGGTCCATGGGCGGTAATGTAAGGCATACATTGGTCTTAATGTAAGGGGTACATGGGCCTTAATGAAGGTGTACAAGGTACATGGGTGGTAATGTATGGGGTACATGGGCCTTAATGTAGGGTTTACATGGGCCATATTGTATGAGGTATATGTAGGAGTAAATGGGTGGTAATTTAGGGGGTACATGGGTGATAATGTAGGGCGTACATGGGCATTAATGTAGGAGTACATGGGCTTTAATGTAGGCATACAAATAGGGGTAACTAGGCCTTAATATAGGGGATACATAGGCAGTAATGAAGGGGGTACATTGACAGAAGTGCTGGAGTTGCATCAGCCTTAATGTAGGGGGTACATGGGCGGTAATACCGGGGGTACTTGGGTGGAAATGTATGGGGTACATGGGCCTTAATGTAGGGGGGGGGTTCATTGGCCTTTATGTATTAGGTACTAATGGGCCTTAATGTAGGGGTAGAAATTGGGGGTATATAAGCCTTAATGTAGAGGGTACATGGACAATAATGTAGGGCATACATGGGCCTAAATGTGGGGGGTACACAGGCCTTAATGTAGGGGTATATGTAGGGGGTACATAGGCTTTAATTTGGGGGTTCATGAGCGGTTATGTTGGGGGTACATGGGTAGTAATATAGGGGCTACATGGGCCCTAATGTAGATGATACATGTAGCGGGTACATGGGCGGTAATGTAGGGGTAGATGGGTGTTAATAAAAGGGTATATGGGTGGTGATGTAGGGGGTACATGGGCCTTAATATGGGGGTACATGGGTGGTAATGTAGGGCGTACAAGGGCATTAATGTAGGGGTACATGGGCTTTAATGTAGGGGTACAAGTAAGGGGTACCTTGGCCTTAATATAGGTGGTACATAGGCGGTAATGTAGGGATACATGGGTGGTAATGTTGGGGTTACATGGGCCTTCATATAGGGGGTACATGGGCAATAATGTAGGGGTACATGGGCAGTAAAGCAGTGGGTACATGGGTGGTAACGTAGGGCTACATGGGCAGTATTATGGGGGTACATAGGCCTTAATGTATGTGATAGATGGGCCTTAATGTAGGGGTACACGTATGGAGTACATAGGCCTTCATATAGTAGGTACACGGACAGAACTGTAGGGGGTACATGGGTGGTATTGTAGGGGGTACATGGTGGTAATGTAGTGGGTACGTGGGCCTTAATGTATGTGGTATATGGAGGGGGTACATGGGCGGAAATGTAGGGGTACATTGGTGGTAATGTAGTGGGAAAATAGGCCATAATGTAGTGGTACATGGATGGTAATGTAGTGGGTACATGGGTGATAATGTATGGTGTACATGAAGAAGAAGAAGAAGAATCTGCATTTATATAGCACTTTTCTTACATCCAAAGCACTTTACAAGCAATGCTAGACTGGTAGTGAAGTGACTGAATGTGTGGTGGCGGCCATATCGCACATCATCACCCACACACAGCCTGGATAATTGCATGAACCGGCTTATGGGAAGGGAATGTTGGCCAGGACACCGGGAATGTTCCCTACTTGCGAAGAGTGCCCTGGGTTCTTTACTTCCACCTGGACACCTACCAGGACAACACCAGGATGGTTAGAAGGGACCTCGGTTTAACGTCTCATCCGAAGGACGGCACACCCCAGCAGTACAGCACCCCCCAATACTGCACTCGGATGCCAGCGATTTTTTAGGTGCAAGTCCAATCCCGGTGTGGGGCGAGAACCCACCACCTTCTGGTCCAGAGGCGGATGTGCTACCAACTGAGCCACACTGACACCATGAGGATCAATGTAGGGGTACATGGGCTTTAATATAGGGGTACATGTATGTGGTACATAGGCCCTAATGTAGGGGTACGTAGGCAGTAATGAAAGGGGTACATTGGCAGAAATGTTGGAGTTACATGGGCCTTAATGCAGGGTTACATGCAGGGCCAGATTAAGGCATAGACACAATAGGCCCTGGCCTAGGGCCCCCACCTGCTAGGGGGGCCCCCATCATCTTGTCATGCTTACAATTCTTTTTTTCCTTTTTAAAATTATTTTTTTTTACACACAGTTGAAAACTATGTTTGTTTATTTATTTTATGTAGTTAGTTTTTGTTGACCGGGTAAGTGCACTAGACAAATCCTGCCTATTTTCAGGCACGACCCGGGGGAGGGGGATACAGACGAATGGCAACTGACCTTGAACCAGATGAAGCTGTTGGTGGTATTTTTCGTGAATGGAGGAAATGTGGCCATTGCACCGGGGAAATTCCCCTACACTTGCTTCCTGTGAGCAGGGGGAACCTTTTTCCTGCAGGACCAAGATGGCGTCTGACAGCAGTGGAGGTCGGACGGTTGCTGTGCATTTGAAAGACTCTGTTTGCGAGGGGGAAAGTACGGCTGGAATGCATTCACGAGATGGCCAGCTTAATGTACCTATACCCTCGCAGCAGGCATCCCCATTTCATGATGCAGGAGTCATCGGTAATGAAGAAATGGGTGAGGGCCCAGTTTATTGGGCGGAGCCTGTGAATCCTGTTTTGAGTCTATCAGAGGATGTTCTTTCTATGGTGCCTCAGGACCAGTCAACATCTTTCTCTTTGGTTGTTGCTATGCAAACTAGAAATCAAGTGTCAGGTTTTGGAGCTCGCTCTAGAAGACTACCGGCAAGCTCAGCTTTCCGTGGAGGAGGAAAAGAAATGTAAGCGGACCGAATTGGATTCCCCCTCGTGCCCTCCAGGTAACACTAATAAAGTGTTAAGAAGTTATTCTAATACACAAAGTGAGGATTTGCCCCCTTCCCAGATGTCTTCTTCGGGAGATGCATGGTCCCCTCAGTGGGCTTTACAGCAGGCAGGCTGGATAAGGTCCGAAACTGGCGTTTGGGTCACTGACCCTGAGATCCTGATTCTGGGGGTTCCTGGGGTTGGAGAGCCATCAGCATCTGCAGATGCTCCTTTGGAAGAGTTTTCCGTTCAACAAGATCCCCTGCCCGCTGATGTTTTGGTATGGGAAACAGTGCTTCCTGCCTCTCGAACCACCTCGAAAGTGGTTAACCCTGATCCCTTACAGAATACAAACATTGCATCTCAGGACTCTGTTCTCATTGATGGCTTAATTTCTTTCTCCCCCCTTACTGATTCTCACCTTTTGACAAATCAGGCCACAGGAGACCATATGGGGATGGCTGGGTTGATTGTTGAACATAATGAAGAATCTAATGGTTTGCCAGTGCCTCCTGCTACATTTGCTAGTCTATTTAAGAAACCAGTGACACTGGCTAAACGACGGAATGCAGTTCGCTTAAGATTTTTGGGAACTACCGAAGATATGCCTGACCGATTTTATGTTGGCAAAGTTTTGATTAAACAGTCATTGGGTTTTCTCCGGTGAAGTTTATGCTCTTATTCACTCCTGGGACAACACGTATGATATTAGCTTGTACCCTGATTTATTGAATAGATTTTGGATGAAATATGCTTTACTTAAAACTAACCCTGCTTGGTCTCATTTTCAGTACGATTCCACTGACAAAACAATCTTTAAAGTTATAACTGTATTATTTAGGAAATGAGGGGTAAACATCGAAAACATTACATATTGGTTAGAACACAAATGTACGCTCCAGGGTAACCCTGAGCCTATATTGGATTCTGAGGAGTTTTGGAATGGAGGGTGGAGGTATAAAATTAATTTACTACAGACAGAGGATGGCTTACAGCATTTGCAGAGTTGTTTTCACCTGGGTTGGGATAAAGGTTTTATATTCTACCCAGGCCAACCACGGCATTGTTACAAATGTGGTTCTCCTAGGCACCTTAGTAGGACCTGTGATATTGTGAAGAGTGTGCAGTGTGGTGAAAGGGGACATGTTTTTACAGATTGTCATCACCCAGTGAAATGTTCTGTTTGTGAGGATGCTCATGCTTTTATTGACTGCCCTTTTGCAGCCCAAAATAAATCTAATGGGGATTTTTGCATACAGGATTTTTACATTAATACTGTGGTTAAGTCTGCATTGAGACAACGCCCCCCCCAATGGGTGAGACCACAAACGTTTCGGGTACAGAAGCAGCCCCAGGTACAGATTTTTACTGAAGCTGATATGTCTGTTGTAGACCCGGCTTCTGTGCCGGCCTCTTTGCCTCCCGTAGCATCCACTGTTGTAACCCCTATATCAGTAGATCCTATGCCTCCTGAAGGGGATTTTACGGTGGTTTCCACTAGGCGCCATAGCCTTTGTTCTCGGGGTGTTGAGAAACCTGTGTCAGATATTGAACCCTTGGTTTTACAAAACAACTACCAGGTACTTCTGGATGACAGTGGAACCGAGTCTGATTCTACCTCGGTTCTCTCATCTCAACCAGAGGGTGCCTCTGATGTTGACCAGCCCCTGGAGCAACCGGATATTGGGGAAAAAAGACTAAGTTAGGGATGAGGAAATCTACAAAAAAAAAATGATGATTTTTTTTAGGTTGGCTTGTTTAAGAAAATGGTTATGTTCATTTGGATATTTTTGCATTAGTATTTATTTTCTTTTTTCCTTTTCTGTATATGTCTGTGTCTGTGTCTTATAATCTTTCTGTGGCCTCTCTGAATGTTAACAGTATTCAGTCAGAGAGGAAGAGGTTGTTGATTTATTCTTTGTTTGAAAATGAAGCTTATGATGTGGTATTCCTCCAGGATACCCGTTTATATTCCAGGGAAGATGTGAGTACGGCAACGGTTGGTTGAGGTGGAGAATTACATACTGGCCCCCATTGACGACATGGTGGTTGGTATTAGCGATTACTCCGACGGCCAAATTAATTAGCCTGGTAGATCCCTATCCCGGGCATGTTTTGATGTTAGATTTAGAAGGAATGGATTACAGGGCGTTTTCATAAATGTGTATGCTCCACAGATGAAATTTGACAGAGTTGGCCTCTTCAAATTAATTTTGCCATATTTATTTACATCATGACATATTTTTCTGGGTGGAGACTTTAATTGCAGTAGATACGAGAAAGATCGTGGTCTTCGCACAAACAACATTTTTTGTGATGCTCATTGTCTTAATGACCTATTGGCACAATCTGGTTTATAAGATGTTATGGCAGCTCAAGTTCCACCTGCTAAAACATTTTTCCAGGGTACTAAAGCTACCCGTATTGATTTTTGGTTTCTCTCTGATTCCTTGAATGTTATTCATACTAAAACCATTCCCGTGACACCTTCTGATCATGCCATTATAGAGGTTACGGTTTCCAGTCATACTAAGATACATCGTGGTCCAGGTTACTGGAGATTAAATTTAGACTTACTGCTTATTCCTACAGTTAAGGATGGTTTTCTGGCTTTATTAAAAGCTAGGAAATCTGTTTTTTGCTTCTATGATTGTTCTCGAGATTGGTGGATAGATACTAAACAGGATATCCAACTTCATTTTTCATGTATTGGTAAAATTAATGGTAAATATAAAACGATGAATATATACCTTCTTAGGGACAATTTCTAGACGCACACTTTGAGCAATACAGGGATGTTTCTATTCTTCCACTTTACGATACATTTCGAGAACGATTGAACAAAATACAATTTGATCAGGCTAAATCCCTGGAGACTGAAAGACAATTTGGGACTCAGGGGGATAAAGCCTTTATGGATGCTTCTCATTTTTTTGCTTATCAGAGGCAGCAAAAATATATGTCAATAGTTAAAAATCAATATGGGCAGAGATGCACAAAAACAAAATATATTCTTTCGGCTGTGGAGTCCCATATATAATATTTGTTTAGTCCACCTGAAACGCCTGTGGTTTCACCTGTCCCTTGGTTGGCTCAGTGTGTGTTGCCCCAATTATCTGTTCATGATAAATGGATGTTGGTTTCAGACATCACCCCATTGGAAGTCACCACTGCATTCTCTCAAACAAAGTCTCGCTCAGCTCCAGGCTTGGCTGGGCTTCCATATGAGTTATACAAAATTATTTTTTCTATTTTATTATCAGAATTTACTATGATGTTGAATGATGCTTTACTTATGGGAATTTTGCCGTCTAGTATGTATGAAGGTTTGGTGTTTTTTTATATAAAAAAGGGGATCGAGAAGACTTGTCGAATTGGAGACCTCTTACATTGTTGAACACGGATTTTAAAACTTTGACAAAAATTTTGAACAACCGACTGTTAGTACATGCTGAGTTTTTATTACATCCTTCACAAACTTGTTCAATTCCTGATAGGTGCATTACTGACAATTTGATCCTTCTCCGTGAAATTATGCAAAAAGGAGCATCTGGGGAACTCACAGGTTTAATATTTAGTATGGATCAGGCTAAGGCTTTTGATAATGTGAGGCATACATATTTATGGGACTGCCTGGAATCCTATGGTATTCCATGCATCTTTGTACAATGGTTACGGATGTGTTATGCTCAGGCTACAGCCCAAGCTTACTGTAATGGTTAGTTGGGTAAAAAGTTTCCGGTTTTAAGGGGTGTGTGTCAAGGTTGTCCTTTAAGTGTACTTTTGTACTTATTTACATTGGATTTGTTAATTAGAACTGTACACGCTTCTTCTGATGTACATGGTGTTTCATTTTCTAGTAGTGACCCCGAAATTAAATGTACAGCATATGCGGATGATATTTGTTTTATTATCAGTGACATCCCTTCTGTACATTGCTTAGAAATAGTTTTGCATGAATTTTCTTTATGTACAGGTGCTGTTATAAATTATAATAAGTGTAACTGTATACCCCTTCAAGTTTTAGATATCTCAGTTGCACATGTAATAAGTATTACAGTTGTACGGGAAACCTATTCGATTCTTGGCGTGCATTTTGGAGCGGGTGATTTGGATTATATCAATTGGAAAATTAAATTACAGGAAGCCCAAGCTAAGGTAGACATATGGAATAAGTGGCGGTTATCCAAATTAAAGAGGGTTTTTTTATGGTTAAAACCTTTTTGTTATCCCTGTTTTTATATTTAAGCTCAGTTTTTAGTCTCCCCTTGAGTCTGGAAACACAGATTTATAGTTGTTTTTTTTTCATGCATTTGGGGTAGCAGATTAAACCCTATAAAACGTAGTTTACTTCTACAAGATTGTAACCAGGGAGGTTTAAATATGATTCAACCTATTATTTTTTTTTTGCTATGTTTCTGTATAGAAATCTACGACCTATAATTAATAGAATTCCCAAATTTTGGACACCATGGCTTCAGGATTCAGTGGGGGAGATGGTATCTATTTGGCCAGAGAACACACCAATCCATAGACAATGGTCTATGGCTGCTCTTTCTCCCACTATGAGAGTATGTTTTGGGAAAATAAAATTATGGGCAATTTCCAAAGGCTCCTTTATCCAATTTTCCAGAAAGGAATTGTATGCATTTATAATACAACGATATTTTCAAGATATAGTCCCATTTGATATTTATGCTCCACATTAACGTTTGGCAATTGATAATATGCTGACTTCCCCTCGGATACCCCATAATATGTGGGATGTGTTGTGGTTGTCCCTTTATGGAAAACTTAATGTAAGAGGAAATTTGAAACATAAACAGATTTTGGAATGATATTGTCCAAGAGAAACTTGCTCCCATATAATTGAGACCATGGAACATTTATTTTTTGAATGCCCATTTATTATAGAATTTTGGAGTACTGCCCAGTCTAAGTGACCAACATCTCCTTTTTTTCAGTTAACCACAGAAATATTGTGTGTAGGTATTTTACCCTTTTTGTGGACTAAACATGATAGGGTTGCTATGTGGTTATTTCTTGTGCATTTTACATTTTATATTTGGTTTGTCCGCTGCCGACTCACTATTCAGCAATGTCTCTTTTCTACAGAAGAATTGTTCCATTTGGTGGATACTGCTATGAAGAATTTTCGACTTCATGATCCACATAATGTTTCATCACCTTTACTTAAATCCAGATGGGACTCTGTGGCATGGTTGTGACTTTTTGTACACCTTAAGGTGCCTTTAATTTAATAATATATACTGTAATTACTTACAAATATAGATTATACTGTCAGTGTTTCCTTTTCTTTTAATTTAGATTTATCTTGTGAGCTATATCACGAGTTCAAATGTGTTTTACTTTCCAAGTTATGTTGATTTTCCCTACTCCTGTTAATGGAGGTTTAGGAGTTTGTACTTTCGTGACCGTTTAAAAACTGTTTCTTTAATGTATACCATAATACTTTTTTATGTTTCCCCATGTTTTGTAATTATTTTTGTGAGTTGTATCACACTGTGTTTATGGTTTACTTTTCAGTTTAATAAAAATCCCTACTCTTTTCGAGAAGTGCCATCTTTAACATCCACCTGAACTACCACCAGAACAGGCAGATGGGACCTTGGTTTAACATCTCATCTGAAAGATGGCACCTCAGGAGTGCAGCACCCCCTCATGCTGCACTACAGTGTCAGTATTGGGATATTAACCCAAATACCTGATGTAGGGATAGAACCCACAGCCTACTGATCTCCCGGCCTCAGAGGTGAGTGTGCTACCTGCTGAGCCACTGACACTGACATATGCCATCAAATATGTAGTTTTTTCTGGGGGGGTCAGGATTCAAGTGGAAGTGCAGACTGCAGTGCCTGACTGACTGTCAGTTGATGACTTGATCCACGACAGCCACTGCAGATTAAATTTCCTTCATTCCTTTTAAGTTTCCACCTTGCTGACAGTGTGACACTCACTGACTGACTCAAGCGGGCTCCTTATAGCTGACTTGGAGCTGTGGTGGTAGCTGGGATATGTGCATTGAGAGTGATTTGATAGGTCACATGTTACTATTCTGAAGCACGGGATTATTTGGGAAATCAAATATCTGTATAATTGCACCCACCTGATGTCTTCCCGCCATTGTTTGCATTTCCTTGCACTTTCACAGGGCAGTAGATGACCGACTAGAAATTCTAAGTACTTATTACTCTCTCTGACTGTACTTGTACTGGCTGTAGCAGTGCTGCACTATCCTGACTGTGTGCTCGTGTCCACGGTGTGCACAGCAATTGTAGTTCAACTAGCTGCCTACTTCTGGTTGGTGGTGCCTCAGCCACCTCAGTTGTTTTATTTCCTTTTTGATCGGGACTGTGTGTGTTGCGATTAGGTGTGGTGGCACTGTGGTGGACAGATAGTCATCGATCAGTGAATGACTGATGATCATCGAGTGGATCCCGGAGCTCTCTGTGTGGAGGAGAATGATTGATGATCACCGAGTGGATCCTGGAGCTGTCTGTGTGGAGGAGAATGATTAATGATCTGATGATCACCAAGTGGATCCTGGAGCTCTCTGTGTGGAGGAGAATGATTGATGATCTGATGATCATTGAGTGGATCCCAGAGGTCTCTGTGTGGAGGAGTGGATATCATCATCCCTTAAGCTAGCCATCCCAATGATGAGTGCTGCTGCCCTCAGCCACTTAGAAACATAGAAACATAGATTTTGATGGCAGATATGGACCGCTTGGCCCACCCAGTCTGCCCATTTCCCTACCTAATGGATAAGCTGCAGATCCTAGTTAACCAACAGCCTACTTCCTCCTACCCCCACTAGAATTGCCTTATGTCTGTCCCATGCATGCTTGAATTCCACCACTGTTTTTGACTCCACAACCTCCTCCGGAAGGTCGCTTCCATGCATCCACAACCTCTCTGTGAAAAAATACTTTAAATTACCTCTGAGCCGCCTCTTCTATCTTCAAATTGTGCCCTTTGTTCTTGCACACTCTTTTTGAAAGATGCTACCTCTTGAACTTTGTTGATTCCTTGAGATACTTGAAAGTTTCTATCATGTCCCCCTCTCCCTCCTTTCCTTGAGGCTATACATATTCAGCTCTAAGTCTCTCTTCATCGCCTTATGTGCAGACTCTGCACCATTTTAGTTGCCCTCCTCTGACAGCCTCCATCCTGTCTATGTCCTTGCAGAGATTGGGTGTCCAGAACTGCACGCAGTACTCAGATGGGGTCTCACCAACTGTCTGTACAGAGGGATAATAACTTCCTGTTTTCTACTGGTGATGCCTCCCTATGCATCCCAGTATCCCCCAGCCCTCCTTGCTGCCCTCTCCACATTGCTTGCCCACCTTTAGGTCATCTGATATGACTACCCCAGGTCCCTTTCCATTTTGTTGTTGTTAGTATCTCACCACCCATTGTGTACTCTTCCTGGGTTTTGTATCCCAGGTGCATTACCTTGCACTTCTTAGCATTGAATCTAAGCTGCCATACATTTGACCATTCCTCTAACCCTTGCCAAGTCCCTTCTCATCCTTTCCACCCCACCTTGTGCATCAACTCTGTTGCAGATCTTGGTGTCATCTGCAAAGAGACATACTTTTCCTTCCTGTCCCTCTGCAATGTCGCTTATAAAGACATTGAAGAGGACCGTCCTAATACTGAACTCCATGTACCCCTACTAGTAACCCCCTTTTTCAGAGTGGACTCCATTTACTATTACTCTCTGTGTCCCATTCTCCAGCCAATTCTTTATCTCCAGGCTGCCATCTTGGGACCCACTCAGGCTGGCTAACTTGTATATTAATCTTTGTGTGGGACTGTGTCAAATGCCTTGCTAAAGTCTAGGTAGGACATGTCCACAGCCCCTCCCTGATCTACTACTTTGGTCACCCAGTCAAAGAAATCTATCAGATTTGTCTGGCATGACCTTCCCACTGTGAATCCATGCTGCCTTGGGTTCTGAGCCCCTCTGGCCTCTAGATACTCAACAATTCTTTCCTTCAGAAGTGATTCCATCATTTTCCCTACCACTGAGGTTAAACTAACAGGTCTGTAGTTTTCTACTTCTGCCTTGCTCCCACTTTTGTGAAGGGAATCACATCTACCCTTCTCCAGTCCTCGGGTACCACCCCATCCTCCCATGATTTGTTAAAGAGGGTAGTCAGTGGTGTCACTAGTTCTACCCTTAGTTCTTTAGAATTCTGGGATGAATCCCATCAGGCCCCATTGCTTTGTCCACCTTCAGTTTTAAGAGTTCTTTCAGAACCCTTTCTTCTGTAAATGGGCTGGTATCAACTTCTGTATCCAGAGTGTTTCTACTGTTTGTTTTAGGTACCTCCCCCACTTCCTTTGTAAATACTGAGCAAAAATATTTGTTTAGTATCTCTGCCTTTTCACAGTCACCCTCTGCCTACCCTCCCTCCTCTTTATTAAGCCTCACTAGCCCTCCCTTGCCTCTCTGCCTGTCTGCTTCAGAGTCCAACCACTGACCGACTGAGATGGACTGTAAGCATTTCTTTAACATTTTGTTGCTTTTTGAATGTATTTGTAGAGTAATAGGTGGGGGTGCATGGTTGCTTGTTGCTCTAAACTAATAGGATAGGTGGCTTGTGGATGAGTGGCCAGTGGGCAAACATGTCTCTCATCTAGCCTGGGCCTGGTGGTGGTGGTCAGATGGGCCCCTCCCTGGCAGAACAGCTGCAGGAAGACAGTTGTGCAGCAGTCTGAGTCTGTCTGAGTGTGGTAGTGGGGGGGTGATTGGGGGTGTTTGTGAGGTAGAGGAGATAGTGCGGTATACTGCCATATGAGCCTAAAGGTGCTCCAGCCGAGATGAGAGGAAATAGTAACTCCGATGAGATGGTCACATCTGACTGACTGGACCCTGAACTGAAGGAGTGCCCCTTTTGCTGTCTGTAAGGTAAGATGGATCATTTTTGTCTTTGAAGTAAAGCATGTAAGACTAGGACTGTTTGAGATTCCTGGTTGATACAGTGCCATATCTGAATCTGACCACCTTTTCAGTTCTATCAGCAGCAGAGCAGCAATCTGAATGTATAATTTCTATAAGGGGAAACAAGTTTGACTTTGAAGTAAAGCATCTAGGTCCCAGGACTGTTAGTCTGTTTGAGATTCCTGGTTGATA
Source organism: Neoceratodus forsteri (assembly GCA_016271365.2). Lineage (NCBI taxonomy): Eukaryota > Metazoa > Chordata > Ceratodontiformes > Ceratodontidae > Neoceratodus > Neoceratodus forsteri. The sequence goes on along the minus strand of JADMNL010000034.1, from coordinate 62,774,683 downwards.
GAAAGTACCCTCTGAACACCATTTATTTCCTAGCAGCAATTTGATTTCATACTATAAATGTACTGGTCTGGAGTAGTTAAATACCGTACCATTCTTCTCCCATTGTGGCTGCTACTATTGCTATAAAAAATAACCTCTTGGTGGGCATGTTTTCCCTTGTTTCTGCCAGTGCCCCCCAGTTGTTGTGCTGTGCTTTCTTGTTTAGTGCTGAATTTAGGTCCTGTAGCATTAATAGCTTAATGACAACCTTTTCAGTCACTGACATTAGAAATTTTCTTAGTGGTGTGATGTGCACCAGCATGATTTATAAAAAAAATAAAATTTATTACATGTATTTTAGGGACCCCGCTGTGCAGTGCACCATGCAAAAAACACAAAAACCCATGCAGACACACACACACAAGCCCCATGAGAGTGTAACCCCTAGGTGGCACTATGCCAAGAGCTACTACCCCTGCCTGCTTGGCTAGTAGCAGGTTAAGGGACCTGACTTCTGAAATGGGTGCCTCCACCCGGAGGTCAGGGTTGGTAGTGGTCAAGCTAACTTGGACACAGCCCTCCGGGACACTGCAACCCCCCTGTGTCCGTATTAGTGGCCAGAATAATACACAATAATCACTTTCACAATACCCGATACACCACACAAGTACCCACACTGTTTGCACTTACCACCAGGGCTTTCCTCTGGCCCGGCCCTGGGGACCCCCAGTAAAACAAGGTTATATACAGCAAATAACAGCAGTACAGTACTCTTGCACAAACTGGAACCACAGTCAGGGTAAATGCAAAAAAGAGTTAGATCTGATTTATTTAAGGGGCTTGAACAAGGGAGGGGCATAATCAGGTTAATTTGCTTAAAGGCTCTATCAATCAAACAGTTATGCATGCACTTCAGGGTCCATAAACAGTCACACACTCTGGGTATCCAGATGGAGAACAGTGGGCTAACCAGAAACATTGCAGCTGGTTGGGGCCCTGTGATGGAAGAATACAACATGCACAACACATACTATTGGTAATCCGGAGCCGGAGGGCTCAGTTCATAAAAAGAAAACAAGACAATCAGATGACACACTTTTAGATTAGGCTTTTGTTGCAGGGAGCTACCCTGAAGATTACTCATGATACCCAAGACTGGACACAGGCTGGACAAAAATCGAGACAGCAGGTGGTTGATCTGGAGTGCCAGGAGAAACAGGGCCCACATGATTCGCCGAGGTGTCATTCCTGTTCAAGTGTGGAGCAGGGGGCTGATCCCCAGGCAGATCTCTCATCGGTGGCTTTCTCTGTGCAGTGGGGTAGTCTGGCAGGGCCAGCATGGCATGGCCCAGGCCGAATGGAGATGAACGCGGATTCAGTCCGATTAGGCTGGATAAAGCGTCCAGCAAGCAGAACACAGATCACACAGTGGGGAACCAAATGACAACCCACTTTCAATACACAGCACATTTACATGTAAAGGATTCTACGGTACCAGCAAGTAGAACACAGTTCACACAGTGGGGTACCATATCACGACCCACCTTCAATACACAGCACATTTACATGTAAGGAAATTCTACTGTACCAGGCAAACCGCTCTCCGGTCATGACTGCAAGGTCTCTGCACAAACTGGGGATCCAAAAGCAGCTGGAAATCCTGACAGGCCAATCGCATTCAGCAAATCTTCAGTCTTCTTCAGGTATGAGCCTGGTAAAAAAATCAGTGGCTTACTTCGTTCTCACAAACTTGGATTTAGTCTGAAATAATTCTCTTCTCTCCCTCTCAGGGGCAGCGGGCAGACATGCAGGCCACAACTCAGGCCTTTTCATAGTTCTCCCACGCGAAACTATGCAGATGGCTGCTTGACTGTCTCAAGCTCTTGCTCATTCCACTCCCAACTGAAATCTGACTCAACTGCCAGCAAGCCTGGGAAAATCCACAAGATCCAAAAGGTTCAGTTGGCTGATCCTCCTATCAGTCACAACAAAGGCTCCCCCTTCAGGTGCAAAAAGGCGCAAAAAGCCCAAAACTACAATTCCTACAGATTTTGACTCCAGACAGCTCCTGTAGTCCGGCTCCATTTTAGATCCCACCAGTACTGATTGGTCCAATTCAAAGTCCAGAACCAAGATAGTGGAGATAAACAAAACAGTCCTTGCTGCAAACTAGGCAGGTTAGACAAACTACATCATTATTATCACTCTAAATGATTTTCAGCAAATAGTTACATTTTTCATCAGAGCTCCCTCTCAGATTACTTACAACTGCAATCCAGGCAGCTCTTAAAGAGACAGTACACAGAGTCTATAGAGGCAGTCTCTGGTAGTCACATTTAAACTGCTAAAATGCAGGACACCAGCCTAGCAGTGAGCATTTAGGCAAGCTCGAGGAAGACTTTTCAGGAACCCCCATTTGTAGGGGGTTACAAGAGGAATTCTGGGCCCCAGGAAAAGTTTAAACTTTGGGGCCCCCGTGCAGCTGCATACAGTAGTATGCTAGGTGGCCCAGGCCCTTCTTTGGTGCTGGGCCCCGAGAATTATCCCTTGCTCCCTCACCATCTTTAGGGCCCTGCACGCACACACACACACACACACACACACATGAAGAAGATCATACTTTCCTTTAACTGGGTTTGTGTTTTGTTTTGTCAGAATTAATGAGAAAAATTCCCTTGCCCTAGGTAGGGGTAGTGAAGTAATTAGTGTCCTTTGAATTAAATATAATTGGCTAATACTTAGACACCTCTGACACAGTTAGCTTTGTGTGTAATTGAATAACTGATTCAAAGAGGGGGAAGGGCTGCTAATCAGATGAAAACATAATGAATTGATTAAATAAATGGGAAATGGACAATGTAGCTCCTGGTTTCATAGACTATGATCAATAATGCCTTTCCTATTTCTTGTTTCATTCATGTGGAAGCAGTAACTTGCTTCTAATATATCGGTTGCATGCTGAGACTCATGTTAATGTTAATGTTACTTATTACTTAGAGGGTTTTGATGAGGTGATTTGCTGTAGCTGTCTGCATACCAACAAAGCATTTGTGATAATTGAATTTATAATTGTGACTGGAATAGAAGCTGGAATAGATGCATATCAAGACAGCTGTTGTTTCGTTGATGACCATGAAAAATTCCCCTCCTATCCCCACCACCTTGCCAGAGAACTCCCTGCACCTTACCTGACAGATAACATTGAAGTTTTGGCTCCATCTGAGGTGTGAATTCATATATTCCATGTTACCATTCTGTGTGTGGTGGGGGGGCATTCTACTACTTGAGTAATGCAGAGTTCGAATTCTTCTATCCCATGATAAACAATCACACAATTTATTGAATCTGAAGAAAGATGACTGACAGGTGAAAAATATCTGGGGACTATTTTTCATTATTTATCAACATTTTATTATATTTTTTTGCCTTTTACAATTTTTAAAATGTTAGATTTTTAAAAGTTGCCTATGGGCCCATTTTATATCCGCAATAAGGCTCCCAGTGGGCATTAGTGGTACTAGGTTCCCCCAACGGTCAAGGGCAGAAGTTAATTAACTTTGCCTCTTGCCTCACTACGCCACTGACCATGGGGGAAAACCTAGTACCAAAAATGCCCTGTTGTGTCTTATTGCTAAATTGACATACTGGCATATTATTGGTACTGACATACCATGCGGAACTGCCAGTAACATAGGTGGTTTTGTTGTGACCTGCAAGTCTTTCCATATTAAGGGGACCCTTGTGAATTTGGATTACTGTGCATATTTAGGTCATTTATTTGAGCTATTTTTAATTACATGCAAGCCTGATAATGGATAAATGCAGTGATGGTTTCCTTGGACTACTATACAGGCACCTGTGCCTAGTGGGCCTCATCCAGATACCACAGAATTGACTTTAAAGAATAAAAAATAGCAAGCTGCGTGGCTTTGCAGAATGGGTGTGGCTTGCTCAAAGGGAACATGTCCTACACAAGGGGGCCCCAGATTTTCCTCAGGCCTAGGGCCCCACTGAACCTTAATCTGGCCCTGGGTACATGGGCCTAATGAAAGGGGTACATGTAGTGCAAGCTCAAGTTTATTGCAGGAAAGACTCCGTTGAGCAAGCTCATTCACAAGGAGGTCCTGAGGCACATACGCATACAGTTCGCAATTACATAGACAGGACATAAAAAATGTAGAACAACAAAGAAAAAAATATATAATACAAGAGGTATACACAATAGAAGTTCTTATGCTATGTATGCAGTACATTCCAGCTTTAACCTTACCCTAAATTATGCAACACATTTCAGCTTAATAAGTAGAGGGCCAGTTGGTACCTAGGAAGTTGACTTGGCATTGTAGGGCTAGTAGCACCTACATATGTCTTTAATTTAGAGATAGCTAGTGTTTTGTAGGAGTTGCATTGATACGATGCTGGTTAGCTTCAGCATGGCTTGTAGTTGGTCTGAAAATGTTTGGGAGGGCATATGAGACAGCTCTTTGGCCAGCTGTGGTATGTGTCCTGGGAACATCTAGTAGGATAAGGTCAGATTTCTTTAGGGAGTAGGCGCTATGCAAGATATGTATGAGAGACGTTAAACAGATGGCCAGTTTGTGGAGTAGTAATTTGAGGGTCCAAATGCCAGCATGCAGGAGGCATCTGGTGGCAAGAGAGGTCCACCCAACTGCTGCATAAAGATCACAGTGGTGGGTCCTGTACACAGAGTTAGTAATGAAGTGAAGAGCACGGTGATAGAGTACATCCAGTTTAGATAGGCTCTTGGTTGGAGAGGAGATAAAGATAATGTCTGCGTAGTCAAGCAAGGGAAGGAATGTTGCTTGTACAAGTCTTTTGTGGGTCATGAGAGAAAAGAGGGTCCTATTTCTAAAGAAGAAACCCAAGTGTGCTTTAAGCCTCTTTGACAGATCCTCGATGTGGTCATTGAAGGAAAGCTTGCTGTCTATACACATACCTAGATATTTAAATTTAGGTATGACTTCCAAGGGTTCACCTAGGGAGGTAACTATGAAGTCTTTAGGCGGGGTAGGTAGGGCACCAGACAAGGCAAGTCTCGAGAAAAATCATTGTCTTGGTTTTTTTGGCATTTAATAGAAACTTGGCATTGATAAGGTTGCTTTCTGACTGTATCAAGTCAGCCTGGAGTGCTTCCCTGACTTCATTTTTTTTTTTTGAAATTTAAGTTTATTGATTTCAAAAGGAACAAAATGAAAAACACAAAAGAAACACTAAAAACACAGAACAAATACAAAACAGTCCAAAAGTGTAGGCAAAAAAGCGATATATAAACAGTACAACCAAAATACCCACAATCGTCCCCTCTCCCCTAGAAAACCCCCAATATCCCCCAAACCTCCCCGTCCAACCACCCCAAAACCGTGTAGAGCACATAGCCTTCACCACCTAAAATCCCTTCAAAACATACCCCCCCACCTTCCCATTTGGGTGCACCAACAAAGAACAGGAAACCCAATAAATCTGGATATCACTGCGTACTTATGATAAGGTATCCTTATTTCAGCATCTTAAATCACATGATAACAAAGAAATCAAAACGTTACAGATGAACATATAGTAGATGAGGGCAAACAGGATCGGGTCAGCAAGCCACAGTATTAAAGCAAACATAGGGCCTGAAGCTTATCCCATCTTTTGCGAAACAGATCCATACGATCTTTAAAACTGGCTATCAGCCTCTCTGATTGAAGATACAACATTATCTCCTTCAGCCAGTCAGCATATGATAGGACCAGCTGGTCCGACCAGTGTCTTAAGACCAGCTTTTTAACCGCCATTGACACCAAGGCCATATAATATCGGCATTCCACACTATCGACATAGGAAAAATCACCCAAAACACAAACCTCCGGACAAAAAAACCTACTCAGACCCAGAAGGGGATCCAGGTTAACTCCCGGATCAAGGACCACAATGGGGCTACTTTAAGGCACTCCCAAAAAATATGGATCAAATTACCCTCAGCTTGTGAGCACCTAAAGCAGTCCGAACAAGAAACCATCTTGCGCTGAAAGAGTTTAACGGGAGCATAGTAAAGATTATTCACAATATAATACTGTGTTAACCGCAGCCTGTCCTGGGTGTGATATCTGTGCAAATTACTCCAAATATTAGGCCTTCCCTGACTTCGGTTAAGGACAAGCCTGATGTGTACAAAACTTTATCGGCCGCAAAGAAATGTATGCTAGAGTTCTTTATGTGGGAGTCAAGGTTGTTGATGTACAGGGAAAAAAGGATTGGTCCTAGGATGGAGCCTTGAGGGACTCCTCTGGCAATTGGAAGGGGGGCAGATAGTAGGCCATCAGCTTTGACTTTTTGTATCCTTCTGTGAGATAACTGTTAAACCACTGTAAGGTAAGTGGAGTGGCACCTATGTAGGCAAGACAGGTGATTAGGAGGTGATGGTCTACAGTGTCGAAGGCCTTACTGAGGTCTAGAAAGACTGCACCAGTAACCTTCTCGGTGTCCATAGCATGGATCCAGTCATTAGAGACTTTAGCCAAGGCTGAGATGGTACTGTGCTTTGACCTGGAAAGCCAGATTGGGCGGGTTTAGGAGTGAGTGCGCTTGAGGTGATTTTTCAGTTGGTTGTATAAGTTTTTCCAGCACTTTGGAGAGAATGGCAAGATAGAGATAGGACGGTAGTTGTTTAAGTCACAAGGATCCTCTGATTTGAAGAGAGGAAGAATATGGGCAGATTTCCAGCAGGATGGAACAGTGGCTATGGTAATAGAGAGGTTGAAGATGTGAAGGATGGGGGCTGTGAGCTGGGCATAGCCTAACCGAAAGAAAAATGATTCAAGGCCATCGTACCCTGCACTTTTCTTGGTGTCAAGGCTAAGAATTATGTCTTCAACTTCTTTGTAGCTAAACAGGCACAACTGGAAGGGGTAAGGTGGAGTAGCATGTGTAGTATCTGGGCTAGTGTTGCTATTCACTCGGCTAACGTATGGGGAGGAGTCGAATGCCAACCCGGCAGTGGCAAAGTGAAGGTTAAGGTCTTTGAGGATTCGCAGTTTATTTTCAACAATCCCGTCTTTGGCCAGAATCTTGGTGGGAAGGGAGGAAGCAGCAGGATGGCCTTCAATGGATCTCAGTGTCTTCCAGATTTGTTGGGAGTTCCCTTTGGCCTGCTCCAGAGTGGAGATGTAGAAGTTTGCTTTAATAGCATGTACACTTTTAACACAGGCATTTCTGGCAGTTCTAAACACCTGCCAGTCTGCCGGGTCCTTTGTGTGCCTGGCCCTAGCCCATAGCTTGTCTCTATTGGTAAGTGCAGATGTGTTGGGGGTACATAGGTGATAATGCAAGGGGCACATGGGTGCTAATGAAGGGGTACATAGGCAGTAATGTAGGGGGTACATGGACCTTAATGAAGATGGTACATGCGCTTTAATGTAGGAAGTACATGTAGGGGGTACATGTGTGGTAATACAGGGGGTGCATGGGCAATATTGTAGGGGTACATGGGTGTGTGTGTAGGGGTATGTGTAGGTGATACTGTAGGGCATAAGGCGAGTATTAATGAGGGGCACATGTAGGGGGTATATGGAGTGGTAATGTAGGGGAAACATGATGGTAATGCAGTGGGTTACATGGGTGGTAATGTGTAGTGGGTACATGGGCTACAATGTGGGGGTACATAGGCCTTAATGTAGGGCATAGATGGATGGTAATGTAGGGGGTTCATAGGTAGGAATTTATTGGGTACATGGGCTGTAATGCTGGGGTACATGAGCAGGAATATAGGAGGTGCATAGGCCATAATGTAGGGGTACATGGGTGGTAATGTAGGAGGTACATGGGTAGAAATGTGGGGGTACAAGGGCCATAATCTAGGGTTACAAGTAGTGTAAGTAGGCCTTAATGTAGGGTGTTCATATGGGGTAATGTAGGGGTACATGGGCTTTAATGTATGGGGTATATGTCGGGGTACATGGGCGGTAATGTAGGGGGTATATGGGCCTTAATGTAGCGGCACATGTACCTTAATATTGTGGTATATGTAATGGGTATATGGGCAGTAATGTAGTGGGAATATGGTTGGAAATGTAGGGGGTACATGGGCAGTATTGTATGGGGTACATAGGCTTTAATGTGGGTGCATAGGCCTTAATGTAGGGGGTTCATGGATGGTTATGTAGGGGGTACATAAGCAGTAATTTAGTGGGTTTAAGGGCTGTAATGTAGGGGGTACATAGTCCTCAATATAGGGGTACAAGCATGGGGTACATAGACCTTAATGTAAGGGGTACATGGGCAGTAATGTAGGGTTTACCTGGCCGGTAATGTAAATGGTACATGGGCGGTAACACAGGGGGTATATAGGCCTTAATGTATGTGGTATATGGGTGGTAATGTAGGTGGTACATGGGTGGAAATGTGGAGGGTACAAGGGCCTTAATATATGGTTACAAGTCGGGGGGAAAATAAGCCTTAATGTAGGGGGTTCATATGTGGTAATGTAGGAGGTACATGGGTGATAATGTATGAGGTACATGGGCATTAATGTAGGGGGTATATGTCAGGGGTAGATGGGCTCTAATGTAGGGGGTACATGGACGGAAATGTAGGGTTATGTGGGCAGAAATGTCGGGATACATTGGCCTTACAGTAGTGGGTACATGGGCAGTAAAGTAGGGGGCACATGGGTGTTAAGTTTGGGAGTACATGGGCCTTAATGTATGGGGTTCATGGGCAGCAGTGTAGGGGTTGAATGGGCCTTAATGTAGGGATACATGTAAGGGTACATGGGCGGTAATGTATGGAGTACATGGGTGGTAATGTAGGTGGTACATGGGTAGTAATGTAGGGAGTACATGGGTGATAATGTAAGGGGTACATAGGCAGTAATGTAAGGGTACATGGGTGGTAATGTAGGGGTACATGTGCTGTAATGTAATGCATACATGGGCCTTAATGTAGGGGATACATGGGACTTAATGAAGGTGTACAAGAAGTGGGTACATAGGCCTTAATTGTAGGTGGCACAGTATGCGGTATGTTAGGGGGTACATAGGGCAGAAGGTTAGTTACATAGGGCCTTTGAATGTAGGGGGTACATGCCTTAATGAAGCAGCTGTAGGGGATATGTAGGCTTAAACGGGCATATGGGCGTAATGAGATATACTTGGTAATGTAGGGAGTAAGCCTGAATGTAGTGGGTACATGGGCTTACTTAGTAGGTATTTGTAGGGGGGTTACTTGCTGTAGTGTAAGGGTATATGGGATGTATTGTAGGGGTCATAGGGGGTATGTTGGGTGTACATAGGCCTTCATGTAGTGGGTACATGGGCGGTAATGTAGGGGGTACATGGGCCTTAATGTAGGGTGTACATAGGACTTAATGTAGGGGTGATAAGGGCAGAAATGTAGGGGTTACATGGGCAGAAATGTAGGGGGCACATGGGCCTTAATGTAGTGGTACATGTAATGGGTATATGGGCGGTAATTCAGGTGGTATATGGGCAGTAATGTAGGTGGGTACATATGCCTTAATGTGGGGGTACATGGGTGGTAATGTAGGGCCCACATAGACATTAATGTAGGGGTATATAGGCATTAATGTAGGGGTACAACTAGTGGGGACATAGGCCATAATGTAGGGGGTACATGGGCAGTAATGTAGGGGGTACATGGGCCTTAATTTAGGGGGTAGATGAGACTTAATGTGGAGGGGATGTGGGCGGTAATGTTGGGGGTACATGGGTAGAAATGTAGCAGGTACATGGGCCTTAATGTAGGGGGCACATGGGCCTTAGTGTAGGGGTACATGTAATGGGTACATGGGCGGTAATGTAGGTGGTACATGGGCAATAAGGTAGGGAGGTACATGGGCCTTAATGTGTGGGTACATGGATGTTAATGTAGGGCATACATGGGCATTAATTTAGGGGTATATGGGCATTAATGGGCGTACAAGTAGGGGTATATAGGCCTTAATATAGGGGGTACATAGGTGGTAGTGTAGGGAGTACATGGGCAGTAATGTTGGGGTTGCATGGGCCTTCATGCAGGGGGTACATGGGCCTTAATATAGGGGATACATGTGCCTTAATGTAGTGATACAAGTATGGAGTACAGAGGCCTTAATGTAGTGGGAACATGGGCATTAATTTATTGGGTACATGTAGAGGTACATGGCAGTAATGTAGGTGTACATAGATGGTAATGTAGGCTGTAGATGGTGTGGTAATGTGGGTGGTACATGGTCTTAAATGTATGGGGTCTGCTGGTGTTCATGGGGCGATAATGGGGGCATGCATTGGTATTTATGTACTTGGTACTCATGGCCCTTAATGTGAAATTTGTAAGAAGGGTGCACATAGACAGCCTAATGTGGAGGTTACATGGACCATAATGTTGGGCATACGGGTGGTAATGTAGAGTGCATGCGCTAAATGTAGGGATTACATAGACCTTAATGTAGGGGTAAGTAGGGGTACATAGGCTTTAATGTGGGGGTTCATGGGCGGTTATGTTGGGGTACATGGGGAGTAATGTAGGGGATACATGGGCCTTAATGTGGGAGGTACATTTGGGGGTAGATGGGTGGTAACAAAGGGGTACATGGGTGTTAATGTAGGGTTTACATGAGCCATAATGAATGAGGTATATGTAGGGGTATATGGGTGGTAATGTAGGGGTACATGTGCCATAATGTAAGGGGTACATAGGCCTTAATGAAGGTGTACAAGAAGGGAGTACATAGGCCTTAATGTAGGGGGTACATGGGTGGTAATATATGGGGTACATGGCGGTAATGTGGGGGTACATGGGCCTTAATGCAGGGTTTACATGGGCCATATTGTATGAGGTATATGTAGGGGTAAATGGGTGGTAATTTAGGGGGTACATGGGTGATAATGTAGGGGTACATGGGCTTTAGTGTAGGCATACAAGTAGGGGATACCTAGGCCTTAATGTAGGGGATACATAGGCAGTAATGTAGAGGGTACATTGGCAGAAGTGCTGGGGTTACATCAGCCTTAATGTAGTGGGTATAAGGGCCTTAATGTAGGGGGTACATGGGCGGCAATACAGAGGGGTACATGGGTGGTAATGTGGGGTACATGGGCCTTAATGTAGGGGGTTGGGGAGGTTCATGCACGATAATGCAGGGGGTGCATTGGCCTTTATGTATTCAGTACTAATGGGCCTTAATGTAGTGGAAGAAATAGGAGGTACATAGGCCTTAATGTAGAGGGTACATGGACAATAATGTAGTGTGTAGGGGGTACATGGGCCTAAATGTAGGGGGTACACAGGCTTTAATGTAGGGGTATATGTAGGGGGTACATAGGCTTTAATTTGGGGGTTCATGGGTGGTTATGTTGGGGGTACATGGGTAGTAATGATGGGCCCTAATGAAGAGGATACACTTGGCAGGTACATGGGTGGTAATGTAGTGGTAGATGGGTGTTAATATAGAGGTACATGGGTGGTAATGTAGGGAATACATGGGCCTTAATATGGGGGTACATGGGTGGTAATATGGGGCATACAAGGGCATTAATGTAGGGGTACATGTAGGGGTACATGGGCAATAATGCAGTGGGTACATGGGTGGTAATGTAGGGCTACATGGGCAGTATTGTAGGGGGTACATAGGCCTTAATGTATGTGGTAGATGTGCCTTAATGTAGGGGTACAAGTATGGAGTACCTAGGCCTTCATATAGTGGGTACATGGGTAGTATTGTAGGGGGTACATGGGCGGAAATGTAGGGTATATAGGTGGTAATGTAGTGGGGACATAGGCCATAATGTAGTGGTACATGGACGGTAATGTAGTGGGTACATGGGTGATAATGTATGGTGTACATGAGCATCAATGTAGGTGTACATGGGCTTTAATATAGGGGTACATGTATGTGGTACATAGGCCCTAATGTAAGGGGTACATAAGTGGTAATGAAGGGGGTACATATGTGGAAATGTTGGGGTTACATGGGCCTTAATGTAGGGGGTACATGGGTGATAATGCAAGAGGTACATGGGTGCTAATGAAGGGGTGCATAGGCAGTAATGTAGGGGGTACATGGGCCTTAATGAAGGTGCGTACATGTGCTTTAATGTAGGAAGTACATGTAGGGGGTACATGGGTGGTAATGCAGGGGTGAATGTGCAATATTTTAGGGGTACATGGGTGGTAATGTAGGTGGTGTTGTCGAGGCACAGTTCAGGAAGCATAGGGAAAACCCAGGAGCAGTTGTAAAATTCCACACAACTGTTTATTTGTAGTTGCAGTAACATAAAATAAAATAAACCTGTTCAGAATAACTATATACAGAAGCAAAATAAAATCTTTCTTGTAAAAAAAAATCCCCCTTGCAGCTCAGCTTAGCTGTTTTTATAAGTCTTTTTTTAACCCCCATCCTTTGCAAGCATCTTGTTCTTTGTAAATTTCAGGATTGCTAGAACGTTGAGAACTTCCTTAGATCCCCACAGCAACTGCAAAAGGCTCAGGCATTTGCACTCAAGTAACCTCTAGCTTTTTGCAGTTTTCTCAAATTATAAATATATATACATTTCAACAGGAACACCATATTATCTAAATAAAAGTGATCTCATTATCAGTTTCATTTCCATATATTGATTTGCACATATTCTTATATTATCAGATCTAAATATGCAAGGGAGGAATAACAGAAAGCAAGAGAAAATAGAAAGGGACAGTGAGAGGCAAAGAATTGCGAGACTGTTAGGGTTGATCAAGTCCGAAGTCTCACAGGAAAATTTGGCTGCGCAACCAGACAGAGGAGAGAGAGAAAAGAAAAGAATACAAATCCTTGCATTTACACATTTTCTTCAACAAAAGGGAGAGGGTTCTATTCTACCCTGTCATGGGGGTACGTAGGTGGTAATGTAGGGCATACATGAGCATTAACGTAACGGTACATGGGTGGTAATGTAGGGGGAACATGGTTGGTAATGTAGGGGTTACATGGGTGGTAATGTAGTGGGTACATGGGCCTTAATGTTGAGGTACATAGGCCTTAATGTAGGGGATACATGGATGGTAATGCAGGGGGTTCATAGGCAGTAATTTAGTGGGTACATGGACTATAATGTTGGGGGTACGTGGGTGGGAATATAGGAGGTGCATAGGCCATAAGGTAGGGGTACATGGGTGGTAATGTGGGGGGGTACAAGGGCCATAATTTAGAGTTACTAGTAGGGGTAAGTAGGAGGTTCATATGCTGTAATGTAGGGGGTACATGGGTTGTCATGTAGGGGGTACATGGACATTAATGTAGCGGCACATGGGCCTTAATGTTTTGGTACATGTAGTCGGTATATGGGCAGTAATGTAGGGGGAATATGACTGGTAATGTAGGGGGTACATGAGCGGTATGGTATGGGGTACATAGGCTTTCATTTGGGTACATAGGCCTTAATGTAGAACAAGATGCTTCCCTGGACTAATGGTGCACAGGGCTAAGCACGAGGTATATCAGCTGGCAAAGGACTGTGGTGGTTCCCCAGACATACTGGTCCACCTAGGTACAAATGACATTGAGGGAAATAGCGAACTAGAGATACAGGCAAGATTCAGGGAGCTCGCCAGGGTCTGTCATGACATAGGATGCACAGCTTCCTTCTCAGAAATCCTGCCAGTGCCAAGGGCTAGTGGGGAACACAAAAGGAAAATTAGGGAGATAAACCAGTGGCTCAGGGAGCGGTGTGAGGCCAGAGGGTATGGGTTGATGGGGGATTGGGGGGAGACCTGGGAGGATAAGGAGCTGTATGCTAGAGATAGACTACATCTCAATTTGGAGGAGGGAATCTTTAAGTTGAAAATAGAGGAGTTCATTGGTGAAAAGTGGGGTTTAAACTTGTGAAGGGGGTGGGATGGGAGAAAACGCTGTCAAGGGGGTGCCAATAAAGGAGGGACTCTGTCTCCACCCCCCTGGGGACCAGGAGGATTGCAGGAAAAGGCCAACTGGCAAAGTGCAGACCAGGAGAAAACAGAATCCCCATGGGAACATGAGCAGGGGAAGTGGAACTATAGGGAAAGGGTGGAAGATAGTCCTGCTAAATGCCAGGAGCTTGGGCAATAAAATGCCTGAGCTCCAGGCGATGTTAACTGAAGGAGCAGTGGATGTGGCAGCGGTCACTGAGACTTGGGCCACTGCAAGACATGACTGGGACCTGAACCTGGAGGGTTACACTATGTTCAGAAAGCACAGGGGGGAGGGAAGGGGAGGAGGGGTAGCAATGATAGTCAAAAACTGCATTGGCATAGGGGGAGTAGAGGAGGCGGAGGGAACCGTGGAGGCGATTTGGGTCACCTTGATAACAAGGGGGGGCAAGAGAGTAAAAATAGGAGTGGTGTATAGACCCCCTGCCCTGGCGGAGGAGCTGGAGGACAGTCTGGTGGCAGATGTTAGGAGACACTGCAGACTGGCAGAGGAACGGTGGTGGTGTTAGGGGACTTAAACATGCCAGGAACAGACTGGAGACTATGACATCCTCTGTGACCAGGGAACAGAGGTTGTTGGATGTCTTTCAAGACGCTGCTCCTAACTCAGCAGGTGAGGGAACCGACCAGGGAGGCACTGGTACTGGATGTGGTCCTGGCAGACAGTGACCAGATTGGGGCCTGGAGGTAAGGGACCCATTGGCGGGAGTGACATGCCACGGTCCAGTTCTGCCTGGACCCTAGGAGGGTAGAAGGCTGCACAAAGACAGAGTAACCCGACTTCAGGGGTGGATTTTAAGGAAATGGGAAGGATCTTAAGGAGCATTTGGATGGGATTCGCTCAGACATGGACACTGATAGTGGGTGGAAATCATCAGGAGAGGGTGCAGGATGCTACCAGCACCTGTGCAAGAGTAAGACGAAATGCGGTAGGGGCCAAAAACCCTGTTGGTGGACCAGGGAGATCCAGGAGGTGGTGCAGGGAAAGAAAGCAGCCTATAAGAAATTCAAGTGCTCAAGGAGTGAAAGGGATTGAGGGGAGTACGAGCTGATGGCTAGAAGGGCCACTAGAGTGGTGAGGGTGGCTAAGGCAAGGAAGGAGCAGAGCCTGGCCAGGGAAATTAGGAGAGGGAAAAAGGGGTTCTTTAAATACATTGGGGAAAGACGAAGGGTGAAGGGGCAGATTAGCAGGATTAAATCAGGGGAGAGGTGGGCACAAGACCCGGGGGAGCAGGCTGAGGTACTAAATGAGTACTTCACCTCAGTTTTCACCAGGGAAAATGGGGATGCTGCATCATACTTGGAGAAGACAGAGATAATGAGGAGGGGGGGACCCTTACCGATCGGCAGGTCTGGGGAGAGGGGGAGGCATCACTGGCAGGTGGGGGGAGGGCTAAGCAGGGAGAAGAGGTACCAGAAGTGGAAATCACAGCAGAGAGAGTGAGGGAAGCCCTCAGCTCCCTTAAGACTGAGAAAGCACCGGGGCCGGATAAATTACATCCTAGAGTGCTAAAGGAACTTGCAGATGTCCTGGCGAAACCCCTGGCAGAGCTTTTCACCATCTCTCTGAGGACAGGGTGGGTACCCCAAGACTGGAAGGTGGCGCATGTAGTGCCTATCCACAAGGGGGGATCAAGGGAGGTGGCAGGGAACTACAGGCCTGTCAGTCTGACATCGGTGGTGGGCAAGGTGATGGAGGGCATTGTCAAGGAGAGGCTAGGAGGGACCTGGATAAGTCAGGGTGCCTGGACAATAGGCAGCATGGATTCATCCCAGGGAAATCATGTCAGACAAACCTGGTGGAGTTCTATGACTGGGTGACAAGTGCCTTGGACCTGGGTAGACCAGTGGATGTCCTCTTTCTAGACTTCAGCAAGGCATTTGACTCTGTTCCTCACGGGCCTGTTGGATAAGCTAGGAGAAATGGGGTGGGAAACCAGATGATCAGATGGATAGGCAATTGGCTCCAGGACCGGACCCAGAGGGTCGAGTTGGTGGGATAGTCTCATCCCAAGGAGGGTCATTAGTGGGGTCCCACAGGGATCAGTCCTTGGGCCCCTTCTGTTCAACGCCTACATATCTGACATAAGGACAGGAATCAGGAGTGAGATGAGTCTCTTGCAGATGACTCAGGACAGGGGCGGTGGTGGATGGGGAGGAGGGAGGGTGGCCTGCAGGGGACCTGGAGGCTCTGGAAAGATGGTCTAGAAAGTGGAAGCTGAGGTTCAATGCAGGGAATGCAAGGTACTCCACCTGGGGGCCAGAAACCCAGGCCAAGTGTGTACACCCTGGGGAAATACTACAAGTCTCAGTGGCTGAGAGGGACCTGGGGGTGGTGGTGGATGTCAAGATGAACAACTCTGAGACTTGTAGGAGGGCAGCAGCTAAGGCCAACAGGATGCTGGGATGCATCGCTAGGGGATCACTCTAGAAGGAGGGAAGTGATACTCCTCTGTATAACTGCTTGGTGAGGCCGCACCTGGAGTACTGCATGCAGTTTTGGAGGCCACACTTAAAGAGGGACATTAACCTCCTGGAGAGGGTCCAGAGGAGGGCAACTAAAATGATTTGGGGCTTGGGGATAGGACCTATGAGGACAGGCTCAAGAGCTAAATATGTACACATTGGAAGAGAGAGAAGGACCGGGGGACATGATAGAGGTCTTCAGGTACATGAAGAGGGTAAATAGGGAGGAACAGTCAGGGTGCTTGAAGGAAGGAGGAAGGGGCCACTAGAGGGCATGGGTGGAAGCTGGAGGGGAAGATTCAGGGAGAAAGGAGGAGGTGCCACTTCACTGAGAGGGTGGTGGAGCCATGGAATGCACTACCTAGGGGGCTGGTGGAGGCAGAGACAGTGGAGAGGTTCAAGAGGGGTGGGACAAGTACAGGGGAAGGGTTCTGGAAGCAAAATCCAATGCAGCAAGAATATCCGGAACTGGGAAGGGAGAAGCCAGAGAAGGCGAGGGGGACAGCAAGGTCAGCACCCAGGATGGGGGCTGACCAAACGAGCAGACACGAAAGACCGTTAGGCCTATTCTGCTGGCATTTTAGTATGTTAGTAATGTAGGGTTTCATGGATGGTAATGTAGTGGGTACACAGGCAGTATTTAGTGGGTTTAAGGGCTGTAATGTAGGGGGTACATGCATGGGGTACACAGACCTTAATGTAGGGGTACATGGGCAGTAATGTAGGGACTACCTGGCCGGTAATGTAGGTGGCACATGGGCAGTAATATAGGGGTTATATAGGCCTTAATATATGTGGTACATGGGCGGTAATGTAGGAGGTACATGGGTGTTAATGTAGCGGGTATATGTCAGGGGTAGATGGGCTCTAATGTAGGGGTACATGGGCGGAAATGTAGGGTTACATGGGCAGAAATGTAGAGGATACATTGGCTTTAAAGTAGTGGGTACATGGGCATTAAAGTAGGGGGTACATGGGCGGTATGTTCGGGAGTACATGGGCCTTAATGTAGGGGGTACATGGATAGTAATGTAGCCGTTAAATGGACCTTAATGTAGGGGGTACATGGAACTTAATGTAGGGATATACGTAGGGGGTACATGGGCAGTAATGTAGGGGGTACATGGGTAGTAATGTAGGGGGTACATGGGTGATAATGTAGGGGTACCTAGGCAATAATGTAAAGGTACATGGGTGGTAATTTAGGGGTACATGTGCGGTAATGTAATGCATACATGGGCTTTAATGTGGGGATACATGGGACTTAATGAAGGTGTACAAACGGTACATAGGTCTTAATGTGGAATTGGTACATATGCGGTAATGTGGGGGTACATGGTGAGGAAGTGTTGAGTTATGGGCCTTAATATAGGGGGCCCATGTGCCTTAATGAAGGGGCATGTAGGGGATGAGCAATAAAACAGAAATTACATGGTAGTAATGTAAGGATATATGGATGGTAATGTAGGGGGTTTATGGGCCTTAATGTAGTAGGTACCTGTAGGGGGTACATTGGCGGTAATGTAAGGGGTACATGGGCAGTAATGTAGGGGGTACATAGGCAGTATGTTGGATGTACATAGGCCTTAATGTAGGGGGTGCATTGGTGGTAATGTAGTGGGTACATGGGCCTTAATGTAGGGTGTACATGGGACTTAATGTAGGGGTGATATGGGTGGTAATGTAGCAGGTACATGGGCCTTAATGTAGGGGTCACATGGGCCATAATGTAGTGGTACATGTAATGGGTATATGGGCAGTAATGTAGGTGGTACATGGGCGGTAATGTAGGTGGGTACATATGTCTTAATGTGGCGGTATCTGGGTGATAATTGAGGGTGTACATATGCATTAATGTAGGGGTATATGGGCATTAATGTATGGGTACAACAAGGGGTTGCATAGGCCATAATGTAGGGGGTACATGGGCAGTAATGTAGGGGGTACATGGGCCTTAATGTAGGGGGTAGATGGGACTTAATGTGGGGAAGATATGGGCAGTAATGTAGGGGGTACATGGGCAGAAACGTAGCAGATACATGGGCCTTAATGTAGGGGGCACATGGGCCTTAGTGTAGGGGTACATGTAATGGGTATATGGGCGGTAATGTAGGTGGTACATGGGTGATTATGTAGGGGGTACATGGTCCTTAATGTGTGGGTACATGGGTGTTAATGTAAGGCGTACATGGGCATTAATTTAGGAGTACATGGGCATTAATGCAGGCATTCAATTAGGGGATACATAGGCCTTAATGTAGGGGTTACATAGGTGGTAATATAGGGGTACATGGGCGTAATGTTGGGTTGCATGGGCCTTCATGCAGGGGTATATGGGCAATAAGGAAATTTATGGGCAGTAATGCAGAAGTATGGGTGGTAATGAAGGGTACATGGGCAGTAATATGGGGTACATGGGCTTAATGTAGGTGGTACATGGACCTTAATGTAGGGGTACAAGGAGGGAGTGCATAGCCCTTAATATAGTGGGTACATGGGAGGAACTGTAGGGGGTACATGGGTGGTCAGGTAGGGGGTACATGGGAGGTAATGTAAGGCATACATGGGCCTTACTGTAGGGGGTAAATGAGCCTTAATGAAGGTGTACCATAATGGGATACATAGGCCTTAATGTAGGAGGTACATGGGTGGTAATTTAGGGTTACATGGACAGAAATGTAGGAGGTTCATGGGCCTTAATGTAGCTGTACATGTAGGGGGTATATGGGCAGTAATGTAGGGGGAACATGGGTGATAATGTAGGGGGTGCATGGGCCTTAATGCAGGGTTACATAAGACTTAATGTGAGGGGTACATGGATGGTAATTTAAGGGGTACATAGGCAGTAATTCAGTGTGTTCATGTACTGTAATGTAGGGGAACATGGGCCTTAATGTAGGGGTACAAGTAGGGAGTACATAGACCTTGATGAAGGGGGGAATTAACAGTAATGTAGTTGCTACATGGCTGGTAATGTAGGGGGTACATGGGCAGTAATATAGGGGTACAAAGACCTTAATGTAGGAGGTACATGGGTGGAAATGTGGGGGGTACAAGGGCCTTATTCTGGGGTTACAGTAGGGAACTAGCCTTGCAATGTTGGGGGGTTCATGTGTGTGGTAATGTGATACATGGGGTTATGTGGGGTGTACTTGGGCGTTCATGAAGGGGTATGTCAGGGGCACCACAGGCGAGTGTAGGGGATACATGGGCAGAAATGTAGTTACGTGGGAGGGAATGTCGAGGATACATGACTTCAAAGTGGTAGCATAGGCAATGATAACAATGGAGTACAAGGGCATTTAGTTAGGAAACATGGGCCTTAATGTGGGGTACATGGGCAGTAATGTAGAGGTTAAATAGGGGTAATTTAGGGGGTACATGGGCCTTAATGTATGGTGTACATGGGCCTTAATGTAGGTGATACATGGGCAGTAATATTAGTGGTTACATGGGTTGTAATGCAGGGGTTGAAAGGCAATAATGTGAGAAATTTACATGGGTGATAATGTAAAAGGATATGTGGGCGGTAATGTAAGGCATGCATAAGCCTTAATATAAAGGTACCTGGGCATATGAAGGTGTACAAGAAGGGGTGCATAGACCTGAATGTAAGAGGTACATGCACTGTAATGTAGGGGTACATGGGCCTTAATGTAGGGTGTATATCTAGGGGTACATAGGCAGTAATGTAGGGGGTATATGGGAGGAAATGAAGGGGTACATTTGTGGTAATGTAGGGGATACATATACTTCAATGTAGGGGGTACGTGGTGGTAATGTAGGGGGTACATGGGCCTTTATGTGACAGGACTTAGTCCTGTCCCTTGATTTGGACCCTTTTCCTCTTGAATGGTGTTCTAAACAAACTACTGTTGCAACAGTTTCTATGCCTTTCTGCTTTCCTTAATCTATTCTGATATTTCTAGTTCAGATGGTTGGCCATCTCTAGGAGCCCCCAAATCTATGGCTTTTCTGTCTCCACTGTAATATTCACCTTCCTTCTTGGTCCAATGATAGGGGTGTTTTCAGCACTAAATAAAGTAAGGCAAAGGATTTGGTGATAAGAAATAATAAGAGACCTGGTGTTGTGTCTAGTGCCTAGGGTATAATAAAAAGAAATCTGATTCAGCATAACAAGAAAATGAAAATGAAGTCTTTGTGCTGGCGGCATTGCTGAAGTAATGATATCCTAGTGAATTCATGAGTTAAAATAGGCCAGCATAAGAAGGGGTTGTACCCTGCGACTGGCTGCACGAAGGTACCATTTGTAAGTTAACAGTAGCTTGAGTGAAATGTAACGAAGCTGCTGGGAGGACTGCACGTCCTGTAGTGTAGTAATTCATTTGAGTTTTAATCTGGTTTGGTTTGTTTAAACCTGCTTTTGTTTAGGTTCTGAATTAGTATACTGACAAACGAACAGGTATTTGCCATAGTGTATGCACATAGCAACTAGTATTATGGGGTACAGGAAAATCTCTTTTGTAAATATCCCTTTCTTTTAACTGTTGTCGATTGTGGTGAAGCTGCAAAACATGCAGCTTGTCCATATCCGTGCCCGATTCACATTCCTGCATGCAAGGGTGTTCATGTCCACACCCAACTCCCGTTCAGGCATACATAAGTACTGTACTGTTTCACGCAATTAATTTACTTTTCTCTCCCTTTGAATATACGTATGTAAACCTAAAAGAAGCTTGCAGTAGACCAAAGAAGTTTAAATTAAACTACAAAAGTGCAGCTACACAGTGAAAGTGCCAAAGACCACACAACTTGGTCTAAATAAAAAGAATATTATTCAAGCATAAAAATAAATAGCAGCAGCAACAAATCCTCACACGTCAAATGTTTTCGTGTCAGCTGACGCTTTCTCAAGACATAATAATTAAGTTCCCAATCGCCCTTTTTAAAGGACAAACCATTAAAGTGACAGTGCATCAAAAAAAGCAACAGTACATCAACAATCACCTCGAAAGTGATACATGAACAATAAATATGACTAAATGTGTCAAAAAGAAAAGAAAAGAGGAAGGGAGGAAGAAAGGGAGGAAAGGGAAGGGAGAAAGCAGGACGGAAGAGTGGGTAGTGAAAGGGGGAAAAGGGGAAGGAAAGTGGGGAAGGGGAGGGGGAAGAAAAGGATGTATCCAAAAAATCCAGCACATACATACAGATCACGTGGAAGAACAATACATTTTAAATATTCAAACTCCTGTAAGAAAAGGAGTAATGCTAAACATTGCATTTAAGCCAAACTCACAATGTGCTTTTAATATATATTGCCACTTGCTCTCAACCTGCAGTAACCTGTTATTCAAATCACCCCCTCTAATATTTAGGCTTACTCTTTTATCCGTCTCCTATGTTTTGCCATAATAAAAGCAAAGAAGCATATATATGTATTGAGATATGCAGCCAGTAACTAAGACATTGAATTCCAGCCAAATGCAATGCAAACCAAAGGCTGTGTATACTCCTGCAAGGGAAAACAAAAGGGGTACAGCTAGTTGCTGTAGTTTAATTAAAGCTTCACTCCTGAACTTGCCCCTGTTCTTATATTTAAAATAAAAACAATGACTTACTGCTGAGTTTGTTGAACATGTAGCAGACTCTTTCACTCTCTGGGTGTTTCCTGTTGCCAGGTAGTCTTCTGTCTGCTCTCAGTATAGGACAGCAGCAGCCTCTAGTGCCTATTTTTATGTTTGCTTGCACGCATGTGCAAGAAACATAGTGCCATCATCGGAGATTTCGGAGGTGTGTCACCTCCTCCTCCAATTCAGTCAGTATGCTGGCAGGCGCGGCCCCTGTAAGTCAGCCATTTGGAGCTGTCTGTACGCTCAAATGAATGTGGCACCAGATTGAAAGAGGGAGCTATGCTTGAGTGAGCAGCGAGCAAGACAAGGCTGCTCACGCCGCAGCTTCCCACAGATGCCACATGATGCGCCGCCCATGCCACCGCACTGTATGTCGACAAAAGTGCCCAATCCCGTCGGCTGTGCTCGATCCTCTACCTCCCCAAATGCCTCAAAATGCCACTGCCTGCCCACCCCAGCGTGGCAGCCATATAGCCATGAGGTGCCCCAGTCATCGGTTGCCTCCCAGTAGTAGGTGCCACGCTGGGAGGCCCACTGGCGGTAGCAGCAAGCAGTGCGTGAAGCTGTGAAGGGTGCCAATCCCGTGGCTGAATCTTGACCCCAATGTCAGCATGCCATGCTGGGGCCCAACGTGGCAAGCGATCCCGCGTCCGTTTTTTTCACCTGTGAAAGCGTCCCAGTGGTCTCCCGCCCCTCCCACAACCCGCACCCACCCACTGCACCCAGCCTCCCCTCCCCCTCACCCCTGCCTCCAGACTCAGCGTGACGATCTTCGGTGGACCGGGAACGTCTGCACTCTTCAAAGGCGACCACGAAACTGAGAAATGCCCGATAAGCTGTATAATGGGCTAGATAGGGGGTTTCTATATTGCATATCTCAGGCATTTTTGAATTTTTGCACCAAATTTTTCAACATGGGGTTTTAGGACCTTCTCATGATTGAATGTCACTGTCATGGCGTTATCCGGGCCTGAAGGGTGATTTCATGCAGTGACTGAGAAATCACCCTTCAGACCTGAATAACACCACGACAGTGACATCAATCATGAGAAGGGGTCTCAAAAACCCCATGTTGAAAATTTGGTGCCAAAATTCCCAAAAATGACTGTTTTCAGAGGCATGCGTTCTGCAGTTCCTCAGCGCTACGTAAGTTAGCGAATTTTCAATATTTTCCTCCAGATTTTCAACATTGCCATTTTACCACACTTCTTATGAGTAGTACAGCTGTCATTTTTCATCTCACCCAAAATGTGTTTCCGCCCATGTAGCGCAATGGCGCAGTCGGTGTCGCGAAATCAATATGACGGGACAAATTAAGAAAATCACAGTGACACTGATGAGTAGACATCTTAAAATGGCTATATTGAAAATTTGGTGAAAAGAAATTCCTAAAAATGACTGTTTTGAGTTGCGCAGTTCCTACACTGCGCTAAGGGCGTGAATTTTCAATATTTTCACTGCAGATTTTCAACATTGCCATTTTACCACACCTGCCTGGGTACAGCTGTCATTTTCACATCTCACCCAAATGTGTTTCCGCCCATGTAAGCGCACAATGGCAGATCGATTAATGTGAAATCAATGCACAGGACAAATTAAGAAAATCACAGTGACACTGTTCATGAGCAGAGGTCTTAAAATGGCTATGTTGAGAATTTAGTGAAAAATTCCTAAAATGACTTTCACAGTGTCGTTGCACAGTTCTATGCATGCTCGTAAGTTTGCAAATTTAATATTTTCACTCCAGATTTTCAACATGTCCATTTTATTAAACTTCCTTATAGAACAGTACAGCTGCAATTTTTCATATGTAGCCCAAATGTGTTTTCGCATGTAGCGCACAATGATGCTGTTGGTGTGCGGAAGCAATGTTTAGGACAGATTAAGAAAATCACAGTTACACTGTTCATGAGCAGAGGTCTTAAAATGGCTATGTTGAAAATTTGGTGACAAAAGTCCATAAAATGACTGTGTTACAGTGAGTATTGCACAGTTTCCACGCACCTCTGTTAGTTCATGACTTTATAATATTTTCAGTCAGATTTTCACCAGTGGCATTTTCCACACTTCCTTATGAGCAGTACAGCTGCCATTTTTACATAACATGGCGAGTGTGTTTTCACACTTTCAGTGCAGAGATGCGTGGTCGCTGTGGGAAATCATCTGTTCGGCACAGATAAAGAAAATCACAGTGACACTGTTCATGATCGGAGGCACCAAAATGCCTGAGTTGACAATCTGCTCTAAGAAATCCCCAACCTAATTATATTACGGGTGTGCGTTGCACAGTTTCTATGTACGCTCGTGACTTCACCATTTTTTTAAATATTTTTACTACACATTTGCAACATAGCCATTTTTTACACCTCCCCATGAAACAGTACAGCTGTCATTTTTTACATCCTGTTCGGAATATTTTTGCACCTGTGGTGCTAAATGCCGTAGTCACTGTGCATAAGCAGCTTTCGGCTAACAAACTGATATTCCCCCTGTTCATGAGGTGGGGTCACAAAACAAACATGTTGAAAATTTGGAGTGAAAATACCAAGGAATGCCTGAGGTATTAGGCTTTTCAACTATAACGCCCGACCCTATAGAGAATGACAGGCATCAGGGGTGTGACTTGGGATTCTTGCCTGTGATGCTCATACCATTCCACACCCTGTAGTCACTGAGAGGCATCCAGGTATGCCTTGGACTCTTGACCCCAAGTTCACCCCATTCTCCTATACCGCACCCATCTCACCGTACTTCCTAATGGAATGGGGTGTGCATAAGGGCCAAAGATCCCAAGGCACACCATCACACTTGTCAGTGTCTGCAGGGTGGGGTGTAGTGAAATGGTGTGGCCATTATGCCTGATGACCCAAAGGCACACCCCAATGCCTGTCCGTATCTGCAGGGTGGTGGCGGGGTTGGCTTCAGTTTAATACTTCACTGCCATTCCTATTATGCAGCTGTCTAACTCCTACACTACCAATCCCAATGCCAGCAAGCAAACATTCGGCATTGACAAATGCTTGTTATATTGCATCACTTGTCAGTCACAGCAGGGGAAAAAACTTTTACTACTGTTTTAATGTTCTCCTATTTAGAAGTAGTATGGCTTGCTAGTAAAAGTGTGTAGATGTTTAGTTATGAGCTCCATACCTTTATATAAATTAAAAGGAGCCTTCTAAATTATGTTTAAACACTGTGATGATGCTGATAGCACCTGACCTGGTAGGCAGGTTTAAAAGAAGTAATCTAACTGCACGATGTTAGATAGGGTCAGCACATTCTGACCAGGGAAGGAGTTGGACTGAGAGAGTCCATCCATGGTGGAAACTGAATGTGAAGTTTGCCACAAGAGTGACGTATTTCTTTTGTCTTTTGTAAAACATTTATTTTGCTCACAGTTTGAGCTTTTCTTTTCTTTATATTTTGAAGTGAATAAACATTGCGCCAGGCCAATGGTGCATTAAACCTACTTTCTTGTGTGAAGTCCATCTGTTATCCCACACTTCTATTGCACTTTATATAGGGGATACATGGGCCTTAATGTAGGTGTATATGTAGGGGTCACATGGGTGGCAATGTAGGGGGTACATAGGTGGAAATGAAGGGCTCCATTGATGGTAATGTAGAGGGTACATAGGTCTTAATGTAGAGGTACATGGGCTGTAATGTAGGGGGTGCATGGGTGGTAATGTATAGCATGTATGGCATTAATGTACAGGTACATGAGCTGAATGTTGGGTACAATTATAGGTACATAGGCCTTAGAATAGAGGTACATAGGCTGCAATGCATGGGGCACATGGGTGGTAATGTTCGGCTCATACGGGCAATAATGAGGGCACATGGTGGTAATGTAGGGGCACATGAACCTTAATGTAGGAGTACATGAGCCCTAATGTAGATGTATAAGTAAAGGGTACATAGGCATTAATGTAGAGTGCATATTAGGTAATGTAGAAATTGTATGAATGTAGAATACATGGCCTTAATGTAGGGGAACATGGATCATAAGTGTAGGGTACATAGGTAGTAATTTAGTGGGACCTGGGCTGTAATGTATGGGTACATGGGCTTTAATGATGTAGTAGGATACATAGACCTTAATGGATGGGGTACATGGGCTGTAATGTAGGTGTTACATGGGCGGTAATGTGGGGGGTACAAGGGTGGTAATATAGGGGGTGCATAGGCCTTATTGTATGGGGTACATGGGCGGTAATGTAGGAGGTGCATGGGTGTGTAATGTGGGAGGTATGAGGGCCTTAATCTAGGGTTACAAGTAGAGTATAATTAGCCTTAATGTAGGGGTTCATATGCATTAATGTAGAAAGTATATAGTAATGTGGGGGGGGTACAAGGGCCTTAATGTTGTGGTACATAGGCCTTAATGTAGAGGGTACATGGGTGGAAATGTAGGATGTACATGGTCCTTAATGTAGGGGATACATGTAGTGGGTACATGGGCAGTAATGTAAGGGGTACAAGGGCGATAATGTAGGGGGTGCATGGGCTGTAATGTAGGGTGTGCTTTGGCCTTAATGTAGGGGGTGCATGGGCTGTAATGTAGGTGTACATGGGCCTTAATGTAGGGGTTAATGGGACTTTATTTAGAGGGTACATGGGTGGTAATGCAGGGGGTGCATGGGAAAAAATGTAGGAGGTACATGGGCCTTAATTTTGGGGGTACATGGGGCTTAATATAGAGGTACATGTAGGGGGCATATGGGAGGTAATGTAGGTTGAACATGGGTGGTAATGTAGGGGGTACATGGGCGGTAATGTAGTGGGTACATGGGCCTTAATGTGGGAGTACATAGGCCTTAATGTAGGGGGTTCATGGATGGTAATATAGGAGTACATAGGTAGTAATTTAGTAAGTACATGGGCTGTGATGTATAGGGTACATGGGCCTTAATGTAGGGGTAAAGTAGGAGATACACAGACCTTAATGGAGGGGGGTACATAAGCTGTAATGTAGGGGTTTCTATGGTGGTATATAGGTACATAGGCAGTAATATAGAGGTGCATAGGCCTTATTGTAGAGTACATAGGTGGTAATGTAGGATGTACATGGTCCTTAATGTCGGAGGTACATGTAGCGGGTACATGGGCAGTAATGTAAGGGGTACAAGGGCTATAATGTAGGGGGTACATGGGCGGTAATTAAGGGGTAGCTGGACCTTAATGTAGGGGGGTATATGTCAGGGGTACATGGGCAATAATGTAGGGGGTACATGGGTGGAATTGTAGGGGTACATTTCTGGTAATGTAGGAGGCACATAATCCTTAATGTAAGGGGTTCATTGTGGTAATGTAGTGGGTACATAGGCCTTAATTTAGGGGGTATATGTAGGGGGTACATGGGCAGTAATTTAGGGGTTTCATGGGTGGAAATGTAGGGGTGCATTGGTGGTACTGTAGGGGGTACACAGGCCGTAATGTAGGGAGTGCATGTGCAGTAATGTAAGGGGTACATGGGTGGTAAGATAGGTCATACAGGTGCATTAATGTAGGGGTACATGGGCTTTAATATAGGGGTACAAGTAGGGGGTACATAGGCCTTAATGTAGGGAGTACATAGATGGTAATTTTGGGGTATATGGGCGGCAATGTTGGAGTTTCATGGGCTTTATTGTAGGGGGTACATGTGCCTTAATGTAAGGGGTACATGTAGGGGGTTCATTGGCAGTCATGCAGGGGTACATGGGTGGTAATGTATGGGTACCTGGGCAGTTATGTAGGAGATAAAAAGGGCCTTAATGTATGGGGTTCATGGGCTTTAATGTAGGGGGTACATGGGCAGTAATGTAGGGGTTAAATGGGCGGTGATGTGTGGGGTACATGGACAGAAATGTAGGTGGTACATGGGCAGTAATGTAGTCGGTACATTGGTGATAATGTAGGTGGTACATGGGCAGTAACGTGGGGGTACATTGGTGATAATGTAGGTGGTACATAGGCAATAATGTAGGGATACATGGGTGTTACTGTAGGCAGTATCTGGGCGGTAATGTAAGGCATACTTGGGCCTTAATGAATGTGTACAAGAATGGGGTACATAGGCCTTAATATAGGGGGTACATGGGCGGTAATGTAGAGGGTACATGGCAGTAATATAGGGGGTATATGTTCCTAAATGTTGGGGGTACATGGGCCTTAATGTATGTGGTATATGTAGGGGGTATATGGGCAGTAATGTAGGGGATACATTGGCAGAAATGTAGTGGTACATTGGTGGTAATGAAGAGGATATATAGGCCTTAATGTAGGTTCTACATGGTGGCAATGTAGGAGGGTGCATGGGCCTTTATCTAGGGGGCACATGGGCCTTAAGGTAGGAGGTATATGTAGGGGGTACATATGTCTTAATGTTGTGGTTACATGAGTGGAAATGTAGGGCTACTTTGGATGTAATGTAGGGGGGGTACATAGGCCTTAATGTATGGGGTACATGGATGGTAATGTAGGAGGTACATGAGTGGTAATGTATGGCGTACATGGGCATTAATGAAGTGGAAACGAAAACATGATCCAGCACAACCAGTCTCAGTATGAAAATATAGTGATATTATTCAGGGAGGAGCCTGAACCAATTGTATGCTAAATAGACATCAATGCTCAATTGGTATCAGTTAGGCCCACTCACCCATATATATCAAAAATAAATCATTTATATTCACATAAATATATATCCAAGTTACCTTCCATAAGCATGCAAACGTTTCGGAGTAATCCTTCATTAGTGCATAAAAGTATTTAAGTCCATAAAATTAAACTATAGTTAACAAACTGAATAGTATCTTGCAGAAAAACTTATTACAAGAATATTAACAAAAATAGATTAATTTACCTCCATGCTCACCCAAAATAGTCAGACTGTGTTGCACCACTGGGGAATCCATAATTATTTTGCATAAATTCTGTAATTAAATACATTTACATTCTTATGTTCTACATTATTTTTAGTGGTCTTTTGTAATAAAATATGCTCAAACATATCACAAAATTCTTCAAAATGCCTTTTACATACCTGTCTGTAGTTTGTTTATATTTACTTTTTTGGTTACAACACCTTGTTGCTCTCTTTGACTCAAACACCTCATGAGCCCACAGTATAAAATAAAAATGTTTTATGTTATAAATGTCACCCCTTTTAAATTCATAATATTCATTTATTTAAAGTCTGTCTTATTTATCTGTACATCAAAATTTACCTTAACAAATCAATTTACCTATATATTTGTTTGTTTCTCAGTTGTAGCCTCAGTTGACACTTTCTGTAAACATAAATTAAAAAGAGCCACTTAAACCCAGTGGGCAGGATCTGATGCACCAGGCACGATATTCAAAGGGGGATTGAGCCTGGCACAAATCCCGATGTGCCGGAGCGCATCAGTAATGTATGCGGCGCAGGTGGGGGGGGCGTGCCCATGCATACTCTGCACATCCCGATATTCAGCCTGGGATGTGCTGAGCCCATGAATGCACAACCCCTACCTGTGCTGCACACAGGTGAGCCAAAAAAAAAAGGAGCAACAGCAGGCCACCTGCGTGAGCTGCCATTGCAGGGCGATCATGGCAGCTGCCACCTGTGTGGCCACCCAAGCTCTGGCTGCACCGTGGTGATGCCCCCATGCCTGATCATGGGCATTTGTTATAATTAATAGTCCCATATCCCTGGTGGTCCAGTGGACTGCTCGCAGCCCGATCGCGGGCATTTGTGAAAGATAATTGTTCTATATCCCTGGTGGTCCAGTGGACCGCTTGCAGCGCGATCGCGGGCATTTGTGAAAGATAATCATATATCCCTGGTGGTCCAGTGGACCACTTGCAGCCCGATCGCGGGCATAAGTACATGTCAGACAGTTAACTGTATCCCTGGTGGTCCAGTGGACCGCTTGTAGCCTGATCGCGGGCATATGTAATAACAAAAAGAGGTCCAAAATCCCTGGTGGTCCAGTGGACCACGTCCAGCCTGATCGTGGGCATACATTTCACAATAGAACACACCAAGCCATCCCTGGTGGCCCAGCGGTACCCCCCTCCCCACCTGCCCACTGAGCCCCATCACCCTACTCCCCCCGTCAGCAGCGGGCGGCAGCTCCCCACCCGCCAGCCGCCTCCGCCGCCCGCTGACTGACTGCGTATGGTAGGGCTGTACGCCCTTGGTCCACAGCATGGGCCAATGGGTGTACAGACCGTACTGTACTACACTGTCCAGATTTGTGAATGGATCATTCACATATCTGGACTGTGTAATAGTACGGTCTGTACACCCAGTGGCCATGCTATCGAACAATGGGCGGCATCTATCGTACGATCAGTCGGCTGGCGGGTGGGGAGCTGCCGCCTGCCGCTGACCGGGGAGCGGGTGCTGGGGCTAATGGGCAGGTGGGAAAGGTGGCACTGGACCACCAGAGATGGCTGGTGTTAATATACACCCGTGGTCCACTGGACCACTAGGGATTTTGGACCCCTTTTTATTATTACATATGCCCGCGATCGGGTTGGGAGTGGTCCACTGGAACACCAGGGATAGAGTTAACTGTTTGACATGTACTTATGCCCATGATCAGGCTGCAAGCAGTCCACTGGACCACCAGGGATATAGCATGATTATTGTTACACATATGCCCGCGATCGGGCTGTGAGCGGTCCACTGAACCTCCAGGGATATGGGACTTTTATGATACAACATATGTCCGCGATTGAGCAGTGGGGCGCTTTGCTGCTTGTGCAGGGGGCGTCGGTCCCTGACAGCTGCAGCCTGGCAGGGCGCCAGGTGCAAGTCACCGAGGATCAGTGCACCTGCATGCAATGGGAGCCATAATGACATAGAAATATTGGCTAGCCTTACCTATGATTATGGCCCCATTTACATGTGTACCTTTTGAATATCGCAGTTGTTGCGCTTAAGCGCAATGGCACTTGCGCTAGCGCATCCCCCTGCTCCACTCTGGCCACTTGCGCTGGTGCAGTGCCACTGCACCATGCACACTGCGGGTGGCCAAGGAGCGATATTCAATGATGCTGTGCCATGGCGCAGCTCCGTTGAATATCACCCTGCACAGCCAAGTTGCGCTGCGCCCAGGCTTGCACCACAGCCTGGCGCAGTCTGAATATCCCCCCAGTGTGTGTATTGACTTACAGGTTAATAGTATTCACTCATTTTAAGTTTTATACTGCTTCCCTGTAGGGCAGTATTTACCTGTATATTTTGGTTTACTTGTTTCTCAGATGCTGTCTCAGTTTGCCCTTTTTGCCACCTAAATCAACGTTTGGTTTTACTTATTAAATGTTCCAGGCAGAGCGTGGCGTGACCTCCTGCTCTCTCTATATGGAGGTAACATGCCCGCTCTGCTCACCATTTAAATACTGTTCAGGTTGGGAATCGGGTGCAGTGCAATGTGTGTCATCGCGAGACAGGAAGCACCCTTGCTGTAGGTGCTCTCGCTCCTACAACCGATCTGCTGGGGAAATATCATTTTTCCTCTTGTGCAGCACCTAGTGACGAACCAGGTGTCCTGCCTGAAAATGTTTCAAAATAGTTTTTACTGTGTATGTTCTCATTCTGTAGGTTACTTCATACTGTGTGTTGACATAAAATTAAATATGTGTTGAATGGGGATATGAATCAGTTCTTGCCATAACCTTTCCTCTCTATTCTTATTAATCCTCCAGAAGCTGTAAATAAGGATAAAGGCTGTTACAGATATTACAAAGCGATTTGGGGGGGAATGAAAATGTATTGGATGAGGATGCAAATCAATTTTTACCATGACTTTTACTATCCGTTCTTATTAATCCTCCAGAGGCTGTAAATAAGGATAAAGGCTGTCACAGGTATTACAAAGCAATTTTTTTGGGGGGGAGGGATGAAAATGTATTGGATGAGGATACAAATCAATTCTTGCCATAACTTTTCCTCGGTTCTATGTGGTAATGGCGAGCGCCTAAAAGCGATTCGTTGTGCTCGATCAGACGCATAGAACACATTTTTGGCACTCTGACAACCCTAGCGCCCAACACAATGGCACCAGGACATATTTTACTACTTTCTGTGGAGGAAAGTGCCTCTCACCCACGAAACCACCCTCCGCACCCCTACTTAAAGATTCTCAGCTCCAGGGGGTGCATGTCGGGAGGTGAAAGTAGTAAAAATTAAAAGGTTCGGGCTGGGCGCAATAAAAAATCGCACCAGCGCCCGGACCCGAACCCAGTACTTTAGCCACCCCAGTCATTGCCCAATCCCCGGCGCCACACCGCAGCTTGACCAAAAACCGCAGCACCACCCCCTACAGCCTCTCCACCCCCTCCCAGCCCATGCTCACTCCCACCCCCCTGCGCGCGTACGTATAGTGACATCCTGTCACCTAGTTCACCCAACCCCTCATCCAGTCGCCCTACCTGTTGGTCGCCGTGAGTGGATTGCGAGAGGAAGGTGTCACCGTAACAGACGGCGCCCTTCCTCATGCGCCCACTTCACGGGTTACCCTTTTCCTCTCCGTTCTTATTAATCCTCCAGAGGCTATAAATAAGGATAAAGGCTGTCACAGGTATTACAAAGCGATTTTGGGGGGGACTGAAAATGATGGGGACAAACATTATTAGAATACAGGACATCCATTCAGTCTCTAATGTCCTTCTACACAGTGCAATTCTTTGTTTGCAATCGAAATCAAGTTTCTAGGTAGCCAGTGAAATTACTGTAGCCTGTAATATATATATATATATATATATATATATATATGTATATATGAAAGGTCATGAAATCATAAGGGCAAAATGAACATAAATACTTGTTCTTATTCTAATCTAAATGTGCGGTAAACATATATTCTACAACAGATGCCCTTCTCTGCAAATTCTTAATAATTTTGAAAAGGTTTTGTTATTTATTATTCCACTCAAAACCTGGCATACTGGGAGGTCAAAAGGTCATGAGTCCTATATTAACCAAATGTCCTCATGATACTCCACTTAAAATCATACTAAATAGACTCAAAAAAGTTATTTATTACTTATTATTCTGATCTCCATCTAACACAACAGAAGGTCAATAGGTCATGAATCTTGTTTTGTGTACATTTGTGACATTCAGTTTCCTTTTTATGTTTGCTTGCGCGCATGCGCAAGAAACATTATGTGGCAGCTTAGCAGAGAAGTGGGTTGTGGAGGTGCGGCACTGTGGCAGTCAATGCCACCACTGCATTTCTGGGCTTGGCCATCTGTAACAAATGCAGTGGCATGCTGCTGCTGACACTAGTTTAGCAAGTGTGCCACCAACTTGAAATGATTTGGCACGCAACAATCAGGAAGCCCCTTGTCATTGCAGCGTCAACCATCCACCTCTTCTTTGGGTCTCAGTAGTGCAGAGGAGAAGCTGACGGTGCGATGGTGGGTGGTTCCTGATTGTTGCAGCCGCCCCCTGTCCTAGTATTGCTTAATCACTCTCTCTCTCTCTATCCCAGTGTTTTTCTTTTCATGAAAAAAGGAATGATTCTGGTCGTTCCACGGCACTTGCCCACTGCCAACCAACTGCCCCTCTTGGCTGACTCCAGCTCAGCCAGCTGAGCTGACATTTAATTTGTTGTTCTAACTTCTAGTCCCTCCCCCACCCCTGCCCATTGCCAATAAGCCACAATGTACCTGCCTGCTCGCACCACTGAAATTCCCTGGTGGGTGAATCCACGGCGATGTGAGCTCA
Organism: Neoceratodus forsteri; assembly: GCA_016271365.2. Lineage (NCBI taxonomy): Eukaryota > Metazoa > Chordata > Ceratodontiformes > Ceratodontidae > Neoceratodus > Neoceratodus forsteri. The sequence continues at coordinate 62,740,996 of JADMNL010000034.1, read as the reverse complement.
GCCAACTGAGGTCCCATCTCTCCACCTCGTCTCTGAGTCCCGACTCTCCAGTCTCCAAGAACCAATTTCTTCCATCTCGTCTCTCTCTAGTCTGTCTCCTTCCTGCACTGAACACTGAAGACACAAGCAAGAAGTCACTGCCAACTTAGAGTCCACACACAGTCGAGGCATCTTCTCATCTCATCTGTTAGTCTGTCCTGAGTCCTCCTCCCAGCCCAGGCTAAGCCTGCAGCACTGCGCATTCAAATTAATTGTGAAAACAAAACCCCGAAAACTGCATTAGGGCTCGCGCTGCTGCCTCGCTCCCTACTGGCTGCTGGCTCACAGGCTCAGGCTCACTGATGCATACTTCTGAGTCTCAGTCACACCGGCCAAAAAACAAATGGAGCCCTGGTGGTCACGAACGGCTGGTAGTCAGTGGTGCAGTAGGAGCTGGAGTGAGAATCCTAAGCGGAGGGCTGAGTGACTGACTGGCAGCTGCATGGGGAGGAAAGCAGTAACAGTTTCATTCCCATCCCCTGCAGTACAGAAACCAAAGCTGAGCTCGAAGGGCGCATGATGTGTGGACTGGAGCAGCAGCACTACAGCATTACAGCAAGGACTTGGAGTGCTTGAAAGGACTCTCGTGGACTGTGCACAGCAATAAAAAAAGTCTACTCTACTCTGGCTAAGTTACTGCAGCAGAAACAACTAGATGCGGGCGCAGCTGCAGAATTTAAACAGTTAGAAATGGTATTTATTTATTTTTTCAGTGAAAATGATTGGGGGGGCTTTAACTTAGATTGAGGGGGTTGTAGCCTCCCCAAAATCAGCGTGGTGATGCCTCTGGGCCATGCGGCAAAGAGTAACAGTCAACAGAAAAAGTTTGTGATTGTAATTTTTTTCCCTGACTGGCTTCTTTTTAACCCCAGTCATGATTGGAATTCTACTGCATAGTGATTTGGGCTATTTGTATGAATAGTCCTGTGAGGTTCCCTGTTGCTGAACCTCACAGGGATATTCATGCAACTAGCCTGAATCAGAATGCAGTAGAATTCCAATCATGACTAGGGTTAAAAAGAAGCCAGTCAGGAAAAAAAACTATGATCACAAACTTTCTTTCTGTTGACTGTTGCTCTTTGCTGCATGCGTTACTGAAAGTAGTGTTCCTCCCCCGGGTTCCTCCTTAGGTTGTGGAGATACGGGGATTGGAATGCTTTGAAAAATAACTGTCCAGACGTGGAATGGTACAGTCTCAGTCAGCATAGTTTAAACTTTCTAAAAACTACAGATCATCTGAAGTGCGATTCCTTCAACTGCAGGGCTGCAGTTTACCTTTCTCACTGTTTGCTGAGAAACAGAAGCCATCCATATTAAATTCCTGTACATTACCATAGTGAGATGGCTTCTGTTTCTCAGCAAGCAGTGAGTAAGGTAAACTGCAGTCATGCAGCTGAAGGAATCACACTAAGGCACTTCAGATAATTTGTAGTTACTATAGTGTTTAAGCCATGACGACTGAGACTGTACTGTTCTGGGTAGTTATTCTTCAAAGCATTCCAACCCTGGGACCTGCACAACCTAAGAAGGAGAAGTAAACAAGGTTCCTTGTAAAGGCTTTTGGGCTTGACGTTTAAAAGCCACCAGCTCAGTTGACTTGCACAAACTGCAGTGGCATGAGGAGCTCATATTAGCTGGTTGAACTTTAATTTATACTATGCTGTATTGCATTTTTCCAAAAGCCCAGAGCACGTCATACACTAAATCAAAATAACAGGCACAGGGCAAGGTGGCAGAGGGAAACAAAATAGATACTGATTTAAAACAGAAACTGTTCACAATCAGCTCTCAATAAATGTTTGCACAGGCCAATAGGTTTTCAGCTTTTTCCTAAAACTAGGCAAAGGCAGAGCTAAATGATGGGCACTCAGTTCCACAGGTGTGGCACAGCAACTGTGATCAGACTTAAAAGAGGCCACTAAAATGCAGAGAAGGCAGTACCTTACAGTTTGGGTGATGGGGTCAATTAGATTGATTAGGTTTAAACATTAATTTGTCCTCTGTTCATAATGTTATCCTTTGTAACATACATTGTGGGATATTTTTATTGGCAGTGGTACATGATTTATTTAATAGTAATTTGATTTCAATTTATGTGAACTCATTTGCTCCCGGTGGCCATTTTCGGTCAGATCCAGCAATGGATGGTTCCGACATCATATGGTGTCTATGGGAACAAACGAACTGTTGGATTTTATACAGGGCACCACTGGAAATAAGCTTCTTTGTTAAAGCAGCACTGCAAAATTTTGACCTAAACTTTTGTATTCTGTTTTAGATAGCCCCTTCACTTCAGACTTGTATGACACCCTGGGTGGGATATTCAAAGCAGTTGCACATGGTGCAACTGAGATGCACCTGCACAAGTGCGTAAATGTGCCAAAGAGCAATATCTCCGCGGAGCCTAACAAAGGCGCAAACGCAGCGCCAGTGCACAACCCTAATGAATGTATGTGCAAGTGCAGGGGTGAAGCCATGAATAAGTGGCACAGTGCGATATCCAATAGCAAGCAAACTGCACAAGCACGGAGCAACAGGGACATGTGTGGAGCAAACTTGAACCCATAAAAAGAGAGAGCAAGCAAAGGATGGAGGCTTGCGCCACAGGGGAGCAATAGAGAGGGAGAGTGAGTGGGCAGGCAGGACAGCAGGAGGGGTGCAAGACAGACACAGAGGCAGGCAGGAAGTGCAACAGAGTATGGGACTGGGCATGTGACACTGATTGTGCCTTCGTGTGTGAGCATCTGTGTGTGTGTGTGTGTGTATGTGTGTGGGTGTGTGTGTGAGACAGGTGCGGGGGCAACAACAGCAGTGTGAGTCTGCGATACCGGGCATAGGAGTGGCAATGAAAGTGCCCAGAGGGGTGGGAGGTGGAAGCCACAACCAACAGGCCACCAGCTGGGAACCCCGAACACAGGTGTGCGCCCAGCGCAGGGGCACACGCAGCAGCACACAGCCAGGGGTGCCTGGGGAGACAGCTGCCCGGGGGGAGCAGAACAGCCCAGGCAATGGCTAGGGCCATCTTCCAGATGGAGGCAGTAATGAGGGGTGTGAGGAGGCAGAGTGGCATGGCCGTGGAAGGGCCCGTCGGCGGTATGCCCGGAACAGGTGGTACCATGCCCACACCACCTTTGAACAGTACAGTGACACAGAGATTGTGGGCTGGTACCACCTGAACCAGGCAATTCTGAGGAAACTCTGTGAGCTGTGCAGTGATGAGATGCAGGCACCCACAAGACAGAGCCACGCCCTGTTGGTGGAGACCAAGGTCAAGGCCATTATGTACCTGTTTGCCACAGGTACCTTCCAGAGACCAACAGGTGACACCACAGGCATAACCCAGTTGGCCACGTCACGGCTCCTCAAACAATTCCTCAACGCACCGCTGCCACATGCTGCAGAATACATCCATTTCCCCAGCACACAGGCAGAGCGTACAGCGAACATGCAGGAGTTCCACAGGGTGGCACATATGCCTGGTGTGCTAGGGGCCATCGACTGCACCCACGTAGGCATCCGCACACTATCTGGCCTAGAGGGGGTAGCCTACATCAACAGGAAGGGCTACCCTAGTGTCAATTGCCAGGTGGTGTGCGATGCCAAGGGGTGCATAATCAATGTCTGTGCCACACTCCCTAGTGGAGCACACAATGCCTTCATCTGGCATCAGTCAGCACTGTGCCACAGGTTCAAGAGTGGGAACATCCCCACCAGCCACCTAGTAGGTGAGTATGCTGTTGGAATGGGCAGCCTGGCACAACAGGGCAGGGTGTGGAAGATGCTAGGCCAGGGGCATCAGAGGGTGTGGCCAGGAAGGCAGGGGGTGCAGCTACACACACACTACCATATTTTTTTTTTACATCTCTTTTTCCCTACGGTCACGGTCTGGGGGGCCTCTCTCAGGCGTCCTGCGTGTTCCTGCCCTGCCTGAAGTCCACCTACCTGTGCCTCCTCTCTTCCTCCTCCTCCTCTGTCCACAATCGGCACCCCCAGCTCAACCCCTCCAGGGTGGGGCTGCCCCTCCTCTTTGGGCATTCTTTTTTTCAGACAGACTCCAACATGGGAGAGGACCCGGGTGGAGGAACCTGGAAGGCCAGGCAGGATGGAACTTGGTCTTGGGCATGGGGGCAGGTGCCATTGCCTACCCCTCAGACTGGGCATTTCCTTGTTCTGAAGATCCTCCACCCTTCCTTATGTGTGCACATTCCCGATGCAAGGCATACATGGCAACCCTTTCCTGTGTCAAGGCATGTGGATTATGTGCTGCCGAGTGTGCTGCAGCACCTCCGGTCTCCACCAGGAGCCGCTGGCATGCCAGGCTATCCCCTACCTCCCCCCGGGGGGAGAGCAGCCCAGCAGGTGCTCAATCCTCAACCACCACTGCTGACCCCCGGCGCCGTAGCTCGCTCCCAAACCTGGGTTGCCAGGCGTGTCCAGCGCCTCAACCCTCAGCGCCACTGGGCCGGCTTAGACTACCATGTTAACCACACATGTCAACACACAGGTGACAGCGGATACCCACTCTGGCCCTGGCTGCTCACCCCATACCGGTGCCCGTCAACCCCAGCGGAGAAGCGATGCAGTGAGGCACACGCCAGCACATGGAACATCATCAAGTGTGTGTTTGGGCTGCTGAAGGCCTGGTTCCATTGCCTGGACAGGTCTGGCAGTGCTCTACAGTACAGTCCCTCAAAGGCCTGCGGCCTATTCTTGGCCTGCTGTATGCTACACAACATGGCCACTGACCATGGGATAGCTGTCACTCGTGCCACACCATGGTGCCCACAGCATCGCCAGGTGTGGTGGCCGGTGGGTGGACAACTGCTGATACAGTGGGCACTGTGCAGGCCACAGTGAAGATGTCAGCATCAGGCACCGGTGGGGCATGGATGCCCACAGGGCCCATTGGCCTGCAACCGTTTCCCTTCCCTGTCCTCCACTTTCCCTCCCTTGTATCCTTGTCTAGCCATGTCCCCTGTCCCTGCCTCCCTTTCCCAGCCTCTCAGTTTGTTTGTGGCCTCCCCATTCCTTGCTCCCTGTACCCGTTAATTGTTATTCTGTAAATAGTTGTTTCTTGACTGATTTTAATGCATACTTCTATGGTTAGCCATCTGTGTCTGTGTCTGCTTTGCAGCTGGCATGTGGAGCCATACTGCAGTGGTGTGCGTGGTGGCCAAGTGGTATGTCTGTGGTTGACTGGGGATTGTGCCTGGTGGTCTCTGCCCAGTGGCTGGTGGCTGTGCCCTGGTGTGGCCATGTGCTCTGTTCATGTTGTGTAGCATGTGCGTTGTGTGCTGTTGGCATGTGTGTTGTCAGCTGTGGTCCAGGTGGCGTGTCCCATGCCTTCCTGTGGGTGTTGCTGGTGGCTGTTTGCCAGTGGTCATTGGTGCCATCCTGCCTCCATGCACCACTGTGGTGCGCATGATCAGGGGCCTGCTGCCGTGTGCCTGCCATGACTCCCTCCTGGCATCCTCTGCACCCTGGTGGTGGTCTATCCTGCCCTGGTGGCATGCTCCTTGCTGAGCCTGTTGTCCTGTGTCTCGGTGCATGTACCTCTGCCCCTTGCACAGCCCTGGTTGTGCTATGGTGCATCTCTGCGATATTCAGCCATGTTGTGCTGGCACTTGCCATCATGCGCAACGTTTGAATATCGCGTTCGGTGTGCCATGGCGCAGTGTACTTGTGCTGCACTGCTACTGCGCCTGCCTCTGGTGCATTTCTGAATATCCCAATAGTTGAAATAATAAAAGGAATGCTTCTTTTAATATGGCTTGATGAAGGTTTTCATCAATATTCTCTGTTGTTTAACGTCACTTTACTTGCAGCTATAGTAACTTTCTGGGACAACACATGTACAGAAACAGCTGAGAATAGTGAGTTATATTAAAAAACACTCCTTTTATTACTTCATATGTGAAAAAAAGTACTAAAACAGACTCGAGATGTGAAAAAATGGGTATCATGTAAGTCAGGAGATGGGTACTCTAAAATAGAATAAACAAGCATTTGTCAATGCTGAATGTTGTCTCGCTGGCATTGGCATTGGTAGTGCAGGAGTTAGAGATGCATAATAGGAATGGCAGTGAACTATTGAACTGACACCAACCCCACTCCCACCCTGCAGAGAGTGACAGGTGTTGGGGAGTGCTTTTGGATCGTCGGCTATAATGCTCATGCCATTGTACCTCACCCTACCCTGTAGACACTGACAAGTGTCATGGTGTGCTTTGGGGTCTTTGGGCCTTATACTTATCCCATTCCATAAGGAAATTGGCTGAGATGGGTGCAGCACAGGAGAGTGGGGTGAACTTTAGGGCTGAACACTCCAAGGCAGACCTCGATGCCTGTCACCGACTGCAGGGTGGGGGTGGAATGGTGTGAGCATTACAGCCAATGATCCCAAGTCACACCCCTGATGCCTGTCAGTCTCTACAGGTTGGGAGTTGCAGTTGGAAACCCTAACGCCATAGACTTGTGTTGGTATTTTCACTCCAAATTTTCAACATAGGCTTTTTGTGACCCCAACTCATGAAGAGCGGCACTATCAGTTTGTTAGCTGAAAGGTAGTTTTGCACAACGGCTATGCCATTTGGCGACACAGAGATGAAAACACATTTTGGGCAGTGTGTGAAAAATGACAACTGTATTGCTCATGAGGAGGTGTAAAAAAATAGCAACATTGAAAATCTGGAATGAAAATATTAAAAACTGGTGAAGTCATGAGCATGCATAGAAAGTGTGCAACACACATCCGTAGCCCAATTATTTTTGGGATTTTTTTAACCACATTTTCAAAATAGGCATTTTGAGACCTCCCCTCAAGAACAGTGGCATTGTGATTTTGTTAATTTGTCCCAAAAATTAATTTCCTGTAGCAATCACGCCATTGTGCGCCACAGGTGTGAAAACACATTTTGGACAGGATGTGAAAAATGACAGTTGTACGGTTCATAAGGAGGTGTGGAAAAAATGCCAGTGTTGAAAATCTGGCATGAAAATATTGCAGATTTGCAAAGTTACAAAGGTGTGTGGAAACTGCGCAACGCACGCTTGTAACACAGTAATTTTATGGACTTTCGTCACCAGATTTTCAACATAGGTATTTTAGGACTTCTGCTCATGAACAGTGTCACCATCATTCCTCAAACTGTCCTGAAAACTGATTTTGCACTGGCGACCGTGCTATTCTAGGCGGATGTGCAAATACACATTTGGCCAGGATATGTAAAATGACAGCTGTACTGTTCATGAGGAGGTATGGAAAAATGCCAAGTTTGAAAATCTGGAGTGGAAATATTACAAATTCATGAAGTTACGAGCGTACGTGGAAACTGCGCAACACACACTCATAAAACAGCCATTTTTTTGGATTTTTTCCACCAAATTTGCAACATAGGCTTTTTGAGAGCCCTCTCATGAACAGTGGCACTGTCATTTCAATTGGTCCCAAAAGGTGATTCTGTGCAGTGACCGAGAAATCACCTTTTGGGACTGAATACCACCATGACAGTGACTGAATTCATGAGGAGTGGTCCCAATAACCCCATGTTGAAAATTTGTGTAAAAATTCCCAAAAATGCCCGAGATATGCACCAAAGTTGAAAATACCCTATTTATGCCATTATACAGCTTACCGGCATTTCTTCAGTTCATGGTTGGCTTTGAAGAGTGCAGACGTGTTTCCTGTCACGAAGATCATCGCGTAGACTCCGGAGGTAAGTATGGGGTGAGGGGGAGTGGGGAGGCAGGGTGCGCAGTGGGTGGGTGGGATGTAGGAGGGGGCAGGAGACCACGAGGGACCGTTTCTTTTCACATGGTGAAAAAAGGAAACATCGTGGGATGTTTGTTTTCAGGGATTTGGCATGCTGGGGTGGGCTCCCAGCATGCCACCTAAGTGTTTTGGGGAGATACTGAGCTGATGGGGATTGGGCACCCTGTCAGCACATACCGAGGGGACAAGAGCCAGGGGATTTGGCACCCCTCAGCACACTAACAAAGGCTTGGGGACATTATGCCAGCGGGGTGGCTCCCCATCAGCAAAATAAATGGGGAAGGGGGATTAAAGCAGATGGGTATTGGACCCCCCCATCGGCAAAGAAAGACTGTTGGGGGAGCGCATGATGCCAAGGGGGATTGGGCACCCCCTCAGCATACATTTTAAATAGAGGTGTCATTATGCCGACATGGATTGGGCTCTCCTGTCAGCAAAAGAATTGGGTTGGGGCACTCTGCAGGCACTGTCACCAGGACAGGCATGTCAGGAGGGCTTGTTATTTGGACATTTTGTTAGATCTGGTGGCCACTTGACATATGCCTTGTGTCAGTGCCTGCAGCTGCCTCATTGGGGAATGAGGGATGCACCTACTGATGTGTGCCCTGCATTCACCCACAGCTACTGCTCCTCCAACTCTGCTACTAATGCAATATGTTGGCTGCGCAACCACACGAGCCAACATAAAAGGTATACATCAAAATGTTTATGGCTATCATGCACTGCTGCTTAATTGTGAGGCTGTTCCCAGTTTGTACTTTGTGTGCAAAAACATTTTTTAAGTTTACTGTTTATCGCTGTATAGTACATTGTATCAGACTGTCTCTGTTAACTTGCAAGCTGACATTTTCTGTAACTACAAATGTTGTTGGTCCTGCTGTAATCCCTGGGCCAAGTACAGTTATAGAGGATTGTACTTAGCCCTGGGAGAACAGCAGGACTGGCAAACATCGGACTGGATTTGTAAACTTTCTAACATGCATTTCAGGCTCTTTAATCCTCACTGCTACAGCCCCTCTCTGATGTCAGCAGTAGGGAAGTCTGAGATTTGTAGTTTCAGGAAAATGTAAATTAATAGATCAACAGAAACAATGTGTTGCACTGTACTATACTGCAGTAAACAGTAAAAAATATGTTTGCACACAAAGTGCAAATTGGGACCAGCCTCACACTTGGGTGGGGTGCTCTAAGTGTTGCCAGTTCCCCTATAAATGTTATCAGAAGTTTTGAAAGCACTCTAATAGCTAACAGGCAAACAATGCAGTTTACAGAGCACAGGAGTAAAGTAGTTTGACCTACAGAGGTCAGAACACACACTACTGTACCCCGCACCAACTGTAGGCAGCAGTCTGTTTCACTCGATGGAGTGCATTTCAGTAGTCCAGCTGAGATGCATGCGACCAATGTGTGTACTAGCATTCTCATGTTGTTTGAACCCAGGTGAGAGTGCAACCTGGCATTATTCCACAGATAACAAAAGCAACTCTTGATTGCAGAGGAAAAGTGGGATTCCAGGGTTAAACTGGCATTAAGAGCCACCCTGGATTTTTGGTCATGCCCCTAACCTCCAATTAAAGTTCTCCATGTGAGACTTGGTTGTACTTCCTCTGACACCTTGGTACTGCTTGGGCTCAACCAGTTTTAGATAATTCAGAAACATTGATGTAAACACATTTTGAACAATTCTCCATCAGGAGTGAATGAGAGGCAGAGTTGAGTGTCATCCCCCCCAATAAAAAACAGGATCTTGGATGTAAGGGGGACACCGTGCCACCTATTTGATGCAAATTACAAATACATAACTATATCAAAATATTTGTAGCCCGAGCTGGTACTTATGGTTAAGGAAAGGGTTAGTGTCAGATTTATTGCCCAAATTATTGTTGTAGTGAAGAGATCTGTGACTTTTTCCTTAGCGGTATATATTCACCAGAGAGAGGGGTTCAACTGACTATTTATGTACATGCATCAGTGCAAGATCCTAGGCAGCACAGACATTGGCCTGTCAAATTTCAACCCTGGGCACCCAGATAGCACTGTAGTAGGAGAAGGACACAGACTGATGCCTACAGGGAACAGTGTGGGGCTGTGGGGTGTCACAGGTAGGCTGACAGTACAGGCAGGCCCATATTACCAGGGTGGTTGTGTTAATCTCATATAACATCACTGTGCTTCCCAACTGATGTGCTAAGCACTATTTTCTCCTGCAAGGTTGTGGTTAATAACTGCGTATTGTTATTTGCATGTTTGGTGTCCATAGTTGTCATTAGCTGGATGTGTGGAAATGCATTGTTGTATACTCATGGGAAATGTTCTGAAGTGCAGAGCTGGCTTGGTACTGCAGCCCAGGAGGAGGTGCCATACATCTAACGAGGCCCATTTTAATTCTCTGGGTGGAGGTACCATGCTATTAGATTTAGGATATGAGCCTCCAGTTCATCAAGGAGTAAAGACACAACCCCCTCATTCTTTCTGAATCTTTGAGGCAAGGGGTGTCACCACTTGACAACTTAGCATCCCAGCAGTGATACATTGGGCAACCCAAGGAGATATTAATGAAGAACACATCTATCACACATGGAATCAAAGCCATGTTACACACATCGGTTACAAACCTGTTAAAAGCATGTTACTACTTATTATACCCCAGTAACATAAAAAATCAGGACGCCATTGATAACAAGATGTTGCATCTCTGCTGAGCTGTGGGGACTCATTGGAAGGGGCTAAAGTGCAACTTATTATGCAAGGGGAATGGGATTTCAGCATAGCAAATTATGTTTCAAATGACCCCCAAGATGCACCAGAGTGCACCAAATTTGACATATTTTCTGGGGGCCGGACCCTCGGCATTTTATTGTTGTCCTGAGCACCCACTGCATGCCTTGCTAAAAAAGTCACTGCACACCACTGTACCTGACCTAATCAGGACAGACTTCTTGGAATTATTGTACTGTATTTGGGTAAACAGAATCTGAGAGAGGCATTTTACCCATGTTACTACTGCAGTTACTGTGTGAGGATTATTTTACTCTTCATCATAGTAACTGCAAGGTGGTAAGCAACAACAGGCATCACCCCTGTCCACCTCGATCCACCTTTAGACCACAAAAACAAACCATTCCCAACAACTACAAAAAAAATCAAGAAACAGTTTTGATTTTGTAACTGGACTGGATAAACCAAGTAGTGGCAGCTGAGTTGCACAGACGACGCTCCTGAGCTCTAGTGGAGTATTAGCTATGCCACTGGGTGCCGTATAGAGATCAGACAGAGTGTTCCATCCAGCATTGTTCTTATATGTTCTGTGATGATGTACTTTAAAAAACAATAAAAGCTATTTTTTTTACTGGTGTTGTGATCTATTTATTGTGTATTTTAATAAAGAATAATATAAATCAGTCTTGTGTCTTTTGTGTGGTTTTTCTGGCAGTTCTGGTTATTAAAAAAAAATGATCAAGAAAGTAGTCAGTATGATGTTGCTGTTGCCGCCCGCATCGCGCTTGTGTCATGTCTGTGACTGTCAGAATCTGTCTGGTAAATTTAGCCTACCGCGCTGTTTTTTTGGCTGCTGGAATAGCTATGAAACACAGTACCATAGCATGCAGCCTATCAAAATGAAGCTTATGATGTTCCCTCCACGACACAATACCCCTCATTAGTTTCCTGCCTTTGAGCCAGGCTATATAAGCCAAAAACTGTTACTCCGCCATTTTACTCACCAAAACGGTCTGAGGTAGGTCTGAAACGATGGCAGATATAAAGACTGCCTTATTATCTTCCTAGTTAGCAATTTTTTTTTGTTAAAAGCAGCATTCTTCTGTCGATAAACAAGAAAGGAAGTTGGGCGCACTGTAAAAATAACCCCACAGTCCAGGAGATGTTTTGCTCATCTGTGCATTTCACTGCCACCGAGTCTCTGAATTGAATCAGTGTTGCCTGGTTTAAAGAGATATCCATAGTGACCTGCACTACAATTCCACTAATGTTTGTATTCAGTTAAACAAGAATATTACTGTAAATACAAACAGTCAAATTTGTAGAAATTGTTGATGAGAGATCTGCTCTCGCTTTATGTGCTATAAACCGGTCCGATATTGAAAGTTTGCATTCTGAGCCAGCATGGGTTCATATTGTGCCGCTTAGTTAGGTATCCTGTGCGTTTTTTTTTTCTTTATGTCCCCTTTTTGTCATTCTGCCATCCACCAGCTCGATGTAAAAATACTAACTTGTGAAGTAGCAGCCACTCCAGTCCTTGGATCATTCCACAACTTGGGATGCAGGCTGATTGTTTCACTGACCCGAAATTCCAGGACCAATGATGACTTGAGCTGCCACCCCCCTCATCCCTCCAGTTTGTGGTCTATCTCTACTGTGACTTCATGAGTCAGATGATTTTTATGCTCGATGCAGAATCCTGCATATACATTTTATTAGCAGGATCCTGCATCAAACCTTTATTGTCTGTTCTTTAAAATTATACATGTGTCAATGGCGAACCTAATCCCACGGTCGGCAACAAGCACCCCCCCAGTTCCTACCTCTCTCAGGAGTCCCACTAGATTGGAGGCACAGTGTGATGGTTTTCATCATGGGGGACTCGTCGTTAAAATAATCACCTCCTCATGCATCAGCTGGTCACTTCCAATGCCCGATGGATGATGCTTCACCAGTAGTGGTACACTTGTCCTTGTTAATTTTGCAGTGTGTGTTAATTTAACCAAATCCCACTCGAGTCAAACCTAAATAATTCTCCCCGAGCCTTACCGTTGCATAGGCTCCCCCCCAACACGACGATGTCACCACTCTCCCTAGTCCCACTGTGCATTGACACAGCACTAGTGCAGTAGAAGATTTTGAATTGAATTAATTAAAATGCTGGTCTCGTTTTACTGAATTCTGCAAGCAATCAACACACCTTGATAGAAGAGAACCTTTTTCATGTTGCCCATAATGAAGTAGTACTACTACTAGTAAACAAGCACTCCCCTTTTTTCTTTTTGATAGTAACTGCTGTTTCTCTCACTCATTTAATTTCCTTGGTCCCCCATCACCCCACCCCTGTCCATGCCAGTCCCCTACACATTCATCTAGCCCCTGCTTTACGAAATAGCTTAGGACAGGAGGATAAATATAAGGAATGTAAAATTATAGTAGATGCAAGACAATTGCCATAGAGTTACTACTAGCAGAAGACCACTGGCAAGGTTATTAAATCATGGTTATCCCAGTTTAATGTGCATTCTAGAGTCTATTGTTTCCTTTACAAATTAAGTGGGGTTAAATTAATGTTATTCATCTCCTGATACTTGGGGGGGGGGTGTAAAGTAATGAGGCTTGGCGAGGAGTTATGTGGGTGATACTAGATTAATAACCTCTCCAGAAATTTTTATATGAATATTTACAGTATCACATTGATTGAACCATGATGAACAAGTGAATTATGTCTATCGATTAAAAAGTAGGTGGATGAAGTAAACAAGCATTTGTCAATGCCGAATGTTTGCTTGCTGGCATTGGCATTGGTAGTGTAGAAGTTACAGAGCTGCATAATAGGAGTGGCAGTGAAGTATTGAACTGAAGCCAACCCCACCACCACTCTGCAGAGAGTGACAGGCATTGGGGTGTGCCTTTGGGTTGTCAGGCATAACGACCATGCCATTTCACCACACCTTACCCTGCAGACACTGACAAGTGTCACAGTGTGCCTTGGGGTTTTTGGCCCTTATGTGCACCCCATTCCATCAGAAAATACGGTGAGATGGGTGCGGTATAGGAGAATGGGGTGAAGTTTGGGCCCAAGAGTCTGAGGCACACCTTGATGCCTGTCACTGGCTGCAGGGTGTGGGTGGGGTGGAATGGTATGAGCCACGCAGGCAAGAATCCCAAGTCACACCCTGATGCCTGTCATTCTCTACCAGGGTGGGGCATTATGGTCAGAAACCCTAACGCCTCAGGCATTCGTTGGTTTTTCCCAAATTTTCAACATTTTTTTGTGACCCCACCTCATGAACAGTGGCAATATCAGTTTGTTGGCGAAAACTGCTTTTGCACAGCGACTATGGCATTTGGCACCACATTGCAAAACACATTCGAACAGGATGTGAAAATGACAGCGGTACTGTTCATGGGGAGGTGTAAAATGGCAATGTTGAAAATCTGCTGTGAAAATCTTGAAAAAATTGGTGAAGTCACGAGCATGCGTAGAAACTGTGCAATGCACACCCGTAATGTAACTAGTTTGAGGATTTTTTTACAGCAGATTGTTAACACAGGCATTTTGGGACCTCCGATCATGAACAGTGCCAGTGTGATTTTCTTTATCTGTCCTGAATAATGATTTCCCACAGCGACCACGCATTTCTGTGGTGAAAGTGTGAAAACACATTTTGGCCATGTTGTGGAAAATGACAGCTGTACTGTTCATAAGGAGGTGTGGAAAAATGCCACTGGTGAAAATCTGGACTGAAAATATTGCAAATTCATGAATTTACGAGGGTGCTTGGAAACTGTGCAATGCTCACTTGTAACACAGTCATTTTATGGAGTTTTGTCACCAAATTTTCAACATAGCCATTTTAAGACCTCTGCTCATGACCAGTGTCACTGTGATTTTCTTAATCTGTCCCAAACATTGATTTCGCACACCGACTATACCATTGTGCGCTACATGTGCGGAAGCACATTTTGGGTGAGATGTGAAAAATGGTAGCTGTACTGCTCATAAGGAAGTGCGGTAAAAATGGCACTGTTGAAAATCTGGTGTGCAAATATTACAAATTCGCAAACTTGCCAGCATGCGTAGGCACTGCGCAACGTGCTCCTAAAACAGTCATTTTTGGGAATTTTTTCACCAAATTTTCAACATAGCCATTTTAAAACCTCTGCTCATGATCAGTGTCACTGTAATTTTCTTAACGTGTCCCATACATTGATTTCGCACACCGACTGCGCCATTGTGCGCTACATGGGCAAAAACACATTGTGGGCAAGATGTGAAAAATGACAACTATACTGCTCATAAGGAGGTGTGGTAAAATGGCAATGTTGAAAATCTGGAGTGAAAATATTGAAAATTCGCAAACTTAAGAGCGAATGAGGAACTGCGCTAACACACCGTAGAAACAGTCATTTTTAGGAATTTTTTCCACCAAATTTTCAAAATAGGCTTTCTGAGAGCCCACCTTATGAACGCTGGCATTGTCATTTTGTTAATCATTCCGGAAAGGTGATTTTGTGCAGTGGCTGCAAAATCACCCTTCGGGCCTGAGTAACGCCATGACAGTGGCAGCATTCATGAGAAAGGGTCCCAAAAACCCCATGTTGAAAATTTGGTGCCAAAATTCAAAAAAATGCCCGAGATATGCAACAAAGTTGAAAATACCCTATCTATTACATTATACAGCTAACCGGCACTTCCTCAGTTCGTGGTTGGCTTTGAAGAGTGCAGACGTGTTCCCGGTCCACCGAAGATTGTCGCGCCGGACTCCGGAGGTAAGTATGGGGTGAGGGGGGTGTGGGGAGGCAGGGTGCACAGTGGGTGGGTGCAGGTGGGGGCAGGGAGACTGCGAGGGACCGTTTTTTAATTTACAGGTTTTTTTTTTATCACTAAGACGATGCAGGACATTTGCCATGCTGGTGGGCTCCCAGCGTGGCAGCTGGAAAAACTTTTGGGGGCTGGAGCCGATGGGGGATTGGGCACCCCATTGGCCTACGGGCTTGTGCCACGCTGGGGTGGGCTCCCAGCGTGGCAGCTCTAAAGCTGTTGGGGTTGGAGCTGACGAGATTGGGCACCCCATCAGCCATGCAGGCGTGTGCCACGCTGGGGTGGGCCTCAGCGTGGCACCAGGAAAGCTTTTTGGGGGCGTGAGCCGACGGGCATTGGGCACCTCGTTGGCTATGCTACAGTATGTGCGTGGGGAGGTGTCACAGCACACAATATGCGTGCGTGCATGTTCAGGGGGGAGCTCTGCTCACTGAAGCGGAGCTCTCCCTTTCAACTGTATGCCACTGCATTTTCAGCTGTCATAGACAGCTGGAGCAGTGATTGGCGCACTGCAACTGCGCCTGCAAACACACTGACTGAATTGGAAGAGTCTGACACACCTCTGGAAAACTCGGTTGATGGCACTATGTTTCTTGCACATGCGAGCAAGCAAACATAAAAATGTATATATATTCCATATTCTTGCTGTCTTTAAGTTTATATGTGTATTGTGTGTTGGCGAGTTATGTGTGGGTGGTTGGAGGTTTGTGTGGATGAGTTGTGGGTTGTGTGTGTGCGTGCATGGTAATGTATGGGCGTAGGTCTTTTCGGGTTGTGGGTGTGCAGAGGTGGTGGTGTGGGTGCATTTGTGTGCATGTCTGCTACAGAGTTGGATTCTTTTCCCCCAAAGACTACTGGCTTGCTGCTCCTTTGTGCTTGCAATTGCATATCTCCCTTTTTGCCCACCATCTCCTCGCCAATGCCTTTCCTCATTCAATCATTGTCCTGTGTGCCCTGCACCCTGGGTGGTCTGCCACTGACTAACCTACTGTAAGTTAAGGGACCCACCATGGGAGGAAGTCAGAATTTGTGATGCAGTGCCACTGTGGCAGGCACATGAGTTCGGTTAGATTAGAGTAGGGGATGGACTCTGAGGAGGTGCAATTTGGTGAGTGGTGGGTGGGTGGAGGATGAGGAGCGTCCACTATCTGATCAATTTTTCTTGGTTGATGTGACATGATCAAGATCGAAGCTGAGTGACATCCGCCATGGTGCTGAAAACAGTGAAGCTTGATTGTAGCTGTGACTCTTGCCTCCACCAGGGGTGCAGCTAAGCCTGCTTGATTTGAGAAGGTGAGCAGCAATTGGGCGGTAAAGCCTACCACCCTGCTTGTCCTTCGACTACTGTTAATATATGAATGTGTCTGTTCACCAACCCACGTCATTGTTGTCATCTCCTGCGAAAGTGAAACCACTGGGCTGGCGGATTTTAGTTTTCAGTATAATAAATAGGCTCAGTTGCCCAAAGATTACCTGAACTTCAATCTTAGCCCCAGGTGGTATAAACACATGGTGGACTAGCTAAGTCAAACTGCATCAGAAATTGTGGGGTAGGGATACTAACTAGTAGTACAGCCAGACATGCTGCTGGTCGGTGTAGCTGCAGTGCATTGTGATGTCCACCTTCATGGGGTGTGGTGTGGTGTGTGGCTGAAGTGTCGTTCAGTCAACCTTGTTGGTGTGGGATGTAGGGTAAACATACGTGTGTGTTAGATTTGGGAAGGCTCAGTCAGTATACTGGGGAGGAGGATAGAGAGGAGAATCATGTTTTCTAGTATAAGCAGTTTTGGGGTGGGTGAGGGGTGTCGTGTGTGGCGGTGGTAGACATGTGTAGTTTGCATGTGATCAGGTGGTTGGCATGTTTGTGTGTCAGGTGATTTGTGTGTATGCATTTTTTTTCTACATGGATGCCAGTCCGTCTTGTCGGTGCCATGTTGCTTGGGTCTGTTGCTGATGGTCGGTGGTGGGACAGGTCTGGCAGACTGGTAGGCATGCAGAGAAAAGTTTTTCTACATCATGGTGATGGTAGCAGAGTTGCAGACAGGCAGAGAACAATGTTTCTCTGCCTGTCTGCCCCTCCGCACACCATCACCATGGTGTAGAACAATTTTTCTCTGCATGCCTACCAGTCTGCCAGGCCCGTCCCACCACCAACCATCAGCGACACACCCAAGCAACGTGTCACGGACAAGACAGACTGGCATCCATGTCGTAAAAAATGCTTCTGTTCTGGCATGCACACCTGCCCCTCTTCCAACCACCGCCTAAGGCCAGAACAGTTTTTCTATATGCTTTGATCTGTCATGCCCGTCCCACCACCAACCATCAGCGACAGACCGAAACATCATGGCACAGACCAGGCGGACTGCCATCCATGTAGAAAACAATGTTTTTCTACATGGATGCCGGTCCACCTGGTCCGTGCCATGATATTTGGATCTGTTGCTGATGGTTGGTGGTGAGACGGGCCTGGCAAGTTGATGCTAGGTAGGCATGTACTAGAAAAAAATTGTTCTGGCCTTAGGTGGTGGTGGGAAGAGGGGCAGCTGTGCATGCCAGAACAGTACAGTTTTTTTCTACATGGATGCCAGTCCTCCTGGCCCATGCCATGATGCATGGGTCTGTCGCTGATGGTCAGTGGTGGGACGGGCCTGGCAGACTGGTAGGCATGTATAAAGAAATTGTTCTAGACCATGTTGATGGTGCGCAGAGATGCAGGCGAGCACATAACAATGTTTTTCTACATGGATGCCAGTCCGCCTGGTCCGTGCAATGTTGCTTGGGTGTTGTCGCTGATGGTCGGTGGTGGGACAAGCCTGGCTGACTGGTAGGTAGGCATGCTGAGAAAAATTATTCTTCACCATGCTGATGGTGTGCAGAGGGGATGACAGGCAGACAAACATTGTTCTCTGCCTGTCTGCCCCTCTGCACAGCATCACCATGGTCTAGAACAATTTTTTTCTCCATGCCTACCCATCTGCCAGGCCCGTTCCACCACCAACTATCATCAGTGACAGACCCAAGCAGTGTGGCATGGACCAGACGGACTGGCATCCATGTATAAAAAAATGTTCTGAGCCAGCATGCACACCCGCCCCTCTTCCAACCACTGCCTAAGTCCAGAACAATTTTTTTCCTGCATGCTTACCAGTGTGCCATAACCGTCCGACCACTGACCATCAGTGACAGACCCAAGCATCATGTCACAGCTCAGGCAGACTGGCATCCATGTGAAAAAGACTGTTCTCGCCAGCATGCACACCCAACCCTCTTCCAACCAGCGTCTAAAGGCTAGAACAGTGTTTTCACAGCATGCCTACCACAGTCTGCCGGCCGTTCCACCACCGACCATCAGTGACAGACCCAAGTAGCATGGCACGGACCAGGTGGACTGGCATCCTGGTAGAAAACAATGTTTTTCTACATGGATGCCAGTCCACCTGGTTCATGCCATGCTACTTGGGTCTGTCACTGACGGTTGGTGGTGGGACAGGCCAGGCAGACTGGTAGGCATGCTGAAAAAAACTGTTCTGGCCTTAGGCAGTGGTTGGAAGAGGGCCATTTGTGCATGCTGTCTCAGAACAATGGTTTTCTACATGGATGCCAGTCTGTGTGGTCTGTGCCAAGCTGCCTGGGTCTGTCGTTCATGGTCAGAGATGGATCTTTTTAAAACCAAAGGAATTTTTATGCCACATTTGGGAACAGCACTACTGAGGATGTAACTAAGTCAGAGATTAGGATGGGGAGAGCAGTACTACCATGCAGGGTAGGAACATGAAAAAGAATAACATTCCCTGGTGGTCCAGTGGACCTGCTCCTCAGCCAGATTGCGGGCTTAAATAAAAAATAAAAATCCCTAGTGGTACAGCGGTACACCCCTCCCCACCCGTCAACTCAGACCCACCATACCGCTCAGCCCCAGTCAGCGGTGGGTGGCAGCTTCCCAACCGTAAGCTGCCCGTCTGCCCACCAACTGACAGTGTACAGTATGGCTGTACGCCTATTGGTCAACTGTGTGGGCCAGTGGGCATGCAGACCCTACCATACTACACAGTCCAGAAATGTGAATGAATCATTCACATTTCGGGACTGTGTAGCAGTACGGTATGGTATGCACGCCATTGGCCCATGCAGTGGACCAATAGGTGTACAGCTGTACTGTATGTTGTCAGTCGGCACTGTGCCTGGCGGCTTCTTGGTGGGGAGCTGCCGCCCACCATTGACCGGGGGGGAACGGGGTTGGGAGGAGTGTACCGATGGACCACCAGGGATTCTGTTTTATTTAAGCCTGCAATCGGGCTGAGGAGCGGGACCACCAGGGAATGTGTTATTCTTTTTCTTTTTGCCCGCACCTCCCTACTCCTCTCCTGCCACTTGCACTGTCACAGTGCACAGTGAGGCCACTCTCAGTGCCATATTCAATGGTGCTGAGCCATGGCGCAGCACCTTTGAATATCGCCTGGTCCTTGTCCTGGCGCAGCCCAGTTGTGCTGCACCAGGCTTCCGCCCATGCCTGGTGCATTTCTGAATATCCCACCCCCTGTGTTTAAATGCATGCACACATTATGGATGCTGATTTTCTTGCTCACTGTTTAAATAAATCATAACTTTTAAACTTTAATCTCTGTGTCTTTTTTGTTTTGAGTGAGTGTGTGCATTTGTGTTGGGTGTTGTGGGAGTTGGGGTGTGTGTGTGTCTCATGTGTGTAGGTGGTGGGGGTGTACATGAGAATCCATGATATTAATGTAGCTATGCCACAGTATGCATTCTGCTGTTTGTCCTAGTGTTCTATCTGTTTCATTAGAATGGCAATATCTGTATGTCTCTTTCATTGAAATAAACCTATAATATATGCCCCATTAAATGCCTGTTGCAGTTT
Organism: Neoceratodus forsteri; assembly: GCA_016271365.2. Lineage (NCBI taxonomy): Eukaryota > Metazoa > Chordata > Ceratodontiformes > Ceratodontidae > Neoceratodus > Neoceratodus forsteri. The sequence goes on along the minus strand of JADMNL010000034.1, from coordinate 62,720,761 downwards.
TTCTTTAAATAAACATATTTTCCACCAACAACCATCAGCGTCACGGACTCAAGCAGCGTGGCATGGATAAAGGGGACTGGCATCCACGTAGGAAAGAATCTTAATATGAGTCTGCATGCACATCCGCCCCTCTCCCAACCACTGCCTATAAACACAGAACACTTTTTTCCTGTAAGTTGTATGCCTATGCCAGTCCCGTCCCACCAGACTGACCATCAGCGACAGACTCGAGCATGATTATTATGGCACAGCCCTGGCAGACTGGCACTCATGTAGAAAAAGACTGTTCTATGACAGCATGCACACCCAGTCCTCTTCCAACCACTGCCTAAGGCCAGAATACTGTTTTACAGCATGCCTACCACCAGTAGTCTTGCCTGGCCCCGTTCCAACACAGACCATCAGCGACAGACCCAAGTAGCATGGCATGGACCAGGTGGCCTGACATCCTTGAAGAAAACAATGTTTTCATACACGGATGCCAGTCCACCTGGTCTGTGCCATGCTACTACTGGGTCTGTCGCTGGTGGTCGGTGATGGGACAGGCCAGGCAGAATGGTCGGCATTCTGAAAAAAACTGCTCTGGTCTAGGCGATGGTTGGAAGTGGGTGGGTCGGGTGTGCATGCTGTCTAGTGTCTCAGATTGGAACAGTGTTTTCTAAATAAATGTGTGCCAGTCTGCCTGTGCTGTGCCACGATGATCATGCTTGTGTTTGCTGATGGTTGGTGGTGAAATGGGCCTGGCAGATGATGTAATAGAAAAAAAAATTGTTCCATACCATGATGATGTGCAGATGGGCAGAGACAGGCAGACAAACATTGGTACGAAACAATATATTTTTCCACATACAACTTGTGTGCATGACTTGTGATGTCAGGGCACCCAATTAGCAGTGTGCATCTACCCTGTCCGGTAACTGATCAATTGCATTAATGTGACCGTGTGGTGTTGCTATCCCCTCCCCACTCCTCTGCTGTTACTAGTTATTTGATGTCTCAATAAAACCGAAGTTACCTTACTTTCTTGCCACACACCCCCCTCTCCACCCACGGTCACCCTACCATTTGAATACATAGTCTGCATTTTCAAAGTAGCTTACACCTTCACTGGAAACAAAATAACGACACACATGATTTCAAGGAAAAAACACAACTTTATTTGTACAGCAGATCCTAGGGTGGAAAAAAAGGTTAGTAAATAGTATATGGTAGTGCAATGTAACGTTGACTCTACTTGTTCTCCTGCTTCCCATCTAAGAAGTAAGATTCTTTCAAGCCTATCCCATACATACTTCAAGCCTACAATACTGCTTTCACTCCCACCAATTCCACTGGAAGAATGTGTCCTTCCAGGCAATCTGTCCTACATTTCCTTCACTGTACCAGTTCACTGAATGTTCCTGCTGTCCATCTTTTCCTTTGAAAATATTCCCTTCCATGCGTATAGTAGTATCGTGGATAGTGGTACCTCAATCAGACTCAGCAGCTGATTATCCAGGGGGAGGTCTCACTTCAAATATTTTACAGTTCCAGCTGTTCACTGGGAGTCTGAGAATACAATGGGGGGGATCATAAGTAAAGGTGAGTGTCATGCATGTACATAATTTGATTGCACCTCTCTAGTAATATTTTTATTAATGCATTTGTATAGCTCCTTTCCTATGAGGTATGCCAAATATAGCAGTACAGTCTTTGTGCCCTCATTTAATTCTTATGCTCATAATTACAAATGCGGCTTTGTAAACCAACAGCATTGCAGAGGAATTGAATGAAAGTGGATGAGAAGAGCACCGTAGAGCATGGTACAGTATTAATACAGTATTCATGGAATGAAGATTGGTATTGGTAAGTTAAGTATATTCATCATGCAGTCAATGTAATTCATTGCTTCCGATGATGGAGCAAATGGAAATTATGGAGGCTATGGTGAGTAAAACGAATTTTTTGTATATGATGAAATATAAACAAATGCACTGTATGTATTGTAATTGTCATGTGGGTAGCTATCTCGATTTTGTTCCGTCCGACAGGATGAAGATCCATCAAGAAGATAAAGAAATATTGTGGCCATGATTTCGATATCTGTCGTGAGTTAGGGGCCAGTGAGTGTGTAGGACGACGTCCGATCTTTTCTCCTACATGCAGTTAATACTGGTGATCAATCGTGAAATTATACCGCCGTCCATAGAATCTTGGCGTAGATATCTCGATTTCGTTCCGTCCGACAGGATGAAGATCTGTTAAGAAGATAAAGAAATATTGGCATGATTTTTATTCCTGTCGTGAGTTAGGGGCCGGTGTGTGTAGGACGACGTCCGATCTTTTCTCCTACACACAGTTAATACCGGTGATTGATCGTGAAATTACGCTGCTGTCCATAGACTCTTGGAGTAGATATCTCGATTTCATTCCTTCCAACAGGATGAAGATCCATAAAGAAGATAAAGAAATATTGTGGCCATGCTTTTGATTCCTGTTGTGAGTTAGGGGCCGGTGAGTGTAGGACGACGTCCAATCTTTTCTCCTACATGCAGTTAATACCGGTGACTGATCATGAAATTGCACCGCCATCCATAGACTTGACAGTCTTCCTAACTTCCTTCTGATGATGGTTCTCTCTGTCTCTCACTGCAGCATTCTCCTGTTTTCTATCTGCATCCATTCATTTCACTGCATGTTGTCACTATATCTGTCCATGCACATGTAATCTGGTGTGGATTCTTTGTAATCATTGCCACGTTGTCTTGATTATGTCTTTCGTCCTCATCCAACCATATGTGTATACTATTAGTAATATTTAATGATTGATATTATATATTGCACGTAAAGAAAACAATCCTGTAGTCAGCGATCATCGGTGCTAGATAGAGGTTAGCCTAGTGTTGCATCCCAGCACGGATCAGCACAAGGCTTCCCATTCCACCAATTCAGCCGATGTACAAGCAATACTGACATCGTTGGATCTTGGTTCACAGGTCGGGTCGTGGACAAAAAAAATATACATTCTCAAATCATGACAGCACGAGGATGACGGAAACATCAGAGTGGGATCACGGTTCTCATACATGTCGGGTCCCTGAAGACAAAGTCTCAACTTCAACTAAACCAATATGAGGGAAGCGAGTGCTATACAGTGCACACAAAGAAAACAATCCTGTAGTCAGCGATCAGCGGTGCTAGATAAAGCTTTGCCGAGTGTTGCATTCCCAGCACAGATTAGCACAAGGCTTCTCATTCCGCTAAATTCACCTGATCTACAAGCAATACTGACAACATTGGATCTTGGTTCACAGGTCAGGTCCCGGATGAAAAAAAATACATATTCTCAAATCATGACAGCACGAGGATGACAAAAACATCAGATTGGGATCACGGTTGTCATACAAGTTGGGTCCCAGAAGAAAAAGATTACAAATTCAATTACAGGCAATATGAGGAAAACAAGTTCCATTACTGTTCACACAAATTATAATGCAATCCTGTAGTCTGTAATCAATTGGACCAGATAAGGGTTTGATGAGTGCCACATCCCAGCATGGACAGAAAGGGAAATTAGGGTAAGTATCATGTTTTCTTAATCAAATATGCTGTGAATGAAGAGATGCTCTTAGTACAGCCACAGCACCAGCTGTGACTGCTTTGTGCACTCAATTGGTAACTAATAATAAAAAAAAAAAATGCAGCCTAAGTAATTTAGTAAATACTAAAGCTGCAAAAAAAAAAAATATATACTGAGCTAAAATGTTCTGGTGAGTGAAATACAACTGGGCATAGCACATAAATGACATTATTACCAATAAACTGGAGAGGGGGTACTTAAAAGTCTGAAGGGGTTAATGCTGTATCATTCATATTATTTACATGACAAGGGTGGATGTATTTCAAAAAGCATTAATATACAGAAAATATGGAAAGGAGCAATGGGGAAATAAAAATAATGAAGTGGATGAAAGTAGTATTATAGCGTGTCGAGGGTGAGTGCGTGTATATAAATGTATTGCTACTGTGCATGTGTGTATTATATATATATATATATATCATCTATATATATAATGTATAAGGGATATGTAATGGAAGCATGTGTAATAAACAATTTATCTGCACAAGAACAGTTTGCCCTCGGGTAACCTCACTAGTGGAACAAGCCACTAGCGAGATGTCCAAGGTCAAACTACTCAAGTGCAGATAAATCGTTTATGCACGAGTTCTCCATCGCATATTTCATTTATGCAAATCTTTTGTAGGGGCTTTTGTTAGTCAAAAAAGTGAATACAAACTGAGTTGTCTACCATCTTTTGATGGTTAGTTTTCACTGACTAAGACTGACTTCTTAACCAGAAGAAAGGAGTACACTGATTTGTCTGGAGTGCTATGGAATTGACAATTTTATATTAATTACTATGGACGGGTGTGTGAAAATCCAGTGTAGAGTCAGTGGTCAAAGCATGTCACGTGACTGATTAAATCCTGTGTAACCTATGACTTCACTAAGGAATGGCATTTCTTAAAAAAACATAATTTAATGCATTTAAAATCTATAATTTAGCTTTGATTGTAGTAATCACAATACGGCTCCACAGGGTATAAGTTCCTGGGTTATTTACACAATTCTTGTCCTGTTGATTTACTTAGCATAGCAGCGCCTCATTTACACATCACTACTAGGTTTGGCATAATTAAGCAGTAATCATGCCCTCAAGGGTGTGTTGTGCTGGGATAACATCACAATTCTAAGTTGGTTTAGCACAATGCCACAGACAAAGTGCGTCCAAATAACAGATGCTTGACATTAGTCCAGCACAACACACACACACACTCACACTGGAGAACATATTGCTATTAGTATTATTTTTGTTTCTTAATATAAATTAAATCAGGGAAAGCTAAACCAATAAATCAAATGCAGTGCAATCAGTCAGGAGGTTCACAGTGCTGAGACTAGACACATGATGTTGTACTGGGATAACATCACAGGTCCAGACACAGACTGAGCAGGAGGCTAGCATTCTTTCCTGCCATCGTATATACTATAGTTATACCCTGAATAACCCACACCTTTTGCACCTTATTGCTCGGACAATTGTGGGTTTGATTGAGAACTGCGCACTGATAGTATATTCTTGATTCTGTGCCAAGAAACCTGGAATCTGACGGCAGATAAGTAAGCAGTAAGACACGGCAGGGTGTCTGTTGAACAGATATTACCGCATGCCCAGGGGCGTGGTAAGGCATGAGGTCCTGCTGATTGCCTTCAGCCCCTGGAAGTGTGGTAATATCTGATCAACACACCCTGGAGTGCTTTGCCTTTATTCCACTTATAAAATGGGAATCTTTTCTTGTTTTAATTTTTAACCCTACAAAATAGCACATCTGTAACTTCTGATAAAATAGTCCTTCCTTCCACCAAGAAGAAAATGACATCATGGTTTTGGCAGGCGCTGCCAGGCTGGAACCCCCCAACCCCGGTGCGCGCACACTCACACACATACACACACACACACTCTCTCTCTGTCTCTCGGGTTTGGGGAGAACCTGCTATATTTGTGTTAAAATACTTTTTATCTCAATACTGTGACATAGTTTTCTTTTAAATGATGCAGGACAGAGCTCCCTTCTTTCCGTGATACAGCACACGTTGTTGACGGACGAACACACAGATTGAAACAGTCATGTCTGTCCATTGCAGCTACACTACATCAGGAACTGCTACAGGTTTACATACCTTAATGGTACAATGATTACTTAAAAAAGGCTGAAAGTCAAATTCAAGAGCGAGTGGCTCAAAAGCACTGTGAGTCCGATAACAAAGATACGGAGAAGTACTGTTGTTGCCTGCTTCACTATTTGCTCATATGGCTCTCGCTAAGCATGAAAACAAGATGCCTTACTTAACATTTATGAACATTCAATTTTTTTAAAAACACTCTAGTATTTAGGGGCATTTGTCTTGATTTTTTTTGCCTGTCTTTTTTACTTTTTCAGTGTGTACATATGGCACAGATTTTCTAGCCAATCAGTTCTCCTATTTTGCTATGACCATTTATTAAGTACCACTTGGCCTACAAGACTGCCCATTTTCCGACCTAACTGATAAGCTGTGGATCACAGTTAACCAACAGACCACTCAAAAGAGGGACAGTAGGTATTTATCACACATAACAATTAATTTATTGCCTGTGAAGATCTGTTACCTGGGTGAGTCAAGGCAATGATATTTCAGAGAAACTCAAGGCATACAAAACAAAAGATCAATACATAATCATCCTGACTCAGTGCAGACATGGTAATGCCACATTTATTATTGATATGGCTGAAACAAAAAATAAGAGGCGTTTATTAATGAAGAACTAGAAAGATGGGCTGCATGAAAAGGTCTAGCATAACAGACAGCAGCAGAACTGTATAGGCACTGGACCGATACTGCAACAGGATCATAAAAAAAAAGGAGAATTCCACTACAAATGGCTACTCGTACAATAAACTAATATTCAAATTTTAACACTACACTCTACGGCATGACAAAATGTGGCGCCACAAGCCAGTGTCAGCCTGAAGGTCCAGCTCGGGTAACAAGTCTGGTACCTTCACTGAAGAAACTGCATCCAGAACTCTCAAGAGTGGACAGCAATAGTTCATCAGACTTGATCCAACCAGCTATTATTTCATTCAGGAGTGGGAAGTGCTCTCCCAAAATGATCCACGAGCAAAATCAGAAGTTTCATGTGTCAAACTAGGAGTGGACAGGGGGGACACAGGGAGGTAACAGTCAAAATGGTATAGCACCTGCAGTCACCCACTTCACCTACCGTCTTCATGACAGCTAGCAAGTCCATAGAGAATATCACACATGACATTGTCATTGGAGTATAGACCATGTTTCATTTTCTGTTCATCACTATGTTCTTACAAACAACTATTTGTTCAAAACATTTGCTGCAGGCTACCAGTACCACAAATAGACAGAATAATAATACCAATGTTTATGCAAGCTTGATTGCGCATCAGTGACCACAACTGTGGTTGGGAGTGAGATAAATATGCAGTGTTTGCTCTGAGTCCAATTTATTAATTTGCCTTTTTACAAAAAAACCTTAAGTTTAGTCAGTGACACCAACGTATAGTGCCAAATCTTGGAGATGGCAAGAGAGGAAGAATCAGGACACACCAAAGACCAATATTACAGACAAGATGTGCATACGGTGAATGGCCGAAACCATCATGGTTGATGCTAAGGAAAGACGACGGTGTGGGATTTGTATAGCCCCATTTGTTTTAAACAAAAATATTTACTTTGGTGGTGGAATCTTTAATACAGAATGAGTAGAGAGCAACTGTGATTAGCATCAGGACCCAGCAACAATACCTCCCACCAGTCTGTGGCTATCTGCCAGAAAAGCAGTCTTTCTACCGATTCTTCAATATAACAGTATGTGCAGTCAGTGTGATGTCTGCAGTAACATGACAAATGCTGACTGCCTAAAAAACAAAATAATAAAACAGTAATGGTGTTATTGAGCAAGAAGAATACGAAGCAAGGGAATGGTCAAAGCCAAGATCAAGACTGAGGGAAGGCTTCGGTGTTGACTCTGCGTATTAATTAAAAACAGTCATCAGACCCAACAAGTGGAAGTTCATCGAAACACAGAGGATGTGTACTGAGGAGTATCTGGACACAGCAACAAATCAAGAAAGCTGGTCTACCTACCTGCATCCACTGACCAGAAAAACATCTGCCTCCGTTTCTGACTGGGTTGGAATGGTGAGAGAATGTTGCAGAAGCTCGACTGGGAAGGTGCTGGCCATGAACTGTACTACTAAATGTGTGCTTCATTACACCAGATCTCTCATCACAAGAGAATGAATCCCCTCTATGGATAAGGCAAAAGAAACACCACAACATTGTGGGATATGTGTATGGCACATTTATAAGAAAATTACACGTGGTTCTCAGAGGTGGTGCCCATAATCTATGCTGCAGCTTATCCAGTAGGTAGAAAAATGGGCAGACAGTGGTGGGCCAAGTGGTCCTTATCTGTCATCAAAGTTGTTTATCAGAATTGAAGAAAGAACAGAGAATCCGGTTAATTCCAAGGGATTAATATATCTAGTATGACAGACTGGGCGGAGGATGGGTTGGGTGACAGACAAGACAGAGGAGTAGACGGCTATATAGCAACCTCCATTACAGATTAAGCTGGTTAAGGATGTTATAAAATTATATTGTGATGTCTGCTCATGAAAACTACTTGTTTTTCACCCCTTGTTATTCTGCAGTTATTTTTTAAGCAATTAAGTATGAATAAAATACAGTGAACAGGGTGTTGTGTTTTTTTTTTTTTTTGCAATTTTATTTTAACCAAGCCTAATGTCAAATGATGTGGTGTGTCACAACACAAGGTGCAGTCGAGTTGTGTAACAAGAAGTGGGTAACTCATCCAGTACATAATAGTCACATCCCGGAGTGCATTCTTTATTGCTACAGTGACTGACAATGGCCCCATATTAATAACATAATTAAATCAATAAATGTAAAATATTTTAATCTATTCAATCAAATGCCATTCCTCAGCGATGGGTTACACAGAATTTACACATGTGACACGGTCATGTGACATTGTTTGACCATGAGCACAGGATTTTCAATCTCACACACCATCCATGATTGTTATTATTTAATACAGTACTTCTGAGTTTTCCCGTTTTTTTCCCAGACAGGAATGAAGATGGTATTACTGACATAATCTGCGCACAGACAAAGTACTTCTTTCTGACTGAGCAGTGTAAAAAAATCTTATGTAATAATTTAATTCATTAATCTCTGATGAGGAAAAAAATATTTGCTTAAGTTACAGGCTTATTTTTTAAAATTACTGTCTGGCAGCAGAGAACTAAATGAACATTTGCAAATAAAACGCATGCCACCAAAACATGAAAGGACAAAAGATTACGTTAAAGTTGGCATCAGGCTAATGTATTTAAATAATTATAAATACACTAGTATATAATTAAAATATATTTCACTCACCAGATCAAGTGGGCAATTGAAAGAGCTAGTGTGCATAAAACAGGTATTACAGTTAAAAAAACAGTCAGCCATTAATTTTTATGCAGTTTTTTTTTTTTTACCAAATATGTTCCTGATGATGTTCAGTAAAACGGTTGATGACTGGACCAGCTCTGTCTCATCTTGCCAGATGAAATGATCTCTCTGACTAGGGAGCTAGATTCCATTAATTAATTTGTTGAGCTAGATTACTCTGTGACACTGACTGAGCAACTTGGCAGCTCCCTGAGATAAATCGACGCTGATGATATGTATCAGAATTCAGAATCAGATGTCAGGCTGCCTGTACAGTACCTAATGTCAAATCATCTGGCGGGGAGAGGGCTACTCAAGTCATACATACAGATATACCATTGCTTGCCATAGTCATTACATTGTAATACTTTATCACACTACCAAAAAAACTTCAGACATAAGCTGACTGTATGTACTGTACTAGTTAATTAATTTCACTGTATGCCGATTTTTATCCACACTACCTGTTTCGGGAAGTGGAGGTTTTAGCTCAGTATTTTTTTTTTCATTTTGGAGGGAGGGCTAATTTTTAACCATCTAGCTTTCAAATTATAGGTCACTTTATATTTCAATATTTTTTATCACCTGGTATGGCATGGTAGCCATCTTGGAATTAAAAATGGCTGCCCCAGTTCAAAATTATTAGTTGTTGCAATCCAGTTATTAACATTGACTATTTTTCACTTGAGATTTCAGATGATATACACTTGATAGGTCTAAACATTAATTTAGCAGAAAGGTATAGCAGCCATCTTGGAATTCAAAATGGCTGCCATCAGTCCCAAAAATTACTATTGAGAGTATTTAGTGATTACATTAGGTAGTTGAACTTGAATTGAGTTTTCATATGATATAACTTGGTATCTCTTAAGTTATATTAATTGGTTATCACAATATGGCAGCCATATTGAATTTAAAAATGGCCTCCACAAATTCAAAAATACAAACTGGAGCCGTACAACAAAAATAATATTAAATATATTCATTTAGTAACATTTACGGTTAATTTGGATGCATCAGTTCCTCTATAAACATCAAAAATAATGTGTAAAATGTTAATCTAAATGGCTTAGACACCAACTTAGCCATTTAAGGATTAATTTTATCTATCAAAATTTATTTTGAGAATAAAATTAATGCAACCAATGAATTCACGGTACAGAAATACAGAACTATTCCAAGTTTCAAATAATTACGAATCTTTAATAAGTAGTTATGCATACTTTATGAAGAAAAACAAAAAATTGACTTCAATTTTAGACGTGTCGGGTGTCTTTTTCCCTATGCATTTTAATAGACTGCTGATCCAAAAATGAGCACTTTTTTACAATATTAAAACTTTAATATTTTAGCAACTGTAACTCTGATTTTAAAAATTTTAAATGATTTATAATCCTTATGATGGCCTCTTTCTAACAAGAGATACATTTCTTCTTAAAATTACAAGATAAATTTTGACTTGGTATAGCTAGGAGAACTTCATCTGACACGTGGTCTAGCATCCAGATGGCCTGCGTGTTAGGCCTGCGCATTGTAACCACCTGGTCACTCCCAATCTGCTGCTTTATTTTACTTACTTATTTTTATTAGATAAGCAGCAAAGATTCCCTTCCCTGCTCAAAAACTGCACCGTGATTCAGCATAGATGACCCTGGGGGCTCTGGATGCCTAGCCCATTTGGTCTGGCTTCCTAGAGAAAGCACTCCCTACAGTCGATGTCTCGGCATTGGTCACCATTCAGGCAGCAGTTGGCCTTGTGGAACTGCTACTCACCCCGATGCAGTCTTGTGTCCTGCTGCCAGCACCTAGTAGAAGGCTCTCTAACCATGTGTAGGGGCCCATTAAGACCCAAATCAGGTCAGTGCAGGCTACTCAGTTTGAAATGAATGCCCCGGTCCCTGGCGGAAGAAAGGGTGAATTCTGATTTGAAAGTTGGAGCCCATCTGAAACAATCTATGGTATGGTGAGCTTGGCCACAGTGGTGGTTGAATGGCAAATCCTCATATGATTCAGCCTCCACCACCACTTGTAAGGCATCAGTGTCTCCTCCAGTCTCTGCTACAAATATGCCTTTGGTCACTGACCTCCTATCAAAGTTGAAGTAAAATCCTTCAGTGAAGTACCTTTTATATTTTAGAACATATTTGAAATAATCATTAACATGGACAAAAAGCAGAATCTTTAATGGATTGTACCACTTTGACACAATCTGTGTTGAAAATAACCATTTCTGAATTTGACCAGAAATTCCAAGATCAGAAACTGGCAATAGATTACAACAGACTGAAATTCAATGTTTGATGTTTGAAGCAATTGCTGTGGCAAACATATGTAAGCCCACCTCTCTAGTCTAGGGGTATAACTGATGACATAATGTTTTTATTTATTTTTTATTTATTTAGTGATTTGGAAAATACCTTTGTGTGCAAGCTCTTTTACAAAGGTTCCACATCATAGATTGCAAAACAAAGTACGATAGAGAAAGCAAAGGTACATTACAATGAATGATACAGCTTGGATTCACAACTTACAGAATAACTCAAAACATAGATACAAGTTAAAATAACAAGAAAAACACTTTACGGGGGAGTAGCCACAAAGTGCTTTGTCAATAGTTTAGAGGGACAGGAATAGCTGGCAGTGGGGTGAAGAAAGGAGTTACGAGAAAGAGGTAGGTACTGCAGTGGAGGTGGAAGTGAAGGGTGGGGGAAGAAGGGAGATAAGATATAGGGAGAAATGGGGGTTGAGGGGAGGCTGAGTGGAGAAGACTTGCTAGAGTAAATGGTGGGGTGCTTGGGGGCATGGTCAGGCAGCCTGCATTAGTAGTGACTGTTAGGGAAACTCATGGGACTGGGAGTTGGGGGAAGGGAGAGCTGGGGTGGTGGGTGCCAAAGGAGCATGATGTGAACAGATTGCTGAGGAAGGTCATGAGAAGGGACAGATGGAGAGGGTACCTGAGGCCTGCCTAGTGCTTGCTGGAGGGCAGAGAGTGGTTATTTCAGAGTCTACTCCTGTATACTTACAAAGGAAGAGGAAGGGGAGGTACCTAATCCAGTCAATAGAAGCACTCTGGATGGGGGGGGTGATATCAGTCCTTTCACAGAAGAAAAGGTTCTGAAAGAAGTCCTAAAACTGAAGGTGGATAAAGCAATGGGGCCTGATGGGATTAACTCCAAGAATTCTAAAAGAACTAAGGGGAGAACTAGTAACATCACTGACTACCCTTTTCAACAAATCATGGGATGATGCTGTGGTACCTGAGGACTGGAGTAGGGCAGATGTGATTCCCCTTCACAACAAGCTCTGGTCAGAGCCAAAACATCTGCAGGATTTGACCTCATAAGGAATAAATTTAGTGTGCATGACCCATGCCACTAGATGTGTTCAGACCTGCTGCTGGCTGTGACACCCTCTGGGCTGCAGCTATGGGGCTGACACAGTCCCACACAAAAGGTTAACAGACAAATTAGCCAGCTTGAGAGTGGTCCCAGGGTGGTAGCCTGGGTAAAACATTGTCTGGACAACAGGACGCAGAAGGTAATAGTAAATGGAGTCTACAGTGAAGAAAGGGGGGGTTACTAGTGGGGTACCAAAGAGTTCAATACTAGGTCTGGTCCTTTTTAATGTCTTTATAAGTGACATTGCAGAGAGACTGGAAGGAAAAGTATGTCTCTTTGCAGACGACACAAAGATCTGCAACAGGGTTGATGCACAAGGTGGGGTGGAAAGCATGAGAAGGGACTTGGCAAGGTTGGAGGAATGGTCAAATGTATGGCAGCTTAGATTCAGTGCAAAGAAGTGCAAAATAATGCACCAGGGAAACAAAAACCCAGGGGAAGAGTACGCAATAGGGGAAGATACTGACAACAAAAATGGAATGGGACCTGGGGGTAGTTATATCAGATGACCTAAAGGTGAACAAGCAATGTGAGAAGGCAGTAAGGAGGGCTGGGAGGATACTGAGATGCACAGGGAGAGGCATCACCAGCAGAAAACTAGAAGTTGTTATCCCTCTGTACAGACAGTTGGTGAGACACCATCTGGAGTACTGCGTGCAGATCTAGAGACCCCATCTCCACAAAGACAGACAGGGTGGAGGCTGTCCAGAGGAGGGCAAACCAAATGGTGCAGGGTCTGCACTAGAAGACATACGAAGAGAGACTAAAGGAGCTTAATATGCATACCCTCAAGGAAAAGAGGGACAGGGTGGACATGATAGAAACTTTCAAGTACCTCAAGGGAATCAACAACATCCAAGAGGGTAGCATCTTTCAGAAAGATATGTGCGAGAACAAGGGGGCATAATCTGAAGATAGAGGGAGGATGGCTCAGAGTCAGAGGTAATGTGAGGAATAATTTTTCACTGAGAGGGCTGTGAATACAAGGAACAGCCTTCCTGAGGAGGCTATGGAGTCAAAAAAAAAACAATGGGGGAATTCAAGAATGCATGGGACAGACATAAGGCAATTGTACTGGGGGGTAGGAGGAAGTAGGCTGTTGGTTAACTAGGATCTGCAGCTGCAGCTTACCCATTTTGTAGGGAAATGAACAGTCTAGGTGGACCAAGTGGTCCTTATCTGCCATCAAAATCTATGTTTCTGTGTTAAGACTGTACTGGGCTTAAGGCTAATGTAATGATGGCTTTGAGCCTGGCTTTGACTGACCCAGTTAGGCAAATGGCTGTAAAGATGCAAAAATGAATGCAGTGCCCCAGGCCAAGTGAGAGCATCCCCCGCTCCGGGTTTTACTGCAGCAGATCAGCTCAACTCCTCCTGAATCCCAGAACTGACTGACTTGAGATTTTGTTTTTCTCAGTTCTTCAGTCTTGGGAGTCGGACTCGAGACTAACTTGAAAAGCAAAATTAAGAACTTCAGGATCTCACCTCAGCTTCAGTTCACTCAGTCAGTCAGGCACTGTAGGCAGCACCCCTGCAGACTCGTTGCAGGTCATGGTGTGATGTTCTCTCGAGTCTCAAGGCTCACCTCTTGTCTTGGCCAGTTGGCCCCTTCTGCTGTGGCTGTACCTTCCCCTCCCAATTAGTCAGCAGCTCAACACGACTCTCCTCCTCAGCTCTCTTTGTTCCTTCCCGGGCCTGGCAGTACCACAGCGGCATGTGTTCGGGGTTGGCCATGGGCCTTTCAATGGGGACCTGGGAGAGAGGAATGATTTATTAAACTGGAGAGTCGTCAACAGCGACAGAGGAGAAATCCTCCAACTGATGGGTGGACAGCGAGTAACCCACGGTGGACCAACCACTGTCTCCAGCCCACCACCAGACAACAAACATGGTGGCAGTGTGCTGGCTTCTCAGTGGCTGGCAACTGGGCAAAAACTGGCACCATTATGTTTTTCTTTCCATGCAGGCGCGCGCCAAACTGTGGCTGCTGTGCTCTCTGATTGGCAACAAAATGCACGTTGCTGTGGTTGCAGCATGCTTGCAGCCAATCCAAAATAGGGATATTTGGAAGTCGGGACAACAAGAGTCGGACGGACGGTAATTTAAAAACAATATACAGTCCTTTGAACCCCCCTTGCTCAGTCAGTCTCCCAGCCAGGTCCAATGCAAGAGCCAAAAAAGAAGAAGAAAAAAAAAAAAGCGTGCAAATTGAAAAAGTCCTGGTCTCTTTGCTCGGGGGGGGCAGCTTGCCCCCCGTAATCTACGCCACTGGATTGGACGGAGAGGTAGCGACTGTGTAGAGAGGGTGAGCACAGTGTGTGAGCTCACCTTCTATCACACCCGTTCATGACGGAGACAGGTGCTGCAAGCTGCTGAAGCCATGCTGTGCGAGCTGCTAAGTGGCAAGATCCCCACCGCTGCAGCAGCTGGCACGGAAGACTGGGAAAGGGGAATCTTGCTTGGCTGAGACATGTATCTGTCAGCTGGATCACGGAGCAATAGCCAGCCAGCACAGTCCTGCTGCATCCACAGGAACAACATGAGTGATGAGCAGCTCTCCGACTCGAACTACCAGTACGTGATCTACACCAACGGCTAGAAAGTGATGCGGAAAAAGGTGAGGGGGAAGAAAACCGGGAAGGGTGAAGGGCACATGATTCTTTATGGGGGAGGCTGACATGCTGTGCAGAGGGGTTCTGCTGCAGACAGACAGAGTGACAGTGTCTTCTTTGGGTACTTGCAGGGAATCCTGCAGCGAGCTGCCCTTGCACGTAAATGTGTTTTTCATGCTCTATCTCTGAACTTGCAAGTAAACCAGCAAGCACTGAATTCACTCCTGCGCTTGGTTGCACCGAAAACGGGCTTTAACTTGGGACTCGGGAGTTTCCAATCAAACTGCAGAATGGAACTTGTTTGTATCCCCCTTACACTTGCTGAGTTTTTCAAACCTGATTTTTATTTATGTAGCAGTGCCTTAAGTCCACTAAACACGGAGGGCAGTTGGTCCTGACATATAAACTTTTTGTGGAGTTCTCCAGTGCTGTTGTTGAAGTCCTCTGATCAAAAGCGTCTTCCTTCTGTCGTTGCAAATGTTCTTATTGGTTGCCGAGATACAGAATAATTCGCAATGTAAAGATGCATAGGCAATTTCATTTGTTTTTAATAATTTGTGTGCATCTGACTTGACAATAAGCACTGGTGGTGCCAGTGGCAGATTTATTAGAGTGGTGCAAATGAATTAAAATTGCTGAGCTGTGCAAAGTCAAAAGTTCATTGTCTGCAAGCCGAGCCTGCGCACTTTGTTAAAATTCCAGTGTTCATCTTTTTTTATTTTTTTTCCTGCGATGGGTGTGGGGAGGGGATGGAGGTGTACAGCGCACAGTGGCAGACTGTGGGATGGTTTGTTTACAACCATAGTAAACTCCATGTGGGGCGGAGTTGGGGCGGGTTAAACATACTTTGTGGGGGAGGCCACCTCTGGAGACATGAAGCGGCAAGAAAAATAGGGCTCTTTTATTTTGAATATTCTGTTTATTAACAGTTTTCCTTTACAGACAAACTTGGACAGTTACAAAGTACACATGTAACGAATAATAAACAGACAAATACAAAACAAAGAAATAGATGCAATTGTGTATGTAATCAATTATAGACATTTAAGGAAAGACAATGATCATATTTCCAATCCATTCAAAATACTAAGTACCATTTCAATTTATATATTCAGCCCTACTCTAAGCATCATATTTTCAGAAACACTCAAGGATGCCAGAAAAGGGGACCATTCTCTCATAAATGCCTCCTCCCTGTCCCTTACTACCTGTGTCAACCTTTCCAATGCAAGGGAGCGAAGGGTTATCCACCGCCACTCCAGCACTGTAGGCCTGGACCCTGAGACTCAGGTGTTCTGGATGCAGTGATGGGCCAATACAAACAGAACCCTTATCCATCTAGGAAGTGGCACCCACTCCTCACCTCCTCGTACTACCTCAACCCCAAATAAACATATCAGGGGATCGCACGGCAGTTGTCTTCCAGCTATCCGATTCACCTCTTTAACTACTCCCCCCTAAAAAAAAATTGACCAATACTGGGCAAGACCAGAAGCAGTGGATATAAGTGGCTACACCTCTGTTACACCTCCGACACTGCGAAGATATCGCAGGGTGTGCCCTATGCACTACTGCCAGTGGCCAATACATTCTATGTAGGAACTTAAAAAAGGCCTCCTTGAACTTATTACATACCATTATGTCCTCCGGCATACTCAAGGCCATTTGCCAATTCTCCTCCGAGATTCGTTGACCTAGATCTCTTTCCCATAGAGCCTTTGTGGTCCCAGTTAAATTGGCAGACTTTGCTTACCCTGTTTGGCAACCTTCCCTATAAAGCCTTTTGGGGTTTTCTCAGCGTGATATACCATCTGTTCAACCATATCCGGTTGCATCTCTTCCTTACCCTCCTTTCCCAACTTCCCAACAAATGCTCTTAATTGCAGGTATCTAAATAACTGAGGTGCCCCAGCCTCAAGTTTTGCCTAACCTTTTCGAATGCATTGAGCTCTCTTTTCTCTAGCAAATTACCCCACTATCTACCCTCTCCTTTCCCATTCTTGAAAACCCCCATCCTCCATCCCTGGCAGAAAAAAAGGGTTCCTCACTATCGGTAACAGTATAGTCTCCCTTTGTGCCAAACCTTTCTGCCTCCAAAGGTGATCCCACGCCACAAGTGTTTCCCTCACCCAGGGGTTACCACTCCCCAACTCTTTCTAGGCTCAAAGTCCCTTACTAAGCAGATAGACTGTAAGTCTCCCTGGGGTCCCCCACTGTTCTAGCTCTACCCAACTTGCTACCGATGGCCTATGTACCCAGTCAGCTATCCCTCTGAGCTGCACCACCATATAGTACATACCTAAATCAGGAAAGTTAAGCCCCCCCTTTAGTCCTGTCTGCCTTAAGCCATTTTAGACTAATTCTAGGCTTCTTGCCCTGCCAAATGAATTCTGAGAACCCTTTCTCTATTCTTCTTACATCCCCTGTAGTTAGTCTCAGCTACAACATTTGCATGGGGTATAGGATACGGGGCAGAATATTCATTTTTATCAGGTTGATCCTTCCTAACCACAAGATAGGGAGTTGCATCCATCTTTTAAGATCTGTGAGGATCGTCCTAATCATGGGAAGATAATTCAACTTATATAAATCTCCCCATCTCCACCCTATCTTTACCCCATGATACTTAAAATCTGTCGGAACCACCTTAAATCCCAATCACTGGACTTCCAAGCTGACGTCTGGAAACCCCATCATTTCAGATTTCCTAACATTAATCCTATACCCAGAACAGCTTGCGAACTCCTTAATAATGGACATCAAGTGTCCCATGGACCGTTGCGGATCTCCCAAAAACAATAACATATCATCCGTGTATAATGCCACCTTATGTTCCACCCCCTTTGCCTCAACGATCCCTTTCACCCCGTTATGTTGTCGTATTGCCACCGCCAGTGGTTCGATCGACAAGGCGAACAAGAGGGGGTATAGTGGACACCCCTGTCTCGTGCCTCTCCCTAACCTGAATCATTCCGACGGGCCTCCATTCACTATAACTCGTGCATTCGGCCTAAGGTACATAGCTCTTACTCAGCCTATAAAAGAGTCACCCAGACCAAACTGGATCATTACTTCAAATAGGTAGTCCCATTCCACCTTATCAAATGCTTTTTCGGCATCCAAGGAGACCACCCCCAATTTCTCTTGAGTTCGGCCTGCCCTCGATATGACATTAAGTAATCTCCGAACACTATGATATGACTGTCGGCCTTTAATAAACCCGGTTTGGTCTGGGTGAATCAGATCTGGGAGAATATTCTCCAGTCTGGTGGCTAGAACCTTAGCTAAGATTTTCAGATCCACGTTGAGCAGCGAGATGCGTCGATAGGCTGTACAATCTAGCCCATCTTGCCCTGTCTTGGGTATCTAATGTTGGCATCATAACACGAGTCAGGTAACACTGGGATCTCCGCCTCTCCCTCTACCTTGAACACCTTACACAACACCCCGGCTAATTGTCCCCCCAAGATTCTATAATACTCAATAGGGAACCCATCTGGGCCACTGGCCTTTCCCTTCGGCATTTTTTGGATAGCCCTTAAGATTTCCACTCTAGAAATAGACTGCCCCAGCAATTCCCTTTGCTCCTCCATAACCATCTGCAAATTTACTCCATCCAGAAATTTCCGTATGTGAGCTTCTTTTCCAGTGTATTCAGCTCTGTATAGCCGCTCACAGAATTTCCTGAAACATTCCGCTATTTCCCCTGAGCTTGTACAGACCCTTCCCTCCTCATTCCTCACTCTCAGTATACGTGTTGGGCACCTACCTCCTTTCATCAGTTTCACCAACATAGGTCCTGGCCTATTATCCCATTCAAAAATCCTTCTCTGGCAAAAAAATCATGCTTTCCCCACCTCGTCTCTCAGCAATGTGTTGAGAGCTTCCCTAGCCGTTAATAGTAACCTGGGGGCTTCCCCTCTTTCTCCTCCCCCAACCCGCTTCTCCAGCTCCTTCACTTGCCTCTCTGACTCCTCCCTCTTACACTTATTTTGCTTTTTAATTTTTGCTACATAGGCTATAGTGGCCCCTCTCATATAAGCTTTCCCAGCTTCCCAGAAAATAGCACTGGAGATCTCCTGTGTGGAGTTTGTTTCCTTGTATACCTTCCACTGCTCCATTAGATATTCCCTAAAAGCCTGGTCTTTAATCAGGTACGTGGGAAATTTCCATGCTGGGATGTTCCTTCAGGCACCTTACCCATCAGCTTCATCTTTACCATGGCATGGTCCGAGTCTAAGATAGGACTATGGGACATCTCCCTTATCCTACCCACCCAGCTCCGGGGAAGATAAATATAGTCCAGGCGGGACCTGGTCTTGTGGGGGTTAGAATAAAATGTATATTCCCTCACCCCCAGATTAACCACCCGCCAACCATCCACCTAATCCAGGTCTGCTACCCCAATCTGCCACTGATTCATAACCTCTGAGATTCGTCCCTTCCCTTCCCTTCCCTTCAGAATGGTCCATGCGTGCATCCATAGTCCAATTAAAATCCCCTCCATAATAAGCACAGGGAACTGTCCTCTGATCAACAAGCCCAGCAAAGGCGAATAAAATTGAGGCTCATGTACCGCTGAGGCATATACACATCCAAATGTGAGTTTCTGTCCCTGCAACAGACCTGTGACAAAAATATACCTGCCCTCTTTTGGATCTCGCACCACTCTCTTAACCTCAAAACATAGATTTTTGTGAAAGAGTATCGCGACATCTCTCTTATGAGAGGAAAAGGAGGTGGCGTAACATTTTCCCACCCAATTCCGCTCCAACTTCTCATGTTCCAGATCTGTCAGGTGGGTTTCCTGTAACAGTGCCACCTGTGCCACCCCCCTTAATGCGGTCAAAAGTGTTGTCCTCTTTACCGGGCTTGCTGTACCTTTTACATTCCATAAGATTACATTTAGACTTGTGACGTCATCCATGTGTCATGATATAGCCTTTCAAAAGCTGACCTATTTCTATTCACCCATTTTCCTGTTCGTTTCCTTTTTAACCAACTGCACTTTCTAATTTTGTAAACTCCCCCCTCCATTCCCCCAACCCCAAATTCCCCTCTTCCCTTCTACACCTAACATGCTCTTCCCGAACAACCCTTGTTTCCCAAGTCTGTACCCACCATATACCCCCCTCTTATTCTACTACTTTAATCTTCTCACCCCCAGAAACCACAAATCATCCTCCCCAGAAAAACCCTTCCCCTCCAATCCTCTGCCAATGCTAACTGCTAATATAGTACAAGTGTTCTATGAGAAAAAAGACAAAAAGCACACCCCTCCTCAACTGAGATGCATGTCCCGTCGCTCCACCACACAGCCACTCCCCACCTCTGGTGTTAGTCCCCCCCAAGTGGCTCAAAAAAAAAAACCATTAAACATTGAAACCTATCCACTGCAGATCTCCATTCACTTCTATCTCTCCCCCACCCGTTCATTTTTATAGGGCTACTTAGTCCCACATCCCACCTTTAGACCCGAGTGCCCAGAGTTCCTTTTCCCTCCCTCTTTTCCGGCTAAAACAAGCATCAAATCAACCCCTCAACAGCTATGCTTCTGTCAAGGTTAGAAAAAGTCTGTACCCACAGAGCCTCGTATCCTCCTTGAACTCCTCTTCTTCCCGCCTTCACTCAATTCTCCCCTTCCCCTTTCATCCATCATTACAAAGTTGACGTATGCTCAAACCCTCTGCCCCTCTTAAAAAACCCCTCCCCTATGGACATTCCCCCCGTACCAGGAAATTCAGCACCCCACCAAGGTTGAAGGAAGCCAGAGAAAGAGCGTAATGAGTGCAAGAGCCTGGCTGTGTCTTCCAGCCTCTGCGCCGAGCCTGCTCTCACCCCTGCCCTACACGAGTCCATCACCTGAGGCTCATGCTCCTCCACTCCACCAAGTTGCTACCCACTGGGCTGCCCGAATAATCAACGAGGGTGCGGCTAACCACAGAGCCCATTCCCAATAGAAAAGAAAACGGAAACCGGGCAAAGCCAGTTATAATCCACCTTCCCATCTATGAATTGACCACCCGCCTCCCCTTCCCTCCACCTTCATGTAAGGGCAAGTAAATGAAAAGGGCCCATGGGTGCCATTCCTGCCAGCTTTGTCCCCTTTAAAAGTTTGTCTGAGGGAGAGAGGTGTAGCGAAATAATACAGAAGATAGAAAAACTTCCTCTCCATGTCCTCCCCCCTCCCCTCCTACCATTCCCTTCAAGGCTGACTCACAATCAAGCTCCTTGCCTTCCCCACCATTCTATTCATTTACCCCTCACACTCTGGAAGAAGAAAAATGAGGAAGCACGGAGGTTGCGAGAGCTAGGCCATGCCATCTTAACACACGCGCTAAGCCCGTTCTCACCCCTACCTTCCAAGGATCTTGTGTCAGGGCTCAAGGCCCTTCACTCCATGGTGCCATCATCAGTGAGGACTCCCAGAACATACAAAAAGGGAAAGAAATAAGATATATTAGGCTGCTGTTGTAACCAGTCACAGCAAATCACAGTCCGATTGGAACCAATGTCTTCAGATTCAGCAGTCAACCCATTTTACTTCGCAGCTCTATGCAAGAGCGAACAAATAAAGTAAATACAACTTTTACTCAACATGTCCCAACAAAAACAGGAAATACAAGAAAGCAGAGCAATGAGAGGCCCCTTCGTGGCCTACTCATCATTTCCCAGGAACGCTCTTCTCTCCTGCCTCTCATCCTACTTGCCTCTTCAAAGCCTTCACAAACTCCTCCGCTTTCTCCAGTTCCCAAAAAGAGAAAGTCGCCCCCTCATGCTTGTTTTTAGTGTAGCAGGATATACCAGGAAATTTTCGATCTTCATGCCTTTTAACTGGGCCATAAGCCCATTAAATGCTTTCCTTTTCTTCAGCAATCTTGCAGAATAATCCTGTGAAATGAATAGCTGACTTCCTCTGGCACAGTGTGCCCCTTAAGCTGGAAATGAGCCTTCAAGAGTACTCGATCTTGGAAATTATGGAACCTCATGATGATTTGGCGAGGCGGTTGATCTGCTGGCAGACGCAGGAGCACAGCACGATGGGCCCCTTCCAATTTCACCTTGCCATGCTTCGTATGAAGGCCCAACAGCTCCGGCAAGACTCGCTACAAAAATCCAAGGCATTGCCCCCTTCTTGCCCCTCCGGTAGCCCTCTCAACCGAAGGTTTAATCTCCTGTGGTAACTCTCTTCGTAATCATAGGCATCTTTAAACTCCTCTAGCTCCTTTTGGAGAGCCCTGACCTGCCCAGGCACTGTTAATACCTTGTCCTCCAGCCACGATAGCCTCTCCGCTGCTTCTGCCAACCTGGCACTCTGTTGTGCCTGCTGCTCTAACACCTCCTGTAGTCGACAATCTAATTTGTCCTTGAACTTTATTAATCACAGTCAAGCACCGCAATTACATGACCTGTCAGCTCCTTCCCCAACGCAGTGACCTCTGCTGCCAAAAGAGACACCAGGCTCAAGTTTTCTCCCGCGGGAACCAGCGCACACTTCTTCCCCGCCTTTCTTGCTGCTCGCTGATTCTTAGTTGGGTTAGGGGTTAAATATTCATCCATACTGGTTCCCTGCACCACAAATTACCGGTGTTTGTCCGCTTAGAGGATATTTTATATTTATTTTTCTATTAATTAGTGGCCGCACAATGGAGCGACCAGGAAACGCGACTGCTCAGCTAGCTGCTCATCAGCACCTCCAAAAATAGGGCCCTTTAACTACTATGCCTTATACAGTCAGCGTAGTACTTGGGCTCTCCGCAGAAGAAATAATGTGCGGATGGAAAACATGACGTAGGTCCTTTTCTGATGCAAAATGTCTTCAGGCTCCGCCCACTGCAGACATAAAAATGGGAGCAAGACAGAGGCAGCAAACTACAGACCTGTCATTTTGACCTCAGTGGTAGGGAAAATTATGGAATCACTTCTGAAGGAAAGAATTGTTGGGTACCCAGAGGCCAGTGGGGCACAGGACATAAGGCAGCATGGATTCACAGCAGGAAGGTCATGTCAGATGAATCTAATTGATTTCTCTGACTGTGTGACCAAAGTAGTAAGCCAGGGAGGGGCTGTGGACATGGCCCACCTAGACTTTAGCAAGGCATTTGACACAGTCCTGCACAAAAGATAAATAAATTAGCCAGCCTGGGAGTGGGACCCAGGGTGGTAGCCTGGGTAAAACATTGGCTGGACAACAGGGCACAGAGGGTAATAGTAAATGGAGTCCACAGTGAAGAAAGGGGGGTTACTAGTGGGGTACCACAGGGTTTAGTACTGGGGCCGGTCCTTTTTAATGTCTTTAAGTGACATTGCAGAGGGACTGGAAGGAAAAATATATCTCTTTGCAGACAATACAAGGATCTGCAACAGGGTTGATACACAAAGTGGGGTGGGAAAGATGAGAAGGGACTTGGCAAGTTTGGAGGAATGGAAAAATGTATGGCAGCTTAGATTCAATGCACAGAAGTGCAAAGTAATGCACCTGGGAAACAGAAACCCAAGGGGAGAATACACAATGGGGGGTGAGATAACTGACAACACCAAAAATGGAAAGGGACCTGGAGGTAGTTATATCAGATGACCTAAAGGTGGGCAAACAATGTGAGAAGGCAGTAAGGAGCGCTGGGGGGATACTGGTGTAACCCCCTGCAAAGAGGGGTTCCCAAAAGTCTTCCAGGAGCTTGCCTAAGTGCTCCCAGTCTGGGTGGTATCTGGCGTCACAGCCGTCTTAAATGGCATTGCAGTGAGTGTTTTAGAGCCTTTGCGTACCGTCTCTTTAAGAGCTGTCTGCTTGCAGACATAATTAGTTTGTATTGGAGGGGGTCTGTGGTTTCCCTGCTCAAGTCCTGCTCTAGCTGCTGCCTAAGCGCTCCGTTTCTGCCGTCGGTATAAGTGCAGAGGGAGTCCTTCTAAAAGATGTAACAACTGGTGGAGAAAATTGCAGAGTAATAGTGAAAATGCAGTTTGTCTAACCTGCTTTTCTTGCAGCAAGGACTGTGCAGTGTGGCTCCTTTCATTTTGGTCCTGGACTGCTGAAATGGGCTAATTGGATCGTGAGGACACTAAAATGGAGCAGGCTGTGGGCCAATTAGGGTTGGGACTCTGAAGTGGAGCCTGCTATAAGGGGGCTTTATGTGAGGAGCCTCTGGGAATTGTAGCTTTTAGAGTGTTGGCACCTTTTTACACCAATAGAGGGAGCATGTTGTAACTGGCAATGAGAATCAGCCAACTGGAACCATTTGAATCTAAAAGAAAGCCCCTGGGCTGTTTGCTAGCAAGCCAGTTCTGAGGTGACAGTGAAAGGAGAAGGAGCTCTGTGTGTTCGGGCGGCCGTTTTGTGCCGTAGTTCACGCGGGAACCACGTGGAAGGTAGGACTTCTGGCCTGTTGCTTGTTCCAGCATTAAGAGGAAGAGAAAACAATACTTTTGGACTAAATCAGAGCTTGAGAGTATTCGCTGCCACCAGCTGGAGTCTGGAATGTGTAATCGGTATGGGCTGCCGCCCATTGGGTCACGCTGTGGACCAGTAGGTACACTACTGACATGATGTCAGTCGGTGGCGGCGGTGGCAGGTGGGTGGGGTGCTGCCTGCTGCTGATGGGGAGGGGCGGTGGGGATCAGTGGGCGGTGGGAAGGGGTCCGCTGGACCACCAGGGATAGTGGCCGAACTGTTTTTTATACAAATGCCCGTGATCGGGCTGAGAGAGGTCTACTGGACAACCAGGAATATTGGAGTTCTATTATTGTACTGAAGCCCGCGATCGGGCTGACAGCGGTCCACTGGACCACCAGGGATATTGTAGTTCTGTTATTTTACTGAAGCCCGCGATCGGGCTGTCAGCAATCCGCTGGACCACCAGGGATGTTACATTGTTTAATATTTTACTTCAGCCTGCAATTGGGCTGTGGGGCACATTGCCACGCTTCAGGGGGCGTCGGTCCCCAACAGCTGCTGTCTGGCAGGGCACCAGGTGCAAGTCGCCGGGGATTGGCACACCTGCATGCAAATGGGGCCATAATGACATGCAGATGGCCCCATTTGCCCTTGAATATATTATGGCCCCATTTGCATATGCACTTTTGAATATCGCGGTTGCTGCACATAGCGCAATGGAACTTGCACTAGCGCATCCCCCTGCACCACTTTGGCCACTGTACCATGCGCACTGTGGGTGGCCCGGGTGTGATATTCAATGATGCTGTGCCATGGCACAGCCCGCTGAATATCACCCAGTCAACACCCCTGCGCAGCCAAGTTGCGCTCTGCCAAGGCTTGCGCCACAGCCTGGCGCAGTTTGAATATCCGGGCCCATGTATTCTTCTGTATTCATAACTGTATGCAGGCTTCAAAGCAGTACCTTTGGAGGTGGTCAGAGAACCTACTTAGGAAAGAGGCTCTGCAGAACTGCTGTTCCAAATCTGGCATCACGTCTGGACAGTATTTCCAGGCTGTAATGCTTAGTGAAAATATGTACTGTCCTCCACGTGGCAGCTTTGCATATGTCCAGTAGGGGGACATCCCTTGAACTGCTATGGATGCAGCTGTTCCCCTGGTTGAATGGCCCTAAGTCCTGATGAGGCCTGTTTGCTTGCTTTTTGATAGCAGAACTGTATACAGCTAACTATCCAGTGAGAGACTGACCTCTTGGAAGCTGGTGTGCCCTTTTTTACATCCCCAGAGGTAAGGAACAGCTGTTGCTTATCCTGCCTGTGATCTTTAGTATGCAATATGTAATAACTAAGAGCTCTCTTCACATCCAGACTCTGAAGTCTACGCTCACCTGAAGTAGAGTGTTCAGTGAAAAACACTGGTAGTGTAGTGGATTGGTTTAAATGAAAATCTGACACCACCTTAGGGATAAATTTTCTACTGGTTCTGAGTACCACTTTGCCATTATGGAAAGACAAATAGTCCTTTTCCAAAGATAGGGCCTGAAGCTCACTTATCCTTCTAGCAGAAGTCACAGCCACTAGAAATACAGTTTTCCATGTGACATGCTTGTGACAACCCACCTCTCCCTTTGGGCCGAAACAGCTTTTAGAGAGGTGTGTGTCCTCAGGTATTCGCTGCCACCAGCCGGACTTTCTTTCCGGCACCTCTTTCAAGTGTACAAACTTGAAAAATCACACGTGCAATTGCACAAGTTAAAGTCTGGTAGTGTGTCTCTTTCAGGTGGTGGATGCTACAAGAGTTTACCTTAGCCAGTGGAAAACCAAATCTTACCTTAAAAATGACATCAGAGTCACAACTGTTGAGCAAATAAATAGCTTTTACTTAACAGAAAGTGCAATGAGCATTTACAGGAAATGTATTTACAACACAAGAGAATAACACTCATACAGGAAAAGTAAACAAATGTTTTAAACAACAGATGGCAAAAGAAGAAGGCTATTACTGAAATATACTATCACTAAACTTACCTTCCTGTCCTACAAGAGACACTGGGCCCTGTTCTAACTGCCAGCCCCACGGACATACCAGGTAGGCTCCAAGCTTATGTTTCCCTCACAGCTTCCCAAGGCAAGAGAGAGTTCTCTGTCTTACAGAAGCTTATATAGTCTATGGAGACTAGGTCATTCCTATTCTCCCCTTAAATGCACCAACCAACTAACATGTATCTATTTAATTGTCCCAATCAGAGAACACCTATTGGTGACCAATTATATTCCTTTTCACCCTAAGTTTATATTTGAATGATCCAATCCATTCAAACTGCCCTGTGTCCGTGTCTGCAAGGTCTGTGTGTGTCTGGAGATGTCCACTCGAGATTTATGACCCAGCTCTTATCTAGCAGCTAGGAATTCCACAAGCTGGTTGCTGCTGGAGGATTTCAGCCTCAGTGTATTTTTTCCACACTGCTAAAAAAATAAGGCATCTACAGAATCCAAACCATTAACTCTTTCCTTCCCATTTCTGTCACAATACTGTAGGTGAGCTGAAGACAGGTTCAAAAGGTGGCCTTATAAGCTGAGCAATCCAAATGTTCACATCCCACCCAGGGACAGGTTCCCTAATGGGGGGTATGTGAGACACAGACCCTTGAATAAACTTTTTCAAGATAGGATCAGATACAATGAAAGTGGGTTTTCACATCGAAATGTGAGCAGAGATAGCTGCTAAGTGGACCCTTAGTGAAGTATGATTAAGGCCCTGATCATGCAAGAAGGTAAGGTACTCAAGTAGGATTGGAATTCCTGCTGAGGCAGGTTCGATGCTGTGCAGGGTGCACCAAGAAAGAAAGATTTTCCATTTGGCTGAATAGGTTTTCTTAGTGGAGGGTTTTCTATATCCCTTAAGTATGTGTAAAACTGCTTGGGAGAGATTCAGGTTTGCAAATTCTATGTCTTCAAGAGCCAAGCCTTGAGACAGAGAGCTGAGGCTGGGATATCCTATTTTCCCTTGGTGGGAGGTTAACAGGTTGTGCCTCCGGGGGGGGGGATCTATTGGTCTGGATACCAACATGGATAGCAGAAGAGGATACCAATGTTGTCTGGGCCAGTCTGGGGCGATGAGGATGATTGAGGCCGACTGGGACCTGAGCTTGATCAGGACTCTGAGGATGAGAGAGAAGGGAGGAAAAGCATACAGACTTCTCCCTGACCAGTCCAGTACCGTGGCATCCACTGGGATTGTGCCACTGATTGAGGGTCTGCAAAAAAACAGTGGTAGTTTGTGGTTCTCTGGAGAGGCAAAGAGATCCACTTCTGGGGTACCCCACCTTCTGAATATTGAATTGGCCACTTGTGTGTCCATTGACCACTCATGATGGCCCTGACTGATTCTGCTGAGGGCATCTGCTAAAATGTTGCCCTTCCCTGGGACATGGACCTCTTGCAGAGTTACTTCTATAGAGTATGCAAGATCCCACAGTTTCATGGTCTCTTAAGCACAGAGGGTCTGATCTTGTACTCCCTTGCTTGTTTATATAGTACATTGTTGTGATATTGTTTGTTCTGATCTGTACCACACTGTCTGGTACTAAATGGGCAAAAGCTTTTAGAGCTAGGAACCCAGCTCAGAGCTCCAAGAGATTTATGTGCAGAAGGGATTCTGCTTCGGGCCAAATCCCATGGATGGTGTGTTCTCCCACATGGGCTCCCCATCCCAGTAAAGAAGCACCTGTTGTGAGAACAAAGGAAGGGTTCTCCTTATGGAAAGGGACACCTTGCCTTAAGTTGTCTGAATTTTTCCACCACTGTAAGGCTTGAATAACCACCTCTGTTACTGGGATGAGTTTTGACATCTTTTTCCTTCTCTGTGACCATTGGGACCTGAGATGAGATTGCAAGTCTCTCATTCTGTATCTTGCCCCTGAAACCGTACCTGTCGCTGCAGCTATATGGGGGTTCATGGGTGGTAATATAGGGGGTACATGGGCCTTAATGTAGTGGGTACTTAGGCCTTAATATAGGGGTACATGGGTGGTAATGTAGGGGTTATATGGTCAGTAATGTAGGGAGTACATGGGCCTTAATGAAGGGGGTACATGGGCCTTTATGTAGGAGGAACATATAGGGGGTACATGGGCGGTAACTTAGGGATTACAAGGGTGGTAATGTAGGGTGTACAGAGGCATTTATGAAGGGGTACATGGGCCTTAATGTAGGGGTACAAGTAGGGGTACATAGGCATTAATGTAGGGGGTATATGGGGGTAATGTAGGAGGCACATGGGTGATAATGTAGGGGGTACATGGGCCTTAATGTAGGGGTACATGGGCGCTAATGTAGGGGTACATGGGCGGTAATGTAGTGGGTACATGGGCAGTAATGTAGCTGGTACATAGGCTTTAATGTAGGGGTACATCTGCGGCAATCTAGGGGGTACATGGGTCTTAATGTAGGGGATTCATTTGCCTTAATGTAGGGGAACAAGTTTTGGGTACATATTCCTTAATGTAGAGGGTACATGGGTGGTAATGTAGGGGGTACATGGTCCTTAATGTAGGGGGTACATGTGCTTTAATGTAGGGGGTACATGGGTTGTAATGCAGGGGGTACATGGGTGGTAATGCAGGGGGAAAATGGGCAGTAATGTAGGGGGTTCATGGACGGTGATGTAGGGGATACTTAGGCCTTAATGTAGGGGGTACATTGGCGGTAATGTAGGGTTTACATGGACCTTAATGTAGGTGTATAAGTAGGGGGTACATGGACCTTACTGTATGAGGTACGTGGGCCTTAATGTAGGGGGTACATGTAGGTGGAACTGGGCGGTAATCTAATGGGTACATGGGTGATAATGTAGGGGTATATGGGCCTTAATGTAGGCGGTACATAGACCTTAATATAGGGGTACATGGGTGGTAATGTAGGGGTCGCCAAGCCCCTTCTCATCCTTTCCACCCCCTCCCTTGTGTATCAACCCTGTTGCAGACTTTTGTGTCATCTGCAAAGAGGCATACTTTTCCTTCCAGTCCCTCTGCAATGTCACTTATAAAGACATTAAAAAGGATCGGACCCAGTACTGAACTCTGAGGTACCCCACTAGTAACTCCCCTTTCTTCAGAGTGGACTCCATTTACTATTACCTTCTGTATTCTGTTGTCCAGCCAATGTTTTACCTAGGCTACCACCCTGGGATCACTTCCAGGCTGGCTAATTTATTTATTAATCTTTTGTGTGGGACTGTGTCAAATGCATGCTAAAGTCTAGGTGGACCATGTCCACAGCCCTTCCCTAGTCTACTACTTTGATCGCCCAGTAAAAGAAGTTGATTAGATTCATCTGACATGACGTTCCTGCTGTGAATCCATGCTGCCGTGGGTCCTGTGCCCCACTGGCCTCTAGGTACTCAACAGTTCTTTCCTTCAGAAGTGATTCCATCATTTTCCCTACCACTGAGGCCAAACTGACAGGTCTGTAGTTTTCTGCCTCTGTCCTGCTCCCACTTTTGTGAAGGGGAATCACATCCACCCTCCTCCAGTCCTCAGGTACCACACCATCCTTCCATGATTTGTTGAAAAGGGTAGTCAGTGGTGTCACTAGTTCTCCCCTTAGTTCTTTTAGAATTCTGGGGTGAATCCCATCAGGCCCCATTGCTTTGTCCATCTTCAGTTTTAGTAGTTCTTTCAGAACCCTTTTTTCTGTGAAAGGGCTGGGATCGACCCCCCCTGTCCAGAGTGCTTCTATTGATTGGATTAGGTACCTCCCCTTCCTCTTCTTTTGTGAATACTGAGCAGAAGTATTAATTCAGTATCCCTGCTTTTTCACTGTCTCTCTCTCTCTCTGTCCACCCACCGTCCCCTTTGTTCAGCCTCACTATCCCTCCCTTTATCTTTCTTCACTCCCTAATGTACCTATAAAAGGTTTTATCCCCCTTCTTAACCGAGTAGGCTATCTTTTCCTCAGTTTGGGCCTTTGCTATTCTTTTTTATCACATCTCTCTTTTTTCTCCATGCAGCCACAGTCCTGCTATGCATCCAGCCACTGCTCCTAACCTTTCACTGCCAACCCTGAAGCTGACATGTCCAGCTGGCATATGCAGCTATGACCATCGAGGGGCCCCACAAGCCCCTGCGCCTAGTGAGGATCCAATACCAGCACACGCCTTATTTCAGGCATTGTCGACCGGTGAAGCTAGCAGCTATCAAGCTGCTGCAGGCTATGCTGCATTTTTACCTTTTTCTCCCCAATGGGAGCACGGACGTGCAATGATGACTAAGCACAATGTGCAGACATCTGCCTTGCTCTCCCCTGCTTAGCACCCATGCAACTGCAGTTCCTCCGGGTGTCCCCAGGGACTGCCAGAGCACAGCGTGCACCCACCCCTTTCCCCAGGACTAGGACAGCTGTCATCGGATGCTCGATCCTAGTCCTCCCCTACTGACCCCCGATGACCTGGGCTTGTTCCCAAACCTGGGTCACTGGTGTGGAGTGAGGTGTGGCGTCCAGTGCCTCAACCCTCAATGCCACCGGGCCAGCTGGGCTTTTGCTATTCTGACTGCTTTCCTCGCTTCCTTCTGCTTTAACTGGTGTAGTTCTCTGTCCTGATCCTTCTGTGTTTCCTTATGCTTTCTAAATGCTATCTTTTTCTCCCTAACCTTCCCTGCCATCTCTTTTGAGAACCATACTGTTTTTTTCTTTTGTTTTGATTTGTTTATTTGCTTCACACAAAAGGCTTGTTGTCTCTGTGATGGCAGGTTTGATGTTTCCCCATTGTTGCTCCACCCCTCCTTCTTGCCTGTTTGCTAGTGCTTTTCTGATGCACTCTCCCATTTTGACAAAGTCAGCCCTCTTGAAGTCCAGTACCCTCGCTTTTGTATTACTTGACTCTGCAGCTGAATTTATTGTGAATCACACTGTTTGGTAGTCACTTGTTCCCAGATGGCTACTCACTTCTAGATCTGAGATCCTCTCTCCATCCTCATTTGAGAGAACCAGGTCTAAGATTGCTCCCTCCTGAGTGGGCTCCAACTCTAGCTGTCTGAGCATGTCCCCTGTAGGGCATTGAGAATGGCCCTGCTCTTTTGATACACCCAGGTCCATCTTGCAAATGAGCTTCTGCTCAATGATGAACGCCTGGTTAAATAAAGACTTGATTGATTGATTGATGTGGCTGCAGCAAAGGTGCTCCAGTTAACATCTGGCATATTCAGGTCTCCTATCAACAATATCTCCCCTTTCTCTGCCATCCTATGGATGCTTTCTATCATTTCCTTGTCCATTTCCTCCCCCTGAGACAGGGGTCTGTATTTTTTTTTTTTAATTTTAGTCTTTGGTAACTAGGTAAGGCCCACTAGGCACAAATGCCTGTTTTCAGGGGTGACCAGGGAGCACTGGGCGGTTAAGTGACTTGCTCAGAGTCGCACAGTATTCAAGTGGAGGTTATGAGAATCAAACTCAGGTCTAGTCTGCTGGATGTACCAAGCTCATTCACACCTCATTCCTCTAACCTCTAGGCTATACTGCCAGCCCATACAACCCCTGTGCAGATTGTGGTGCCATTTCCAGGGTGATCCACAGTGCCTCCTCTCCTCCCTGTTTACCCTTTTGTTCCATTGCTTTGATTCCTTCCCTTGCATAGAGATCTACTCCTCTTCCTCCCTCCCTGTCCCTCCTGTAGCTTGTGTACTCTGGTATGTTGACATCCCAGTCATGGTTCTCTGTGTGCCATGTTACTGTGACTGCCATGATATCCAGGCATCCCTGTTCCATCAAGGCTACCAGTTCAAGGAGCTTGTTACCTAGACTATGGGCACTGGTACTTATTACCCTCCATTTCTTGATGGCCTTACCAATTTTTGCCTCATCCCTGTCCTTACTGCCTTTGCCTTTTTCTCCATTTACCCCTGCCCTTCTCCCTATCGACATCTCTATCTTGGCGTTTACCTCACTAACTACCCTGATTTTTTGGGGGGCGGGGACTAAGATTTCCCTGCTCCTTTTCAGTGCCTCTCCCTCTTGGTTAGTTTAAATACTTGCCAATGAAGCATTTAAACCTATCATCTAGGATCCTGGTTCCCCTCCTGGACAGATGCAAATCATCGCGCCAGTATAGGTCTGCATCCCTTCAATTGGACACCCAGTGCCCAATGAAGCCAAAACCCTGAGCTCTGCACCAGTTTTTCAATCATCAATTGAATCCCATGGTGCAGAGAAACCCTAGCCTCACACATGCCATAGACTGGCAGCACCTCCGAGAAGGTTACCATGCATGCTACTTGTCTAAGGCCCCTCCCCAACTCCACAAACTCTTCCTCTACTGTTCTGATCCCTATTTCAGCCAGGTCATTTGTCCCTAGGTAGACAATGATATCCACCTCCCTCCCCTGTGCAGCTGCTCCCGTGATCCTGAGGTCCCTGTCCCTCCAAGCCATGGCACCAGGTGGGCACCTTACCTCCCACTTCCCTCTCTCCCCCAGTTTTGTACTCCTAACAATGGAGTCCTCCACCAGGAGTTGTTTCCTCACCCTGTGGGGTCCCATGCTACCCTCCTGTGGGTCTCCTTTGTGGAGGTTCCCAGCATCCTCCTTGGTCTCCACTGCGGGTGCTTCCATAGAGGAACCACACTCTGCCAGAATGGCATATGAATTGTGGAGAGGTACAAATGGAGAGATGTGCCTCTGTTCCACCACCCTCACCCTCCCTGAGCTGACTGTGGTCCAACCACTCCTCTTTCTTAGCAACCTCCGAGGCAGTGGCGGTAGCCGTGGTGGTCCCTGGGTGGGAGAGGAGGTCCCCTGAATCCTGGCCAACTCAGCCCGGAGATGAGCAACCTCCTCCCTCAGCCTAGAGAGGTGCCTGCAGATGGGACAACACCGCATCCTCCAGAACGTCCCCCGGAAGACTTCTGCTCCACAGCCACTGTACTGCACCACTCCCATCATGTCTTATTTATGGCCCCTTAACTGTTGTTTTGTATACTTACTTTTCCTCTCTTTGCTTATTTATTTTTTTTATTTTTATGTAATTTTTTTTCCCCCTACTTTCCTACTGCCTCCGTGCCCTTAAAGCTCCTGATCTTCCTGTTCTGGGATAGGAAGTTCCTATATTCCTCAGTAGTCTCCTTACTTGCTCAGAGTCAGACCTCTAGCAGCTGGGGGGGTGGAGAGCTACTCTTTTCCTTCTAGGATGATGAGTCTTTTGTGTCTCTATGATCACTCCCTTCCTGCTCCCAAACAGGAAGTTTGTGTTGTCATTCAAATCCTTTGCCTATAAAAGTAGAACTGGCTCTGGGTGGGGAGGAAGGAAGGGCTATATAGTCCCAGTAGAGTAATATAGTTCTAACAGCAACTCCTTCCTCTTGCTAATCTCTGCCAAATGCTATCTAAATCCAAAACACCTGGATTCCTTCTACTTAAGCCACTCCCCCTAATTCACAGTTTCCTTCTACACCTAGCTAACTGCACAGATAACAATTCACTTCACCCAACTCAGTCAAACACACTAACTCTTTTTTTTTTACCCTAAATTGAAGGTCCCAGTAGTAGAGTTCTAGTTCTTTAGTCTTAGTAGAGTAGTACTGTTCTAACAGCCGCACAAAAGTGAAGGTACTGGACTTCAGGAGGACTGATTTTGTCAAAATGGGAGAGTGCCTCAGAAAAGCACTAGCAAACAGGCAAGAAGGTGGGGTGGAGCAACAATGGGGAAACATCAAAACTGCCATCACAGAGGCAACAAGTCTTTGTGTGAAGCAAATAAACAAATCAAAATGAAAGAAAAACACTATGGTTCTCAAAAGAAGTAGCGGGGAAGGAAAGGGAAAAAAGATAGCATTCAGGAAGTATAAGGAAACAAAGAAGGAGCAGGACAGGGAACTGTACCAGTTAAAGCAGAAGGAAGCGGGTAAGACAGTCAGAATAGCAAAGGCCCAAACCGAGGAAAAGATAGCCAACTCGGTTAAGAAGGGGGATAAAACCTTTTATAGGTACATTAGTGAGCAAAGAAAGACTAAGGCAGGTGTAACCCCCAGGTGGCACTATCCCAAGGGCTAATACCCCTGCCTGCTTAACCTCTAACAGGTTGAGGGGCCCAAGTCCAATGGTGGGTGCCTCAACCCAGAGGTCAGGGTTAATAGTCTGGTATGACTTGGTCACAGCCTTCTGAGACACTGCAACCCCCCCTTTCTTTCCACTAGTGGCCCACACAATATATTAAAAGTACCTTTACAGTATACACTTACCCCCAGGACTGGTTCAATCATCTTGACTCTGGAGACCCCCTGTAAAGTAAGATGGTGTAATACAATAGCCACTGTACGATATTTCAACACAAACACATATCTTAGGCAGTGTAACTTTGCTAAACAACCAAATCTGATTTATTTAGGGGATAGTAACAAGGATAGGGAGAAATCAGGTTAATTAATTCAGTCACACTAATGTTCAGAGCACTGTGCACAGGGTTAGAGTCCCTATAAGTCATTGTTACTGGGTGCCCAGGATGGGGGTGGCTAGCCAGGATTGGTGCAGCTGGTTGGGGCCCTGAGATGCAAAATACTTGCACAATACCCAATTTGTAATCTGGAGCTGGTGGGCTCAGTTTGTGTATCAAGGAAGAAAATCAGATGAAACACTTGCAAATTCAATGGTTCAGCTGGCAGGGAGCTACCCCGATTTTTACTCACGACTTTTGCTGGACACCTTTCACACAGCAGGGGAAATGGGCCTGTGAGCAGGACACACCCCACACATTTATATGTAAAATAAGGTTACCATACCAGGCAGCTGCTTTCATATCCCGTTCACACATACTGCCAACCTGGAAACTCCCTATGCAGCTTCACTCTCCTGACAGACCGAGTGCGATGAAGCAGTTTCTCCAGTCCTCTATAGGGTAAGTCTGGTTCCTGGCCACACAGTCTCTCCTTTTCCTCCAAACATAGTGGATTCAGTCCAAATCACCACGGCAAACATAGTGCCATCATCCGAGTTTCTGGACGTGTGGCACCCCCTCTTCCAATTCCCTCCGTGTGTTTGTAGGCATGGCCACAGTTGCCCAATGCATGCTGCAGCTGTCTATGACAGCACTCGAGAATGCAGTGGCTTACAGTTGAAAGGGAGAGAGCCGCTCCAGTGAGCACACAGTGTGGACCAAAATGGTCAGGAGTGGTGTTGATGGGGGACCTTAATATGCCAGGTACAAACTGGGGAACCATGTTCTCTAGGTAGCCAAGGAGCAGAGACTGCTGGATGACTTCCAGGATGTGTTCTTAACACAGAATATGATGGAGCCCACAAGGGAGGGGCATGTCCTGGACATGGTTCTGGCAGATGGGGATCTGGTAAGGGACCTGGTTGTAGAGGATCCCCTGACTGGGAGTGACCACAATACTGTCTGGTTTCAAATAAGCATTGGGGGGTGAGATCTAGGACACTGGCAGTGGACTTCAGGGGGGCAGACTTTGTGGGCATGGGAAATATTCTCAAGGATCACTTGAAGGGATTACATCAATGACAAATGTGGAAAGGAGATGGGAGGTCATAAACGGGGACTTCATGAGGCAGTCAGAACCTGCGCTAAGGTGAAATGGGAGCAAGGTCACATAAACCATGCTGGTGGTCCAGTGAGGTTCAGGTAGTGGTCAGAGAAAAGAAGGCTGTCTACAAAAGTATAAAGCAACAAGAGGGGATAGGATAGGGATAAGGAAATGTACCATCTTGCATCTAGAAAGTCACCCAGATGGTGAGGGGCAAAGTCAGTAAAAGGCAGTGGCTGCGCTGGGGATACATGGAGGGGAAAAGGGTTCTTCCGGTACATTGGGGAGTGGAGAAAACTAAGGGCCATCTCAGCAGATTGAGATCAGAAGGAGGGTGGGTGGAAGAGGCAAGGACCAGGCAGAGGTATTTTAACGTACTTTGCCTCTGTGTTCACTAGGGAGGGGGATGGGATATCTACAAAGCAAGGCATGATGGGGATAGAAGCGGCAGTGAGTGGGATCAGGGGAGCAACAGAAATGGAGCAAGAGAGAGGGAGAGGTACCCTAAGGGTGTCACATCAGGATAAGGATAAAAAGACCAGTAAGGTGGAGGGGACGGATGATGCTATCTATGCCAAAAGGGTGTGGTTAGCCCTCAAGGCCCTAAAGAAAGACAAATCTCCTAGGTTGGATGGCATTCATCCGAGAGTACTATGGGAATTGGCGGACATCCTGGCTGCACCCCTGGCGGAGCTCTTCAACAGGTCACTTGAGACAGGGAGGGTACCTAGGAATTGGCGAGAGGCACATGTGGTGCCAATCCATAAAGGGGGGTCGAGGGAAGTACCAGGTAACTATAGACCCATCAGTTTGACCTCGGTGGTGGGAAAATTAATGGAGAGTATACTAAAGGAATGATTGGGGGTATACTTGGAAGAGGTGGGAGGTCTGGATAGTCGGCAACATGAGTTTGTGCCAGGTAGATCATGTCAAACCAATCTTGTGGAGTTCTATGAATGGGTAACATCAGAACTGGACGGGGAAAGCCTGTGGATGTATTATTCTTGGACTTCAGCAAGGTGTTTGACTCTATCCCCCACAATGGCCTGGTGGAGAAACTGATGGGGTTGGGAGTAGGCTCTTTGATAGTCAGATGGATTGAAAACTGGCTAGCTGGACGCACCCAGAGAGTAGTGGTCTGTGGGGAGCTCTCGAACCCTAGAGAGGTTGGTAGTGGGGTACCACAGGGCTTGGTCCTGGGTCCGATCCTGTTTAATGCATACATATCGGACATCAGGGAGGGTATAGGGTGTGAAATGAGTCTCTTCACTGATGACTCCAAGATGGAAGCAGTAGTTGAGGGAGAAGAGGGAAGGTTAGCACTGCAAGGGGACCTGGACACCCTGGAAAGCTGGGCTCACACATGGAAATTAAATTTCAATATCACCAAGTGCAAGGTGTTACATCTTGGGTGGAAACCCTAAACACAGGTACACCCTGGGAGGGGAGGCGCTGGAGGCCTCAATGGGGGAAAAAGACCTAGGGGTCATGGTGGATGCATGTATGAATAACTCTGAGCAGTGCAGGAGAGCGGCTAGCAAGGCAAACAGGATGTTGGGATGCATCGTAAGGGGGATCACCTCTAGGAGCAAGGAAGTGATTCTGCCGCTGTACAATGGACTGGTTAGACCACACCTTGAGTACTGTGTACAGTACTGGAGACCACACTTGAAGAGGGACATACAGCTCCTGGAGAGAGTACAGAGGAGGCAACTAAGATGATGAGGGCTAGGGATTTGACGTATGAGGACAGACTTGAGGAGCTCTGCCTGTTTTCATTGGAGGAGAGGAGATGGGGACATGATTGAGGTCTTCAAGCACCTCAAGGAATAAATAGGGTAAACATGGAGGGATCTTTAGACTAAAGCAGGGAGGTATCACCAGAGGGCATGGTTTAAAGTTGGAAGGTGGAAGGGTGAGGGGGGAAAAGAGGAGGAGGTTTTTCACTTAGAGGGTGGTAGACCCTTGGAATGCACTGCCTGGTGAGCTGGTTCAGAGATCCACAGTGGAGGGCTTCAAGAGAGGGTGGGACAGACACAGAAAGTGGATGTATCAGATGATGGCCTGTCCCAGGGGAGTGGGGATGGATGATAGGGGTTTCTGGAACACAAGGTGGGGGGAGAGCCTCGGCACCCAACTAGGGATCTGAGGTTTGAGCAGACTCGATAGACCATAAGGCCTAATCTACTGGCAAATAGTATGTTAGTATGTAAGTGCTCTCTTCCCCCCCAGTCTTCCAGGTGCCACGCTGGAAGCCCACCCCAGCGTGGCAACAATGTATTTGGCCTGCTGGGGTGCCCAATCCCCAGTCAGCTAAACAGTCCCCCCCAAGAGATTACCGAGTGCCACGCCGGGAGCCCACCCCAGCGTAGCAACAGTCAGAATGGCCGACGGGGGTGCCCAATCCCCGTCTGCTCCACTGCCCCCCAGAACTTTCCAGCTGCCATGCTGGGGCCCACCCCAGCGTGGCAAACATCCTGCATCAGTAATTGCCATGCTGGGAGCCCATCCCAACATGGCAAACATCCGTGGTCGAATTAAAAAAAACCTGAAAACACAAAATGGTCCCTCGCAGTCTCCCTGCCCCCCACCCACGCCCACCTCTGCGCACCTGCCTCCCACACCACCCTACTCCCATACTTACCTCCGAGCTCGGCGCGACGATCTTCGGTTGACCAGGAACACATCTGCACTCTTCAAAGCCGACCTCGAACTGAGGAAATGCCGGTAAGCTGTATAATGTAGTAAATAGGGCTTTTTCAACTTTGCTGCATATCTCAGGCATTTTTTGGAATTTTGGCACCAAATTTTCAACATGGGGTTTTTGGGACCCCTCCTCATGAATTCTGTCACTGTCATGGCGTTAATTGAGCCTGAAGGGTGATTTTGCGGTCACTGCACGAAATCACCTTGTGGGACTGATGAATGAAATTACAGTGCCAGTGTTCATAAGGTGGGCTCTCAAAAAGCCTATGTTGAAAATTTGGTGAAAAAATTCCTAAAAATGACTGTTTTACGAGCGTGCATTGCGCTGTTCCTACGCACACTCGTAGGTTCACGAATTTTCAATATTTTCACTCCAGATTTTCAGCGTTGCCATTTGACCACACTTCCTTATGAGTAGTACAGCTGTCATTTTTCACATCTCACCCAAAATGTGTTTCCATGCATGTAGCGCACAGTGGCGCAGTCGGTGTGCGAAATCAATGTTCGGGACACATTAAGAAAATCACAGTGACACTGTTCATGAGCAGAGGTCTTAAAATGGCTATGTTAAAAACTTGGTGAGAAAATCCCCAAAAATGACTATTTTAGAAGCATGTGTTGCACTGTTCCTACGCACACTCGTAAATTCGCAAATTTTCAATATTTTCACTCCAGATTTTCAACATTGCCATTTTACCACACCTCCTTATGAGCAGTACAGCTGTCATTTCTCACTTCTCACCCAAAATGTGTATCCCCGCTTGTTGCGCACAATGGCACAGTCGGTGCGCGAATTCAATGTATGGGACACATTAAGAAAATTACAGTCACACTGTTCATGAGCAGAAGTGTTAAAATGGCTATGTTAAAAGTTTGGCAAAAAAATTCCCAAAAATGACTGTTTTACGAGCGTTTGTTGCGCTGATCTGGGATACATTAAGAAAATCACAGTGACGCTGTTCATGAGCAGAGGTCTTAAAATGGCTGTTTGAAAATTTGGTGAAAAAATTCCTAAAAATGACTGTGTTACGAGTGAGCATTGCGCAGTTTCCACATACCCTCGTAAGTTCATGAATTTGTAATATTTTCAGTCCAGATTTTCACCAGTGGCATTTTTCCACACTTCCTTATGAACAGTACAGCTGTCATTTTTCACAACATGGCTGAAGTGTGTTTTCACACTTTCAGCACAGAGATGCGTGGTCGCTGAGGGAAATCATTGTTCGGAACAGATAAAGAAAATCACAGTGACACTATTCATGATCGGAGGTCCCAAAATGCCTGTGTTGACAATCTGCTGTAAACAATTCCCAAACTAATTACATTACGGGTGCATGTTGTACAGTTTCTACACACGCTCGTGACTTCACCAGTTTTTTTTAATATTTTCACTGCAGATTTTCAACATTGCCATTTTTTACACCTCCCCATGAACAGTACAGGTGTCATTTTTCACATCCTGTTCAGAATGTGTTTTTGCACCTGTGGTGACAAATGCCGTAGTCGCTGTGCAAAACCAGCTTTTGGCTAACAAACTTTTATTGCAACTGTTCATGAGGTGGGGGTCATAAAAAACCCATGTTGAAAATTTGGAGTGAAAATACCAATGAATGCCTGAGGCGTTAGGGTTTCCGACCATAACACCCCACCCTGTAGAGAATGACAGGCATCAGGGCTGTGACTTGGGATTGTCACCTGCAATGCTCATACCATTCCACCCCCACCCACACCCTGCAGCCTCTAAGAGGCATCGAGGTGTGCCTTGGACTCCTCGGCCCCAAATTCACCCCATTCTCCTATACCGCACCCATCTCACAATATTTCCTGATGGAATGGGGTGCGCATAAGGGCCAAAGACCCCAAGGCACACCGTGACACTTGTCGGTGTCTGCACGGTAGGGTGTGGTGAAAGTGCATGGCCGTTATGCCTGAAAACCCAAAGGCACACCCCAATGCCTGTCACTATCTGCAGGGTGGTTATGGGCTTGGCTTCAGTTCAATACTTCACTGCCATTACTATTATGCAGCTCTGTAACTCCTACACTACCAATGCCAATGCCAGCAAGCAAATATTCGGCATTGACAAATGCTTGTTTTTAATGATTTAGTGGCAAGATTAGCATCCATGGCAAAGCTGGGTAGCCCCTTAATAATAGGGAGAGATTTTAACCTCACAATGGTGCCCATCCTAGATAGACGCACTCAGGGAAAAGAAACACACATCCGGGGGTTACAGACAGTGACGCAGTTATGTTCTGAATTTCAGCTCGTGGATATATAGCACCTCACTCACCTAAAGAAAAAAGATTATACATTCCAATCAGGCCTACATGGGTCCTTTAGCCATTTAGATTTCTGGTTAATGTCGTACTCCCTTACTCCCAGGGTTCTGGACTCCAGTATTCTCCCTACAGTAATTTCGGATCACGCTCTGGTGCAATTAATGCTCTCATGGGGTACCCCAATCCCTCACTCCTCCTCCTGGAAGTTAGACCCTCTTCTTTTACAAAACCGTGATTTTGTTAAATGGGCCCAGACTGAAACTAAGTTATTTCTTCAAGAAAATCTGGTATCTGACACCTCGGTGCAAACCACATGGGAAGCTTACAAGGCTACCATGAGAAGGAAAATCATAGGATATGTTGTGCACAGATGGAAAAAAAGAGAAGAGGAACAAACCAAATTAGAAGGGGAATTGGCCACCACAGAAAAGACACTTAAAGACGTGCCCTGTCCATCTCATAGCTCTGTGTATGGTAGGCATGTATTGAAGACTTGCATGGAACTCAATGTGCTTTTATTCAGGAAAGCAGATCTGGCTGTACTTCGGATGCAACACTTATACTGGGGGGGATAAATCTGGGAAGGTGCTGGCATATCAGATTTGCAAACAGCAAGCTAATAAATACGTAGCAGGGCTAAGGGACTCCCAATTAGGGAGTGTCAAAACTAAACCCCAAGAGGTTATTGAGAGTATAACAACCTTTTATACCCAGTTGTACACCTCGTCCAGAGCTGACACCACCCCTGAAACTCGTACCTTTTTAAATACTATACAGCTCCCTAGGTTAACACTGGAACAAAGGGCCACTCTCAAAGTGCCATTAACCATAGAAGAGGTAACCAAGACCTTGGCCTCTCTGAATATGTGAAAGCCCCTGGCGGGGATGGATTCCCTGTTGAATTTCTTCAGTCCCTCGCTCCTCTGATAACCCTTTTTCTGTGCTAAGTTTATGCTAACTCTGAAACTGTAGGTATACTTCCCCAGACTTCGTGGGAAGCTGTTATCACAGTAATCCCCAAAAAAGGGAAAGACCCCACCGATGCGTCCAGTTACCGTCCCATCTCATTGATTCATTCAGATAGTAAGGTGTATGCAAAAGCGTTAGCCACCAGACTGAACCCATTACTCCCCGTCCTGATTCACCCATCACAAGTGGGGTTTGTTAAAGGCAGATATAGTACAGATCATCTTCGAACACTTCTCAGTTTGATACATGTAGCTAAACAACAAAATACCCCTGCTGCTGCCCTGTCCATTGATTTTGAGAAAGTGTTCGATTCTGTAGAATGAGACTATCTTCACACAGTCCTGGAACATTTTGGTTTTGGTCCTCATTTCAGATCTGTTATGTCTGCTTTATACAACAGCCCCTTAGCAAAAGTATTAACCAATTCTACCCTTTCAACTACACAGGGGAACAAAATGGGGATGTCCTCTCTTCCCCCCTTCTTTTTGTTCTTGCCATTGAATCCCTAGCCACAGCCATACAACAAGATGTCTCTATTCAAGGGTTAAAGGTCGGACACAGATCCTACTCAACTCTCATGTACACAGATGATTTGCTTGTCCTCCTTGA
Source organism: Neoceratodus forsteri (assembly GCA_016271365.2). NCBI lineage: Eukaryota > Metazoa > Chordata > Ceratodontiformes > Ceratodontidae > Neoceratodus > Neoceratodus forsteri. The sequence goes on along the minus strand of JADMNL010000034.1, from coordinate 62,678,189 downwards.
GGATGCTCAAATTGCTATTCCCCCTCTACTATCCCTCCTAAATCGTTTCACACGCATCTCTGGCCTCAGGGTTAATCAGTTGAAAACTGAGATATTACCCCTTAACTCTTATTGCGAACCGCATATTATACCTCACCCAGGCCTTAAATGGGTAAGAGATAACACCACCTACTTGGGAATCAAAGTGGGAGCACATATTGATAGATGGTGGGATACTAACCTTGGACCCTTGATAACAGAATGTGGAGGAGTGTTGGACCGATGGATCCACTTACACCTCACATTGGCTGGTAAGATAGCAGCTTTTGAAATGACTATTGCCCCCAAATGTTTCATTTAATATCCCATATCCCCCTGTTTCTACCCCCAGGTGGTATAAGAAATTAGATGGGTTAATTGGATCCTTCCTGTGGGATGCTACTAGGCCTTATTACAGCAAACTCACATTCCAGTCCCACTGGAAACAGGGAGGGTTGGGGTTGCCCTGGTTTGAGGGATATAAGATGGCCTACCAGTGCTCACAAACACTAGCTTGGTTCCAACCCCAGTGCCACAGAACCCCCCAGTGGCTGGAGATTGAAAAAACCCCTGGGAAATCTCCCATACTGTACTTCCCTCCTTACTTTGGGGGGTCTTGCCACGGTCACTTAAAAGCCACCCCATGCTGGGGCCTTCACTTAGATATTGGAAAGCTTTACATAAGAAACTGAAAGTCTCAGCATGCCCTTCACGTTATAGTCGCCTCCGGGAAAACCCCTGTATCTCCGTAGGAGGTAAGCCAGTACATTGGCTAACCTAGAGCAGAAAAGGCATTCTATTTATTAAAAATCTTCTAGTTCCAAAATCCCAGATAATGGATACTTTCCAAAATCTGCAGCACCATTGGTCATTACCCTCTACAGATTTATGAAAATACTTTCAGATTAGAAATGCACTTAAATCTTTTCTGATACAAGGAGAGCCCCATACTAGGGATAAGCTTCTCCACAGAGAAATGGCAAACACTTAAAGGGTACAGCAGGTTAATATGTAGGTACAAACTGCTTACAGTGAGACCACCCACCAGTAGAACAAAATAAAATCTTTGGAGTTAGGTCACAATAAAAGCTTTTAATTAAATATAAATAAGCTAGCAAGTTAGTATAGCATTTTTTGCATACTCAGAACATATGTTTCACGTCAGCAGATAAAGCGCCTGCTGATGTGAAACGACGCTTATGAAAAAGTAGGGGTGCTGCTAGTTGGCTTGCTGACGTGTTTTGAGCTGTTTTATGTTTAATTAAAAACTTTTTTATCGTGACCTAATTCAGAGGTTTTGTTTTGTTCCACTTGATGGGGTCGCCCGACTCAGCATTTTGTACTTGGAGATTTTTGTTGTGGCACCCATATTGCAACGAGTGGCCACCTGTTTTGAATTTTTGCTAGGTTTAATATATGCACCACTTCAAGGGGCCATGCCTAACACTGCAGCATCATCCAAAGCAAAATGGGAGAAAATGCTACAAATACAAATTACAGATGCCCAATGGGGACAATGCTGGAAAGCCAGACAAACTGCATATACGGATGCCCGGAGCAGGCTAATACACCAAAATACTCCATTCATGGTATAGGATCCCCGCCATCCTTAAAAGAGATAACATTTTAATTCAGGATACATGCTGGAGATGCCAACAACCGGGGGGGCTTATACCATATCCTCTGGCAATGCCCTTTAATTACTCACATTTAGAAGACAATCTCTAAAATGGCTAGCAATACCCTTAAGCTTCATATCTCTCCCTTAGCCCCTCTTATGTTGTTGGGTATGAAACCTGCTGCTGCTGATGGGGGAGCTGTCACCCTATGAGTTTCACTGGCTTATGTTACTAAGCGTGCAGATCAAGCAAATCATCCTAAAGAACTGGAGAAGCCCCACCACACCAACCATAGAAGACATCCTTTCAGCATGTACCAAAGTATATGAACTAGATAGACACTCCCACCTGATATTAGGACAAATGCAAGCTTTCCAGAGTTGCTGGAAGCCGTATATGGCATTTCTGTCAAAAAGGGCTAGTCTAGGCTGAACCTGAGATAACACATTGTGTTGAATATACGTTTTTATGACCTGATGTATGGATATGACCTTCCAGTGCTGCAAATGTTTAAATAGCAACTATTATGTAAATAGTCAAGGTGTTTTCTTCTTTTTTTTTATTTTGTTATTTACCGTGTGGATAGTAAAGCTTTTAGCTTAGCTCCAGGTTGTATGACAACTCTGCCAAAAATTGATCTGGTTACTTTCTGGTACCCTTCCTTTTCAGTTTCCTGTCCTGTATGGCCACTGGAAGGTACAACTTTCTGATTACTAGGCCTTGACAGTCAGCAGCAGTACCTCCTCCTGGTCGCACAGTGCCTTATGTTAAAGGTAGGTCCCACTTTTTCTTTTCGTCAGACTGATAAATGACTCAATATATTACTTTAGACCTTATCTGCAGGGAATGTTAGTCGGAGACCCATTTGGTTGATCATAGCCTGAATACATCTGGTATGTACATAATAGGATTACAGACCACACAGATTATGTAGCGCATGTTTGCTTGATTTTCTTATTTTTGTATTTCTTCTTTTGTTTTTGTTTATTGTCTCTATAAATAAATTCCATGTATGTACCGCTCTTATCTTGTCTGTTACTTAAACTAATAAAATAATTAACAATTTCCTACTCATGACAGTGGTAGTTTGCCAGACTCTAACTGGGAAGTAAATGAAAAATTTGTCTTGTTCAGTATACACGGTCACTGCATGAGCCGTGTCAGAATGTTAACAATGTGCTTTACTTCATGTTTGCTGTCATAAACTGATTCAAACGGAGCTGGCACAGTAAAAAGAAAAAAAGCCTGTCTCTAGGATTGGGATTACTTTTGAAATATAATACTGGGCTGAAAAAAAACACACAGGAGTTAAAGCTGTTTGATGTCACAAGTCATTTTTTTATGCTGATTGCACGCTTGCGCAAGAAACATATTGCGACAGCTTTCTCCAGAAGCAGGTTGTGGAGGCACGGCTCTGTTGTGGCCAATGCCCCCACAGCCTTTAAAGGCTTGGCCCGCTTCCCCCAATGCTGTGGCACGCTGCTGCTGACACTAGTTCAGCCAGCATGTCACCAACTTGTAAAGTTTTAGCCGCTACAATCAGTGGCCGCCTCGTCATTGCAGCATCAGCCATTCACTACAATGAGGGAGCGACCCGTCATTGCAGGGCGGAACCTTGAAACACTGATATTGTTTGTGATCATGGCAACGGCTTGCCACTGTGTTCACAAACAATATTAAATCCCCTCCCTACCGAGGGGGTGCCTAACTCGACACCATGTGCCCCCACCGTGTTTGTTTGCTGGACGGGGCCCCAATCCCCATCGGCTTCAGTGCCCCGTGTTTATAAGTTGCTGACAGGAAGCCCACTCCCGCTCAGCATTATGTAGCCCCCGCTTAGTTGTCTGCCGACGGGGAGCCCAACCCCATCGGCATAATGTCACCCCCTTTGTTGTGTGTCACGGGGTGCCTAATCCCCATCAGCTACAGCTGCCCCCCCAAAAAAGACTCCGTTGGCATGCTGGGAGCCCACCCCTTCATGCCACATGCCCCTGTAAAATCAAAAATGGTCCCGCAATGTCTTTTTTTTACCTGTAAAAAAGGAAACGGCCCCTCGGCGGTCTCCCTGCCCCCCTCCCACAACACGCGCCCACCCACTGTGCACCTTGCCTCCCCACACCCCTCTCACCCCATACTTGCCTCCAGAGTCTGGCGCGACGATCTTTGGTGGACCGGGAACATGTCTGCACTCTTCAAAGCCCACCGCGAACTGAGGAAATGCTGGTAAGCTGTATAATGGAATAAATAGAGTTTTTTTCAACTTTGATTCATATCTCAGGCATTTTTTGGAAATTTGGCAACAAATTTTCAGTATAGGGTTTTTGGGACCCCTCCTCATGAATTCTGGCACTGTCATGGCATTATTCGGCCCTGAAAGGTGATTTCGCAGTCACTGCACAGAATCCCCTTTTGGGACTGATTAACAAAATGACAGTGCTAGTGTTCATGAGGTGGGCTCTCAAAAAGCTTATACTGCAAATTTGGTGGGAAAATCCAAAACATGAATTTTACGAGCATGCGTTGCGCAGTTGCTACGCACGCTCACAACTTTGCGAATTTGCAATATTTTCATGCCAGATTTTCAACACTGCCATGTTTTCAGACCTCCTTGTGAACAGTATAGCTGTCATTTTGCACTTCTGGCGCAGAATAGCGTGGTTGCTGTGGGAAATCAGTGTTCAGGACAGATTAAGAAAATGACAATGGCACTGTTCTTGAGCAGAGGTCTTAACATGCCCATGTTGAAAATTTGGTGACGATACTCCATAAAATGACTGTGTTACAAGCATGCATTGCGCAGTTTGCACGCACGCTTGTAACTTCACGAATTAATAATATTTTCACTCCAGATTTTCAACATTTCCATTCTTCTGCACCTCCTTATGAACGGTACAGCTGTCATTTTTCATATACTGGCCGAAATGCGTTTTTGCAGTTCCGGCGCGGAATAGCGAGGTCCCTGTGGGAAATCCATGTTCGGGACACATTATGAAAATGACAGTGACACTGTTCACTAGCAGAGGTCCTAAAATAACTACGTTGAAGATTTGGTAATGAAAGTCTGTAAAATTAGTGTGTTACGAATGTGCATTGCACAGTTTCCACTCACGCACGTACCTTTGCAACTTTGCAATATTTTCACTCCAGATTTTCAGCATTGCCATTTTGCCACACCTCCTTATGAACAGTGCAGCTGTCACTTTTCACATCCTAGCCGAAATGTGTTTTTGCTGTTCAAACACCATGAAGTCTTGCTGCTATTAGGACTTAATGCAGTTAGCCACTGCACTCGAACTGCCCCGGAGAGGATAGGGTTAACTCCAGAGCAGTCTGGAGTTCCACAGCGCGAGGGCGCTGTTCAAAGCTCTATCTGGCTAGTTTCAAATGAAACTGCCAGATTTTTACTCCGCTTTCACTGAACAGTCGCCCGGAGATCAGCTCGGTTCATTTCATGCGTTCATGAGTTTACTTGGTTCATTTGAACCAACAAGTGTTTAAAATTACCGTTCTGCAAAAGCTCTATCTGGTAACAGTAAGTATTAAAAATAAAGTCTGTGTGGAATACATTATCGGTTCAGTCTGAAACCGATCTTGGCTTATTTTACGCTTTTTGGCTTTAGAGGCATGTAATTCGGTTCTTATCGGTTCTAAAAACCTTAATTTTATTGGGTTTTTTCCAATACCCGTGGACACAGTTAGAACCGATAAGGGTGTCTTGTCTGGCACGGCCGTTTAAAGGCAAGTTTGTTGGTTAGGCTGGCATTATGTCTGAGAAACACAAAAGAAAACCGGCCCACTGGGTTTCAACACTGTGATGTTCTGGGAAGCCTTTGCCAAGGCTGATCCACACACCACTTGTGTCTATTGTCTGGGCTGACCACCTCCTGTCAGACTGCCAGTGTGTAAAAATTTCCTGCAGCCACCCTGAAAAGAGATTGGGCCGCTCTAGGGAACGAGAGGCCAAAAGTCCGCTTGACCCAGATGGCCAGCCCGGTCCAGTACCCACTGGACCAGAGGGAGGCCCTCTGACCAGGGTGAGACTTCCTCGGCAGAAAAAAGCTGGTTCAGAGAAACCAGCTCCAGCAAAAAGATAAAAGATCAGCAGGTCTGAGTCCAAAATTGTCTCTCCAACTGCTGCAGAAATAGCAAAAGCCATTCAGATTGTTCAGTCTTTGTCTTGGACTTGTCGAGCTCCCCCACAATTGGGAAAAAGGTGGGTTTTGTCAGGTCCAGTGGTTCAGGATTATGATGTTGAGGAGTTTTATGAACCACAGGAGGGGGAGGAGGAATTTGATCAGTGTATTTGTGACTGGAAGGTCTGGACGTGCCCATTGAACCGGCATTTCCAGATAGACCCTTAGAATCTCCCTTTGCTGTCTGAGTCCCCTTCTCATTTTATGTTTTATAAAAGGTGGTAGAAACCCTCCAGCTCCCTTTAGAGGAGGCTGTGGATGAGCAAGAGGAGCCTGATTATGTAGAAATGATGGATATTCCAGAGTCTAGAAGGTTGTCTATTCCTTTGCATAAGTCATTTAGAAGCAAACAACAAAGATTTTAAAAATCCTCATTCCGCTCCTCCTGTAGATAAGAAAATAGACAGAAGGTATACTTTATCAGGCCCTGATACAGACTTCCTCACCGAGCAGTGTAGTCATGTAGGTGTTCAAGCTGCAGCCTGTGACAGGTAATATTCCCCTGGCATCACATCCTCCTGATAAGGATTCCAGGAAGATTGATGCCATGGCGAAAAAGCAATATATGGCAGCTTCATTGGGACTCAGGCAGGCTAATTATATGGCTTATGGCTAGATATCAGAAATCTAGATGGGACACTATATTGTAGTTAGCCAAGCAGGCCCAGGGCCAGCTGACTAGTGAGTTGGAACAAATGGCTGCTGATGGCATCGAAGCCTCTAAAGTTCAATTTCATACTGCCGTTGATGTTAATGATGTTTCCTCTAGGGTCATGGCCACTTCTGTAGCTCTCCGTAGGTTGGTATGGCTTAGATGCACTAATCTGTCCCAAGATACTCAGGCAAAGACTATAGATTTTTCTGTAGTAGGAAACTCTCTGTTTGGGGATCAAACAGAAAATTACATGAAGAAAATGGATGAATACAGAACTACCTACAAAGTGCCCAAGCTAAGGAGAGGCATGCCACTCCACAAAGGCATGCCCTAGGGTAGGGGGCAGGCCTTACCACAGGCCCTTTTATCAAGTTCAGGCCTCTTCGCCTTTGCACAGAGGGGTTTTTTCAGAGGCAGGGTAGACGGGCACAGGCAGACCATCTCCTCTCCTCAGCCTAAAAGTTGTTGCAAGCAGGCACCCTGATGGGGTGCCCAGGGCCGATTCTCCTGTACCGTGGGGGGCAGGTTGACTTATTTCAGCCAGAACTGGTTGTCCCTAACTTCGACAAATGGGTTCTGGAGGTGGTAAGTCAAGGTCTGGTTCTCAGTTTCAAACAGTTCCCAAAGATGAGCCAGACATTTTCCACCTGCAAACCTTCAGAAGCCTTTGCTTTGGAAGCAGAGGTTTCTTCTCTGCTGGGCTGCAAGGCAGTGGAAAGAGTTCCTCCTTGCCATCAGGGCAAGGGTCTGTACTGAGGTATTTCCTTACCCCAAAAAGACAGGAGAGTGGCGCCCATCTTAGATTTAAGGTTCCTGAACAAGCATCTTTTGAAACCAAAGTTCAAAATGTTAACTGGCAATGATTCTGTTTTCCCTAAGGCCAGGGGACTGGCTAGCTTCCCTGGACCTCAAGGACGCTTATTTTCATATTTTGATCAGGCCTTCTCACCGAAAAGTACCTCAGGTTCGAACCTACCCTCTGGCCACTACCAGTTCAGAGCAATGCCCTTCAGCCTTACCTCTGCTCCAAGGGTTTTCACAAAATGTTTAGCTGTAGTAGTGGCTCATTTAAGAAGGCAAGGGGTTGCTGTGTTTCCCTACCTGGACGACTGGCTCATAGTGGGCCAGTCTCCAGATCAGGTAAAATCCCAATTGCAAGTCTCCCAGCAACTTCTCACTTCTCTGGGATTCCTGTTGAATTTTCCAAAATCAGTTCTGGAACCAGTTCAGGTACTAACTTTCATAGGTGCAGAATTGAACACAAAGTCAGCCAGGGCATTTCTTCCCTCCGAAGGAGTGGACAGACTCATTGCCCTGGCATCCTCCTTTACCCTGCGGGTCTCTCGACCAGCAAGGCACTTTTTGCAACTCCTAGGACACATGGCTGCTTCCACAGCTGTCGTGCAGTGAGCAAGATTTCAGATGAGAGACATCAAGTTCCACTTGAGGTCCTACTGGTCTCAAAGGAAGGACCCCCTATCCAAGTTAATCCCAGTGACCAAAACCCTGATCCTAGCCCTTCAGTGGTGGCAGGATCAAGCAATTTAACTCAGGGGGCCCTTCTTACCTGTTCTTCATTCCTCACCCTCACCACGGATGCCTCCTGTTAGGGTGGGAAGATTGGGTGACCTTTCCACTCAGGGAGTGTGGTCCCCTCAGGAATCTCTGCTCCACATCAACCTTTTGGAACTCAGAGCTGTTCTCTTAGCTCTCCAGGTTTTTCGATCACTGTCCAGAACAAGGTAGTCCAAGTCAGGACAGACAACACCACAACAATGTGGTACATCAACAAGCAAGGGGCACTCTGGTCATCAGCCTTGTGCATCAAGCAATGAAGTTGTGGTCTCTGGCTTACTCCCTGAACACCTCCTGATAGCAGTTCAACTTCCAGGGAAGGACAATGTCCTCATGGATGCCCTCAGCAGAATTTCTCAGGGCCATCACGAATGGGCTCTGAATTTCTGGTGCTGGGGTCAGTCTTTGCCAGATGGGGCACCCTCAGATAGATCTTTTCACAGCCCCAGACAACCACTAACTTCCTGTTTTGTTGCAGGCCTCCAGTTCTGGGATCAGTCCCACTGGACGCCTTTCAGTTGGATTGGAAAGGGAAGTTCTTGTATGCTTTTCCCCTTCCCTCTCCTCTTCAGGGTACTAGTAAAATCAGAACTCAGCCCTGCAGAGTGATTCTGATTGCTCCAGACTGGGTCAGACAGCCCTGGTACCTCTCCTCCTGTCCCTGACATTCCACCCCTCCCTGAGCTTGCCCAGGACCCACGACCTGTTGACCTGTGCACAGGGAGAGTGTGGTATCCAACCTCAACCCTCCACCTCAAGGCCTGGTTCTTGAGGAGCTAGAATTTGTTGATTTACACCTTCTCAAGGTGTCCTGGATATTTTAAAGGCTTCTAGGAAACCTTCCACTAGAACCACTTACAATTTTAAGTGGAAGAGGTTTTCCATTTGGTATCTGAGAAGCAGATTATCCCAGAATCTGCTAATCTGCCCATTTTACTGGACTATTTGGTCCATTTAAATTCCTTAGGCCTTAGGCCAGCTACCTTAAAGGTTCATCTGGCAACTGTCTCTGCTTTTTAGGCGGGAAGCCTGCTTCCCTTTCTTCTCACCCTGTATTTTCCAAGTTTTTTAACGGGTTACTTCACACTAACCCCCCCTTTCGGGAACCAGCTCCTGCATGGGACCTGAATGTTTGCATTGTTCAGCTAATGCAACCCCGCTTTGAGCCTCTGTCCTCGGCAGACCTCAAGTTTTTGACTTGGAAGACTGTTTTTCTAGTGGCTATCACTTCTGCTAGACGTATAAGTGAATTACAGGCCTCGTCAGTAGAAGAAGATTTTATTTCTCTTCACAGAGATAAGGTAGTCCTTAGGACTAACAGAAAGTTTTTACCTAAGGTGGTTTCAGATTTTCATCTCAACCAATTCATCTCTCTTCCAGTATTTTCACTGAGCATTCCTCCTCAGGAGAGGAGATTGCACAGTCTGACGCCAAAAGAGCCCTAAGCTGCTATTTGAATGCACCCAGGGTCACAGGTTCGAATCCTCCAACTCTTCCTTACCTATGGAGAAGTTGGCAAAGGAGACCTGCCACTAAAAGGACAATTGTGAGGTGGATTGTCTCTTGTATCCAGTTCTGTTACCAAAAACTAGGTAGAGAACCTCCTCAGGACTGAGGGCTCATTCCACCAGGGTAGTAGCTGCATCTCTAGCGGCGCTAGAGATATTCCCATTTTGGAAATTTGCCAAGCTGCTACCTGGAAATCAGTCACACCTTTACTAAGCATTATTCCCTGGATGTCCAGTCCAGGAGAGATGCTCAGTTTGGCACAGCTGTGCTTCAGAGCCTATTCCCAAGTAGGTTCTGACCTCCTCCATGGAGGTACTGCTGTATAATTGCATTGTCCTAATAGCAGCAAGATTTCATGGTGTTTGAAAGAAAAATTACTCACCTAGTAATTGCTTTTCTTCTCATGGAGTCTTGCTGTATTAGGACAACCCTCCCTCCTACCCCGCTCAGAACTCCTATTTGAGTATGGGGTTGTCAAATTGGTGCAAGCACTGTCATGCCATTTCATTTTCTCTAGTCTCCCTTTGTTCATTGGGTTAGGAACTAGGTGATTCTGTTTTTGTTATGATAGGTGGCTCCCCTCTGACTTGAGTCTTTGGGAAGAGGGCCTATTAGTGCTTGTCATGGGTGATTCTAACAATAACAGGTGATTTTGTTATTATTCTATGATTGTTGTTGTGTTTTGTTGTCCTACTTCTGGTAGGTAGCCAATGGCTAGTGTAGAGCTTTTCCACACAGACTTGCTATATTAGTTTAGCTTCATAAAGAACCTGGCAGTTTCATTTGAAACTAGCCAGATAGAGCTTTTGAACAGCGCCTCGCGCTGTGGAACTCCAGACTGCTCTGGAGTTAACCCTATCCTCTCCAGGGCAGTTCGAGTGCAGTGGCTAACTGCATTAAGTCCTGATACAGCAAGACTCCATGAGAAGAAAAGCAATTACTAAGGTGAGTAATTTTTTCTTCTGGCACACAATAGTGCAGTCGCTGTGGGAAATCAGTGTTCGGGACATATTAAGAAAATCACACTGACACTGTTGCAGAGGTCCTAAAATGCCTATGTTGAAAATTGTGTGATGAAACTCCATAAAATGACTGTGTTATGAGTGTGTGTTGTGCAGTTTCCATGCACCCTTGTAAGTTTGCAAATTAGTAATATCTTCACGACAGATTTTCAACACTGGCATTTGTTCACACCTCCTTATGAACAGTACAGCTGTCATTTTTCACATCCTGGCTGAAATGTGTTTCTGCACTTGTGGCGCAGAATACTGCAGCTGCTGTCGGAAATCAGTGTTTGGGACAGATTAGGATTGAGCGAGTGGGGAGGGAGTGACCAAGCTCAACTGAGCTCTGTCGGGACTGCTGTGGATTTCTTTGCAGGCAGGAAAAGGCAACAATGCATGCAGGGGCTGGGTACAAAAGGGCAGCCTGCAGTGGTGGGAGAAACAGAATGAGTGAGTGAGAGAGGGGGAGTGAGCAAGCTCAACGGAGCTCTATCATGACTGCTGCAGATTTCTTTGTGGGCAGAAAAGGCTGGCAATGCAGGCAGGAGCCCAGTACAGAAGGGCAGCCTGCAGCACCGGCAGAAACAGAACTAGCGAGTGAGACAGGGGGAGGGAGGGAGTGAGTGAGGCCAACGGAGCTCTGTTGGGACTGCTGCAGATTTCTTTGTGGGCAGAAAAAGATGCCAACAGAGGCAGAAGCCCAGTATAAAAGGGCAGCCTGCAGTGCTAGGAGAAACAGAATGAGTGAGTGACCTCAATGGAGCTCTGTCGGGACAACAGTGGATTTCTTTGTGGGCAGGAAAAGGTGCCAACACAGGCAGGAGCCAAGTACAAAAGGGCAGCCTGCAGCACCGGGAGAAACGGAGTGAGCGAGTGAGAGAGGGGGAGTGAGCAAGCTCAATGGAGGTGTATCATGACTGCTGCAGATTTCTTTGTGGGCAGAAAAAGGCAGCAATGCAGGCAGGAACCCAATAGAAAATGCCAGCCTGCAGTGCTGGCAGAAATGGAATGAGCGAGTGAGAGAGGGGGAGTGAGCGATCTCAATGGAGCTGTGTCGGGACTGTTGCACATGTCTTTGTTGGCAGACAAAGCCAGCAACACAGGCAGGAACTCAGTACAAAAGGGCAGCCTGCAGCAGCGGGAGACACAGAACGAGTGAGGGAGGGGGAGTGAGTGAGCTCAACGGAGCTCTGTTGGGACTGCTGCAGATTTCTTTGTGTGACAGAAAAGGCAGCAATGCATGCAGGGACCCAGTACAAAAGGGCAGCCTGCAGTGGCGGGAGAAACAGAACGAACGAGTGAGAGGGGGGAGTGAGTGAGTGAGCTCAACGGAGCTCTATTGTGACTGCTGCAGATTTCTTTGTGGCCAGAAGAAGGCAGCAATGCAGGCAGGAGCCCAGTACAAAAGGGCAGCCTGCATTGCCGACAGAAATGGAACGAGTGAGTGAGAGAGGGGGAGTGAGCGCGTTCAACAAAGCTCTGTCAGGACTGCTGCAGATTTCTTTGTTGGCAGAAAAAGGTGCCAACAGAGGCAGGAGACCACTACAAAACAGTAGCCTACAGTGCCAGGAGAAACAGAATGAGCAAGTGAGACAGGCAGAGTGAGCGACCTCGACAGAGCTCTGTCCGGACAGCTACGGATTTCTTTGTGGGCAGAAAAAGGTGCCAACGGAGGCAGAAGCCCAGCACAAAAGGGCAGCCTGCAGCGCTGGGAGAAACACAATGAGCAAGTGAGAGAGGGGGAGTGAGTGAGCTCAACAGAGCTCCTTCATGACTGCTGTGGATTTCTTTGTAGGCAGAAAAAGGTGGCAACGCAGGCAGGAGCCCAGTACAAAAGGCCAGCCTGCAGCACCAGCAGAAATGGAATGAGCGAGTGAAAGAGGGGGAGTGAGCTACCTCAATGGACCTGTGTCAGGACTGCTGCAGATTTCTTTGTGGCAAGAAAAAGTCACCAACAGAGGCAGGAGCCCAGTACAAAAGGGCAGTCTGCAGCGCCAGCAGAAATAGGATGAGCGAGTGGGGGGGGGAGTGACCCACCTCAATGGAGCTCTGTCAGGACAGCTGCTCTATTGTGACTGCTGCGGATTGGTTTGTGGCCAGAAAAAGGTGGCAACGCAGGCAGGAGCACAGTACAAAAGGCCAGTCTACAGCACCAGCAGAAACGGAACAAGCGAGTGAGAGAGGGGGAGTGAGCTAGCTCAACGGACCTGTGTCAACACTGCTGCAGATTTCTTTGTGGGCAGAAAAAGCCGCCAACAGAGGAGGGAGCCCAGTACAAAAGGGCAGCCTGCAGCGCCAGCAGAAACAGAATGAATGAGTGAGAGAGGGGGAGTGACCCACCTCAACAGAGCTCTGTCGGGACAGCCGCAGATTTCTTTGTGGGCAGAAAAATGTGCCAATGCAGGCAGGAGCCCAGTACAAAAGAGCAGCCTGCAGCACCGGGCCTGCATTGCCACCTGGTTGACTGAGTACCGACTCATAATCAACCTAAAGAAAACAAAAGCCATGCTCTTCTCCCACCCACAAAATAAGTCCAGCAATTTTCATCTCACTATCCACTCCTCCCTCAATATCCCCATTGAACGTGTGCAGTCCTATAAATATCTTGGAATAATCTTTGACCCAGCTCTCTCCTTCCATGGCCACATCTCCACCTTGAACTCTGCCGCCAACACACGGCTGGGCATTCTTTACCGGCACAAAAAATGCCTCCCCTCTGATGCCCTGCACTTGGCTGTCACCTCCTCTGTCATATCACTCATCGACTACAGCCTTCCGGTCTATGGGGCTGCGGATCAGATGGCCCTGAGCAAGGTTCACCTTACACTTAACAAAGCCTGCAGACTTATAACCGGTGCGCCTAGACTTACCCACACCTGTCTGCTGTACTCCTTGGCTACCCTACTCAGCCTGGATGAGCAGCTCATGTACCAAACATGCTAACTCACCTTTAAAGCCCTTCATGGCCTATCCCCTCTGGCTTATCTGACTCAATCCACCGAGCTAATCTGACTGTGAACACCCGCAGCTCATCCAAAACAACACTGGTCATTCCAAGAGCTAGAACCTCGCAAGGCTAAAGGGCGTTCCCTTACAGAGCGCCCTCTTGGTTTAACTCCCTTCCTGCCATTATCTTCGACTCTCCCTCGTTAGCATGCTTTAAACACAGCCTCAGAAATCACCTGCTCATCTCACGCAGATGCCGCTGCCGCTAAATTACAAAAAAAAAAAAACCTCCCCTCCGACAATGCTCACCGAGCTGCATTCCCACCTTTCCTACTCACCGCCTCCCCTACCCACTCTTCCTCCCTGGCCCTCCTACTTCCTTCTGATTCCCAGCCCCACTCCCCTCTTACCCCCCAATCTCCTTTACCTCTCTCCCACTAACCCTAATTTAGTCTATTTATTCTTCATATGTATTGGAACCAACTGTAACCTTGAATGACACTTACCTTGAACCTGTATTATCTGTTGTCTCCTGTGCCACAGTCTGTGTCCTCTATGAGATGAGGTACCTTTGTAAATGAGCCCCTGGCTCAAAGGTTGTTAAACTGATGTTTAAATAAATAAATAAATAGAATGAGCGAGTGACACAGGGGCAGTGAGTGAGCCCAACAGACCAACACAATCAACATTCGGTATTGACAAATGCTTGTATTATACTGGAAACCTAGAAAGTGAAAAAAGAACAATTAAGTAAAATATATACACTTTATCTTTAAGGAGAATGGTACTATCAACCTCTCTAAGGCATATTGTAGCACTTCAGATAGACATCCTTTTATAGTTACGCTACCTCAGATTTCGATAGCAGCTTACAAGCTGCTTAACTGGATGCCCAATATCTCAGGACAGGCATCCCTGAGGGTTGCACTAAATAACCTACACACTACATTAACTTCCTCCACCAAACTGTACTCAAGTGGGAAAAGTTACAACTTTCTTACATACAGTATATACCATATGATGGGAGGTTTAAGAGACTTTGCAGGGCTACAACATGGGATATTTGCTTACCTGAAGGTCAGAAAAAAGTTATGTAGTAAACCAATGGGTGGGAATGGTACCACCCCAGATCACCTTCCACCACTGTCCCATATAGAGGAGGAGATGTATGCCCCCAGCCAGTGATCGACCCCATTTCTGTATACTATGAAATACTGCTTGGGGATGCCCTCCTCCATAGAAGGTAGTTGGGCCAGATGGGAGGAGAACTTTGGACTACCCATCGCTGACAACATTTAAAAGTATGCTGCCATTCACTTCAGTTGTTGTAGGAAAAACAAACTTAGGCTAATCCAGCTGAATATTTTATCACTTATTTTACCCCAGCTCGACTACATGTAATAAATTTTGAAGCCCCCCAACTGCACCAAGCACCAGACAGAGGAGGGTACCTTCCAGCATATGACCCTGACTTGTTCCAAAATCCACCAATTTTGGCACGAGGTCCACAATATCACAGAGCAGGTCTTGTTGACAAAAATCCCTGAATAGCAGCTAGGATTGTTTCTGGGTGCTGGTCTTAGGTACCAGAAATTGAACTGGGCCTCCACACTATAGTCCATTACCCTCTTTAATGCACAAAATAACACAACAGTGGATCTCTGAAGCTCCCCCATCAGTTTCTCAATGGGTCAGCAATGTGGGTAGCTGCCTTGAACTGGAAATAATCCAGCTTTCAGCAAATAGTAAGCAGACCCTCTTTCAAAGATATGGGATCCCTTACTACAGGCTATATAACAGGGTACATGGCCTATCTAACTGAACCAAGATGGCAAACTAGGTCTCACTACCACAACCCTGCAGCTACCCCCCCCAGTGTGATATATACCTGTTTAGATATATTTCTATCTAACTACTTTTTTCATTGTAAAGGTATTTCTCAAAAGATCAGTTTGTACAATCCAGTTGATGAAATGTATTGCATTTCACTGAAATGGACATGTAGCTGTGTATGACTTCTGACTGTTCAGTGATGGAAGGGTACATAATGTCGCTCAATTAAATAAAACACTGTGATTTTAGAGAAACAATAAATCACCTGCAGGTAGCAATATTTGACTAACTGGTTAAAGGAATTGCCTGATACACTAATGAATCTCCATGTAACCATTAAACAGTTTTATTTGGTTTCTCTCTGTACATTACCTGTAACTTTTTTTATACAACGATCTGTATTTTTTTTTTTTAAGCTCATGTCTTTGTTCTGCCTTAGGTGCTTTGAGCCTGACTTCACTGCATCTCCATTGGAAATGCTTATTGTACTTGTCATTTTTTGTGACTGCGTATTTGATGTGGAACCTTTGTAAATGAGCACTTGTACTCAAAGGTACTTCTCCAAAGTTTTCCATAAATAAATAAATATTTATGGTGCAGGCTCCCCTGGCACAACCCCCCAGTCAGAGGTTCTGCCGTATAGCAGCTGCCAATAATTTGAGGGACAGTGCCTACAAAAGTGGAGTGGGGGGGCATCCCTGACATGTTTCCTACGCAAAGTAACGGACTGGCAAAGAAGGCCAATTTATTAGACCTTGGACCAGAGGGGTATTATAAAGGCCTCTCACTCAGGGAAATGGTTACTGTCTGAAGACATACTCTCCAGCATGGTATACATAAACCGCCACTCCACACGGTCAAAACCTTCACATTATCCAAATTCAGCTGAATGGTTACCTCTTTTGTTACTGAAATTCCAAACAACATTTAAAGAATCCTGAATGCCACCCCCCACCCTTTCAGCAAGCCAGATTGCTCTGGATGGATTAGATAATGTAAAGCCTTCTCAAGTCTGTTAGCAATGAGCTTAGCCATCATTTTGTAATCAGATGTTAAAGAGATGGGGAGGGTAGGAGACACAAAAAGTGGGTTATTTATCTGGTTTCTGAAGGACTGTAATAGTTACAGATGTCATGGGGGGTAATTCTCATTTAAGGAGACTGTGGGTGATCATGTTGGACAATAAATCCCACAGTGCTTCACAGACAGCCTAAAAAGATCATTTAAGAATCCATCCAATTACAGTATCCATCCTTCCTGCAGTCCTTTACTGGCATGAGCAATCTCAGAAAAGAATATGGGGTGGAGTTCACCCTTGCCGAAAATGGCCTCAATCACCCCTAGGGAGCATGCGTGAGGACAGCATAACATGTCTGAAAACAGGTTCCAATCTCTGTATGATTGGAAGTAGGAGTCCCCTCTAAATTGCTTATTTGAAGTATTGCCTTTTCTCCCACTCCAGGGAGGGTCTAACACAGGAGTTGGTAAATAACACCATTTTCATATGATTTACTTCCATTTATTTCAAATCCCACTCCTGTACTGCCTGAAATGGCCACTTTATCCTCTGCATATGATGTAACTGTAGGTCACATAATTAATTAGTCTGCGAGTTGTACTGAGAGATCATTTGAAGGTGAACTAGTATTTATAGATTGCTTTTCATGCATATTGTATCACAAAGTGCTTTACAAGAAATGAGAGACTGGTTGTGATGTGACTGCAAATGTGTAGTGGCAGCCATTTTGCACATCAATACCCACACATAGCCTCGGACAATTGCATGAATGAGTTTTATGCATAGGGGAATGTTAGCCAGGACACTGGGGAACATCAGCTATTGTTGTCAAAAGAGCCTTGGGTTCTTTTACTTTCAGCCAGAAAACCACCAGAACAGCAGCAGAGGTGGGAAGAAGGGACCTCAGTTTAATGTCTTATCTGAATGACTGCACACCTCAACACTACAGTACCCCCACCAGTACTGTGCTCCAATACCAGTGTTCAAATGTTCTATATTGTTAAACATTCTTGTACCATTTAATGTTTCTTCTTGTCATGTTTAGCAATACTTAACCTATAGTCTTTTATGGATGTCATTTGTAGCTACTGAAGTTTTTGTATTATACTGTATTGCATATGTGTTACAATGTACTGCACTTTTAGTACCCATGCCATTCCTGAAAAAGGAATTTCAATGCCAGTGCACATACCTAGTAAAAAAAATGAATCGATTCCTGTGACAGTGTAAACACTACACTGGGAAACAAGAGGTTAACATCTTGTTTGAGGCTGAGGAAATGTAGGGAATGCAACATGAACAGGCAAGGGGGCCTCCCCAGGTGTTGCTAATTAGAGGGATAGCTAAAAGGCAGAGAGAATCCAGCAAGGAGTCAGGTTAGAAGCTGGAAACTGCTGCAGGGATGAGATACTCCTAGGCAGAGAACCCTGTAAGATGGAGGGTGGAATGTAAGACAAGAAAGCCAAGGAGAATGTTTAATTATTGGAGAGCTCTTCTGGGGAGAGGTTGAAACCTGCTGCTGAGAAAGAGATCATTTTTAGACATTTTTAGAGCAGAGAGTCCTGAGGTCAAGGATCAGCCTAGCCAGCTGGGCCAAAAACAGTGAGTGGAATGTACTGCTAATAACAGCCTACAAATAAGGCTAAAAGGGAAAACTGTGTTTGATTTGAGACTGTACATTCAAACCTGCTGGCCCACAAACTGTTTATGTTTTGTTTGAGACTGTATATTGAAAAAACTGCTGGCCCACATAGGTGGTTCAAAAATTCCTTTTGTCAAGTCAGCCTGAAAGAACTGTGTTGTGTTAACCTTTATGTTACCTGACCAGGCTGGAGATGTTGAACTGTCTGATTATGCTTTTCTGGAACAATAACTTACATTTGAAGCAATAAAAGTACATTTTCTTCTGTGAATTTTAAACCCAGCATGTTGCCTCTCCATCTACCATAGGCCAGCTTGTCACACGTGGTATCAGAAATGGGATTAGAACCCCTGCTGGAGTGAGCAGGACTAGTTACATTCTGGAAAAATGGATATGGAGAAATTGCTAAAGTTCCTCGCTGAACAGCAAAAACAGACTTTCAGACAGCTGGCTCAGCAGCAGCAGGAGGCACAACAATGGGCCCAACAGGCTCAGCAACAACAGGCACAACAGGCGTAACAGGAAACACAACAGCAGTTTCTTATACACCTGGGGCAGCAACAGCGGCTCCTGCAGTCCTTGGTGCAACAGCTGCAACAGGATCCTACTGGTGAGGCTGGTCCAGCTATCGTGGGCCAGGGGTTCCTAGGATGAATGTCGTGCTGACCAAAATGATGCCTGAGGATGATCCTGAGGCCTTCCTGGTAACGTTTGAGCGAGTGGTGGAAGCTGCTGGATGACCCAGACTCCAGTTGGCTGTCCACCTTGCCCCCTATCTGACCAGGGAAGCCCAAGCAGCCTATCAAACTGTGGACACTACCACAGCCAGGGAGTACACAGAGGTGAAAGCAGCAATCTTGGACCACCTAGGCATCAACGCAGAATGTTACTGATGGAGGTTCCGGAGCTTCAAATTTGCAGCAGGTTCATGACCTAGAGCAGTGGGACAACAATTGCAGAACCTGTGTTGTCATTGGCTAAAACCTGAAGGATAAAGTGGCCCTGAGGTAGCAGAGTTAATCATCTTGGAACAATTTCTGAATATCCTGCCCTGGGAATTCAGAGCTGGGTCCACAAACAGAAGATCACCATGCTAGCAGAGGCCATGCAGGTCTCAGAACAAGTGTTGGATGCTGAACTCTCCTCCTACCCCATGACCCAGCTTACAAGGCCACCTGGGAAGATGGAGAATTGTCCTAGGAGCCAGACTGAAGGAATATTGACTGGAACTGTGAAGGGACCTTGGGCATGTAGGGAGGGGGGTTATGGGCCAAATAAGGGTCAGACTCTGGGAAAAACGACAACCCAGCAGCCCAGGGAGACATTTCCTGAGGGCCCGCTGCCTAAAGCCGGAAGATCACCCCATAGCCGAGACACAGGGGCATGTTTCTCATGTGGACATGTGGGTCACTTTGTGAAGAACTGCCCCCACATGGACTGTACCTTCATAGACTGCACGTTTACAGATGCATATTCACTGTACAGTGGGGGTGGGGGCTCTGAAGCCTGAGATTTTGTGATCCTTGTCGAGGTAGAAGAGATAGAGATGGAGGCTCTTGTGGACTCAGGAAGCCACCAGACCCTAGTCAGGGCAGCCCTTGTGAACCCCCTGCGCTGGCAGGACCAGAACTCCATCTCTATCGGATGTGTGCATGGGGATGTAAAGGCTTACCTTGGTGCTATGGTTACACTTATTCTAGGGGGCCAAACAGAGACTATTGTTACTGGGGAGAGATTGGAAATGGTTTGATGACTTATGGAAAGCAGACTTATCTTTGATAATTACCCGGTCTCAGGGTCGTGAAGGGAGGGGGGCCAGCCACCTGCAGCTGGGGGAAGTTTTTCCTTTCACAGACCCATGGATTTTTAACACCCAGACAAGAACCCACAAATCTAAGTGAGAACGTAGTACAGCAAAGGAAAGGGGTCCCGAAGGGGCAGGTGCACAGGAGGGAAGTGAAGCAAAAGCAAAAGTGGGTCCAGACCCACAGCCCAACCCTAACACTGACCCACCTAACCGAAGTCCCGGAGGACCATCCCTTTCAGAGCAAGATGTGTTAAAGCACTGCTTGGACATTGCCAAAGAACAATGGGCCGATGGTATACTCAGCCGGTTATACACCCAGAGAAGTGGTAGATGAGAAACGAGCAGCACGCTATCTTCATTTTGAGTTACAAGGGG
This sequence comes from Neoceratodus forsteri, assembly GCA_016271365.2. Lineage (NCBI taxonomy): Eukaryota > Metazoa > Chordata > Ceratodontiformes > Ceratodontidae > Neoceratodus > Neoceratodus forsteri. The sequence goes on along the minus strand of JADMNL010000034.1, from coordinate 62,657,995 downwards.
GTATCCTGTATCAAGTTAGTAAGGAGGCCCAGATGGGGGATACCCGGCATCAGTTGCTAATCCTGCAAGTCTTTCAAGGGGAATTATTATGTCTCACCCACTCTATTCCTGTGACAGGGCACTGTGGGGTAGAGAATACATTAACCCGACTGTTTCCCCGATTCTTTGGCCAGGCATCTATCAACATGTTAAAGATTATTGTGCATCTTGTCCCGAGTGCCAGTTAGTAGCTCCAAAGAACAGTCCAAGGGCCCCTTTAGTGCCCTTACCCATTATGGAGGCTCCTTTTGACCGGTTTGGGGTTGACATAGTGGGACCCCTTGAAAAGAGTGCACGGGGGCACCAATACATTCTGGTGATTATAGACTATGCTACCCGGTACCCTGAGGCCATCCCGTTACGAACCATTTTTGCCAAAATTGTAGCCGGGGAAGTATTAAAGGTCTTTAGCCATATGGGAATACCGAAGGAAATGTTGACTGACCAGACAACTAACTTCATGTCCTGCCTGACTCAGGAGGTTTGTACTTTATTGGGAATCAGCTCCATAAGGACCTCGATCTACCATCCCCAGATGGATGGCCTCATGAAGCGATTCAACTAAACCTTTAAAATAATGCTTCGAAAGTTCACAACCATTGAGGCCAGTGACTGGGACAAGTTACTTCCCTTACTGATGATCACAATGCGAGAGGTCCTTCAAGCTTCTACAGAGTTTGCTTTTTTTGAACTCCTCTATGGGCACCACCCATGAGGTGTTCTTGATGTGGTAAAAGAGGTGTGTGAGAAACCCAACCTCAAGACTGAAAATGTGGTGCAATATGTTCTGCAAATGAAGGAAAGATTAGATCGGTGGGGAAATTTGCCCGAGAAAATCTAGTGAAGGCTCAACAGAGACAAGAGTACTACTATAATCAGGGAGCCCAGTTGAGGGAATATAAACCAGGGGATCAGGTACTAGTTTTGTTGCTGAGCAGCCAGAATAAGCTTCTAGCCAAATGGAAGGGGCCTTATGAAGTTACCCAGAGGGTGGGCCCAGTTGACGATGAAGTTTGACAGCTAGAGAGGTGAAAAAAGACCCAGATATACCATGTCAATTTGCTGAAATTCTAGAACCAGAGAGATAGCCTATTGATTTCCCCTGAACCAGACATAGTGGATCTGGGACCCCAAGTGCCGGATGAGAATCTGGGGATACAAGTCCCAGTGGGAGAACAGCTGTCTCACAAACAGAAACCGCAACTAGGAGAGTTGGTAAGCCAGTTTTTGGATGTCTTCTCCTTTCTCCCGGGGACAACCCATATGATAGCTCATCATATAGAAACAGAGCCAGGGGAGAAGGTGTGGCAGCGACCGTATTGCTTGCCAGAAGCCGTATGAGACACTAAGAAGGAGTTACAGGACATGCTAGAGTTGGAGGTGATTGAGGAATCCAGCAGTGATTGGTGTAGCCTCATAGTGTTAGTACTAAAGGAAGGTGGGGCTACCTGCTTCTGTATTGATTTTTGCAGGGTCAATGCCATCTCGAAGTTCGATGCCTACCCCATGCCCCGGGTAGATGAACTGTTGGATAGACTAGGGGAAGCCAAGTACATCACAACTTTGGACCTAACGAAAGGGTACTGGCAAATCCCTTTGACCCCGGAGTCTCGGGGGGGACAGCATTTGCTACCTCCTTTGGGCTATACCAGTTCTGTACCATGCCTTTCAGCTTACATGGGGCACCTGCAACCTTTCAAAGGCTCATGAATCGTTTGCTGCAACCCCATGCCCACTATGCAGCTGCTTACCTAGATGACGTGGTCATCCAGGCACTGATTGTGAGTCCCATGTATCCAAGGTGGCAGCGGTACTACAGTCCTTATGAGAAGTAGGGCAAATGGCCAATTCAGTGAAGTGTGCTTTGGCCAAAGCTGAAACAAAGTACTTGGGGTACTGTATATGCAATGGATAGGTGAGACCCTTGGTCAGTAAGGTCCAAGCCATAGCAGAGTGCCCAATACCCACCACAAAAACCCAGATAAGGGCCTTCTTAGGATTGGTAGGGTATTACTGCAGGTTTATACCACACTTCTCCACCCTTGCCAGCCCACTTACAGACCTCACCCGGAAATCTGCCCCAGTAAGGTCCAATAGTCAGAGGAGTATGGCCAGGCCTTCACACAACTCAAAGTGACACTGTGCAGAGAGCCAGTGTTACACAGTCCTGATTTCACCAGGACCTTTATCCTGCAGATGGACACCTCTGAAGTTGGGCTAGGAGCCATGCTCTCCCAGGAGTTTGAGGGGGAGGAACATCCTAGCCTCTACCTCAGTCAGAAACTCTTTCCCAGGGAGAAAAACTATGCGGTTATACAGAAAGAGTGTCTCACAGTCAAGTGGGCTGTGGACACCCTCTGCTACTACCTGCATGGCTGGCAGTTTATCCTGGTCACAGATCATGCCCCTCTGAGATGGCTACAGGTGATGAAGGATGACAACCCCTGCATCACCAGGTGGTACTTGGCCCTCCAGCCATTTTCCTTTATGGTGCATCACCAGGCCGGGACCCAGAATGGAAATGTGGACTTCCTGTCCCAGAAGGGGAATGATCAGGGGCTGACCAACTGTGCCTTTGTACAAAGGGGGGAGGTATGTGACAGTGTAAACACTACACTGGGAAACAAGAGGTTAACATCTTGTGTGAGGGTAAGGAAATGCAGGAAATGCAACATGAACAGGCAAGGGGGGTGTCTCCCCAGATGTTGCTAATTAGAGGGATTGCTAAAAGGCAGAGAGAATCCAGCAAGAAGCCAGTTAGAAGCTGGAAACTGCTGCAGGGAGGAGATACTCCTAAGCAGAAAACCCTGCAAGATGGAGGGTGGAATGTAAAACAGGAACCAGAGCAGAAAGCCAAGGAGAATGGTTCATTATTGGAGAGAGCCTTTGGGGAGAAGTTGAAACCTGCTGCTGAGAAAGAGACCATTTCTAGAGCAGAGAGTCCTGAGGTAAAGGATCAGCCTAGTCAGCTGGGCCAAAAACAGTGAGTGGAATGTACTGCTAATAACAGTCCACAAATAAGGCTAAAAGGGAAAACTGTTTGTGTTTGATTTGAGACTGTGCATTCAAAACTGCTGGCCCACAAACCATTTATATTTTGTTTGAGACTGTATATTGAAAAAACTGCTGGCCCACATAGGTGGTTCAAAGATTCCTTTTGTCAAGTCAGCCTGAAAGAACTGTGTTGTGTTAACCTTTATGTTACCTGACCAGGCTGGAGATGTTGAACTGTCTGATTATGCTTTTCTGGAACAATAACTTACATTTGAAGCAATAAAAGTACAATTTCTTCTGTGAACTTTAAACCCAGCCTGTTGCCTCTTCATCTACCATAGGCCAGCTTGTCACACGTGGTGTCAGAAATGGGATTAGAACCCCTGCTGGAGTGAGCAGGACTAGTTACATTCTGGAAAAATGGATATGGAGAAATTGCTGAAGTTCCTCACTGAACAACAAAAACAGACTTTCAGACAGCTGACTTAGCAGCAGCAGGAGGCACAACAATGGGCCCAACAGGCTCAGCAACAGCAGGAGGTGCAACAACAGGCACAACAGGCATAAAAGGAAACACAACAGCAGTTTCTTATACAGCTGGGGCAGCAACAACAGTGGCTCCTGCAGTCCTTGGTGCAACATCTGCAACAAGATCCTACTGGTGAGGCTGGTCCAGCTGTCATGGGGGCAGGGGTTCCTAGGATGAATGTCGTGCTGACCAAAATGATGCCTGAGGATGATCCTGAGGCCTTCCTGGTAACGTTTGAGCGAGTGGTGGAAGCTGCTGGATGGCCCAGACTCCAGTGGGCTGTCCGCCTTGCCCCGTCTGACCAGGGAAGCCCAAGCAGCCTATCAAACTGTGGACACTACCACAGCCAGGGAGTACACAGAGGTGAAAGCAGCAATCTTGGACCACCTAAGCATCAACGCAGAAAGTTACTGATGGAGGTTCCGGAGCTTCAAATTTGCAGCAGGTGCATGACCTAGAGCAGTGGGACAACAATTGCAGAACCTGTGTTGGCATTGGCTAAAACCTGAAGGATAAAGTGGCCCTGAGGTAGCAGAGTTAATCATCTTGGAATAATTTCTGAATATCCTGCCCTGGGAATTCAGAGCTGAGTCCACAAACAGAAGCTCACCATGCTAGCAGAGGCCATGCAGGTCTCAGAACAAGTGTTGGATGCTGAACTCTCCTCCTACCCCATGACCCAGCTTACAAGGCCATCTGGGAAGATGGGGAATTGTCCCAGGAGCCAGACTGAAGGAATATTGACTGGAACTGTGAAGGGACCTTGGGCATGTAGGGAGGGGGGGTTATGGGCCAAATTAGGGTCAGACTCTTAGAAAGATGATAACCCAGCAGCCCAGGGAGACATTTCCTGAGGGTCCGCCGCCTAAACCCGGAGGATCACCCCATAGCTGAGACACAGGGACATGTTTCTCATGTGGACAGAAGGGTCACTTTGTGAAGAACTGCCCCCATATGGACTGTACCTTCATAGACTGCACATTTACAGATACGTATTCACTGTACAGTGGGGGTGGGGGCTCTGAAGCCTGAGATTTTGTGATCCTTGTCGAGGTAGAAGGGATAGAGATGGAGGCTCTGGTGGACTCAGGAAGCCACCAGACCCTAGTCAGGGCAGCCCTTGTGAACCCCCTGCGCTGGCAGGACCAGAACTCCGTCTCTATCGGATGTGTGCATGGGGATGTAAAGGCTTACCTTGGTGCTATGGTTACACTTATTCTAGGGGGCCATACAGAGACTATTGTTACTGGGGAGAGATTGGAAATGGTTTGATGACTTATGGAAAGCAGACTTATCTTTGATAATTACCCGGTCTCAGGGTCGTGAAGGGAGGGGGGGAGAGCCACCTGCAGCTGGGGGAAGTTTTTCCTTTCACAGACCCAGGGTTTTTTAACGCCCAGACCTTTATGTTAGCTGACCAGGCTGGAGAAATTGAACTGCCTGATTATGCTTTTCTGGAGCAATAACTTACATTTGGAGCAATAAAAGTACATTTTCTTCTGTGAACTTTAAACCCAGTATGTTGCCTCTCTATCTAACATAGGCCAGCTTGTCACAATTCCATTTTTAATTTTTGCAAATTATAATACTGGGTGGGAGTCTGGTTCTGCTTGTGGATACATTAACACGCTGTGATTTTTGTCTCAATGGCTAATTCAAGCTAGTGCACACACTTCTTATGAGAGAAAAAGGAGGCAACTACCCCATGAAGATAGACTTCAAGGGCCTCTCACCTGGTGGAGTGGAAAGTGTCCACCTCTGGTTAACAAGCCAAGAAAGTGGTGATGTCCTGCTCCATTGCCTTGTGAAACTCAAGTTGTTGCAGAAGCACTTGACTGAGCCTCCACATCCTGAATCAAGTCTGGCACTACCTAGTCTCCAGACTTGACTGAGCCTCCACATCCTGAATCAAGTCTGGCACTACCTAGTCTCCAGAGTGAGATGTACTGGAGAATTGCCAGTGATAACTGCTGAATTGAGGAGGGCAGAGACCAGGTGAGCTACTAGCATAGCTGATGCAATGATCACGTCAAGCCAATGGTAGCTGCAATGGGCAGGAGAACACAATTTGTCATCCTGGTACAAGTGCCACTGATTAACAGACCATGTGCTGGCCTTTAAAGGGACACTGTCAACCTGTTTTGCACCATATTATTGCTAGTTAAAAACCTACATTTTATGATTGCTTACCTCTAAAATTCATTAATGTTGCTGTTTGTTTTGTCTGTCTCGTTGTTTAGTAGAACTAAAATGCATGGTAATGTATATTTATAAACAACTTTGTTTTTCTTTCAAATCCTGAATCTATTCTTGAATACTTCCTAAACAATAGAAGCACCCCCAAACAGTGCAGTCACTCCTGAGGCAGTAGCCACCTAAACTCCCACTGCATCATGAGTGGCTAGAATGTGTTGGAGATGTCCCTAAGTCCAGGAACGATGTAGTGAGAGTTGATCAAGGAATGTAAACAAACCTGTTTTTTGTGTGGTAACACCAGTATGGTGGGCAGTCTGTTTTCATTTTTTAAAAGAAAAAAAGAATAAGAATCAAACTATTAGCTACATCAGCAATCTTTACAGAATGTTAGCAATCATAAAATATGTTTTTTAAACAAGAGACACTTTGAGGCCTCAGGGGGTTGACAGTGTCCCTTTTATATGTGAGTACTGAGATGTGATGGGGAAACTGACCAATGCTTGTTTTCTGACTGTTCAGGGACAGGTGCTCACATCACAGATTTGCCTCCTGTCACTGTGCATGGTAGGACCAGAGCCCATGCTGTCCCATCTGATCCACACAAATTACTATTGAGGAGTATGACCCAAAAATAAACCAAGTGCTGCAAAATATTACAAGGACAGGGGGACACTCAATGTCATCGAGTGAAGAAATGGGAACATCATGAAGCTCCACTTCACCTACAGTAAGTAAACAGTTAGAATAGACTGCCAGTGCATGTGATGTTCATTTTATTGAGATTTATATACACAATCAAATAATTGTACAGCATTAATCTGAGGGGTAATCCACCAAAATACAAAACATAAGAACTCTAGGGTTCCAGCTGTTGGCAGCAGCAGATTAGGTGATTCATGCTCCCAACTCCTCCCAGCTGCTAGCATCTCCTCTAAACATTGCTAACAAATCAGGGCTTTATACCCAACAATGCTATGGATCTCAAGTCCTGTGGTACCAGCTACCTATTGTTTGTTTCTTTTAGTCTGTCTCAGGGGAAATGTCTCTGATGTTTAGAGTTTTCTAATGACATGCCAGAAATGGAAACCATTCCTATGCCAGGGCATATTTTTATTTTTCAAAATTTGGAACTCAGTACTGTAGTTTTTTTATGAAATATCTTGTCTTAATATTTACAAAGTTACTCAGGTAGCTTCCTTCTGTAGTTTATAAGCTATTACAGTAATTGGTAACATATTCAGATGTGTCTGAAAGTTCTTTCCAATTAGTAATGTAGCTCCACAGATAATGGGGACTATTTCTCTGCTTTTTTGCATTTGTTTTGTTTCTGTTTGCATATCTTGGTATTTCATAAGGTTATGTCTCTCCTTGCACAAGACACTATAGCTGCCTGCAACAGAAACATTGATTAGCAGTGCTGTGTTGATTATTTTCACATTAAAATATCCGTTTCTTTTGCAGGCATCCCAGGGTTTTAAATAATTGACTAGCAGTTTTTTTCTTGGAATGATACTAACTGTACAGAAAGTATTTATATAGATTTTATAGAAGTGCTGTGTTTGTTAAACACACTGAGGCAAGAGCTATGCATTTTCACAAAGATTTAGCACTTTTATGAGCAAAATGCTAAACAATTTTTAGAGTTAAATAAAACCCTTCAGGCATTCACAGGTTTAACAGTAGGTATCAGGAAATAATTATTTCTTTATTCTCCGTGATGCTTTTATCACATTTCTGTGGTTTCTCCCTAATGTGAAGTGCTGATGTGTTATGAGATTGCTCTGCCATGTAAGATTCTTGTAGTATTCAGTGCATTCATATGGTCTTTCTCAGGGGTAATATTTACACTGTTCAGGTAATTTTATATCATAACAGGAACAGACACCAGTCATGAGCGAGAGCATGTTCGAAAGTCAGGATACAAGTACCACATTAATCTTTAGTAGCTGCTGCTGTACTAGCACATTATAAAACATTATGTTCATAAGGTATCACAGATATTCTGAACATACTCAGATGTGTCTAAATTGTCTTCTTAATTAGTCTTGTGGCTCCAATGCCAACAGGAGTATTTGTGTCTTTCTTCAACATTTATTTGGTTTAATTTGTATGTATTGATATTTGAGGCTCTTGTGTCTTTTCATTTGTAAGACACCATAGTTGTTAATGATGGACAATTCAAATAACGGGGCTAACTTTGATAATTTTTCTTGTATTGCAATATCTAGTTTTCTTCACTCACTTGGCGGTATCAGATCAGGTAATGAGGTCATTACATCTCTATTATCTTTCAAGTTCATTGCTCCAGTTTTTTCCTCTACCTGTATGGTACATGGTTGCAAAGTTTCAAGTAGACCAGTCTTGCTACATTAATGTATCTTTCTGTATAAAGACCACCTCACATATGGAAGTACCTTACATCATGTTACTAGATAGGAAAGGTTTCTAACGCTGCAACACAGAACATACCCTTCCTTGCCTGTTTTCCTGTTCAGTTTGTGAACAATCTAGTGTCTACCCCAATGCTAATGTCAGCATCTCTTCATGTGACTAGAATTCTTCTCTGTGTAGCTCATGCCTCAGTTCTTGGTCAACACAGGGCTGTTGTAGAAGATCCCTGCATTTTCCACTGTAGTTTTTGGCTCTCCTTTTTATGACTGTGGGCAGAGTCTACAGGAGTATTGCATGTACAAAAGGAGTGATGTCATGTTTTCTGTCCGTGGAACTGACTGAAGGTGTAAATAGTCTCCTCCGCCTTACCCTCCTCTAAGAAATGTTTTCTGCCCTCAAATAAATATGCTTTCGTTAGTCAATGGTTGCAGGGTACTATTATTTTTCTTAAATGGGTGGTACAAGAACTGGAACCTGAGTAGTGGGAGGCAGCATTGTTTTTTGGGGGAAGTGAGAGCCAACCCACCTCCACCAAGAAGCTCCTAAAAATCCAGCCCACCTTTTTTTTATTCATGTGGAAGGGGCATGAGGTGGATCCTGTCATGCTGAAAGAAGAGTCACTAATTTGGTATCTGGCCAAGGAATAACAAATCCGTGGAGTCCCTAGGAGAACAGATGATAATGCATTCAAACTGACTTAAAAACCCTTGGAACAGATGATTATCAGAGTCACCTGGTGTCTCAAAAGGAAAGACCCAGCTTTCAGGTATTTCTTAAACATTTATTTACAAAAAACAAAGGTCAGCTTTTGGGATTAACAGTATGTGTTTACCATATTCTGTCTATATATTTTTAATTGTCTTTATAGATAAATCATGCAGGTTCATGTACTTGGTGTAAACAGTCTGTGATGAAATGTATTTTTCTTTTTTCCTGGCTCAGTTTCTATCAGTGAAAAGAAAGACTAACAATTATCAGAGCTGCCATCCCCCAACATTCCTGCTGAGTTTATACTCATTGGAACCTGTTATTCCAGTTTCTATGCCTGTGTGTAGTATATAGGAAGCTTTAGAGCATTATTTTTTTTTTCTTCTGGTTTGAGTAGTTAATTGAGACCAAAGAAAGTTAAAGGAGTAGTCCACCCAGCATGTGCAAAAAACATATGTAGAGTGTTTTGATATGTATGTTAAATCCTAGTGTGTCATTCCCTTTGTCTGCTATTAGGAGTTTTTCCTAAATTAGCTTGCTAGCTGTATGGTAGTTTTACAACCCCTAGGGATCTCCATAACAAATAGTTTTATTGGCTTTCTTTCTCCTACGATGCCCCCTGTCTCATGTGACAGTGATGTAGCCATGCCCTTAGATTTAGCATGTGTACTGCTTTAAAATTAGTTTAGCAACAACAGAGCCTTGTAGCTGCTCTTGTCCAGGGAGCACAAATGTCAACAGTTAGTTGCCTGCTGACCCATTGAAACAGTGATGTTATTACACAGTAACATCACCGTAGCTTTAGATTTGGATCATTCCTTGCATTTCTCTTAAGAAATATTTTTCCACATTAACAAAAACATCCTTTAAATTCTGTATATAACAACAAGCCATTGTATAGTTGCAATAAGGCACTCCAGGGTGTGTGTTATCATGTAATAACATCACTCCTGGGGTGGTGGAAGCACTCGGCTTCGCCTCTACTTAAATACCCCCTTTCTCAATGTACCTTCATGTGAACAGTCTGGGCTTCTCTTTGACTCCTTATGTCTGTTTGCTTTAGCTATTGTATATTGTTTGAACTGCTTTGGTCTTCTTGATGTGGTGCCTGTGTAAATGAGTATCTGACTCAAAGGTTTGTAAATCTGATATTTTTTAAATAAATAAATAAATGTTTATGTTTAAGCCCACAAAACACCCTTTTCTAGTTAATGCATTCACAGTCATAGTGGCTCTGCCAGATCTTGTTTGTTTATTTGTGGCTGTTGTCTTCTGGCTTTCTTCTGCTGCTTTGCACATTTCCTCACCCGTGTAAATGCAGTGTTGTGCAGTTTCTCTTCTCTGTAAGCTCATCCCATGTGAATTCTCTGACATGCTAAGACATTACTGCACTATAAAACTTTTATCACATTCTGCACATTTCTATGGTCTCTGTCCCATGAGAATTCACTGATGTGTTAGAGGTCACTGTGCGCTATACAACTCTTTTCACATTCATTACATTCATCTGGTCTCTGTCCCATAAGAATTTGTTGAGATGTTAGAGGTTACTCTGCACTGTAAAGCTTTTGTCATATTAAACACCTTTATTCCACTTTAGGTGTGGGCTCTGCAGTTGTCTTTCCTATGCTAATGACTTTTGCCATTCAATACTTTCTTGTCTCCTTAAGGCTTTCTCTAATTCTGTAATGGAAGTAGCGTTGGGATTGTTATCTTCATTATGCAGGATTTTGACTATGTTTGAGTCCTGGAACACCAATAAATATGCCTGTAGCCCCACAATCATCAGCCTATATCCTGAGAAGGTCCATGCTTGCTTCAGACCTCAGGATAAAAAATAACAGCATACACGGTTTTTTTTTGTACATTAATTGAAAACCATAAAGAAGCTTCAAACAACATGAAATCCCGCTGTATTCTGACATATGCAGTGATCACCAACCTTTGAACTGCCCCGGAGAACAAAGAGTTAACTTTCCATGCAGGGCATGGAACGCTGAGCTCGAGCTCGGTTGAAGCCTCTGTCTGCTGTAGTTTAAACTTCAACCGTCAGATTCTTTACTCTGCCTCACTGAACAGTTGCTCTGGAGATTTCTCCTTTGCTCAGTTCAAAAAAGTAGGTTAAAGTGTCATTTTTTCACTCGGTTTCAACCGAATTTCTGCTTCTAAACCTGTCAGTTTAAGTCTCTGTCTGTGATACCGTGAGTACTAGAAAGGTTTTTCTATATTAGTTTCTGTGTGGAACTTGTAAACATTGGATCGGTTTGGTTTGAACAGATCAGGTTTGTGTGAAAAAACTTCTGTCTTTATGAGAGTGTGGTAACCGGTCCGTATCGGTTCTAAAAAAAACGGATTTCATTACGTTTTTTTCCAAGACCCGTAACATGGTCAGGAACTAATAGGGGTGTCTTGCCTGGTGGATTGCCTAAAAAGGGATGTTTTGTTAGATTGGCTACGTCTGAGAAACCCAGAAATAAAATGGGCCCACTGGGTTTAACATCAGTGTGTGTGGGAAGCCTTTGCTACGTGATCCCCACAACACCTGTGTTTATTGTCTGGGGTTTGACCACCCCAGTTCAGACTGCCAAATTTGTAAAAGTTTTCCCAAAGCTACCCTGGATAAGAGAGTAGGTAGACTGAGGGAAAGGGAGGCTGAGAAGTCCGCTGACCCGGATGGCCAGCCCGGTTCAGTTCCGACTGAACTAGAAGGAGTGCCCTCTGACCAGGGCGATACTTCTTTGGGCAAAAGGAGAACCGATTCTGAGGAGTCGGTTCCAGTTAAAAGAAAGAAAAGGGATAAATCATCCGGTTCGGATCCACAAGTTCTTTCTCCAACCACTGATGAGATAGCCAAAGCGATAAGGATAGTTCAATCGCTAACTCCGGTTCCAGCCAAACTGGCACCATCTGTCAGGGTCTCGGTTCGGTCGGTTCCCCCGGTTCCGGATTTTACTTTAGAAGAATTTTATGAACCGGAGGAGGAGGAGGGAATATTTGCCTTATCACAGGTAGCAGCCTGCACTACCCCAACATGGCTGCATTGCTGGGAAAGGAACTCCATGTCTGAGCTGATGGCTAGAAGGGCCACTAGGGTGGTGAGGGCAGCTAAGGCAAGGAAGGAGCAGAACCTGGCCAGGGAAATTAGGAGAGGGAACAAGGGGTTCTTTAGATACATTGGGGAAAAACGAAGGGTGAAGGGGCAGATTAGCCGGATTAAAACAGGGGAGAGATGGGCACAAGACCCGGGGGAGCAGGCTGAGGTACTAAATGTGTACTTCACCAAGGAAAATGAGGGTGCTGCATCATACATGGGAGGAGACAGTGATATTGAGGAAGGGGGGACCCTTACCGATCGGCAGGTCTGGGGATAGGGGGAGGCATCACTGGCAGGAAGGGGGAAGGCTAAGCAAGGAGAAGAGGTAGCAGAAGTGGAAATCACAGCAGAGAGAGTGAGGGAAGCCCTCAGGTCCCTTAAGATGGAGAAAGCACCGGGCCAGATAAATTACATCCCAGAGTGCAGAAGGAACTTGCGGATGTCCTGGCGAAACCCCTGGCGGAGCTTTTCACCATCTCTCTGAGGACAGGGTGGGTGCCCCAGGACTGGAAGGTGGTGCATATAGTGTCTATCCACAAGGGGGATCAAGGGAGGTGGCAGGGAACTACAGACCTGTCAGCCTGACATCGGTGGTGGGCAAGGTGACGGAGGGCATTGTCAAGGAGAGGCTATGGGGAACCTGGAAAAGTCAGGGTGCCTGGATGATAGACAGCATGGATTCATCCCAGGGAAATCATGTCAGACAAACCTTGTGGAGTTCTATGACTGGGTGACGAGTGCCTTGGACCTGGGTAGACCAGTGGACATCCTCTTTCTAGACTTCAGCAAGGCATTTCACTCTGTTCCACACGTGAGCCTGTTGGATAAGCTGGGAGAAATGGGGGTTGGGAACCAGATGATCAGATGGATAGGCAATTGGCTCAGGACCAGACCCAGAGGGTCCTAGTTGGTGGTATAGTCTCATCCCCAAGGAGGGTCATTAGTGGGGTCCCACAGGGATCAGTCCTTGGGCCCCTCCTATTCAACGCCTATGTCTCTGACATAAGGACAGGTATCAGGAGTGAGATGAGTCTCTTTGCGGATGACTCAAAACTGGGGCGGTGGTGGATGGGAGGAGGGAGGTGGCCCTACAGGGGACCTGGAGGCTGTGGAAAGATGGTCTAGAAAGTGGAAGCTGAGGTTCAATGCAGGGAAATGCAAGGTACTGCATCTGGGGGCCAGAAATCCAGGCCAAGTGTACACCTTGAGGGGAAATGCTACAAGTCTCAATGGCTGAGAGGGACCTGGGGGTGGTGGTGGATGTCAAGATGAACAACTCAGAGACTTGTAGGAGGGCAACAGCCAAGGCCAACAGGATGCAGGGATGAATTGCTAGGGGGATCACTTCCAGAAGGAGGGAAGTGATACTCCCTCTGTATAACTGCTTGATGAGACCGCACCTCGAGTACTGCGTGCAGTTTTGGAGGCCACACTTAAAGAGGGACATTAAACTCCTGAAGAGGGGCCAGAGAAGGGCAACCAAAATGATTTGGGGCTTGGGGGACAGGACCTATGAGGAGAGACTTGAAGACTTAAATATGTACACATTGGAAGAGAGAAGGGACCGGGGGGACATGATAGAGGTCTTCAGGTACATGAAAGGGGTAAATAGGGGAGGAACAGTTGGGGTGCTTCGAAGGAAGGAGGAGGGGGGGCCACTAGAGGGCATGGGTGGAAGCTGGAGGGGGAAGATTCAGGGGAGAAAGGAGGAGATGCTACTTCACTGAGAGGGTGGTGGAGCCATGGAATGTGCTGCCTAGGGGGCTGGTGGAGGCAGAGGCGGTGGATGGGGTTCAAGAGGAGGTGGGACAGGTACAGGGGAAGGGTTCTGGAAGCAAAATCCAATGCAGCGAGAATATCTGGGAAGGGAGAAGCCAGAGAAGATGAGGGGGGCAACAAGGTCAGCTCTCAGGGTGGGGGCTGACCAAATGAGCAGACGCGAAAGACCGTTAGGCCTATTCTGCTGGCATTTTAGTATGTTAGTATAAAGATAAAGATAATGATGATGGTGATTATGAAAGACTGGATGTGCCCATTGACCCGGACATCTCCCCAGACAGACCTTCAGGTGCTTCTTCTCCTAGGCTTTCTGAGTCCCCTTCCCACTTTATGTTTTACAAGAAAGTGGCGGAAACCCTCCAGCTTCCTATGGAAGAAGCAGTAGAGGATCAGGAGGAGCCTGATTTTGTTGAGATGATGGACATCCCAGAGTCCAGGAGATTGTCTATTCCCCTCCATAAATCCTTTGGGAAACAGACATTTAAAATTCTAAAAACTCCTAATTCCATACCTCCTGTGGACAGAAGAATGGACAAGAGGTATACTCTTTCAGGCTCAGACACGGAGTTCCTTTCCCAGCAATGCAGCCATGTTGGGGTAGTGCAGGCTGTTGCCTGTGAAAAGGCAAATATTCCCTTGGCTTCACACCCCCCAGATAAGGACTCCAGGAGGATTGATGCCATGGCAAAGAAACAGTACATGGCAACATCTTTGGGACTCAGGCAGGCTAACTATATGGCCTACACAGCTAGATACCAGAAGTCCAGGTGGGACACTGTGCTGGCTCTAGCTAAACAGGCTCCTGACCAGCTTGCCAAGGAGCTGGAGTGAGTGGCTGCAGATGGGATTGAGCATCTGAGGTGCAATTTCATGCTGCTGTGGACTCCGATGATGTTTCATCTAGAGTCATGGCTACATCTGTGGCCCTTCGGAGGATGGCTTGGCTCAGATGTACTAGCCTATCACAGGATACCCAGGCTAAGGCTATGGATTTTCCTGTTATTGGCAATTCTCTGTTTGGGGAGCAGACAGAGAACTACATGAAGAAGATGGACGAGTACAGCGCCACCTACAGGAGTGCTCAGGCCAAAGAACGGCAAGCCACTCCTCAGAGGCAGCATTCCAGGGGCAGGGGCAGACCCTTTCAAAGGCCTTTTTACCAAGCCCAGGCCTCCTCTTCTGCTTTTGCTCAGAGGGGGTTCTTTAGAGGGAGAGGCAGACGGGTAGGAGCAGGCCTGCTTCACGCCTCAGCCTAAAGCCCTGCCAAGCAGACACCTGATGGGTCTGCCCAGGCCGATTCTCCAATACCTGTAGGGGGCAGGCTGGCTTACTTTGTCCAGGACTGGAAGTCTTTAACATCAGACAAGTAGGTCCTGGAAGTAGTAAGCCAAGGACTGGTTCTCAGCTTCAAAAAATTTCCCAAGATGAGAACCAGATCCTTTCCACCTGCAAATCCATCAGAGGCCCTTGCCCTAGATGCAGAGGTTTCTTCCCTCTTGGCTCTCAGAGTCATGGAAAGGGTTCCTACCCTACACAGGGGCAAAGGATTGTACTCCAGGTACTGCCTAACTCCCAAAAAGACAGGAGAATGGTGGCCCATCCTGGATCTGAGATATCTAAACAAGCACCTTTTAAAGCCAAAATTCAAAATGGTGACTCTGGGAATAATTCTGCCCTCTCTAAGTCCAGGGGACTGACTAGCCTCCCTGGACCTCAAAGATGGCTATTTTCACATTCCCATCAGGTGCTCCCACAGAAAGTACTTCAGGTTCGAGTTGCCCTCAGGCCACTATCAATTCAGAGCAATGCCCCTTGGTCTAACATCAGCCCCAAGGGTGTTCACAAAGTGCCTGGCAGTAGTGGTTGCTTTCCTAAGGAGAAAAAAGATCTCCATCTTTCCATACCTGGACAACTGGCTCATAGTGGGTCAGTCTCCAGACCAAGTCAAGTCACATCTTCAGATAACTCAGCAACTGCGCACTTCCTTAGGATTCCTCCTAAACCTTCCAAAGTCAGTTCTGGAGCCAGTACAGCTCCTCACCTTTATGGGGCAGAGCTGGATACAATAAGAGCAAAGGCCTTCCTTCCCCTGGACAGAGCAAGGACACTAATAGAACTGGCCTCTTCTTTCACCCTGCAGGTGTCTCGACCAGCAAGGCACTTCTTGCAGCCACATGGCAGCCTCTACAGCAGTGGTCCGGGGGCAAGATTTCAGATGAGGGACATTCAGTTCCATTTGAGAGCCTTCTGGTCCCAGAGAAAGGATTCCCTTACCAAACTAGTTCCAGTGACTCGAACCCTGATCCAGGCTTTGCAATGGTGGCAGGATCAGGACAATTTCAGGCAGGGAGTTCCTTTTGTCACTCAGTCTCATTCACTAATCCTCACCACAGATGCCTCCCTCTTTGGCTGGGGAGCCCACTTGGGGGATCTTACCACCCAAGGGCTGTGGTCACCTCAAGAATCTCTGCTTCACATCAATCTCTTGGAACTCAGAGCAGTGTTTTTGGCACTGCAAGCTTTTTCCAAGTCTGTTCAGAACAAGGTAGTCAGATCAGAACAGACAGTACCACCACAATGTGGTACATCAACAAAGAGGCACTCTGTCTACAGCCTTGTGCACGAAGCAATGAAGTTGTGGTCTCTGTCCTATTTCCTGCAAACTTCTCGACAGCAGTTCACTCCATGGAAGGACAATGTCCTAGCAGATGCTCTCAGCAGGATATCTCAGGGGCACCACGAATGGTCCCTAGATCCCCTAATTTTGAAAGTGATTTTCTCCAGATGGGACAATCCACAGATAGATCTTTTTGCAGCCCCAGACAATCACCAACTTCCTCTCTTTTGCTGCAGACCCCCAGTCTTGGGCTCAGTCCCACTGGATGCTCTGGTTCTCAATTGGGAAGGGAAGTTCCTGTATGCTTCCCCCCTTCCCTCTCCTGTTCAAGGTGCTAGTCAAGATCAGGTCTCAACCTGCAAAGTGATTCTGATCACTCCAGACTGGGCCAGACAGCCCTGGTATCCACTGTTGCTGTCCTTAGCAGTCCACCTTCCCTGTCTCTTCCCAGGAATTACAATCTGTTGACATCCTCTCAGGAAGGAGTTGGTATCCGAATCTCAGATCTCTCAATCTCAAGGCCTGGCTCTTGAAGAGTTAGAGTTTGCTGATCTGCACCTCTCTCAAGGTGTTCTGGATATTCTTAGGGCATCTCGAAAGCCTTCCACCAGAAAGACTTACAACTCCAAATGGAAAAGGTTCACTATTTGGTGCTCTGGTAAGCATATTCCTCCAGAATCTGCTGGGTTGCCTACAGTCCTGGACTATATGGTTCATCTCAATGTCTTGGGACTCAGACCGGCTACACTCAAAGTACATTTGGCAGCTGTCTCTGCTTTTTTGTCAGTAGGCAAGCCCTCTTCTCTATCAGCCCATCCTGTATTTTGCAAATTCTTCAAGGGATTGTTGCACACCAATCCTCCCTCCAGGGATCCTGCTCCTGCTTGGGACCTTAATGTTTGCATTGCTCAGCTTATGCAACCCCACTTTGAGCCTTTGTCCTCTGCAGAGCTTAAGTACTTGACTTGGAAAACTGTGTTTTTGGTAGCCATTACCTCTGCCAGGTGCATCAGTGAATTGCAAGCCCTGTCAGTGGAGCCTGATTTCATCTCTTTACATAAAGATAAAGTGGTCCTAAGAACTAACAGGAAGTTTTTGCCTAAGGTGGTTTCAGATTTCCACCTTAATCAGTCTGTCTCTCCCTGTTTTCTTCACTGACCATTCCTCCTCTGGGGAGAGGAGGTTGCACAGCCTGGACATAAAAGAGCCCTTAGCTACTACATAGAGCACACCAAGGGTCACAGGTTTGAGTCCCCCAGTTGTTCCTCACTTATGGGAGGTCGGTAGAAGGCAAACCTGCCACTAAAGATCTATTGCCAGGTGGATTGTCTCTTGTATACAATTCCTGCTATGAGAAATTGTAGAACCCCACCCTCAAGCCTGAGGGCTCACTCTACTAGCGGTAATAGTTGCTTCCTGGCTGCTGCCAGGATATTCTTATCTTAGAAATCTGTCAAGCAGCCACCTGGAAAACAGTCCATACATTCACCAAGCATTACTCTCTGGATATCCAGGTTGGGAGTGATGCTTGGTTTGGCTACAGCAGTACTTCAGAGCCTATTCCCAAAGTAGGTTCTGTCCCTCCTCCTTGAGGTACTGCTTGGTAGTCTGCATATGTCAGAATACAGCAAAACTTCATGTTGTTTGAAGAAAAAATTACTCACTTTCGTAATGTTGTTTCTTCTAATGGAGTCTTGCTGTATTCTGACCCCCCCACTTCCCCTCTCAGAACCTGGTTTTTGGGATGTGGGTGGGCAGGAGCAGTGTAGGCACCTAGAGGTGCCCCTTTTTTCTCACCCTCCTTTATTTTGGGTGTGTGTTGTGTTTTGGGTTTCCTCACTTAAGTCTTTGCTTTGAAACCAAAAAAAAACCTTTTTTAACAAATTTAGTTGCCAGTTGGCTAGTGTGAGTTTACAGTTTCCACACAGAACGCCTCGTGAGTATAGCTCATAAAGATCTGATGGTTGGAGTTTAAACAACAGCAGATAGAGGCTTCAACTGAGCTCAAGCTCAGCGTTCCATGCCTTGCATGCAAAATTAACTCTCTGTTCTCCGGGGCAGTTCAAAGGTTGGTGATCACTGCAATAGTCAGAATACAGCAAGACTCCATTAGAAGAAACAACATTACTAAGGTGAGTAATTTTTTCTTTTCTGCTGTTCTGTCTGACTGGTTGAGCTCATTGTTAGGCCAGTCAGTCAGTGGTGCCGGAACGGTTTGAAAAGTGGTAGGGCCAAGGATGTAAGGGGTACATTTTCCCCTATTAAATATATTACCATGATAGCAAAAAGTGATAGGGCCACTTATGAAAGTGGTAGGGCCATGGCCCTAGTGGCCCCCCCTGTTCCGGCACCTATGCAGTCAGTTATACCAAAACTGTATGAGATCACAGGAAGGGCAAGTTGATTTATAGCTTGCACTTTATTGCATGTTGTGAAAGCAGTCTTCAGTTATCTGAGGAATCCCTTGCAGATCTTTTTTTTTCATTTGTTCATGTTGCACTGCTGTTGCTTCTTCTATTCCCAGGTATTTGTATATTCTCCCTTGCTCAAGTTCTTTTACATTACAAGTCTCTTTCAAATTGGTATTTTCAGTGTAGCTTGCAGTTCCTTTAATTGACATTGGCAGAGGCAGTATAGCGCAGTGGTTTAAGGCTCTGAGCTGCAAATCTGGAAACCTAGGTTTGAATCCCACAGCCCCCACTTGCATACTGTGTGACCCTGGGCAAGTCACTTAACTTCACTGTGCTCCCAGGTTACACCTGTAAACAAGCTTTCAGCTTAGTGTGTCTCACCTGATTAAACAATTGGAAAAAAAAAATTGCTTTAGCACATTTGTCTAATCCAAATGTAACCCTGATATCATCAGAGAAGGACTTTTCAGTTTGCAGCTGCTCTCTCAAGTGTTTGTCTCGTGAGCTATAAAGCTTTAAAGAGCCCCGACACCGTTGAGAAAACTTTGAGAAAATGTAATGTTTAGCATAAGTGAGCTTATATTTTAACATTGTTTCTGTATTTCTCATTCTTCTTTATTAGTAAGGACATTTACATGTAAATAGGATCACTGTCCTAACTGTTCTGGCTGCTTGTCTACATATGACATCACAGTTCTGTTTATGACACCACAGTCTGTTGCTGTGGGAATAATTACAATGCCATAAATGGGGGATTATTTATTTTATTTATGTATTTATTTAAAAGTTGGTAACCGGGAAATGCACCATGACCAGAACCTTGTTTCCAGGTGCAACCTGGATTATGATGTCATATGTAGGACAGCAGAAAGAGCAGATAAAGTCTAAGGGACAGTAAGCCTCTTTCATACAGCTGTCCTCAGTAATACAGAAAAAAGTTAAATAATTATAGAAAATACATGAAATATAAATCGAACTGTCTAAATCTCACTTTTTTTTTCCAAGTTTTTCTAATGGGTGTCAGGGGCTCTTTAAACCATCTATGAACTGAAGATGGGATGTCATTTCACAATACATTTTCTTTCAGGAGCTCAAGTTATACTCATTCACTTAGATAGTAAAGTGGTTGTTCAGCCAGATCTGAGTGATGGAGGATCACCCTGAAACAATAGCAATCCAGGTTCATAGCCCGCACCAGGTATGTCATGAGCAAAGGCTGGCAGGGAGTATGAGAGAGTGCCCTTTGGATGTTCCCCTCCAGGGGGATGCAGCTAACAGTGCTGCACTACAGGAGCTCCAGGTGGGGGCTGCTGGATGTGCTGGTGATGATGTGGCTGACCATGCATCGTCAGGCACCCTCCCATCCAGATATGTATGCACATGTGCAAGCAAACAGGAAGAAGACAACCAATGACCATGTACTATTCACTGTAGGTGCTCTGGAATGGATCAATTGGTGGCTGACTGTGGCAAGGTGAGGAGGGCTGTGTCAGTCACTAACATGGTTTGGGATGGGGGAGTGGGGTGATGGGTCAATGCCTAACAGGCTGGGGTGGGTGGGGAATCACTAGCCACCAGGAAATGGGGGATGAGGATTTGTTCTAGAGATCGAGGCTGGGGAGGAGGCCACTATACTATGGGAAAAAATCAGGTATAATTTTACTTATATGAGGGGCTGGGGATGGGGACTGTGTACCTGGCCCTAGACTGTGTGTGGTGCACCAGTTTACCTCATGTATAGTTAAAGTCAGGTTTCAAAAGCATAACTATGAACTAGCTCAGCCAGCCATTTTTACGCTTGTGGGGGTTTCAACATTGTGATGCATGGCATATGCATTACAGAGCCCTCATTTGCATGGGCACATCACAATACTGTGTGCAGCAGCACAGTTGGGGTGTTTGGTGTATCAGTGGCCTATAAATATGGCTACACCCCCAAAAGCCTGTGCAAATTAGGAGATGTACGGCACATCCAGGTATGCACCGTGTATCTGGTCTGAATATATGGCCCTTTATATGTAGTTGGTTCAACACGTTCTGTGGCCAGTCTATCACACTGCAGCTGTATATCACACCACAGGAAGGGCAAGCTGATTTATAGCTCGCACTGTTTGTGTTGTCGAAGCAGCTTTGAGTCCGAGCTTCAGCCTTCTGCAATATTACTTGCTGATTTTTGCTCTCATTTGTCCTTGTTGTGTTGTTGCTTCTTCATCTATTCCCAGTTATTTGTACACTTCTTGCTCGAGTTCTTTTATTTCACAACCCTCCATCAGGTTGATGTTTTCTTTTTGAGTTACCTTTCTTGCTATAAATGTTGCTTTGAAACATTTTTCTAGGCCAAATGTCATCTGTATATCATCAGAGATCTTGACAATTTGTAGTTGTGTTTTCAGGTGTTTGTTGGATGAACTATAAAGCTTCAGGTCGTGTACAATGAGGAGGTGAGATGTTAGCTGTTGATCATCCTGATTTCTGGAGTTCGGCTGATTATTGATAGGCTAATCAGATGAGAGCAAGGCAGAACAGAAGTGATGACAAGGAGTCAGCTTGAAATATCCGTCATTGAATCTTTATGTCTGGGATGGTAATTTGACCCTTCTTGTGGTTTAATTGTAGGGTGGTTTGCCACTGTCTCATAGTGGTTCTGATGAAGTTTATTTGTGTGGGATGTATCCTATAGACTTGTAAACACTCAATTATCCAAGAGTGTGGGATGCTGTCAAATGCTTTTTTTGTAGTCGATCCATGCTACACTAAGGTTTTGGCATTGTTTGCAGCTTTCCAGTATGGCTTTGTTCAACAGGAGGAGGTCTTTTGTACCATATGATTTTCTTGTATTTCCTTTTTATTCTATTGCCATGAGCTTGCTGTAGTCTAAATGGCTGTAGATTCTGAATCCATTCCATTGTACAGTTTATATGTTGTTTGCAAACAGGTTATTGGGCAATAGTTCTTGTGGAGGTAGACAGGTTCAGGTCTGATCCAGAGTATGATATTCTCTATTGTTAGCCAGGGGTTGTTATTTCAGGATGTGTGCATATAAATAGTTTTAAAGGTAGCTAAGTCATGGTGTAGGGATGTTAATGCTTTTAGCCAGAAGTTGGGCACAGTATCTGGAGCTGGGGTTTTCCGGTAACAAGCCTTCTTTAGCTTTGCCTCTATCCCCTCAGATGTGACATCATGCCATTCCATATCCCTGGTAGTGAATTTTTTAAGCTGTATTTTTCTTCCTGCATTCTCTCTCTCTCTCTCTCTCAGGGTTAGTGTCTCCAAATCTTTAGTGATTTCTGATGTCGTGACAAGAATGGACCCCATTCTTTAACCAGGGCATATTTAAAACTCAAGAAATTAGTACTGTATTAGTCTTTGATGTTTGTCCAGAGTGTATTTGCTGATGTTTTATTAGATTACTCTTGTGGCCAAAACTCTCATTGCAATCAGCACATTTATATAGTCTTTCTCCAGAGTGAATTCGTTGATGTTTTGTCAGGGTACCCATCTGGCCAAAACTCTTGTTGCATGCATCACATTTATATGGTCTCTCTCCAGAGTGAATTCGTTGATGCTTTGTTAGGGTACCCATCTGGCCAAAACTCTTGTTGCATGCATCACATTTATACGGTCTTTCTCCAGAATGAATTCGTTGATGTATTATCAGGCCACCCTTCTGGCCAAAACTCTTGTCACATTCATCACACTTATATGGTCTCTCTCCAGAGTGAATTCGTTGATGTATTAACAGGCTGCCCTTCTGGCCAAAACTCTTGTCACATTCATCACATTTATATGGTCTCTCTCCAGAGTGATTTTGCTGATGTTTTATCAGAAGACTCTTACGGACAAAACTCTTGTTGCATTCAGTGCATTTATATGGTCTCTCTCCAGAGTGAAATCGTTGATGTATTATCAGGCCACCCTTCTGGCAAAAACTCTTGTCACATTCATTACATTTATATGGTCTCTCTCCAGAGTGAATTCGCCGATGATTTATTAAGGTACTCTTCTGGGAAAAACTCTTGTCACAGTCATCACATTTATAAAGTCTCTCTCCAGAGTGAATTTCCCGATGGTTTCGCAGGTCACTCTTCCGGCCGAAACTCTTGTCGCAGTCAGCACATTTATATGGCCTCACTCCAGAGTGAATTTTCTGATGATTTATCAGGGTACCCTTCTGGCCAAAACTCTTGTTGCATTCATCACATTTATATGGTCTCTCTCCAGAGTGAATACGCTGATGTTGTATCAAGTCACTCTTGTAGACAAAGCTCTTGTTGCATTCAAAACATTTATGCAGTCTCTCTCCAGGGTGAAACTGCTGATGTTTTATCAGGTTACCCTTCTGATAAAAACTCTTGTTGCATTCAATGCATTTATATGATTTCTCTCCAGAGTGAAGTTGCTGATGATTTATCAAGGTACTCTTCTGGCCAAAACTCTTGTCGCATTCAACACATTTGTATGGTCTCTCCCCCGTGTGAGTTCTCTGGTGCCTCATGAAGATACTCTGTGCAGCAAAACTCTTGTCACACTGAGCACACTTATATGATTTCTTGTGAATTTGGTGAGTTATGGTTTTATGCTGTATGGTTAAACTCTTGTCAGTACATTTAACTAGATTTAACTGACTTAAACTCTGGTATTTGGTGCCCTTAAAATGCCCCTCTCTCCTTCACAAATCTGTTTCTCTACAGTGATAAGATGTAGGTCAAGGAAACTCTTTTTGCACTGAGGAAACTGATGGGGTTTCTGTGTTGTGTGACTCAGCTGGCAATTCCTAAGCACTGACTGCTTGCTGAAAGTTTCGTTGCACTCAAACATCCTGTTGACTAAAAATAAGTATTTAATTAGTATTTTCATACAATAAACACTTGTGTCAGTTGTTTCTTCTGTAATCTTTTGAGAGCTCCATCAACTTTCCTGAGATTTAACCTCAGAAATGTGTTTTTTCAAACATTCCTATTTTACAATACTTTGGATTAATTAGTCTTTCTACAACATTTTAATTGATTGTTTTTATTGATAATGATCAGAATGGGTTTAACTAAGTCTGTCTTCTCATTGGTCTATACCTGGTCACAAGGGAATATGCTGACAGGCAATAAAACATGGCAGTAGATGAATGCTAACCAAAAACAATTGTGAAACAAGACAAAAGATGATTAAGCAAATCACACAGACCCATATAGAAACTGTCCAGCAGACAAACATTTAAAATTATGTTTTTAAAAAGTAGCCGGCCCAGTGGTGCTGAGGGTTGAGGCGCTGGACGCCACACCTCGCGCTACGCCAGTGACCTGGGTTCGGGAATGGACTCAGGTGGCCAGGGGTCAGCAGGGGAGAGGGAGGATCAAGCATCCCAGTCGATGCTTTCCTTCCTCAGGGGTGGGAGACCAAGAATGCACTAGCATTCTGCATCCCTTCAAGCCAGTGGAAGCACTGACAGTAGTAAGGGATGGAAGCGGCTCCATTCCACGGAGTCAGGGAGGGTAGACGTTGGACAGTGCATGAGAGGTAAGGTGTGCATTAGCACACCACCCCTCAGGATGTATGTCCCACGCACTGGACGTCTCAGAGAGTACAAGGGAGAAAAATGGATAAACACCTCTTGGCAGCCCTAGATGAAAGCAACTCTGGTTCCATCCAAGACCACCGAAAAAGGGACAGACCCCACTGTGCAGGAGGTAAGAGAAGGAGGCACTCTAGGGGCAGATTCCAAGAAGGTGGGGTGGTGGAAATGAGTGGACGGAAGGAGTGGGCACCAAGAGGAGATGGGAAGGAAAAACACAAAGTTAAAAAAAAAATAGATAGTAAGCAGTCAAAGTAAGACTGAGCAAAATAATCTGCAGCTAAACCCTCCCTGAGTAAAAATAAGCAAAATCACATTATTTAAATGCAGGCAGTCAACAAGTCAGAGCACAGTACAACTGCAGCTACTCCCTCCCCTGAGTAAAAAAAAAAAAAACATTTCCATGCAGATGGTTATCAGAAACAATGAGGTTACAATGCAACGGCAGCTATCCCAAGTAAAAACATAAATCACATTTTTAAAACAGTCACCCAAGTCAGACAGAATACAATACAACTGCAGCTTGCAATGCAGAGTCTCACCAGAGCCAGTCACAATATAATGTAAATTGTATTCTGACCAACTCTGGTGATTATCTGCACTATAAAAATGTGATTCCCCTAATTAAAAAACAAAAATCACATTTTTATAATGCAGGTAAGTCACCAGAGCTAGCCACAATTCAGTACAACTGTATTCTGACTGGATGGCTCTGGTTACGATCTGCATTATTAAATTGTGATTCCTCTGAGTAAAAAAACAAAACCACATTTTTAAAATGCGGTTACCAAAGTCAGAGTAAAAAAACAAAATTACATTTTTATTCCTTTTTTTTTTTTTAAATTACTCCAAGTGGAATATCTTCATGAGATACACCATCTTGTTTTCATGGCAGTCCCAGGGAGGACAGCAGCAGTCAGCAGATTAACATAGTCCCACAGGGATAGTTACATATAGGCTAAAGTATACACAGGAAACGTACAAAAAAACTGTAAATGTAAGCACAACCACAACCAAACAGTAATCAACACAAGTGCACAAAGTGGGTTCACTGCTTTTTTATAATACAGGTAGAAATATGGAAACATAGAAATTGGTGACAGATAAGGACCACTAGACCCATCCAGTCCACCCATTTTCCCTACCTACTGCAAAAACCACAGACTCTCCATGATCTCTGGCTTTCCCTTCTCATTCCTATTGCTAGGGTTCCCCCATGCCTGCCCCATGAATTTTTGAATTCCCCCACTGTGTTTGCCCCCACCATCTCCTTTTGGGAGTCTATTCCATGCATCTGCCACCCTTTCTGTAAAGAAATAATTCCTCACATTACCCCTTAGTCTGCTCCCTTCTAACCTCATGTCATGCCCCCTCATTCCTGAACATCTCCTTTTCTGAAAGATGCTACCCTCTCTGGTACCCTATTCATGCCCTTTAAATATCTGTAGGTTTCTATCATATTTCCCCTGTATCTCCTCTCCTCTCCTCTAGGGTGTACATACTGAGGTTTCCCAGTCTCTCCTCATGTGATTTTTGGTGCAGACCCTGCATCATCTTTGCTGCCCTTGTTTGAACTGCCTCCACCCTGTATATGTCCTTATGGAGATGCAGCCTCCAGAACTGGATACAGTACTCCAGATGAGGCCTCACCAATGATCTGTACATTGGCATCACCATCTCTTTTCTTCTGCTGGAGATACCTCTCCCTATGCACCCTTGCATCCCACTGGCTCTCACTATAGCCTTGGTACATTCTTTGGCTGTCTTTAGGTCATCAGATATGATTACCCCCAGATACCTTTAATGCTTGGTGACCGTCAGTATCTCCCCATCATGTAATCCTCCTGTGGGTTCTTGCACTCCAAATGCATGATTCTGCACTTTTTCACATTGAATCTCCACTGCTACACTCTAGACCATTACTCCAGTTTACCTAGATCCCTCTGCATTTGACCACCCCTTCCAAAATGTCCACCCTGTTGCAGATCTTAGTGTCATCTGCAAAGAGGTGCACCTTCCCTCCTAGCCTCTCCACAATGTCACTTATGAAGACATTAAACAGGACTGGCCCCAGAACTGATACCTGAGGCACGCCTCTGGTCACCCTCCTTTCATCAGAATGTGCTCCATTTACCACCACTCTCTGTACTCTATAACTCAACTAGTTCCTAACCCAATTTACCACCTTGTGACCCACTCCCAGGCTGCCCAGCTTGTTTACAAGTTTTCTATGTGGAACAGTATCAAAGGCCTTACTGAAATCCAGGTAGGTCACATTCACTGCTCCCCAACCCCATCCACTTCCCTAGTCACCCAAATAAATCAATTTGATTTGTTTGATGTAACCTTCCCACTGTGAATCCATGGTGTCTTGGATCCTGTGTTCTACTGGATTCGAGGTGTTCCACAATCCTTTCTTTAAGTAGTGATTCCATAATTTTCCCCACTGTTGGAGGTGAGGCTGACTGGTTTATGGTTTCCCAGCCTCCTCCCTACTCCTGCTTTTGTGAAGAGGGACTACATCTGCCCTTCTCCAGTCATCTGGAATCATTCCTGTATCAAGTGATTTGTTTACCAGGCCTGTCAGTGGTGCTGCCAGCACTTCCCTTAGCTCCCTTAATATTCTAGGATCTATCCCACATGGTTCACTTTCAGTTTTGCAAGTTCTTTTAGGACTCTCTCTTCCTTAAATGGACTGGTGTCCGCCTCACTTCCACATTTGCTCATGCTGCCTAACTGTGGTCCCTCACCTTCTCCTCCTTCTGTGACTACAGAACAAAAATATTTGTTCAGTATGAAAAAATTACTCACCTTAGTAATCTTGTTTCTTTCAATGTATTCTTCCATATTCGTAACTCTCTGCAGGAATGGAACTATATGCTAATGATGGAATCATTGGCATGCGGCAATATTCAAACTGCTGCCCTCATCTGCTGCACATTCCATCAACATCTCAGATTTCTAGGAAGCTCACAAGGCAACCTAACTAAATGACTCAAGCTAAAAAACTGCTTGATACAGATAACTGTGTACTATCACACCCCTACCACTGACACTAATGAGTGTGGTATCAGACCTACTTGAAACACCCATAATCACCTAGGAAAAAGGAAGGTAAGTAAAAAAGAACAACCCCACAGGATTAAATAAGTATGCCTATGTTTGGGACTGTCAAGTAAAAAGACTATTCAGAGGCTGTGGTTCTGGAAGGGGAGGTAGGGAGGAAGCATTATGAATATGGAAGAATACATAGGAAGAAACATGATTACTAAGGTGAGTAATGTTTTCTTCTAACCCCATGTATTCTTCTCATATCCATAACTCTCTGCAGACTTCAAAGCAGTACCTTTGGAGGTGGGCAGAGAACCTACTTAGGAAAGAGACTCTGCAGGACTGCTGTGCCAAACCTGGCATCACTTCTGCACTGCAAGTCCAAACTATAATGTTTAGTAAAGGTGTGCACTGACCTCCAGGTAGCTGCTTTACAGATCTCCAATAAGGACATATCTCTAGAAGCTGCTATAGAAGCAGCTGTGCCCCTAGTAGAGTGGGCTCTGACATTGACAGCAGGAGGGGATACAATGGCTGTTTGGCCCAGTCTGGTGCTATCAGAATCATGGACGCAGACTGTGACCTGAGTTTTAGTAGCACTCTGAAGATGAGAGGGAAGGGAGGAAAGGCATATAGATGTCTTCCCGACCAATCCCAAGCCAGAGCATCCAGGGGAATTGTGCCCCTGACTGGTGGCCTACAACAGAATTGAGGCAACATGTGATTCTCATGAGAGGCAAAGAGATCGATCTCTGGAGCACCCCATCGTCTGAACACTGAGTCCAGTACCTGTCTGTTCAGAGACCATTCGTGATGTGCCTGGTTGATCCTGCTTAAAGCGTCTGCCAGGGTATTGTCCTTGCCTGGTACATGACTGGCTTGCAAGGAAGCTTTTAGAGAGTAGGCAAGTTCCCAAATTTTCATGGCCTCTGTGCACAGGGGTCCAACCTTGTTCCCCCTTGCTTGTTTATGTAAAACATTGTAGTGGTGCTGTCTGTTCTGACCTGCACCACATTGCCTTGTATTCACTGGGAAAAACCTTTTAGAGCCAGAAACACTGCTCTGAGCTCCAGCAGATTTATGTGGAGGAGAGACTCCACGCTTGACCAGGTGCCATGGGTTGTGTGCTCTCCTATATGAGCATCCCATCCTAACAGAGAAGCCTCTGTTGTAAGGATGACTGAGGGATCGTCCCTCTGAAAAGGAACTCCTGTCCTTAGATTGTGGATATCTGTCCACCACTGCAGGGACTGGATCACTGACCTTGTCACAGGGACCAATTTTGACATATGGTCTTTTCTTTGGCACCAGTGTGTCTGTAGATGAAACTGTATGTTTCTCATTCAAAGTCTTGCTCCCAAGACCACTCCTGTTGCTGCAGCCATATATCCCAGTATTTGCAAGTATCTTCTTGCAGGACATGGCTTTCCCAATTTGAATGAGGCAATCAGTTTCAGTGTGGACTGAACTCTGTCCTCTGGAAGAAAAACTCTTCCCTTCAAAGTATTCGTTCTGCTCTTATGAAATGTAGGACTTGAACTGGTGTGAGAATGGACTTTTTCTGGTTTAGCAGGAAGCCCAGAGACTGCAACAAATCTCTTGTTATTTCCAGGTGTGTCTGCCCCTGCTGGAATGACTTTCCCATTATTAGCCAGTCGTCAAGATAGGGAAAAACTGTAATTCCTAGTTTTTGTAGGAATGCTACTACCATTGTCAGGTATTTTGTCAATACCTTGGTGCTGAGGTTAGACCGAAGGGCAGGGCTGAGAACTGGTAATGACCTGAAAGGAGTCAGAACCTGAGATATTTTCTGTAAGACACCCTTATGGGGATGTGGAAATAGGTATCTTTTAAGTCTAGAGATGCCAGCCAATCTCTCTGCTGAATGACAGGTAAAATTAAAGGTAGGGTCACCATCCAGAATTTTGGCTTTGCCAGGTATTTGTTCAGGTGCCTTAGGTCCAGAATAGGCCACCACTCCCCACTTTTCTTTTTGGTAAGAAAATACGAGGAGTAAAACCCTCTGAAGGGTTGGCACCTGCTCAACTGCCTTTATGCTGAGCAGGGTTTGAACCGCCTTTTCCAGGAGCTGTTCTTCGAGAAGGGAGGCTGGTTTGAATAGCCTTGACTTCAGAGGAGGGAAGGACTTGAAACTCAGGGAGAGTCCCTGGCTCACCACTTCCAGAGTATGTAGCTAAATTCAAATATTTAGGAGTTTGGCTTGATCATAAACTTTCCTTCGCTGACCATCTCAAAGAACTACAGAAGAAACTAAGGCAAAAATTAGGATTATTCTACAGAATTAACCACCTGCTCACAAAGGAGGCCAAGATTCAACTGGTTCAAGCTGCCTTCCTATCTTTAATAGATTACGCAGACCTGCTCTACAACCACTGCACTGCCTCTGCACTGGCTAAGTTGGACACCCTCTATCACAGAGCTATCAGGTTCATTACTGGCCTTCCACTTTCCACACACCACTGCTCCCTGTACTCATCGTTAGACTGGACTTCCCTTCACTATAGGAGGAATAGAAACGGCGCCCTATGGGCCTTCAGAGTGGTGACCAACAAGCTCCCCTCATATGTCTCAGATTGTATTCCCCAGAGTGTGTTAGGCAGCTACGCTCTAAGGAGCTATTCCCTAATTGCCTTCCAAGTTCCAAGGGTCAAAACTCGTTTCAGCAAAGCTGCTCTAAGCTTCTCTTTACCCACACTGTGGAATGGTTTACAAAGGAACTTGAAGCTGAGCTGCCCTGTTAGCCTGAATATCTTCAAGGTGCTCTACGATTGCTACATGAAAGCACCTTGCAGTTGTTTTCCTCACCGCTAGCCCACTAATTCCACAACTCCCCCCTTTCATCCTGACGCTCACCATGTTTCTACTCCTGGCTCTCACTCTTTCCCTATTAACTCTTCCTGCTGCACCCACCCTTCCATGTCTGCTCCAGCCTGGCTAAAATCCCACCCCATCCATAGCAGTGTCCCAATTATCTACCCCTCCTCTGTCATTAATCATAATAAACAAGTACATGACTGCCATCGTCACTTTGTGTGGTTTTAGCCCAATTTTTCCCCCCAGTCATCGGTAATGTATCCCTCCTCTTCTTTACCTCTCTAACCTGCCACCCCATACATGACCTCTTTCCCCTATCTGTGTAGTTGCCAGCTGCCTCACTCAAAAGATCTCTGCTTATAACCCCTGTATGCCTATGGTTGATTGTACATCTGCTGACTTCTTCAATTGTAAAATAATGCTGTTTTATTTATTTCAACCTTATACTGTACTGTATATACTGCGTATACTTTTTCTTCCTTGTATATTATTGCTTTTTGTATACTTGCTTCTGTACTGTACTTTGATGTATTCATGACCAGGTCCACCTTGCAAATGAGCCTTGCTCATTGGTGCCCGCCTGGATAAATAAATATTTTGATTGATTGAATACCCACTTGTCTGTGGTTATGGCCTGCCAGGCCTGAAAGAAGTGAGCCAGTCTGCCCCCTACTGGTGTAAGGGAGGCGACCTTGGCAAAGGAGTCAGGGATTTAGTTTCAGTGGGGCCTGAGCCTGGGTGGATTAGGAACCCCACCTGGAGCCCCTCCTGCCTCTGGCCCTATAATACCTAGTCTGCTGTGGGTATGGCTGCAGCTGTGAAACCACTTGAGGCAGATAGAAGGGCCTACCATAGGACCTTCCTCTACCTCCCCTTCCATAAGACCTGTAAGAAGTAGAAGGCCTGTCCTTGGATGAATTACTTTTATAGGTAGTTTTGTATTCATCCACCTTTTTCATATACTCTTCAGTCTGTTTGCCAAAGAGAGAATGATCCTGAACAGGGAAATCCATGGCCTTAGCCTGGGTATCATGCATTAGATTTGTAGCCCTTAGCTAAGCAAACCTTCTCAGGGCTACAGTCAGAGCCATAATCCTAGCAGCATTATCACTGGCATCTGCTGCCATCTGGAACTGGTATTTGGATGCTTCCAGTCCAAATCTAGCTGTTTCTGCTAGGTCATGAAAAATAGGAGAGGGAACCTTCTCTGACATGGCCAAAACAAACTGCCACAGTGTCTTTTGATACTGTGCAGCGTAGGCCTGGTAATTAGCTTGTCTGACCCCCAGAGAGGCAGCTAAATATCCTTTCTTTGACATACTGTCCATTTTCCTTGAATCCTTCTCAGGTGGGTGAGAGGAAAAGGAACCCTCGCCTTCTCACAGGCTGCCTGCTGGACTATACCCTGATGATCAGGGTGAGAAGAGAGGAATTCAGCCCCCTTTCCTGTCCAGTTGGTACTTCTTGTCAGTCTTCTTATCCAGAGGTGGGATAGAGGTAGGGTTCTGCAAGACTGTGAATAAATCCTTCTTGAAGAATTTATTGATAGGCAGAAAAATCTTTTTAGTGGGTGTGAACCCCATCATTTCCATGTATTCTGCCTCTTCCTCATCCTCTATGACCTCGGTGGTAGCCAGGTCAAGGGCATCTATTATTTTCCTCACAAAGGAAAAGTGAGAGGAAAAATCCTTAGGCCTAGGAGGAGAGCCAAATTCCTGCTCAGGTGAGATTTCCAGTTCAATGGGCTCACCTTCATCTTGCTCTGGTAAACCATATTCCCCCAGTATCCATCTCCTGAGACTGGGGGTCCAAGCAGGGAGTAATCTCCTGAACCCTTGGAGGAGGAGGAGGGGTTGGAGAATGTATAAACCCCTGAATTTCCTCAATGACTTTAATAGCCCTGGCAGTTTCCTCAGCAGTAGGCAGACTGGGAGGCACAGAAGAATCCCCTGTAGGTTTTGCCTGGGGTTCGACATGCCTGTTCTTCTTTGACTTTTTGGAGGGGACCAGAGAGTTAGCTGGCCCACTCAGTCTCTTTAAAGAGGTTGATTCACCCTTGTCAGGGGTGGTAAAAGAAGAAACTGCGGTTTCACCCACTTATTTTGAAGGTGTTGGCTAGTTAGAGCCTGAAGCACCTCCTAACTTTTTATTCAACCTCTCCCCTCCTTTTTTCCATAGTTTTCTGTGGGAAAGATTTACAAATTTCACAGTCAGAATTCAAATGGTAGGTTCCCAGGCAGAACACACAACTATCATGATTGTCTGCCTTGGCAAACACTTCCCCACACTTCACATATTTTTTAAAACCTGGGGAACCAGTCTTTTTCTTAGGTTTTTCAGAGTGCTCCATTTTCAGGAGAAAAAACTCAACTGCAGATATTTTTTTTTTTTTTTGTGGTCTGTTCAGGAACTGATTAGGCCACAAAAGAACTGATAAATTTAGTGTATTCGGAACCCGGTCAGTGGTTCTCGGAACCGATACAATGGTTCACAGTAACCGGGTTAGCGGTTTCAACAAAAACAGATAAAACTTAACTCAGTAAAGATTTTTAAATGAAATTAGAGAAAATAAAGTGGAAAAAGTCTGCAACTAATAATAAACTACTCTGTTCCTCAACAGTTATACCGAACCATGAGGAACCGAGAAATAAATGCTAAATCTAACTAAACTAAGACAAACTAGACATTGGAGTAAAATCAAACAATAAATGAAGAAAGCAGAAAGAAAATTATGTATAATTAAGAAATTATACTTCACAATAAGCCAGCAACGACCTCGGGATCTCCTGGGCATCTAGACTTGTGAAGCAGAGTAAGAAATCTGAGACATTGATAGAATGTGCAGCAGATGAGGGCAGCAGTTTGAATATTGTCATGTGCCAATGATTCCATCATTAGCATATAGTTCCATCCTCCAGGCAGTTCTACTGAGCAGGCTAACTGCAGAGAGTTATGAATATGAGAATACCTGGGTTAGAATGATGCTTTTTCTAGGTCCTCTTCCACACACTTCCCTTCTTTCCCTTTAAGCCTCACAATACCACCTGTTATTTCTCCTTTCACTAATACACCTATAAAAGTCTAGAAACTCTCTAAAGCCAGATAGCACAATACAGTTGCAAATATCTCATCTAACTAATCAAGCATTTATCAATGCTGAACATATTTGCTTCCATGATGTTACAAGTTAGAAAAACATTATTGTTTGGCTATGGGCAAATTTTTCTAAGCTCTGTTAGCCATTGCCTTGTGGCTTTTGGGTTTCACCGAGCTAAGCACTAAAAGTCTCCATGTTCAGAGCCAGCCAAGTGCGTTGTGCTGACAGAAGACCTGTGCAGCAAATAGTGCACAGCCAGCTGGGGTAAATATTCGGACAATTAGTACATGCCAATTGGAGCATGTTAACTGTTTGAATATGGGTCCATGTCAGCACAGTGTGTAATGACTATTCACTGTGTTGACACATCTCCAGACTGAATATGACCCATAGCAGCCTGATGGGGAGAATACAGCCCAAAAAGGATAATGCTAGAGCTCTTATAGGCCATATTTATTTCCAATATGCTAATGAGATCATTGGGCTTGCAAGGTTCTATGAGTCATCTGCACACCCATTACAGTTTCATTAGCATGCATGCCCATGAGTGTCAACCCTGTAACATTCTTGAATATTAAGGCATCAGCATGTGTTCACAGATTCACCAAAGTCCACTAGAGGCACTGCTAGAGAGCCACAAAAACAAGTAGGATAAAACACAGCACTGTGTACACTTATCCTATAAGAAGGAGGGTAAATAACTAAAAGTAATGGGTTAACAACAAAGGGATAAAACAGAAGAACTAAATATATGTAGCTACTACTACATTTTAGTCTTCCAGTGTCCAGAATGCTGGTGCATTTAACCTGCTTGCATTTCAGACACTATTTGGTTACAGATTTTCTGCCTTTGCTAAGTGCACTGCTCTCTAGGCTCCTTCTGCAGGTCAGTGGGTTGTGCCCTTGTTCCTTTATAGTTTCACTTCCACCACTGTATTGTCTGCTTTGTGTGTTGAAAACAAAAAGTTTCAATAAAAAGATTATCTGGAAAAATATAGATAACTACATTGAGAAGGAAAACAGAAGACCCCCTATCAATGGTGAGGTAATAATCCATTTTATGGAGGGTGAGAGAGGAAGGTAGCCAGATATAAAAAGGAGACAGTAGAGTACTAGGGAAGTGCAGCGCACACAAATATTGGTAAAAGGGAAAACAGGAAATGCCCTATCTAGTGTAAGGTAATAAATCCATTTTGTGTACTCTGAGGAAGGTGAAGTAGGTTAATAAGCATCAATAGAAGGCATAATGGGACAAGGTAGCTTCAATAGAAAACAAATTCTAGGAAGAGTCAATATGGCTGCAGAATAATGATTTACACTATGATTCCCTTGAGCTTATCCCATGCATTCCTTTTTTGCCCCACCACCTGCACTGGAAGGCTGTTCCAAGAATCCACCACTTTTTCTGTGAAGTACTTCCTTACATCTTTCCTGAATCTATCCCCCCCAGCTTCATAACCTGTCCCCTTGTGGTGAGCACTTTTTCTTCTGAAAAAAAAAAAGACATCCCTTCTCTATCTTATTTACCCCTGTGATGTATTTAAAGGTCTCCATCACATTCCAGCCCCCTTCCTCTGTTCCAGAGTGTACATATTGTGGTCCTTTAGACTCTTCTTTAGGATGTTCAAGAATGTAATGTGGTAGTTATTTAAATGCAATTGTGTGATTCCTCTGTTCAAACTTTTTTTTTTAGTCTTTGGTAACTGGGTAAGGCCCACTAGGCACAAGTGCCTGTTTTTAGGGGCGACCTGGGAGCACTGGGCGGTTAAGTGACTTGCTCAGAGTCACACAGTATGCAAGTGGAGGTTGTACGAATCAAACCCAAGTCTGGTCTGCTGGATGTGCCAAGCACAGAATCATAGAAAACACTCACCATTCATTTATGGAAAGGGGGTAAAGTGCCCATAATAACATCCAAGCATACATTATAGGAATCATAGGAATTCTATAGTGCTGGGTAGAATTTCGTCCATTATGCTCGCTTAGAAGATGCCATAATCTTTTCTACCCCACCCAATAGAATTTATCCAATTTATTCTTGAACATCTGTGTGGTCCCACTGTCCACTTCCTCCAGTGGCAGCATTAAAAAAAAAAAAACTTGGAAAACAGCAGGCTTGCCACCAAGTTCTCAAGGAGAGTTTCTATTAATTTCTAGAGCAGTTTGGTACACTAATGCCATAAAAAGTTATTTACTAACTTCAGACTAAATCCATCTACCTTCCTAAACACCAATAATTTTAAACATTACTTTGAGAGTACTTTACAAGGGCATTATCCTTCAAGAAACAAGGTATGCATAAAGAAAACAGTTCTAAGAAACAGCAGCAAAAGGTTTCTGAAAAGACCCAAGTTGTACTTGTACAGCAGTTGTCCAAGTTCTGGGACAAAGTTATGGACTGAGCAACTTGCAGTATATCATGCAAAGCATGCAGCATAAATGAACAGTATAGGAGATGTCAGCTGCCCCTTACATTATATCCTGCAAAGCATGTCCCATGAACAAACAGTATAGGAGATGTCAACTGCACCTTACATTATATGCTGCAAAGCATGCCCCATAAATGAACAGTATAGGAGATGTCAGCTACAGCTTACAGTATATCCTGCAAAGCATGCACCATAAATGAACAGTATAGGAGATGTCAACTGCACCTTACATTATATGCTGCAAAGCATGCCCCATAAATGAACAGTATAGGAGGTGTCAGCTACAGCTTACAGTATATCATGCAAGGCATGCATCATAAATGAACAGTATAGGAGATATCAGCTGCACCCAACAGTATATCCTACAAGGCATGTACCATAAACAAACAGTATAGGAGATGTCAGCTGCACCTTACAGTATAGCCTGCAAAGCATGCACCATAAACAAACTGCATAGGAGATGTCAGCTGTTGTATTTTCAGCAATTTGCACTTGAATCTCCTCTGGAGGATATTTATCAAAGATTTCTTCAGGATGCCAGTGTTATCAAATTCAAAAGATAGCAGCATTGTCTTTCATTTCAGGTTTACTAATACGCTATGTATGACAGTATAACGAATATGCAGTGTCAGCCATAGCAAGGAATTTGCAGAGCAGTGCATAAATGTAAGAGCTACAGTGGAGAAAGATGAGGACAAACAAACCATTTTCTTTCCTTTTGACTTCAGAACAAACTTTTTTTTGTTGTCAGGGAGACCAGTCCCTGTCTGCTCCAGAGCATTTCAACTGAGTTCATTGTATTCTCAGCAACATGTTGTCCCTTACCCTAATTGGAACTACCTTTTTGATATCCGAGTTAGATTTAGTAAGACCTAGACTGAGGCAAGTTGCAGGCAGTGTGCAATGTACAAACTGCTAGGATATCAGTCTCAATCATTTTGAGGAATGTGTTGAACATGGAGTCATGAAACCAGTGGACCAGATTTGATTCTCCCCACAGCTTCTTGATCACGGTTGTCCAACCTTGAGCAACTCAGTTGAACTCCCTGTGCTATAGTGTATCCAGCTGCAACATTGTAGAAACAGAGCCTTAAAAATAGATTTGGCCTCTCATCTGGATTCCAAGGGTCAATAAGTCATAATTAATGTGCTGCCTCCTTAGGGTAAAGGAATTGTGCCACAGTAGTGGCAGGGGTGGGGTGGGTAAACAACAAAGATACTTGTTGGAGGGACTCAGCTACAAAAGTTAAAAGGATGCGCTTGTGTAAAATGCAACACCCTAAAGGCACAAAACTGACTAACGCATAAACAAATGCAACATAAAATGAGAAGATGCATCCTCAGCTACTGCCAGGTGTGACAGAAATGGGAAGGAAAGAGTTAATGTTTGGGATTCTGTAAGTGCCTTATTTTTTTTAGCAGTTTGGAAAAAAATACACTCGGGCTGAAATCCTCTGTCCAGCAGTATCCAGCTTGTGGAATTCCTAGCTGCTAGATAACAGCTGGGTCATAAATCTTGAGTGGACATCTCCATACACACACAGACCTACGGACATGTACGCAGGGCAGTTTGAATGGATTGGATCATTCAAATATAAACTTAAGGTGAAAAGGGAATATAATTGGTCACTGATAGGTGTTCACTGTGATTGGGACAATTAAATACATATATGTCGGTTGGTGCATTCAAAGGGAGAATAGGAATGACCTCTTCTCCACAGAGTATATAACCTTCTGAAAGACAGAGAAGGGCTTTCTTGCTTTGGGGAAGCTGGAAGGGGAAACATAAGTTTGGAGCCTACCTTGTAGCTATGTCCATGGAGCTGGTAGTTAGAACAGGGTCCAGTGTCTCTTGTACAGACAGGGAAGGGTAAGTTTAGTGAGAGCATATTTCAGTAATAGCCTTTTTCTTTTGCCATCTGTTATTTAAAAACATTTGTTTACTTTTTCTGTATGAGTGTTATTCTCTTGTGTTGTAAATATATATCCTGTAAATGCTCAGTGCACTTTCTGTTAAGTAAAAGCTATTTATTTGCTCAACAGTTGTGACTGTGATGTCATTTTTCTAATGTAATATTTTTTTCCACTGGCTGAGCTAAACTCTGTGTAGCATCCGCCAACCAAGAGAGACACACTACCAGACTTTAACTTGTGCAATTGCACGTTTAATTATTCAAGTTTGTACACTTGAAAGAGGTGCCGGAAGGAAAGTCTGGCTGGTGGCAGTGAATACCCAAGGACAGACACCTCTCTAAAAGCTGTTTCAGCCCAGAGGGAGAGGTGGGTTGTCACATATTGATTGGCAGTGGTGGGGTGCGTAGCACACTGAGATACAGAGTTTGCCAGTGGAACAGTTACCTTAGTGTTGCAAAACAGGATATATAAGAGGATACATTTGTATAATAGTTTTATTTGTTTCTAGTTAGCACAGGAAAGTGTAGCAGTAGAGAATGAGCTCCACGGAGTATGACTCGCTTACTGTGCCACAGCTTTTTGTAAGATGCCAGGAAAAGGGGACTCAGCCTGAAGGTCTAAAACA
Organism: Neoceratodus forsteri; assembly: GCA_016271365.2. Taxonomy (NCBI): domain Eukaryota; kingdom Metazoa; phylum Chordata; order Ceratodontiformes; family Ceratodontidae; genus Neoceratodus; species Neoceratodus forsteri. The sequence continues at coordinate 62,619,720 of JADMNL010000034.1, read as the reverse complement.
TAAGAAAAAGGCAGACCTCATAGCTACCCTCTTGGCACATGATCTGAAGTAGACAGTCACTTGGGGTGAGTCAGGAACTGAGGCAGCAGACCCCCCAAACCAGCTTGAGGCACTGCGACTGTAGCTGTTGCTGCAAGAAAGGGCGTTGGAGGTGAAAAGACTGGATGCTGAAGCAGATGCAAGAAGGTTGGAAGCAGAGAAAAAACTTGAAAAACAGAGACTGGCAGACAGAGAGAAGGAACTCGAAGAAAGAAAGAAAAAAAGAACAGCATGAGAAGGAGATGATTACCCTGCGCAGTCAGCAAACCGTGAGTAATGGTGGCATGAGTTTGCCTCATGAAGCCAAAATTAATTCTAAATTGTTCCCTCAGCTTAGAGAGAAAAATGACCTTGACTTATTTTTAAGGTCATTTAAGATAGTATGCCACCAATTAAAATTGACTAAGTCTTCCTGGTCAACTTATCTCATGCCCTTACTGACAGGGAGAGCATTGCATGCATTTGCTAAAATGAGTAATAAAGACTATGCTGATTATGATAAAGTAAAAAGTGTTGTTGAAACATTTTGAATTAACTCCTGAGGCTTATAGAAGAAATTTAGGGGGTTAAAGAAAAGCCCAGAAGACAGTTATGCAGAACTGCAGGTTCAACTGTGTACTTACCATGATAGGTGGATGGAGGGGGCTAAAGCAACTACTGTGGAACTGATTAAAAATGTATTGGTGAAAAAACAATTTCTTAAAATTGAACCTGAGGACATGTGTGTATGGCTCATAGACAGGGCATGTGCCTCTGCCACAGAGGTGGCAGGAAGCGCTGACGTGTATCTGTCTAGCCGGCCATATGCACAGCGTAAGTCTTATGGTGGGGGGGCAGCACATGGTTATAAGGGATCCCATGGGGGGAAGCCCAAAGGAAACCAGCCTGCACCTAAGCCCAAAGTAGAGCCCTCTGGTTCTAAGGGGACTCATGATACAGGACCCAAAAAATGTCATATTTGCAATCAAGTGGGACACTTGAGATATAACTGCCCTCAAAAACTGGTTAAGGGGCAGAGGTATAGGGGAGTGGGTGATCTAAAGAGCACTGGTGTGTTTGTAGGGTGTGTCCAGTCTAAAGAACCACTCTCCTCTGATAAAAATCTGCATCCCATTACAGTTAATGGAATAGTAACACAGGGACTGTGGGACACAGGCACTAACATTTCCCTGGTAAGGCAGAATCTCATTCAGGCAGAGCAGATGATGCCTGGGAAATACTCCCAAGGTCTGGGCATTCACAGGGCCACCAGTCCAATTACCAATGGCTAGAGTCTTCCTGAGCTGGGAGGGGGCCATGAAAAAAAGGAGGTGGGAGTTGTAGATGACCTGCTTGTAAATATGATTGTGGGAAAGGATTTGGACTCCAGTAAAAAAACTGGTGTGTGCTGTAACTCATAGTCAGGCACAAGGGCAAGCTTCTGAGGGTAAAAAGGAGGTGACTCTGGGTGGTCCAGCCACACCCTTAGCAGCTGAAAAAGTGTCTAGTACAGGGGAGGGGCTGGCTAGAAGCAGCAGTCCAGAACCCCAGTCACAAATAGAGGAGCCCACAGGACTTCCTTCAGAAGGGGCACTGGGAAGGGTCAGATGAGGACAGCTGAGTGCTGCACAGCGAACTGACTCTACCTTGCAAAAACTGAGGAAAATAGCTCATAGGGCTGAGGGTTCTCAGTGGGGTAAAGAGTCCATTTACTCTGACAATGGGCTGTTGTACAGAGAATGTACAACAGAGGAAGGGCTAGACAGTGAGGTACTCCAGCAGCTGGTAGTCCCTAAGGTTCACCATCAGCAGCTTTTGACCCTCGCCCATGATATCCCTTTTTCAAAGCACTTAGGGGTGAGGTGCACAAAAAAGCATCTAACGAACAATTTCTTCTGGCCTGGTATTGGCAAAGATGTGGCAAATTATTGCAGGACTTGTCCACAGTGCCAGCGGGTGGGGAAAATGGGGGACAAGGCCAAGGGCAGCTTTGGTGCCCCTGCCCATTATTGATGAACCCTTCAAGCGGGTAGCTGTGGACATATTGGGGCCATTGAGCACCCCAAGTCGCACTGGCAAGTGGTATATCCTGGTAGTTGTAGACTATTCCACCAGATACCCAGAGGCAGTGGCCCTTACATCCTCTGAGGCAGAACCAGTGGCAGATGCACTGTTGGAAATATTTAGCAGGGTGGCTTTCCCCAGGAGATACTGTCAGACCAGGGTGCCAATTTTATATCAATTTTAATGAGTAGTTTGTGGGAGAAGTGTGGGGTGAAGCAGCTCAAAACATCCTCATACCATCCCCAAGCTAATGGTCTAGTGGAGTGATTTAATTCAACCCTTAAGACCATGCTAAGGACTTTTGCTGACCAGCATAAGAGGGACTGGGACAAATATTTGCCTCATCTCCTATTTGCATACAAAAAGTCCCACAGGAGTCCACAAGGTTCTCACCTTTTGAGCTCCTGTTTGGTCATAGGGTGCGGGGGCCCCTAAATTTGATTTGAGATGAATGGGAGGGTGACCGTGCCTCCCAAGGGGAGTCGGTTGTGGAGTATGTCCTGAACTTCAGGACCCACCATAGGGAGCTCATGGGGTTTGCTCAGGAGCACCTGACCACTGCACAACAGCAGCAGAAAGTCTGGTACGACCGTGGGGCCCAAGCCAGAAAATATAAGGTGTGACAGTGAGTGATGGCATTCATCCCTGTCCAACAAAATAAATTACAGGCAGCATGGGAGAGACCATTCTCCATTGTCCAAAAGGTTAGTGATGGCAGTTACATAATAGAGCTACTGGACAGGAGATGCAAACGAAAGGTGCATCATGTCAACATGCTAAAGCCCTACCATGACAGGGAGGAAATGGTCCTCACTGTATGCAGTGCCCCAGAGGAGAAAACTGAGGTAGATCCACTGGTGGACCTACTTGGGGAGGCCAGGGTTGCATCCTCTGTGAACAACCTTACCCTCTCGAAACAGCTAACACCAGCCCAGGTGCAAAAAATTAGGGGTGTGCTGAAAAAATTTGAGGACATGTTCACAAGGAAACCGGGGTACACCACGATGGCAGAGCACCATGTGGATACAGGGACCCAGGTTCTCCTGAAACAGTCCCCCTACAGGGTACCTGAGCACGTTAAGTGAACTGTAAAAAAGGAGCTCAAAGAGATGCTGGAACTGGGGGTAATCCAGGAATCTAGTAGCCCCTGGGCATCACCTGTGGTACTGATCCCCAAAAGGGATGGCACCACACGATTCTGTGTGGACTACCAAAAGCTTAATAGCTGCACAGAGTCTGATGTCTATCCCATGCCCAGAACAAATGAGACCCTGGAGCAACTGGGGGGAGCCAAGTATTTGACCACAATAAACCTAACAAAGGGCTATTGGCAGGTACCTCTGGCCCCTGTGGCCAAAAAAAGATCGGCTTTTGTTACTTCATTTGGTTTATAAAAATTTAAAGTAATGCCATTTGAAATGAAAAATGCACCTGCAACCTTTCAACGGCTTGTAGATCGCATTCTGTCTGGGGAAGGTAAGTTTGCCTTGGCTTATATGGATAATATAACCATATACAGCCAAACCTGGGATGAGCACATCAAAAATGTGAGAGATGTGCTCCACAGGTTAAAAAAGGCAGGTCTGACCATCAAGGTAAAAAAGTGCCAGATACGTATGGCAAAAGTATCATACCATGGGCACCAGGTGGGTAGTGGACACATCATCCAGAGTCTGCCAAGATTAATGCCACTCTGGCCTGGCCTACTCCTACCACAAAGAAAGAGGTTAGGGCATTTCTAGGGACAGCAGGGTACTACCGAAGGTTTGTTCCCCGCTATAGCGATCTGGCTAAGCCCCTGAAAGACTTAACCAAAAAGGAAAAGCCAGATACAGTGAAGTGGTCAGAAGGCTGTAAGGTCACTTTTCAGGAGCTAAAAAAAGGCCTTAAGTGGCCCAGCTGTATTGGCTAGCCCTAACTATAGTTTAAAGTTTATGGTCCATGTGGATGCCTCAGATCATGGGCTGGGGGCTGTGCTAAGCCAAGTTACCCGGCAAGGGGAGGAGCACCTGGTTGTGTACCTTAGGAGGCATATGCCACAATTGAGAAGAAATGCTTGAAGACAGTGTGGACCCTTCAAAATCTGCAGCCTTACCTATATGACAAAAAGTTTACTGTGGTCACAGATCATAATCCCCTAATTTGGCTTCATAGGTCCAGTGGACAAAATGGTAAACTACTACGTTAGAGTTTGGTACTGCAGGCATACAACATGACCATCCAGCATTGCAGTGGCAAACAAAATGCAAATGGGCTATCTAGACAGGGCTAATGACCTGGCTAGATACTTTTGGGCACTTCCCAGTAATTTCATAAAAGGCTGTGTCACTTGGGGTGGCCCAAGGGACACACCTTCATTATCTTGGGGGGGGGGGATGTGACAGAAATGGGAAGGAAAGAGTTAATGGTTGGGATTCTGTAGGTGCCTTATTTTTTTAGCAGTTTGGAAAAAAATACACTCGGGCTGAAATCCTCTGTCCAGCAGCATCCAGCTTGTGGAATTCCTAGCTGATAGATAAGAGCTGGGTCATAAATCTCGAGTGGACATCTCCATACACACACAGACCTGCAGACACGTACACAGGGCAGTTTGAATGGATTGGATCATTCAAATATAAACTTAAGGTGAAAAGGGAATATAATTGGTCACTGATAGGTGTTCACTCTGATTGGGACAATTAAATACATACATGTTAGTTGGTTGGTGCATTCAAAAGGAGAATAGGAATAACCTATTCTCCACAGAGTATATAACCTTCTGAAAGACAAAAAAGGTTTCTCTTGCTTTGGGGAAGCTGGAAGGGGAAAATAAGTTTGGAGTCTACCGTGTAGCTATGTCCGTGGGAGCTGGCAGTTAGAACAGGGTTCAGTGTCTCTTGTAAGGACAGGGAAGGGTAAGTTTAGTGAGAGCATATTTCAGTAATAGCCTTCTTTTGCCATCTGTTATTTAAAAACATTTGTTTACTTTTCCTGTATGAGCGTTATTCTCTTGTGTTGTAAATATATATCCTGTAAATGCTCAGTGCACTTCCTGTTAAGTACAAAGCTATTTATTTGCTCAACAGGTGTGACTGTGATGTCAATTTTCTAAGGTAATATTTGGTTTCCACTGGCTGAGGTAAACTCTGTGTAGCATCTGCCACCCAAGAGAGACACACTACCAGACTTTAACTTGTGCAATTTCACGTTTAATTATTCAAGTTTGTACACTTAAGAGATGCCAAAAAAAAAGTCAGACTGGTGGCAGCAAATATACGAGGACAGACACCTCTCCAAAAGCTGTTTCAGCCCAGAGGGAGAAATGGGTTGTCACACCAGGAATGTTTGATTGTACCTCAAATTTGATAGGTTTCCCCATTGATTTATTTTTTTGCCACTTCCAATGCTGTGCTGAAGTATGGCTCATTAATGTGCAGACTAGTCAGCTAATCAGTTACTCAGTGTTAGCAGAGGCTAGGGAAGTGCTTGAGTGTCACATATTTTATTCCTGTGGACCCAAAGCTCCCATGTCTCACTGGTAGAGAAAACAGACTTGCCAGCTACAATAAGTAGCAGACACATTAGCAATTAATCCCTTTCAGAATCCAACAGAAGTCTATTTTTGGAGTTATTGTGGCAATGCCTTTGGGATGGAATTGAACAGTATCAGCTAGCAGCATAATCGGATAAAAACACTCTCACTCATAAAGCTTTAGTAAGTAAGTAAAGAAGGTTCCAAGAACTCTCCATCATCATCAGTGGGACCTGTTCTGTGACCCCCACACTATAAAGAAATGTCCATGGCTGCATTGTCTTCTCCAATTGGAAAGCGACACCAGGTGCATCAGGTTCACCCATTCCCCCTCTGTCAGTCCCCAGGCTCCTCTTATCAAAGGCACACATCAGTTGCATGGGATCCTAGTGTAATTAACACAGGGATTGTTTTACAGGACACTTTTATTTGGTTTTATTCTTCTATTCTTACGTACAAACATATGAATTTGCCAGCAGAAACAGGCCATAATGGTCTATCAAGTCTGCTCAAGTGTGCAGCTCTATTTAGTTCTCAGGAGCTGCCCCACCTCCCCTACTGCCCTTGGAGTCAACTATCCTTCCCCTAGTTCCCTCCCCCTTCCCAATAACACCCACTCTGGCTGAAACCACACCATTCCGACAACACTTACCAACTACCCGGTTACTCCCTGCTACATCTTGATAGGCCGGGCAGAAAGAAGGGAGGTGGCGTTGCTCTCTTCTTCAGAGAACCCCTCACTGCAAAGACCATTCTCTGCTCCAACCCCTCCTCACCAAGTGAATGGCTCCTCTCAGAAATGACCCTGGGATCTTGTAAGAAACTTTACATTGGCTGCTGTTATAACCCCCCCCACTGGAATGGGGGGGACTAAACAGCTTCCTCCTGGGCCTGAGCTCCTTATCCCCTCACAAGGACTCTATCCTCCTCTGGGATTTCAATCTAAACTAGCTGAGCAACCACCAACTGGACTGTGCTTCCCAGCTTAAACAACACAACCTGGCCCAGACTATCACTCTTCCCACCAGACTCAACCATAGAACTGGTACTCAGTCCCTCTTGGACTGAACTCCCAACAGGGATGACCATGTACTGCATGCAGGAATCATGGCTGACTCCATTAGTGACCATTCCCCAACCTATCTCCTATGGTCATCCAAACTCAAGCATTCTCCTCCCAAATACATATCGTTCTGTAATTTCAGTAACCCCAACACCCCCAATCTCCTTGCGGAGACCCAGGCATTGGAATGGTCTATTCTCTACTCACTTACTGATGTGACCCCAGTAGTTACTCTTCTTATTCAGACCCTACTGACTATACAAGACCGTTTCTTTCCTCTTACCACTTGATGGGTCAGAGGTGACTGTTTCCGCTGGGTCTCCAGAGATCTCCTAACCCGTATGAAAGACAGGGATGACGCTTGGTCCACCTACTAAGCATCCCCCTCCCTAGTCCTCTGGGAGGCCTACAGGCATTGGAGAAACCAATGTAAGTTCCTGGCCAAATCACTGAAACAAACTAATTTTTGTAACAAACTAAAGGCTAACCTTGGTGACCTCAAGAAATTTTGGGAATCAATTGGCTCCCTTCTAAACCCCCCCATCTAGCAAGGCTGCTCTACATTTAAACTCCACGGATGGCCTGGTTTTGAATCCCATGGAAGTGGCCAGGACATTAAATAGCACGTTCACCAATCTATCCATTTACCTAAATAAACTCCCAGGTGGCAAACCAAACAGCTCGGTCCCCCATCTTAATCCACTGTCATCCTCTACCAGCTCTACCACCCACCCTCCAAGCCCACTTTTCTACTTCAAAGCATTCTCTTGCACTGATACCATCAAGCTCCTGAAAAGCCTACCCAATCACGGCTGTGCTGGAGCTGATGGCCTATCACCAGTCTTCCTCAGGCTGATTTCACCAGCTTTAGCCAAACCACTCACCTTTGTTTTTAACCTTGCCCTCTCCACCTCCTCCATGCTCAACCCCTGGAAGACAGCTAAGGTGATTCCCATCTTCAAAGCCAGTGACCCTCAATCCTCCGACAACTATCGACCAATCTCCATCCTCCCTCACCTTAGCAAATTGCTTGAGAAAGTGATCCATACTCAACTTGCTGAACATATCGGCAAATACAACCTCCTGTGTAGCCAACAACCTGGTTTCCATAAAAAACATTCCACTGCTACTGTCCTAGCACTTCTGACTGACCATATCCTCATGAACATGGATATTGGTAATGCCACCGGTGCTATTTTCATTGACCTCTCCAAGGCCTTCGACATGGTCAACCATGCCCTCCTCCTCTCTAAGCTAAGCTGCCTAGGCTGTTCTCAGGAGGTAATAGACTGGTTTGGGAGCTACATCACCAACCGATCCCAATTCATGTGTATTGGTCAGGCCTGCTACCCTACCCTACCCATCTCCACAGAGGTCCCTCAGGGCTCCATTCTGGGCCCCTTCTATTCTCCTTATTTATAAACTCCCTTCCTTCAGACAATCTCAGCTGCCACTCTCTCCTCTACGCTGATGACCTCATACTTTTCTAGAGTAACAAATCCACTGCCAGCATTTCCACAGCTCTCACTCAAAACTACACTGTGGCCCACAGCTGGTTCACAAAAAATCTCCTCTTGGTAAATGCCAAAAAGCACAAAATCCATGTTGTTTGGATCAAAGCCCTTCCTTGCCAAATCCAAGACTCACTTCCACCTAAACATTCTCTCCCCTGATGGACTAGACCTGGAGGACGCCAACACTTTCAAATACTTAGGAGTCTTACTTGACCCCTCCCTCACTTTCTCCAAGCACGTCAATTCCCTAGCTCACAGGTTCCATCAAAAACTGGGCGCAGCCTATAAATTCCATCAATTCCTCACCCCGGAGGCCAGACTAGCCATTGTCCTGGGAAGTTTACTCCCAGTACTGGACTATTGTGCCACTATCTATGCCAGGGCATCTGTAACCACTATAGCCAAGCTCTCCTCTGCCTACAACAATGCCTGTCATTTTGCTTTGCTGGCCCCTTTTTCTACCCACCACTGCATCCTCTACAACTCCCTTGGATGGCTCCCACTGCAAGGTCACTTTGACCTTGCCCTCTGCTGCCTGGTAGATACTGTTATCCGTACTGGTCAGGAATTCTCCCTTGTGGCTCTTCTCAAGACCCAAATTCCACGCCGCTGCCTCCACTCAAATAGCACCCTACTTTAGCAGTTCCTAGGGTATCCACGAATATGGGTGGCAGAGCTTTGTCCGCAGCAGCCCCTACTCCGTGGAACAAACTGCCAGCTGTACTCCACTCCACCGACACAAACTGTAGTTTCAAATCCCTCCTCAAAAGTTGACTCTTAGCAAATTCCTCCTGTCACTGTTCCCCTGGGTAGGCCACCTTTTGCCAGATTTGTCCACTCACCCGTTGAGTCTCATTTGCCTCCCTCCCCTTGGTTTTCCCTCTGTTTCCCTCTTCATCCACTCACTACGAATGCATTTTTGCTTTGATTGCAGGCTATGCGCTCATACTGTTTACCTGTCAAATGTACTTATGTAAAATTACTTATGTATATTTAAAATCTGAGTTATGTATCCAGCCTTGTGTTATTTGTAACCTGTATCACACTTTCTACTGTCTTTTGTGTTTTATGTTTTCTGCACTATGTTATCTGTGCTATTTGTAGTGGACCGGGTCGTGCCTGAAAACGGTTTCTGGGATCAGTGCACCTACCCGGTTATCAAAGTCATAAATAAAAATAATTTTCTTCTTCAGGCTATCCCACCCACCCGTGAAACTAGCCACTGTATCTACCACAACCACCTCCTCTGGCAACACCACCCTTTCAGTGAAAAAGTGACTCATTTCCTTCTTAAATCTAATCAACCCCCCCAACTTCAGGCTGTGCCCCCTTGTTGTACCCTCCTTCCTTAAATTAAAGATGCCCTCCAAGTTTACCTGTTTATTACCTTAAGATACCTGAAGATCTCTATCATGTTCCCCTCATCCTCCAGTGAGTACATGTTTAGCTCTCTCAGCCTCCACTCATATGTTTTGTCCTCATACTCTGTATCATCCTGGTTGCCCTCCTCTGGATCCCCTCCAGTAGCTTGATATCCTTCTTCAGATACAGATACCAGAACTGCACACAGTATTCCAGGTGTGGCCACACCAGTGAGCTGTACAGCAACAAGATGACTTCCTCCCTCCTAGAGGTTATTCCCCAGGCACTGCAGCCTAGCATTTTATTTGCTTTGGCTGTTGCCTTGCGGTACTGTGCTGAATGTGTTATGTCACCCCTGACCATCACTCCAAGATCCTTTTCCTCCTCTGAGACTGCCACCTGTATGCCCTCAGCCAGCAGCTGGTCCCTGGGTTTCTGGCACCCAGGAGTATGACCTTACATTTCTTGGGATGCAAACCCAGCTGACAGATGCCCAACCATTTATCCAGCCTAGCTAGAGCCTCCCTTAATTCCTGTCTCCCCTCCACTGTATCCACCCTCCCACAAAGCTTGGTATCATCCACAAAGAGGGGGATCTTAGTTTTGACCCCCTTTGCTATGTCTCCAATGTTGAACAGCACATGTCCAAGTACTGAGCCCTGTGGTACCCTGCTGGTTAGAGGCCAAGGTTTGGATAGTTCCCCCCACCACCTCTTTCTTATTCCTATCCTGCAGCCAGTCATTGACCCACCCCAGCAGTTTGTGCCCAATTCCCAGGTTCCTCAGCTTGTTGATTAGCCTGCCACATGGCACTGAATCACACACCTTGCTGAAGTCCAAGTGCAGGACGTTCATCACCTGTTCCCTGTCCAACGACCTTCTAACCCAGTCAAAGAAGTCAATCATGTTGGTTTGACAAGATCTCCCCGATAACTCCATGCTGCCTGTCATCCTGGAGACCATTTTCATCAAGGAAGGACACCAGTCTTTCCTTTAGAATGGTCTCCATTATCTTTTCCACTATGGAGGTCAGGCTTGTGGCGAGCTAGCCACTGTCGGTCATTATTTGCAGATATATTTCTTTTGTATTTTTTGACGTGATTTTTTGTATGATAAATGCCACAAGAAGATGCCAGTGTGTTTTTTTAAAGGGATACATAGTTTCACTGAAAGGTCCCAGAAAAGAGAGAGAATGTCTTGCAAAATATTTGACATTCCTCTGTGATCTGAGAACAGGCTGATTAACCAGGAAACTAACAGTCCATTTTCAAAGGGGATTTCTCTGGTTAGCTAATCAAAAGGAAGAGGGTCATAAAACTCAGGAGATAGAACCCATCTTGTGCTGTAATAAAGTTTAAACTCAAAGAGAACTGGGTTTTAGGCAGGAGGTGTCAGCAAGATTTATTTATTTTATTTATTTAGCTTTTGGTGACCGGGTAGGTACACTAGACAAGTTATATGCCTGTTTTCAGGAATGACCTGGGTGAGTACAACAAGGATACAGATACAAGCAGAGTACATAACAATGGGTAGAGCTGAGTACATTGAATCAAGAGAAGCAGGCTTAACATAGATATTCTACTGTAAGCAGTATTAGATAATATACATATATACAAAAATAGTCTAGGTCATTCAGTGGCACGGACATTTGTCATTGTGTATGTAAGAACATTAGCAATGTATGTGAGAACATTAGCAGATCCACAGAAACAGATTAGTTCCTAGGTATGAAATCAAGTAAATCATGTGTAACCAAGTGTGAGTCCAATGCAGAGACCACTGAGTTAAAGAGGCTTGGGACACTCACATGCAGAGGTCAACTTCAGATGCTCCCACAGGGAATTCCAGAGGCACTGATGGGAGGGCAGAGTGAACATGGTCAGGAAGGGAGTTCCAGAGCCTAGGAGCACTTATAGCTAAGTCCCTATCCCCCATGATTGCCACTAGTCTATTTGCATTTTATTGGCTGGCAGGATGTTGGGACTGTGGAGGAATCTAATGAATTGATGATATTGTTCCCTCAAAAACTGGGGAAAGAGCAAGAGAGACCCCTGCTGGCCTAAAAAGATGGGACCACTAGCTAACCACAGACTGCAAGGGGCATACCTATATAAACTCCTCAAAACAGAAGGTCACTCTCATTCTGCAGAGCATCTTCAAAGGACACTCTTCTCCACACAGAACAAACTGCTGAGACCCAGTGGCTACCAGGACAAGGGAAACTGAAACTTTAATTTATTTTTCTGGACTTCAATTCACTATGAACTTAAGGCAACAATTAGATAACAGTTTATAGTGTGTTTTTCCTGTACAGAACCACTTTTGTTTGTTATTCTGTGACCAATTTTCTAATTATTTTAGTTATAAATGTATGATAATTATTTAAGTATTTAGTAACAATATTTTTTTTTTAAGAAACCTGCCTGATCGAGATTTGTATACAGTGTGTGACTGTGGGATGTTTATTAATAATTTGTGAACAAACTATTATTGTTAAGAGGTGCCACCATAAGTTACCAATCAAAAAAGGATCTGAAAAGGGAAATGTGGGGGTCCAGTAGCGGAGATACATTAGGTCTTAGTAGGGGGTCTTTAAGGAGGAAGTAGGTCACTGTACCACCTGTGGGAGAAGACACAATCAGGATTACGAGAACAAACCCCGAGGAGCTCATAACACCTGGGTTGTCCACCAAGTACAGCAACAAAGGAGAGTTCTCACCTGGCTACATATTTGAGACTGTATTTTACCTTTACACAGATTTTAAAGAGGAAAACCCTGGGACCTTATGGTGAGTATTCAGTTGTGAACTCAGCAAGCACTCTAAGCCGACACTTGGAGGGTATTCCTGTCCCCCCGTCACAGATTGCACCTAGGGATGGGCACTGTGAGCTCAGTGGACCTGTCCCCAGAAGTGGGTTTGTGACAGATCTGGTGGCATAGTGGTGGGATTCGAGAGACATTGGTAGTACAGGCATAACAGTTGGATTCAAGGCCAGTGTATCAGATTGATAAACTGAAAACAATCCACACACAATCAAGGCAGAGATCTAGAAAAAAATAATTTGGTTACAGTATAAAGTTCCCTATCTGTTTTTCTTTTTTTTGGGTGTAAGTTAGTGTACTAGTAGTTAAGGAAGAAGATGGCTTCCAACTATAATGGATGCACTGCAGACCACCTAAGGCAGTAGTGTCAGTAAAGAGGGGTCCAGTATGAGGGACAAACCAAAGGGAACCTCGTGGAGGCTCTTGTGGCAGCTGATGAACTAGAGGCTGCCCAGGACCCCAAGTCACGGTCAATGACTGAAAAGGACTGGAATCAAAACAATCGCTTTTGAGAAACTCAAAAGCCAAACCGACTGCATTTCACCTATCAGCTGTACTGAAATTATATCCAAAACGCACAGCTTACCATGTCATCATGTTTTATTCAAGTACAAAAACTGTTAATAACCGCAGCAAAGGTGGAGTGCAAAGGTGGCAACTACTCAATCATATTAAAACAAAAAAGCTGAAGACACCAACATGGTGTTTAGAGACACAGCAGGACTTTGACCAGGCCGGCCGAGCAGAACAGCCCACGTGCATGATGACGCACAGGATCAGCTGGCGTTTTGGCTTACGCCTTCCTCAGAGCTGATTGGTCAAAATTCTCATCAGCTTTTATACAGAAAAGACATACATATTCATGATACACACATATTACAGCCTTCCTCTGCTCATAAATATGAAGACATCCATTCATCCATCACATACAAGCACATATACCAAAAAGATTTATAAATAACAATGCAAAAATAATTCTTCATTTAGCCCTTTGGGTTGTAAAGTCCCGAGTTTGAAAATCCAGAAACATTCTCTTTGGTCTAACTTATTTGTTAGACTCCCACCACAGGGCCCAACACACACTTTCTCAATTCCAATGAATTTCAAATTGGCAGGAGACCCATGACCCACAGCCAGAAAATGACGAGCCATAGCATTTGTCTGACCATTATTCTGAATGGCTGATTTGTGTTCACTTACTTGTTCACTAAGTTGACGTTTTGTCTGTCCCACACAGTCCAAGCCACACGGACAGGTTAACATATATATTACTCCAGTACTTATGCAGTTAATAAACTCTTTTATTTCAAATTCCTGATTTGTATGTGGGTGTTTGAATTTGTTTACTGTCATTTGTGTTGTTGCACTGTGCACAATTGCCACATCTATAATTTCCTTTGGGGAATACTGGAATCCACGTTGCTCTTGGTTTTTCAGGTTCCTGAACACTATGTACTAATAAATCTTTGATATTTCTCCCTCTTTTGTAAGTAATACAGGGCTTTTTTATATTGATCATTTCTGAATACAATATCACCCTGTAGCACTGCCCAATGTTTTCTCACAATATTGTCGATTTCCCCTGACTGGTTGCAAAACTCAGTTACAAAGCTTATTGGGCTTTGAGTCACATCAACATTCAGATTTTTTGGTCGCAATAATTTGCTTCTCTCAATGTTATTCGCTCTTTCTACCCCTTTGTATATAGACTTCACATCATATCCTCGATTCCGAAACCTGTTAGCAACCTCTTTTGCGTTCTTTTCAAATTGTACAGTAACACTGCAAATTCTTTTCAAAACGCAACATTTGTCCCACTGGTATGTTGCGTTTAAGTGTTTCAGGATGATTACTTTCATTGTGTAACAGGGTGTTTCTACTCATTGGCTTTCTATACAGTGTTGTTTTTAATTTTCTTTCATCTTTGTATATTAACATGTCCAAGAATGGAATTGAGTACATATCCACTTGTACAGTGAACTTCAAATTTGGATCAAAAGTATTAATCAGATCAACAAAAACATTCAGACTCTCCACATCATTTGACCAAATCAGGAAACAATCATCAATGTAACATTTCCAAAGTTTCACATATTTTTTGAACATCTCATTTGTATGCAGATATATTGCCTCCCACTGCCCCACATACAAACATGCAATACTTGGAGCAAACATTGTTCCCATCGCAGTACCTTTGTGTTGCATATAGGCTTGATCTCTATACATGAAATAATTGGACTTAAGTACTATATCTGCCATGCTTGCAATAAATTCCACAAATGCGGTTACTCAGAGGACCGCATTGTGAGGGTAGCTCTCTAATCTGTGACTCAGACAGCATTTGTTCTTAGAGGCCTAAACACTTGTTCATTAAGTTTTATGGTGACAGAGGCAGGAATTGGAGGAGGTGAGGGGACCCCTCTAGTACAAACGGCCCTACTAAGTTTTTCAGATATAGAAGGAGCTGAAATAATATTTGACCAGGCGGCCTGTGAAGTTCTTTTTGCTCCCCAAGCTAGTACAAGCAGCGCTTATTTAAAACCAGATGGTAATGGGTTGGAAAGCCTGAAAAAGAAACGTATTCATTTCCAGTTGCATGCGTTTTCTTTGTCCCAATATTGGAGAGACAAATGGATCCCTAGCGGTCTGAGAATTCAGAAACCGCCAGCATATGGCCTAGATGATGAGTTATTAATGAAAGACTGGGAACAAATCCTAAATAAGGCTTCCAATGATTTGATTTTGGCATTGATAAAGAAAGCAAAAAGAGATATAATAAATGTGGAGGACCAAATTAAAACAATGGAAAATGAAATTAAACAGAGTTTTTCTCATACGGAGGTTCAGCAACTGTTTGAAAAAATTAGTTGCAGTATTACGAAGTTTCAAATGGAATTAAAAGAGTATAAATTACAAAAACATGAAAGAGATGCCAGAGATTATGCACAAGGTCAAGTCTATAACTGGCAAAGCAAGATTAGGCGTGAGCCTTTTTTCTTTAAGAATAATGCAGTGCCATTTAGAATTGATGGATTTACATCATCCCCTGAAAGTGATTCTGGGAGAATTCAGCAAAATCAACAGAATCAGGATTTCGTTTAAAAATGTATCCATCTGAAACTCCCGGACCACAAATGCCCCCATACAGAGAAAATGTAAGATCAGAAGGGGACATGGGAAGAGGTCAAGGAGGCAGAGGGAGAAACAGAGGGCGTTGGCAATATTCAGGCCCCCCGAGACGCTCGAACAGACAGAACAAATGGCAATCGTAAATTTAATGAATAGAGAGCTTACACTAAACGAAGAGTCAGTATTACAAAAAGGCTTGTCCTTTGTGCCAACAAAAAATGTTAACCCTTTCCAGTTAAAAATTGACCTTTTCAGACTGTATAGACAGCTACATTTAAAATGCTTTTTTTCAAATTCTCAAGCTGTTGTGACCAATAATGACTGTGTTGGTGTGGTGGATCAAACAAATAAAAATATTAATGAAGGTAATAAAATGAAGCATTTGAAAAAGAAAAGTAAATTCTGTCCCCTAGTCTATGGTCACCATGTAGTCAATACTTTCACAGCTCTAGTGGATCGAGATGTTGATATTCTATTAAAAAAGAAACAAGAAAAAATATTTAATTTAACATATCAGGAACATGTCGCTCTAAAATCATTGATGGAAGACAAAAGTCTGGTTATTAAACCAGCCGACAAAGGGGGAGCAATTGTGTTAAGGGGAATTAATGAATATGAGTGTGAAATGAAAAGGCACTTGGACAATAAGGATTATTATTGCAAATTAGCTAGAGATCCAACAGCTGAAATTAAATTACGAGCAGATGAATTTATTAAGCGGGGAGAGATGAGTGGAAATTTAAATAAACAAGAGGCTGATTTCTTAAAAGTTGGTGCACCAATCAGACTGGTAATCTATTTGTTACCTAAGATACATAAGAATGTTCAGAGCCCACCAGGCCATCAGATTGTTTCGAGCATTGGCTCGAGTATGGAGCCTTTTTCACAAATGGTGGATTGTTTTTTTAAAACCTTTGGTGAATAAATTACCTTCTTATGTTTTGGACAGTGGTGATATGGTGAGAAATATCGAAAATATGGTAATTGAATCTGAATATTGGTTGGTGACGTTGGATATAGAGAGTTTATACTCAAATGTGCCACACGATGGAGGAATTGAAGCAATAAAATTCTTTTTAAATGATCAGCAGGACGATGAAGTTTATGATGTGGAATTTATTGCAAGCATGGCAGATATGGTACTTAAGTCCAATTATTTCATGTATAGAGATCAAGTCTATATGCAACACAAAGGTACTGCGATGGGAACAACGTTTGCTCCAAGTATTGCATGTTTGTATGTGGGGCAGTGGGAGGCAATATATCTGCATACAAATGAGATGTTCAAAAAATATGTGAAACTTTGGAAATGTTACATTGATGATTGTTTCCTGATTTGGTCAAATGATGTGGAGAGTCTGAATGTTTTTGTTGATCTGATTAATACTTCTGATCCAAATTTGAAGTTCACTGTACAAGTGGATATGTACTCAATTCCATTCTTGGACATGTTAATATACAAAGATGAAAGAAAATTAAAAACAACACTGTATAGAAAGCCAATGAGTAGAAACACCCTGTTACACAATGAAAGTAATCATCCTGAAACACTAGCATGCAACATACCAGTGGGACAAATGTTGCGTTTGGAAAGAATTTGCAGTGTTACTGTACAATTTGAAAAGAACGCAAGAGAGGTTGCTAACAGGTTTCGGAATCGAGGATATGATGTGAAGTCTATATACAAAGGGGTAGAAAGAGCAAATAACATTGAGAGAAGCGAATTATTGCGACCGAAAAATCTGAATGTTGATGTGACTCAAAGCCCAATAAGCTTTGTAACTGAGTTTTGCAACCAATCAGGGGAAATCGACAATATTGTGAGAAAACATTGGGCAGTGCTACAGGGTGATATTGTATTCAGAAATGATCAATATAAAAAGCCCGTATTACTTACAAAAGAGGGAGGAATATCAAAGATTTATTAGTACATAGTGTTCAGGAACCTGAAAAACCAAGAGCAACGTGGATTCCAGCATTCCCCAAAGGAAATTATAGATGTGGCAATTGTGCACAGTGCAACAACACAAATGACAGTAAAAAATTCAAACACCCACATACAAATCAGGAATTTGAAATAAAAGAGTTTATTAACTGCAGAAGTACTGGAGTAATATATATGTTAACCTGTCCATGTGGCTTGAACTATGTGGGACAGACAAAACGTCAGCTTAGGGAACGAATAAGTGAACACAAATCAGCCACTCGGAATAATGTTCAGACAAATGCTATGGCTCATCATTTTCTGGCTGTGGGTCATGGGTCTCCTGCCAATTTGAAATTCATTGGAATTGAGAAAGTGTGTGTTGGGCCCCGTGGTGGGAGTCTAACAAATAAGTTAGACCAAAGAGAATATTTCTGGATTTTCAAACTCAGGACTTTACAACCCAAAGGGCTAAATGAAGAATTATTGTTGCATTGTTATTTATAAATCTTTTTGGTATATGTACTTGTATGTGATGGATGAATGGATGTCTTCATATTTATGAGCAGAGGAAGGTCGTAATATGTGTGTATCATGAATATGTATGTCTTTTCTGTATAAAAGCTGATGAGAATTTTGACCAATCAGCTCTGAGGAAGGCGTAAGCCGAAACGTCAGCTGATCCTGTGCGTCATTACGCATGTGGGCCGTTCTGCTCGGCTGGCCTGGTCAAAGTCCTGCTGTGTCTCTAAACACCATGATGGTGTCTTCAGCTTTTTTGTTTTAATATGATCGAGTAGTCACCGCCTTTGCACTCTACCTTTGCTGCGGTTATTAACAGTTTTTGTACTTGAATAAAACGTGATGACACGGTAAGCTGTGCGTTTTGGATATAATTTCAGTACAACTGATGGGTGAAGTGCAGTCAGTTTGGCTTTTGAGTTTCTCAAAAGTGATTGTTTTGATTCAAGTAATACTCTGACACCTTCTTGCACCAGATTTGAAGTGCTCACTGTGAGTGAGTGGAGCCCCTCATTTGTTTTGTTTTTACATGTTGTTTGAAAAGGACTGGAGCCTGGGTGTGGAGGTGCAAGGGGCCATCACAAAGTCTGGTCCCAGGGAGAAGGGCAGTGACACCAGAGGGCATCAAGAGCCCTCTTGAGGTTTATGGGTCATCACACACCTCAGGTGTGTGAAAAAAATCCATAACACACACTTACCTATCCATTATTCTCCATTTAACAGCTGAATTTAAAGAGGAGGAGGATATGGATGTATTTTTTTATTTAATTTGAAAAGATCTGTATCCAGGACAAAATACCCATGGAGGCCTGGAGCTTTCAGCTATCCTTGCTGCTTACTGGCAAAGGCTGTGAGGCACTAGGCCAAATGGACAATAATGACAGTCAGACCTATGAGAAACTTAAAACTGCTTTACTGTAAAAGTATGAGCTCCTGAAGCATACAGAGTGAAATTCCGTAAGCTCTGAAGAAGCCGTGACATGAGCTTTGAGGAACTGACCACAAAGCAACATCAGTTTTTGAAACAGTGGGAGGGAGTAGAATCAAATTCTGTGGAAAAAAACGAGGAGGTTATGTTGCTAGAGAAGTTCTTTTGGGTTTGCTCAGCAGAGCTGAAAACCTGGCTGGAGCACTGGGATCCAAAAACAGCACAGCAAGCTTCTGAGCTCTCAGATCACTATGCCAGGAGCAGGCCTGCTCTGTGAGGAAGTGGGGGAACAGGTACTGTAGGGTCAAAAGGGAAATGTGTGCTTTCAGGGCAGCTAAAATTTCACAGTCTCTGCAGAAAGGGGGAAGCCCCAGGTTACCAAAAAGGGATTTCTTGGAAAAAAAGAATGATGAATGTTGGTTTTGTAAGCAGCCAGGGCATCTTGCTAGGCAGTGTCCTAAAAAGGTACAGAGTGGGCAAAGTGGCCCTCAAAAAAGTTGGTTTGTTTGTGTATTCCTGAAAGCATGCCTGTAAACATGAAGGAGCACATGCACCTGGTTACCATAAATGGGGTGCAAACCCATGGGTTAAGGGATATGGGGCGTTTCTTAGCCTGTTAAAAGGGTATTTTGTTGGGCCTGACCAGCTTATACAAAATCAGTTTATCACTGTGAGGGGATTCACTGAGAAGAAAACTCTGCCACTAGCTAGTATTCTCCTGGATATGAGTGAGATAGGAGAGAGGGTGCACAAAGTGGCAGTGGCAGACAACCTTGGCCTTGATGTGATTATAGGGAACAATCTACAGCTGGAGGTGGTGTGTGGTTATCTGCAGACTGATGGCTAAGGCTGCTTATCATTCCCTGAATCCCACTGGAGCTCCTGTGGAAAAAATAAGAGGCTGGTTCCTCAGCCTGTGTCTCCTGACATGAAGAATAGTGAAAGGGAGGTAGGACTTCCCCAAGGGGCTGTTCACCAGACAGCTACAGAAGGCTACTCTGAGAAGGGAGGGGTAACAAATGGTCAGAAGGTTAGGGATGGCAATGACTCTGAATGTCCTGATGCAAGAGCTAGGACCTCAGTTTAGGAACTGAGGGGGACATATCTAATGCCTTGGGAAAATATAAAAATGTTGTAGCTGCTCAGAGAACTGACCATAGTTTGGAGAGGCTGAGGGCTTGTGCAGAATCTCATGGGACATTTCAGGTGACATGAGACATAGGGTATTTGGGGATCAAGGACTGTTGTACACACAGGACGTGAGCATAGATGGAGTGGTGATGGGCAGGCAGCTTGTCATTCCCCAGGGGTACCATGATCAGTTGCTCAGGATTGCTTATGATATCCCCATGTTCAGACATCTGGGTATTGCACACACTATTGGCCCAGAATTTCTATTGGCCCAACTTCACCCAGCAGGTGAAGGAATATTGCAGGTCTTGTCACTGGTGTTAACAAATAAGGAAGACAGGCAGCAAAACCAAAGCTGCCCTAATTCCATTGCCCATTGTGAAGGAGCCATTCCAGGGGGTGGGAATGGATATTGTGGGGCCCTTGGATATCCCAAGCTCCTCCAGAAAAAGGTTTATCCTGACGGTGGTCAGTTACACCACCCAATACACAGAGTCGGTAACTCTCTTTTCAGTTAAGGCACCTAAAGTGGCAGACACCTTGCTAGGGATTTTCTCCCGTGTCGGGTTTCTGCAGAAGGGTATCTCTGATCAAGATGATAACTGCATGTCAGACCTGACAAAGTGTTTATGGGAGAAGTGTGTGGTGGTGCAGAAACGCAAAACACCTTATCACCTACAAACCAATGGGCTTGTGGAAGGTTTAATGGTACTCTAAAAGCAATGTTTCAAGCATTTGCTGAACAGCATGTGAGAGATTTGGAGAAATACCTTCCTCACCTGTTGTACACATACAGGA
Organism: Neoceratodus forsteri; assembly: GCA_016271365.2. Classification (NCBI taxonomy): domain Eukaryota; kingdom Metazoa; phylum Chordata; order Ceratodontiformes; family Ceratodontidae; genus Neoceratodus; species Neoceratodus forsteri. Next base: position 62,598,932 of record JADMNL010000034.1, on the reverse strand, counting down.
AGGTGCCTCAAGAATCATCTGGGTTCCCCCCCTTCAAATTCGTATTCCGATGTAGTGTGCATTGTTCCCTAGACTTGATCTAGAAAGACTGGGAAGGCAAGCACACTACCCAGGGAGCCACCATAGTGGAATATGTCCTTGGGTTTAGGGAGAAGCTGAATGTGCTTATGGAGTGCCCCAAAGCAACCTTTCAGCTGCCCAACAGAAGCAGAAAGTCTGGTATGACCATGGAGCTAGAGCTCGCTCATACAGTGCAGGTCAGGAAGTAATGGTCCTAGTTCCAGTCCAGAAGGACAAGCTGCAGGCTGAGTGGGCAGGACCATATATGGTAATCCAATGGGTCAGTGACATAAATTAAATTGTAGCAATGCCTGACAGGAGATGTACCCATTGAATGTACCATGTCAACATGATGAAGCCATATGCAAATAAGGCAGGCATGGTATTTGTAATGTGTAGTCCTGAGGAGGGAACAAAGAAGATCCCTTCCTGGACTTGCTAGAGGAAAGAAATGGGAATCCTCTGTGGAGACAATCAAGCTGTCACCCCAACTGACCCCAGAACAGATCCAGAAAGTGAGAGGGACCTTAGAGGACTTTGCCCCATTGTTTATAGCCAAGCTGGGACGTAACCCCTTATTGACACATGATGTGGATACAGGGATGCAAGCACCCATCCAGTGGACAGCCTACCAGGTGTCTGAGGCCATCCTAAAGGACATTAGGAAGGAGGTTGAGGACATGCTGGTTTTAGAGGTAATTCAGAAAACCCACAGTCCCTGGGCCTCGCCCATAGTCCTTGTCCCTAAGCCGGATGGCTCTACTTGCTTCTGTGTTGACTATCGTGGATTCAACACACTCACGAAGTCTGATACCCACCCAGTGCCATGGACAGATGAGCTAATGGACAAGTTGGGAGGAGCAACATACCTTACTACGATTGACTGGACAGAAGGGTACTGTCAGGTGGAGCTTACTGCCAGAGCTAGGGAGAGGTCAGCCTTCATCACTCCAGTAGGGTTATCTGAATTCTGGGTAATGCCTTTTGGAATGAAGAATGCCCCTGCCACCTTCCAAAGGCTGGTCAACCAGGTGTTGCAGGGTACTGAAGAGTACACAGTGGCTTATCTGGATGAAATTGTCATCTTCAGTACCAGCTGGAAAAAACACCTGTCCCATCTGAAGGAAGTGGTGTGCAGGAATACAGAGGGCAGGACTCACTGTCAAGGCTGGAAAGTGCCAGGTGGATATGGCAGATGTAGCATACCTAGGCCATGTAGTGAGGCAGGGCCAGCTTCACCCTAATCAGGCAAAACTTGAGGCACCAGAGGTGCGGCCTGTGCCTGAAACCCAGAAGCAGGTTAGGAGCTTCCTAGGGACCACATCAAAAGTGTACCAAATTATAGTACCCTGACAGCCCCCATCTGGCCTGCTAAAGAAAAGATAGCCCAAAAAGGTAAACTGGGAGCCAGCCTGTGAACAAGCCTTCATACAGTTAAAGTGAGGCACTGTGCAGTGCCTCTGTGTTGGCCAGTCCAGATTACACTAGGCAGTTTGTAGTACAGATGAATGCCTCAGATGTGGGGATTGGAGCAGTTATCAGTCAGACATCTAATCAGGGAAAAGACCATCCAGTCATAGACCTGAGCACAAAGTTACTTTCCCAAGAGCAGGCATACTCCATGGTAGAAAAGGAATGCCTTGTGCTAGTATGAGCCCTGAAGAAATTAAAGCCATATCTATATGGGAAGTGCTTCGAGGTACAGACCGATCATAACCTCCTGATGTGGCTTAGTCAGATGTGTAAAACCAATGGTTGTCTCTTATGGTGGAGTAGTTCCCTACAGACCTATGACATTACCATTATGCACAAGGCAAGATCAGCCAATGCAAAACCAGATGGCCTATCTTGCCAGTTAGAACAGTAAGAAAATTTGTGAAAACCTTACCATGCAATAGGGGCATGTTCCCACAAATTCAGTCAAAGAGGGAGGGATGTTGAGAGCTAGTCACTGCCAGTCACTATTTGCAGATATATTTATGTTATATTTTTTTCATGTGATTTTGTGTATGTTCAGTGCCACAAGAAGATGCCCATTCTTTTAAAGGGGTACATAGTTTCACTGAAAGGTCACAGTAAAGAGGGAATGTCTTGCAAAATATTTGACATTCCTCTGTGATCTGAGAACAGGCTGATTAGCCAGGAAACTAAGAGTGCATTTTCAAAGGGGATTTCCCTGGTTAGCTAATTAAAAGGAAGAGGGTCATAAAACTCAGGAGAGGGAACCCATCTCTTGCTGTAATACACTTTAAACTCAAAGAGAAATGGGTTTTAGGCAGGAGGTGTCTATAGGGTTGCCACCAGTCTATTTGCATTTGATTGGCTGGCAGGATGCTGCAACTGTGGGAGAATCTAATTGATGATATGGTTCCCTTAAAAACTAGGAAAGAACAAGAGACCCCCTGCTAGCCTAAAAGAAAAAATTACTCACCTTAGTAATTGTGTTTCTTCTAATGGAGTCTTGCTGTATTCTGACATTATGCAGCAGTTATCCCCAGCACCTGAACTGCTCTAGAGAGGAAAGAGTTAACTCTATGCCAGAGCATAGATCGTTGAACTCGAGCTCGGTTCAAACCTCTGTCTGCTGCACTTTCAAGTGTAACCATCAGATTCTTACGAGCTAATCCTAACTAACTATACCTGCTAGGTGGAAATTGTAAAACTACTAGCCAAAAAGGCAACCAAATGTTTTGGATTCCCCAAAAGACTCAAGTCGAGAACTCCAAAACAAAAAACTAGGTAGTGAACAAACATAACTATAAAAAACAATATAACATAACCGACTCCCCCTTTCTATATAGGGGAGAGTACTAAGTGCACCCCTGAGGTGCAACACTGTACCTGCCAGCCACTTCCCAAAAAAACAGGTTCTGAGAGGGGAGGCAGGGGGGAGGTCAGAATACAGCAAGACTCCATTAGAAGAAACACAGTTACTAAGGTAAACATTTTTTTCTTCAAACATGAAGTCTTGCTGTATTCTGACATTATGCAGACTACCAAGCAGTACCTCCATGGAGGAGGGACAAACCTATTTTGGGAATAGGCTCTGCAGTACTGCTGTACCAAACCTAGCATCACTCCTAGCCTGGATATTCAAAGAGTAATGCTTGGTGAATGTATGGACTGTTTTCCAGGTGGCTGCTTTGCATATTTCTAATAATGGTATATATCTTTGGCAGCAGCCAGAGAAGCAGCTATACCTCTAGTTGAATGAGCCCTCAGTCTGGGGGGGGGGGGGGGGGATTTTTGCCTAGCTTTTCATAGCAGAATTGTATACAAGAGATAATCCACCTGGCAATAGTTCTCTTAGCAGCAGGTTTGCCCTTTCCCACTTCACCATAAGTGAGAAACAACTGAATACAGTCAAATGTAAGCGCCTTAGTGCGCTCAGTGTAGTAGATAAGTGTCCTCTTAACATCCAAGCTGTGTAACCTTCTCTCCCCTGAAGAAGAATGACCAGTGAAGAAGATGGGAAGAGACATGGACTGGTTCAAATGAAAATCTGAAACCACTTTGGGTAAGAACCTCCTGTTAGTTCTAAGGACCACCTTATCTCTAGGGAATGAGATAAAATCAGGCTCCACTGACAGAGTTTGCAATTCACTGATATGCCTGGCAGAGGTAATAGCTACCAGGAACACAGCTTTCCAAGTCAAGTGCTTAAGTTCTGCTGAAGCCAAAGGCTGAAAAGGGGGTTGCATAACCTGACCAATGCAAATATTAAGATCCCAAGCAGAAGTAGGATCCTTAAAAGGAGGATTGGTATGGAGTAATCCTTTAAAGAATTTACAGAAAACAGAATGAGATGCCAGTGAGGAAGCCTTCCCCACTGACAGAAATGCAGAAGCAGCTGCCAAGTGTACTTTCAAAGTAGCTAGTCTGAAGCCTAAGCCATTAAGATGAACCATATAATCCAGAACTGTAGCCAAATCAGCAGCATCTGGAGATATCTGCTTATTAGAACTCCAAATGCTGAATCTTTTCCATTTGGAATTATAAGTTTTTCTGGTGGCAGGTTTTTGAGAGGCTTTGAGAATATCCGGAACCCCTTGAGACAGATGCAGGCTTGCATAATCTAACTCTTCAAGAGCCATGCCTTGAGGTTGAGAGACCGAAGATTGGGGTACCAAATCCTACCCTGAGAGGAGGTTAACAGATTGTGATTCCTGGGAAGAGATAAGGGAAGATGGACTGCTAGGGACAGCAGTAGAGGATACCAAGGCTGCCTGGCCCAGTCTGGAGCATTAAGGATCACTTTGCAAGACTGTGACATTATCTTGAACAGAACTTTGAATAATAGTGGAAAGGGGGAAAGGCATACAGAAATGTCCCCTCCCAATCCAGACGTAGAGCATCCAGAGGGACTGAGCCCAAGACTGGGGACCTGCAACAGAAGAGAGGAAGTTGGTGATTGTCTTGGGCTGCAAAGAGATCTATCTCTGGAGTGCCCCACCTTGAAAAAATTACTTTTAACACTAGGGGATCCAGGGACCATTCATGATGGCCCTGAGTTATCCTACTCAGGGCATCTGCTAGCACATTGTTCTTTCCTGGGAGGTGGACTGCTACCAGAGATGTCTGTAGGGAATAAGCCAGGGACTATAATTGTATAGCTTCTGTGCACAAGGCCATAGACTGAGCGCCTCCCTGCTTGTTGATGTACCACATGGTGGTGGTGTTGTCTGTCCTGACCTGAACCACCTTGTTCTGTATTGAGTCCAAGAAAACTTGTAGAGCCAGGTACATTGCCCTGAGCTCCAGAAGATTGATATGAAGTACAGACTCCTGAGGGGACCACACTCCTTGTGCGTGCTGTGAGGGCTCCTAAGTGAGCTCCCCACCTCAGGAGAGAAGCATCTGTGGTCAGTACCACAGAATGAGTCTGTGTGATGAATGGGACTCCTTGTCTGAGGTTGTCTTGATCCAACCACCATTGGAGAGCCTGGATCAGAGTCTGAGTCACTGGAATCAGTTTGGTTAGAGGATCTTTTTTCTGAGACCAAAAAGCCCTCAAGTGGAACTGGGTGTTCCTCATCTGAAATCTGGCCACTTGAACCACTACAGTGGAAGCTGCCATGTGGCCCAGGAGTTGAAGAAAATGCCTTGCTGGGCGAGACACCAGAAGGCGAAAAGAAGCCAGATCTGTAAGGGCCGTTACCCTTGCCAAGGGAAGAAAAGCCTTTGCTTGGACAGTGTCTAACTCTACCCCTATAAAGATCAGGAGTTGCACTGGTTCTAGAACTGACTTTGGAAGATTGAGGAGGAAACCCAGAGAAGTGAGCAATTGTTGGGTCACTTGCAGGTTTGACTTGACTTGGTCTGAAGACTGCCCCACAATGAGTCAGTCATCCAGGTATGGAAATATGGAAATGTTTTGTCTCCTTAGGAAGGCCACTACTACTGCTAGGCATTTTGTGAACACCCTTGGTGCTGATGTTAGTCCGAAGGGCATTGCTCTTAATTGATAATGACCTAAAGACAATTTGAACCTGAGGTACTTTCTGTGGGAGCACCTGATGGGAATGTGAAAGTAGGCATCCTTGAGGTCCAGGGAGGCTAACCAATCTTTTGGCCTCAGAGAGGGAAGAATTACTCCCAGAGTCACCATTCTGAATTTTGGTTTGACAAGGTGCTTGTTTAAATATCTTAGGTCTAGGATGGGCCGCCACTCCCCTGTCTTTTTTGGGGTAAGGAAGTACCTGGAGTACAGACCTTTGCCCCTGTGTATAGTAGGAACTCTGTCTCTCTATGGCTCTGAGAGTCAGCAGAGAGGAAACCTCTGCCTCTAGGGCACTGGTTTTGGAGATGTTTGCAGGTGGAAAAGACCTGACTCTCTGCTTTGGAAAGTTTTTTAAGCTGAGAGCCAGTCCCTGGCTTCCTACCTCCAGGACTTACTTGTCTGAGGTAACAGACTTCCAGGCCTGGAAGTAGTAAGCCAGCATCCTCCTACCAGAAAAGGGGAGATGACCCGGACTGACACATCAGGGTGTCTGCTTGACAGGAGCCTTGGAATGGGACGAGGATGCAGCCCTGCTCATCCCCCTTCTGCCTCTCCCTCTGAAGAACCCCCTCAGAGGAAAAGGAGAGGAGGCCTGTGCCTGGTAGAAAGGCCTGTGAAAAGCCCTGCCCCACCCATAGACTGCTGCTTTTGAGGAGTTGCCTGCCTTTCCTTGGCCTGTGCACTCCTATAGGTGATCCTGTACTCATCCATTTTTTTCATATAATTCTCCGTCTGCTCCCCAAACAGAGAATTATCCACCACAGGGAAATCCATGGCCTTAGTCTGGGTGTCCTGTGAAAGGCTAGTACATCTGAGCCAAGCCAATCTCTGAAGAGACACAGATGTAGCCATGACTTGTGAAGATTCATCATTAAAGTACACAGCAGCATGAAATAGGATCTTAGATGTCTCTATCCCATCAGCAGCCACCTCCTCAGCTAGCTGGGGGAAGCCTGTTTAGCCAGTTCTAGAACAGTATCCCATCTAGACTTCTGGTATCTGGCTATGCAAGCCATGTAGTTAGCCTGCCTGTGTCCCAATGTGGATGCCAAGTACTGTTTTTTTAGTCATGGCTTCCAACTTCCTAGAGTCTTTATTTGGGCCTGTGAAGCCAAGGGTATGTTAGCCTTATCACAGGCTGCAGCCCGCACAACCCCAACATGGTTAAATTGCTGGAACAAGAACTCCATACCTGAACCTGACAGCATGTAACTTTTGTCCATTCATCTGTCCACAGGAGGTAAACAATTTGGTGTTTTAAGAAGTTTTTGTGTCTGTTTCCCCAGGGATTTATGGAGGGGAATAGACAATCTTTTTGGCTCTGGGATATCCATCATTTCCATAAAGTCAGGCTCCTCTTGTTCCTCAGCAGCATCAACCAGAGGGAGCTGGAGGGTTTCTGCCACTTTTTTGTAAAACAAGTGGGATGGGGACTCAGAAAACATAGGAGGGGAAGCACTAGAAGGCCTGTCTAGACAGATGTCCAGTTCTATGGGCTCATTCAGACCTTCTATACCATCATCATCATTGTCGTCATCGTAGTCTTCATCCCCCTCCAGATCCGGTTTATAATACTCTTCTGGACAATAATCCAGAACTGCAAGAACTGACCAAACCGAGCGCCTACTGAGAGGCGCCTGATCGGTCTGAACCGGATGAAGCGATTCAACAATACTAATCACCCTGGCAATTTCTTCAGCGGTTGGACGATGTGGTTCTGGATCTGAACCAGCCAATTTCTCCTTTCTCTTTTTCTTAGCCAAACTGACCCCTCAAGATCTGCTCTCCTTTTGCCTGAGGGAGTATCGCCCTGGTCAGAGGGCACTCCATCAGGTTCAGTTGGAACCAAACTTTCTCGGCCTCCTTTTCCCTAAGCCCACCCAATCTCTTCTCTAGGGTGACCTTAGGAAAATTTTACATATTTGGCAGTCTGAATTGAGGTGGTCAAACCCCAGACAGTAAACACAGGTGGTGTGGGGATCAGCCTTCGCAAAGGCCTCCCCACACTCACTGCAGTGTTGAAACCCAGTGGTTTTTCTTTTGGGATTCTCAGACATAGCCATCCTAACACTTTCCCTTTATTCATCAAAAGACAGGCAAGACCCCCTTATCGGTTCCTAACCGTGTTACGGGTGTTGGAAAAAAATGTCTGAAACATGTTTTTTAGAACCGATAAGGACCGGTACCTCACACTAAACTGTAGATAAGATTAAAACAAAACCAGACAATCGGTTCCTACCGAACTGATTGAAACTTTTTTTTTTTTTTTTACAATTTCAATACACAGAATAACACTCAGTCCAGATGCCTTAATCAAGGCATAATCAGACACATATATATATATATATATATATACACACACACACACACTATCAATGTGGGAATCTATTAGGGAGTTTAGAAGGTTTTTAGAAAGGACAAGATAGTCAATTCTGCTATGCATTTTATGTCTTGCAGAATAGTAAATATAGTCTTTGCCTTGGGGATGCATTATACACCAAGAGTCTATTAAGCCTGCCTCTTCTAGGAGCTTGTGGAGTGCCTCTCAAGCTCTAGTGCTGCAAAGACTTCCTCTAACAGTATTTTTATCTACCAGCGAGTCCAGAACATCATTGAAATCCCCAGCTAAAACTATTTTGTATCCATCTGCTTTGTTTAAGTGTATTGCCACGTTACTGAAGAAGTCTGCTTGCTTGGAGCTAGGGGAGTAGATGTTACATGATGTCACCTTGGCACCATTTAGGGAACGTAGTGTGTGTGGGTATAGACCACTCAAAAAGGCAGACACTGGAGACAAACTTCAAGCTGAGACACACAATAACGTCTTGTGTGTCATTTATTTTGGAAAATTGTCAAATTAATAGATAGCCAAATTCAAACTCAGACAATAAAGAAGAAATAAATATACTGTTTTACACAAAATTACAAAACAAAATCTTGCTCACCAAGATCTTTTTAGAATAGAAACAAAACTTATTCTCATACAGTGGAAGTACTTCATCTCAGTGTTCCACCTACATCTATGGAATTCCCTGGAAGATAGATAGGATTACTCTCTCCCACCTATCTCTCTAAATTGAGCTCAGAAGCCTCTTAAATATCTTTAAGGAGAGGTATTAATGAACATGTGACTGGTCTGATCTGCCCCTAAATCTAAGAACAACAAATTTCTATACTAATGCAACATGTTGGTGGATCAGGCTGTCTAGATTCCATGGCTACCATTTAAGTAAATTTAAAAAGCTTCTTTCCACTCAAGAAAATAAAATGGCAAGCAAGAAAAATAAACATGCATAGATAATTGAAAATTAAGGACCTGAGGCTCCTCCCCCCAGGGAGGTGTCATGCTACCTCTGGTCCTATAAATAGGCTTCATATTGGGTCACCTGCCCCCTAAGAGGAGCCCTTTCTACATGTCCTGGTAGCTGACCCTGGGTAAGAAGAAAGAAATAATACTGCAAAATATGAAAAGCCACTTGAGTATTTCTGTTTCTTCCCTTTGATATTATACACATCATAGTATACGTCTAAGAGTGTCTTTACAGCAATGTCCTGCACACTGTGTTTGTGTACTTTGCTAGTAACTGATCATTTTATTTTATAGCATTCCCTAGCACTATGTTCGCTTTGTTTATGCCAGCATTTTACTCTTTAAAATTAGCCTTCAAACAACATGAAGTCTTGCTGTATTCTGACTATTGCAGTTAGGTCCTGCCTTTCAACTGCCCTGGAGAACAGAGAGTTAACTTTCCATGGCCAGCATGGAACGTTCAGCACGAGCTCGGTTGAAACCTCTGTCTGCTGTTGTTTAAACTCCAACCGTCAGATTCTTTACTCTGCCTCACTGAACAGTCGCTCCGGAGATTTCTCCTTTGCTCGGTTCAAAAAAGTCGCTTAAAGTGTTTTTTCGCTCGGTTTCTACCGAATTTCTGCTACTGAACCTGTCGATTTAAGTCTCTGTCTGTGGTACCGTGAGTACTAGATAGGTTTTGCATTTAGTTTCTGTGTGGAACTTGTAAACATTGGATCGGTTCGGTTTGAACCAATCAGATTGGTTTTAAAAAACTTTTGAATTTATTAGAGTGTGGTAACCGGTCCATATTTGTTCTAAAAAAAAACGGATTTAATTATGTTTTCCAAGACCATAACGGTCAGGAACGATAAAGGTGTCTTGCCTGGCGGATTGCCGAAAAAGGGTAAGTTTTGGATAGGATTGGCCATGTCTGAGAAACCCAAGGAAAAAAATGGGCTCACTGGGTTTCAACACTGTAGTGTGTGTGGGGAAGCCTTTGCTAAGGCTGATCCCCACACCACCTGTGTTTATTGTCTGGGGTTTGACCACCTCGATTCAGACTACCAAATTTGTAAAAGTTTTCCCAAAGCTATCCTGGATAAGAGAGTAGGTAGACTGAGGGAAAGGAAGGCCTAGAAGTCCACTGACCCAGATGGCCAGCCCAGTTCGGTTCCAACCGAACCAGGAGTGCCCTCTGACCAGGGCGACACTTCTTCGGGCAAGAGGAGAGCTGATTCTGAGGAGTCGGTTCCGGTTAAAAGAAAGAGAAGGGAAAAATCATCCAGTTCGGATCCACAAATTCTTTCTCTGACGGCTGATGAAATAGCCAAAGCGATAAGGATAGTTCAGTCGCTAACTTCGGTTCCAGCCGAACCGGCACCATCTGTCAGGGGCTCGGTTCAGTCAGTTCCCTCGGTTCCGGATTATACTTTAGAAGAATTTTATGAACCGGAGGAGAAGGAGGGAGAATATGAGGATAATGATGATGATGATGATTATGAAAGTCTGGATGTGCCTATTGACCCGGACATCTCCCCAGACAGACTTTCAGGTGTTTCTCCTCCTAGGCTTTCTGAGTCCCCTTCCTACTTTATGTTTTACAAGAAAGTGGCTGAAACCCTCCAGCTTCCAATGAAAGGAGCAGTAGAGGATCAGGAGGAGCCTGATTTTGTTGAGATGATGGACATCCCAGAGTCCAGGAGATTGTCTGTTCCCCTCCATAAATCTTTTGGGAAACAGACATTTAAAATTCTAAAGACTCCTAATTCCATACCTCCTGTGGACAGAAGAATGGACAAGAGGTATACCCTCTCAGGCTCGGACACAGAGTTCCTTTCCCAGCAATGCAGCCATGTTGGGGTAGTGCAGGCTGCTGCCTGTGATAAAGCAAATATTCCCTTGGCTTCACACCCCCCCAGATAAGGACTCCAGGAGGATTGATGCCGTGGCAAAGAAGCAGTACATGGCAGCATCTTTGGGACTCAGGTAGGCTAACTATATGGCCTACACAGCTAGATACCAGAAGTTCAGGTGGGACACTATGCTGGCTCTGGCTAAACAGGCCCCTGACCAGCTTGCCAAGGAGCTGGAGCAGGTGGCTGTGGATGGGATTAAGGTATCCAAGGTGCAATTTCATGCTGCTGTGGACTCCAATGATGTTTCATCCAGAGTCATGGCTACATCTGTGGCCCTTCGGAGGATGGCTTGGCTCAGATGTACTAGCCTATCACAGGATACTCAGGCTAAGGCCATGGATTTCCCTGTCATTGGTAATTCTCTGTTTGGGGAGCAGACAGAGAACTACATGAAAAAGATGGACGAGTACAGGATCACCTACAGGAGTGCTCAGGCCAAAGAAAGGCAAGCCACTCCTCAGAGACAGCATTCCAGGTGCAGGGGCAGGCCCTTTCAAAGATGTTTTTACCAAGCCCAGGCCTCCTCTTCTGCTTATGCCGAGAGGGGGTTCTTCAGAGGGAGAGGCAGACGGGGAATGAGCAGGCCTGCTTCCACCCCTCAGCCTAAAGCCCCTGCCAAGCAGACACCCTGATGGGTCTGCCCGGGCTGATTCTCCAATATCTGTAGGGGGCAGGCTGGCTTACTTTGTCCAGGACTGGAAGTCTTTGACATCAGACAAGTAGGTCCTGGAAGTAGTAAGCCAGGGACTGGTTCTCAGCTTCAAAAAATTTCCCAAGATGAGAACCAGATCCTTTCCACCTACAAATCCATCAGAGACCCTTGCCCTAGAGGCAGACGTTTCTTCCCTCCTGGCTGTCAGAGCCATAGAAAGGGTTCCTAACCTACACAGGGGCAAAGGATTGTTCTCCAGGTACTTCCTAACCCCCAAAAAGACAGGAGAATGGTGGCCCATCCTGGATCTAAGATATCTGAACAAGCACCTTTTAAAACCAAAATTCAAAATGGTGACTCTGGGAATAATTCTGCCCTCTCTAAGGCCAGGGGAGTGGCTAGCCTCCCTGGACCTCAAAGATGCCTATTTTCACATTCCCATCAGGTGCTCCCACATAAAGTACCTCAGGTTCGAGTTGCCCTCGGGCCACTATCAGTTCAGAGCAATGCTCTTTATTCTAAATCAGCCCCAGGGTGTTCACAAAGTGCCTGGCAGTAGTGGTTGTTTTCCTAAGGAGAAAAAAGATCTCCATCTTTCCATACTTGGACGACTGGCTCATAGTGGGTCAGTCTCCAGACCAAGCCAAGTCACATCTGCAAATAACTCAGCAAGTGCTCACTTCCTTAGGAGTCCTCCTCAACCTTCCAAAGTCAGTTCTCGAGCCAGTACAGCTCCTCACCTTTATAGGGGCAGAGCTGGATACAATAAGCAAAAGCCTTCCTTCCCCTGGACAGGGCAAGGACCCTTATAGAACTTCACCCTTCAGGTGTCTCGACCAGCAAGGCATTTCTTGCAGCTCTTGGGCCACATGGCAGCCTCTACAGCAGTGGTCCAGGGGGCAAGATTCCAGATGAGGGACATTCAGTTCCACTAAAGAGCCTTCTGGTCCCAAAGAAAGGATTCCCTTACCAAACTAGTCCTAGTGACTCAAACCCTGATCCAGGCTTTGCAATGGTGGCAGGATCAGGACAATTTGAGACGGGGAGTTCCTTTTGTCACTCAGTCTGATTCAGTGATACTCACCACAGATGCCTCCCTGCTGGGCTGGGGAGCCCACTTGGGGGATCTTACCAACCAAGGTCTGTGGTCACCTCAAGAATCTCTGCTTTACATCAATCTCTTGGAACTCAGAGCAGTGTTTCTGGCACTGCAAGCCTTTTCCAAATCTGTACAGAACAAGGTGGTCCAGGTCAGAACAGACAACACCACCACAATGTGGTACATCAACAAGCAGGGAGGCACTCAGTCTATGACCTTGTGCACAGAAGCAATGAAGTTGTGGTCTCTGGCCTATTACCTGCAAACCTCTCTGATAGCAGTTCACCTCCCAGGGAAGGACAATGTCCTAGCAGATGCTCTCAGCAGGATATCCCAGGACCACCACGAATGGACCATAGATCCCCTAGTTTTGGAAGTGATTTTTGCGAGATGGGGCACTCCACAGATAGATCTTTTTGCAGCCCCAGACAATCACCAACTTCCTCTGTTCTGTTGCAGACCCGCAGTCTTGGGCTCAGTCCCCCTGGATGCTCTGATTCTGAATTGGGAAGGAAAGTTTCTGTATGCTTCCCCCCTTCCCTCTCCTGTTCAAAGTGCTAGTCAAGATCAGGTCTCAACCATGCAAAGTGATTCTGATTGCTCCAGACTGGGCCAGACAGCCCTGGTACCCACTGTTGCTGTCCTTGGCAGTCACCTTCCCTGTCTCTTCCTGGAATTACAACCTGTTGACATTCTCTCAGGGGAGGATTTGGTATCCAAACCTCAAATCTCTCAATCTCAAGGCCTGGCTCTTGAAGAGTTAGAGTTTGCTGATCTGCACCTCTCTCAAGGGGTTCTTTCGATATCCTTAAGGCTTCTCAAAAGCCTTCCACCAGAAAGACTTACAACTCAAATGGAAAAGGTTCACTATTTGGTGCTCTAATAAGCATATTTCTCCAGAATCTGCTGGGTTGCCTACAGTCCTGGCCTATATGGTTCATCTTAATGGCTTGGGACTTAGGCCAGCTACACTTAAAGTCCATCTAGCAGCTGTGTCTGCCTTCTTGTCAGTAGGCAAGCCCTCTCCTCTGTCAGCCCATCCTGTGTTTTGTAAGTTCTTCAAGGGATTGCTGCACACCAATCCCCCCCCTTTAGGGACCCTGCTCCTGCTTGGGATCTTAATGTTTGCATTGCTCAGCTTACGCAACCACCCTTTGAGCCTTTGTCCTCTGCAGAGCTTAAGTACTTGACTTGGAAAACCATGTTTTTGGTAGCCATTACCTCTGCCAGGCGCATCAGTGAATTGCAAGCCCTGTCAGTGGAACCTGATTTCATCTCTTTACATAAAGATAAAGTGATCCTAAGAACTAACAGGAAGTTTTTGCCTAAGGTGGTTTCAGATTTCCACCTTAAATCATTCTATGTCTCTCCCTGTTTTCTTCACTGACCATTCCTCCTCTGGAGAGAGGAGGTTGCACAGCTTGGATGTTAAAAGGGCCCTCAGCTACTACACAGAGCGCACCAAGGGTCACAGGTTTGAGTCCCTCCAGTTGTTCCTCACATATGGAGAGGTTGGTAAGGGCAAACCTGCCACTAAAAGATCCATTGCCAGGTGGATTGTCTCTTGTATACAATTCTGCTATGAAAAACTGGGTAGAACTCCACCCTCAGGCCTGAGGGTTCACTCTACTAGAGGTACAGCTGCTTCCTTGGCTGCTGCCATGGATATTCCTATCTTAGAAATTTGTCAAGCAGCCACCTGGAAAACAGTCCATACATTCACCAATCATTACTCTCTGGATATCCAGGCTAGGAATGATGCTCGGTTTGGCACAGCAGTACTTCAGAGCCTATTCCCAAAGTAGGTTCTGTCCCTCCTCCATGGAGGTACTGCTTGGTAGTCTGCAATAGTCAGAATACAGCAAGGCTTCATGTTGTTTGAAGAAAAAATTACTCACCTTAGTAATGTTGTTTCTTCTAATGGAGTCTTGCTGTATTCTGACCCCCGCCTCCCCTCTCAGAACCTGGTTTTTGGGATGTGGGTGGGCAGGAGCAGTGTTGGCACCCTAGAGGTGCCCCTTTTTTGCCCTCCTTTATTTTGGGTGTGTGTTGTGTTTTGTTTTTTTGGGTTTCCTGACTTGAGTCTTTGCTTTGAAACCAAAAAACCCTTTTTTAATAAACTTAGTTGCCACTTGGCTAGTGTGAGTTTTACAGTTTCCACTCAGAACTTCTAATGAGTATTGCTCGTAAAGATCTGGATGGTTGGAGTTTAAACAACAGCAGACAGAGGCTTCAACTGAGCTCACGCTGAATGTTCCATGCTGGCCATAGCAAGTTAACTCTTTGTTCTCCGGGGCAGTTGGAAGGCAGGACCTAACTGCAATAGTCAGAATACAGCAAGACTCCATTAGAAGAAACAACATTCTTAAGGTGAGTAATTTTTTCTTCTATACCCTTGAGCCAAGCGCCAGAATTTCTCCATAGAGCGGAAGCTCAAAATTACATCTGTATATTCTCCGAGTCTCAGTGTAAAGTCAGTGCTCACAGAGAAAGTCTGGCTTTACTGGGATGGCTGGGTTACAGAAGATTAACAGAAAAAAACTCTCTATCTTCTTTCTGTTGCAGTTTGCAACCGAGCGCCGAGAGGCTGACACTGCTACTAATAAGGTGAATTTCCCTCCTTTGCTTAGGATGGACTAGAAGCAGGGAACAATTTAACAAGTTTTAAAATGCATCCTCCACACGTTTTAGCAGGCAAGGAGAGATGCTTTCTAATTACGTCTGGCGCTTTCACTTTTTCTCTTTAAAGCGTGAACCTGGCGCTATTAATTTTTTTCTTTAAAGCGTGAACCTTCTATCTCTTCAGGAGCTATACCCAGTTCAAACTACCTAAAAACTCCACAAAATGTTCACTATTTTTAGATGTGAGATACGAAGGGGTTGAAAGGAATTTGTTCATTTCCTTTTGTGGTGCGTTTTAGTTTCCTGATACTAAACAGCATCCCCCCCCCTCCCATTTCTGACTACACTGGATCCCGAGGCAGGAAAATAAATTTCAGCAGGGAAAGCAAAGCAAAGAACTATAATAGGAGGCCACCCTATTATAGTGGGAAAAGTAACAGATAAACAGACTGCTGCAGCAGAAAGATTTAATTGAAGGTGGAGGAATAGATAAGGGAAAATGCCTTGGGATTCCATTGTCAAAAAATATTTAAAAAAAAAAACAATTTTAGGGGCAGAACTACCATGGTTAAGCAGAAACCTCTATAAGTTTCAAAGACAGTCTACCCCATATCTTCAGGGTAGGATGGAGCTCCTGCCCTCCCACACCATAGAGCTGCACCCCAGGGTCCCTAAACAAAAATAAAAATGAAACTACACATTTATTATCACTCTAGACTCATTACCCTGGGGTGTCTCTATTATTCAAGTTGGAACCTGGTTTCTAGATAAATAATCTGCATTGGCATGTGAACTGCCTGCTCTATGTCATACAGAGAATTTAAATGGCTGTAATGCAAGATACCATCGCATAATCCTGTTGTTTTTGTCCTTCATTTGTGATGAAAAGCAAAGAGGATTATGATCCGTAATTAGCGTAAAGGGAGCTCCCCACAAGTAAAAACGTAGAGACTCAATTGCCCATTTGGCAGCTAAACAATCTAGCACTACAGTGCTATATTTATGTTCTTTATTGTGCAGTTTTCTGGATATGTACAATATCGGATGTTTTTCCCCATCAATGGTCTGACTCAGTACTGCCCCCAGACCTGTACCTGAGGCATCTGTATGGACTTCAAATGGGTACTTAAAGTTAGGACTCTTTAAGACAGGAGAAGAACATAACGCAGCTTTGATAGACAAAAAGGCTTGTTCACATTCCTCAGACCATAGTATTGTATTGCCACATTTCTTTTTAGGAAGATCTGTGAGGGGAGTGGCAATGATGGAGAAATTGGGGATAAAATGTCTGTAATATCCAGCTAATCCTAAAAATGATCTAACTTGTTTCTTTGTGTTGGGCCTCTGACTACTAGCGACTGCTTCAGTTTTATCTATTTGGGGTCCATTCCCTAATAGAAATCCTAAATATTTAGTTTCCTTAATCGCTAGGGCACATTTTGTTGGGTTTATCGTCATCCCAGCCATTTTGATGGCATTAATAACAGCGTGAAGATGCGATAGGTGGGACTCCCAATCCTGGCTAAAGACTGTGACATCATCTAAATAGGCAGCGCAAAATGCCATGTAGGGGTTCAGTATTCTATCCATGTACCGCTGGAAAGTGGCTGGGGCCCCATGTAGTCCAAAAGGCATTGTACAGAATTGGTACAATCCTTTCGGATTACTGAAGGCAGTTTTTTCTTTGTCAGTTTTTGCCGAAGGGATCTGCCAATATCCCTTTGTCAAATCCAAAGTTGAGATATACTTAGCGTTACCTATTCTATCCAGAATGTCATCCACTCGGGGCATGGGGTATGCATCAAACTGAGTGACTTGATTCAGCCCCCTAAAATCAAGACATAAGTGAATCCCCCCTTCCTTCTTTGGGACTACAACCACTGGGAATCCCCACGCACTGTTAGAAGGCTGTATAATGTGAAGGGCAAGTAACTTATTAATTTCTAGCTGTACTTCCTCTCTAACTCTTTCGGGAAGTCTGTACGGCCTCTTTCTAATGGGACCCACCTGTGCTCGAATTTGGTGTTCTATGTTTTTGGCCCTACCAGGAGTACTAGTAAATGTGGTAGAAAAGGTTTATATAAGTCTTTGTAGTTCAGTCTGCTGTTTGGAATTCAGAGTGGAGTTGCAAAAGACATCCTGGGGGCCTTTTGAACTTTCAAGTCATCCGTAAGCGACATCAGAGTCCCTTTCCTCTGTATCAGGAATTACCATCAAACTATTCTTCTGAGGTAGTCTTTCATACCACTTTTTTAGTAAGTTTACATGGTATACCTTTTCGGCAGGATGGATGTCAGGTGTGGCATTTTCATAATTTACAGGACCAGTTTGTCGTAGAACAAGGTAGGAACCCTGCCATTTCATCAGCAGTTTGTTATGGGAAGAGGGTAATAATAATAGTACCTGTTCCCCGCTTTGAAAATGTTTATCCTCTTTTATTCTTTGAGCATATGCCTGTTTCTGTGAATGTTGTGCATGGACCTTGTTCTCATGAACCTTTTGAACATATGTAACCAGCTTCTGACATAATGACTTCGCATATTCTGCAATGCTGGTAGCTTTCATCTCCTTCTCATAACTCTTTCACTATATCTAGAGGGCCCCTTGGGTTTCTACCATACAGTAAAGCAAAAGGAGAATACCCTGTAGATGCCTGGGGTACCTCTCGATAAGCAAATAACAGAAATGGTAGTAACTTATCCCAGTTGTTCCCTTCCTCTTGCACAAATTTCATTAACAAACACTTTAAGGTCTGGTTAAAGTGTTCAACAAGGCCATCCGGTTGGGGATGGTAGGGAGAGGTTCATACTGCTACTATGCCTAATAACCGATATAACTCTTTTAACAATGCTGCATTAAAATTACTCCCTCTATCAGAGAGTATTTCTTTGGGGATCCCCACTCTGCTAAACAGTTTTATCAATTCTTCTGCCACCTTTTTGGTGGTGACAGTTCGTAGTGGACTTGCTTCTGGGTATTTGGTCCCATAGTCGCATACGACCAGGGTGAAGCAGTTTCCACTTGCACTCTTGATCAAGGGGCCTACAATATCTATCCCAACTTGTTTGAAGGGGTGTCTATCAAGGGGAGGGGAAGGGTACCATGGGTACCACCTCTTTACGCCCCACTTGACTAACCTGTTGGCATTCTTTACAACTTTGGCAGTATTTGGCTACATCATCATGAATGCTTGGCCAATAGAATCTTTGTAAAATTCTCCCCAGAGTCCGATCCTGTCCTGCATGCCCTGCTTGGGGTATATCATGTCCCAAATGGATTAAACTATTTCTATAAAGAGTGGGGACCACCAGATGTTCCAGGTGTTCCCTGTATCTTCCTTGGTGCACACTCTATATAGAATATTGTTTTGAATTGAAAATCTGGGGGTACCTGGGCCTAGCTCCTTTCCCACCTGCTGAAACAAAGACATTAATGATGGATCCTTTATTTGTTCTTTGGAAATGTCACACTCTACAAAAATGGAGAATACAGAATCTGGTAATCCATTTTTGTCCTTTCCCCATTCTCTTTGCAACTTTGTCTTGGCACTACATGTTTGTTTTCTCTTACCGGGTGGATTATATAGTTCCTCCTAAAAAGGAAACACTTCCCCGAGTTGTTGTAACTGCCTACTTTGTGCTCTAGTGGTGACCGCGGTTATAGACCCCCTATTTTCCAGTAATTGGTTAAACTCTGGATAGTCATGCCCAATTAAAATGGGTACTGGTAATTTGGGTACTATACCTGCAGTCACCTCGGCACTACTCTCATTGACAGTTTCCCCAGTCTTAACAGTGGGATACTGGTGAACATCACCATGAACACAGACCACATGCATATCAGACCTTGTTTTTAAATTTGTTTTGGTAACTAATACTTCAGGTCTTATTAAGGTATTTTTGCTACTAGAATCAATTAAACCCATAATCCTGATTATAATTGGGGGCTTATATTAGAAATACATGTGGGCCTACTCCTTTCAAATAAATATAAGGAATCAGCTTATAAATTTGTACATAGGCTCTACTACCCCCCGGTGGTGCTACACAGATACCAGTCGGAAGTAACTGAAACTTGTAGTAGGTGCAAGGAACAGAGAGGTACATATTTCCACTGCTTCTGGGCATGCCCCAGATTACAAGCATTCTGGAGAAGCATAGCACAGACCCTGAGTGGTATGCTGGGTTCACAGGTACCTTTCACTCCAATTGACCTGCTGTTTGGCATGGAGGCAGGAGAGGGAGAGGAGTGGTCCCCACATACAAAATGGCTCAGAGTGTTGCTTTCACAGGCCAGACAGGCCATTCTGAACACTTGGGTATCGGCAGCGAATCCTTCAATTGAGCAGAGGCGCTCTTTGATTATAGGGGCTTTGGTAATGGAAAAGAAATCTTATCAGATTAGAGATAAAATAGAGACCTTTCTATCTATATGGAGCCCCTTTTTAGCAACACTGACCATGGAAGAAGCATTGGTCTTACAGGCTGGGAGTTAAGGCCTAGGCAGAGGGGTCAATAGCAAAAAGGGGGGAAGGATATCAAGCGGCATATAAATTCATGAATTGGTGGAAAGAAGTAGAGTAATAGTAATAGAATAGAGAAAATGACTTATGTGGTATATATGGACCTTTGTAAACAGTTGCTAGAGTTTTAACTGTATATAGTATGTTTGTTTTAACAATGTCTGTAACTGTTTTTATATGCAAAACCTTAATAAAATTTTAAGCAAAAAAAAAAAAAAACATAATCCTTTGATTGTCTAATTCCACTGTGGTCATAAAATACCCAGCATTTAACAAATCTTCACTGTCTAGCCGTTTGTTAGGGCAATACCTAGCTATTGTATATGACCCATTTTCTGACAATTACGACATACAATATCTGCTGGAAAAGTTCACTTTTTAAAGTCATTCTTCATGTCTTTTTTAAAGTCAGTAGTGCTGGCTGCACCAGGCCTTAACCCAGATATGACTCGTCCCATATTCCCTTCTTGGGGGCGAGGATTCACTTTCCGGTAAGGCTAGTGTGCAGTCAAGAAATCTGCCAATGATATGGCCTTCTCTGCAGTTTCTAGTTTGTGTTTCTTCACCCATATTTGTATGTCATGGGGAAGGATATGTAATAACTGTTCCACAATAAAAGTCTCCATGATAATTGTAGTTGACTTTCCCTCTGGTTGGACCCATTTCCAACATAGTTCCCTCAGATGAGTAAAAGTCTCCCTTGGGTTGTCTTGGGGTTGATATTTCAATGTATGAAAACTTTGCCTGTATGTCTCTGTACTTATATCGTAGCATTTTAAAATTTCAGTTTTTACCAAATCATAATTTTCTGCATTTCGGGTGTCCATGTGACTGTATGCTAATTGTGCCCTCCCCGACAGATAAGGGGCTAATTGTACCACCCATTGACTCTGGGGCCAGTTACAGGCTCTGGCCACCCTGGAAAAGCCAATTTTCTGATTGCCCTGTGTGGTTAATGCTTAATATTTGCTGATTCTCTAATCAAACTGTACAGTGTTGAACTGTTCTGAGAAGCTATTTCCGATTTTCTGTCTCCCCTCCTGCTCGCTCCAGCTCTCGCTCCCTGCCTACTTATTCCTTTTTTCTTTTTTTTTTTAATTTTTCCTCATTACTCTCAAGTTTCCCGGCCTCCTGCCTGTACTACCTCCACAGTCTATCACCCTGACTTGGCGGCGCCAGGACTTAGTGAACTGATTACTCCTGTCCTTGGCCGCTGCACCCTCCCCATACCCTTCTTCTTTCAAAAGCTGTAAAGCCATCTCCAGCGCTCCCATGTGATTTAGTCGCCGTCACTATCCTTTGTTTCTGCCACTTAACTAACCCCTGCTTGTTTCTTTTACCGCCTCGAGATCTCCACAGGCCCTGTACGGGCCAGCCGTGTCCCCCCGAGGTGTGGCTGAGGCCCCTCTAGCCCCAGCACACGCCGCTCAGCGCTCCTGCCTGCCGGATTCTTCGGGCCCTGTACAGGCCGCTGTGTCCCCCGAGGAGTGACTGCTGCACTGAACGCTGACTCACAGCTCCAGAAAGCCGGGTAAGGAAAGAGCCTGGGCCGTGGAAGCGTTGATTGGCTGCTATTGGCTGATTGCTCTCTGCTCCTCCACCCTATTGGTCTACAGCTAAGGCCACTATCTCCTCATTGGGCAACCCACTGTTGCTGCTGTCTGGGCTCTGCGCCCATTCAAAAGCACTGCAGACTGATGAAATTTTACACCTGCCCCCCCACCTCCTACCTTAATTAAATAGACCGTTGCTCCGCCCACCTGCTTTCTGTCCCTCCCCTGTCTATCTTATCTCCAATCCACTTCCTCCACCATCCCACTCTGCCCACACTCTTGGGTTCTTTTTTGTCAATTCGTCCCTGCCTAGTTCACAACTGTCTGCAACGCCCAACGGTCACTCCCCCACCAGTCTCTTTTCAATTATATCCCTCCTATCTGTCACCTCCATCCAACCACCCCCCATTTACTCCCCTAGACCACGTCTTTCCAAAACCACCAGCTCCAGCTTCTGCTCTCCCTCTTTTCTCTTATACCACTCAGCTATCTCCCTGGTGCCTGCCACCCCTCTCCTCTCTCTACCCACTGCCTAATTGCCCCCTACCTTCCTTATGGCACCCTGGCCCACTCACCTAGCCCTCTCTTGGGGCCCCCCCACCAGGAACTGGCCTACCGATGACAAACACAAATCTGGAACCTGGGCAAACTGGCCCATGCTACTATCTATTGCATTACACTGGGATCTACAGCACCTGCGCTGGATCCAGTCAAGCAAATCAAGGAGGTGAAACATCAATTACTACTACCAACAGCGCACAGCTCTTAAACATCTGCTCCTCCTTCTATTGATGACTGGGAGTGTCCACCCGAACCCTGACCCAATCACCCCCAACCCAGTCAACTCCAGGAAATCAGTAGGGGGCCTCACCATCTCCACTCTCAACATCTGTAGCCTTCTATCTAAGTTTGCTGCCCTACAAACTTTTGCTGAACTGCATAACCCTGACATCATACCTATGGTTGAAACCTGGCTAACTCCCAAAACCTCTGACCATGCCATCTCTCTACAAGGTTATAATGTCCACAGACTGGATAGGATGTCCGGGGGGTGTGCACTCTACATGAAAGACAACATCACCATGCACACTGTCGCCACAACCCTCACTGACTCTCCTGCACAATTCATGCCCATCAGACTACTCCTTGGTGCACAAAATAAAGCACTCACTGTAGTAACTGTCTCCATCCCCCCCAAAAACCAAAGGACTGGTCTCCAAGCTCTGTAGGACTTTGTTAGTTCCCAACCATCTGAATCTGAGGTCCTTCTTCTTGGTGACTTCAACATCAACTGGCTTACACCTGACACCAGAACCTACAAGGATGCTATCTCCTCAGCTAACCTCACGCAGATGGTTGACTCCCCAACCAGGATGTACTACAAGTCAGGTACCAGCACTCTCCTGGACTGGGTCCTCACCAGTCACCCAACCCACATCAGCAACATCACTGTCCTCTCTGACTCACTCAGCGACCACTCTCCTGTTATCTGCAACTGGTCTAATAAATACTGCAAGCACCCTCCCTTAATTATCTCCAGCAGGGCCCTCCTCTGTGGCAAACTGTCCCATCTAAAATCCTGTCTATTGCGACAAGATTGGTCTGCCATACACCTTGCGCAGGATGTAGACTCAGCTCTTGAACATTTCATCACAATGTTCAATGCCGCCTGTGAGCTACACACCCCAGTAAAAAAACACAAAGTCAAGGCACTATCCAGTCCCTGGCTTAATACTGGACTTCTGACACAGCTAAAAGCAAGGGACCACCTCTAGGCAATTGCCAGGGCCACAGGCGCGCAACTGGCCATTCAAGCCTACAGACAATCTCGCAATAATTGCACGAAACTAATACGAATGCCAAAAAGCACCTACTACAAAGAAGCCCTCACCAACACCTGCTCTCCCATACACCTTGCGCAGAATGTAGACTCGGCTCTTGAACATTTCATCACAATGTTCAGTGCCGCCTGTGATCTACACGCCCCAGTAAAAAAACACAAAGTCAAGGCACTATCAAGTCCCTGGCTTAATACTGGACTTCTGACACAGCTAAAAGCAAGGGACCACCTCTTGGCAATTGCCAGGGCCACAGGCACCCAACTTGCCATTCAAGCCTACAAACAATCTCACAACAATTGCATGAAACTAATATGAATGGCAAAGAGCACCTACTACAAAGAAGCCCTCACCAACACCTGGGGTAACGGGAGAGTCTTTTGGGATAATATAAAGGAGATTTCAGGGAAACCATTCCAAATCCTCCCCCACTCTACTGAATATCGATGGTACCACCACCCTTGACCCACTGGCCATAGCAAACGCTTTCAACGCTGCCTTCACAGACCTCAGTAGTGTCCTCCCCCCAGACCTTTTCTCGGAAACTGACACTGCTGTATCAACTTCCCTCCCCAACCCCCAAGCCATCCACCATTCCACTTAAAAAAGTCAACTCAGGTGAAGTCCACAAATACGTAAAAAGGGCCATCTCCAAGACCTGAGCCAGTGGTGACTCTCTGGACCTGAAACTGCTATCCCTCACTCTTGAGGAAGTGCTTCACCCGCTTACCAGAATTTTCAACCTCTCACTCAACCTCAGTCAATTCCCAAGCAAATGAAAACCAGCTATTGTCACACCAGTCTTCAAAAGTGGCAACAAATCAATCTTGGGAAACTACTGACCAATCTTCATATTAACCCCCTTTCCAAAGCCCTTGAGCGCATTGTAGCCAACCAGCTTACAGACTACCTGGACAAATACAACATCCTTTGTCCATAGTAACACGGTTTCAGGCAAGGGCACAGCACCTCTACAGCCCTCCTGGAGTTCACTGGAGCTCTCCACAAGTCTATGGACAACGGTCATTTAACTGGAGCTGTATTCATTGCCTTAACCAAAGCATTCAACACTGTTTATCACGGCCTACTCTCCAGACAGCTGCTGAATACTGGTCTCTCCCCGGACACTACAGCATAATTCAATAGTTACCTTTGCCAATGCACAGAAAGAGTAAAAATCTCAGGTAATCTCTCTAACTCCAAACCAGTCCATTCTGGCATCCCCCAGGCTCAATACTGGGTCCTCTACTTTTCAGTCTTTTCCTAAACTCCCTCCCACATTCCTGCCCAGAACAAATTATCCTCTATGCCGATGATGCTGTGCTTTTCACCCCACAGAAAGACACAGCACCATTAACTCGCAACCTTCAACTCACCTTCTCATCTGTTGAAAACTGGTTCTCTTCTCACAAGCTGGTTCTTAACCACAAAAAGACTAAATCAATGCTCTTCTACAGCTCGCAAAACACACATAGGCAATACCCCCTTGACTTCAAATCAAATGCTGGTCATACCCTTGAACAAGTGTCAGATTTTAAATACCTAGGAATCACTTTTGACCATGGCCTGTCATATGTGACCCACAGCCAACGTCATGAAGTTGTAATCGCGCACGAATTTCTCGCCAGTAAACAACAACACCTCACCCAAGCAGCATTAAAGATGGCCATCCAGAGCTCTGTTTTGTCCGTTGTAGATTATGGCCGCATTGTCTATGGCTCTGCCACTACCACCGCCCTTAGGCGCATTATGACCTCCCTAAACAAGGCCTGTCGACTGCTCACTGGAGCCCACTGGCTCACACATACATGTGAACTCTATGCGAAATCAGGATGGCTTCAACTTGCAAATCGTATAAAGTACCTAACTTGTCTAATGGCGAAAAAAACTATCATGGGCTTTTCACCACCTTGTTTCCAAGTCCTCCTGAGTCCAACCACCAATCTACGCTGCACCAGAGGGTCAGAACAACAACTCCTCCAAGTACCTTGATGCCGCACATCACTGGGTCAAAGATCCTTTGCACACCGTGCCCCATCCTGGATGAATGCCCTCAGTGCTCATATCACTTCCTCCCCTTCACTGGGCATTTTCAAATCAAGACTATACCTTCACCTCACTAACACCAGTAGCTGTGACTGCCTCTCCTAACTCCCTTTCTCCCGTGGCACACCTCACCTCTCCTCTGTTCTTTGACAGTGCTGAGAATCTGCTCTAGTTTCTCTTCGGCTGCTACCCCCTCCCCATACCCCCTCGCCACCCCAATCACAGACCCCTGAACTTTCCTAATCTAAGTGTCTCATTGCTTAATTTCTTTAATGCAGTGTATCGCCAATGAGTGTTTACTTTAATCTCTGTTTATACACATTTGTATTAGTTTACCTATGTATAGATGAATGTAGCTTAGTCCAAAATGTCTGTACTTCTCTTGATGTGGAACCTTTGTAAAAGAGCCTTGGTTCAAAGGTATTTGTAATCCTAGACTTTCAATAAATAAATAAATAAAAACCCTTTCAGAGGTTGTTAAATAGGCCTCAATGTCATCAGCATTAGTCATTTTAGTCAGTTTAATGTCTCTAGGGTTGGAGGTAGCATCATCTCCACTAGTCCCTACATTAGTCCCCATCTGCTGTAAAATTTTAACAGTCTCAGCCCACCTTATCTTCTGTTGCCTCATCTCTCTCCATCTTTCCTGGGCTTCTTGGTCACGTTGTTTCTCTATTTCCATCTGGCAGATAGCCAGCCAACATACTAGACTTGATAAGTCCTCTGGTAGTTCCTCTCTGAGAAGTTTCTGATGCCTCTCCTCCTCCGTCTCGTCCTCACTTGCTGAATCTTCTTTAACCTTGGACTCCTTCCTCTGAACAGCCGGGTCTAGGCCTGGATGTAAAGGATCTCCTGTAATAGCTGTCTGGGTTCTGGTTATCATTCCAGTTTTTTTCTCATCCACACCAGATGCCATCTCTGCACTGAGCTGTTGGTACCTGGTCAGGTCCCCTACTGGTTTCTCCCTTTTTGCTACAGACAACCAGTATACCCCACTTCTGGTACCACTTTGTGGAAGTGTGTGGGTATAGACAACTCAAAAAGGCAGAGACTGGAGACAAACTTCAAGTTAAGACACACAACTTCTTGTGTGTCATTTATTTTGAAAAATTGTCAAATTAATAGATAACCAAATTCAAACTCAAACAATAAAGAAAAAATAAATATACTGTTTTACACAAAATTACACAACAAAACCTGGCTCACCAAGAGCTTTTTAGAATAGAACTTATTCTCATAGAGTGGAAATATTTTGTCTCAATGTTCCACTTGCATCTATGGAATTCCCTGGAAAAGAGATAGGATTACTCTCTCCCACCTATCTCTCTAAATTGAGCTCAGAAGCCTCTTAAATATCTTTAAGGAGAGGTATTAATGAACATGTGACTGGTCTGATCTGCCCCTAAATCTAAGAACAACAAATTTCTATACTAATGCAACATGTTGGTGGAGCAGGCTGTCTAGATTCCATGGCTACCATATAAGTAAAATTAAAAAGCTTCTTTCCACTCAAGAAAATAAAATGGCAAGCAGGAAAAATAAACATGCATAGATAATTGAAAATTAAGGACCTGAGGCTCCACCCCCCCAAGGAGGTGTCATGCTACCTCTGGTCCTATAAATAGGCTTCATATTGGGTTGCCTGCCCCCTAAGAGGAGCCCTTTCTACATGTCCTGGTAGCTGACCCGAGTAAGAAGAAAGAAATAATACTGCAAAATATGAAAAGCCACTTGAGTATTTCTGTTTCTTCCCTTTGATATTATACACATCATAGTATACGTCTAAGAGTGTTTTTACAGCAATGTCCTGCATACTATGTTTGTGTACTTTGCTAGTAACTGATAATTTTATTTGATAGCGTTACCTAGCACTATGTTCACTTTGTTTATGCCAGCATTTTACTCTTTAAAATTAGCCTTCTATACCCTTGAGCAATGCGCCAGAATTTCTCCACAGAGCGCAAGCTCAAAATTACATCTGTATATTCTCTGAGTCTCAGTGTAAAGTCAGTGCTCACAGAGAAAGTCTGGCTTTACTGGGAAGGCTGGGTTACAGAAGATTAACATAAAAAACTCCCTATCTTCTTTCTGTTGCAGTTTGCAACCGAGCGCTGAGAGGCTGACACTGCCACTAAAAAGGTGAATTTCCCTCCTTTGCTTAGGATGGACTAGAAGCAGGGAACAATTTAACAAGTTTTAAAATGCATCCTCCACATGTTTTAGCAGGCGAGGAGAGATGCTTTCTAATTACCGCGTCTGGCGCTTTCACTTTTTCTCTTTAAAGTGCAAACCTGGCGCTTTTACTTTTTTTCTTTAAAACGCGAACCTTCTATCTCTTCAGGACCTATACCCAGTTCAAAATACCTACAAACTCCACAAAATGTACGCTATTTTTAGAAGTGGGATATGAAGGGGTTGAAAGGAATTTGTTAATTTCCTTTTGCGGAGCATTTTAGTTTCCTGATACTAAACCGCATCCCTCCCCCCCATTTCTGACTACACTGGATCCCGAGGCAGGAAAAGAAATTTCAGCAGGGAAAGCAAAGCAAAGAACTATAATAGGAGGCCACCCTATTATAGTGGGACAAGTAACAGATAAACAGACTGCTGCAGCAGAAAGATTTAATTGAAGGTGGGGGAATGCCTCTGGATTCCATTGTCAAAAAATATTTTGAAAAAAACAATTCTAGGGGCATAACTGCCACACGTAGTACCATTTGAAATCTGCCTTCCTCGTCCACTAAGTGTGAATGTTTCACAAAGCTAGTACCTTTTTTATTAGAATGGCAATTCCTCTTTGTTTAGAATTAAAGCTGTTGTGCTACCCCCAACCATTCTCTGCATACTTTTTCTTCTTTAGCTGAAATCAAATGTGTTTCTTGCAGAAATGCTATATCAGATTTTTCCCTCTTTAAGTAGGTTAAAATTTTCTTTCGTTTAATAGGATAAGTTTTTCTTCTCGTAAGAAGAAAGACAGAGCAAAAAGATTAACTGAATTAGAAGGAAAAATTAAACAATTTAAGACCAGCTACAAAAAAAAACAACTAGTCGTAATCATTCTACATGAGTTAACTTTAACTAAATTTGAAATTAATCAGATACATTCAAGTAAAGCTAAATAGGCATTTTTCAGGACAGAACAACAATACTGGGAATCGGGGGGGGGGGAGCCAGCAGATTATTGACCTATAGATTAAAAAATGCAACAGCAGAACCTGATATTGGTATTTAAAAAGGCCCAAAGAAACAGAGTATATACTAATAAGGAAGTAAATTAAGTCTTTGTAGCTTACTTTCAGGAATTATATTCCTACCCCAAAGCCAGCACCTTATCTCAGATGCAAGAATTCTTAAAAAAAAAAAAAAAACTACAATTGCCCTATGCTGGAACAGAAGACAACCCAAAACTTGCAGGGGCAATTACTCTGCAAGAAGTAGTTGAGACAATTAATGCTTTACCTTATAACAAAACCCCAGGTCCCAGTGGATTCACTGGTGAACTGTTGAAGGCATTAAATCCAGACATTTCTGGATACCTGCATAAAGCTCCTATAGAGGCATACGTACTGCAACAACTCCCCCAGTCAGTGAACAAGTCTTTAATATCATTAATTCCCCAAAAAGGGAAAAATGCCCTTGACTGCACCAGTTACAGGCCGATTTCACTATTGAATGTCAATTATAAAATTTTAGCAAAAATTCTGGTAAATGGGCTGCAAACACTTATGCCCAAATTAATTGGAAAAGAACAAGTGGGTTTTGTTACAGGCAGGTCAGGTGCAAATAACCTTAGATTATACACTACAATTTGGTCATCACATCAAAACAGAATGCCTGCATTGGCAATTTCCCTAGCTATGCATAAAGCATTTGATTCCTTAACATGGTCATATCTGCAGGCAGTCTTAGCTTCATTTGGTTTCTGTGAGGTATTTACTACATGGATCTCTATAAGCAATGCTAGGCCTTCAGATGCACTAATTATAAATGGTCTAATTTCCACGCCTTTTGCCATACATGGGGGACAAGACAAGGATGCCTACTTTACCCATTACTGTTTATTTTGGCCATTGAACTGCTAATAAGTGTCATCCAAATAGATAACTCCACACAGGGGGTTGCAGGTGGTAAAGTAGAAAACAAAGTGTTTGTATTCACTGATGATTTATTTAGATTACTGTAAATAATCCAAGGGAGTCTGTCAATTCTCTCAAACTAACAGAGGAGTTTGGAAAATTCTCAGGCCTAGTGCTAAACTGGGAAGACACAGGTAATGCCCCTCTACTATCCACATACATTATTAACTCAGTTGCAACAGGCGGTGGGAATGGGAATGTCTCAAAACATTATTTTATATCTAGGTCTGGAAATCTCAAACCATTTCAATAAACCTCTGGAGAACAATCTCAACTCTGTTTTGAATGCCTTACAGCTAGACTTAAAAAAATGGGATAAACTGAATCTGTCCAGTTTGGGGAAACCCAGGCCATCAAAA
The DNA here is from genome assembly GCA_016271365.2 of Neoceratodus forsteri. NCBI lineage: Eukaryota > Metazoa > Chordata > Ceratodontiformes > Ceratodontidae > Neoceratodus > Neoceratodus forsteri. The sequence continues at coordinate 62,569,337 of JADMNL010000034.1, read as the reverse complement.
TAATTTCTGCTCCTAAGATTTTTTTATATTCTCCAGAACATACCGATGGTTCAGTCTCGGACAACAGAAAAAAGAATGGACTCATTAGTTAAAGGCTTCCTGTGGTGGCTCAAACCAGCAAGACTCTCCTTTAATAAACTCAGGCAAAAACCATCAAAAGGAGGCTTTGCCATTCCTTGGTGGAATAAATACAGCAAAGCTTTCTTACTCAAATAGGCCTTGTTGCACTTAAATAAATTTAGGCTAGCCGATACACCACTGTGGCTTATAATAGAAACCACACTGATGAGACCTATGTCTTTGACTGATTTCTTAGCCCTCCCAATTCCAAAACACCTAAGAGAACACCCTTGTATTACAAATTTGGTTAAAATATTGAAGGAAACCATACAGAATCTAAAAATAAATACCCTCTTGTATTACAAATTTGGTTAAAATATTGAAGGAAACCATACAGAATCTAAAAATAAATACCCTCTTGGAGCTAAACAGCCTCTCTGTGGTAATCTGAATATTTGCTATAACAAGCTCTCCCTAAAGGACCCAGAATGGGCAAAGTTCAGTATTGTGCATCTGGCAGACATTATTAACCCAAACACTAATATAGTATTTTACTATTTTTTGAAGATCTTAGGAAAAAGTACTCATTGTAGAGATTTACCATCTGCATCTACCTTCAGCTTAGGAATGCATTAAATAATGGTCCCTGTAAATATTCTAATGCAAGAGAAATAGATATGGAATGGATTCAAATGGTGAGGGTGGTGGGCTTAAAGAAAGGAGCTGGGTGGCTTTTTCAACTTCTCTCTGATAATGGTGTAATAACAACTCTTTCAGCTACGTCCAAATGGGAAGAAGAACTAGACATGGCCATCACAGAGAAAGAGTGGGTTTCTGTATGGGCACATGTGGTCAAATCAAGTAAAGAAATTCAAGGTAAACTACTACAATATAAAAAAATACTGCATTTTTATTATTACACTCCTAGACAGTTAGAAGGTATGGGATACTTAGAAGAGGGCCTGTGCTGGAGATGTCAAAAGCACCATGCAGGGTTACTACATATTTTATGGGATTGCCCCATCTAACCCTCTTTTGGAAATAAGTAATTAGCCATTGCTCCAAATAACTGGTCTTATAATTCCTCATGTTCCCTCCTTCATCATTCTAGGGATTATCCCAATAGACTTGTGTGCACTTAAAACACAGCTGAATTGGCTATTTGCTGCATTTCTAGGTGCTAAGTGACTGATTCTGAGGAAATGATGCTCCACTCAAGTACCCACAATACTTGACTGTTACTCCTTCATTGCCTCTGTGGCAAATAATGAAAGAATTAGCTGTATACTTTTGGAACAATTAGAAACCTTTAATCTCATTTGGAGTCCGATCTTAAACGCTGAGCTACTGTTACATCCTAATTAAAAGATAAATACTGCCAAGTCCAATACAGTACATACGTGTTAGTACTACTGGAACAAGAAGAAGTAGTAGTAGTAAAAGTGTAATTTTTATACAGGAAAACATGTCATTTAGGTCTAGTGACCCAGTCTGCAAGACAGTCCTATTTATATCTTACAATGTTACCTACACAGATCATTCTAAAAAACACATTTAACAATACAAGTCGAGATGTACCATGCTTAATAGTAAACTAAGAGGCTCTTGCATGCATTCCCTCGGATTGTAAAATTGTGCTTTTCTGATGTATTTCAACTCTGATAGAGATTGCGTGGAGATGTATGATGGTATTGAACTTAGTCTACGTCACAACTGTCTGTATACTGGTTATTGTTTCCTGTTAAAATTTGTCAAACTTGAAAACTCAATAAAATATTTTATGGCCTGGCGGCGCTGAGGGTTGAGGCGCTGGGTGCCACACCTCACACCACCCCGGTGACCCGGGTTTGGGAATGGATTCGGGCCATAGAGGGGCAGAGGAGGATAGAGTGTCCTAACGGATGCTCTCCTCCTCCAGGGGTGGGTTCCAGGGGTGCCTTGAGCACCTGTCATACCGGTGCCTGTGGAAGCATGGGTATCAAGGCATAGCTGGTTCTTTGGAACTGGGAAGGGGAGGACGTTGTGGGCACTTGGCAACGATGTGCGGTCAGCACGTCGTCTGCCTGGATGTCAGTCCTGTGTGACGACGTTTTCAGGGGTAGTGGGACCTAAGAGGTAGAAAATGTGGAAAAATAACTGCTCTACCCCAAAATGATGACTGACCTAATCCTGGACCAACTACCAAGGCAGACCCCAATGTGTGCAGGTGCTTCAGAAGGAGGAGGGTAAGGGGGAGGAAGGATGAAATTCCTGGGGCAGACTCTGTGGTAGAATCACAGGGGTGCTCAAGTCTGATGGAGTGGGGTGAGTGGGTAGTAAGGTGGGATAAAAAGAAAGTGCAAAAAAATATATATATATATATTATGGCTAAAGGAAACTGAAACTTTCAGTTACTTTTCTGGACTTCAATTCACTACGAACGTAACAGTTTATAGTGTCCTTTTTCTTGTACAAGTTCACTTTTATTTGTGTTAGTCTGCGACCACATTTCTAAATTGTTTTTAGCTGTAAATGTATGATAATTATTCAAATATTTAGTAAAAACATTTGTTTTTAAGAAACCTGCCTGAGCGAGATTTTTATATTGTGTGTGATTATGGGTGATTGTGGGATGTTTATTAATAACCTGTGACCAAACTGTTATTGCTAAGGAGTGCCACCACAAGCTGTCAATTGAACAAGGATCTGAAAGAGCAAATCTGGGGGATAAGTGGGGGGTGCATTAGGTCTCAGTAGGGGGAACTAGGTCACTGTAACACCCATGGAGAAGACACAATCAGGATTACGAGGGCAAACCCCAAGGAGCTTATAACACATGGGTCATCCACCAAGTACAGCAACCAAGGAGAGTTCTCACCTGGCTACAGATCTGAGACTGTATTTCACCCTTACCCAGATTTTAAAGTGGAAAACCCTCGGACCTTGTGGTAAGTGTTCAGTTGTGAACTCGGCGAGCACCTTAAATAAGCTCTTGGAGGGTATTTCTGTTCCCCTCATCACAGATTGCACTTAGGGTTAGGCATTGTGAGCTCAGTGGACCTGACCTCCAGAAATGGGTTTGTGACAATGTAACCAGCCTGTAGTTACCTGGTTTGTCCCTGGGGCTAATCTTGTGGAGTGGAACCACGTGAGTTGTTCTCGAGTCCTGCAGAACACACACACACACACACCCTCCAGCAAGGTGTTAAACAGGTCCGTCAGTGGGGCTGCTAGTATCCCCGCTATCTCCCTCAGGACCCTCAGGTGTAAACTATCCAGTCCCGGTGTTTTGTCCATCTGCAGTTCACTTAGCCCCCTTAAGACCCTGTCCACCCCAATATTCCCATCATAATCCAGCCCCCTGGGCTGCTCCCATTCCTCCCCTGTGGTATCAGATCTTCTGTTTCTTTAGTGAAGACTGACCAAAAGTATGCATTTAATGCCTCTGCTTGATCTTCCCCCTTTTCTTCCCATCCTCCTTCCATCTTTATCCCTACATGCGCCCATACAAACAGGGACAGAATCAGGGAAGGGTCAAAGGGTGGGGTTAAGATGGGTGGGAAGGAGGGAAAGTGAACATCTTGTAGGGTTGTCCCATTGAATGCAAGAAGCCTGCAGAACAAAACTGCTGAACTAAAGGCTCTATTGGCAGAGGGAAGGGTGGACATAGTGGCCATCACAGAAACATGGGACAACTAATACCAGGACTGGGACCTAATGATCCCAGGGTATAGGATTTACAGGAGGGATAGCAGCAAAGGGAAAGAGGGAAGGGTGGAGATTTATGTGAGGGATGAGATAAAGTGTGCAAGGGAAGGGGGGAGGAAGGTAGAACAGAGGCCTTGTGGATGCAATTCCATGACATGACAAATAGGACTCTCAGGATTGGGGTAGTATACAGGCCACTAGGCTCAAGGGGAGGACCTGGATAGGAAGCTAGCAGAGCAAATTAGGAAGTTGTGCTGGAAAGGTAACACAGTGATCATAGGGGACTTCAACCTACCAAGAGTGGATTGGGGGTATCCCAGCCACATCGAGTACTAGGGAACAGATACTCCTGGATGCCTTCCAGGATGGCTTCCTGGCACAGATGGTTACTGAGCTGACTAGGTTGGGAAATATGTTGGATCTAGTAATGTCCAAGGGGAGGCTGTAAGGGAGGTGGAGGACCCGTTGGTTGGGAGTGACCATCACTCTGTGTGGTTCATGCTCAACATGAGCAGGGAAGTGGTCAGTACAGGACAAGGGTGGTTGACTTTAGACAGGCTGATTTTGGAAGGATGGGTGAAACCTTAGGGAGGCACCTGACAGGAATTCAGCCACACTGGGATGCGAACCAGAAATGGGAAAAAATCAAAATGGGGCTCGTGGAGGCTACTGAGACCTGTATCAAATCACAGAGCAAAAAAGGAAAGGTCTAAGAAACCAAGCTGGATGAGTAGGGAAGTCTTAGAAAAGGTGATCCCAAAAAAGCAGCATTCTGGAGATACAGGAAATCAGGGAAGGGGAGGAGTATGTGAAGAAGTTCAAAGAAGTTACATGGGGAGTCAGGGTGGCCAAGACTTCCAGGGAGTTGAGGCTGGCACAGGGCATCAAGGACAGGGAAAAGGACTTCTTCAGATACATATGGGAGAGTAGGAGCTGCAAGGACAAGATAGTGAGGATCAGGAAGGATGGGGGTTGGGCAGAGAAAGGGCTGAAACAAGCAGAAGCATTAAATGAATACTTCTGTTTGGTAGTCATGAAGAAGGGCAGGCAACTACCACAGGGGTGGGGAGGGTGGGAAGGGTAACAGATGGGGTGATCACTGAGGGCAGGATATTGGAAGGTCTAAGGGCTCTGATGGTGAAGAAGGCACCAGGACCAGATGGCATACATCCCAAGGTGCTGACGGAAATGGTGGAAGTCATGGCTGGGCCACTGGTGGACCTATTTAACACTTCCCTGGACACTGGGTGCATACCACAAGATTGGAGGATGGCCCACGTGGTACCCCTCAATAAAAGTGGCCCAAAGGATGAACTGGGCAATTACAGACCAGTAAGTCTAACATCCACTGTGGGGAAGCTGATGGAGACAATCCTGAAGGAGAGGCTGGTGTCCTTTCTGGAAGACAATGGGCTCCAGAACTGTCATCAATGTGGGTTTGTCTTGGGAAGATCCTGTCAGACTAACCTGGTTGAGTATTATGACTGGGTAATGAGGGAATTGGACAAGAGCCATGCTGTGGATATCTACTTGGACTTTGGCTTCACAAAAGGCTACGTGTATCTGATGTCACACCTACCCTATATACAGTATCATCCTGTGCCTCATCCTGGGTCCATTTATCTGCACTCCTCCTCCTCCTGGTCCATACAGGAGATGTTGAGCCTAATCCTGGACTCCCTTGTCTTACTCCTAATACCCCACACCTGCCTAAAGGCTTAAAAATAGCCCATATGAATATACGCAGACTCTGCCCAAAAATGGCTGAACTTGAGGTGTGGACCTTACAGATAGCCCCTGATATTTTATATATCTCTGAAACTTGGCTTACGCCAGCTTTTAAGCTGCATGAGGTGGTGCTCCCTGGTTATAATTGCTTCAAAAAGGATAGGGTGGGCAAGAGGGGTGGAGGTGTTCAGATATACTCACAATCTGTTCTGGACACTGTTGAACACTCTGTTTACTATACTGGCCCAAATCTTGTTAAATCCCTATTCATTTCCCTAACTCTTGAAAATGTCAAAAAACTTACCATTGGATGTGTATACCTACCCCCTAACAAAGCTTCCCGAGATCTCAACCCATGTTTAACCTCCCTTGCCAACCTCCCCCACCATGACCTTATACTCTGTGGTGACTTTAACATTGACTGGCTTAATTCCAATGCAGACAAACTGCATACATCTATTGCTGACTCTAACCTAGTACAACTCATTCAGAATCCAATGTATATCATCTCCAAGTCTGGAAAACACACCCTGCTAGAGTAGATGGTCACTAACTGCCCTCAGAAAATCAAAGCCGTAGGTGTCCTCTTGGACTACATAAGTGACCATTCACCTTCATTCTGTATCTGGAGGAATAATTGTCTCAACCCCCCTCTGAAGATCTCTATGGTATGGGACATGTCAAGATTTGATGTTGGTAGCTACATTATTTATTTATTTTATTTATTTAAAAGTTGGTAACCGGGAAAGGCACACTGAGCCGATGCTCGTTTCCAGGTGCGACCCTGGGCAGGGGGTAAGGGTGCAGTACATACATAAAATATATACATCTAAACATATTTGAGATATGAGGACTACATAAAGATAAGAAATGATTACATTTTAAACAAAACTAGAGCCTATCAGTGTACACTAATAATAGCGCAAGAACAAGCAAGATAAGGCTAGTGTCATAGATACAGGATATGCAAGCACAAGTAATATGTGGCTAGGGTTAGGTGGCAAAGGAGGTTAGGTCAGTAACGCCAGTGGTGGGTAGAAAACTAGGGAGGTTGGAAGCATTTACAAGAGGGGAGGGAGGTGCTTGAAATGCTTTTTAATGGAGAGTGTGGTAGGCAGGCTTCTTACAGTGAGGGGAGGGAGTTCCACAGAGCAGGGAGCTGGTGGGCGAAGGCTATTTTCCCTGCTTGTGTATGGGGTGTAGCCAGAGCGAAAGAGCAGTGGTCACATGAGGGCAGGGAGTAGCCAGTGTTGGAAGCTCCATCAATAACACAGACTGGCACCCTATTAAGACCCTCCCTGATATAAATCAAACCCTGGATTTCCTAATTTCCACCCTCACTTGGATTATCAATAACCATGCCCCACTGAAAAAATGTAGATATAAGGGTGTCAAAGCTCCTTGGCTCACTAAGAAAATTAGGTCACTTATGTCCCATCGTGACAAGGCTTGGCGGACCTACAAAAAAGTGGACTGCCCTCTGACTGGCAAGTCTATAGGCAGCTTAGAAACAAGGCAGAAACTCCCTCCATATAGCCAAATGCCACCCCTTCAAATCTCTACAAACTGAGCACCTTTGCAACCCTAAAGAATTTTGGAAACAGGTTAATACCCTTGTAAAATGGAAATCTACTGAAGTACCGAGCTCTATAACTGCCAACGGTATCACCCTTGCTGACCCCTCATCTATTGCATCCAGGTTTAATGATTTCTTTACTAATCTTCACAAAGATACCTCACTCTTTGGTTACTCATCTCCTCTTTTGTATCCGTCTCTTCCTCTTCACTGACTCCTGCCTTAAGACTGCTTCTTCATCTCTACTAACCCTCTTGACCTATGGTGCTTCTCTACTGCTCTCAATGAATTCCTCAACCCTGTATCTCCTCTCCTCTCCCAGGCTAACCATAGGTTGGGAAGGTTTGCATTGGGGGTTAATGCCCATTATCACCACTGCAACATGATGATATTGAATTGTATATACCTTTTCCATGTTCTACCATATTGTTGTATACTACTTTAACACCTTCTCTTGTTATAGTGTCAATTTTTATCTTGGTTCCTCTGTTTTATTGCACTGTGTCGACCCTGAAAAAGGGACTGTATTGTCTCAGTGGACTTACGCGATCACTAAGACTCAAATAAGTAAATAAATAAATCTGAACTTCAGCAAGGCCTTTGCTTCATTGCCACATGGGAGGGTGATGGGGAAAGTTGATATGTGGGGGTGGGGTCTAAGATGGTTAAATGGATTGAGAATTGGCTGCAGGGGAGATAGCAGAGGGTAGTGGTGGGGGGGTGAGTGGGGCACCACAGGGATTGGTACTGGGGCCTGTGCTGTTTGGGATATTCATAGCAGACATCTCGCATGGCATCAGGAATAATATCAGTCTGTTCACTGATGACACCAAGTTGGAGGCCATGGTGGACAACATAGCAGGGTGGCAGGGGCTACAGGATGACCTGACCAAACCTGAGGAGTGATTGGAAGTGTGGCAGTTTGTGTTCATTGTGAAAAGTGCAAAGTACTGCACTTCAGAGCAAAGAACCCAGAGAGGGGTTATCAGCTGGGAGGAGTGCAGCTAGGTACCACCAAAGAGGAAAAGGATCTAAGAGTCATTGTAAAAGAGAAAATGAACAATACAGAGCAGTGCAGAAAGGTGATGGCAAAGGCCAACATGATGCTGGGATGTATTGCGAGAGGAATCTCCTCCAGCAGTAGGGAGGTGATCCTGCCTATCTACAGGTCACTGGTCAGACCACACCAGGAGTACTGCCTGAAGTGCTGGCACCCATATCTGAAGAAGGATGTAAGATTACTGGAAGGGGTACAATGCAGAGTGATGAAGATTATCCAGGGATTGGAGGACAGGCCATACAAGGAGAGGCTGAGAGAGCTGAATATGTACTCCCTGGAGGAGAGAAGGGATTAAGGGGATATGATTGAGACCTTTAAGTACTTAAAAGGGATAAACAAGACATGTACTGAAGAGATATTTAAGCTAAGGAGGGGGAGGGACACGAGAGGGCGTGGTCTTAGATTGGAGGAAGGAAGATATAGGAGAGAAATTAGAAATGTTTTTATAGGGAAGGTTTTGGCAGAATGGAACACTCTGCCGGAGGAGGTGGTATCCTGTAAGACAGTGGGTAGTTTCAAAAGGGTGTGGGAGAGGGTGGGGGGGATAATTGTGATGGAGAGGTGGTGGGGCAGCTGCAAGGTAAGGGTGCTAGCTGCACACTCGGGCAGACTTGGTAGACCATGTGGCCTGTTTCTGCTGGCAAATTCGTATGTTCGTACAATTCCATCCTTTCTGCTTCTTTTCTCCCTAATATATCAGAAGAAGTCCTTCTCCACTTCCTTAATCCCCTGCACTGGTCTTAGCTCTTTATCTGCTTTGGCTGCCCAGACCTCTCTTCTTGCCTCACGAGATTTCTCCGTGTAAGCCTCTCTATCCTCCTCCTTCAGTGCATACTTGTACTTCAGGAAGGCCTCCCACTTTGCTTTCACCTTCTAGGCCACCCTACTGCTATACCATCTAGGTCTCCAACACCTGGAGTTCTTTTTATGAATCTTTGTGCAGGTGATGGCGGACTCTATTATGCCCTTCTTGATGATGGCCCATTTCTGCTCTGCATCCATCCACAGCCTGAGCTTTGCCAGGTGCTCCTGCAGTATGATGCCCATCCTAGTGAAGTCTGCCTTCCTGAAATCCACCACTCTTATTTTTGTCTTGTCTGCATCCTTCCCCGTGTTTATGTAAAGTGGACTGAGGTGGTCACCGCCTGCAAGGGGATCCCTCTCTTCAGTTCCTTGGACATACTCCCCATCCGACAGCACCAAGTCTAGTATGGTTCCCTCTTTTGTTGGCTCTGTGACTCCCTGTGTCAAGAAACACTCCTGGACAGCATCCAAGAGGACCTGCTCCCTGCAACAGGAGGTAGAAGGGGTGCCCCACTCAACACCTGGCATCTCAAAATCGCTTAGGATTACAGTGTTCCGTCTCTCTCCTGCCCTCCTAATCTGTTCCCTTAGCTCCCTATCCAGCTCACTGCCCTGTAATGGTCTGTACACCACCTCCACCCGAACCGTTTCCCCCAGTTGTGTTCTGTAACACTACCCACAGAGCTCCAGTTGCTTCCTCCTCCCCTCCTCCCCGGTGCACATTATCCCATACCTTATGTACAGCTTGCCAGTTTGTGGAAAGCAGTGGGATCCCAGGTAAAAGGTTTCTCTCAAGCACTATGATTTTTACACGTGTAATACAGAGGTCACTGCTTCTCTCACATTTCCTTGCTTCCTTGCACACACATACACGCATGCGCGCATACACACACACACACACACACACTCATTTCTCTCTGTCTCTTTCTCTCTCTCTCTCTCTCTCTCTCTCTCTCTCGTAAGTGCGATCGCTACTTATGTAATTTGATCTTGATAACGAAAGTGTCCAAAAGAAGATGGTTCGTTAACATTTTTTATTATTTGAATGGATAATAAAAAGTTATAAGAAGCATACATTTGTAAACTGACCTGAATATGTCCTGTCAGAAAATCAAACACTAGTTGAAACCAACAACACGTTTTTGTGTGTACTTTGTTAGCCTACTTCATGTGTATTTTCATGAGATTTCAGCTTTGAATGAAGTAAAAGGAATGGTAGCTGGCATATGCATTATACTGCTTTATAGTTTTTTAATCCTGTGGTACTTGGAGCAGCTAATTCCTGTGTCTGCTGCTTTTGAGGAGGGAGTAAAGTTGTTCAATGTTTGATTTAATAAGTTACATAATTAAACAAACTCTGAACAGACCAAATACGGAGTTCTGTGTGCATGTGTGATGACTTGCACATGTGCACTGGTCTCCAGCTGCTATCTTGGACACAGTGGACTGTACCATGTTCCACTGGCCAAAGAAATAATGTGCCCACAGCAGACTATTTTGGAGTTGCAGAATGATCATTCTGCAGCTTCAGAACTGAAGCGTTCCAGGGTGTCAGTTCAGTAGCTTATGTTTTATAGCTACCACAAAATGGCTGGAGGCTCTGCCCACTGCAGCCCTAAAAAGGGTTGAGTAGGCAAAGACATGGGAGTAGTGCAGGGTAACAGATGTGGAGCCGCAGTCTTTCAGGATACGAGGGCTGGTTCAAGGAACATAGATTGGTGATAAATCTTAAAAAAACCAAAACCATGTTCTTCACTCATCCCCAAAACAAGTCCTGCAACTTCAAACTCCTCATTTACTCTGGGTCCTCTTTCCCACTCGAACAAGTTTGCTCCTATAAATACCTAGGGATCCATTTGACCCCTCCCTCTCCTTCCATGGACACGCTGCCTAGCCACTGCCACTAATATCCGATTGGGCATCTTACACGGTATAAACACTGCCTCCCGGAGGCTCTTCAACTTCACAATCACCTCCTCTATCCTGTCCCTAGTGGACTATGGACTGCCGGTGTATGGTGCTGCTGATCAGACCGCACTCCATAAAATTCGCACTACTCTGAATAAGGCCTGCAGGTTAATTACTGGAACACCTAGGCTGACACACACCTGTCTACTGTACGCTAAAGCGCTGGTACTTGATCTTGACGAGCGCCTCAAATATCTGACCTGTACCCTTACAAAAAAGACCCTCCTTGGGCTATCCCCACCAGGATTGACCACCACCATAAGCCGCTCTGTCCCACTAGTTCATACTCGGACCTCTGGGAAAACCTCTCTTGTTATCCCTAGAGCTAGGACCTCTCACAGCCAAAGAGCCTTCAGCTTTAGGGCCCCCTCCTGGTTAAACACACTGCCCCCCTCCATCTCCGAAGCTCCAACTATATCGTGCTTCAAAACTTCATTACGTAACCACCTTATTAACACCCGATGCTGTAATTGCCACTAGTCAAAGCCGTACTCAATACTTATGACAAAGCTTATTACTAAGCTGCTAAGGACAACATAACTCTGGTATTGTTTGCATCAATCCTACCTGTACCAGCTTGTTTGTATCTATGTCTTAAGTTACTGTTATACTTATGTGTTGTACTGTTATACTGTATATTTTCGTTTGTCTTACTGTGACAAGGTACTTTTGTAAATGAGCCTATGGCTCAAAGGTTTTCCAAACTGCTGTTTAAATAAAATAAAAAATAAAAATACCTTCTAGAGACTGAAGTGTGCCCATCTGCATTCACCCCTCTGAGTTGAGGGCAGAAGTTGCTGGACTCTGGGACAAGCTGGAAAGGATGCAGAGGACCCTTTGTCTCACCCAGGGACCACCAAGGATGCTGCCACTACCTCATGGGATGCCTAAGCAGAGGCATAATGGCTGGACCTTTGTGGGCCCTGGGAGGGTGCAGGTGATGCACAGGGTACACATTCCTCAGCCTGTGCCACTAAAAAATTCCTTCACCATACGGGTGGAAAGGGACAGATGGGGTGGCACCTGAGGTAGTGGCTAGGGAAGATGTGGCAGTCCTCAGAAGGGGAAGTCCATAGGTGGGAGGAAGAGACCCCCAGCCAAGGAGGAAGTAGTTGCTAATGTGGGAGTCTATCATTAGGGATGCAGAATCAGGAAAGGAAGCTGGAGAGCAGAGAGAGGTAAAGTACCTCCTAGCACTTTGGCTTAGTGGGATGGTGAGCAGATCCAGTGGATTGCTATACTGGTAGGACACAAGAAGGAGTTGGATGTCAATGTACACCTGGAGAAAAATGACATGACAAGGGATGGGGTAGTGTAAAATGCTGAGTGATTCCAGGCAGCTGGGAAGGGGCCTTCAGCAGGAAGTGTGCACAGTGGCATTGGCTGAGGTGTTGCCTATGTAAGGCACAGGGAAGAATAGGGTAGTTTGCAACAATTAGTTGAAGGAATGGTGCAGGGAAAAGGGCTTCAGGTACATTGGAGGCTGGGGGCCAGCCTGGGTGGATATGAGCCTCTACAAAGGTGAAGGCCAGCATTGTAGAAACATAGATTCTGTTGGCAGAAAATAACTGGTATGCCCATCTAGTCTGTGCTTTTTTTCTTACCTATTCCTATGCCACTGACCCTATCTGGTTCACTGGTGTCCCTCACCCTGTTCCTTTATCTAATATGTCCCATGCCTATCTCATGCATGCTTGAAGCTCCCCATAATCTTTGGCCCCCACTATCTTCTTTAGCAAGCTGTTCCAGTCATCCACCACCCTTTTGTTTTTTGTTTTTTTCCACCTCCCATGCTTCGCTGGCCCCCACTTCTTCGGGCTCCACAAGTTCCCCCCGGCCCCACTGCCCTTACCCAGCCCTCTTCTGGTCCTCAGATTGCAGCTGATCCCCGGGATATCCCAGCGTATCCCTTCGCTGGGCGGGTCCCCCTCCTCCAAGGGGGAAGGGCACCGGGGTAGAGGGGATGTCCCCAGCACACACTACTTAGGGCCCGGGGATGCTGCTGAGGAACAGGAGGCCCTGGGAAGGTACTGGAGGCACTCAGGGAATGGAGAGCCATCATCCGGCGGCCAGCGAGCAATTTCTCCATTTTTCTATTGGGGGGCAGTGTAGTGACATCATGGCATACGCCAACGTCTGCTCCTCCCCCAGTTAACTTTTTGGGCTGTGCATCCTGTGATACTCCCAGCCTCCACTAGGAGCCAGCAGGTGCCGGACCAGTCCCTCCCTCCCGGAGAAGAGAGCTGTCTATAGGATGCCGATCCCCGCCGGCCCTCCAGTGACCCGGGCTCATTCCCGAACCAGGATTGACTGACGTCACCAGCGGAAATCCAACCGCTGCACCAGTGGGCTGGCATCCACCACCCTTTCCATGACGAAGTATTTCCTCATATCCCTTTTGGACTTCTGGGAGGTTCAAGTGAGGACCAGTGTTTTGCTACACTTTCCTGTGTTTGTGGAGAAGATGCAGGTTGCAGGATTGCATTGCCCATTTTATTTTTACTAAAGGTATGCCACCTACTGCCTAAAAAAGTTAAATCTTTTTAGTTCAACTTTTTGCACTCACCAACTGGTTCGGTCAGTCTGTCTCTCCTGTTTCTCTCGACCACATACAGGAGGAAAGCCGCAAAGAGGTGGTCGCTGTAGCTGTATCTATCTGCGAGTGAGGAGGTTGGTCGAGTGGCTGCAACAGGGGAGGAGATTTTTCAGAATCTCAGAGGAGCTTTTCCAAAGAAGTTCTGTCTGAACTCAAGAAAAGGGTTTTCATGATAGCCCGGAGGACTTACATAGGGGAGTTTATTCAATGTTTATTTCATGTAATCGTATTATAAATTAGTTCTCATTTTTAAGTGCGTCACCAGTACCGTAAGTGTAGTTAATAGGCAGCTAACTTTTTTCTTATTTTTTATCAAGTTTTAACTGTTCATAACAATATAAACTAAAATAAAACAAAGGAAGTTGATTTATATTTCGTACCACAGTCGCGCTCCTGGTCACATGACCTATCCCTTCTTAATGTACATGCCCAACTTTGGCATTTTAATCACTCTAGTCGCCATCACAGCCTTTCAGCACAGCTTGTTTCACCGAAGTGCGCTTTCCTTTTTAATCGTTAATATCCTGATTTGGGAGCCAAAAGGACTTCTGGCTTTCTGGTCTCCCTCTGCTTGAATATGAAAGCAGCTTTTCTTTTTTCAGCCAGCATTAAGCTAGTCCAGAGTTTTTCTGACAACGTATTGATAGCTCTTGTACCTGTTGCTCAAAAATCTATTGTACAATAGCTACCTGGCTGTCAATGCCATCAGGAATCCTGATTTACTTTTGTCTTATATGGAGCGGAAACACAAGTAAGCTTTATACTTTTAATAGATTGTATTTTATACCCTAGCTGGACTGTTAACAATGGTTACCCATCGTATGGTATCATATTTCTTTTGATTTACTTTTTAAATTACAAAGTAAGAATCTAGAAACTTCTTAAGACAGTATAGAAAAGTTCTGAGCCATAGATGCATTTAATTCTCAACTTAAGCATATATTAGAATATTTTATAACACCATTACTATAGCGCTTTTTGCTTCACACAAAATTTCATTCACAGAGTTATTTTGTTTTTGACTTAGTGACTTAGAGAACCATGTTAGTTATTACATGTTGAGCCCCGGACAGGAGTTGTGTATTGGCAAGCTGCCACCTTTATAGAGGATGTGGTTTAAAGCACTTCTTGACTAAGACCTCCTTGGACATAGAAATACTTGGAAGACCCACAAATTCTGGGCTTACCTTTTAATACTGTCAAAGACAGAAGAATAGCACAAGCCACTGAAGGTTGAGACTATACTCATAATTTAGTTTACTACGAACTAAAAGTGTCAGGACTCCGTGTGACACAGTCTAGAATCCTCAATTTACCCAATGGACTTTTAGATCTCTTTTCTTAGTTGCACTATTTTACCTTGGGCTGCATATTTTTTTTTCTGGCTAATACATCTTTAGTGGTTATTTATTTCTATTTTAATACAATGAAATGGTCTTAACTAGAAGGCAAGCTGTGGAAACATGCATAGACACTGTTACTACAATACAAATATACAATGTTAAAACCTCATCTATTCATAACTCTTGTATCACTATAAATGATACTGGTGATGTGGTACTGATGAATGCGTCTAGTGATGTGTTCTTGCAAAACCCACAAAATGAAATGTGTAAATGTAAAAAAGCGAAGAATAAAAAGTTAAAGCTTTTAAAAAGCAAAAGTAAAAAAGTCAAAAGAAATGAAGGATAAAAACATTAAACGTCAGAGTAAAACCAGAGCTAGGCAGACAAACATTAGTGATCATTTTGAGAAACCTAGTACTGTGGGTGCAAAGGTACCTCTGTCTCTGAATGTTTCTCCATCAGTTGTTTCAAACAAATCTGAAGGTTTATTGAACATAGTGAAGACCCCCCCCCCCAAGTAATGTCAAGGCTGTCTTCTACTCTGAAAGTCTTTGATAATGACAATTTCTCTTTTTATGTAGATGTCAGTAGTAGTTTCACAGACACTCCAGTAGAAACAGTAAAAACAAATGTAAAACATAGTGCTGAATCAAGTAAACTATGCAGCCCCCATATTAAAGAAGCTTCTATAAATTTATATTGTGATACTCTTTCTGATATATCTGAGTCCTTGGCTTTTTCCCCTGACTCAATCAATGTTTCCGTTAACAGGAATGTGAAATGGAGCACAGAGTTAAACATATAACAAACGAGTTAAATGAAACTATCAGCAGTTTGAAAAAAAATGGTTGCAATGAGTGCAGCAAATAAACCAGAAACCCCTTCATGTCTTCAATTACATTTTAAAGACAATAAAAATTATTCAGTGGCGTCTTATCCTTTTAGTAGTGATGAAGATCTTAAAAACGTTATGAGGAACCCATATGCTGCACACTTGATCTTAGACCAATTGGTCATAGTGTATAATGAAATTGAAAACCTTAAAGGCAATATTGCCATTAACGGATTTAGACTGGATAATATATTAACCAAATTAGATAAAGTAGTGCCACAGGTTGGCTCTCCTTCATTAATTATGGAAGAATCTCCCCAATCAAGACCAGACTTCTCCTCAGTCTGCATCCCAGAAACTCTCCCCAAAACCTTTTTGAAAAGAGTGAAGAAGAAAAAGTCCAAAAATGCATCTCCACTAACTTCTGAATCCTGTTCTGTAGTCATGCAGGCAGTTGAGCACAGGTGTTCCTCCAGAAAAATATAAGACTGAAGCAGCTGATGAAGTTTTTTTTTTATACTCAGTTTATTAAATACATTAACTGGTTACATACACTTTATTAACCAAGTATTATACAAGCTGACATTGACATACATAGAAACATAGAATTTGATGGCAGATAAGGACTGCTTGGCCCACCTAGTCTGCCCATTTTCCTACTTAATGGATAAGCTGCAGATCCTAGTTAACCAACAGCTAACTTCCTCATCCTACCTCCCACTAGGACTGCCTTATGTCTGTCCCATGTAATTCTTGAATTCAATCACTGTTCTTGACTTCACGACCTCCTCAGGGAGGCTGCTCCATGCATCGACAACCCTCTCCGTGAAAAAATACTTCCTCACATTACCTCTGAGCTGTCCCCCCTCTATTTTCAAATTGTGCTGCTTTGTTTTTGCACATCTCTTTTTCTGAAAGATGCTACCCTCTTGGACTTTGTTGATTCCCTTGAGGTACTTGAAAGTTTCTATCAAGTGCCCTCTCTCCCTTCTTTCCTCAAGGGTATACATATTAAGCTCCTTTAGTCTTTCTTCATATGTCTTCTGGTGCAGACCCTGCACCATTTTTGAACCTCCTCTGGACAGCATCCACTCTGTCTATGTCTTTGCGGAGATGGGGTCTCCAGACTGCACACAATACTCCAGATGGGGTTTCACCAACTGTCTGTACAGAGGGATAACAACTTCCTGTTTTCTACTATTGATGCCTCTCCCTATGCATCCCAGTATCCCCCCAGCCTTCCTTACTGCCTTCTCACACTGCTTTCCCACCTTTACATCATCTGATATAATTACCCCCAGGTCCTTTCCATTTTTACTGCTGTCAGTATCTCACCCCCCATTGTGTACTCTTCCCCTGGGTTTTCGTTTCCCAGGTGCATTACCTTGCACTTCTTTGCACTGAATATGAGCTGCCATACATTTGACCATTCCTCCAACCTTGCCAAGTCCCTTCTCATCCTTTCCACTCCATCTTGTGTATCAACCCTGTTGCAGATCTTTGTGTCATCTGCAAAGAGACATACTTTTCCTTCCAGTTCCTCTGCAAAATCACTTATAAAGACATTAAAAAGGACTGGTTCCAGTACTGAACCCTGCAGTACCCCACTAGTAACCCTCCTTTCTTTACTGTGGACTCCGTTTACTACCACCCTTTGCATCCTGTTGTCTAGCCAATTTTTTATCCAGGCTACCACCTTGGGACCCTCTCCAAGGCTGGCTAACTTGTGCATCAATCTTTTCTGTGGGACTGTATCAAATGCCTTGCCAAAATCTAGGTAGGCCATGTCCACTGCCCCTCCTTGGTCAACTACTTTGGTCACCCAGTCAAAGAAATCTATTAGATTTGTCTGACATGACCTTCCCATTGTGAATCCATGCTGCCTAGGGTCCTGTGCCCCACTGGCCTCTAGGTACTCAACAATTCTTTCCTTCAGAAGTGATTCCATCATTTTCCCTACCACTGAGGTCAAACTAACTGGTCTGTAGTTTCCTGCATCTGTCCTGCTCCCACTTTTGTGAAGAGGAATCACATCTGCCCTCCTCCAGTCCTCAGGTACCACCCCATCCTACCATGATTTGTTAAAGAGAGTAGTCAGCGGTGTCACTAGTTCTCCCCTTAGTTCTTTTAGAATTCTGGGGTGAATCCCATCAGGCCCCATTGCTTTGTCCACCTTCAATTGTATTAGTTCTTTCAGAACTTTTTCTTCTGTAAATGGACTGGTATCAGCCCCATCTTCAGAGTGTTTCTCTTGTTTGGTTTAGGTACCTCCACCTCCTCTTCTTTTGTGAATACTGAGCAGAAATATTCGTTCAGTATCCTTGCTTTTTCACTGTCACCCTCTGCCCACATTCCCTTCCCTTTATTAAGCCTCAGTATCCCTCCTTTGGTCTTTCTTGCTCCTTAATGTATCTATAAAGGTCTTATCCCTTCTTAACAGAGTTGGCTATCCTTTCCTCGGTTTGGGCTTTTGCTATTCTGACTGCCTTCCCTCTTTCTGCTTTAACTGATAAAGTTCTCCATCCTGCTCCTTCTGTGTTTCCTTATATTTCCTGAATGCTATCATTTTCTCCTTAACCTTCTCTGCCACCTCTTTTGAGAACTATGGTGTTTTTTTCCTTCATTGTATTTTGTTGATTTGCTTTACACAAAGGCTTGTTGCCTCTGTGATGGCTGTTTTGATTACTCCCCATTGTTTCTCCACCCCTCCTCCTTGCCTGTTTGCTAGTGCTTTTCTGAGGCACTCTCTCATTTTCCCAAAGTCAGCCCTCCTAAAGTCCAATACTCTTGCTTTTGTATGGCTTGACTGTACGGCTGTGTTTATCATGAACCACACTGTTTGGTGGTCGCTTGTTCCCAGATGGCTACCCACTTCTAAATTTGAGATTCTTTCTCCATCCCCATTTGAGAGTACCAGGTCTAAGATTGCTCCCTCCCGAGTGGGTTCCAATACTAACTGTCTGAGGCATGCCCCTTGTAGGGCATCAAGAATGACCCTGCTCTTGGATGTGTCTGCAGCAAAGGTGCTCCAGTTAACATCTGGCATATTCATGTCCCCCCTCAACAATATCTCCCCTTTTTCTGCCATTCTAAGGATGCCTTCTATCATTTCCTTGTCCATTCCCTCCCCCTGAGATGGGTGCCTGTATACACCCCCCATGTGGATTGTGGTGCCATTTCCTGTCTCCAGGGTGACCCAGAGTGCCTCATCTTCTCCCTGTTTACTCTTCAGTTCTGTTGCTTTGATCCCTTCCTTTACATAGAGAGCTACTCCTCCTCTTTTACCCTCCCTGTCCCCCCTGTAGATTGTATATCCTGGTATGTTGACATCCCAGTCATGGTTCTCTGTGTACCATATTTCTGTGACTGCCACAATTTCCAGGCAACCCTCTTCCATCAAGGCCACCAGTTCAGGGAGCTTGTTACACATACTACGGGCATTGGTACTCATCACCCTCCACTTTTTGATGGCCTTACCCCTTTTAGCCCAATCTCTATCCTTACTGCCATACATTAATAATGGATTAGCATTCAACTTACTGTCCATTTTTCACATACTTTTTCCTCACAGTCCTCTTATTCATAACAGTAAAAGGAAAAGGAAGAGAAAAGAACAAAAAAATAAAATTAGAATTTTGGGATATGTTCACCATATGCATCGAATAATCAATTATTCCTGGTTTCCTTTAGTCATTAATTAAAGAACAGAGAAGAGAGTCATCTGGCCTGGAAGGGGCGCACCTTAATTTCTACATTTAGACCCAAGAGCCACTCCAGTCCCCCAGTGGGCACGGGTTCAAGCAACCCAACCCACAGCCATTGTCCCACGGTTCCCTGTAAGCAAGTCATAGACTGGGTTCCTGAAATCCTTCATAAAATAACCACCGAGTCCATCTTTGTTGATACAATTGCATTTTTTGATTGAGGTTGATTATTAACTTTTCCATCCTATGTATAGATTCAGTCACCTCCCCCCATTCCTTTACCCCTGGGGCCTGTGGTCGAAGCCAATTTCCGGTGATAGTTTTTAACGCTGCAGCTACTAAAATTACACACAAGTATTTTGCGTCCCTATTCCCAGGGATGAGGCCTAGCACAAGGTGCTCCAGGCCCAACTGGGTCTGTATCATGAATACATGTTTCAAATGGAAAGTCACCTTCCTCCAAAATGGAGCGATGACAGGGCAGGACCAAAAAATGTGGGCCTGTGTGGCATAGCCTTCTCCACATGGCCTCCAACATTTAGGTGTGGCTCCCCCTGTGAAGTGGGCTGCTTGGGCCAGTACCAAAAAATATCAGGACCTCAGTTTCCAACAGAAGTCCCTCCATGTCAGCGATCCAGCTGTGGACCATGTGCTCCTCCTCATCAAGGACCAGGGCTTATCTGTGATGGGGATTGTCAGGTCTTGTTTCCATTTGTGTTTCAGGTATTGGGATGAGTTTTCCATGTCAACTATATATCTAGCATATAACAATGAGATGGCGTGGTCTGCACATCGATGACCCCAAATCTTTGGGAACAAAGCGTTTCCCACCTGATCAGGATCCTCCATCACCGATTCATTTACCCTTATGTTCAAGTAGTCTCTCAGCTGATAGTACCTGATTCTATCTATCTGGTGCAAACCGTGTTTCTCCTGCATGGCTTCAAAAGAAAACACTGTGTTACCCACCATCATTTGGTAGGGTGCACAGAGGCCCCCTTCATCTGATACCATTTGTCAAGAGTGGCTGGCACAAACTGTGGATCATAAGCCCACCATCTATATTTACAGAGTTGCCTATGGGTAGTACCATGACATATACCCCTCTTCCAACCCTCTATGATGGCTTTAGTGCCAGAAAAGCCCTTAATTCCATTGGGCTCCTGCACTTTAAATAGTTCTGCCTACATAGGGGGATTGCCCTGCCTCCAGAGGTCTAGTCTCTTCCAATGTGCATCATATTCTTGGTTGCACCAAAGAAGAGCAATTCACATCTGAGCTGCCACCAAACAGCCCTGTAGACAGGGAAAGGCATGGCCTCCATCTGCCTTTGGGAGATAGATGAGAGTTTTTCATGTTCTAGATTTCTTACCCCTCCAGTGGAAGGAGAAGAACATCCCCTGCCAATTTTCCAAATCCACTCGGGCAACCACACAGGTGACACACTGGAACAAGTAGAGGAGGCATGGCAGTGTGTTCATCTTAAGGGTCTGCACCCTCGCGCACACCGATAATGGGAGTAGTGACCATCTCTGGAGATCATGCTTTCGTTTTCTTATTCTAACCCCAGTAATGCTCAGAATATTCATAACTTTGTGCAGTCAGCCTGGTGGGTTGGACTGCCCGGAGAGATGGAACACATGCAAATGATGGAATTCTTTGCATGTGAGCATCTTTCAAATACTGTCTCTACCAACTGTAGTGTTCTAAACCCTTCAGATTTTTCTCTCCGCCTGAAAGTCTGGTCGCTCGGAGTCTCTGTCGCCCTCATTCGCATGAAGAAGATAGAAAAAAAATCACCAAAACCATAAGTATATTTAGTTTCTTTTACTGCCTCTACTAATTGTTAGTTTACATCTAGTTTATTATTTAAATAGTTGTTTTCCTTGGTTTCTGGTGGTTCGGCATACCCGTGAGGGATCCGAGTTAGTTTTAGCTTTATTTCAGTTCTCTGACTAAAGAACCTATTCATTATCGCTAATTTTTGGTCCTTAAAAACTTTAGTTGTAACCATTTTTTATCATTGACAGAACTGCTGAACCGGTTCACATTTTATCTCCTACCTCGGATCATTTAGCGGTTGGGGTTTTTCATCTTGCTTTCACCATGACTGAGAAACCTAAGAAGAGAACCGGGGAGCCTGGGTTTAAAAACTGTTTAAAGTGTGGAGATGTGTTTGCCAAGGCAGACAAGCACACTTTATGTGTAACTTGTCTGGGTTTTGAACATTTGGACCAGGAATGTGAAATATGTAAAACTTTCCCAGAAAAAACTGTTGAAAAGTGCCTTGAAAGGCTTAATAAAAAGTTTCCTAGGGGTCCCTCAGACTCTGACCAGCTGACACCCCAGTCTGCTGTGGTTGAAGCAACAAGTGCTACTACCCCTGCCCCTGATACGGGTGAAAAAGGGGCAAAAAGATGGAAAGAATCGGCTGACTCTCCAGTTCCCTCAAAGAAATTTAGGAAACTCAAGCATGCAGAATCCTCCCCTGCTAAACCAGGGACTTCTGTGCAGCTGCCTGTAATGGCTTCAGCTCAGGAGGTAGCTCAGGCATTTAAAATTATTCAGGCTCTGCAGGGCATCATCCCTCAGCCTCCTGCCCCTTCTCATGGTCCCCAGGTTGCTGCTACTGTGTTGCCCCCTGCTCTGGAGCAACATTATTTTGAAGAGGATGAGGAGCCTTATGAGGAGGATGAACCTATCCCTCCAGAGGTGTCCCCTGAGCAGGAATTTGGCTCATCTCTCAGGGTATCTGAGGATTTTTCCTCCCATTTTTCCTTCATAAGGAAAGTGGCAGATGCTTTAGATATTGCCACAACAGAACAAGTGGAAGATGTGGAGGAGATTGAGTACCTTAATATGATGGGTCTAACACCCACAAAGGCCCTCCTCTTCCCAGTATATAAATTTTTCAAGAAGGATGCTATGAAGCTCCTCCAGACCCCAAATTCTATTCCTCCAACTGACAAGAGAATAGATGAAAAATACCAGCTGGGCAGGGAGGGAGCTGACTTCCTCTTCTCCCATCCTGACCATCAAGGGGTAATACAGCAAGCTGCCTGTGATAAAGCTAAAGTCCCTCTGTCCTCACACCCACCGGACAAGGAATCCAGAAAATTGGACAGTATGGCCAAAAAGGGCTATTTGTCAGCCTCATTGGCCATGAGACAGGCTACTTTTCAAGCTTATGCTGCCCAGTATCAGAAATCCCTGTGGCAGTCGGTACTGGTAATGTCCATGAAAGCCACCTCACCTTTGTCAGATGACCTGGCTGAAACTGCCAGGTTTGGGCTAGAGCTGGCCAAGTACCAATTACAAATGGCTGCTGATCTAAATGACACTGCAGCCAGATGGATGGCTAATACAGTGGCTCAGAAGAGGTTTGCTTGGCTTAAGGCTACAAACCTCACTCAGGATACCCAGTCAAAGGCCCTGGATTTCCCATTAGAAGGAAATGCGCTCTTTGGGGAGTCCACAATGGCCTATATGAAAAAGGTAGATGAATATAAGGCTACTTATAGAAGTAACTCTGCTAGAGACAGAGATTCTTCATCCACCAGGCCCTATGGAAGGGGGGCTAGGGGTCGTTCTTTCTTGTCAAGACTCTTTTTCCACCCAGTAGCCATGCCCCAATACCAGCAGTACCCCACAGGGCTACTCAAGGGTAGGGTAGAAGGGCTCTAGGCGAGGCGCTCAGGCACAACCTCAACCCCAGCCTAAACAGAACCCCTGTGATGCAGGCCGTCTTCTCCCTACCTGTTGGAGGCAGATTGTCCCATTTCCTCCCCCTCTGGTCAACCATCACCACAGACAAGTGGGTGTTGGAGGTAGTGAGCAAAGGTCTGTCTCTGGACTTCAAATTTCTTCCTCGAAAAAAACCCAGGGTTTCCACCTCCCCACCCCTAGCACAAATTTCATTGCTAGAGGCACAGGTTCAGAAGCTGCTTCAGCTCAAAGCAGTGAAACTAGTCCCTGCAACCCTGAGAGGAAGAGGTTTTACTCCAGATACTTCCTAACAACAAAGAAAAATGGAGAGTGGCGGACAGTTTTGGATCTCAGAGCTTTAAACAAGCACCTGAAAAAGCCAAAGTTCAAAATGGTAACTTTGGCTCGGATTCTGCCAACAATCCAAAAAGGGGACTGGCTGGCATCTCTGGATTTACAGGACGCTTATTTCCACATCCCCATAAAAGAATCTTTTCAGGAAATTTCTCAGATTCAGACTCCCATCAGGTCATTATCAGTTTGCAACCCTGCCCTTCAACCGTTTCTCTGCACCAAGGGTGTTTACAAAATGCCTAGCAGCTGTGGTGGCATTTCTTCGAAGACAGGGAGTAACTGTCTTCCCATACCCGGACGACTGGCTGGTGGTGGGCAAATCACCAGAACAAGTCACAACCTCTCTAAAGCTCACACAGGATCTTTTGGAGTCCTTGGGTTTCATAGTAAACCAGAAAAAATCTGTCTTCACCCCTACACAGACTTTACAGTTCATGGGGCAGAGATCAGCACTCTACAGGCCAGGGCCTTTTTACCACTAGACAGGGTGCAAAGCCTTCAGGTCACAGCAAATTCCTTCAAGTTGCACAGTCAAAAAACAGCCAGGCAATTCCTGCAGCTCTTGGGTCATATATTGCTGCATCCACGGGCACAGTGCAGGGTTCCAGGTTTCACATGAGAGACATCCAGTTTCACCTCAGGAATCACTGGAGTCAGAAAAAAGATCCCTTTTCAAAACTCATTCCAGTGACAAGGCCTCTGTTACAAGCCCTCTTGTGGTGGAAAAAGGAATCCAACCTAAAGCAGGGAGTCCCCTCCCAGAAGGAGGATCCTTCACTAGTCCTCACAACAGTTGCATCCCTTCTGGGCTGGGGTGCCCATCTAGGGGAGCACACAACTCAGGGTACCTGGTCAGAGGCAGAGTCCCTCCAGCATATAAATTTACTGGAACTCAGAGCAGTGCGGCTGGCACTAAAAGTTTTCTCTACACTGGTAATGGGCAAGGTGGTACAAGTCAGAACAGACAATACCACCACTATGTATTACATAAACAAGCAGGGTGGCACCAGATCAGGTTCCCTATGCACAGAAGCCGTGAAAATTTGGACTCTGGCATATTCTCTAAAGGTGTCCTTACAAGCCATCCATCTGCCAGGAAAAGACAATATCTTGGTAGACACACTGAGTGGGCTCAATCAGTCCCATCACGAATGGACACTGAACAAGCAGGTGGTGTGGGTAATTTTCAGCAGGTGGGGTGTTCCAGAGATAGACTTGTTCGCATCCCACCAGAACCACCAGTTGCCTCAGTATTGTTGCAGGCCACCAGTCCAGGGCACAATTCCTCTGGATGCCCTGGTACTGGATTGGTCAGGCAAGTTTCTCTATGCCTTTCCCCCTTTTCCTCTGGACTTCAGGGTACTGCTGAAGCTCAGATCCCTTTCAGCTTCTTTGATCTTGATAGCCCCAGATTGGCCCAGGCAGCCATGGTACTCTCTTCTGCTCTCCTTGGCAGTGAGCAAGCCAAGAAGCTTGAATCTCAGGCACAATCTTCTGACCTCCAATCAGGGAACATTACTGTTCCCAAATCTCAAGTCCCTCCACCTCAAGGCATGGCTCTTGAGGAATTAGAGTATGCAGACTTGAATCTTTCTGAAGCTGTATTAGATATCTTGAAGCCTTCCACTAAGAAAACTTATTCTGCTAAGTGGAAAAGATTCTCCTTCTGGTGCTCTGGTAGAAACTTCGCCCCAAATGATGCAGGGGTCTCAGTGGTGTTGGATTATCTGACTCACATTCACAAGGTCTACAACCAAGTTCTTTAAGAGTTCATCTTGCAGCAGTATCTGCATACCTTTCTGCTAGGACAAGGGTGTCTGTAGCATCAGATCCCATTTTCAAAAGATTTTTTAAAGGCCTGATGCATTTGCACCCTCCTCACAGGGCACCAGTGCCCGCTTGGGATCTTAATATATGTATAGCCAGATTGATGAGGGCTCCTTTTGAGCCCATGGCTACAGCCTATTTAAAGTATGTTACCTGGAAAACAATTTTCCTGGTAGCAATTACCTCAGCAAGAAGAATCAGTGAGCTTCAGGTTCTCTGTGTTGAGCAGGACTACATTTCCTTCCACACGGATAAGGTAGTCCTCAGAACAAACAGACAATTCCTTCCCAAGATTGTTTCAGATTTCCATGTGAACCAATCAATCACTCTGCCTGTCTTCTTCACAGACCATACAAGCTCTGGTGAAAGAAGGCTCCACAGTCTGGATGTGAAAAGAGCTCTCAGCTACTACATGACAGCTACTAAAGGCCATAGGCAAGACAAGAAACAACTTTTCCTTACATATGGGGATGTCGGAATGGGCAAACCAGCATCAGAAAGATCCATTTCTCGGATTGTCCAGTGTATCCAATTCTGCTACATTAAAGCAGGTAGGGAGTCTCCAGCTGGGCTGAGGGATCACTCAACAGGAGGAACAGCTGCTACTCTTGCAGCTGCCAGGGAGGTGTCATTATTGGACATTTGTAAAGCAGGTACTTGGAAATCAGTACACACCTTTACAAAGCATTATAACTTGGATGTTTTGTCCAGAAGTGATGCCAGGTTTGGCACAGCAGTCCTGCAAAGTCTGTTTCCAAAATAGAGTTCTGTGCCCACCTCCAGGGGGTACTGCTTGGTAGTCTGCACAAAGTTATGAATATTCTGAGCATTACTGGGGTTAGAAGAAAAAATTACTTACCATAGTAATCTTCTTTCTTCCCAGTGATGCTCAGATATTCGTAACTCCCTCCCATCCTCCATTCCAGAACTTCAGCCTCTGCATTCCGCATGCTACTGCCACGTAGCCATACCCTTCTGGGTACACTTCTCTATGCTAAATAGATTTTAAGAGAGTTTTCTGTCTCTCTTAATAGTTATCTCACTGTCTGGTGAACACCATCATTATAAATATAGTCCCTCCCTTGGAGGTTTTTTGAAGTAAATTGTTATTAGGCTAATCCTAAAAAAAAAAAATTTCAATTAATTAATTAATTGCCGGATTTTTTCATATTGCCTGACTTCCAGGCTTCTTACAAATCTGAAGGGTTTAGAACACTACAGTTGGTAGAGGCACTATTTGAAAATTGTTCACGTGCAAAGAATTCCATCATTTGCATGTGTTCCATCTCTCCGGGCAGTCCAACCCACCAGACTAACTGCACAAAGTTATGAATATCTGAGCATCACTGGGAAGAAAGAAGATTACTATGGTAAGTATTTTTTTCTTATAGGTGGATAGTTCAACTCCCCCAGGTGCGCATTATCATTTCCTAGTGTGACCCCTAGGTACTTGATCATGGTCTGGTCCCACAACATTGGCTATTTTGTTCTAATTTCCTTATCCGGGGTGTAATGGAAACCTAGTATTTCGGTTTTTGTTTTATTCAACCTATACCCAGCTAGTTCTGAGAATAGCTGATGAAGTTAGCCATAGTATTAACAAACAAGTCAATCAGCTGCATGATTATAATAATGACACTACTAGGGAATGTAACATTTGAGGGGAAACCAACAAATCGACACTATTTTTGTGCAGCTAAAAAATTTTGATATGGAGTTGAAGGCTTTCAGAGATGATTGGCAGACGTTGTGTAATAAGACTAACTTGGGGTTTTCTGATCCACTTAAATTAACTCCTACTTCCAAAGGAAATGATGAGTATCCTATTGATGGCAAAAGCAATGGGACTTTTGCTTGATATTTCAGAGTGTGCAATTTTGAGCTTATATGGATATAAATGGGAGAATTCAAATTCTCACACAAATAATAGGGAGAAGATTGTGCATCTCTTAAGGGCAGCCACTGGTGCTGATATTCTGGATACAGACATCATGCAAATATGGAATGACATGGATGTTGATGGAAATAAATTTATATATATATATTTTGCTCAGCTGTTAGGGTTGCTAACCAAATTTAGTTAAATCTGTTGGAGGATACTTTTATAACAACGTGTCAATGTGGCAACCTGGTGTAGGAGGATGTCGGGGTGGGGAGTAGAGCTGCAGGGGAGGAGCTGGTGGCAGGGGATGGGGGACTGCTACAGGAAGCAGAGGTGGGGTTGGCAGCAGGGATTGGGGGACTGCTACAGGGGACCGGAGGACAGCAGACATACCAGGGTAGACAGGATAGTTGACTGCAATGGTTGTGGGGTGGCTATCTGGATGGGAATACTGTAGAAGACAGGGGGGGTGTTCTGTTTGCCTCAGGCTAAGGGGATTTGAGGCAACGGTCCAGTTGCTAGGGAGGGAGTTAACAAGGATTATAGGAGGGAGGGAGAGCATTGGAGCAGGATGGTCACCTCCTTGGGGGACCAGGGGTACTGCACCAGTGGTATCATGGAGGATAGGGGATGGGATGAAAAATTTTAGAAGCAATAAGGGGGAACCTTGGGATGGCACTAGGGGAGATGCATTCAGTAGTTGCTCAGGAAATAGGTTTGCTGTACTGGCTTTAGTGGTGGATGATGAGGGAGGGGCTCTCCAGGAAGGGGCAAGAGGGAAAGAGGATAGACAAAATGTAGGGGGCAACTGTCTGTCAGAGAATGGGGCAGGGGGGAGAAAGGTGAAAATGGATTGGAGTAGACAGGAGAACATGGGGGCAGAGCAGAGGAGTCAAAAGGGAAGAAGGGATCCAGAGAGGATGGGAAGGAGGTTTATAAGGCATGGAGATTCATAGGGGGTGAGTATAGCTGGAGGGTCAGTTCAGTGGGATAGGGTGGGGGCTTGGCTGGGGGCAGATCAAGTTGCAAGTGTGCAGGACAGGGTGGATGTTTAAGGTGGGGGTAGGGATAGTAGGACAGTACAGGGGAACAGTGGGGAGAATGGGAGGGGTCTTAGTGCTTGGGGACTCAATCCTAAAAGGGGTCAGATGGGGAGGGAAGGGAGAAAGGCATAGTCGGATATGGGTGGAATCAGTACCCGGACTGACAGTGGGTAGGACGGGACAGTCCTTGCTCAAGTGTGTTAGAAGGGGAAGAGACAAACCGTGTGCGGTGGTGCACGTAGGCACAAATGACTTGGGGTACAGTACGGTTGAATTGGTAAGGGAGAGGTTAGAGGAACTGGTGAGCTTGTGTTTGGAGGTAGAGAGTTCAGTGGCCTTCTTGGAAGTGCTCCCAGTACCCAGGGCAAGCTCGGCAAGGAAAGAAAGGATAGAAGAATTTAACTCTTGTCTGAGAGAGTGGTGTCAAACCCTAGAATATGGGCTGGTGGGAGGCTGGGGAAACATCTGGGATAACAGTGATCTGTATGCAAAGGACAGATTGCATTTGAGTAAGGTGGGTCAGGAAATCTTGAAAAAAGACTGTGGGAGAAAATAGCATCAAGGGTGGAGTTAAACTAGGTATGGGGGGAGGTGAGTGTGCAACAGGTATGCAGGGCTGCCGGATAAGTGAGCCAAATGAGCTAACCCCCCATGCTAACAGGGATGGTACCAAGGTAGGGCCACAGGGGAGGAATCAGGATGAGGGGGAATGGGTTAAGGTAAGGAAGGGAACTGAGTGGAGGAAGGTCTCCCTGAATGCAAGAGCCTGGGGAGCAAAACAGAGTTACAGGTTCTCCTGGCTGTCAGGATGGTGGACATTGCTGCCATCATGGAGACTTGCACCACACAATACCAGGACTGGGATCCGATGATCCCATGGTATAGGATATATAGAAAAGACAGAGAAATAGAGAGGGGGGAGGAGTTGCAATTTACGTTAGAGAAGAAATAAGGTGTGCAAGGGATGAGGGGGAGAAGGGTAAAACAGGGGCATTATGGATGCAGTTCCTTGATTATAAAAGTAGGATACTGTGAATGGGGGTGGTGTATAGACCACCAACTCAGACAGATGACTTGGAAAAGGAGTTAGTGGAGCAGATTAGAAGGGTATGCAGGAAAGGGAACATGGTGATCATGGGGGACTTCAATCTACCGGGAGTGGATTGGGGAACCCCAGCCACCTCAAGCGCAAGGGAGCAGGTGCTATTAGATGCATTCCAGGATAGCTTCCTGGTGCAGATGGTCAGTGGGACAACTCTGTTGGAAAACACTCTGGACCTAGTGCTAACTAACAGGGAGGCTGTGAGGAATCTGAGGGTGGCGGACCTGCTAGCAGGGAGTGATCATCAATCGGTGTGGTTCATACTCAGCATGGGCAGGGAGACTGTAGGTATAGGAACCAGGGTGGTTGACTTCAGGCAGACGTTATCAAGATGGGGGAAATTCTGGGAAGGCACCTGGTAGGATTTAGGCCTGATATGGATGCAAATCAGAAGTGGGATATTATCAAACTTGGGCTGATTGAGGCAACTGGATCATGTACCAAGATGCTGAGCAAGAAGAGTGGTGCTAAGAAGCCAAGCTTACTGAACAAGGAGGTTTTGGAAGGGGTAAGGGCAAAAAAAGCAGCTTTCCAGAGGTTCAAGAAGTCCGGGTGGGGGGAGGACTGGGAATTGTATGCAAATAAGTCCAAGGAGATAACCAGCTTAGTTAGGGCAGCCAAGGTTTCCAGGGAGCTGAGGCTGGCACAGGGCATCAGGGAAGGGAAAAAATACTTTTTTCAGATACATAAGGGAGAAAAGGAGCTGCAGGGACCAGATGATGAGGTTTAGGAAAGACGGGGAGTGGGTAGAGAAGGGGACAGAACAGGCAGAAGAACTAAATGAGTATTTCAGTTCTGTGTTCACAATAGAGAAGGGTGGACAGCTACCTCAGGGCATGGGGAAGGTGGGAAAGGGGGAAGGGGTGACAGATGGGGTAATTATGGAGGGCAGGGTGCTGGAGGGTCTGAAGGGACTAAGGGTGGATAAGGCAACAGGTCCGGATGGTATTCATCCCAGGGTGCCAAAAGAACTGGTGGGGCCACTGGTGGACCTATTCAATATCTCCCTATATACAGGATGTGTACCACAGGATTGGAGGATGGCTTATAGAAACATAGAAGCTGATGGCAGATAAGGACCGCAAGGCCCATACAGTTTGCCCATTTCTTTTTCTACCTTATAAATGTGCCATCTGCCTTTGTTCTCTCAATGGCCAATCTATTCATACTCATCTGTGTTGTTCCCTTTTTGCCTATCCCATGCCTGTTTGAAGCCCTGCACTGTATTCATCTCCACCACTTCCTGAGGTAGGCCGTTCCATGCATCCACCACCCTTTCTGTGAAAAAGAACTTCCTCACATTACCCCTTAATCGGCCTCCCTCTAATCTCATGATGTGTCCTCTTGTCCTGCTATTTTTTTATACTGAAACATGTTAGACTCTTTCACCTTGTTAATGCCCTTAAGGTGTTTGAATGTTTCAATCATATCACCTCTCTGTCTCCTTTGCTCTAGGTTATACATATTGAGCTCCGTTAATCTGTTCTTATATATTTTCTGATGCAGTCCCTGCACCATTTTGGTTGCCCTTCTCTGGACTGCCTCAATCTGATTAATGTCCTTTTGAAGGTGTGGCCTCCATTACTGCACACAGTACTCCAGATGAGGCCTAACCAGTGTCTTGTAAAGAGGGATTATTACCTCCCTCTTCTGACTTGTGATACCCCTACTAATACACCCCAACATCCCCCTAGCCTTACCTACTGCTTTAGTGCTCTGCTTGGATGATTTCAGGTCATCGATGATGATGATGCCCAAGTCTCGTTCTTCTCTTGTGGCTGCCAGCAACTCCCCTCCCAGCCTATAGGTGGCTTCAGGGTTTCTCTTCCTTATGTGCATGATCTTGCACTTCTTTGCATTAAACCCCAGTTGCCACTCGTCCGACCATTTTGCTAGTTTATCCAGATCTCTTCTCATTCTACCCACTCATCTGGATCATCTACTCTGTTGCAGATCTTGGCGTCCTCTGCAAACAGACAAACCTTACCCTCCAGTCCATCTGCAATGTCACTGATGAAGATATTAAAGAGGACTGGCCCCAGGACTGATCCCTGAGGTACCCCACTTGTGACCTGCATCTCTTCTGACTGTATACCATTTACCACCACTCTCTGTTTTCTGATTGTCAACCAGTTTGCCACCCAGTTGACCAACTTCTGACCCACCCTGAGCCTACCCAGCTTATTAATCAATCTTCTCTGTGGAACAGTATCGAAAGCTTTACTGAAGTCAAGGTAGGTGACATCAAATGCTCCCCTTGGTCCACCACTCTGGTTACCCAGTCAAGGAAATCTATGAGATTAGTTTGACAGGACCTTCCTTTTGTAAACCCATGCTGTCTTGGATCCTGTGCTCCTATGGATTCCAGGTGTTGCACTATCCTTTCCTTGAGTGCCTCCATAATCTTGCCCACTACTGAGGTAAGACTGACTGGTCTGTAGTTCCCCGCCTTCTCCCTGCTACCACTCTTGTGGAGCGGGATCACATGAGCCCTTCTCCAGTCTTCTGGGACCTCTCCTGTGCTCAGATACTCACTAAACAGTTCTGATAATGGCTCTGCTAGTTCCACTCTTAGCTCCTTTAGTACCCTGGGATGTATGCCATCAGGTCCCATTGCCTTGTCCAACCTGAGCTTATCGAGCTCTTGTAGGGCCCTTTCTTTTGTGAAGGGACTAGTGCACACCTCCATCCCCCCCGTGTCCATGGTGCTGAGCTGTGGGCCCCTGCCCTACCTTCTCTTCAGTAAATACTGAGCAGAAATATCTATTTAGGATAGATGCTTTTACATGGTCCTCCTCCTCCTCACACACACCCTTATCTCCTTTGATCTTAGCAATACCCCCTCTGGACTTTCCCCTTTCACTAATGTATCTATAGAAAGCCTTGTCACCTTCTTTTACTGTTTGAGCTAGTATTTTCTCAGTTTGGGCCTTTGCCTGCCTTACTGCCTTCCCTGTTTCCCTTAGGGAAGTTTGGTATGCCTCCCTGTCTTCATCCCGCTGTATTCCCTTATACTTTCTGAAGGCCAGCCTTTTGGATCTGACCTTCTCTGCTACTGTTTTTGAGAACCAAAGTGGTTTCCTTCTTCTTTTGCGCTTCCTTTTCTCTTTAACACAATGGGATGTTACCTCAAGTACTGCATCCTTAATGCTTGCCCACCTTGCCTGTACCCCCTCACCTGTATTTCTTTTTGCCAGGGCTAGCTTAACTCTGTTGGCCATCTTATCAAAGTCAGCTCCTCTGAAGTCCCATAGGTTTGCTTTGGAATGGGATGATTTAGTTCTAGTGGCCAAATTGAACCATACCACGTGATGGTCACTGGCCCCCAGATGACCTTCTACCTGGAGATCTGTGATCCTTTCCCTGTTAGTCAGTACTAGATCTTGGATAGCCCTGTCTCTTGTGGGTTGTTTTTTTTTATTTTATTTATTTGTATTTCGGATGACACCTTTGAGCCGAGGGCTCTTTTACAAAGGTTCCACGTCAAGGCAATAAGGACAAAAAGGTATAAAACATAACATGATCATTACAATGGAACTTACAAAAAAAAGACAAATAAGGTTACAATAATAGCAGCCAAAGGCATTGTCAAGGAATTGTGTTGCGAGTTAATTATACAATACAAGTCATAGGCAGCTCAGTGAAGCTTTTTTAGGAGTGGGTTAGTGGGAAAAGAGAAAGAAGAGTGTTGGTGAGGGGGTGGTATGGGAGACAGACAGATGGAGGAGGGGAGAAATGGGGAGGGCATTGCATTGGGTATGTGGTAGATGGGAAACAGCTAGGGAGGAGGAAAGGAGGGGATGAAAAAGAAAAGGAGACAGATTCATCCTATACTCAGTAATGGGGGGTAGGAGAGGAGGAGGAGCTGAGGCAGTGAGGAGGGATGCTTGAGGGTAGTATGCCTGGAGGGGATTATAAGAAGCAATCACAGAAGGCACTAGCCATGAGGTGTTGATGCAGTTTACACTTAAGAGCACCAAACATGGTTGTTGTACCAATTGTTTGCGGCCCTCACCCTGCAGGGAATCCCCCATGTGTCTAGTTCTGGCAGATGTTCCTGCTGGTATTGACCAAGCTGTATCTGGCATGTTGAAGTCTCCCATTATCAGAACCTCCCCTTTAGCTGTCATGTTCTGTGTATCTTCTGTCAGCAATGTGTCTATGTCCTCCCACTGGTCTGGGGCCTGTAGACAACTCCAGTTCGTATGGCTGTCCCATTTCCTGTTTCCAGAGTGACCCACTGTTCTTCTGGTTCCTTATATGTATTCTGAATTTCTGTAGCTTTGATATTTTCATTGACATACTGGGCCACTCCACCCCCTTTTTGCACATCGATCTCTTCTAAACAGTACATAGCCAGGTACTTAAGTCTCCCAAGTGTGGTTACTGGTAAACCACATCTTGCTAATTGCTGCTATGTCAAGTTTAACCTCTGTCATTATTGTCTGCAGGTCTGGGATCTTGTTTCCCAGAGTGCGAGCATTTGTGTACATGATTTTCCATTGGCAAGACTTCAGTGTGTTAGTTGTTGGGTGAGGCCTGGCATTTCCCATGTGCATCATATGGGGAGCTGGACCTTTTTCCTTAGCTGGTGATGCAAATGAACTGCAAACATGCTGAACTCCTGTTTGACCACTAGCTGAGTGGGGGGAAGGGTGTTCTTCCCATTCGACTTATGGGGTGCCGCAATCAACAATATTGCGTCAGCTTTTGTTAAAAGCGGGTTGTGGAGGTGCAGCACTGTTGTGGCCAGTGTCCCCATAGCCTTTAAAGGCTTGGCCACCTTTTCCCAATGCCGTGGCATGTTGCTGCTGACACTAGTTCATCCAGCGTGCCACCAACTTGTAATGTTTTAGACGCTGCAATCAGGGGCCGCCTCATCATTGCAGCATCATCCTTGCAATGAGGAAGCGACCCATCATTGCAGGGCTGTTGCTGATGGGGACCCCAGTCCCCATCAGCATGTCTCCCCCCCAATTTGTTGTGTGCCAAAGGGGGTGCCCAATCTCCCTTGGCTTATGTCCCCCCCGCTTCTGTGTTTGCCAACGGGGTGCCCAATCCCCATCAGCATATCCCACCCATTTCTTGTGTGCCGACGGGGGTGCCCAATCCCCCGTCGGCTGCAGCTGCCCCCCAAAAAAGAGTCCATTGGCATGCTGGGAGCCCACCCTAGCATGCCACATTCCCTGCAAAAAAAAAATGGTCCCGTGATGTTGTTTTTTTTCCTCCCTGTAAAACAAAAAAAAAAGGTCTCTCGCCTTCTCCCTGGCCCCTCCCACGATCTGCACTCACCCACTGTGCACCCTACCACCCCACA
The DNA here is from genome assembly GCA_016271365.2 of Neoceratodus forsteri. Classification (NCBI taxonomy): domain Eukaryota; kingdom Metazoa; phylum Chordata; order Ceratodontiformes; family Ceratodontidae; genus Neoceratodus; species Neoceratodus forsteri. The sequence goes on along the minus strand of JADMNL010000034.1, from coordinate 62,534,746 downwards.
GCCCCCCCTCACCCCATACTTACCGTTGGACCTTGACACAACGATCTTCGGTTGACCAGGAACACGCCTGCACTCTTCAAAGTCGACTGCGAACTGAGGAAATGCTGGTAAGCTCTTATAATGGAATAAATAGGGTTTTTTCAACTTTGATGAATATCTCGGGCATTTTTTGGAATTTTGGCACCAAATTTTCAACATCGGTTTTGGGACCCCTCCTGAATTCTGGCACTGTCATGGCATTAATCAGTCCTGAAAAGTGATTTCACAGTCACTGTGCGGAATCACCTTTCAGGACCGATTAACAAAATGACAGTGCCAGTGTTCATGAGGTGGGCTCTCAAAAAGCCTATGTTGCAAATTTGGTGGAAAAAAATCCAAAAAATTACTGTTTTAAGAGTGTGTGTTGCGCAGTTGCTATGCACGCTTGTAACTTCGTGAATTTGCAGTATTTTCATGCCAGATTTTCAACATTGGCATTTTTACACACCTACTTGTGAGCAGTACAGATGTCATTTTTCACATCCTGGCCAAAATGTGTTTTCATTCTTCCGGCACACAATAGCGCGGTCGCTGTGGGAAATCAGTGTTCAGGACACATTAAGAAAATCACACTGACACTGTTCATGAGCAGAGGTCCTAAAATGCCTATGTTGAAAATTTTGTGATGAAACTCCATAAAATGACTGTGTTACGATCGTGCATTGTCCAGTTTCCACGTACCCTTGTAACTTCACAGATTAGTAATATTTTCATGCAACATTTTCAACAGTGGCATTTTTCCACACCTCCTTATGAAAAGTACAGCGGTCATTTTTCACATCCTGGCCGAAATGTATTTTCGTGCTTCCAGCACAGAATACTGCAGTCGCTGTCAGAAATCATTGTTTGGGACAATTTAGGATTGAGCGAGTGGGGAGGAGTGACCGAGCTCAACTGAGCTCTGTCAGGACTGCTGTGGATTTCTTTCTGGGCAGGAAAAGGCATCAACGCAGGCAGGAGCCCCATACAAAAGGGCAGCCTGCAGCACTGGGAGACACAGAACGAGTGAGTGAGGGAGAGGGAGTGAGCAAGCTGAACGGAGCTCTATCATGACTGCTGCACATTTCTTTGTGCACAGAAGAAGGTGGCAACACAGGCAGGAGCCCAGTACAAAAGGGCAGCCTGGAGTGGTGGCAGAAGTGGGACAAGTGAGTGAGAGAGGGGGAGTGAGCGAGCTCAAAGGAGCTCTGTCAGGACTGCTGCAGATTTCTTTGTGATCAGAAGAAGGCACCAACAGAGGCAGGAGCCTAGTACAAAAGGGCAGCCTGCAGTGCCAGGAGAAACAGAATAAGGAAGTGAGACAGGGGAGTGAGAGACCTCAATGGAGCTCTGTCATGACTGTTGTGGATTTCTTTGTGGGCAGAAAAAGGCTGCAATGCAAGCAGGAGCCCAGTATAAAAGGCCAGCCTGCAGCACCGGCAGAAAGAGAATGAGTGAGTGAAAGAGAGGGAGTGAACAAGCTCAACAGAGGTCTATCATGACTGCTGCAGATTTCTTTGTACGCAAAAAAGGCAGCAAAGCAGGCAGGAGCCCAGTACAAAAGGCCAGCCTGCAGTGCTGGCAGAAACAGATGAGCGAGTGACAGAGGGGGAGTGAGCAACCTCAGTCGAGCTGTGTCAGGACTGCTACAGATCTCTTTGTGGGCAGAAAAAGCTGCCAATGCAAGCAGGAACCCAGTGCAAAAGGGCAGCCTGCAGCAGCAGGAGACACAGAACAAGTGAGTGAGGAAGGGTGAGTGAGTGAGCTCACTGGAGCTCTGTTGAGACTGCTGCAGATTTCTTTGTGGGCAGAAAAAGGCAGCAATGCACACAGGAGCCCAGTACAAAAGGAAAGCCTGCAGTGGCGGGAGAAACAGAACGAACGAGTGAGAGTGGGGGGGGAGTGAGTGAGCTCAATGGAGCTCTGTCGGGACTGCTGTGGATTTCTTTGTGGGCAGAAAAGGGCAGCAATGCAGGCAGGAACCCCGTACAAAAGCACAGGCTGCAGCGCCAGGAGAAACAGAATGAGTGAATGAGACAGGGGGAGTGAGCAACCTCAACGGAGCTCTATCATGACTGCTGAGGATTTCTTTGTGGGCATAAAAAGATGGCAATGCAGGCAGGAGCGCAGTATAAAAGGGCAGCCTGCAGCGCCAGCAGAAACAGAATAAGCGAGTGAGATGGGGGAGTGAGCAAGCTCAACAGAGGTCTATCGTGACTGCTGCGGATTTCTTTGTGGGTAGGAAATGGCAGCAATGCACGCAGGAGCCCAGTGCAAAATGCCAGCCGGTAGAAACAGACGAGCAAGTGACAGAGGGGGAGTGAGCGACCTCAATGGAGCTATGTCAGGACTGCTGTAGATCTCTCTGTGGGCAGAAAAAGCCGCCAATGCAGGCAGGAACCCAGTACAGAAGGACAGCCTGCAGCAGCGGGAGACACAGAATGAGTGACTGAGGGAAGGGGAGTGAGTGAGCTCATTGGAGCTCACTTGGGACTGCTGTGAATTTATTTGTGGGTAGAAAAAGGCAGCAATGCACGCAGCGGCCCAGTACAGAAAGGCAGCTGCAACGGCGGGAGAAGCAGAACAAACGAGTGTGAGAGGCAGAGTGAGTGAACGAGGTCAACGGAGCTCTGTCAGGACAGCTGCAGATTTCTTTGTGGACAGAGAAAAATGCCAATGCAGGCAGGGACCCAGTACTAAAGGTCAGCCTGCAGTGCCGGGAGAAACGCAATGAGTGAGTGAGAGGGGGGAGTGAGCGAGCTCAACGGAGCTGTGTCAGGACTCCTGCAGATTTCTTTGTGGGCAGAAAAAGCCCCGAACGCAGGCAGGAGCCCAGTACAAAAGGGCAGGCTGCAGCAGTGGGAGACACAGAATGAGCGAGTGAGGCAGCTGGAGTGAGTGAGTTCAACGGAGGTCTGTTGGGACTGCTGTGGATTACTTTGTGGGTAGGAAAAGGCAGCAATGCATGCAGAAGCCCAGTACAAAATGACAGCCTGCAGCAGCGGGAGAAACAGAACAAGTGAGTGAGAGAGGGGGAGTGAGCGAGCTCAGCGGAGTTCTATCGTGACTGCTACAGATTTCTTTGTGGGTAGAAGAAGGCGGCAACACAGGCAGGAGCCCAGTACAAAAGGCCAGCCTGCAGCACCAGCAGAAACGGAACGAGCAAGTAAGAGGGGGGAGTGAGAGAGCTCAACGGAGCTGTGTCGGGACAGTTGCAGATTCTTTGTGGGTAGAAGAAGACAGCAATGCAGGCAGGAGCCCAGTACAAAAGGACAGCCTGCAGCAGCGGGACAAACAGAATGACTGAGTGAGGGAAGGGGAGTGAGCGAGCTCAACGGAGCTCTGTTGTGACTGCTGCAGATTTCTTTGTGGGTAGAAGAAGACGGCAATGCAGGCAGGAGCCCAGTACAAAAGGGCAGCCTGCAGTGCTGGCAGAAACAGAACAAGTGAGTGGGGGGGGAGTGAGCGAGCTCAACAGAGCTCTGTCGGGGCTGCTGCAGATTTCTTTGTGGCCAGAAAAAGGTGCCAACTGAAGCAGGAGCCCAGTAGAAAAGGATAGCCTGCAGTGCCAGGACAAGCAGAATGAGCAAGTGACACAGGGGGAGTGAGCGAACTCAATGGAGCTTTGTCAGGACTGCTGTGGATTTCTTTCTGGGAAGAAAAAGTTGCAAGTGCAGGCAGGTGCCCAGTACAAAAGGGCAGCCTGCAGTGCCGGCAGAGATGGAACGAGCGAGTGAGAGAGGGGGAGTGAGCGAGCTCAACAGACCTCTGTCAGAACTACTGCAGATTTCTTTGTTGGCAGAAAAAGGCACCAACAGAGTCAGGAGCCCCATACAACTGGGCAGTCTGCAGCACCAGGAGAAACAGAGTGAGGGAGTGAGACAAGGGGAGTGAGCGACCTCAACGGAGCTGTTTAGCGTGACTGCAGTGGATTGCTTTGTGGGCAGAAAAAGGCGGCAATGCAGGCTGGTGCCCAGTACAAAAGACCAGTCTGCAGCGTCGGGAGAAACGCAACGGGTGAGTGAGCTTAACGAAGCTGTGTCGGTACTGCTGCAGATTTCTTTGTGGGCAAAAAAAGACCCCAACGCAGGCAGGAGCCCAGTACAAAAGGGCAGGCTGCAGCAGCGGAAGACGCAGAATGAGTGAGTGAGGGAGGGGGAGGGAGTGAGTGAGCTCAATGGAGCTCTGTTGGGACAGCTATGAATTTCTTTGTGAACAGAAAAGGGTGCCAATGCAAGCAGGAGCCCAGTACAAAACCGCAGCCTGCAGCACCTGGAGAACCAGAAAGAGCGAGTGACAGAGGGTCAGTGAGCGAACTTAACAGATCAACGCAATCAACATTTGGCATTGACAAATGCTTGTTTGTTTTGGTTCCTGTTTTGGGTGAGTTTTGTTGTGCTAGCTCCTGTGCTGCAATGTTCTGCTCTGCAGTGTCCTCTGCCCCTTTGTTTGATTTCGGAGATAGAGGCAGATACCTGTTTGTAGTTTTTATATGGCTTGTGGAGGTGATATGTTGGAGAGCACTGAGTGATGGGGCACCCGATTTGCCCCTCCTAACCACCTGTCAACCTCCTGGACCAGTAGTTACCCTCTGTGGTTGATGTGCTTCTGTTGGATGTTGGGGAAATGGCGGGTGGTTCTTATAATGTATTTCCTCTTGAATATTCAATTTGAGGCACGCAATCTCTGCCGATGCTGCCTGGAGCTGAGCCCTTAGATCTCCAGTGGCCCAGCATGTAGGACAGTGTCCTAAATCCTGTAAAACTGCCCTTCTGAAAAGTGTTCCACAGTACCTGCAGTTGATATCCATTCCAGATAAGTTGCTGGGTTTATAACCTGGTCAGATTAATTGGAAGGAAGAAAATGAAAGCAAAAGTTTGATTTTGCGTTTTGCTTGTTTTTGTATAACTTGTTATAACAAGTTAAATTACTAGTGCCCCTGTAAATGAGGTCACCTTGTGAATGCCCCACTGATCCTCCCCTTCCTGCTTTGCCACAGGAAATGTCACAGCTGTGTTACCCTCTAAAAGGAGGGTAGTATGGGGTGGTTGGGGATGGGGTGGATGGCTGGGCCCTACCCCTGCCGAAAAAGAAGAATCATGGATGAAAGAAACAAGAATGATTTTCACCAGCCACCAAAACGAGCACAAACACCACCAACTCTCCTTAAACACCTGCCTCAGGGACTCCCTGGAGCAGGTTGATTCCTTCAGATACCTAGGAATCACCTTAGACCCACACCTGTCCTTTGGAACCCATATAACCAATGTTGCTAAAACTGTGAATACTAGACTGTGCTTACTCTACCGGCTTCGACGGCACCTAACCAAACAGGCCCTCTTTGCCACAATTCAAAGCTCCATCATCTCCCAGATTGACTATGGTCTTGTCATCTATGGCACTGTCACTACCACTGCACTCAGAAGGATTACTACCACCCTAAACAAGGCCTGTCAACTCATCACTGGGGCCGAACGGCTCACACACACCTGTGACCTCTACTCACAAGCTAACTGGCTTCAACTTGGTAATAGAATTCAGTACCAAACCTGTTTGGTTGCTAAGGAAAATACAATTGGGAACTGCCCCTCCCGGAGTCTGTTCACTCCTTCAAATGAAAACCAGCTTCAGAATTACCAGGGGATCAAAGCCACAACTTTTCCGTATCCTTCGCTGCCGCACAGCCATTGGCCAATGTTCATTCGCCTACAGGGCACCCACTTGGTTTAATGGTCTTGCCAATGATACTATCAATACCACTGGACTAGGGGCCTTCAAATCCAGGCTCCGAAACACCCTGATCGCTTCCAGCATCTGCAACTGTCATGGATAATGTCTATGCAACTCCGCTCCACTTCCGCTCTTCCCATATCTAGCTCCTTACATAATGCACTTGCCCTAGTTTGGCCTCTGCCCCATACGCTCCACAGCACCTGACAATGCCGCCTCCCTGGCTGCTTCACCCCACCCCTCCTTATCCTTACCTACCCCCACCTCTCCTCTCTTCTCATTTTCTTACCTCCTGCCTTGCCCCTCCCATTTCTTTCTACCACCCCCTCCCCTATTGTCCTCTTCCTTTCCACTTTACCCTCTCCCTGTCTGTTCAAAATTAATTTGATATCCTTTACCCTTATTTGTGTAAAAATGTTGTCTATTGTCATGTGATACCTATGTCTTGATGTGGAACCTTTGTAAAAGAGCCCTGGGCTCAAAGGTAATTGTAACCCTAGAATTGAAATAAATAAAAATAAATAAATAAAGAAGGTAAGAGCACAAACAATCAGCCAGCAGCAAATGCAGTAGTCCTGAAAGCTTATCCTAATAGTAGATAAAACTGTAAGGCACCACCTGTAATAATTTCACTGAAGATATACCCTGTAAGAAACACTTTGCTGCAGAGATAAATAAAGCAGTAACAGAAGATACACCTTGCAAAAGACAATGTGAATCAGATGATTACAGCAGTAATCTGTTAGCACACACCTGTAGGCACACCCTGTAATGTAGCAGAAGGTATACCTAGCAACAACAATTTGAATCAGAAAAAAATAAAGTAATAAAATGTTGACAACAAACAGTAACAATCCCTGTGAGTAAAAAATGAAAATATCAACACACAGTAAATCTGCCTAGCCAAAAGAAGCCTTAATCCTTTCCCTTGCTCTGGTAAGGTTCTTTGTTCTTTCCTTTCAAGCAACCTAGAAGGAATGAGCTCAGGTGAAGCTAGGAATGAGCTCAGGTGAAGCTAAGTGCCTTGGCCAGCAAACCTAGTCTTCCACCTCCACGATATCAACTAACCTGACCTTTTAACCCTTCTTTCTGTTGGAAGTTACAGACAGTTTGTCAGCTCCATGCCCCAGATACACACCTAATCTCCTGGAAGAGCTGTGGGAGGAAAGCAGTTAGCTCATTCAGTGTGAGGAGGAGACTGCAACACCTTTGAGACACAAAACCTTTCAGCAAAAAAAATAAAATAAAATAGTGGCAAACCATAATTTTGCTTAGCCTAATGATAAAAAGTCACAAAAATGTAAGCACCACCTGTAATAATTTCAGAGAAGATATAACCTGTATGAAACACTTTGCTACAGAGAAAAATAAAGCAGTAACAGAAGATATACCTTGCAAAAGACAATTTGAATCAGAAAATTACAGCAGTAATCTGTTAGCACACACCTGTAGGCACACCCTGTAATAATGCAGCAGAAGGTATACTCAGCAACAACAATTTGAATCAGAAAAAAATAAAGCAATAAAATGTTAGCAACAAACAGTAACAATCCCTGAGAGTAAAAAATAAAAATAACACACAGTAATTCTGCCTAGCCAAAAGAAGCCATGGTGCCCCTCCACAAGAGTGGCTCAAAGGAACAACCAGGCAATTACAGACCTGTAAGCCTCATATCCATTGTAGGAAAACTTATGGAAGCAATCCTGAAAGAGAGGCTGGTGACCTTTTTGGAGGAAAATGGACTCCAAGACAGTCAGCAGCATGGATTTGTCTCTGGAAGATCCTGCGAGACCAACCAATTTGAATGCTATGACTGGGTAATGAGGGAACTGGATATAGGCCATGCAGTGGATGTGCTATATTTAGATTTCAGCAAGGCCTTTGATTCAGTGCCTCATGGGAGGCTGGGGGGTTAGCTGCAACATATGGGGTCAGGGACAAAGATGGTAAACTGGATTGTGAACTGGCTGAAGGGGAGGCAGCAACAGGTGAAGGAGGGGGCAGTCTCTTTCCCAAGGGCGGTGACAAGCGGGGTGCCGCAGGGCTCAGTCCTGGGTCCAGTGTTGTTTGGGTTATTCATATTGGATATCTCACATGGTGCTAAGAGCAAGATCAGTCTGTTTGCAGATGATACCAAGCTGGGGTGGTGGTGGATGACATAGATGTGTGGCAGGGGCTACAGGAGGACCTGATCAAACTGGAGGAGTGGTCAGAAAAGTGGCAACTGAGCTTCAATGCGAAGAAGTGCAAAGTTATGCACTTCAGAGCATGGAACCCAGGGAGGAGCTACCAGTTGGGTGGGGTTCAAATAGAGGTCACAGAGGAGGAGGAGGAGGAGGAGAAGGACCTGGGGTGATCATAACGGGTAACATGAACAACTCAGCTCAGTGCAGGAAGGTGGCAGCTAAGGCCAACAAGATGCTGGGATGTATTGTGAGAGGACTCTCTTCCAGTAATAGAGATGTGATCATGCCAATGTACAGGTCACTAACCATGCCACATTTGGAGTACTGCATGCAGTTCTAGTGTCCCTTTCTGAAGAAGGATATCAGATTGCTGGAGGGGGTGCAGAGTAGGGCAACTAAGATGATCCAGAGGCTGGAGGGCAAAACCTATGAGGACAGGCTGACTGAGTTGAATATGTATACTGTGGAGGAGAGGAGGGATTGGGAGATATGAATGAGACCTTAAAATATTTGAAGGAGATTAACAAAACAGGCACAGAAGGGATATTTAAGCTGAGGAGAGAAAGGGACACCATAGGGCATGGTCTCAGTTTGGAGGGTGGAAGATATCAGAGAGAAATGAGGAGGCATTTCTTCACAGAGAGAGTGGTGGAGAAATGGAACACTCTACCAGAGGAGGTGGTATCCTGTAGCACAGTGGTCAGTTTTAAAAGGGTATGGGAGAGGATGGGGGGATAAAGGTGGGGGGAGAGGAGGGGGTCAGCTGCAAAATAAGGGTGCTAGTTCGAGCAGACTAACTTGACAGACCATAAGACCTGTTTCTGCTGGCAGATTCATATGTAAATAACAAAGCCTATAGAAAATTTGGTTGTGTTATTGAATATGTGAACAGAAACATTCTTAATGAAACCAGGAAAAAAATATGGAACTCCAGACAGCTTAGCATTTTTGACCTTAAACCAATCCCTAATGAATATTCAGGAAAACTGAAAAATGCAATTTACAATTTTTGCACACACGCACTAAAAATCTCAGCTGCAGAGATAAAAATTAACAAGGTACATATAATTGATAGTATTGTTTTGACTTCTCAGGACAAAGTAAAGAAATGCAGTTTTATAGCAGATAAAGAGGATCTGGTCACTAAGACCCTGTTTCTTTATTGACTTAGCTGCACATCTAATGAAAATGACTCCAAACTAAAGATGATTATAAACAGACTTATTAGAACAGCTGTTACGTATCTCTATAAAAGACCCAAACACAGTTTTAGTCACGAGGATGGGCACTGACACAGAATGTGACTAGATTCAGATCACAGTAAAATATGATAGCTTATTTAAGAAAATCATTGACCAAATGTCCACTCTTGATACAATGGGTTTATATCTAGTTGTTCCTTCCCATGACCAAGAGTCCAACATTAACTTACAGACAGAAAATGGCAAGAAAAGTAAGGGACTCAAGACTAACAGCCACAATGGACAAATAAAACCCCTTGGAATCTCAGATTCCTTTAATATTTCTACAATCAATCAGTTTGAAGCTTTTAGTATAGATGACAAATGACTCCAAAATGATAAAGTGTCTAAAGATTCTTTTAAAAATTTCACAAAAAAAGGGCAAATTATTATGACATGGAACGTAGCAGATTTATTATCCAAATTTGCAGATGAGTGCATGGAGTTTATGAATCAGGCTGCAATAATTTGTCTGCAAGAAACCTTGCATCATGCAGAAAATGATGTGGTTACAGCATTTTTTAGGTTCCTGGTACTAAACAAAATATGGTAGACCATCAGGAGGACTGGTCACATGGATTAAAAATACCAAAGGTATAAATGCTGAGTTAATTATGTCCAATTCTAATACTCAAGCACTGTTTTTTACACTTTGGCAAACTGGAATTCTGCCTTGATAATACTTATATCCCCATCCCTTATGTCTAAATATTATCATGTATCTATATCGGAAGAAATAAAGGAAGTAATACATAAAAGTTGGTCCATAACATCTTGCAAGAACATATTGTTATGTGGCAATTTCAACACTCGAATTGGGAAATCTGATGGGTACTTCACATAGAAACATAGACTTTGATGGCAGATAAGGACCACTTGGCCCACCCAGTCTGCCCATTTCCCTACCTACTAGATAAGCTGCAGATTCTAGTTAACCAACAGCCTACTTCTTGCAACCCCCCCCATAATTGCCTTATGTCTGTCCCATGCATGTTTGAATTCCCCCACTGTTTAGACCCAACGACCTCTCCAGGAAGGCAGTTCTATGTATCCACCACTCTCTCCGTGAAAAATGTTTTCCTCATATTACCCCTGAGCCAGCACCCCCTCTATCTTTAAATTGTGCCTTGTTCTTACACATCTCTTTTTCTGAGAGATGATACCCTCCTGGACTTTGTTGATTCCCTTGAGGTACTTGAAAGTTTTTATCATGTCCCATATCACTTGGACAGTGATATCCATAACTGGTGTTATGATGATGCCCACATATTCCCCATAACTACTAAGGATAGTAAAAATAACAAGACAGGTCACAAATTAACAGATATTAATAGCATGTAATCTTGCACCAATTAATGGCACACTGAGAAGAGATACTGAAGGAAACTTTACTTACTTTAGTGCTCAGGGCCTCTCAGTCATAGATTATTTTTTCTGGAATGGTGACACGGATTTGTGGGATACTTGCAAAGCGGTCGCTAGAGCTGATAGTTACCACTTCCCACTAATTCTTGGACATAAATCGCTAGACATGAATAGCCCACTTCAAATTATTTAGATGTTGAGATTAGAAATCAAACAAAAATTAGATGGTTGCACTCATATTCTGATGAAATGCTACACATAATTCAGACATCTTTTCCTGACTTTTCATATAAAACCTTCAACAGTCCAATGTTAGTGAAAGAGCTGGACATATAAAAATTAAGGGCTGTTTTAACCCAAAAGGCAACAAAATGCCTAAAAAATTCAGGAAAGAGCATACTTGGTTTAACAATGAATGCTCTGAGGCAAAGAAAGCATTAAATCACTTAATCAGAGTAACTAAAAATATTAAAACTACTGATTGATACAAAACAATAAATAAAGCGAGAGAGAATTATAAACAGCTACTGAAGGCAAAACAAATTGATTTCCATTAAAGCAATGGAATAATATGCTGGATGTTATCAATAATAACGATCTCCAAACTTATTTGTTATCGGTTGCTAATGGCACAAGCAATCGTAGGCTAGATATAGATTCCTTCATACCTGTAAATGTGTGGGTTGACCATTATACCCAATTTTTTTTATCCGGATCATATTATGGATATAGTATCTTCTAGGAGAGATATGACTCATTTTAAACCAGTAGATTACCTTAAAGTATATTTTGCCATACCAGCTATGAAAAAGAATAAGGCACCAGGGCCAGATTTAATTCCTGCAGATGTTTTTCTGAACATGGGCCAAGATTCTAACTCCACTTTTCAATTATTTTGTATCAACATTAGAAATACCAGAAGCTGGGAAAGTTGCCACAATAATTTCTATTCATAAAAAAGGGCGACGAAAAGGACCCCCACATGTATAGACCCATATCACTATTAGACAATCTGGGAAATCTATTCTCAAAAATAATTCTGGGAAGACTAGTTGAAGAAATACATATTCAAACACCATGAAGTCTTGCTTATATTAGGACCTTTGCAGTATGCCCATGGCTTTTGACTGCCCCGGAGATGAAATAGTTAACTCCAGAGAAATCTGGAGTTCCACAGCGCGAGGGCGTTATTGAAAGCTCTATCTGGGTTGTTTGAACCCAAACTGTCAGATTCTTTACTCCGCTCTCACTGAACAGACGCTCCGGAGACCAGCTCCTTCATTTCGGTTCGTTTTGCGGTTTAAAGTATTTTTATCGGTTCATTTAACCGAGAAAGTGTTTAAAATTACCACGGTTTTCGGTTTAAAGCTCTATCTGGTAACCGTAAGTAAAATAATTTTAGTCTGTGTGGAAACTCATTATCGGTTCACTCTGAACCAATCAGTTTGCTTTAAAAATTGTCTTCTTTGAGAAGCTTGCACAGTTTGGACGTAAAAAGAGCCCTTATCTATTATTTGGATCGTACCAAGGGTCACAGGTTCGAATCCCTCCAGCTCTTCCTCACCTATGGAGATGTGGGTAAGGGGAGGCCTGCTACTAGGAGGTCGATTGCTAGGTGGATTGTCTCTTGTATCCAGTTCTGTTATCAAAAATGGGCAAGGAGCCGCCTCAGGCCTGAGGGCTCATTCCACCAGGGTACAGCTGCATCTCTAGCGGCTGCTAGAGATATCCATTTTGGAAATCTGTCAAGCTGCTACCTGGAAGACAGTCCACACTTTCACTAAGCATTATTCCCTGGACGTCCAGTCCAGGAGAGATGCTTGCTTTGGCACAGCTGTCCTGCAGAGCCTATTTCCTAAGTAGGTTCTGACCTCCTCCATGGGGGTACTGCTGTACTCTGCAAAGGTCCTAATATAAGCAAGACTTCATGGTGTTTGAAGAAAATTACTCACCTTAGTAATTGCTTTTCTTCTCATGGAGTCTTGCATATTAGGACAACCCTCCCTCCTACCCTCTCAGAATCCCTACTTGGGTATGGGGTTGGCAAATTGGTGCAATCACTGTGTCATGCCTGTTTAACTAAGTTCCCCCTTCTTTTTCTTCTTGGGTTAGGAACTAGATAGTTTCTTTTTTTGTTAATTATAGCTGGGCCCTCTCTGGACTTGGAGTCTTTGGGCAGAGGGGGCCTTAGTAGTGATTGTCAAGGGTTATCCTAACAATAATACATGATACTGTTTTTCTTTATTGTTGTGTTTTTGTGGTTCTACTGTTAGTAGGTAGCCAATGGCTAGTGTAAGGCTTTTCCACACAGACTTGCTATGTTAGTTTAGCCTCGTAAAGAACCTGACAGTTTGGGTTCAAACAACCCAGATAGAGCTTTCAATAGCGCCCTCGCGCTGTGGAACTCCAGATTTCTCTGGAGTTAACTATTTCATCTCCGGGGCAGTCAAAAGCCATGGGCATACTGCAAAGGTCCTAATATAGCAAGACTCCATGAGAAGAAAAGCAATTACTAAGGTGAGTAATTTTTTCTTCTGGGGGATCTATCAGAATACCAGGCAGGTTTCTGTTCAGATTATTGCACAATGGATAACTGTTATATTGTAAATCATCTCTTTGAAAAATATGTCCACTTCAGGAAGCAAAAATTGTAAGTTGCATTTATAGATTTCAGTTCCAATTTTGACACCATTTCTCATAATCTACTGTGGTCATTAATGAGGGACTGAGGCATAAATCAGATTTGGGAAAGAAGGACAGACATCAGCTACATTTTTCACTAATAGCAGTGTAAGACAAGGATGCATTCTGGCTGAGTAAGTTATTAGTGTCCTTGGAACAACAGGTATCAGATTCACCCAAAATAAATAATAATATGTGTGCTGCACTTGCTTATGCAGAAAATCTTGCCCTTTGTTCGCTTACTCGAAGTGATCTTCAAGCTAAACTCCATCTGCTGGACACTTACACAGTCAAATATAAGTTAATGATTAATGAAAATAAGAGTAGTATTAATTTTTGGTTCTAATAAACAAAGTATTTCTTGGAGGATTGGAAATAAAAAGCTGGCTACTGTAAAAACATATACATACCTGGGCCTTCGGCTTTCTAGTACTGGCCACTGGACTAAACATATTAACAATTTACAATTAAAACTAAAACAAACTGCTAATTCACGCAATGCTTTTAATCATAAATATGGTGGTAACACCATAAGACCTCTGTTAGAAGCTGTTAAATCTAAATATCATGCTCAAGCTTTATTTCATTCTGAAATATGGGATGTAAAAAATCTAGAACTAATTAAGAAACCACTAAACAATCTCTATAGATTAAGTCTAGGGTTTGGTGAAATGACACCAGCACCTCTAGCATAAGCTGAATTTGGTGTAACTAGATTAAAAGCACTTAATGTTAACCCAGAAGGTAAATTACTGGAATAAAATTCTTTCATTAAAGTCTACTAGACTTTCCTCCCTATGTTTAAAAGAGAAATATAAACCGGTCAAATATGGTTGTTTAAATTCGCAATAGTTACTTTGGGTACTATCCATCTTAAAGGAAACAGGTCTGGATTTCCTGAGGGACTATCAATCTAAAAACATAGCTATCAGTTTGAAATATAAAACATACATAACTTGAAGAAATCGTTAACTATTACAAGCATCTAGATTTAAAAGCAATTTCAGATTTAAAAATCTCTCCATGGTTATTACACAATGTCAATACACACTGCTACAAAAGTTATTTAGACATGCCAACAGATCCCAAAGAAAACTTTACACGCGTTACAGATAGGAACTATTTCCTAGTAATGCATTTTTAGCCAGATTTCATTGTTCTATTAAACCTCACTCACGTTTTTGTGATTGTATAAATTCTTTGGCGGAAAATTTGCAACAGGTTGTATTAACTTGTCCCTGGTATTTAAAACCAAGGCAATATTGGCTTGTGCCATTAATTTAAAAAACACGCTAGTTTTCTTTCTGCTATCACAAAAATTAGAGCTAAATATAAAAAAAATTATAGAAATATAGACTTTGACTGCAGATAAGGACCGCTTGGCCCACCTAGTATGCCCATTTCCCTACCTAACGGATAAGCTGCAGATCCTAGTTAACCAACAGCCTACTTCCTCCTAACCCCCACTAGAATGGCCTTATGTCTGTCCCATGCATTCTTGAATTCCCCCACTGTTTTTGACTCTGTGACCTCCTCAGGAAGGCCGTTTCATGCATCTACAACCCTCTCTGTGAAGAAATGCTTTCTCACATTACCTCTGAGCCATCCCCCCCATCTTCAAATTATGCCTTGTTCTTGCACATCTCTTTTTCTGAAAGATGCTACTCTCTTGGAATTTGTTGATTCCCTTGAGGTATTTGAAAGTTTCTATCATGTCCCCTCTCTCTCTCTCCTTTCCTCGAGGCTATACATCTTAAGCTCCTTTAGGCTTTCTTCATATGTTCATATGTCTTCTGGTGCAGACCCTGCACCATTTTGGTTGTCCTCCTCTGGACAGCCTCTACCCTGTCTATGTCTTTGCAGAGATGGGGTCTCCAGAACTGTATACAGTACTCCAGATGTGGTCTTACCAACTGTCTGTACAGAAGGCCAACAACTTCCTGTTTTCTACTGGTGATGCCTCTCCCTATGCATGTCAGTATTCCCCCCAGCCCTCCTCACTGCCTTCCTACATTGCTGGCCCATGTTTAGGTCATCTGATATGACTACCCCCAGGTCCCTTTCCATTTTTGTTGTCAGTATCTCACCCTCCCTTATGTACTCTTCCCCTGGGTTTTTGTTTCCCAGGTGCAGTACTTTGCACTTCTTTGCACTGAATCTAAGCTGCCATACATTTGACCATTCCTCCAACCTTGCCAAGTCCCTTTTCATCCTTTCCACCCCATTTTTCTCTGTCCTGCTCCTTCTGTGTTTCCTTATACTTCCTGAATGCTATCTTTTTCTCCCTTACCTTCCCCACCACTTCTTTTGAGAACCATAGTGTTTTTTTCTTTCGTTTTGATTTGTTTATTTGCTTCACACAAAGGCTTGTTGCCTCTATGATGGTGGTTTTGATGTTTCCCCATTGTTGCTCCATTCCACCATCTTGCCTGTTTGCTAGTGCTTTTCTGAGGCACTCTCCAATTTTGACAAAATCATCCCTCCTGAATTCCAGTACCTTCTCTTTTGTATGGCTTGACTCTACAGCTGAGTTTATTGTGAACCACACTGTTTGGTGGTCACTTGTTCCCAGATGAGTACCCACTTCAAGATTGGAGATCCTCTCTCCGTCTTCTTTTGAGAGTACCAGGTCTAAGATTGCTCCCTTCCGAGTGGGTTCCAAAACTGGCTGTCTGAGGCATTTACCCCTGTAGGTCATCAAGAATGGTCCTGCTCTTGGATGTGGATGCAGCACAGGTGCTCCAGTTAACATATGGCATATGCAGGTCCCCCATCAGCAATATCTCCCCTTTCTCTCCCATCCCAAGGATGCCTTCTATCATTTCCTTGTCCATTTCCTCCCCTTGACATGGGGGTCTGTATACAACCCCTGTGCGGATTGTGGAGCCATTTCTAGCCTCCAGGGTGACCCACAGTGCCTCCTCTCCTCCCTGTTTACCCTTTAGTTCTATTGCTTTGATCCCTTCCCTTACATAGAGAGCTACTCCTCCTCCTCTTCTTCCCTCCCTGTCCCTCCTGTAGATTGTGTACCCTGGTATGCTGACATTCCAGTCATGGTTCTCTGTGTACCATGTTTCTGTGACTGCCACGATAGCCAGGCATCCCTCTTCCATCAAGGCCACCATTTCGGGGAGCTTTTTACCTAGACTACAGGCATTGGTGTTCATTACCCTCCATTTGTATGGCTTTATTTCTTTTTGCCCCATCCCTGTCCTTACTGCCTTTGTCTTTTTCTCCATTTACCTCTGCCCTTCTCCCTATCAACTGCTCTATCTTGGTGTTTACCTCACTAACTACCCTGATTTTTTTTGGGGGGGGCTAGGATTTCCCTTCTCCTTTTCAGTGCCTCCCCCCTTGGCTAGTTTAAATGCTTGCCAGTGAAGTATTTAAACCTATCACCTAGAATCCTGGTTCCCCTCCTGGATAGATGCAGACCATCGTGCCTGTATAGGCCTGCATCCCTCCAGGTGGAGCCCCAGTCCCCAATGAAGCCAAATTCTGAGCTCTGCACCAGTTTTTCAACCAGTCAACCAGTCATTGAACTCATGGTGGAGTACCCTAGTCTACTATCTCATAGGACAGGTAGTACCCAAGAAAGTTACCGTGTGCTACTTGTCTAAGGCCCCTCCCCAACTCCACAAACTCTTGTTGCACTGCTCTGATCCCATTCCCAGCAAGGTCATTTGTCCCTAGGTGGATAATGACATCCAGCTCACTCCCCCTTGCAGCTGCTCCCACAATCCTGAGGATTCATTTCCTGTCCCTGTAAGCCATGGCGCTGGGCAGGCAATTTACCTCCCTTCCCCTCACTCCTCCCCACAAATCAGGCTGAAGGATTAAAGCCTTCCCTTAAAAAAAGCTCTCCTACAGTATATATTTGAGAAATTAACTACAAAAAATCTGCTCTGTTATTTCTATTCCATTTGGAGAGGTGGTTTAATCAAATGAACTATACAAGGAGGCTTACAACTTTTGTTCATTGACTAGGTAGCCTGCTAGCTCAACGCTAGGAAAATAATTACACCTGAACTTCTCTCGCTGGTTAACCTTTTGGATAATATAAATTTAGAGACCATACTACTGTATAACTGTGTACACATTCTTTGTAGAGAACAATCTGGATACAAGAACCCGAATACTAAATCTAACATACTAACATACTAAAATGCCAGCAGAATAGGCCTAATGGTCTTTCGCGTCTGTGCGTTTGGTCAGCCCCCACCCTGGGAGCTGACCTTGCTGCCCCCTCACCTTCTCTGGCTTCTCCCTACCCAGTTCCGGATATTCTCACTGCATTGGATTTTGCTTCCAGAACCCTTCCCCTGTACTTGTACCACCCCCTCTTGAACCCCTCCACCATCTCTGCCTCCACCAGCCCCCTAGGCAGTGCATTCCATGGCTCCACCACCCTCTCAATGAAGTAGCACCTCCTCTTCTCCTGAATCTTCCCCTCCAGCTTCCACCCATGCCCTCTAGTGGCCCCTCCACCTTCCTTCAAGCACCCTGACTGTTCCTCCCTATTTACCCCTTCATGTACCTGAAGACCTCTATCGTCCCCCGGGTCCCTTCTCTTTTCCAATGTGTACATATTTAGCTCTTCGAGCCTTTCCTCGTAGGTCCTGTCCCCCAAGCCCCAAATCATTTTGGTTGCCCTCCTCTGGACCCTCTCCAGGAGTTTAATGTCCCTCTATAAGTGTGGCCTCCAAAACTGCATGCAGTACTTGAAGTGCGGCCTCACCAAGCAGTTATACAGAGGGAGCATCACTTCCCTCCTTCTGGAGGTGATCCCCCAGCGATGCATCCCAGCATCCTGTTGGCCTTGGCTGCTGCCCTCCTACAAATCTCTGAGTTGTTCATCTTGACATCCACCAACACCCCCAGGTCCCTCTCAGCCATCGAGACTTGTAGCATTTCCCTCCCAGGGTGTACACTTTGCCTGGGTTTCTGGCCCCCAGATGCAGTACCTTGCATTTCCCTGCATTGAACCTCAGCTTCCACTTTCTAGACTATCTTTCCAGAGCCTCCAGGTCCCCCTGTAGGGCCACCCTCCCTTCCTCCCCATCCACCACCGCCCCCAGTTTTGAGTCATCCGCAAAGAGACTCATCTCACTCCTGATACCTGTCCTTATGTCAGAGATGTAGGCATTGAAGAGGAGGGGCCCAAGGACTGATCCCTGTGGGACCCCACTAATGACCCTCCTTGGGGATGAGACTATCCCACCAACTACGACCCTCTGGGTCTGGTCCTGGAACCAGTTGCCTATCCATCTGATCACCTGGTTCCCCACCCCCATTTCTCCCAGCTTATCCAACAGGCCCATGTAAGGAACAGAGTCAAATGCCTTGCTGAAGTCTAGAAAGAGGACGTCCACTGGTCTGCCCAGGTCCAAGGCACTCATCACCCAGTCATAGGACTCCACAAGGTTTGTCTGACAGGATTTCCCCAGGACAAATCCATGCTGTCTATCGTCCAGGCACCCTTACTTTTCCAGGTCCCCCCCTAGCCTCTCCTTGACAATGCCCTCCATCACCTTGCCCACCACCGATGTCAGGCTGACAGGCCTGTAGTTCCCTGCCACCTCCCTTGATCCCCCCTTCTGGATAGGCACTATATGCGCCACCTTCCAGTCCTGGGGCACCCACCCTGTCCTCAGACAGATGCTGAAAAGCTCCACCAGGGGTTTCGCCAGGACATCCACAAGTTCCTTCAGCACTCTGGGATGTAATTTATCTGGCCCCGGTGCTTTCTCCATCTTAAGGGACCTGAGGGCTTCCCTCACTCTCTCTGCTGTGATTTCCACTTCCGCTAACTCTTCTCCCTGCTTAGCCTTCCCCCTCCTGCCAGTGATGCCTCCTCCTCTCCCCAGACCCACCGATCGGTAAGGGCCCCCCCTCCTCAGTATCACTGTCTCCTCCCATGTATGATGCAGCACCCCTATTTTCCTTGGTGAAAACTGAGGTGAAGCACTCATTTAGTACCTCAGCCTGCTCACCTGGGTCTTGTGCCCATCTCTCCCCTGTTTTAACCCTGCTAATCTGCCCCTTCACCCTTCATTTTTCCCCAATGTATCTAAAGAACCCCTTGTTCCCTCTCCTAATTTCCCTGGCCAGGTTCTGCTCCTTCCTTGCCTTAGCCGCCCTCACCACCCTAGTGGTCCTTCTAGCCATCAGCTCATACTCCCCTCGATCCCTTTCACCCTTGAGCACTTGAATTGCTCTACAGGCTGCCTCTTCTCCTGCGCCACCTCCTGGACCTCCCTGGTCCACCAGCAGGGTTTTCGGGCCCTACCGCATTTTTGTCTTACTCTTGCACAGGTGCTGGTAGCACCTTGCATCCCTCTCCTGATGATTTCCCACCTACTATCAGGGTCCATGTCTGACCCAATCCCATCCAAATGCTCCTTAAGGATCCTTCCCATTTCCTTAAAATCCGCCCCCCTGAAGTCAGTTACCTCCGTCTTTGTGCAGCCTTCTACCCCTCCTAGGTCCAGGCAGAACCAGACCATGGCATGGTCACTCCCCCAATGGGTCCCTTACCCAGGCCCCAATCTGGTCACTGTCTGCCAGGACCACATCCAGTACCCATGCCTCCTGGTCGGTTCCCCACCTGCTGAGTTAGGAACGCGGCCTTGAAAGACAACCAACAACCTCTGTTCCTGGTCACAGAGGATGTCATGAGTCTCCCAGTCTGTTCCTGGCATGTTTAAGTCCCCAACACCACCACCTTCCCTGCCCAGTCTGCAGTGTCTCCCAACATCTGCCACCAGACTCTCCTCCAGCTCCTCCGCCAGTGCAGGGGTCTATATACCACTCCCTATTTTTACTGTCTTGCCCCTCTGTTATCAAGGTGACCAAATCGCCTCCACGGTCCCTCCACCTCCTCTACTCCCCTATGCCAATGCAGTTTTGACTATCATTGCTACCCCTCCTCCCTTCCCCCCCGTCCTTCCTGAACATAGTGTAACCCTCCAGGTTCAGGTCCCAGTCATGTGCTGCGGTGGCCCAGGTCTCAGTGACCGCTGCCACATCCACCGCTCCCTCAGTTAGCATCGCCTGGAGCTCAGGCATTTTATTGCCCAAGCTCCTGGCATTTAGCAGGACTACCTTCCACCCCCCCTGCTCGTGTTCCCATGGGGATTCTGTTTTCCGCTGGTCTGCACTTTACCAGTCGGCCTTTTCCCGCAATCCTCCAGCTCCCCAGGGGGGTGGAGACAGAGTCCCTCCTTTATCGGCACCCCCTAAATCTGCATAGAGCACTTTACATTGTAAACAATGATACAGTATATATGGTCTGTCTATTTTGTATGTACTATTTTTAACTAAAGGTTAACTATTTAAATAGCTTTTATATTTTTATATTGTAATTGTACTCATAATTGTATTTGCTTCATATGTCAAATTTTATGCTTTGTAAATTGTAATGATCCTTGACTGAACAATAAAAACATTTTGAAACATATCCCTTCTAAACTTTCCCCCTTAGCTTCACTGCATGCATATTTTAGTGCATTCTTTTCTCTGAAATAGACCCTCCACTAGTATCCTATTCACTCCTGTGAGGTACCTGTAGGTCTCAAGCTTGGTCCTTCTCACTCCCCTCTCCTCCAGGGAGTACATTTTAATTTCCTGTAGCCTTTCCTTATGCAGTTTCTCATGCAATCCTTGCTCCATTTTGGTATCCCTCTTCTGTACCACCCACACCCTGTTAATGTCCTTGTAAAAGTGTGGCCTGGACACAGTACTCCAACTGGGGCCTCGTAAGTGAGTGATACAAAGGCAGCACCATCCCCTCCTTCTGCTAGAAATGTCCCTGCCGAAACAGCCCAGCATCCTATTAGTTTTTCCCCACTGCTTTGTCACACTGACCAGCCACCTCTTGAGGTTGTTCCAGCAGTGACATTGCTGGAGGACTTTGAGGCCGAAATTCTGGCCAAATATCCAAGAGAGACAAGATGCAAAGTTTCATGGTCCACCTGAGCACTTGTGCATTTGCTCTGCTGGAGGTGTTGGTTAGCTGAGTTTTGCTGCAACAGAGGTGGAGTTTTGTGATGGAGCATTGAAGGAGCTGGAGAGCATGACAGCTTGCTGTGGTTCTGTTGTGACTGGTGGCAATCGGTGTGTGTGATAGCTGGTGGAGGGGAGAGACATAAGCCTCCCATTCACTGCTGACCATGGATTGAATCAAGGATCTCGGTTAACACCTGGGCTGCAGCAGCAGAGGCCATTTGCAGACCGCAGAGTGGAGCTACAACCCTCAAGGGATATATCAACGAGAACACATTTTGTTTTATATTTCTATCAACTTGCAGGATAGGTGCCCGAGACAAGTAAAGAGAGCACTCCACCAGAGGTACTGTCTATTGAATAATTATAAACTGACCACCGAGGGCTGTCCCTCCTCTCTAAATGACCAAATATTTATAATGCAAACACTTGCCTGCTCACCCCCACCTGCAATCAGTCCATTCCCTCCTCTGTGCACGTCTCATATCCCACCTCTCTGAATGACCAAATGTTTATAATGCAGACACTTGCCTACTCACCCACACCTGGAATCAATCCATTCCCTCTTCTGAGCACTTATTTCCCTCTTCTCGAAATAACCAAATGTTTATAATGCAGACACTGGCCTGGTCACCCATGCCTGGAATCAGTTAATTCCCTCCTCTGTACATTTCTCATGTCCCTCCTCTCTCAAAGACCAAATTTTTTCATTTTTATTTTAGTCTTTGGTAACCAGGTAAGGCCCACTAGGCACAAGTGCCTTTTCTCAGGAGTGACCTGTGAGCACTGGGTGGTTAAGTGACTTGCTCAGAGTCACACAGTATGCTAGTGGAGATTGTGAGAATCAAACTTAGGTCTGGTGTGCTGGATGTACCAAGCTTGTTCACACCTCGTTCCTCTAACCTCTAGGCTAAACTGCCAGTCAATGTTTATAATGCCGACACTTGCCTGCTCACCCACGCCTCAAATAGGTACATTCCCTTCTCTGTGCACTTCTCATGTCATGTCCCTCCTCTCTGAATGACCAAATGTTTATAATGCAGACACTTGCCTGCTCACCTATGCCTGGAATTAAGCCACTCCCTCCTCTGTGCACTTCTCATGTTCCTCCTCTCTGAGTGACCAAATGTTTATAATGCAGACACTTGCCTGCTCACCCACACCTGTAATTGAGACCAATGTCTTGATTTTCAAAGGATAAAGCAGAGCTTGTGTTAAAGCCACCCTCTCAATCTGAATGGATGGACAGGGTGCTGGCAGATCAGATCAGGTGGAACTGAGGGAAGAGGAGCGGTGACAATAAGGGACTTCAACCTGCCGGGGGTGGAGTGGGACACACCTACCACAAAAAGCAGAAGGGAGCAGGTAATGCTGGATGCCTTCCAGGAAAGCTTTCTAGTACAGTTGGTCAAGGAATTAACTAGGAAAAGGAACACCCTTGACCTCATACTGATGAACGGGGAGTGGGTGAAGAATATGAAGGTGGAGGAACCACTAGGAGGAGTGACCACCGGACAATATGGTTCCAGTTACAGATGGCTAAAGAGAGGGGGGGCATCTGGCACAAGGGTGCTGGATTTCAGGAACGCCAACTTTAAGATGATGAGGAAAGCGGTACAGGGGTTCCTGTACAAAATTCAACATGGTATGGACACACAACAAGGGTGGGACCTGATAAGACAGGGGACAGTGGAGGCAACAGAAACTTGCTGTAGGACCCAGACTAAGAAGGCTAAGGGAATGAAACCCAGCTGGATAAGTAAAGAGGTGCTAGACAGGATGAGGAAGAAAAGGGCAGCTTACGGGAGATGCAGAAAATTGGGAAGGGAGGAGGATAGGGAGGAATATCAGAAAGAAGCAAAGGAAGTGACCGGGGGGTAAGGGCTGCCAAGGAAGCAAGGGAACTGAGGCTGGCGCAGGGCATAAGAAAAGGGGAGAAGGACGTCTTTAGTTATATCACGGAGAAAAGAAGCTGTAAGAACCAAATTGTAAGAATTAAGAAGGAAGGGGGATGGGTGGAAGAGAGGAGGGTGAAAAGGCAGAAGTACTCAATGACTACTTCTGTTCAGTTTTTACAAAAGAAAAGGAGGGAGGGAGCGCTACCCATAGTAGGATGAAGGATAGAAGCAAATGGGGGAGAGGTGATGGATGGAGAAATCACAGTGGGGAGGGTGCTGGAGGGGTTAAGGGCATTAAGGGTAAACAAGGCACCGGGACCAGATGGAGTACATCCGAGAGTGCTGAAGGAGTCAGCAGAGGTCCTGGCAGGACCCCTGGCAGACTTATTTAATTCATTTCTAGAGACAGGATGCACACTGCAGGACTGGAGACTGGTCACGTGGTTCTCATCCACAAGAGTGGACACAAGGATGAACCAGGGAACCATAGGCCACTAAGTCTAATGTCCATAGTGGGGAAGCTAATGGAGACAATCCTAAAGGAGAGGCTAGTGGCACCACTGGAAGTGAAGGGTGTGCAGGATGGGAAGCAGCATGGCTTCATCAAGGGCAGGTCATGCCAGACCAGCCTGGTAGAATACATGAATGGGTGACTAGGCAAATTGATGGGGGCCATGTGGTAGATATCCTGTACCTAGACTTCAGTATGGCCTTCGATTCAGTACCACATGGGAGACTTGGAAGCAAGCTATACAGGGTACAGGGGTAGGAGCAAAACTGGTGGGGTGGGTGGAGAACTGGCTAAAAGACGGGCAGCAGAGGGTGGTGGTAGGTGGGGAATACTCAGCCCCTAAGCCTGTGACAAGTGGTGCTCCACAGGGGTCAGTTTTGGGCCGAGTGCTGTTTGGCATATTTATTGCAGACATCTTAGCAGCAAAATCAGCCTATTTGTGGATGTCACCAAGATAGGAGCGGTTGTGGATGACTGGGGGTGGCGGGGGCTACAGGGGCATCGGGCAAGGTTGGAGGCATGGTCTGACAGATGGCAGCTAAGGTTCAACACAAAAAAATGCAAGGTGCTACACTTTGGAACAAAAATCCGAGGAGAAGCTACCATCTTGGGGGGGGGTGCAGCTGGAGGTAACAGAAGAGGAGAAGGATCTTGGGGGGGTGCTCATCACAGGAACAATGAACAATTCCACAAAATGTAGAAAGGAAGCCATAATGGGTAACAAAATGCTGGGGTGCATTGCAAGGGGCATTACCTCGAGATGAAGGGAGGTTATTCTACCGTTATACAGATTGTTGGTTAGACTTCACCTGGAATACTGCATGCAATACTGGCACCCGTACCTACAAAAGGACATTAGGCTGCTCAAGGGGGTGCAGCTTAGGGCAATGAAGATGATTCAGGGCCTGGGGGAATTGCCATATGAGGTCAGACTAAGAGTTAAACATGTACACACTGGAGGACAGGAGGGACATGATTGAGACCTTCAAATACATGAAAGGGATAATCAAAACAGACACAGAGGGTCTATTCAGGAGGAGGGTGGGGAGAGACACTAGCAGCCATGACATGAGACTGGAAGGGGGTAGATTCAGAAGGGAGGTGAGGAGGCATTTCTTTATTGAGAGGTGAGAGAGTGGTGGCAAAGTGGAATGCACTACCAGTTGAGGTGGTGACATAACACAGTGGAATGCTTTAAGACGGGGTAGGTAAAGGGAAGTAAGTGGAGGGGGGGTGGGGCAGCTGCTGAATAGGGAGCTAGCTGCAGTCTCGAGCAGTCTAGATAAACCATGACGGCCTTTTTGTTGCTGGCAATTTCTGTATGTTCGTATCACACACGTTTTTTGGTTCAGCTGCACCAAACTCCTTTGACACAACTGAACCTGATTTTTGTACGTCAAGCACTGCTCCAACAGTTTCGTCATTTTACGGAAGCTTATACCAAAAATTTGGCGCAAGTCTCTTAAAATGGGTCCCGTAAATGATTAAAGTTATACCAGGGAAAAGCTGGTCTAACTTGCAGCATTTGGTGCTCGGGACTGAAAATCCCGATTGCTGTCTGGGAGAATGCCACATGCCATGAGCGCCACATTCTCGGCACACCAGAAGCTTGCAGCATTCTAGGGGCTCTGAAAATCGAGCCCCATGTGACTCCAATCTTCTGTCACGTCCACCATCTACCAATATAACCTGTCATCAATTATAACATTGACATGTTTCATTTTAAAATACTCATTGGCTTTACTCCTTTCAAGCTTTCTGATTTTATAGCCTACTTGTAATTCCATACCCCCTTCCCTTCCAACACGGCACGGGTTATAATGCCTAAAGACATTGTGCACGCAGCACTATCTACACGTCCCAATACAGTGCGATATATTGCAAGTGCACAAGTCTTGAGTTTTTGTGGGAGGCTCCACCTCTACCCATGTTACGGAGCTGCACCCCTCGAATTCCAACTCAAAATATCTAACTTGGGGTGGGGGTTAACAGTAAAAATTGTACAAAGTGTGAAAAAGGGAAAATCCGCGGGTCTGGGACCGGGACTCAAAACCCAGTCCCAAACACACTCCGGCCTCCCGTGCTTCTAGTGGCTCATCCTGTTGAGCCATGGCAGCTGCTCACTGGACCCCTATCCCAGCAGAGATCTTATCCTCTTCCTGGGAGAGTAAGAGAGTGCTGTTCCTGTTGCACGGTTTTGTCATACGTTGTAGAGTGTACAACAAAGGGTCCCAGTAGGTTCCAACTCTACATTTTTTTCCTTTTCTTCCCAACTTCCTCTCAATCATAGCTGAAACAAAATCCCATATAAACACATTATCTAGCCATCTATGATACTTACTGGTGGGACTGACTTCAAAGTGATCCTTCTGCTCTGCAGTGTCTTCCCTCTTCAGATCAACATGAGGGAGTGTGTCATTCCTCTGTTCGTCCTTCACATCAGCAACAAAAGGAAGTTCCTCATCCCCCTCTTCCACCTTCACATCAAAAAATGGGAGTTCTTCACCCCTCTCAGAGGGCAATAACAGTTGCTCATTTGGGACATTGTAGCCTGTACATTAAAAATCACAATACAATACAAATGTTACTATAATCAGAACTACATAAAGGTAACTAAATACTTTTTTTCCCCCAAGAATCTATACATTGTACCAGTGGTTGCTTAAAGTTAAAAACTGACTTGATGATGGCCCATAACTACAGCACTTTCCATTACAAAATTATGGATAAAAACAGCCACCTCTGAAGCCAAATTACTAATTTCTGTATTTATATTCATTCCTGCAACCCCTGTTCTCTCCATACTTACATATCCTTGCACTCCTGTTCTCTCTATACTTATATATTACTGCAGCCCTTTTCCCACCATAACAACGTATTCCTACATCCCCGTTCTATCCATACAGACATATTCCTGCACTCCAATCCTCTCCATATGTACATATTCTTGCACCCCGTTCTCCCAATACTTACATATTCCTGCACTCCCGTCCTCTCCATACGTATATATTCCTGCACTCCTGTTCTCTGCTTACATATTCTTTATTTCAAGATTCGGACATTACCTTAGAGCAAAAGCTCTTTTACAAAGGTTCCACATCAGGTACAACAAAGTGTGAACAATTGAGAACAAGAAAACAGAAGAAGGGTGGAGCCCCAGTGTAAGCAAATTACAAGGGTGAAACATTACTAAGAGACATAAGCTATCTGGCATGTGCAAAGAAACTTGACAAGGCCAGACATTGTCAGGTACACAGGTATAATTTACAACAGCCAAAGGTTAGGCACAAAGGTATAATCTTCAGTAGCCAGGGCGCTAGATCCATCTACGTACTGGAATTGATGTGGAGAGTTGGGGATGGGAGATCTGGGATGTGGGCAGTGGCCTTGTGGGGGCTTTGTTAAAAAGGGTGTGGGAGGTGACTTGATTCACATATTCCAGCACTCCTGTTCTCTTCATACTTACAGATTCCTGCACCTCTGTTTTCTACATACCTATATATTCCTGCTTCCACTGCTCTCTCCATACTTACATTTTTCTGCACCCTCTGTTCACTCCATATTTACATATTCATGCACCCCAGTTCTCTCCATACTTACATATTTCTGCACACCTGCTCTCTCCATACTTACCCATATTTCTGCACTCCTTTTCTCTCCATACTAATATATTCCTACACCCCTGTTCTCTCCATATTTACATGTTCCTGCACCTTTGTTCCCTACATACTTACATATTCCTGCACCCTGTTCTCTACATACTTATATATTTCTGTACCCCATGTTCTCTCCATACCTGCATATTCCTCCACCCCATGTTCTTGCCATATTTAACATACATATTCATGCACCCCTGTTCTCTCCATACTTACACATTCTTGCACCCCTGCTCCATACTTACATATTCATGCACTTCTGTTCTCTTCATACTTACATTTTCCCACACCCTCTGTTCTCTCCATACTTACATATTCCTGCACCACCCCTGTTCTCCCCATACTTACATATTTCTGTACCCCCACATTCTCTTCATACTTACATTTTCCAGCACCCACTGTTCTCTGCATACTTAAATATTCTGGCACCTCCTGTTCTTGCCACACTTACATATCACACCAGTCCTATGTGGCCTTCACTGGCTGTCGATGAGGTGGCTGATTCCTCCTAGTTCAGATTACTGACCTAAAAAGCCCTGCATGGCCTGGGACCTTGCTACCTTCGTGACTTACTGTCTGCCTACCAACCCCCCCTACCCTCTCAGTTCCTCTGAGGAGAGCTGCCTGTCAGTTCCCAGTGCCCAAATTAAAATCATCTGGTGAGCGTGGTTTTTCTGTTGTCTTTCCGGCCCTGTGGAACTCGCTTCCAAGGTCTTTGAGAGAGGCCCCCTCAGTGAAAGCCTTTCAAAGGGGTCTAAAATCCCACCTATTTTAAGGAGGCATTTTCTTTGAACTACTGAATTGTTGAAATGCTAAACGAGTCTAAGTTAATTCAGTTATTATTAGAGTGGATCATGTTATATATGTAGTAATTTGTTATATATAATGTCCTATTTTGTTGATGTATTTTATTTGATGTATCATTTTTGTACAGCGCCTCCAGTGATAGTGTGCTTTATAAATAAAAGGTTACTTACTTTTAGTACAAATGTATTCCTGACTTCCTTTGAGTGTGTAGTCACATTCATCAATTGTATTAGTAAAGGATTTTTATTATTAATGTGTGTCAAACATGATCACTACCAGTAGCAGTATTTTAAGATCACTTCTGCTGAGGTTATTTTCATTTATGAATCTTTGACTAATTTAATAGAATGTCTGCAATACTACATTTACCGTCATTCCCTATTGCTAGACCTCTCTTCTGCTGAAACCCTTTTTTCTTGTCTATATCTCCTCTCGTCATGACTAAATCAAATCATGGTTTATTTCTATTGCGCTTTTCAGATATCAAAGTGCAGCACATAACATACATCAACAATAAATAAGAATTAAAATATAAAACACAATAAAAAGAGAGCAGGTAAAAGAACAGCAAGAGGCTAATCAAAGGCTGAAACAAAAAACTATTTTTAAGAGACGCCTTAAAGGATTCTGTTGACAGGCACTCTCTAATCTGAACAGGTAGAGAATTCCACAGGGTTGGAGCCACAACCGAAAAAGCCCTGGCCCCAGAGGATTGAAGGTAAACCCTGGGAATCTCTAGCAATCCCTCGTCTGCAGAATGGAGCGGGCAGCAATGTGACCTTGAAGGTAATCCTCCAACGTACCAGCAGCCAATGCAGTTCGTGCAGAACAGGTGTGATATGGTAAGTTCTTGATAACCCAGTCAACAACCTGGCTGCAGTGTTCTGCACCAGCTGCAGGCAATGGAGGCCTACCTCCGGCAACCCTAGATATAGAGCATTGCTACAGTAATTCACTCCTCTCAGGACATGCCAAGTCCCTCCTCTCTCAATAACAACGTATTTATAATGCAGACACCTGGCTGATCTATCTCCTCTCATCATGGCTACAGTAATTCTCACCTCTCAGGACATGCCAAGTTCCTCCTCTCTCAATAACAAAATATTTATAGTGCAAACTCCTGACTGCTCACCCTCATTGGTTGGAATGAACAGCCGATGAATTCAAACCTTTGTCATGTGCTCCAACTCCCACTCCATCCCACATCCACTATAGAACGGATCTGTTTCTTTTAACTGTTCTTACTGATTTTCCTCTTCTTATCCAGCTGTCATCCTCCCTGCTGATTTGTAATCTAGTTTCTACCCCTCCAGTTCTTTACTGTTTCCCAATTTGTCCTACCCCCTCAACAGCAGTTGGAAAATTCTCAAATAAACTCATTATCCAGCCATCTACTTACTGCTGGGAGTGTTTTCAAGGTGATCCTCCTCTTGTGCTGTCTCTTCCACCTTCACATCACCAAAAGGGACTTCCTCATCCCTCTCAATAAGCAATAACAATTGTTCCTTTGGGATGTTGTAGCCTGCACATTAAAAATAGCCAAGGTAATACAGATGTCATTTATAATCAGAGCTAGACAAGTAAGGAATAAGTCATGACAGAGATGGGATTATGCTATGGTAATGTACTGTACCAAGGTAATACAGATGTAATTTATAATCAGAGCTAGACAAGTAAGGAATGAGGCATGACAGAGATGGGATTATGCTATGGTAATGTACCTAGGGGCAGGTTCAAGTCCTGATCCCAAAGGGCTTCAACAACCACCCTGAGGTACATTAGCTAGAATAATCCTCCCAAAGAAATGGGTGTCTCTCTGTTGTCTCTGTGACTTTATGAGTCTTTTTGGGAGAAGAGGAAGGGAGAGCAGTTTACATTACTGAACAACGCCGATGTCTCAATGCTTTCTCACAGGGTTCTTAAAGCTGTGCTGGAAGCAGTTGGGTGGCAAACAATTGCGGTCATTGCAGAAGTGTGACTACATCTTCTAACATTTGATCAGTTTCCAGGTGCTGGAAGCAATCAGGTCTTGCTGGTGAGTGGCTGCAGTCATATTGCACAGGTGATCAGTTATCACCATGTTGGTGAGCGAGTGTTTAGGTCATGCTGATGAGTGGAGTTGAACATTTTGGTGAGCAACCGTATCTTTCATGTATTGCTGGGGGCTTCTGGTGGAGGACTGGTTCAGGGGTGTTGTGGATGATGTGCTGCCTGACATGCTGACCAGTGTCTGAAACCATTGGCTGGTAGGATGATGCATCATAGGGAGGCAGTTGGTTTGGCTGCATTTGTAGATGAGCATTAGTAGGGTGCAGTTGAAGGCACAGTAACCACAGCCTGAAAGCTTGAGGAGGTAGTTTAATTGAGAGTATAGTGACATTTTGACCCTGAAAGGTTGTGTTCTCAATGAATGCACCCCAATGATGTTATGCAGTAGGGGTATGTGCGATGTTAATGTAGTGCCATGTGATGGGGTCTTGACCAGTTGAGACCCAGAATAAAGCAGTTCCCATTTTATACAGAAGACCTACTCAAGAATATCTGCAATCAGCTTGTTGCTGCTCATTATTGAAAATTGATGGATGACCAAAATGATATTCCATCAGGGAGTTATGGATAGAGACTGGAATCCTCTGACGCAAAATTACTAATTTCCATGCTTATATATTCCTCAACCCATGATCTCCCCATCCATCCATTTATCCATCCATCTACCCATCCACCCATATTCCTGCATTCCCTGTTCTAAATATACTTACATATTCCTGCACTCTTGCTCTCTCCATACTTGCATATTCCTGCACTCCTTGTTCTTTCTACGCTTATGTATTCCTGCACCCTTTTCCTCCATGCTGACATATTCCTGCACTCTTACTCTCTCCTTACTTACATATTCCTACACTGCTGTTCTCTCCATACTTACATATTCCAACACCCCTCTTTCCTCTGCACTTACCTATTCTTGCACCTATTGTTCTCTCCATACTCCTGTATCCCTGTTCTCTCCAAGCTTACATATTCCTGCACCAGGTGTTCTCTCCATTCTTGTATGTCCTCGATCACTTCTCATGTGGCTGATAGCAAGGTTATCCTTCTAGGAGATTTCAGTCTGGATTGGCTGTCCCCCACATACAAGCCCACCTTTGTCACGACTGAGTCATTCAACCTCACTCAGCTGTCTCCGAACCCACCCGCTACAATCCTCACTCCTCAAATCATTCTTTTCTAGACTAGGTGCTTTCTTGTCATCCATATCACATATCTGCTGCTGGCATCCTTCCTGATACCCTTAGTGATCATTGCATAATCTACTGCTAAGGAAGGGCATGTCCCCCACTCTGCCCCTAAATATATTGGGTATTGCCCACTCTGCGATCTGGACACTGCAGACCTAGCTGATGCAGGCTGGTCCCCAGGTTTTTCTGCCCCGATGTTGACTCTGCCCTAGACCAGTTTACAACCACTTTCACCCATATCTGAGATCTTCATGCCCCCCCCCCCATAAAAGCCACATCACCCCTGGATAACAATGGCTCTTCTAACCATGTGCAAATTTTGGGATCACGCTTGGGCTCCTTATCTTTATAAATCCTACTGGTCCCCATCAAATCTGTATCCATACAAATCACTTAGGAACACCTGCACCAAGGCTATCCACTCAGCAAAAGCTGAATATTTCAAGACACACTTTCACACTAATCTCAATAAACCCACCTCCTTTTGGAATGTTAGCCACTCCCTCATTGACCCTCCATCACAATCTGCCACTTCTGTCCTCAAGTTAAATGGTTCACCTGTCTCTGACCCCTCCTCCACTGCAGAGGTATTCAATACATTTTTCACCACCTGCGCACTCCCCAACCATCCCCTTTCTGCCACCCCTGGCCCTCTACAGTCCCCTTCTTCTGGTGGCTGTTGTTTCCCCCGGTTTCCCCTCATTAAGTCTTCTGGACAGTAAAGTCACTTAATCCTAACAAACTCAGACTCAACCCAAAGCTGTACCACATCTCTACTCCAGTTATAGCCACCCCTCTTGTGCACCTCTTAGTCCTCTCCTTCTCCACCTGCACTGTTATGCAGGTCTGGAAAGTCACCAAGTTGATGCCCCTTCTCAAAGGTGGAGACACATCTTCTCACAGTAATTTCCATCCTATCCCTCTCCTTTCCTCACTCACCAAACTACAAGAGTCCCATGTCTACTCAAGGCTTTCAGACTTCCTAACCTCCTCTGGAGTTCTTTCCCCCTTTCAGTCAGGTTTCGGCAAACATCATTCTTCTGTCTGTTCCCTGCTGAGAGTCACTATCTTTATCTTCTTGGCTATGGACAAGGGTTATATAACTGCCGCAATTTTCATAGTATTGGCTAAAGCGTTCAATGCTGTCTATCTCCACCCACTCCTACTAAAAAAAGCTTGACTCAGTTAGTCTAGCTGCTCCCACTATCAGCTGGTTCAGCTCCTACCTCCTTGGAAGGCAGCAATCCATCCAGGTGGATAACTCCTTGTCCCCCCCATCCTCGCTGGTGTCCCTCAAGGGTCCATCCTCAGCCCTATTCTTTTCTCTGTGTTTATAAATGATCTCTCCTCTGTCTGTTCTTACTCCCACATTCACATGTTTGCAGATTGACACCGTAATCTATACCTCAGAACCATCTACCACAGAAGTGCAAGACCCACTCCAACTAGATTTTAACAAAGTTCTTAACTGGTTCCGCACAAACCACTTAAGACTAAATATTTAGAAAACAGTTCCTATGACCTTCTGCTCCAGGCAGAAGCAAGCGTGACTCCAGACCCCTCCGGTGTTCTTCACCCAGGATGGCTCTCCTCTCAAAGTAGTTCCCTCTTTCCAATACTATGAGGTTTGGCTAGATAGCCACCTCAACTTCTCCGTCTGTATTGACGCCATATGCTCTAAACTCTGTCCTAAACTTGGCATTCTCTAACAAAATAAGGATACCCTCTCCCTCCCTATTTGTCAGGAGCTTGTCACGAAAATACTTCTCATCTTTGACTTCGTCAGCATAGTAAACATAGAAACATAGATTTTGATGGCAGATAAGGACCGCTTGGCCCACCCAGTCTGCCCATTTCCCTACCTATTGGATAAGCTGCAGATCCTAGTTAACCAGCAGCCTACTTCTTCCTACCCCCACCCCCTAGAATTGCCTTATGACTGTCCCATGCATGCTTGAATTCCACCACTGTTTTTGACTCCACAACCTCCTCTGGAAGTCCATTCCACATCCACAACCCTCTCTGTAAAAATACTTCCTTAAATTACCTCTGAGCTGCCCCCTTCTATCTTCAAATTGTGCCCTTGTTCTGCACACCTCTTTTTTTGAAAGATGCTACCTCTTGGACTTTGTTGATTCCTTGAGATACTTGAAAGTTTCTATCATGTCCCCCTCTCCCTCCTTTCCTCGAGGCTATACATTCAGCTCCTTAAGTATCTCTTCATATGTCTTCGGTGCAGACCCTGCACCATTTTATTGCCCTCTGGACAGCCTCCATCCTGTCTATGTCCTTGCGGAGATTGGGTCTCCAGAACTGCACGAGTACTCCAGATGGGGTCTCACCAACTGTCTGTACAGAGGGATAATAACTTCCTGTTTTCTGCTGGTGATGCTCTCCCTATGCATCCCAGTATCCCCCAACCCTCCTTGCTGCCCTCTCACATTGCTTGCCCACCTTTAGGCCATCTGATATGACTACCCCCAGGTCCCTTTCCAATTTCGTTGTTGTTAGTATCTCACCCCCCGTTCTGTACTCTTCCCCTGGGTTTTTGTTTCCCAGGTTCATTACCTTGCACTTCTTAGCATTGAATCTAAGCTGCCATGCATTTGACCATTCCTCTAACCTTTCCAAGTCCCTTCTCATTCTTTCCACCCCACCTTGTGCATCAACTCTGTTGCAGATCTTTTGTCATCTGCAAAGAGACATACTTTCCTTCAGTCCCTGCAATGTCACTTATAAGACATTGAAGAGGACGATCTAATACTGAACCCTGTGGTACCCCACTAGTCTACTTTCTTCAAGTGGACTCTTTTACTATTAATCTCTGTGTCCTATTCTCCAGCCAATTCTTTACCCAGGCTGTCATCTTGGGACCCACTCCCAGGCTGGCTAACTTGTATATTAATCTTTTGTGTGGGACTGTGTCAAATGCCTTGCTAAAGTCTAGGTAGGCCATGTCCACAGCCCCCGATCTACTACTTTGGTCACCCAGTCAAAGAAATCTATCAGATTTGTCTGGCATGACCTTCCCACTGTGAATCCATGCTGCCTTGGGTCCTGAGCCCTCTGGCCTCTAGATACTCAACAATTCTTTCCTTCAGAAGTGATTCCATCATTTTCCCTACCACTGAGGTTAAACTAACAGGTCTGTAGTTTTCTGCTTCTGCCTTGCTCCCACTTTTGTGAGGGGAATCACATCTGCCCTCCTCCAGTCCTCGGGTACCACCCCATCCTCCCATGATTTGTTAAAGAGGGTAGTTAGTGGTGTCACTAGTTCTACCCTTAGTTCTTTTAGAATTCTGGGATGAATCCCATCAGGCCCCATTGCTTTGTCCACCTTCAGTTTTAAGAGTTCTTTCAGAACCCTTTCTTCTGTAAATGGGCTAGTATCGACTTCTGTATCCAGAGTGTTTCTACTGTTTGTTTTAGGTACCTCCCCCACTTCCTTTGTAAATACTGAGCAAAAATATTTGTTTAGTATCTCTGCCTTTTCACAGTCACCCTCTGCCCACCCTCCCCCCTCTTTATTAAGCCTCACTAGCCCTCCCTTGGTCTTCCTTCACTCCCTGATGTACCTATAAAAGGTTTTATCCCCCTTCTTAACTGAGTTGGCTATCTTTTCCTCGGTTTGGGCCTTTGCTGTTCTGACTGCCTTCCCAGCTTCCTTTTGCTTTAACTGATACAGTTCCCTGTCCTGCTCCTTCTGTGATTCCTTGTACTTCCTGAATGCTTTCTTTTTCAAGTTCAAGTTCAAGTTTATTGCAGTTTATTTTTATTATAAGTTTATTTTTCTCTTGAACCTTCACTGCCACTTCCTTTGAGAACCATAGTGGTTTCTTACATCATTTTGTTTTGTTAATTTGCTTCACACAAAGGCTTGTTACCTCTGTGATGGCAGTTTTTATTATTCCCCATTGTTCTTCCTCCCCTCCTTCCTGCCCATTTGCGAGTGCATTCCTTAGGCACTCACCCATTTTGGCAAAGTCAGCCCTCCTAAAGTCCAGTACTTTTGCCTATGTATGGCTTGACTCTATTGCTGTGTTTATTGTGAACCATACTGTTCGATGGTCGCTAGTTCCCAGATGGCTACCCTCTTCTACATCTGTGATCCTCTCTTCATCTCCATTTGAGAGAACCAGGTCTAAGATTGCTTCCTCTCGAGTGGGCTCCAATACTAGTTGTGTAAGGCATGCCCCTTGTAGGGCATCTAGAATAACCCCACTCTTTGAAGTGGCTGCTGCAACTGCATTCCAGTTAACATCTGGCATATTCAGATCACCCATCAGCAATTTCTCCCTTTTTCTGCCATTCTAAGTATTCTGTCTATCATTTCTTGTCCATTTCCTCCCCTGAGGAAATGTGCACAACCCCTATGCGAACAGTGGTGCCATTGCCGGTCTCCAAATTCTACCCACAGTGCTTCTTTCTCCTCCTGCTTTCCATTTTGTTCTGTTGCTTTGATTCCTTCCTTATGTAAAGAGCTACCTCCTCCTCTTTACCCTCCCTGTCCTCCTGTAGATAGTGTATCCTGGTATGTTTATGTCCCAGTCATGGTTTTGTGTGTACCATGTTTCTGTGACTGCCACGATATCCAGATGTTCCTCCACCATCAAGGCCACTAATTCAGGAGGCTTGTTACTTCAGACTACGGGCACTGGTACTCATTGCTCTCCATTTTTGATGGCTTTACCTTCTTTTGCAGCATCCCCACTGACCTGTCTACCTCGGTCTTTTCTCATTTAGCACCCTGTTTTGTAGGAGAGGCTGGGATTTTCCTGCTGCTATCAGTGCCTCCCCTTGACTAGTTTAAAAGCTTGCCAATGAAGCATTTAAACTGATTGCTCAAAAGACTTGTTCCCTTCCTGGACAGATGCAGACCATCCTGCCAGTATAGGCTGGTGTCCCTCCAGGTGGAACCCCAGTCCCCAATGAAGCCAAACCCATGTGCTCCACACCATTTTTTCAACCATTCATTAAACTGCATGGTGCAAAGTACCCTTGCCTCACTCGTGCCATTGACAGGCAGCACTTCAGAGAAGGATATTGTGTGTGCTACTTGTCTTAGGCCCCTCCCCAATTCTACAAAGTCCTTCTGCACTGCTCTAATCTCATGATTAGCCCAGTCATTTGTCCCTAGGTGGACAATGACATCCAGCTCAGACTCCCATGCAGCTGTTCTCGTGATCCTGAGGATGCGCTTCCTGTCTCTCCAAGCCATGGCACCAGGCAGACACCTTATTTCAGTTTTCCCTGCTCCCCCCAGTTCTATCCCCCTAATTATTGAGTCCCCCACCAGGAGCTGCTTCCTTTCCTTGTGGTGTCCTCTGCCTCCTTCCTGTGGGCCTCCCTTGTGACAGTTGTCCTCAGCCTCCTTAGTCTCCTCTGCGGGTGCATCATAGGGAGCTATGCTCCCAGAATGAGTATATGGATTGTGGTGTGAACAACTGACTGGGTGTGCCTCTGTTCCACCATCCTCACCCTCCCTGAGCCCACTGTGGTCCAACTGCTGTGCTTTCTTTGCAACCTCTGAGGTAGTGGTGGTGGCTCTGGTGCTCCCTGGATGGGGGAGGTTCCCTTCCTACCGTCCAGTGTGGCCTGGGAGAAGGTCCCCTTACTACTGTACAGTGTGGCCTGAAGATGGGCAACTTCCTCCCTCAGGGCAGAGGGTTGTCTGCAAATAGGGCAGCATCTCAACCTCCAGAAAGACTCCCAGAAAACTGCTGCCCCACAGCCATTACATTGCACTACTCCCTACATTTTTTTTTGTTTTGTGTGTGTGTGTGAGATTGGTTTGTAATATAGAAATATATTATACAATGTGTATGCTTATATTGTCAGTGCAGTGTGCTAGAGAGGATATGACAGTGATATGCACCTTGCACTCTTGAGGAAATGATGTCAGAACCCCAGGTATAAAGGAACTATTTCCAGGGGTGAGGTGGGAAGGGTTGGGCCTAAACTGTACCCTCACAAAACAATCAGCTAAAAGCTCTGACCCACCACTGCAGTGAGTGCCTTCCTGTCAGCAAGATGCCCTACACAACAATTTGACAGAGAAAACACCCTGCTAATCAAACAGAGAAAAATCCACACATCCAAGTCAAACACAGGTAAACCTCCCCAGCCCCAAAACAGGCCTGGTGGTTTGTGCTCTGAAAGCTGTCAGCCCCAAAATAAGTCAGCTGTGCTTTAAACTCTTCCTGCACTGAAAATGTTAAGAATTGTAACAAACAACGTAAACCTAGATCCACCTCCCTCTGTTGCTTGAAGACTGTATTTTCCTGTTTCACACTGCAGGTTTTCTATGACCACTCCTTAACCACAGTAACTTTTTAAAATAGTTTAACTATCACAAACTCCTACATACCAGTAAATTATTTAAAATAGTTTCTGTCCCAAAATCCTAGTAGTCAATCCAGCTACCAGCAAGGACAACAAAATGCAGTATTCAAACACTATGAAGTTACTTCCAAGATAAGCAGAGTTTGCAAGCTTCTTTTCAACTTCTCAGCCCTGTAATTTATTTAAAAATAGTTTAACTGTCAGAAAATCCTAGTAGACAATCTAGCTACCTCCAAGGATCTACCCAAATGCAGTATTTAAATCCTTCTGAAGTTACTAACAAGATAAACAGAGTTTGCAAGCCCCTTCTTGGTTAAACACTAAATAAATATGTGAATAAAAAGCAATTACCAAGGGTAGTTAGCTTCACCTCCCACAGAATTAAGCAAAAGTGCACGTTTGTTGCAGATATCAAGTGCAATATATATGGCAATGCCTTCGATATATCCCTCTACAGAACTGACATCTTTCCAAACTCCTTCTGCCACTTTGTTACCAACTCCTCTCCCCGCACTCACCATTGCCATCTCTAGTCCTCTCTTTTTCTCACCCCTTCATTTCACAGAAGGCTAGTCCACTCATTGTCAAATTCTGATTTGAGACTCTTCCATCTTATCTGTACTCTCACCTATCCCCTGTAATCCCTTCCTCCTACTCTTTGCACTCCATGAACCCCTGCTCCTTTTCTCTCATATATCCCCACTCTATGGCCAGTCAATCAGATTTCTCCTACCGTCTCCCTCTCCGATGGAATAAGCTCTCCCAGGACCTTCAGAATTCTCACTTGTCCTCTGCCCTCAAAGCTCTCCTCAGACTTCTTCCTTCTTACCCTTGTTAATGCCCCTCTTCCTCTTCTTCTGTCTCCACCCCCACCTCCCTTCCCAGCCCCCTCTGTCTGACTGATAATTTAGACAGATTAATTTGGGCTACTATAACTTGCACTTACTGTACTTTTTGATGTAGTTTAAATTCATTTTTGATGTAGTTTAAATTCCTTTTTTTATCCTGACTATCATATTTGCTCTTCTATTATGATCTCTGTATTCCCTATGACTGTATCATCCCTACTCCCCAGGTCACACCTGGAAACAAGCCTCAGCTCAGTGTGCCTTTCCCAGCTGCTACATTTTAAATAAATAAATAAATAAATAAATAAATATATTCCTGCACCCCGGTTCTACACATGCTTACATATTCTTGCTCAACCATTCTCTCCATACTGTGGGTATACATATAATTAATTCCATAGATTTAATATGAGCCAGGACTGGCACAAGCCCGTATACAGCTCCCCCTTCTCTCAAAGGGGTTAATTCTAAGTAGATTGGGCCCCTGTAGCTTCTCCTAAAACTATTGATCTTGCACTTGCATGTTTCAAAGACTATTTTTTCTCTGTCTGGAACAAACATGCACCCCTGAAGCAAATCAGAGTGCATGATAACCACCTTCCTTGGGTCACCCCCGAGCTCTTGGCCTAGCAACAAGCATGTGATTTAGCTTGGAAAATGCACAAATCCACCAAACTCCCTCATGACCTCTCTAACTACTGCACTCTCAGAAATGTCTGCACAAAAGCCATCCGGCAGGCCAAATCTGAATATTTCCAGTCCACCTTTAACGCTAACATAAAATCTGTCAAAGTTTTGGAAAGTAATACACTCACTTTTCTCACCCCAAGCTAAACCTCCATCTCCATTGCTTAAAATCACCAACCAACTCACAGCTGACCAGCCCTTGGTAGCTGCTGAATTCAATTCTTGCTTTACTTCCTGCACCTCCACCTTGCTAGCCCCCCTCTCAACCCTCCCTTCTGCCTCACCCCCCCACCATCTCCCCCCTGCACTACCAATTATCTGTGAGCTTTACCTTTTCACCAATCTCTCCAATGACACCTTCAAGGCTCTCCTCTCTATCAACCCTACAAATAGTAGCTCCCCAGATGGCCTTGACCCTAAGCTGGCCTACTTATCTGCTAATGCTATTTCCCACCTGCTAGTAGACCTGCTCAACCTGTCTTTCCACTCTGCAACTATCCCTGCTGTCTGAAAACATGCAACTGTCCTCCCCCTTCTGAAGGGTAGTGATCTCTCTTCTCCAGGGAACTACCACCCAATCTTGCTTCTACCCACCCTGGCAAAACTACAGGAACACCTCGTCCTCTCTTAGCTCTTTTCCTTTCTTGACATCTCCTCCTTCTTCACTCCCTTCCAGTCTGGTTTCTGTAACAACCACTCCACAACCAGTGCCCTACTCAGACTCATGGACTCTATCCATTCTGCCATGGATAAAGGCCACATTACGTCTGCCATCTTTATCGAACTTGATAAGGCTTTCAACACAGTCTCCCATTACCTCCTTCTTGAAACCCTCTCGTCAGCTGGCCTGTCACAGCCTACCTGCGATTGGTTCAGATTCTACCTGGTAGGTAGAACTCAATCTGTCAGAATAACCGACTCTACATCCCCGCCATTACAAATATCTACTGGTGTGCCTCAAGGCTAGGTACTTGGCGCACTTCTATTCTCAGTTTTCCTAAATGACCTACCATCAGCCTGCTCCTCATCCCTTATTCATATGTATGCTGACAACACAGACTTGTTCACATCTGGCCACTAACCCTCCAATGTGACTATCAGACTTCAGCTTGACTTCAGTAATGTTCAACGCTAGCTAAGTTCTCATCAGCTCTTTCTCAACACCAAGAAAACAGTCTCCATGAACTTTGGCACTAGACAGAGACTGTCTTGGCTGACCTCCCTTCCCTCCTTCCACACCCTTGACGGGACAACTTTAGAGGACTCCACCTCTTTTAAATACGTGGGTATCTGGCTTGACCAACACCTTAAGTTTTTTGAACATATTGATGCTATCCTGCAAAAAATTGTGCCCCAAGCTCGGCGCCCTTTACAGAAACCGCAGTTCATTACCACTACCAGTTAGGTGTGATCTTGTTCAGAAAGTGATACTCCCTATTTGCGACTATGGTGACATAGTCTACAGTGTTGCTCCCAAGTCTTCCCTTGCCAGACTGGATTCCTACTTCAATGGTTTCTGTTGCTTTGCCCTTAACTCCCCCTCCCCCCACTCATCACTGCACCCTATACCACTCTCTAGCTCTACCTTCCCTAGAATGCAGGCACCTCTCTCACTGTGCTAAGTTCACATCCAAATTCTGGTTTGGTCCCTCCCCTGTTAACACTCCTCCTTACTGTTTGCTCCCCCTCCCACCCTCTTAGAGCCTCTGACTGTTACACTCTTACTATCCCCCGTCGCCAAACCTCCATAGGTCAGAAAGCTCTCTATCACTTTCCTAAACTCTGGAACTTGCTTTCTTCTCCTATCCGACTTTCTTCATCCCTCTCATAGAAACATAGAAACATAGAAACATAGAAACATAGAAGTTGACCGCAGATAAGGACCGCAAGGCCCATCCAGTCTGCCCATTTCTTTTTCTACCTTATAAATGTGCCATCGGCCTTTGCTCTGTCAGTGACCTATCTATTCATAGTCATTTGTATTGCTCCCTTATGCCTATCCCATGCCTGTTTGAAGCCCTGCACTGTATTCATAGCCACCACTTCTTGTAGTAAGCTATTCCATGCATCTACCACCCCTTTCTGTGAAAAATTTCCTCACATTTCCCCTTAATCGGCCTCCCTCTAATCTCATGCTGTGTCCTCTTGTCCTGCAATTTTCTTATATTTAAACATGTTAGACTCTTTCACCTTGTTTATGCCCTTAAGGTGTTTAAATGTCTGATCATATCACCTCTCTCCCTCCTTTGCTCAAGGGTATACATATTGAGCTCCGTTAATCTGTCCTCATATGTCTTCTGATGCAGTCCCTGCACCATTTGGTTGCCCTTCTCTGGACTGCCTCAATTTGGTTAATGTCCTTGTGAAGGTGTGGCCTCCAATACTGCTGCAGTACTCCAGATGGGGGCCCAATCCAATGTCTGTGAGAGGATTAATACTCCTCTCTTACGACTTGTGATACCCCACTAACACCCTAACACCCCTAGCCTTACCTACTGCTTTAGAGGTCTGCTTGGATGATTTTAGGTCATCAGTGATGATGATGCCCAAGTCTCTTTCTTCCTTTGTGACTGCTAGCAACTCCCTCCCAGCCTATAAGTGGCTTCAGGTTTCTCTTCCCTATGTGCATGATTTTGCACTTCTTTGCATTAAATCCAGTTGCCACTCTTCTGACCATTTGCTAGTTTATCCAGATCTCTTCTCATTCTGCCCACCCCATCTGGATCATCTACTCTGTTGCAGATCTTGGTGTCATCTGCAAACAGACAAACCTTACCTCTAGTCCATCTGCGAGGTCACTAATGAAGATGTTGAATAGGACTGGCCCCAGGACTGATCCCCGAGGTACCCCACTTGTGACTTGCATCTCTTCTGACTGTATACCATTTACCACCACTCTCTGTTTTCTGCCAGTCAACCAGTTTGCCACC
This sequence comes from Neoceratodus forsteri, assembly GCA_016271365.2. Classification (NCBI taxonomy): domain Eukaryota; kingdom Metazoa; phylum Chordata; order Ceratodontiformes; family Ceratodontidae; genus Neoceratodus; species Neoceratodus forsteri. Next base: position 62,492,604 of record JADMNL010000034.1, on the reverse strand, counting down.
CAGTTGACCAACTCCTGACCCACCCCAGCCTACCTAGCTTATTTATCAATCTTCTATGTGGAACAGTGTCAAAAGCTTTGCTGAAGTCAAGGTGAGACATCAACTGCTCCCCTTGGTCCACCACTCTGGTTACCCAGTCAAAGAAATCTATGAGATTAGTTTGACAGGACCTTCCTTTTGTAAACCCATGCTGTCTTGGATCCTGTGCCCCTATGGATTCCAGGTGTTGCACTATCCTTTCCTTAAGGAGTGCCTCCATAATCTTGCCCACTACTGAGGTAAGACTGACTGGTCTGTAGTTCCCTGCCTCCTCCCTGCTACCACTCTTGTGGGGCGGGATCACATGACCCTTCTCCAGTCTTCTGGGACCTCTCCTGTGCTCAGAGACTCACTAAACAATTCTGCTAATGGCTCTGCTAGTTCCTCCTTTAGCTCCTTAAGTACCCTGGGATGTATGCCATCAGGTCCCATTGCCTTATCCACCCTGAGCTTAGCAAGCTCTTGTAGGACCCTTTCTTTTGTGAAGGGTAGTGCTCACCTCCCTCCCCTGTGTCCATGATGCTGAGCTGTGGGCCTGCCCTACCTTCTCTTCAGTAAATACTGAGCAAAAGTATCTATTTAGGATAGATGCCTTTACAGGGTCCTCCCTCCATGCTCCCTTTTCTCCATTAAGCTTGTAATACCCCTCTGGACTTTCTCCTTTCACTAATGTATCTATAGAAAGTCTTGTCACCTTCTTTACTGTTCGTGCTAGTGTTTCCTCAGTTTGGGACTTTGCCTGCCTTACTGCCTTACCTGCTTCCCTTAGGGCAGTTTGGTATGCCTCCTATCTTCATCCCGCTGTGTTCCTTATATTTTCTGAAGGCCAGCCTTTTGGCTCTGACCTTTTCTGCTACTGTATTTGAGAACCAAAGTGGTTTCCTTCTTCTTTTGCACTTCCTTTTCTGTCTAACACAATGGGATGTTGCTTCAAGTATTGTATCCTTAATGCTTGCCCACTTTGCCTGTACCTCCTCACCTGTGTTTCTTTTGCCAGGGCTAGCTTAACTCTGTTGGCCATCTTATCAAAGTCAGCCCTCTGAAGTCCCATATTTTGCCTTGGAATGGGATGATTTAGATGTAGTAGCCAAATTGAACCATACCATGTGATGGTCACTGGACCCCAGGTGACCTTCTACCTGGAGATCTGTGATCCTTCTTTGTTAGTCAGTACTAGATCTAGGATAGCCCTGTCTCTTGTGGGTTGCTGTACCAGTTGTTTGAGGCCCTCCCTGCAGGAATCCACTATGAGTCTAGTTCTGGCAGATGTTCCTGCTGGTATTGACCAATCTATATCTGGCATGTTGAAGTCTCCCATTATCAGAACCTCCCTTTAGCTGTCATGTTTGTATATCTTCTAACAGTAATGTGTCTATGTCCTCCTCTGGTCTGGGGGCCTGTAGACAACCCCAGTTCTTATGGCTGTCCCATTTCCTGTTTCCAGGGTGACCCACAGTTCTTCTGGCTCCTTATGTGTATTCTGAATTTCTGTAGCTTTGATATTTTCATTAACATACAGGCCACTCCTCCCCCTTTGCACCTCGGTCTCTTCTAGACAATACATAGCCAGGTACTGAAGTCTCCCAAGTGTGGTTACCGTAAACCCGTCTCACTAATTGCTACTATGTCCAGTTTAGCCTCTGACATTATTGCCTGCAGGTCTGGGATCTTATTTCCCAGGCTGTGAGCATTGTGTGCATGATTTTCCATTGGCCAGATTTTGGTGTGTTAGTTGTTGGGTGAAGTTTGGCATTACCCTGTGCATCGTATGGGGAGACAAACCTTTTTCTTACCTGGTGATGCAAATGAATGGCAAACAGCTGAATTCCTGTTTGACCACTAGCTGAGGGGGAGGTGTTCTTCCCATTCGACGTATGGGGTGCTGCACCCCTCTCCCCATTTGCTAGTTTAAATATTCTGCAAAGACGTCAAACTTCTGCCCCAATGCACTGACTCCCTCTTTAGTCAGATGCAGTCCATCAAATTTAAAGAACTTTCGCTCTCCCTAGCCCCACGCAACTTCTATTCCCCTAACTGCACCTGCTCCCAGACCCTCTACACCCTCCCCCTCCACCCTATCCTCTAACTCCATAAAACTTGTGGTCTCTTTATCTGAATTTCCTCGACCCTTTCATCCCTCTCCATGGCCCTATGCAACTTCTATTCCCCTAACTGCACCTGCTCCTTGCCCACCTCCTCCACCCTTCCTCTGCACCCTACCCTCTAACCCCTTAAACTTCATTCCATCTAATCCTTACTCATTCTGCCCACCCTCTAACCCATACCTAACTTTTGCACTTCCTCCCTAGTCCATGATCCTTAATCCTCCCTTTATCCTCCAACAGCACTCCAGCCATTAGTTGGGCGCTGATCTACTTACTTCTAGCCCCCTCTTAAACACTTACTCTCTCCTCTATTGCTTATCATGAAATCACTACAAAACATCTATTTACCCTGACAATACTGTTTTTTCAGCCCCCTCCAGTTCTATGCTCTCCTATCATTCTGATTACCTCCCCCCCATCTCCTCCTCCCCCGCCTTCCCTCTTCTCCAAAGTCTCATCTGGTCTCACCCTTCTACAGGGTTTCTTTGCATCCTGAAGGGTTTTTGGACCTGACTATCATCCCCCCTCCCCAACCCCCTCTTTCCTAGGCTTTCATTAGCACTTACTAAACCCCTGCTTCCTACTATCTCAGTCTTGCCACTTCACTGTTTTTCACACCTACTGGCCTCCTGGACTTTGGCCCTGGGTGTTACCATGTTTCCAGCCTATTGATTTTGCTCACCTCGGTCACAGGCTCACGTGATACAGTGCTGTAGTCTATAACTCTGTTATGTAAAGTATTTGTTCCTGTATTGTTTTCTTTTGTATTCTGTTTATTTGTTCTCCCAACCATTGTACCCCCTCCCCCCAGGATGCTTCTGGAAATGAGCCATTCCTCAGCTCAAGTTGTCTTTCCTGGTAAAACATTTTGTAAATAAATAAATAAATAAACCCATAATTGACTCTGACAAGCAATAACTATCTAAATGTTTTTTAAGGGTATTCATGTTTTTACTACCAACCAATTCAGGTGGTAGCCTATTCCACATTCCAGCCACCCTCTGACTAAATAATCCTGTCCTTCTTTTGATTTTGCATACTTGCCCCTTATGCTGTAAACCATGCAATCTTGTGACATATTCTGTATTTATTGCACATTAGACCTGTTGTTTCCCAAAGATAGTTTTTAATAAAGGTGCATTATATACAAAACACCTGTCTCCTCTTAGTTGTCTATACTCCAATGTGTATAGATCCAGAGCCCTTACTCTATCCTCATACTTGTATTCTCTGATAGTTCTGATCATTCTAGTTGCCCTCCTCTGGATCCCCTCCAATTTCCTAATTTCTTTTTATGCTGATTGTGCACATACACAAGAAACATATTGTGGCAGCTTGCTGCAGAAGCAGGTTGTGGAGGTGTGGCACTGTTGTGGCCATTAACCCCACAGCCTTTGGAGGCTTGGCCCGCTTTTCCCAATGGGGTGGCACGCTGCTACTGACACTAGTTCAGCCAGCATGCCACAACCTTGTAAGGTTTCAGCCACTGCAATCAGGGGCCACCTCGTCATTGCAATGTAAGCCATTCCGCTGCAATGAGGGAGTGACCCATCATTGCTGGGTGGAACCTTGTTACTATGATATTGTTTGTGAACGGCGTGGCTTGCCGCCGTGTTCTAAATAATGCTACTGCCAAGGGAGTGCCCAATCCCCCTCGGCAGCATGTGCCCCTCCACCGTGTTTGTTTGCCAATGAGGGCCCCAATCCCCATCGGCTTTAATGCCCTGACGTTCATGTTGCTGATGGGGGAGCCCACTCCCAGTCAGCATTATGTCCCCCCTCCCAGTTTCATTGGTCGACAGGGGAGCGCACTCTCCATTGGCATAATTCCCCCTCAAACACACAGTACAGTTGTGCCAATGGGGGTGCCCAATCCCCCATCAGCTAGAGCTGCCTCTCAAAAAAACACTCTGTTGGCACATTGGGAGCCCACCCCAGTATGCCAAAGGGCCCTGTTTAAAAAAAAAAAAAAAAGTCCTGCAGATTTTTTTTTTACCTATTAAAAAAGAAAACGGTCCCTCGTGGTCTACCTACCCCCTCCCACAACCTGCACCCTGCCTCCCCACACCCCCTCACCCCATACTTACTCATGAGTCTGGCACGATGATCTTCAGTGGACCGAACACGCTTGCACTCTTCAAAGCTGACCGCGAACTGGAAGAAATGCTGGTAAGCTGTATAATGGTATAAAAGGGTTTTAAAACTTTGGTGCATATCTCAGGCATTTTTGGGAATTTTGGCACCACATTTTCAACATGAGGTTTTTGGGACCCCTCCTCTTGAATGCTGCCACTGTCATGGTGTTATTCGGCCCTGAAAGGTGATTTTGTGGTCACTGCGTGGAATCGCCTTTCTGGACTGATTAATGAAATGACAGTGTCAGTGTTCATAAGGTGGGCTCTCAAAAAGCCTACTTTGCAAATTGGGTGGAAAATAAAAAAAAAGACTGTGGAGTCACGTGATGCGGGACGCGGAGTAGCTGGTCTTCCGTGGAGCTCCGTCTTGCGCCCGATTTATTGTTAAATAACTCCATTCAAAGTACTCAAGCCTGAAGTTTTTTGAAAGACTACTCAAGAAGAACCTGTGCTCTGGTTATCTATGGAGGCAGAGATGCGGAAGCCGCCCCCAAAGCATACCCCTCCCGCGACCCCTGAAAAGGCTGCAAAAAAATTGAAGGCCTCGGCGTCGGCGCTGGTTCAAGGGGCCAGTGAGAGCTGCATTTCAGAAGAGCCCTTGATCCTCACACTCTTTCTGGAGGAGTTTGGGCCGCTCAAGTCTACAATGATAGATATGGCAGGGGAGCTTAAAAACATCAAACTAACTATTGAAGATCTCTCTCGTAGAGCTTCAGACAACGAGGCTCGAATCAAATCTTTGGAAGGATGTAAAGAGAGCGGATGCATGGTCACAAAATTTCAAAAATCAAGTTAGAATTAAAGGTGGAAGATTTGGAAGGCCGGAGTCAGCGCAATAACGTTGTTCTCATCGGGTTGCCTGAAAAAGCTGAAGCTCAGGAACCGATTATTTTTGCCCAGAAGATAACGGAAAAAATTGTAGGGCCCTCGCCCTTTGGGCCTAAGTATATCGTCGAACGAGCTCACCGTGCGTTACGCCCACTGCCATCGTCTGATCGCCCTCCCAGGCCCTTCATTATAAAGTTTTTGAATTACCAGGAGAGGCAGTTATTAATAGAAAAAGCTAAAGAAGACAAAGAAATATTCTGGGAAGGATCGCGGATTAGAGTGGTGCAAGACCTGCCGCTGTCAGTAAGGCAGAAGCGAGCTACCTTTCATCCACTTGTTAAAAGGTTGATTGCTGCGGGAGTGAAATTTAGAATGGGATACCCTGCAAGATTTCAAGTATTTATGGGCAAGGACTGGAAATCTTTTGAATCTTCAGACTCGGCGTCCTTAGCCCTGCACGAGGCTTTTCCAGAGCTGTTCAAGGAGCCTTGAGAAGGATCTTGTGGGTCGAAGTTGCCCAGTTTTGGATGTTCACTATGCCATATAAATGAATCTGTGACCTGATGCAGGTTATCCATATCTGGATGGACTGAGTCATTTATTTTCAGGATCACTTGCCTCAGTGTGTAGACCTGGGCATTATTATGTTTATTTCATCGGGCACTCTGACTGTGTGGGTCTTCTTTTATGTCTGGGGATTTATAGCACACATAAGGTCCCTGCCAGTCAATGTCTTGGGCAGTATAGACTCAATTTAGTTATATTTGGACCTGGCTATTGACTTTACTTTAATATGCCCGATGGAATGACTCTTTGTGGGACAGAAGCACTTTTGCTTGGAAGGTTCTAAATTGGATAAATATATTAATGAGGGGGATTATGCTTATTTTATTTTACCTAGATTGGTACCTGTTCTTTTCGGTTTTATCTGCTTCCTGACTATTGTACTTTATTGGTTAACTATTAGATTGGGTTGTAAATGAGGGGGGCTAACCCCATGTTACTCTCTACCTAAATAGTTCAATTTTGACGTGAACATGTTACTAGTTCATGTTTTAGGTAGAATTAGGAGAAAAGGTTCTTATTTGATCTTGAGAGGGTGTGGAAGAGGAGTGTGGAAGGGTGGTTAGGCATCCTGGTGTCATGGGCCGTAGTACGATGTGGATGTGCTGGGGTGGGGGAGGGTTTACTGATAGATCAAGTAAAGGGGTGTTTTTCTGTGTTTTTGGGGATATGGACTATATGGGAGCAAGGGATATGGGGAGAGTAGGGTGAACTGTTTTTCTGGGGGGGAGGGTCGCAAGGTTGCTGGTGCTGTATGATACGAAGGGTCATGGGAGTGTCTATTATGCATTTCAGGTTGTTAATCGAGTATGAGGGCTGATACCTTAATCAAATTCTGCACATGGAATGTCAAAGGGGCTAGACATAAGGTAAAGCAATACAGAATACTGAAATATTTAGAGGCAGCGAAAGTCAAAATAGCTTTTTTACAAGAGACTCACCTGCTTCAGGAAGAAGCTAGGTGTTTGAGAAGAATGTAGTTTGGTGAAATATTCTCTTCACAGGGGAGCACAAAGAGTAGAGGGGTGTTGATCTTATTACATAGATCGGTACCTTTCAGCCCTATAAAAGTTATCCCAGACAAAGAGGGTAGGTTTCTTTTAGTGAGGGGGAAATTACGTAACATGGAAATTTTGCTTGGGATTGTTTATGGGTCTAATTCGGACAATCACGATTTTTTGATAAATCTAATGAAGGTGTTACTACCATTTAGTCATCTTCCCATGATTATTGGGGGGGACTTTAATCTGGGTCTCGACCACTTGTTGGATAGATCCTCGAGATCACAAATGTATTCTACACCAGCTACCCTGGCGCTTAATGACCTAATGGTTCATCTGCACTAACAGACGCTTGAGGTGCTCCATCCGCAACAAGAGATTACACCTTTATTCTCCAGTGTATAAATCAGGTTCGAGGATTGATTATATTCTCTCTCCGTGCTTTGCTTAAAGGTGTTATTGGTTCTGAGATAGTGGCTGCCCCTGTCGGATCACTCTGCAGTGAAGTCATGATCTCTTTCCTTCCGTTCATGGTAAGGGAAGCAGATGGAAAGTAAATAACCAGCTTTTGAGGGATCCCAAGATAGTTCAAAATCTGACGTACCAAATAAAGGAATTTATTATGTTTAATGAAAGGGAAAATGTACGTCCTGATATTCTATGGTCTGCATTCAAGGCGTATATGAGGGGTCTATTGATAAGTCAGGCTACTAGGAGGAAGAAAGGGAGAAATGCCACTATGTTAGATTTGTTAAATCAAATTAAGGGTTTGCAAATGGCTCTGATTTCTAACCCACAGGAGGAGATTGAGTTTAAACTGATCAAAGCTAGAGATGCATATCTTAAAATGCTGGGGGAACAGGCGGAACTGGCCATTATTAAAACTAAGGCCAATTATGCTGACCAAGGAGAGAAACCTGGAAAGCTTTTGGCCCGGCGCATTGCGCAGCTAGAGGCATCCGCCTAATTGAAGGATTTGGTCAGAACAAGATAGGTGTATTAAGACAACTCCGGAGGAAATAGCCCTTGTCTTTTGGAATTATTACAACATTTTATATGGAGGTATGCAGCTTCCACCTCAACAATCGGGGATCCAGTCCTAGTTGGATCGGTTGCCACTCCCTAAGCTGGAGGTGGCAGACCATAGGTTACTCAATGCTGATATCACTTACAGTGAGATAGAATCTGCCATTAGAAGTTTACCCGTAGATATCTCTCTTATCAGCGGTAGTCAAGGCTTTTGTCCTCAAGCATTGGAAAGATGATATTATTTACACTTATGACCAATGGTTGGAGGACCTTCTCTGAATCTTGGAGAGACTTAAGCAGAATATGTGGGTGGAAGGGAAAAAGGCAATTTTTGACAAGAAGTGGGGAGCTTTGGAGGCAGTGTACTCATTACAGTGGAGACGACCTCGGATCCAGATCTGTCTGTCTGATGAGTAGTATTTTGGTTAGTTATTAAGATTAACTTTTGGGAGTGTCGTCTTAGTTGAAAGTGTGTTCAAATGTGGAACAGTTACATATCTTTCTATGTATATCTATTATAGTTGGTTTGAGGTAAAGCTTAAAGGTTAGAGCTTCGTGGGATGGGGGGTCGGGATTCTCTCTCTTTCCTAGGGGCACAGTTACTTAGGGTTAAGGTAAACAATATTAGTATGTATATGTTAGTTGTGAGGGAATTTGACTGAGAATGGTTTTGTTATTTTGGGTTAAGTCCTAATGTAACTGCGCATGTACATAGTTGTGGGGTTGTATATAGTTTCCACTTCCAGTTTGGAGAGGTGGGCCCGGGGTTATATCTCGGGCTGAACGTGTACTTGTCTTTGTCTTGTGTATCATTGAATAACCTTAATAAAGAAGATTACAAAAAAAAAAAGAAGTTTACCCATAGATAAGACCCCTGGTCCCGATGGGTTCTTGCCAAATTTCTATAAAACTTTCTCTTCCCATTTGATCCCCCTTTTAGCTAAGCTATTCCAGCACATTCTCTCTGGGATGGATACGGATAAATGCTTGTTTGAAGCACTTATAGTACTTATACCTAAGCCAAATAGACCCCTCGAGAATCCAGGTAGTTATCGGTCCATCTCCTTGTTAAATTATGATATAAAGATCTTATCTAAAATATTGGCTGAGAGAATTAGTAAGTCATTACCAACTTTAATAGGCCCGGAGCAGGTGGGTTTTATGAAGGGCAGATCTTCGGCAGATCATTTTAGAACATTGTCTCATGTCTTCTCGGCCTCTGAAGAGGCTGGTCTCTTTAGGTGCCGAGAAGGCATTCGATAGGGTCCACTGGGCTTTCTTATTTCAGGTCATGGAAAAAGTGGGTTTTCCAGAGAGGTTTGTAGGATGGATTAGGGCCCTATACTCAAATCCAATGGCAAGAGTTGCATGCAATGGTGTTATATCGTCACCGTTCAAATTATATGTAGGGACGAGACAAGGGTGTCCTTTATCCCCTGCTGTTCAACCTGTATCTGGAACCCTTGATTAGGCATATAGTGTTAAGTAACAGGATTAGTGGGATTAGAATTAGAGATCAGGTTGTAAAGGTAACAGCTTTTGCGGATGACTTATTAATATATGTGTCCAATCCCGCTTCTTCGGTCCCAGCTTTACTAGATGTGATACATGAGTTTAGTGTATTAGCTAATTACAAACTAAACCAGGAGAAAACAGTGGTATATCCCCTAAATAGTAGAGCTTTTAAAAATGATATTGCAAGTTTGGGATTGGGCTGGAGTCCCAAATCCCTCAAGTATTTAGGACTCATTTTGACGAATAGCCCAGATTGTTTGCGTCAATTAAACTTAGATGCCCTTGTTCGTAGTTTAGAGTTGGATATGAAAAGATGGGCACAGCTCCCTCTATCATTATGGGGCAGAATAAACATTGTCAAAATGAATATTTTCCCCAGGCTTTTCTAGCCTCTATGCATGCTTAATATTTGGCTTCCTCTGGCATGGTTTAACAGACTTCATAAGATGATAGCTGATTTCATTTGGAATTTCAAGAAAGTGAGAATGTCATATACCAAACTAGTGGCACCTAAGGGGGGTGGAAGCTGCCCCATTTTTGCTCTTGTTAGCAATGAATAAACAAATATGGTAGGTGGGTCCTTTCACATACTCCCTCCCACAGCAAGGATTATGTTCCGCTTTGGGTTAACTTAGAAGTTAGTTTAATTAAGAGCTTGGGTTTCAATCCAGAAGCTTTGTATTACATTTCCCCCAAATTGCTTCTTTCCTTAAAAGATTCACCTATTGGAGTTTCTTTAAGGATACATAACCAACTCTGCAACTTTTTGAAATACGACCATGTCAAAGATGGTTCTCAACCAATCTTGGGCAATCCCCACTGGTTGATTGGGTACAGAATCATCACTCAAAACTGGTTACCTAAGTTGGGGACTGTCTGTTCACGGATCTTCTGGATGCGGACGAAAACCAAGCTCAACACTTCAAATACTTAATAAATGTAATCTGCCCACAAAAGATTGCTTCAGGGTTTATCAATTGCGTCATCTTCTAGTTCAAAAAATAGGGTCAAATGGGGCTACCCCACCCCGTATGGCATTTTGGGAGAATGTACGACCCTTGATAGGAACCCCCCATGCTGTCTCGAAAATCTATCAAGTGTTGCTTCAGTGGGCGTTTACCAATGGATTTGCTCCATCATCCTACTGGGCTAGGGCCTTCCCCAATGTTAATTTGGACTGGTCGCAGATTTGGATAAATTGTCACAAGTTTGTTAGGCAAGACTGTCTTAAATTGACCCAATTTAAAATCTTGCACAATATCTACTACACCCCTCAAAAATTAGTTGATTTAAAGGTGATGCAGAGCCTAAGTGCTATAGATGTGGTCTAGGGGTGGGTGGTTGCTCCCACATTTTGGTATTGTCCAAAAATCGCCCCGTTGTGGATGGATATAAGAGATAAGGCCAGCCCACTGTTGGGTTTAGATGAGATGTTCAGCCCAGAGGTTTGTTTACTCGGAGTCATGTCGGATTTCCCAGTTAAATCGAGGAAATATCACATGTCGTTGATCTCAATTACAGTGAAAAGATTAGTTCTTAAACACTGGAAGGACTCCATTACAATCTCCTATTCGGAATGGTTATCTGAACTGTTAGCAAGCCTCAGGATAGAAAGAATGATAGCAATTCTTCACAATCAATTGCATCTTTTTGAGAAAATCTGGTCCCCGTTGATTATTGCTTATTCATAATTAGGTATGTGATAGATCCCATGTCAGATGGATTATAGTACAGCACCTTGGGTGGGGGACTGGTTAAGGGAGGGTGGGATATTAGGGAGGGAGGGAGGTTTACAGAGACTTATGTCCATGGTAGTGATTTTCTCTTGGGTGATTCTAATCTGTAATTATCTGTATACCATGTATTGTACCCTTTATTTTGCAGTCTCTGTATTAAATCTTAAAACTTAATAAAGAGTGAATGAAAAAAAATTAAAAAAAGACTGTTTCTTGGCGTGCATTGCGCGAGTTGATGCATGAGCTCATATTCGCAAATTTGCAATATTTTCAAGCCAGATTTTCAGCATTGACATTTTTTCACACCTCCTTGTGAACAGTACAGCTGTCATTTTTCACATCCTGGCTGAAATGTGTTTTCGCGCTTCTGGCACAGAATAGCATGGTCGCTGTGGGAAATCAGTGTTCTTGACAGATTAAGAAAATGACAATGACATTGTTCATGAGCAGAGGTCCTAAAATGCCTATGTTGGAAATTTGGTGACGATACTTCATCAAATGACTGTGTTACAAGTGTGCGTTGAACTGTTTCCACGCACCCTTGTAACTTCACAGATTTGTAATAATGTCACACCAGATTTTCAACACTGGCATTTTTTTGCACCTCCTTATGAACAGTACAGCTGTCATTTTTCACATCCTGATGAAAATGTGTTTTCGCGCTTCCTGCACAGAATAGCGCGGTCGCTGTGGCAATCAGTGTTCGGGACAGATTAATAAAATGACAGTGACACTGTTCATAAGAAGAGGTCCTAAAATTCTTATGTTGAACATTTAGTGACAAAACTCCATAAAATGACTGTGTTACAAGCGTGCATTGAACTGTTTCCACGCACCCTTGTAACTGTGCAAATTTGTAATATTTTCATGCCACATTTTCAACACTGGCATTTTTTTCCACACCTTGTTATGAACAGTATAGCTGTCATTTCTCACATTCTGGCCAAAATATGTTTTTGCACTCCTGTCGCAGAATAGCACGGTCGCTGTGGGAAATCAGTGTTTGGGACAGATTAAGATTGAGAGAATGAGAGGGGGGGGTGACCAAGCTCAACTGAGCTCTGTTGGGAGTGCAGTGGATTTCTTTGTGGGCAGAAAAATGCCCAGCGCAGGAGCCCAGTACAAAAGGGCAGCCTGCAGCACTAGGAGAAACAGAACGAGAGAGCGAGTCAGGGAGGGGGAGTGAGCAAACTCAACGGAGCTCTGTCGGGACTGCTGCGGATTTCTTTGTGGGCAGAAAAAGGCATTAGTGCGGGCAGGAGCCCAGTACAAAAGGGCAGCATGCAGCGGTGGGAGAAGCAGTTCGAGTGAGTGAGAGAGGGGGACTGAGTGAGCTCAACAGAGCTCTATCAGGACTGCTGCAGATTTCTTTGTGGGCAGAAAAAGGCACCAATGCAGGCAGGGCCCAGTACAAAGGGCAGCCTGCAGCGCCGAGAAATGGAACAGTGACTCAGAGAGGGGACTGAGCAAGCTCAGCAGACTTTGTTGGGACTGCTGCAGATTTCTTTGTGGGCAGAAAAGGTGCCAACACAGACAGGAGCCCAATACAAAGGCCAGCCTGCAGCGCCAGGAGAAACAGTATGGCGAGTGGGGGGTGAGCGACCTCAACGGAGCTGTGTCAGGACAGCTGTGAACTTCCTTGTGGGCAGAAAAAGGCACCAACACAGGCAGGAGCCCAGTAGAAAAGGGCAGCCTGCAGCGAGGGAGACACAGAACGAGCGAGTGGGAGAGGGAGAGTGAGTGAACTCAACAGAGCTGTGTTGGGACTGCTGTGGATTTCTTTTGGGCAGAAAAAGGCACCAACACAAGCAGGAGCCCAGTACAAAGGGCAGCTTGCAGTGTCGGGAGAAATAGAACGGCGAATGAGAGAGGGTAGTGAGTGAGCTCAATAGAGCTGTGCTAGAACTTTAGAGTTGCCCACCCTCCCACCCAGGGTCCTATATTACTGCAGGGTTTCTTGAGTGGAGACAAAGCAATGACTGGATGCGCCCACACCTCCTTATGAACAGTACAGCTGTCAGTTTTCACATCATGGCCGAAATGCATTTTCGCACTTCCAGCGCAGAATAGTGTGGTCACTGTGGGAAATTAGTGTTTGGGACACATTAAGAAAACCACAGTGACACTGTTAATGAGCAAAGGTCCTAAAATGCCTATGTTGAAAATTTTGTGATGAAAGTCCATAAAATGACTGTGTTACGAGAGTGCATTTTGCAGTTTCCATGCACCCTTGTAACTTCGCAAATTTGTAATATTTTCACACCACATTTTCAACACTGGCATTTTTCACACCTCCTTATGAACAGTACAGCTGTCATTTTTCACATCCTGGCTGAAATATGTTTTTGCATTCCTGCCACAGAATAGCATGGTCGCTGTGGGAAATCAGTGTTTGGGAGAGATTAAGATTTAGCGAGTGAGAGGGGGGAGTGACTGAGCTCAGCTGAGCTCTGTCGGGACTGCTGTGGATTTCTTTGTGGGCAGAAACAGGTCCCAACTCATGAGCTCAGTACAAAAGGGCAGCCTGCAGCGCCGGAAGAAACAGAATGAGCGGGTGAGAGAGGGGGAGTGAGTGAGCTCAACAGAGCTCTGTTGGGACTGCTGCGGATTTCTTTGTGGGTAGAAAAAGGCAGCAATGCAGGCAGGAGTCCAGTACCAAAGGGCAGCCTGCAGAAATGGATCGAGCGAGTGAGCGAGCTCAGAGTGAGTGAGCTCAGCAGTGCTTTGTTGGGACTGCTGCAGATTTCTTTGTGTGCAGAAAAAAGCGCCACCAGAAGCAGGAGCCCAGTACAAAAGGGCAGCCTGCAGCACTAGAAGAAACAGAATGAGCACGTGAGAGAGAAAGACTGAGAGACCTCAATGGAGCTCTGTCGGGACAGCTGCGGATTTCTTTGTGGGCAGACAAAGGTGCCAATGCAGGCAGGAGCCCTGTACAATAGCGCAGCCTGCAGTGCCAAGAGAAACGGAATGAGCTAGTGACAGAGGGGGAGTGAGTGAGCTCAACTGAGCAAAGCAATCAACATTTGGCATTAACAAATGCTTGTTTATTTATTGGTGCAGAAAACTGCTAGCAGTACTCCGGATTTGGGCTAACAAGTGACCTATACAGAGGAAGAATCATCCTCTTGTCTCTGCTGGTTATGTGTTCAGCTATGCTAGTCAAGATACTCCTAGCCTGGTTAGCTTTCACTTGGCAGTTTAGACTATTTTTTAGGTCATTAGTGATAATGACTCCCACATCTTTTTTTCTTCAGTCATACATGTGATATGTCCAACTTGCTTAAGAGGGAGATTTCGGTCAAATTAGGAGGGAGATTGGCCTGCCAACTTGCTTAAGAGGGAGATTTGGGTCAAATTAGGAGGGAGATTGGCCTGCTAGTAGGGAGATGCCGTAACATCGTGAGTTTGTCCTTAAAAAAATAAGAAAAAAGTATTTACAAAAATGTAATGTATTTCATTTTGTCAAGAATAAGCACTAAAAAGAATAAACAACTAGTTATATAAAGCTATCAGATACATTGTTCATCACTGATTTAATTTTTATGTGTCTTTATCTGCCCAAAAAATATGGATAATGAGGACAGAATTTTACTTAAGCAGGAGATTTTTTTTCCCAGGAGGGAGGGAAGGAGTTCAGTCAAAAAAAACAGGAGTCTCCAGCGTAAAGAGGGAGATATCACATGTATGTTCAATGACCCTGAATACCTTACCCCTTAGAGTGTATGATGCCCCAATATTAGAATGACCCAAGTGCATGACTGCACATTTATCCAGATTAAATGTCATCTTACATTGTAGTGCCCATAAATTAATTTTATCCAGTTCATCCTGTATTTTAATGGCAACTAATTCATTTTCAACTGTACACCCCAGCTTGGTGTCATCTGCAGATTTGGTCATCCAGATCGGATTCCCACTTTCAAAGAAGCAATATAGATATTAAACAATATCGACCCCAGAACAGATCCCTGCCGTACTCCATTAGCCATGTCCATCCAGCCTGACTTTGTACCCCTGATGTTAACCATCTGCTGTCTGCCTACCAGCCATGATTTTATCCATTTTACAAGGTCCTCATTTACATTTATGATTTGTATTTCATCAATGAGTTCTTTATGAGGTACCTTATCAAATGCTTAAGTCTAAAAACACTATGTCCTCTCAGTGGCCCCTATCCAGTTGTTGACTTGCAGTCTCACAAAACTGCGGTTACCCCCCCCCGACAGTGACATTTCACCAACGAGGTCCCCCACAGTGACTGCAGCACCATGCCACTGTGTGAAACTTGCTGGCACCAGGTGCTGTCTGTCGGGGGGTCCTGCACCCCCCAATCAGCTCCTATTTGGAGTTGATAATCATTAAGAGGGGGTGTTGGGGGGTTGGGGGTGAAGCCCCCCGAAGAAAACACAGTCAGCCTGTGGGAACCAGCAGCCAACTGCAGAATGTGTCGACCTGCCGGTGTCACTGACAGGGCGTTCAACAAAAATTTTGTCAAGCACCCATCGTGGTTCCATAAAACTGTAGTAAGTTGGTTTGGCAGGACCTGCCTGATCTAAAGCCATGCTGTGTTTGGTCCCATCCATCTGTTATAGTTAAGTGCTCCTCAACTGCCTATTTGACAAAGTCCTCCAACACCTTACACAACACTGAAGTTAGACTCACAGATGTATAGTTGGCACAATCCACTTTATTCCACTTTTTAAATATGGGGCCACTATAGCTTCCCTCCAGGCCTGCAGCACCTCACCTGACAGAAGTGACTCATTAAAGATCCTTGTAATTGGTTATGCTATCTTATCTGCCAATTCTATCAATATCCTAGGAATTAATCCTTCCGGACCAGGTGACTTATTTCCATTTAATTTTGACAGTCTGTCCCTAACATCGGAAATACTAAGTACCAACCTATGTTCATCACTAATGACATTGATTGCTATAGGGGTCTTGGTGCTTCTATTAAACACTGAGGCAAAGTAAGTTTATTCCTATGTGTTCAAATTGTTTCTATTATGCCAGTTCATTGAATTTGTATGTGTACATGCTCTGTTTTGTACTGTACCCTCCCGGGTCGTGCCTGAAAATAGTCATTGCTATGGCTAGTGCACCTGCCCGGTAAACAAAAACTAAATAAAATAAAGTGTTCAATAGCTCAGCTGCTTTTTATCCCGTTCTGTTGGGACTCTATCATTATCCAATAAGGGTCAAATATTCAAGTTGCCTCCCCTTTTGGTATTTACGTATGTGTAAAAGGACTTGTAATTATCTTTTATTTCAGTGACTAAGTCGAGTTCAATTTTTTTCTCCGCTGTTGTGATTTTCATGCATTCTTTAGCTATATTTAAATAATTAGCTCAGTCCTTCACTAATGTCAATATTTTAGCTTTTTTATGTTGGCTCGCTCATGCGCGCCAGCCAACATCTTGCGGTAGTAGCAGATTTGGAGGTGCGGTCACTGTGGATGAATGAAGGGCGCGCATCAGTAGGTCCGTCCCTCATTCCCCAGTAAGGCAGCAGCAGGTGCTGACACCATGCATACCTAATGTGGCCACCAGATCTAAAGAAAAGGTCCACTGCAATAAGAGCTAAACTCTCATGCAGTGGGACCCCAATGCGCCTCCTGACATGCAAGCAGTGTGGTGGCAGTGACTACTGCTGTGGCCTGTCACAATGCTGATGGAGGAGCCCACTCCTCATTGGCATAATGTCCCCCCTCTCATTTCTGCTGTGTGCCAAGGGGATGCCCAATCCCCCTCGGCATCATGCCCCCCCAAAGTCTTTCTTTGCTGATGTGGGGGCCCAATCCCCATTGGCTTCAGTCCTCCTTCCCAGTTCAATCTGCTGATGGGGGAGCCCACTACCTGTTGGCATAATGTCCTTCCCCCATTTGTTCAAACAACATGAAGTCTTGCTGTATTCTGACTATTGCAGTGATCTCCAACCCTTGAACTGCCCCGGAGAACAAAGAGTTAACTTTCCATGCAAGGCATGGAACGCTGAGCTCAAGCTCGTTGAAGCCTCTGTCTGCTGTTGTTTGAACCCCAACCATCAGATTCTTTACTCCGCCTCACTGAACAGTCGCTCCAGAGATTTCTCCTTTGCTCAGTTCAAAAGTCGGTTAAAAGTAACCGTTTTAATACTACGGTTTCAACCAATTTCTGCATTTAAACATCGGTTTAAGTCTCTGTCTGTGGTACCGTGAGTACTAGATAGGTTTCTTATATTAGTTTTCTGTGTGGAACTTGTAAACATTGGATCGGTTTGGTTTGAACCGATCAGGTTTTATCAAAAACTTATCTTATTGAGAGTGTGGTAACGGTCCATATCGGTTCTAAAAAAACCAGATTTCATTCGTTTTTTCCAAGACCCGTATTCTGTTGATCCAGGAACTGATAAGTGTCTTGCCTGGCAGTGCGAAAAAGGGCACGTTTTTGGTTAGGGATTGGCCATGTCTGAGAAACCCAAGAAAAACCAGGCCCACTGCTTCAACACTGTAATGTGTGTGGGGAAGCCTTTGCTAAAGCTGACCCTCATACCACCTGTGTTTATTGTCTGGGGTTTGACCACCTCAATGCAGACTGCCAAATTTGTAAAAGTTTTCTCAAAGCTACCCTGGATAAGAGAGTAGGTAGACTGAGGGAAAGGGAGGCCGAGAAGTCCTCTGACCCGGATGGCCAGCCCGGTTCGGTTTCAACCGAAGCAGAAGGAGTGCCCTCTGACCAGGGTGAAACTTCTTCGGGCAAAAGGAGAACCGATTCTGAGGAGTCAGTTCCAGTTAAAAGAAAAAGAAGGGATAAATCATCCGTTTCAGATCCACAAGTTCTTTCTCCGACCGCTGATGAGATAGCCAAAGCGATAAGGATAGTTCAATCGCTAACTTCGGTTCCAGCGAACCGGCACCATCGGTTAGGGCTCGGTTCGGTCGGTTCCCATGGTTCCGGATTACACTTTAGAAGAATTTTATGAACCGGAGGAGGAGGGAGAGTATGAAGATAATGATGATGATGATGATTATGAAAGTCTGGATGTGCCTATTGACCCGGACATCTCCCCAGACAGACCTTCAGGTGTTTCTCCTCCTAGGCTTTCTGAGTCCCCTTCCCACTTTATGTTTTACAAAAAGGTGGCTGAAACCCTCCAGCTTCCTGTGGAAAAAGCAGTAGAGGATCAGAGGAGCCTGATTTTGCTGAGATGATGGACATCCCAGAGTCCAGGAGACTGTCTATTTCCCTCCATAAATCTTTTGGGAAACAGACATTTAAAATTTTAAAAACTCCTAATTCCATACCTCCTGTGGACAGAAGAATGGACAAGAGGTATACTCTTTCAGGCTCAGACACGGAGTTCCTTTCCCAGCAATGCAGCCATGTTGGGGTAGTGCAGGCTGCTACCTGTGATAAGGCAAATATTCCATAACTTCCACCCCCAGACAAGGACTCAGGAGGATTGATGCCATGGCAAAGAAACAGTAGATGGCAGCATCTTTGGGACTCAGGCAGCCTAATTATATGGCCTACACAGCTAGATACCAGAAGTCCAGGTGGGACACTGTTATGGCTCTAGCTAAACAGGCCCCTGACCAGCTGGCCAAGAAGCTGGATGGTGTAGCTACAGATGGGATTGAGGCATCAGGTGCAATTTCATGCTGCTGTGGACTCCAATGATGTTTCATCTAGAGTCATGGCTACATCTGTGGCCCTTCGCAGGATGGCTTGGCTCAGGTGTACTAGTCTGTCACAGGATACCCAGGCTAAGGCCATGGATTTTCCTGTCATTGATAATTCTCTGTTTGGGGAGCAGACAGAGAATTACATGAAGAAGATGGATGAGTACAGGACCACCTACAGGAGTGCTCAGGCCAAAGAAAGGCAAGTCACTCCTCAGAGGCAGCATTCCAAGGGCAGGGGCAGGCCTTTTCACAGGACTTTTTACCAAGCCCACGCCTCCTCTTCTGCTTTTGCTCAGAGGGGGTTCTTTAGAGGGAGAGGCAGACGGGGTATGAGCAGGCCTGCTTCCACCCCTCAGCCTAAAGTCCCTGCCAAGCAGACACCCTGATGGGTCTGCCTGGGCCGATTCTCCACTACCTGTAGTGGGCAGGCTGGCTTACTTTGTCCAGGACTGGAAGTCTTCAACATCAGATAAGTGGGTCCTGGAAGTAGTAAGCCAAGGACTGGTTCTCCGCTTCAAAAAATTTCCCAAGATGAGAACCAGATCCTTTCCACCTGCAAATCCTTCAGAGGCCCTTGCCCTAGAGGCACAGGTTTCTTCCCTTTTGGCTCTCAGAGCCATAGAAAAGGTTTCTACCCTACACAGGGGCAAAGGATTGTACTCCAGGTACTTCCTAACCCCCAAAAAGACAGGAGAATGGCGGCCTATCCTGGATCTGAGATACCTAAACAAGCACCTTTTAAAACCAAAATTCAAAATGGTGACTCTGGGAATAATTCTGCCCTCTCTAAGGCCAGGGGACTGGCTAGCCTCCCTGGACCTCAAGGATGCCTATTTTCACATTCCCATCATGTGCTCTCACAGAAAGTACCTCAGGTTCGAGTTGCCCTCAGGCCACTATCAATTCAGAGCAATGCCCTTTTGTCTGACATCGGCCCCAAGGGTGTTCACAAAGTGCCTGGCAGTAGTGGTTGCTTTCCTAAGGAGAAAAAAGATCTCCATCTTTCCAAACCTGGACGACTGGCTCATAGTAGGTCAGTCTCCAGACCAAGTCAAGTCACATCTTCAGATAACTCAGCAACTGCTCACTTCCTTAGGGTTCCTCCTAAACCTTCCAAAGTTAGTTCTAGAGCCAGTGCAGCTCCTCACCTTTATAGGGGCAGAGCTTGATACAATAAGAGCAAAGGCCTTCCTTCCCCTGGACAGGGCAAGGACACTAATAGAGCTGGCCTCTTCTTTCACCCTTCAGGTGTCTCGACCAGCAAGGCACTTCTTGCAGCTCTTGGGCCACATGGCAGCCTCTACAGCAGTGGTCCAGGGTGCAAGATTTCAGATGAGGAACATTCAGTTCCACTTGAGAACCTTCTGGTCCCAGAGAAAGGATTCCCTGACCAAACTAGTCTCAGTGACTCGAACCCTGATCCAGGCTTTGCAATGGTGGCAGGATCAGGACAATTTGAGGCAAGGAGTTCCTTTTGTCACTCAGTCTCCTTCTCTAATCCTCACCACAGACGCCTCCCTGTTGGGCTGGGGAGCCCACTTGGGATCTTACCACCAAGGGCTGTGGTCACCTCAGAATCTCTGCTCACATCAATCTATTGGAACTCAGAGCAGTGTTTCTGGCACTGCAAGCTTTTTCCAAGTCTGTTCAGAACAAAGTAGTCCAGATCAGAACAGACAATACCACCACAATGTGGTACATCAACAAGCAAGGGGGCACTCGGTCTACGGACTTGTGCACAGAAGCAATGAAGTTGTGGTCTCTGGCCTATTCCCTGCAAACTTCTCTCACAGCAGTTCATCTGCCAGGGAAGGACAATATCCTGGCAGATGCCCTCAGCAGGATATCTCAGGGCCACCACGAATGGTCCCTGGATCCCCTAGTTTTGAAGGTGATTTTCTCAAGATGGGGCACTCCACAGACAGATCTTTTTGCAGCCCCAGACAATCACCAACTTCCTCTCTTTTGCTGCAGACCCCCAGTGTTGTGCTCAGTCCCCCTGGATGTTCTGGTACTCAATTGGGAAGGGAAGTTCCTCTATGCTTCCCCCCCCCCTTCCCTCTACTGTTCAAGGTACTAGTCAAGATCAGGTCTCCACCCTGCAAAGTGATTCTGATCGCTCCAGACTGGGCCAGACAGCCCTGGTACCCACTGTTGCCATCCTTAGCACTCCACCTTCCCCTGTCTCTTCCCAGGAATTACAACCTGTTGACATCCTCTCAGGGGAGGGTTTGGTATCCGAATCTCAAATCTCTCAAGCTCAAGGCCTGGCTCTTGAAAAGTTAGAGTTTGCTGATCTGCACCTCTCTCAAGGTGTCCTGGATATTCTAAAGGCTTCTCGAAAGCCTTCCACCAGAAAGACTTACAACTCCAAATGGAAAAGGTTCACTATTTGGTGCTCTGATAAGCATGTTTCTCCAGAATCTGCTGGGTTGCCAGTCCTGGACTATATGGTTCATCTCAATGGCTTGGGACTCAGACCAGCTACACTCAAAGTACATTTGGCAGCTGTTTCTGCTTTTTGTCAGTATGCAACCCTCTTCTCTTTCAGCCCATCCTGTATTTTGCAAATTCTTCAAGGGACTGTTGCACAAATCCTCCTTCAGGGACCCTGCTCCTGCTTGGGACCTTAATGTTGCATTGCTCAGCTTATGCAACCCCTTTTGAGCCTTTGTCCTCTGCAGAGCTTAAGTACTTGACTTGGAAAACTGTGTTTTGGTAGCCATTACCTCTGCCAGGCGATCAGTGAATTGTAAGCCCTGTCAGTGGAGCCTGATTTCATCTCTTTCCATAGAGATAAAGTGGTCCTAAGAACTAACAGGAAGTTTCTGCCTAAGGTGGTTTCAGATTTCCACCTAATCAGTCTGTGTCTCTTCCTGTTTTCTTTACTGACCATTCCTCCTCCTCTGGAGAGAGGAGGTTGCACAGCCTGGATGTAAAAAGGGCCCTTAGCTACTACATAGAGCGTACCAAGTGTCACAGGTTTGACTCCCTCCAATTGTTCCTCACTTATGGGGAGGTCGGTAAAGGGCAAACCTGCCACTAAAAGATCTATTGCCAGGTGGATTGTCTCTTGTATACAATTCTGCTATGAAAAATTGGGCAGAATCCCACCCTCAGGCCTGAGGGCTCACTCTACTAGAGGTACAGCTGCTTCCCTGGCTGCTGCCAGGGATATTCCTGTCTTAGAGATTTGTCAAGCAGCCACCTGGAAAACAGTCCATACTTTCACCAAGCATTACTCTCTGGATATCCAGGCTAGGAGTGATGCTTGGTTTGACATAGCAGTACTTCAGAGCCTATTCCCAAAGTAGGTTCTGTCTCTCCTCCATGGAGGTACTGCTTGGTAATCTGCAATAGTCAGAATACAGCAAGACTTCATGTTGTTTGAAGAAAAAATCCTCACCTTAGTAATGTTGTTTCTTCTAATGGAGTCTTGCTGTATTCTTTACCTCCCCTCCCTCTCAGAACCTGTTTTTGGGATGTGGGTGGGCAGGAGCAGTGTTGACATCTAGACGTGCCCCTTTTTCTCACCCTCCTTTATTTTGGGTGTATGTTGTGTTTTGTTTTTTGGGTTTTCTGACTTGAGTCTTTGCTTTGAAACCGAAAAAAAACCTTTTATCAAATTTAGTTGTCAGTTGGCTAGTGTGAGTTTACAGTTCCACACAGAACTCCCAGTGAGTATAGCTCATAAATATCTGATGGTTGGGGTTCAAACAACAGCAGACAGAGGCTTCAACCGAGCTCAAGCTCAGCGCTCCATGCCTTGCATGGAAAGTTAACTCTTTGTTCTCCGGGGCAGTTCAAGGGTTGGAGATCATTGCAATAGTCAGAATACAGCAAGACTCCATTAGAAGAAACAACATTACTAAGGTGAGTAATTTTTTCTTGTGTGCCTATGAGGGTGCCCAATTCCCCTCGGCTCTCCCAACCCCACTGGTATTTGCTGACGGGGGTGCTCAATCACCCGTCGGCTACAGCCCCTCCCCAGAAAAAACTCAGGTGGCACGCTGGGAGCCAACTCCAGCACGCCAAATTACCCTGTTAAAAAAAAAAAAAAAAGTCCTGCAATTTTATTTTTTTTTTTAGTTTTACCTGTAAAACAGAAAACGGTCCCTCAAGGTCTTCCTACCCCCTTCCCCAACCCACGCACACACTCTGCATGCCCCACCTCCCCACACCTCCTTACCCCATACTTACCTCCAGAGACCGATGCGATGATCTTCGGTGGACCGGGAACATGTCTGCACTTTTCAAAGCCGACCGTGAACTGAAGAAATGCCGGTAAGCTGTATAATGGCATAAACAGGGGTTTTTCAACTTTGGTGCATATCTCAGGCATTTTTGAGGATTTTGACACCAAATTTTCAACATCGGGTTATTGGGACCCTTTCTCATGAATTCAGGCACTGTCATGGCGTCATTCGGTCCTGAAAGGTGATTTTGCAGTCATTGCGAAGAATCACCTTCAGGTGATTAATAACCTAGCAGTGCCACTTTTACGTTGAGGGGGCTCTCAAAACCCTACATTGCAAATTTGGTGGAAAAATAAAAAATGGCGCTTCTACGAAAGTGTCCATTCGCAGTTTCCATGTACACTCATAACGCCTTGAATTTGTAATATTTTCCTCCAGATTTTCAAAATTGCCATTTTCCATAACTCCTTATGAACAGTACAGCTGTCATTTTACATATCCTGGCCGAAATGTGTTTTTGCACATCTGGCGCAGAATAGCGCAGTCACTGGGCAAAATCAGCTTTCGGGACAGTTTGAGGAAATGACGGTGACACTGTTCATGAGCAGAGGTCCTAAAATGTCTATGTTGAATATTTGGTGACAAAATTCCATTCATTGACTGTGTTACAAGTGTGTGTTGCACAGTTTCCACGTATCCTTGTAACTTTGCAAATCTGCAATATTTTCATGCCAGATTTTCAACACTGACATTTTTTTACACCTCCTTATGAACAGTACAGCTGTCATTTTTAACATCCTGCCCTAAATGTGTTCTCGTACCTGTGGCGCACAATGACGTGGTCGTTGTGGGAAATCAATGTTTGGGACAAATTAACAAAATCACAGTGCCACTTTTCATTAGAGAAGGTCCCAAAATGCCTATGTTAAAAATATGGTTAAAAAAATCCAAAAAATAATTGGGTTACGGACGTGTGTTGCAGTTTCTATGCACGCTCATGACTTCACCAATTTTTCAAATTTTCACTCCAGATTTTCAACATTGCCATTTTTTTACATCTCCTCAAGAACAATACAGTTGTCATTTTCCACATACTACCCAAAATGTGTTTTCATCCCTGTGTCGCCAAATGGCATAGCCGCCGTGCAAAACCACCTTTCAGCTAACAAACTGATAGTGCCGTTCTTCATGAGGTGGGCTCACAAAAAGTCCATATTGAAAATTTGGAGTGAAAATACCAACACACACCTATGGTGTTAGAGTTTCCAACTGCAGCACCCCACCCTTAGAGACTGACAGGCATCAGGGGTGTGACTTGGGATTATTGGCTGTAATGCTCACGCCATTCCACCCCCATTCTGCAACTAGTGACAGGCATCATGGTGTGCCTTGGAGTGTTCAACCACAAAGTTCACCCCATTCTCCTATATTGCACCCACCTCAGCATATTTCCTTATGGAATGGGGTAAGTATAATGCCCAAAGACCCCAAAGTACACCACAACACTCTTCAGTGTCCATAGGGTAGGGTGAAGTAACATGGCATGAGTGTTATAGCTGACAACCCAAAGGCACATCCCAGTGCCTGTCGGTCTCTGCAGGGTGGAGATGGGGTTGGTGTCACTTCAATACTTCACTGCCATTCCTATTATGCGCCTCTAACTCCTGCACTACCAATGCCAATGCCAGCGAGACAACATTCAGCATTGACACATGCTTGTTTATATAGTTTCTTCTTTTTATTGTTAATTCTAATAATTTTTGTATTATATCATGGTGGTATTCTGCCCTTTTTATTATACTTGTTCCTTGATAGTACGTACTTATCAGTCAAGGTGTTTATCTTGTCAATTAACATGTCCCACATTTCTGCCAAAGTCTTACTAACAAATGATGTTTCCCAGTTCCATCATTTCAGTTCCCTTGTCATGAATGCATTTTTGAAACTTTTATATGTCGAGGTTCCTTTGGTTGTTGTTCGATTTTTAATGCTAAAGTTGACTATTTCATTATCACTATTAGCCAAAGGACATGTATTATAGCAATCTTGTATGTCATCACCCATATTACTTATTATCAGGTCTAAAATATGTTGCTCCCTTGTAGGCACTGTTGCATGTTTTTCTAAACCTATTTTGCCTAAAATATTGATAAATTAATTTTCTAGATTTGAACCTGCAGTACCCTTTTCCCAGTCTATTGCTGGGAAATTGAATAATCTCCCAGCAGTAGTATCCTCTTTTCCATGTCTCTCTCATTTAATAAATCCAATAGTTTAGTGTGTTGCTCAGGCGTATAAGAAGGAGGTCTATATATAAGAACTAGATGGATGTGTTTTCCCTTATCGGTTATTATTTTTAGCCAAATAGTCTCAAGCTCATTAAACTCCTCAGAGACATCAATAATCTCCACTTTCATGTTTTCATCCACATAAATAGCCACTCCACCCCCAATTCTGTTACTTCTATTTTTGCTAAAGAGGTTTATGGTAGAACTTTGGTCTACCAGTTCGATGCTCTGGTAGAGGGATGCCTTTCCTATCTTCTTTTATTTCCTTCTCTTAAATCTGTTGTGCACTAGTGTCTCTATATTCTTTTCTATACTAATTTTTGCCACTGATGCAGGTTAGCTGCCTACATCAGCCTTATCTGCTCTCACTCAATCTTTTTCCGACTTACTATCTTTCTTTTTTCAATATATCCATCCCTCACCAATATCTCCCTACCTATGCACCATGCAACATCCAGCACACTGGTTGGCTTGTTATTAATAAAGGTGCTTAAACTGCATGCCCGAGTATGACAATACATATGGTTAAAGTGTGCTTATAAATATATAAAGTGCCATAATGCAAAGGAATAAAAGTGCTGCATTGCTTAGAAAGAAGTATAAATAAAGTGCAGACGTACTATAGGCTGCCATACTGAATAAATAATGTAGAAAACATATGTTAATGTCATGGAGTATTAAATGTTATTTTTATATATGTCATGCTTTTTGTGTCTGAGTTGTTTCAGCTATTGGTATATAGGTGTAAACTGGCAAGTATGTGATCTGTTTCCAAAGAGAGAGGCTACAGTTGCCATATCTAATGCAAAGTGTTCTCAACTGTGACAAAAGAGGTGGGTCACTTGCCCTTTGGGAAAGTGCAATGTACTGTGTGAGCAATATTAGTGGGATTCGAACCTCCAGATACCCAGACTGAGAGTCAAACTGACTGGTGGTGGCATACCAAGGTAACCCTTTCAAGTGTCTGAAGGGTGATGAAAACTGGTAGCAGTGCCATATGAGTTCTGGGAGAAAACGAGTCTGTGACAAGAGTGTATTATCCTATAACATAAGTAAATATTGTGCAGTATTAATATACTTTATGCTTTCTGTGACCAAGTCCTTTTAAGGATAGATAATCAGGGGTAAACTGTCAAGTCTGTGATCCATTTTCAAACAGACATGTGGGCTACAGTTACCACATCTATTGCAAAGTTTTCCCAGTTGTGACAAAAGGGGTGGGTCACTTGCATTTTGGGAAAAAGCACTGTACTCTATGAGCCGTGGCTCTGGTGGGATCTGGACCTACATATACCACCAAGTGATACTGCAGCTTGGTGGTCACAGCATACCAGATTAACCCATTCAGGTATCTGAAGTGTTGTGAAATCTGGTAGCAGTGCAGGTTGGGCTTTGGGAGAGAGCCAGTCTGTGACACCCACCTAGAGTACTGCATGCTGTTCTGGTATCATTACATGAAGATGGAGAGGGGCAGAGTGGAGTCAGGCCACAGGATGGCCACAACAATGATTCAAGGACATCAAGATACACCCTACACAGAAAGGCTGATAGATCTTAAGAAGTACTCACTGGAAACCAGGTGGGAGAGACACAGAGTGAGAGGACATGATAAACATTTACAATTCTACAGGGGATAAAAAAGTTGACAGCAGTGAATGGTTCACCTTCAGTGCAAATGCAGTCACTAGTGGTAAGGTAAAGAAGCATGTGGGGGCAGTTTAAATAAGAATATCATTAAGTTCTTTTTCACGCAGGGGGTGGTGAACAACTGGAACAGACTGCCCAATTAAGTTGTCTGTTCAAAATCAGTGTTAGGGTTCAAGAATAACTGGGACAGACACATGGGTATAGTGGGGGAGGCAAGAAGGATAAAAAGAGGACAGAGAAGATGAGTAACCTCTAGGGGACTCTTTCTTATCAGTTAGGCAAAGATACAGGCAGAACAGATAGACAAAATTGCCTTCCTCTGCTGTCAAGTGCTATGTTCTCATCTCCCAAGTGCTTCCCTCTGATAACACAGAGTGTCCCAAAATGAAGCTGGAAGGCTAGACACACAGTGGTGGGGTTCAAGAATGCATGGGATAGGCATATGGGAATCTCATGAGAAGGGAAGGGGGTGAATGGACTGAATATCAAGTAGGATCTGCAGTGATCCTATAGGAAGGGAAAATTGAACAGATAGGGTAGGCCAACCAGTCCTTGTTTGTTGGCAAAATTTATGTTTCTGTGTGTCAATGTAGTTCACATACTGCATTTTTCAAAACGTACAGGACTGTTATAACAGAGTCCTTAAGCCACTCTTTTCATCCCTTCTACCAACATGTTATCAGACTTGAAATTGCTAAAAGTAAGCCCATCCTCCTCAGAATAAAGAGCCTTCCTCTGAGACTAGGTTGATCCTTACCTACTGAAACCATGGTTTCATAGTTCTGCACCATCACTTCCATGTGAAGCTCCTTCTCCCGTTTGCTTAACATCTTCCATTCCTCTTCAGAAAAATCAACAGCAATGTCTTCAAAGGTTTCTGGTAGCTGAAAGGACATGAGCCATGTTTAGTTGCTCTTGGTTTCACAGCACACATTGAGAATCTGCAACTTTTAAACAGGATGGGGATCGGCAAGGTTAAGGTCCACAGTCTAAAAGACTAGGATGCTCTGCTGGCACTCCCACAACCGTGAAGATAGCTAGAAACTGTAATGTAGGGCAGACAAGGGGGAAGCAGAGATGGAATAATAACATTAGGAAGGGGGAGATGGAGTTAGCCAAGTGAGGGGAGAGAGACCTAACTAGTAGAAGGCAATCTGAACATCAGGCATCTTGTTAATAAAATGGGGGTACCTACAGGCAATGGTGATGGAAGCATAGTTGGACTTGGTTATCATCATGGAAATGTGGGTGACACAAAATTCCAACTGGACCTTGCTATCCCAATATGTGCCCTATTTTGAAGGGACAAGGAAAAGGGCATGGGAAGGCTTACACTGCATACTGAGACTGCATAAAAGCAACAGAGGATAAGAATCTTGGGGGAGTGGTGGTAGAATGAACTTGGGTTCAGCTGGTAGATAAAGTAGGTAAGAACCTCAGAGTGCTGGTGGTGGTGGCCTAAAGATTGCAAATCAGTTCAAGGAGGGCTACGGGGCACTAGCAGGACCACGTCAGAAGGGCAATCACTATGGAAACACAATTGTGATGGAGGATCTTCTCCCAGACTGGGAAATGTTGGGGGTTAGGAGTGCCAGGAGCCAGGTTCTTGTAGATTCAATGCAGGATGGCTTCCTTGTACAATGGGTGATGGAACTAACCGGTGATGGAGTCATCCTCAACTTAATACTGTCGAATCAGGGTACAGTAGGAGAGGCCAGAGTAAAACAGCCCCTGGGGATGAATGATCATTACTCAGTATGGTACAGTAATAGTCCTAGAAACCCAGCAATCCAAGTCAAAGACAGTAGTCTTGAATTTCAGAACAGCAGTTTTCAAAGACATGAAGTAGATCCTCCATGACTAACTGAGGGAGTGGAAAATAACGCAATAGAAAAAAATCAGATAACATTTAAATTCAACACTATATAAAATGTGCAAATCTTAAGATTTATGGTTATATGGTATGTCTGTACCTTCTGAAATGAGGCAGCAGAAAAGTAAGCAGCAGGGTAGCATATAAGGTTAACCAATTCTAGGGATGGGACAGCAAACTTGAGGTAATATGGCTTGTTGTACTAACCAATTTTTTATTTCTTTTAAAACATGTTATACAGCCTCAGATATTCAGGAATCATGTCTCAGGTTCAGAGAACCAAGTAATAAAAGATGAATGTCCTATATTAGATTTTCTTTGGAGCAATTCCACAAATTCAATACAATTTGTGATCTCAGACCAAGCCTTGAAATCCTTATGGAAACGTTATTACATATATAATCAGGGACTTTTTTTTTAAAAACATTTGAACATCAGTCCAATAATACGAGGTTGTCTTCTCAAGTCTAAATACAGCCAGTTCAACTGTCTGTACTAGAGACAGTGGTGAGTATGGAATCAGGCATTGAGGGCAAACCTAGCAAAGCAGTTATACATGACATCCATCTTATTTTCGTAACAATCCCTCCTAATAGTAGGGGAAGAGGTTGTTGCCATATGTGGCCAGCAGGGGAATGTTACCTCGACATTATCCTCTATGGATGTAGCTGATGTGGGAGGAGCTACAAGAAGTATATAAATAGGGTGTGCTCAAGGTGCGAGCATTCTTGAGGTTTTGTGTTATTGGGACTAGCAGTTGGTGATCTTGGGGGGAGGATGAAGAAGCAGCTAGGTGCCAGAAAGCAGATAAAATTAGTTTCCTCCCTTGATATGCACCATGGGGTACAGGAGAGAGGTTAGCCGGGACATTCAAGGTATGGTTGATGGCTGAAATGGGTAACCAAGCGTTGCCATCAAGGTGCTGGGGAGTCAGGGTTACTCCTGCGTAACTGGCTGAGGTAGGCACATACTGTGCCCACCAAGAGGCTGGCTGAAGGATTTGGGCAGGGGGCACAGGCAACTCTCAATGTATGTTCTTATCTGGAAGTCTAATCCTGAGAGTGGCAGGAGGTGCTGGATACCTCACCGTGGTAATGGCATTAGCGTAACATTGAGTGGGACCCTGGAAGCTGACAGAGAGGGATCTCAGGTACCCAGTATGTGTCCCATATCACTAGGACTGGTGGTTTAGTATCTGGGGTTTGCCATAGTTTGGGAGTTTAGAGGGACCACCAAAAGGGTGCAGGAATCCCAAGGGCTATGTCCTCAAAGGACATCGCTCAAGGGGTTTCAGGCCTGAGGTAGGTTTCCCTGAAGTTCATTGTGGCCATGCCTCTTAGGGTAATGGCTTGCCCCCAACCTCTTGACCTTCCTTTCCTTCTCTACCTCTCTTTTCCCTCATGACTGTTGTATTTTTAACAATCTCATTCCCCTGCTGCCTCTTTCTTGGTCTGCCCTAACCCTACAACACTGACTGGGTTTACATCGAGCAGTGTGGAATCCACTCCTGAGAGTAATGGCTTGCCTTCCACTCCCCCCCCACCCTCATTCTCCTATTCAATTTTCAAAACTTCATCTGCATCGTATGGTTCTGTTGCCATGAGGCTTTCTGCTCCAGTGTGTTTTGAACTGCCTTCTTTTATTTTAGATTGTAGTATCAGCTTTTCTGTCCTCCATCTACCCCCAACTTAC
Organism: Neoceratodus forsteri; assembly: GCA_016271365.2. NCBI lineage: Eukaryota > Metazoa > Chordata > Ceratodontiformes > Ceratodontidae > Neoceratodus > Neoceratodus forsteri. The sequence goes on along the minus strand of JADMNL010000034.1, from coordinate 62,462,290 downwards.
CTCCCCTATTCACTGTCAAATCCCCTTGCGGGGTGTGCATCCTGGAGGGGTGAAGAGGTGAAGGTGCAACTTCTCCCTCAGTCTCCCTCTTCCCTATCTCCCTAGTCTGGCAGTGTATACACTTACAACCCATGAGCTATTCCAGGAAACTGTATCAGTGGCAATGTGTGTCATTTACATCTATTAGTATGTTGTATGGGAGTGTATATTTTTATTTATTTATTTTATTTTAGACTTTGGTAACCGGGTAAGGCCCACTAGGCACAAGTGCCTGTTTTCAGGGGTGACCTGGGAGCACTGGGCGGTTAAGTGACTTGCTCAGAGTCACACAGTATGCAAGTGGAGGTTGTAAGAATCAAACTCAGGTCTGGTCTGCTGGATGTACCAAGTTCATTCCACCTCATTCCTCTAACCTCTAGGCTATACTGCCAGCCCTTTATATATATATTTTATTTTACTTTATATATATATATATATATATATATATATATATATATATATATATATATATATATATTTGTGTGTATGTATGTAAATTGCACATATGTGATTAGTCTTTCTCTGGATAACAAGTGCTGCCTATCTATACTACAAAATGCTGGGATAGTTTTAAATGTAACAGGTTGCATGTCCAAGCTTCACTTTATGTACAGTATGTGTTCTTTGACTTCTAGAATATCATATCATAGAATCAGAGAAGCTTGATGGCAGAAAAGGACCATACCGACCCATCTAGTCTGCCCCTTTTTTCCCTACACCTCCCCCTCCCTGCCAGCCCCCACCCCTCGATACTCAGCGCCATATGCTTCTCCCATGCCCTCTTGAATTCCCCTACTGATTTAGCCCCACCTCTCCATCTGGTAATCTGTTCCAGGGCTCCACCACCCTCTCCGTAAAGAAACGCCCTCTCACACAGCCCCTGTATCTTTTTCCTTTATTCAAATGTATCCCCCTCTCCCCTTCCCCAAGAATGCATCTGGAAATGAGCTAATGTAGCTCAGTATGTCTTCCCTGATGAAACTTTTCAAATAAATAATAAACTGAGGTGGGACTCCCAAGACATGTGCCCCGATACCATCAAGAACCTGAGAAATGGGTGAAACAGGTACTGCATACAGACAGCAGAAGCCAGATAAAAGGCTCATCTCTGTAACTTCAGTGGGGAGAGCAAACTCCCCAAACAATATTAGGGGACCCTAAGGCCTGTGTCACTGAAATGCCATCCTGGTAGAGAGGTTTGCAATGCCACCTGTGTATGTGGGTGATGCACAGGAGGTCTGGACATCCGGTGAGAGAAGTGCCAGCCTGATAGATTCCTTAGACTGAGCGTTCATCCTGATATAACTGGGTGCCTTGCTGACATGCCACGTTCTGTAACAAGTAATGGGCCATGTATGCAGGTAACACAAGTAGAAGAAAGAGCAAAAAAGCCAGGTTTCAGCACTGAAGGGAAATGGGGAAGCACCCTGTTACTCAAGAAGTATTGCTGCACAAATGTACCTTGCATACTGAATTAAAAGTGTCAGAGACCATGCACTGAGGGAGAGCTGCTGGGGACAAGGAATGGATGGAATGCACCCCAGCAGGTGGCTGCCATGCAGCTAGCATGCCATATGGTCAAACAATGGGTGAAATGGCTACCCAGGAAAACTGAATAACTATAATGAATTGTGTAGGAGCTGAAGAACTGGGATCTATTGGCCCGTGACTACTTGGAAGGAAGGGTGAAGCAGTCATTAGGGGAAGGAGGGCTAATCTAGGGAGGAGGGTTAAGGAGGGATGGCCCTGGGACTAAGGAAGGGGCTGGAGTTAGCTCTAGTGGCAAATCTGGGGGCTGGGAGTACCAGGCAAGAAAAGATGAAGAGGTGGTTGGGGGGAGCAAGATGCCATGGGGAAAAGGGGTCAGCCAGGACCCAGTACAGGGGGAAATAATGAACAGGACAAGGACAGGGTAGCACGGGGCACCTCATGAGGATGGAGAGGCCACAAGTACAGGGTGGGGTAATGGAGGTGGACCCAGATGGTGCCATGGAGGAGATGACTTGGGTGGGGATGGGGGACAGGAGTCGGAACCAAAAGGGAAGTATGGCAGTTTTTGTTTTATTTTAACCAGGAAGTGGACTGGGCGGCCAGCCTTTTCAGCCGCCCTGACATGTAACAGTACAATACAAGTGGGGGAAGAAAATAGTTGGAGGGCCAGAAGAAAGGAAGTGATAGTGAGGAGGGCTCATAATGTAGAGGAGGGGTCCAAGGATAAGGAGGATGTCAGGGTGCTCATGCTGGGGGATTCCATGATAAGGGGTATTAGGTGGGAAGGAGGGGAGAAGAGGAGGGGAGGGGAAGGGAAGAGGTGCACCATTAGGATCAAGAGTGTATCTGGCCTGACTGTGCACAAGGTAAAGCACCTAGTTTACACACTAGTGAAGGACTGCGGGGGGGTTCCTGACATCTTAGTGCACCTGGGCACAAATGACATTGAGAGGAACAGTGTGCTTGAGATCCAAGCAAGGTTTCGGGAGCTAGCCCGGGTGTGCCATGCTGTGGGGTGCTTGGTCTCCTTTTTTGAGCTCCTGCTGGCTCCCAGGGCCAGTGTGGGTAACAAACAGAAAATGGGAGATGTTAATGAATGGCTGAGATCGTGATGTGAGATGAACGGGTATAGGTTAGCGGGAGACTGAGGTGCAACTTGGGAAGACAAGGGGCTATATGCAAGGGACAGGCTCCATCTGAATCTGGGAGGAAAAGAAGTTCTAAAGCTGAACTTGTCTGAATTCATGGAGTCTAGGTGGGGTTTAAACTTGTGAGGGAGGGTTGGGTCTGGAAGCCAAGCCACCCCCTCCCACTCCAGAGGTGGACAGGGGATGCCCAGTGGGGGAATCCAACTTTGTGATAGGGGAAGGGGGCAGGCCAGCATCTGGGGAGTTGGGGGCTGAGGGGGCAGGTGCAAGAGATGGAGAGTTGTCCTGTTGAACTCCAGGCACATGGGCAGTAAGATGCCTGAGATGCAAGCCTTGCTAACTGAAGGGGAGGTGGACATGGCAGCAGTTACAGGAACATGGGCTATGCCGAGGCATGACTGGGACCTTACCCTAGAGGGTACTCAGTGTACAGGAAGGACAGAACATGTGGGTGGGGGGTTGGCTTTCATCATTAGGAATGGGATTGATGTATGCAGGGTGGAGGGGCTGAGGGGCAAGTTGAGGCAGTATGGGTAACCTTGCAAGCACCTAGGGTAAAAGGGTGAAGTTGGGGAGAGTAAGAAAGCGTCCTCACAGGCAGATGATCTGGAGGAAGGCTTGGTGGAGAATCTCAGGGAGCATTGTGGTCAAGGTGGGGGGGGAAGAATGGTGGTGCTGGGGCACTTTAACTTACCGGGGGCTGATTGGGGAACTATGTCATCCTCATCAACCAAGGAACAGCACCTGCTGGACACCCTCCAGGATGCATTCCTGTCCCAACTGGCAGTGGATCCAACAAGGGAAGGTCACATTCTGGATGTGGTCCTATTGGACTGCAACCTGGTTAGGAACCTTGAGGTCAGGGACCCACTGGCAGGGAGTGATCATGCCTCAGTTTGGTTTTCCCTGAACCTGGGGGGGAGAGGAAAAACATACTAAAAAATGGTAGTAATCAATTTCAGAGCTGCAGACTTCAAGGGTATGGAGAGGATACTCAGGGAGCATTTACAGGGGATCAGTCCAGGCAGGGACACAGTCAACAAATGGGAGGTTATTAAAAGAGGGATTCTGGACACTACTAGGGCCTGCACTAAGGTCAGACACAAGGCTGGGGTACCAGGAAACCATGTTGGTGGACCAGGGAGGTACAGGAAGTGATAAGGGAGAAGAGGGGGGCTTACAAGCGATATAAGCGAACACGTGGGGTTAAGGACAAGGAGGAGTATGATAACATATCCAAAAGGGTGACCAGGGAGGTGAGATTGGCCAAGGCTAGGGCAGGGCAGAAGTTGGCTCAGGGGACATGGGGAGGAGATAAAAGGTTCTTTAGGTATGTCAGGGAAAGGAGGAAGGTGAAGGGGCAGATTAGCAGGTTGAGGACGGAGAGGGGATGGGCTGAAGAGGCTGGGGAGCAGGCTGAAGCTCTGAATGATTATTTTGCCTTGGTCTACACTAGAAATGAGGGTGGGACATCATCTTACGGAAAGGAGGGGAGTCAGAGTCGAGGAAGGGGGTACCTCATGGAGGAGGGGGGCAGTTTTGAAGAAGGGGGAAGGTAACAGATGGGGAAATTCCTGCTGGTAGGGTATGGGATGCCCTCAGATCCCTAAAAATAGATAAGGCACTGGGTCCAGATGGCCTGCATCCCAGGGTGCTAAAGGAACTGGCGGATGTACTGGCTGCTCCCAGCTGGCGGACCTCTTTAGCTCCTCCCTACAGACTGGGTGTGCCTAATGATTGGAGGCTGGCTCATATTGTGCCCATCCACAAAGGTGGTCTATGGGAGGAACCAGGAAATTACAGACCTGTCAGCCTGACATCCGTGGTGGGAAAAATGATGGAAGCCATATTGAAGGAGAGGCTGGAGGATTGCCTGGGGGCAAGGGGCCATTTGGATGATCACCAGCATGGCTTTGTGCACGGCAGATCGTGTCAGACTAACCTTGTGGAGTTCTATGATTGGTTGACTAGGGCACTGGACCAGGGTAGGCTGGTGGATGTCCTCTTTCTATACTTCAGCAAGGCGCTTGACTCGGTGCCACATCCCAGGCTGAGGGATAAGTTGGAGGGGATGGGGGTTGGGAAGAGGATGGTTAGGTGGCTAGGAAACTGGCTAACTGGGCTGTGGCAGAGGGTGATGGTTGGGGGTGATCTCCTCTCCTAGGAGGGTCATCAGTGGGATTCTACAAGGGTCGGTGTTAGGCCCGCTCCTGTTTAACACCTACATCTCCAACATCAGAAACATAGAAACATATAATTTGATGGCAGATAAGGACCGTATGACTCACCTAGTCTAAGAAGAGGTAACAGGTGTGAGATGAGCCTCTTTGCCGATGACTCCAAGCTGGGGGCGGTGGTGGATGGGGTGGAGGGCAGAAGGGTCCTTCAGGAGGACCTGGAAGTCCTTGAGGGGTGGTCTCACAACTGGGGATGAACTGAAGTTTAACACTAAGAAGTGTAGGATTCTACACTTGGGGCTTAGAAACTCATCTCAGTCATACTTTCTGGGAGAGGAGAAACTGCAGGTTATGGATGGGGAGAATGTCCTGGGGGGGTGGTTGTGGTGGATGCCAAAATGAATAACTCTGAACAGTGCAGGAAGGCAGCAGCCAAAGCAAATAAAATGCTGGGGTGCATTGTAAGAGGGATAACTTCCAGGATGTGGGAGTGATTCTCCCTCTGTATAACTGCCTGGTTAGACCACACCTTGAATACTGTGTGCAGTTTTGGCAACCACACTTGGTACAGGACATTGCACTCCTTGAAACGGTCCAGAGGTGGGTGACCAGGATGATTCAGGGGCTGGGGGAAAAGTCTTATGAGGAGATACTCGGGGAGCTTAACTTGTAACCCCTGGTGGAGAGGAGGGACAGAGGGGATATGATTAAGGTTTTTAAATACCTTAAGGGGGTAAATAGGGTACACCCTGATAGGATTTTCCAGCTGCGGGAGGCGGGAGCCATCAGAGACCATTACCTGAGGCTGATACGGGGGAGGCTTAGGGCTGAGACTAGGTTATGATACTTCATTGAGAGGGTGGTGGAGCCATGGAATGCATTGCCAGGGGAATTGACGGAGATGAAAATGGTGGTGGGCTTTAAAAGGGTCTGGGACAGGTATATGGGGAAGATTAAACTAAGTAATACTGGACCTGGAAATGCACACCCTATGGGGGAGGGGATGCATCTACAAGGTGTTGATCTTCGAGCAGACTAGCTAGACCTTCCAGCCTACTCTGCTTGCATCTTAGTATGTTAGTATGTACTTATTGTATAAATAAACGTTGGCCTGAAGCCCTCCAGTAAAGTTAGGTTCTTGGTGTCCAGTGATCGTCCAATGTATTTTATTCCACTATCTAAGGTGTACACCTCCTCATTTAGATATCTGGGGTTTGGCTGGACCAGCACCTCAGCTTCTCTGTGCATATCAATGCAATCCTGAAGAACTGTGCCCCAAGCTTGGTGCTTCAAACAGGAATCGTATTTGCATCCCGCTGACTGCGAGGCGCAAAATTGTCCAGAAGATGATACTCCCCATCTTTGACTACTGTGACGTAGTCTATGGTGCTGCTCCCAAATCTTCCCTGACCAAGCTGGACGCTCTCTTTAACTCCTTCTGCCACTTTGCTCTTGACTCCCCTTCCTGCTCCCACCACTGTGAATTCTATCGCTCTCTAACCTTCCTTCCACTATCTCACAGACGCATCTCACACTGTACCAAACTAACCTCCAAATTCTGGTTCAGAGTGCTCCCTTCCTATCTCTCATCCTCTCTCTCTCTCTCTCTCTCCACTCCACCTCCTCCCACCCACTTTCTCTGATCTAATGACGCCTGCACCTTGATGGTCCCTCGACGCTCCACCCTCATCGGTCAGACTGGTTTCGCCCATCACTCCCCTACAATCTGGAATTCTCTCCCCCGAAATTCGACACTCCTCCAACTACTCCCTTACCTCTGCCCTACACAATTACCTCTCCCCCAGATGTTCCTGCTTTAACCATCCTTAATACCTATCTCCAGTTTCTGCCTTCCTACCCTGACCCCCCCCAGCAGGGTTCTCAGCATCCTGAAGGGGGAATCAGGAAATGGCTACTCTTCTCCTCTCCCCCTCTCTTCTCCTCCTGCCCTTCTGGGTCATCTGTGTGTACAACCTACCCCATCCTTTTTACTCCAACAGCACTTGCTTACTACCTCAAGCCTGCCACTGGTACACTCACGCACTATAATGGTTCTATTGCATTATAACTGTTTTGTACATGTATATGTTCTTTTGTATGATTTTGGACATGTATTGTAATTTACACAATGGTCCACTACTGTTTATTTTACAATACCTTGTGTTCCAACTGTTGCATAATCTTAAAATGTTGCATTGATTGTACTACCCACATACTATTGTAACCCCTGGGTGGTGCTATCCCCAGTGTTACACCCCTGCAGCACTACCCTGGACATAGGCTGAGGAGGTCGGGTTCGCTACCTAATAATATTTTTTAAAACCTTTGCGCAGTGCCTACACTCAGGGTGCTTTATGTGGGTGAGATGGTGCTGGGTGTAGCCTCCTGAGCTGATACACCACCCACGATGACCATTTACCTTCCCCAGACATGCCCCAATACATAGTTCCCCACATTTCCACATTTTGATTTAAAGGCTCTCTCTAATGATATGCTCACACCAGAATTTCAAACAACGAATAACAAGATATTTATTTAGGGGGATTAAAGGAGTTAGGAAGGGGAAACAGGAGGGGGTGGATTAGAGGTTACCTTACCCTATTTACATATGTGCCAAGGTTATTTGCTTTTACTGCTGAACCCTTCAGCTGGGTGGCTTCATGCTAATAGGCAAACATAAATCACATTTCGCCATTCAACTTAAGACATCCAGAGCCCTGGCTCTCTAGCTGCTGACAAATTAGATGTTAAACATAATTATTATCAATCCCCACACTGGTACCCTTCCCCATATAGTAGAAACCCCACAATCTCATACCATACTGGTTAAACAGACACCACAGTCCAAGATGTTGCAGGCCTGGTGTGAGTTGCAGCTATTCGAGGGAGCTGGCTATTGATTTGAGGGTTGGGGCAACTTGAAAATAGATTCTTATAAAATGATAGATTATTATTTACAGCCACAGCAGGGATTGCCCTGCACTTGCAGACTTCTGAACATTCCAGGACAAGCTATGTGGCTCTTTCATCCAGAACACTCAGCACAATATTTGAAAGTCCCATCCAATGAAATGAGAGTGATACTTTTGTCAAGCATCCCATATTTACGTTAAACAAGGTCACTTCCAGTACTTTATATACCAAAAGGCATCTATCCAGAGTAAGCTGGCAGCGTCACTTTCATCAGGCATCCCATACTGTAGTTACAGGCAGTCACATCCAGTACATTCTATATACCAAGAACATTATTCACAAGCAGAGTGATGTCTAGCATGTCTAGACATTGTACACTTATCCCAAGCACTCTCAGACGAAATTCTGGTCAGACACAGGTAAATTCTCTTCAGGGTATCTTAGACATAATATGCTCTAGGGCCTCCTGTTTCATGAAGTGGCAAATGTGGCTTGGCAGTCAGCTCCACGAAGGCAGGACTCTAACCCATAGCTACACAACTTGCAACACATTTATATGATTCACTAGCCAGGCATCTTGCTGCACCTGCAACAGCCATTTAGGCCACAGACAAGATGCATCCATTTACTTGAACTAGGCAGTCTCTTATGGGGGTAGTAGCCCAGACTGATAACTTCAATACCTCAGCCTTAGCAGCACATATTTCTTAATTAGGCTTGGGGCCCCCAAGATTACTTGCTCAGCTTGTCCCTCGCACCGGGGGTTACGATGGTACTTACTCAGGTCCTCCATGGGTTTCTTCCGCAAAGGCATCTTGAAGACTTCTTCAGCTTTCTCACTGCTGAGGTACTTGGTCAACGCTCTCACCGCTGCATAATGTCATCTCATCTGGTCTGGTCAGCGCGCTCACCGCTGCAGGACAACTGATCTTCGATTCACATCTTTCCCCTACGTGGGAAGAGGGCTAGCCTCTGGAGGACAGTACTCCAGACTAGTTGTTGCAGAAAGTACAATTATTGTAACTGGTAACTTTAAGAAAATAATAACTGCCCCTGAAGACTGAAGGGGCTTGGATTAAGTGGCTCAGGCCTGGTGGCATGGCTGGGGCCTGAGTCCCCATCTCTGTGGGGGGCTCCCAGCAGGCTGAAGCCTGTTCTCCATCTCACTCTGGCTGATCTCTCTCCAATCTCTGAATCTCCCGACAAACTGGCAACATTGTCTCTTTATAGAGCTCCTAGCTTCACTCCTGATTGGCAGCAGAGATCTGGTGACATGTCTCCAAGTGGCTGAGGGACCTGTCAATCAGAACACTCGAGGGCCAATTGAGTTGTAGACTTGGCACCTAAAACAATGTCCCTGTAAGTCCCCATGAGCACTTGGGTGCTTACCCATGAGGTGCAGTGAATGTCCCACAAGTCCTGGCTTTCTGTTTCTGGTATTCCAATTGGCTGTGACTGCTGGCAAAGGCTGCTTAACCCACTGTCCCTTATAGCAGATCAGATACAACGCTGAGCAATGTCCTGGTGCAGCCAGAAAGAAACAATTATTTGCCCCAAATGCCCCACAGTTCTGTAGCTTAAAGGCTGTACTTGCAGTCGCTGCACGGATGAAGAATGTGGCTCCTTTACTTTTCCTGTCACTACTGTGCTTAGCAAGCTCCCCCAGCAGCAGCTGACAGGCTGACACATAAAAGTCCCAAAATACTGGAATTGCCAGGGAAAAATAATTAATTTTAACTTTAAACACTTTGAAACACTTCTCCCCACATGTACAGTATATTTCCAACAATCAGTAACAGGTTACAACATTTAAAACATTTATTTTCTTTACTTTTTAGCCAAAGCCATTTTGGGCTACCCTGGAGGCAGCCAGACACACTGTTATTTATTATTCAGATGATTGGGGCCCTTCTCAGGCACTATTGCTCTGAACCCCGGTCAAACTCTTTCAACTCCCACCATAGTGGCCCCCCAGCAGGCTGTCCGTGGTCACCGGGTCCCAATTAGGTGGAAGGGATCCTGGGACCCATGGCACAGTCCGCGAGGTGACTGCAAAACAAGTGGCTCCACATCAAAAGCGCTTTGCATGCCAGCATGACTCCCGCTGCCCTGGAGGCATCACTTTCACAGCAGGAGCTCGTGGTCAGTGTTTTAAGCCCAGGGGACTGAATTTTGATTGGGTTGAAGGCTGGCGCACTCAGGAGGGCAAACAGGACCTGGGGAGCCAGAAAAATTAGGATGCCAAATGGGAGAAGCCCGAGAGACATAGAAACATAGAATATGACAGCAGATAAGGACCGCTTGGCCCACCCAATCTGACTATTTCCCTACCTGATGGATAAGCTGCAGATTCTAGTTAATCAATAGCTTACTTCCTCCTACCCCCCCACTAGAATTGCCTTATGTCTGTCCCATGCATTTTTGAATTCTCCCACTGTTCCTGAATCCACAACCTCCTCAGGAAGGCTGTTCCATGCATCCGCAACCCTCTCTGCGAGAAAAAACTTTCTAACATTACCTCTGAGCCATCCCCCCAGGAGAAGGACAGAACAAAAGGGCTAAGGTAACCCAGATTGGCAAATTAGGAACTCCCATTTGCAAGGGGGTTACACTATTGCAATTGATCATCCTTCACAACCCTATGTAACCCCCTGCCCCCCCCAGGACGCACCGTGAGATGAGCAATTTGTTGTTCAGTGTGTCCTCCTGGTGAAACATTTCAATAAATAAATAAATAACTAGAAAGAAGATTCAACTACTGGATAATTTCAAAATATATTTTTATTTTATCCTTCACCGTAAGAATCAACGTTTCATGGTTGGCTTCTGACAGTGGGGAGTCAGCTGGTCCCAGGAGCACTGAGTACTTTTCATAATAAGCAAACACGATGACAGTAAATACACACGAGTAGATGCCTGGGTAGTCAGGAAATATGTCTAGCCTTATAAATTATAATCCGGAGATATTTTCCAGGAGGCTTGTATTGGGTAAAAGCAGAGAGACCACTAATCCTGAGGAAGTAACAGCCGTAAATCGTTGATATTTATGGTGGGGAATAAAATAAAAAGAAGCTTTGGAATTAACCAGTAGTTGAATCTTTTTGTATTTTGGGGACTAATAGCTGTTTAGAAGAGTTCTTATGATCCTACTCCTGTCCTTTTTAGTATAAACTAAGCTCCTAGACATTCTGGTCCATATCAGTAGGTTGCCACTGTCTAAGGTGCTCCCATCTACCAACTCCACCAGACAGTCAGGCAAGTGCAAGAGGCTCCCAGCAAGCAATTCCAGCATCTAACTTTAGATTTAGGCATTCACTGGGCCATGCCCCCGCACCCCCATCCAGGACAGTGGTGCAGGTTGGTCATGATGCTCCCTGAAGGGAAGGTTGCACTTACATTCTTCACAAAGTTTTAAATGGGATGTCGGCCCGGTGGAGCAGAGAGTTGAGGTGCTGGGTGCCTTACCTCATGCTATGCAGGTAACCCGGGATTGGAAACGACCTCGGGTCATCAGGATGCCATTGTGGGGGGGGCAGGATTGAGCATGCTGGTGGGTAGCTATCCTCTCCTGAGGATAGTGAGGGTGGGTTGACACCCCCCGTAGTTCCGCTGCCACCGCGTGGAGGTTCAGTGGGTAGCATAGGCAGAAAGGGGGCGGCAAAGTGTCAGGAGGTGGAAGGGGCTGAGCTGGCACCACGGGGTGCAAAGTGTGCCTCCACATGCTCACACGGCTGTGTGCCAGGGCCTCGGGGGGGGCTAGGGGAGGAAATGTGTAAAAATACATTTGTGTACCTGTCGCCGGTTGGCAGAACGAGGTGATGGGGATCAAAATGCTAAATAAAAAAAGTTGTAAACAGGAGAGAGTGATGTTAAACATCAAACCCAGGGTCAATATGCCAGCCTGTCGGGTCTGCAGGAGTGCTACTGCTTGCAATGCCAGTGTCCCAGGATAGGGAACATACAATGTTAAACATCAAACCTAGGGTAAATATGATCGCCTGTCAGTGCAGTGGGAGTTCTACCGCTCACAAAGCAGTGTCCTGGGATAGGGAACACACAATGTTAAACTTTAAAAACTAGAGTTAATATGCCAGTGTCAGTGCAGAGGGAGTGGTATCACTCACAATGACAGTGTCCTGGATTACAGAACATACATCTGTAGGCAGGAAATGGCCTGAGGGGGAGGATCACACACATCACAAAGTATGTTCGCAGGGCAGCTACCTCCACTGGTATACTACCACCTCTGGGTGTTACAGCACACACTGTCAATGACCTGAGTTAGAGAACACACCTTTGAAGGCAGCAGATGGGTGGGGGAGGAGGAGGATAACCCATCACAGAGGAAGCTCTCAGGGAAGCTGCCTCCACTGCTATGCTACCACCTCTGGGTGTTACAGCACACACTGTCAATGACCTGAGTTAGAGAACACACCTTTGAAGGTAGGAAATGATCAGGGGGGATCACCCATCACAGAGGATGCTCTCAGGGGAGCTACCTCCACTGGTATACTGCAGGGTATTAAATAAGTCGAAAAAATTGACTAGCAGTTTGACACTTGAAAGTGCTAATCAGCTGTAAAAATGCATAGCACTTGGCACAGAATGGTTAGCAAAATTTAAAAATATACATAATTTCATTAGTTTTGTCTGTTGTGCCATAGATTCACTGAAATTAAAAATGGTTAGCAGTCTAGTGCTATGCATTTTTGGAAATGGTTAGCATTACCCCCCGTTTTGTGTAGCATTTTACTCTGCCATACCAGCTATTTAAAACCCTGCACTACCACCTCTGGGTGTTACTGCACACACTGCCAGTGATGCAGGTTAGGAAACGTGTCTGCATAGGCAGGAAATGACCAGAGGAGGATGATCACACATCACAGAGTATGTTCGCAGGGCAGCTACCTCCATTACTATACTACTGCCTCTGGGTGTTACTGCACATACTGCCAGTGACCCAGGTTAGGGAACGTGCCTGGACAGTCAGGGATCAGTATCAGGGAGGAGGATCACACATCACAGAGGATGCTCTCAGGGATGCTACCTCCATTGGTATACCACCACCTCTGGTTGACCACAGGTGGCAGCGAATTGGGAGCAGCTCAGGAGGAGGAAGAACATTGGCTGGTGCCAGGCTATGCATTTCTGCATCCCAAATGAAAAGAATGAAGTAAAGTGGAAAACCCCAGTCAGTAGCAGGATGATGACCCAGCCTCCCACAGGCCCCGCACCAGTGACATGGACCTCCTCCGAGCTGGATCCAGAGTTGTGGTGGGAGTTGGGGAGCTCCACTATCCCTGCCATGGGGGGGAGGGGTATAAACCTTGAAGGATGGATTACTGGTAAGCCTGCGAGAAGCTGGGTGTTGGGGTTGGGGAGGATGGACTAAAAGTGGGCATGGCCAGTGCAAAGAGGCATTAACAGAGCAAGCCAAAAAAATGTAAATACTTATATTGTCTTTAACAGCTGACCATATGGTATGTTTGTATGAGAGGGATAGAAACATAGACTTTGATGGCAGATAAGGACCGCTTGACCCACCCAGTTTGCCCATTTCCCTACCTATTGGATAAGCTGCAGATCCTAGTTAACCAACAGCCTACTTCTTCCTACCGCCCCCATCAAAATTGCCTTATATCTGTCCCATGCTTTCTTGAATTTATCTACTGTTTTTGACCCCACGACCTCCTCAGGAAGGTCATTACATGCATCCACCACCCTCTCCATGAAAAAGTACTTCCTCATGTTGCCCTGAGCCGTCCCACCTCCATGTTCAAATTGTGCCCCCTTGTTCTTGCACATCTCTTTTTCTGAAAGATGCTACCCTCTGGGACTTTGTTGATTCCCATGAGGTGCTTAAAAGTTTCTATCATATCCCCCCTCTCCCTCCTTTCCTTGAGGATATACATATTAAGCTCCTTTAGTCTCTGTTTGTATGGCTTCTGGTGCAGACCCTGCACCATTTTAATTGCCCTCTCTGGACTGCCTCCATTCTGTCTATATCCTTGTGGAGTTGGGGGTCTCCAGAACTTGACGCAGTACTCCAGATGGGGTTTCACCAACTGTCTGTACAGAGGGATAACAACTTCCTGTTTACTGCTGATGATACCTCTCCCTATACATCCCAGTATCCCCCAGCCATCCCTACTGCCTTCTCACATTGCTTACCAACCTTAAGGTTATCTGATATGATTACCCCCAGGTCCCTTTCAATTTTTGTTGTTGTTACTGTCTCCCCCCCATTGTGTACTCTTCCCCTGGGTTTTTGTTTCCCAGGTGCATTATTCTGCATTTCTTTGCATTGAATCCAAGCTACCATACTTCTGACCATTCCTCCAACCTTGCCAAGTCCCTTCTCATCCTTTCCGCCCCTTGTGTATCAACTCTGTTGCAGATCTTTGTGTCATCTGCAAGAGGCATACTTTGTAACCTCCCTGCAAATGGGGATTCCCAAAAGTCTTCCAGGAGCTTGTTTGAATGCTCCAAGCCTGGATGGTGTTCGGCGTCTAAGCCGTTTATCTGTGAGTGCTTTTAGAGCCTCTGGTACTGTCTCTTTAAGAGCTGTCTGCCTCCAGACATAATTAATTTGGATGGGGGTCTGTGTGTTTCCCTGTTTGAGTCCCACTCGAGCTGCTGCCAAATTGCTCCGTTTCTGCTGTCACTAAGTGAGCAAAGTGAGCAATTTTCAAAGATGTAACTGTTTGCCAGAAATCATTTAGAGTAATAACGAAAATACAGTTTGTCTAACCTGCTTTTCTTTGCAGTCAGAACTGTGTTTGCCTAGTCCCCCAATTTGGTTTTGAACTGCTGAACTGAACCAATCAGTGTGGGGGGACCTTTGAAATGGAGCCTGCTGCTGGCAAATCAGAACTTGGACTCTCCTCTAGAGCCTGCTGTAAGGGGATTGTAAGGGCAGTGACTCTGGGAAATGTAGTTTTGACTTTGGTGCCTTTTTTCCACCAACAGGGGGAGTTTACTGTGAGTGACAGCCAAATCAGCCAACTGAACTGGGAGGAACTCAAAGGAAATGCCCAGCTCTGTCTACTGGAAAGATCAGATCAGTTTGGGCTGTGAAAAGACAGGGAGCTGTGTGCTTCTTCGGTGTGTAGTTTTAGCGCGGGAATCTCGTGTAAGGCCCTAAGTTTCGGTCTGCAGTTTTTGCAAATGCCTGTTCAGACTGAAACCGACCTGTGAAGAGAATCAAGGAGATCTGAAGAGTAGAAACCAGGCTCACCCTGTAGAAGACTGGAGAAATTGCTGAATCGCGCTCGGTCTGTCAGGAACTGGATATGCTGTGTGTTCTCCCGGGTATTGTGCAGTAATTGCAATCGGGGTAGAGAAGCAGCCTGCCTGGTATAGTACTTTCTTTTTACATATAAATGTGTGTAGTGCTTGTGGGGAATCGCGTTTCAAATACCCTGTACAGTGAATAGAGTGCATGAAGCTGGAAGTAAACCCCAGCTTAATCCAGACTACATCCATTTGCTCTAAACTGCAGCAGGGTCCAGCCACAAGGACCTTGCCACATGGTCTGCTCCTCCTGGCAATCCAGGGCAATCTGCCTTCCATCCAGTCCCCAGCATTGAGTTTGTGAGTACAAAGCAGGGTAGCTCCCTGCCATCTGTTTATCGAATTGCAAGTGTGTCATTTAATTATTGTTTTTTTTTTTTCATTTCTTCACGAACTGAGCCAACCGGCTCCGGATTACAATTTGGGTATTGTGCCAGTGTTTTTCCATCACAGGGCCCCAACCAGCTGCAACCGATCCTGGCTAGCCCCCCCCCATCCTGGGTACCCAGTGAAAGTGACAATTTGGGACTCTGAATATGCGCACAGTACTGTGATTATTAATGTGTTTAACCTAATTAACCGGATTCCCCCTTCCTTGTTACAGCTCCTTAAATAAATCAGATCTGTTGGTTTCAGCAAAGTTACACTGGCTGAGGTATTCGTTTATGTTAAAGTATTGTACTGTGGTTTTTGCACTGTATCATCTTGTTTTGCAGGGGGTTCCCGGGGTCCATTTGACAGAGCCAGTCCTGGGGGTAAGTGTACATTGTAAAGATACTCCTAATGCATTGTGTGGGCCACTAGTGGGAAGAAAGGGGGGGGTTACAGTGTCCCAGAGGGCTGTGACCAAGTTAGTTTAACTACTGCAAACCCTGACCTCTGGGTGGAGGCACACACCATTGGACCTAGGCCCCTCAACCTGTTGTTAGTTAAGCAGGCAGGGGTAGTAGCTCTTGGGATAGCGCCACCTAGGGGTTACATCTTGGAGGCTCACCGCTGGGATTGTGTGTCCTCTAGTGGCCAGATTTGCAAACCACTGTAAAGAAAAAAAATAAATGGGTACCCCGACAGAAGTGGCTGTGCTCCGGTTGGTGGAGTGGTGTACCGGGGAGGAGAACGACCCCCAAAATTCTATGCTTATCCTGGACATCCCCCTGGGTATCGATACGGACACTGTACAGGGAGTACTTTCCAAGGTGGAAGGTTTACAAAACCCTGTGGTGGTGGTTCGACATGCTAATCTGCTCACCCACACTTTCCTGGCCCTAGTAGAGTTTAAGGATCCCATAGACAGCTCCAAAGTGCCACAGACTATTACCCCAGAGGGAGTCCTCACTGCCTGGAGAGTGATAACTAAGGACAGTAAAGACCCGGGGGGAAATGAGGCCCCCCCACTATCTGAAACTTTTGAGAAGAAATTTGCTAAATGGTTGCTGGGGGAAGGGAAAACTGTGGAGGACTTGAAGAAACTATTCTTGCCACCTGGGAGTATTCCTCCCCCAACACCCTCTCCCGCTCCAGTACCTGTAATGGTGGCTGAACCAATGCAGGCTCCTATTTCTGCACCTGCCATTAGTCACGACTCTTACCGAAGGTTGAGGATCTTCTCTGGCACCCTCCCCACCCCCAAGGGGAGGATGACTGGGAGACCTGGATAGACTATGTTGCCCCTCAAGTGCTAGAATGGCAATGCTCAGAAGCTGACAAGTGAAAGAGAGTTAGAGAGAGCCTCCGAGGTCCTGCCCTGGCTACCATCCATGCTAAACAGGCGAGTAACCCTGAGGCGACTGCACAGGACTATCTTGAGGCCTTGGAGAATGTGTATGGGAGCCCAGATTCTGATGAGGACCTGTGGTGGAGAGTAAGAAATGCACAACAGTACCAAAGGGGGGAGTTGTCTGTGTATGTATCACGGCTGGAAAAATTGTTGCAAGAATGCCTCAGAAAGGGTAGTTTGCAGAGACTGAACTGGACCGAACCAGGCTGGACAGGATCCTTAAGTCTGCCCCCTTCTCAGAACTGCTGTTACTTCAGTTACACCTGGCCAACCGCCTGGTATCCCCACCCTCCTATGATGAGCTAATGAGAGAAATTCGAGGAGTTGAGAAAAGGTGACCTCGGGAGGGACTTCCACCAATAGCTGCTGCTACAACCTGAGTGACTGAGGGTGACCCATCAAGTGAAGTTCAGGGGCAGAGGTTGGCAGTTAATGAGTGCTCTGAGAAAGAAAAAGATTTGCCACAATGGGGCTAACTGTTGAGAGAGTTTGGGGAAATAAACAGTCTCTTTATGAAGGCCACTCCTGCAAGTACAGGCCCCAACCCTCAATCGACTGCATCTGCTATGGGGGTGGGGCTACCCACCCATGCATCTCCTGCTGACAACAGCTCAAAACTCGATGTCTTGACCATGGAAGTGGGGAAATTGAAGAGATGTCTCCAAATGCTTATCATGCCGCAGACAGAGATGGCACCAAGGTTTCCAGTTAGTGGTACCCCCGCCCTGGCTCCCGGTTTGATGCCTCGCCAGCTCAAACTCCAGAAAGTATGTTTTGCTATAATTGTGGGAATGATGGGCACATGAAAACAGAATGCTGGTCCACAAAAGACACAGACAAAGTTGCATATAGGCTACAAGGAGAGCTTCGGAGAACAAATCAGTGGTTAAGAGGTGCATGCAATGATCCCAGTGAGGGCCACAAAAATGCTAACTCATGTCCCTTTGTGGCAAGGTCAGTTGCCCAGGCCCCCACTACCGCCTCTCCAGACTGGTCCAGAATAGTGGGTCCCTCCATGGAGACCACCATAAAGGTGAATGGAGTGTCTACAAGAGCTGTATTAGACAGTGGCTTCCAAGTGACAATTATGTTCCAAGACTGGTATCAGAAGCATTTGTCTGATGTACCCTTACAACCATTGGAGGGGCTGCATGCCTGGGGGTTAAGTGAGAAGGCATACCCCTACTCTGGATATATCCAAATTTGGCTGTCTTTTCCCACCTCTGTGGCTGGAGTGGCCAAGCAAGTAGAGACCCTGGCCTTAGTGTGTCCCCCTACCAGACTGTATGATGGGGTTCCTCTTCTAATTGGGACTAATGCACATATGTTTGGATGGCTGGCACAGTTGTGTTATGAAAAACAGGGGTCAAGGGCTGGTAGAGCTTTAAGAATTCCGGCCTTGATTAAGAAGGCCTATGAGGCACAGAGAGATGTTGAAAAAGTAGAACCAGAGGAACCGGTTGGAATTGTCTGGAAGAAGGATCCTGAGTCTCTGATCCTGGTGCCAAATGCCCAGTGTACCTTACAGGGAGAGATCCATATCAGAAAGGATGTCAAGAATAAAATATTAATGTTGGATACACCAGGCGATGGAAAATTGCCGGAGGGACTGCTGGTCATGCCTAGTATTTTGCCTGCTAGAGCCCATGCTTATGCCAGAAGGGTAATGGTTCAAGTTCATAATGTGTCTGACAGAGAAATTCGAGTAAATAGAGGTTGCACGCTGGCTAATGTGCATTGTGCAGACACTGCAGTGCTACCCAGTAGCAAGAGTTCGGGGAAGATTGACAGAGTAATGCCTGACTTGTTTGATTTCAGTGACTCCCCGTTACCAGCTGAATGGAAAGTGAGGACCAGTGAGAAGCTTGCCCAGAGAGACCAGGTGTTTCCTTTAAAGGAATGGGATGTAGGATGCATGCAAGGAGCTGAACACCATATCCGGCTGCATGATGAAAGGCCATTTCGTGAGAGGTCTTGATGCCTGGCACCTGCTGACATAGATGATGTCAGATGGCATCTGCAAGAGATGCTAGCTGCTGGTGTAATACAAGAATCCAGAAGCCCCTATGCTTCCCCCATTGTGGTAGTGAGAAAAAAGAATGGGACAGTAAGGATGTACGTGGATTATCGCACTTTAAACCAGCGGACTATCCCTGATCAGTACACTGTGCCCCGCATTCAGGATGCTTTGGACTGTCTAAACAAGAGCAAGTGGTTCTCTGTGCTGAATCTCTGCAGTGGGTACTACCAGATCCCGATGGCCCCCGAGGACCGTGAAAAGACAGCCTTTATCTGTCTGCTTGGCTTCTATGAATTCATGAGGATGCCTCAAGGGATTTCAGGCACCCCTGCCACTTTTCAAAGATTGATGGAGCATGCAGTGGGGGACATGAACTTACTAGAGTGCCTGGTATACCTAGATGATGTTATTGTGTTTGGCAGCTCACTGGAGGAACATGAAGCAGATTATTCAAGGTGTTGGACCGACTGGAAGACTTTGGCCTTAAACTGTCCATTGATAAGTGTCAATTCTTTCAAACATCAGTAAAGTATGTGGGACACATAGTATCTACCGAGGGAATAGAGACCAACCCAAGTAAAGTTGAGGCCTTGACCACCTGGCCACAGCCCAAAAATCTAAAAGAACTGCAAAGATTCCTGGGATTCTGTGGTTATTATTGGCGTTTCATCAAGGACTATTCAAGAGTGATCCGCCCTTTACTTAACCTTACTCAAGGGTATCCCCCAACCCACAAAACATACAAAAAGTCAGCATCCCTCAAGACTGAAAGAGTGTATTTTCATCCAAGTGAAGTATTTTGGGCCCGCTGGGCTCCTGATTGTGAGACTGCTTTTCATGAGATCATATATCAACTTACCCACGCTCCAGTGTTGGCCTATGCCAATCCACCAAAACCTTATGTTCTGCACACTGATGCTAGCTTGCAAGGGTTGGGGGCTGTGTTGTACCAAGAGCATGAGAATGGCCTGAGACCAGTGGCCTTTGCCAGCAGAAGCCTGACCCCATCCGAAAAGAACTATCCTGTACATAAGTTAGAGTTCCTAGCTTTGAAGTGGGCCATTGTTGACCAATTCCATGAGTACTTGTATGGGGCAAAGATACTGGTAAAAACTAACAATAATCCTTTGACCTATGTGCAGACTTAAGCTAAACTGGATGCCACTGGCCATAGGTGGCTTTCTGCAGTATCTACATATGACTATGCTGTTGAATACAGAGCAGGCCTGAACCACATAGATGCTGATGCTGTCTCCCAGAGGCCTGTTCCCCAGAATGACTGGGTCAGACTGTCAGAACATGATATTCCAGCACTCTGCCAGAAGTTTGACAGGGAGGAACAAATGTCCACGGACGTAGTGGACTGTATGGTGGATTGTTTGGGACCTTTTGAGAATTGCATACCTGCTGCTTATTGCCACTTTTCTGCAATAGACATTGGTGCACTGCCTCAGCTGGACAATGACAGTATTCGGCGGACTCAATCCTGAGATCTCATGATCAAATCAGCTTTGGAAGCCCTCTATGCAGGGAAAGATGTGTCCAAATTATGTTCCACTGATTTGAGAACTGCATTGTTATACAAAGAAGGTCCTAAGTTGAAACTCATCAATAGACTGTTATACAGAGAAACAGTAGACAGAGGGGGTCAAGTAGACAAACAACAGTTAGTGCTGCCCACTGCTTTTCGAGACTCAGTGCTGAGGTCCTTACACAACCATAAGGGGCACTTTGGTATAGACAGAACACTTGACTTGGTGAGATCCAGATTCTAGTGGCCTAAGATGGGGGCTGATGTGGAGCAACACATTTGAACTTGTAGTTGCTGCTTACAGAGAAAAGCTTTGCCCCAGAGGGCTGACCCCCTTGTTAACATCACCACCAGTGCACCCATGGAGCTGGTCTGTATTGATTTTCTGAGTTTGGAGTCAGATCAAATAAATATTTGTAATGTGCTGGTGGTCACTGACCATTTTATGAGATATGCCCAAGCTTTCCCCACCAAGGACCAGAAGGCATCCACCGTGGCAAAAGTACTTGTAGAAAACTTTTTTGTTCACTATGGGGCTCCACAAAGAATCCATTCTGATCAAGGAAGAGACTTTGGGAGTCATCTAATCAAAAAGATGCTTTCTCTGTGGGGAGTGCGAAAGTCAGAACCACCTTACCACCCCAGGAGACCCACAGCCTGAACGTTTCAACTGCACCTTGCTAGATATGCTAGGCACCCTCCACCCAAAGGACAAGCCTAGATGGAGCCAACAAATTAGCACCCTGGTACATGCCTACAACTGCACCAAAAGTGATGCCACTGGGTTCTCCCCTTACCACCTGATGTTTGGAAGAGAAGCTCGACTGCAGGTAGATGTGTGCTTTGGGGTCTCTCCTGATGGGGTTTGAGCTGACAACTGTTTACAGTATGTGCAAAAGTTAAAGGCCCAGCTAAATCATGCGTACCAACTGGCTCAAACCATGGCTGCCAAAAAGAAATCTGGCCAACAAAGAAAGGTATGATAAAATGGCGAAAGCACAGGAACTCCAGGAGGGAGATCGGGTATTGCTAAGAAATCTGGGACTGCATGGCAAACACAAGATTGCTGACAGATGACACCATCTCCCTCACATTTTTTTATTTATTTTATTTTTTATTTAGCTTTTGTTGACCGGGTAAGTGCACTAGACAAATCTTGCCTATTTTCAGGCACGACCCGGGGGAGGGGGATACAGATGAATGCCAACTGACTTTGAAACCAGATTAAGCTGTTGGTGGTATTTATAGTGAATGAGGAAATTTGGCCCAGGACACGGAAATTCCCTGCTCTTTCGATAAGTGCCATGGGATCTTTAACATCCACCTGAACTACCACCAATCCAGGCAGATGGGACCTCGGTTTAACGTCTCATCCAAAGGCGGCACCTCAAGTGCAGCACCCTCTCATGCCACTACAGTGTCAATACTAGGATATTAACCCAAGTGCCAGATGTGGGAACTGAACCCACAGCCCTCTGATCTCCCGGCCTCAGAGGCGAGTGTGCTACCTACTGAGCCACTGACACTGAGCCACTGACATTGTAGTGGGCAAACTAGATGATCTGCCTATGTACAAAGTAAGGCCTGAGAATAATTCAAAGGATGTTAAAACAATGCATAGAAATCATTTACTGCTCATTGGACAAATCTTGATTGAGTCTGAGCCCCCAGAAAATGCCCCCTCTGGACCAGTGACTAGAGCTGCTGCTAAGAAAAAATCAAGAAAATCTGCACCTGCAGAAGCTGAGTTAGTGTTCCCCTCCACAAGTCCCAGTTGAACATGACTGTCAGTCCATGTCAGAGGAAAGTGAGTGTGGTTTTGAATATTACCCTTCTTACAAACTGAGTCAATT
The DNA here is from genome assembly GCA_016271365.2 of Neoceratodus forsteri. Lineage (NCBI taxonomy): Eukaryota > Metazoa > Chordata > Ceratodontiformes > Ceratodontidae > Neoceratodus > Neoceratodus forsteri. The sequence continues at coordinate 62,440,048 of JADMNL010000034.1, read as the reverse complement.
GTTTTGGGGCAATCCCCTAGTCAATTCTGGAGATGAAGCTGTGCCTTCTGGACTGTCTAAGTCCCCAGCTTTGTCCCTGGAGCCAGTGCTCCCAGAAAGTGAAGTGCAACGCATTAAGTCAGATTATATGGAATCATTGTGTATGGTTGAACTGTTTGAGCTTTCAGGAGGAAAATGATGGACTGGAACAGACTGGTGACATACCAGAACAAGACGAGTGTCTTGAATGCCCTGATAATTCACCGTCCATGTCAGAAAGCTCTCCATGTGAGCCAAGTGTTGTGGACTCAGAGATTGTAACTCCTGGAGCTGAAAGTGCCCCAAGTTCTAGCCTCTCTACCCCATTGGAGACTTCCCTGACAAGTGAGGACAATGCTGAAAATGAGGCTCAAAGACTGGTCGAGCTGTAAAGCCTGTGGTGCACCTCAGTTATGATTCCCCTGGGAGGCCTGTGGACTTGCCTCTCAGTGTTGTCCATAAAGGAGTGTATGTGTCCCAGAGCTCATTGCCCAAACTGAACATCAGTGCTAACTCCAAGTTACTTGTGTTCCCCTCTAGGTATGGAGCCCCTGCTCCATCCAGCCCCAAGGTAGTTGATAGGGAAGGGCCCCCTCTCTTCAGGTTTCATGTACAAGAGGTAATAACCTGAGTTATGGTACAATGTGTGTGTGTAATACTGTGTAAAGAGTGACGTACTGCAAAGTTTTAGAAATGTGTTTCTGGTAAAGTGATATATTGACTGATGATTACATGTATGAGCCTAATGTGATCCTGATGCAAATGTATATGGTTGCAATTGAAACTTAAGGAGGTACTTGCTTGACCCAGATGCAAAGCTTTTCCCAGGCCAGGGAAGGTGTAACCCCCCTGCAAATGGGGGTTCCCAAAGTCTTCCAGGAGCTTGTTTGAATGCTCCAAACCTGGATGGTGTTTGGTGTCTAAGCCGTTTATCTGTGAGTGCTTTTGGAGCCTCTGGTACTGTCTCTTTAAGAGCTGTCTGCCTGCAGACATAATTAATTTGGATGGGGGTCTGTGTGTTTCTCTGCTTGAGTCCCACTCGAGCTGCTGCCAAATCGCTCCATTTCTGCCATCACTAAGTGGGCAGAGTGAGCACTTTTCAAAGATGTAACTGTTTGCCAGAAATCATTTACAGTAATAACGAAAATACAGTTTGTCTAACCTGCTTTTCTTTGCAGTCAGAACTGTGTTTGTCCAGTCCCCCATTTTGGTTTTGAACTGCTGAACTGGACCAATCAGTGTGGGGGGGACCTTTGAAATGGAGCCTGCTGCTGGCAAATCAGAACTTGGACACTCCTCTGGAGCCTGCTGTAAGGGGATTGTAAGGGCAGTGACTCTGGGAAATGTAGTTTTGACTTCGGCACCTTTTTTCCACCAACAGGGGGAGTTTACTGTGAGTGACAGCCAAACCAGCCAACTGAACTGGGAGGAACTCAAAGGAAATGCCCAGCTCTGTCTACTGGAAAGATCAGATCCGTTTGGACTGTGAAAAGACAGGAAGCTGTGTGCTTCTTCGGTGTATAGTTTTAGCATGGGGAATCTCGTGTAAGGCCCTAAGTTTCAGTCTGCAGTTTGTGCAAGCGACTGTTCAGACTGAAACTGACCTGTGAAGAGAATCAAGGAGATCTGAAGAGTAGAAACCAGGCTCACCCTGTAGAAAACTGGAGAAATTGCTGAATCGCGCTTGGTCTGTCAGGAACTAGATCTGCTGTGTGTTCTCCCAGGTATTGTGCAGTAATTGCGATTGGGATAGAGAAGCAGCCTGCCTGGTATAGTACTTTCTTTTTACATATAAATGTGTGTCGTGCTTGTGGGGAATCGCATTTCAAATTCCCTGTACAGTGAATAGAGTGCATGAAGCTGGAAGTAAACCCCAGCTTAATCCAGACTACATCCATTTGCTCTAAATTGCAGTGGGGTCCAGTCACAAGGACCTTGTCCACATGGTCTGCTCCTCAGGGCAATCCAGGACAATCTGCCTTCCATCCAGCTCCCAGCATTGAGTTTGTGAGTACAAAGCAGGGTAGCTCCCTGCCATCTGTTTATCGAATTGCATGTGTGTCATCTAATTGTTTTTTTGGTTTTTTTTTATTATTTCTTCACGAACTGAGCCAACCGGCTCCGGATTACAATTTGGGTATTGTGCCAGTGTTTTTCCATCACAGGACCCCAACCAGCTGCAACCAGTCCTGGCTAGCACCCCCCCCCATCTTGGGTACCCAGTGAAAGTGACAATTTGGGACTCGGAATATGCGCACAGTACTGTGATTACTAATGTGTTTAACCTAATTAACCTGATTTCCCCCTTCCTTGTTACAGCTCCTTAAATAAATCAGATCTGTTGGTTTCAGCAAAGTTACACTGGCTGAGGTATTCGTTTATGTTAAAGTATTGTACTGTGTTTTTTGCACTGTATCATCTTGTTTTGCAGGGGGTTCCCGGGGTCCAGTAGATGGAGTCAGTCCTGGGGGTAAGTGTACATTGTGAAGATATTCCTAATGCATTGTGTGGGCCACTAGTGGGAAGAAAGGGGGGGTTACAGTGTCCCAGAGGGCTGTGACCAAGTTAATTTAACTACTGCAAACCCTGACCTCTGGGTGGAGGCACCCACCATTGGACCTAGGCCCCTCAACCTGTTAGTAGTTAAGTGGGCAGAGGTAGTAGCCCTTGGGATAGTGCCACCTAGGGGTTACACTTTTCCTTCCAATCCCTCTGCAGTGTCACTTATAAAGACATTAACACGCATTTGTCAATGCCAAATGTTCGCTTGCAGGTATTTGCAGTGGTATTTGGCATGCATGGTGCTTTACCCTAATGCCCTGTGCGATTGCTGGTATTTGAGCAATAAATTGTCAGCATGACCTTTTTGTTACCCCCATTGTGCGCTACATAGGTGGAAACACATTTTGGGCAGGATGTGAAAAATGACAGCTGTACTGCTCATAAGGAAGTGTGGTAAAATGCCAATGTTGAAAATCTGGAGTGGAAATATTGAAAATTAGCAAACCTACAGATGCGTGGGAACTGTGCAATGCAGCTCATAAAACAGTCATTTTTAGGAACTTTTCACCAAATTTTCAACATTGCCATTTTAAAACCTCTGCTAATGAACAGTGTCACTGTGATTTTCTTACTGTGTCCCATACATTGATTTTGCACACCGACTGCGCCATTGTGCACTACATGGGGGGAAAGACGTTTTGGGCAGGATGTGAAAAATGACAGCTGTACTGCTCATAAGGAGGTGTGGTAAAATGGCAATGTTGAAAATCTGGAGTGAAAATATCGAAAATTCGCAAACTTACGAGCGTGCGTAGGAACTGCACAACGCAGACTCATAAAACAGTCATTTTTAGGAATGTTTTCACCAAATTTTCAGCACAGCCATTTTAAGACCTCTGCTCATGATCAGTGTCACTGTGATTTTGTTAATGTATCCCATACATTGAGTTCACACACCGACTGCGGCATTGTGCGCTACATGGGCAGAAACACATTTTGGGCAGGATGTGAAAAATGACAGCTGTACTGCTCATGAGGAGGTGTGGTAAAATGGCAATGTTGAAAATCTGGAGTGCAAATATTGAAAATTTGCAAGCGTCTGCAGCTAGCGTAGGAACTGTAGCAACATGCTAATAAAACAGTCATTTTGATTTTCACCAAATTTTCAACATAGCCATTTTAAGACTTCTGCTCATGAACAGTGTCACTTGATTTTCTTAATGTGTTCCATACATTGATTTTGCCCACCGACTGCGCCATTGTGAGCTACATGGGCAGAAACACATTTTGGGTGAGATGTGAAAAATGACAGCTGTACAGCTCATAAGAAGGTGTGATAAAATGGCAATGTTGAAAATGTGGAGTAAAAATATTGAAAATTCACGAACTTACGAGCCTGCGTAGGAACTGCGCAACGCACACTCGTAAAACAGTAATTTTTTGGAATTTCTGCATCAAATTTTCAACATGAGTTTTGGGGACCCCTTCTCATGAATGATGTCACTGTCATGGCATTATTCAAGGCGAAGGATGATTCGCACAGTGACTGCGCGGTGCTGCGAAATCACCTTGGGACTCAGACATGACGATGACATCATCTGAAAGAAGCCAAAACCATGTTGAAAATCTGGTGTAAAATTCCAAAAATTGACTGAATATGCAATAAAGTTGAAACCCCTATCTAGCCCATTATACAGCTTACTGGCATTTCTCAGTTTGCGTCGGCTTTGAAGAGTGCAGGCGTGTTCCTGGTCCACGAAGATCATCGCGCCAGAGTCGGAGGTAAGTATGGGGTGAGGGGTGTGGGAGGCTGGAGTGCGCAGTGGGCGGAGTGCGGGTTGTGGGAGGGGCCTGGGAGACTGCTGTGGGGCCATTTTATTTTACAGGTTTAAAAAAAATAAAAGATGAGCGTGGGATGTTTGCCATGCTGGGTGGGCTCCCAGCATGGCAGAAGAATGGGGGGCGAGGCCGATGGGGGATTGGGCACCCCGTGACAAAACAAGCGAATATTTGCCATGCTGGGGTGGGCTCCCAGCTTGCACAGCTTTGGGGGGCGTGGCGCGGGAGGCCAGCGTGGCGCAGGGGGACGGCAGTGCTCAGTATGGCAGTGGTGCTTTCCTTTGAAGCAGAGGAACACCACTGTCATACTGAGCTCCTGCACCCATTGGTGCAGGACTGCCACGCCTGCTCAAGGGAGCAGTGCACTGGATGGGAAAGGCACACCTCCAAGTGTGCTACTCTCCCAAAACGTTCCTTGCACATGCGCGCAAGCAAACGTAAAAAGGACTGAACCCAGTACTGAACCCTGTGGTACCCCACTAGTAACCTCCCCTTTCTTCAGAGTGGACTTTGGTTACTATTACCTTATGTGTCCTGTTGTCCAGCCAATGTTTTACCCAGGCTACCACTCTGGGACCCACTCCCAGGCTGGCTAATCTGTTTATTAATCTTTTGTGTGGGACTATGTCAAATGCCTTGCTAAATGCTAGGTAGGCCATGTCCACAGCCCCTCCCTGGTCTACTACTTTGATCACCCAGTCAAAGGAATCGATTAGATTCATCTGACATGACCTTCCCGCTGTGAACCCATGCTGCCTTGGGTCCTGTCCCCCACTAGCCTCTAGGTGCTCAACAATTCTTTCCTTCAGAAGTGATTGCATCACTTTCCCTACCACAGAGGTCAGACTGACAGGTCTGTAGTTTCCTGCCTCTGTCTTGCTCCCACTTTTGTGAAGTGGAATCCCATCTGCCCTCCTCCAGTCCTCAGGTGCCACACCATCCTCCCATGATTTGTTAAAAAGGGTAGTCAGTGGTGTCACTAGTTCTCACCTTAATTATTTTAGAATTCTGGGGTGAATCCCATCAGGTCCTATTGATTTGTCCACCTTCAGTTTTATTAGTTCTTTCAGAACTCTTTCATTTGTGAAAGGACTGGGATTGACACCCCTATCCAGAGTGCTTCTGTTAACTGGATTAGGTACCTCCCCCTCCTCTTTTGTGAATACTGAGCAGAAATATTCATTCAGTATCCCTGCCTTTACTTTTTTTTTTTTAAATATAGCTTTTTATTTTATTTTGAGATAGACTATCGCATACATAGTCACATTTTATGCAACATCTTAGTTGTTGAGGTTCCTTGTTACAGCATATACAGGCAATTAATTTACAGGCCCTTAATTTATACACACAGGACTGTTTAACATATTCCTGTAGTAGTATTTTATTTATTTTTATTTGTAACCCCCCTGCAAATGGGGGTTCCCAAAAGACTTCCAGGAGCTTGCTTGAATGCTCCAAGCCTGAATGGTGTTTGGCGTTTAAGCCATTTATCAGTGAGTGTTTTTAGAACCTCTGGTACTGTCTCTTTAAGAGCTGTCTGCTTGCAGACATAATTAGTTTGTATGGGGGACTGTGTGCTTCTTTGATTGAGTACCACTCAAGCTGCTGCAATTCACCCCATTTTTGCAGTCACTAGAGTGCAAAGGGAACCTGTCTGAAAGATGTAACTGATTGCCAGAAATCATTTACAGTAATAATAAAATTACAGTTTGTCTAACCTGCTTTCTTTGCAGTCAGAACTGTCTGCCTAGTTCCCATTCTGGTTTTGAACTGCTGAATTGGACCAATCAGTGTGGGGTAAACTAGCTCTAAAATGATGCCTTGGACGAATCAGAACTTGGGACTCATAATCTGAGCCAGCCACAAGAGGATTGTATGGGCAGTGACTCTGGGAGATGTAGTTTAGACTTGAGTGCCTTTTGGACCAACAGCAGCAGTCTATTGTGAGTGACAGCCAATCCAGTCAAGAACTGGGAGGAACTCAAAGGAAGTGCCCGTTTTTGTCTGTTGGGAGTTTCAGTTTGAGATCTGAAAGTGAAGGGAAAGAAACCCTGTGCTCCTTCAGTGCACAGTTTCAGTCAAAAAAACGTGTACAAGGCCCAGAGTTCGGTCTACAACTTGTGTAACTGCTTGTTAGGACTGAATCCGTCCTGTGAAAAGAATCAAAGGATCTCTGAAGAGTAGAAACCAGGCTCACCCTGTAGAAGACTGAAGAAATTGTTGAATTACACTCGGTCTGTCAGGAACTGAATCTGCTGTGTGTTCTCCTGGTTATTGTGCAGTAATTGCGATTGGGATACAGATGCAGCCTGCCTGGTATAGTGCTTTCTTTTTTACCATATAAATGTGTGAGAGTCTCTTGGAGATCAAAAGAGCCCTGCTGACATTGAAGGACCATATCTTCTTTGGAGTCGTGAGTACTAATTAGGGTTGCTCCCTGTTGAATTGCCACATTAAATCCAAATGGAATTACTGTACTGCTGACTGTTTAATTTTCCTTTTCTCTGTGTGAAAGGGCCCCTACCAGCTGCCCGCAGTTTGGACTAGCCACTAGGGCCTGGGTACCCAGGGACAGTAACTGGTAGGGATAGGCCTGTGCACAGAGCCATAGGTAGATAGTAAAGTGATAAGCTAATTAACCTGATTTCCCCTGTCCTTGTTATATCCCCTAAATAAATCAGAGCTGTTTGTTTCAACAAAGTTATACTGCCAGGTATTTGTCTATGTTAAAGTACTGTACTGTGATTGTTGCACTGTATCTTATTTTACAGGATGTCCGGTGCCTGAACCAGCCTTGGGGTAAGTGTATACTGTGAAGGTAATTCTGCTATATTGTGTGGGCCACTAGTGGGAAGAAGGGGTTGCAGTGTCCCAGAGGGCTGTGACCAAGTAAGTTTAACTATTGCAAACCCTGACCTCTGGGTGGAGGCACCGCCATTGGATCCAGCCCCTCAACCTGTTAGTGGCAAATCAGGCAGGGGTAGTAGCCCCTGGGATAGCGCCATCTAGGGTTACATTTTGAGGCTCACCGCTGGGATTGTGTGTCCTCTAGTGGCCATAGTTACAAACCACTGTTAAGGGAAAAAAAATAAATAAATAAATAAATGGGTACCCCGACAGAAGTGGCTGTGCACCGGCTGGTGGAGTGGTGTACTGGGGAGGAGATCGACCCCCAAAATGCTATGCTTATCCTGGACATCCCCTGGGTATCATCGGACACTGTGCAGGAGTACTTTCCAAGGTGGAAGGTTTACAAAATCCTGTGGTGGTGGGTCGGCACGCTAATCTGCTCACCCACACTTTCCTGGCCCTAGTAGAGTTTAAGGATCCCATAGATAGCTCCAAAGTGCCACAGACCATTACCCAGAGGGAGCCCTCACTGCTTGGAGAGTGATAATAAGGACAGTAAAGACCAGGGGAATGAGCCCCACCACTATCTGAAACTTTTGAGGAGAAATTTGCTAAATGGTTGCTGGGAGAAGGAAAACTGTGGAGGACTTGAAGAAACTATTCTTGCCACCTGGGGTGTTCCTCCCCAACACCCTCTCCTGCTCCAGTACCCGTAATGGTGGCTGAACCAATGCAGACTCCCTATTTCTGCACCTGCCATTAGTCACGACTCTTACGAAGGTTGAGGATCTTCTCTGGCACCTCCCACCCCCCAAGGGGAGGATGACTGGGAGACCTGGATGAACTATGTTGCCCCAAGTGCTAGAATGGCAATGCTCGGGAGGCGGCGAAAGAGGGTTAGTGAGAGCCTCCCAGGGTCACCCTGGCTACCATCCGTTGCTAAGCAGGCCCGTAACCCTGAGCGACTGCACAAGCCTATCTTGAGGCCTTGGAGATGTGTATAGGAGCCAGATTCTGATGAGGACCTATGGTGGAGAGTAAGAAATGCACAACAGTACCAAGGGAGTTGTTGTCTGTGTATGTCTCGGCTGGAAAAATTGTTGCAGAATGCCTCAGAAAGGGTAGTTTGCCAGCGATTGAACTGGACCAACCAGACTGGACAGAATCCTTAAGTCTGCCCCCTTCTCAGAACTGCTGTTGCTTCAATTCGCCTGGCAAATCGACTGGAATCCCCACCCTCCTATGATGAGTTAATGAGAGAAATTGAGGAGTTGAGAAAAGGCGACCTCGGGAGGGACCTGCACCAATAGCTGTGGCTATGACCAGTGACTGAGGTGGCCCATCAAGTGAAGTTCAGGGCAGAGGTTGACAGTCAATGAGGTGCTCTGACAAGGAAAAGATATGCCACAATGGGGCGAACTGTTGAGAGAGATCCAGGAATTCAAAACAGTCCCTTTATGAAGGCCACGCCTGCAAATGCAGGCCTGACCTATATCCGACTGCATCTGCTATGGGGTGAGGTACCCACCCATGTATCTCCTACTGATAACAGCTCCAAACTCAATTCCTTGACCATGGAAGTGGAGAAACTGACGAGATGTCTCCAAATGCTTATCACGCGCAGACAGAGATGGCACCCAGGTTTCCAGTTAGTAATACCCGCCCTGGCTCCAGTGTGGCACCTCGGCCAGCTCAAACTCCAAAAGTATGTTTTGCTATAGGCTACAAGGAGGCTTGGAGAACAAATCAGTGGTTAAAGTACCTGAAATGATCCCAGTGAGGGCACCAAAATGCTAATTCACGTCCTTTGTGGCAAGGTCAGTTGCCCAGGCCCCCTACCGCCTCTCAGACTGGTCCAGAATAGTGGGTCCCTCCATGGAGACCACTGTAAAGGTAAATGGAGTGTCTACAAGAGCTGTATTAGACAGTGGCTCCCAAGTGACAATTATGTTTCAAGATTGGTATCAGAAGCATTTGTCAGGCGTGCCCTTACAACCATTAGAAAGGACTGCATGTATGGGGGTTAAGTGAGAAGGCCTACCCTATTCTGGGTATATCCGAATTTGGCTGTCTTTTCCCACCTCCGTGGCTGGAGTGGCGAACAAGTAGAGACCCTAGCCTTAGTGTGTCCCCCACTGGACTGTATGATGGTGTCCCTTTGTTGATTGGAACAAATGCTCATATGTTCAGAAGGCTGGCACATTTGTGTTATGAAAACAGGGTCAAAGACTAGTAGAGCTTTAAGAGTTCCGGCTTTAATTAAGAAGGCCTATGAGGCAGAGAGATGCTGAAAATATAGAACCAGAGGAACCGGTCGGAATTGTATGGAAGAAGGATCCTGAGTCTCTGATCCTGGCACCAAATGCCCAGTGTACCTTACAGGAGAGGTCCGTATCAGAAAGGATGTTAAGAATAAAATATTAATGTTGGATGCACCAGGCGATGGAAAATTGCCAGAGGGACTGCTGGTCAAGCCTAGTATTTTGCCCGCTAGAGCCCATGCTTATGCCAGAAGGGTAATGGTCCAAGTTCATAATGTGTCTGAAAGAGACATTGAGTAAATAGAGGTTGCATCCTGGCTAATGTGCATTGTGCAGACACTGCAGTGCTACCCAGCAGCAAGAGTTCAAGGAAGAATGACAGAGTAACGCCTGACTTGTTTGATTTCGCAACTCCGCTGCCAGCTGAATGGAAAGTGAGGATCAGTGAGAAGCTTGCCCAGAGAGACCAGGTGTTTTCTTTAAAGGAATGGGACGTAGGATGCGTGCAAGGAGCTGAGCACAATATCTGGCTGCATGACGAAAGACCATTTCGTGAGAGGTCTGACGCCTGGCACCTGCTGATATAGATGATGATGCGGCATCTGCAAGAGATGTTAGCGGCTTGGTGTAATACAAGAATCCAGAAGCCTTATGCTCCCCATTGTGGTAGTGAGGAAAAGAATGGGACAGTAAGGATGTGCGTGATTATCGCACCTTAAACCGCGGACTATCCCTGATCAGTACACAATGCCCGCATTCAGGATGCTTTGGACTGCCTAAACGGGAGCAAGTGGTTCTCTGTGCTGGATCTCCGCAGTGGGTACTACCAGATCCCGATGGCCCCAGAGGACCGTGGAGAAGACAGCCTTTATCTGTCCGCTTGGCTTCTATGAATTCATGAGGATGCCTCAAGGATTTTCAGGTGCCCCAGCCACTTTCAACGATTGATGGAGCTGCAGTGGGGACATGAACTTACTAGAGTGCCTGGTATACCTAGATGATGTTATTGTGTTTGGCAGCTCACTGGAGGAACATGAAAGCAGATTATTTAAGGTATTGGATCGACTGGAGGACTTTGGCCTTAAACTGTCCATTGATAAGTGTCAATTCTTTCAAACATCAGTAAAGTATGTGGGACACATAGTATCCACCGAGGGAATAGAGACCGACCCAAGTAAAGTTGAGGCCTTGACCACCTGGCCACAGCCAAAATCTAAAGAACTGCAAAGATTCCTGGGATTCTGTGGTTATTATCGAGCGTTTCATCAAGGACTATTCAAGAGTGATCCAGCGCTTTACTTAACCTTACTCAAGGGTATCCCCAACCCACAAAAATACCAAAAGTCAGCGTCCTCAAGACTGAAAGAGTGTATTTTCATCCAGTGAAGTATTTGGGGCCGCTGGACTCCTGATTATGAGACTGCTTTTCATGAGATCATATATCAACACCCATGCTCCAGTGCTGGCCTATGCCGATCAAGAAAACCTTACCTCCTGCACACTGATGCTAGCTTGCAAGGGTTGGGGGCTGTGTTGTACCAAGAGCACGAGAATGGCCTGAGACCAGTGGCCTTTGCCAGTAGAAGCCTGACCCCATCCGAAAAGAACTATCCTGTACATAAGTTAGAGTTCCTAGCTTTGAAGTGGGCTATTGTTGACCAATTCCATGAGTACTTGTATGGGGCTAAAATACTAGTAAAACTGACAATAATCCTTTGACCTATGTGCAGACCTCAGCTAAGTTGGATGCCACTGGCCACAGGTGGCTTTCGCATTATCTACATATGACTATGCTCGAATACCGAGCAGGTCTGAACCACATAGATGCTGATGCTCTCCCGAGGCCTGTTCCCCAGAATGATTGGGTCCGATTGGCAGAACCTGACATTCGGGCACTCTGCCGGAAGTTTGACAGGGAGGAACAAATGTCCACGCGACATAGTGGACTGCATGGTGGATTACTTGGGACCCTCTGAGAATTACATACCTGCTGCTTATTGCCACTTTTCTGCAATAGACATTGGTGCACTGCCTCAGCTGGACAATGACAGTATTGCGGCTCAATCCAGCGATCCTATGATCAAATCAGCTTTAGAAGCCCTCTATGCAGGAAAAGATGTGTCCAAATTACGCCCACTGATTTGAAACTGCACTGTTATACAAAGAAGGTCCTAAGTTGAAACTGATCAATAAACTGTTATATAGAAAACAGTAGACAGAGGGACAAGTAGACAAACAACAACTGGTGCTGCCACTGCCTTCGAGACTCAGTATTGAGGTCCTTGCACAACCACATGGGCACCTTGGTATAGACAGAACACTTGACTTGGTGAGATCCAGATTCTATTGGCCTAAGATGGGGGCTGATGTGGCAACACATATCACTGACTTGTAGTCGCTGCTTACAGAGGAAAGCTTTGCCCCAGAGGCTGCCCCCTGTTAACATAACCACCAGTGCACCCATGGAGCTGGTCTGTATTGATTTTCTGAGTTTGAGTCAGATCAAAGAAATATCAGTAATGTGCTGGTGGTTACTGACCATTTCACGAGATATGCCCAAGCTTTCCCACCAAAGACCAGAAAGCATCCACTGTAGCCAAAGTACTGTAGAAAACTTTTTGTTCACTATGGGGCTCCACAAAGAATCCATTCTGATCAAGGAGAGACTTTGAGAGTCGTCTGATCAAAGAGATGCTTTCTCTGTGGGGAGTGAGAAAGTCCAGAACCACTCCTTACCACCCCAGGGGACCCACAGCCTGAACGTTTCAACCGCACTTTGCTAGATATGCTAGGCACCCTGCACCCAAAGGACAAGCCTAGATGGAGCCAACAAATTAGCACCCTGGTACATGCTTATAACTGCACCAAAAGTGATGCCACTGGGTTCTCCCCTACCCTGATGTTTGGAAGAGAAGCTCACTCACCGTAGATGTGTGTTTTGGGGTCTCTCCTGATGGGTTCAAGCTGACAACTATTTACAGTATGTGCAAAAGTTAAAGGCCCAGCTAACTCATGCGATCCAACTGGCTCAAACCATGGCTGCCAAAAGAAATCTGGCCAACAAAGAAAGGTATGATAAAGGTGAAAGCACAGGAACTCCAGGAGGGAGATCGGGTATTGCTAAGAAATCTGGGACTGCATGGCAAACACAAGATTGCTGACAGATGGCACCATCTCTCCCTCACATTGTAGTGGGCAAACTAGATGATCTGCCAGTGTACAAAGTAAGGCCTGAGAACAATTCAAAAGATGTAAAACAATGCATAGAAATCATTTACTACCCATTGGACAAATCTGATTGAGTCTGAGCCCCAGAAGATGCCCCCTCTGGACCAGTGACTAGAGCTGCTGCTAAGAAAAGATCAAGAAGTCTGCACCTACAGAAGCAGAGTTAAAGTGTTCCCCTGCACAAGTCCCAGTTGAGCATGACTGTCAGTCCATATCAGAAGAAAGTGAGTGACTTTGAATACTATCCTTCTTACGAACTGAGTCAATTGTTTGGGGCAATCCCTAGTCAATACTGGAGACAAAGCTGGGCCTTCTGGACTGTCTATGCCCCCAGCTTCATCCCTGGAGCCAATGCTCCCAGAAAGTGAAGTGCAAAGCATCAGATCAGATGAAATGGAATCATTGTGCATGGTTGAACTGTTTGAGCTTTCAGGGAGAAAATGATAGATTAGGGGCAGACTGGTGATACACCAACAAGAAGAGTATTTTGAGTGCCCTGACAGTCCACTGCCAGTGTCTAAAGCTCTCCATGCGAGCCAAATGTTGTGGACTCAGAAACTGTAACTCCTGGAGCTGAAAGTGCCCCAAGTTCTAGCCTCTCTACCCCATGGAGACTCCCTGACAAGTGAGAACAATGCTGAAAATGAGGCTCAGAGTCAGAGACTGTAACAGCTCCCCAGAAAGACTGGTCGAGAGCTGTAAAGCCTGTGGTGCACCTCAGTTATGATTCCCTGGGCGGCCAGTGGACCTGCCTCTCATGTTGTCCATAAAGGAGTGTATGTGTCCCCGAGCTCATTGCCCAAACTGAGCGTTAGTGCTAACTCCAAGTTACTTGTGTTGCCCTCTAAGTATGGTGCCCTTGCCCCGTCCAGCCCCAAGGTAACTGATAGGGAAGGGTCCCCTCTCTTCAGGTTTCATGTACAAGAGGTAATAACTTGAGTTATGGTACAATGTGTGTGTTATACTGTGTAAAGAGTGACGTACTGCAATGTTTCAGAAATGGTTCTTGGTAAAATGATGTATTGACTGATGATTACATGTGTGAGCCTAATGCAAATGTATATAGTTGCAGTTAAAACTTATGGGGGTACTTGCTTGACGCAGACGTCAAGCTTTTCAGGCCAGGAAGGGTGTAACCCCCCTGCAAATGGGGGTTCCCAAAAGACTTCCAGGAGCTTGCTTGAATGCTCCAAGCCTGAATGGTGTTTGGCGTTTAAGCCATTTATCAGTGAGTGTTTTTAGAACCTCTGGTACTGTCTCTTTAAGAGCTGTCTGCTTGCAGACATAATTAGTTTGTATGGGGGACTGTGTGCTTCTTTGATTGAGTACCACTCAAGCTGCTGCCAATTCACCCCATTTTTGCAGTCACTAGAGTGCAAAGGGAACCTGTCTGAAAGATGTAACTGATTGCCAGAAATCATTTACAGTAATAATAAAATTACAGTTTGTCTAACCTGCTTTTGCAGTCAGAACTGTCTGCCTAGTTCCCCATTCTGGTTTTGAACTGCTGAATTGGACCAATCAGTGTGGGGTAAACTAGCTCTAAAATGATGCCTTGACGAATCAGAACTTGGGACTCATAATCTGAGCCAGCCACAAGAGGATTGTATGGGCAGTGACTCTGGGAGATGTAGTTTGAACTTGAGTGCCTTTTTGGACCAACAGCAGTCTATTGTGAGTGACAGCCAATCCAGTCAAGAACTGGGAGGAACTCAAAGGAAGTGCCCGTTTTTGTCTGTTGGGAGTTTCAGTTTGAGATCTGAAAGTGAAGGAAAGAAACCTGTGCTCCTTCAGTGCACAGTTTCAGTCAAAAACGTGTGCAAGGCCCAGAGTTCCGTCTACAACTTGTGTAACTGCTTGTTAGGACTGAACCGGCCCTGTGAAAAGAATCAAAGGATCTCTGAAGAGTAGAAACCAGGCTCACCCTGTAGAAGACTGAAGAAATTGTTGAATTACACTCGGTCTGTCAGGAACTGAATCTGCTGTGTGTTCTCCTGGTTATTGTGCAGTAATTGCGATTGGGTTACAGATGCAGCCTGCCTGGTATAGTGCTTTCTTTTTTTTACCATATAAATGTGTGAGGAGTCTCTTGGAGATCAAAAGTAGCCCTGCTGACATTGAAGGACCATATCTTCTTTGGAGGTCGTGAGTACTAATTCGGGGTTGCTCCCTGTTGAATTGCCACATTAAATCCAAATGGAATTACTGTACTGCTGACTGTTTAATTTTCCTTTTCTCTGTGTGAAAGGGCCCCTACCAGCTGCCACAGGTTTGGACTAGCCACTAGGGCCTGGGTACCCAGGGACAGTAACTGGTAGGGATAGGCCTGTGCACAGAGCCATAGGTAGATAGTAAAGTGATAAGCTAATTAACCTGATTTCCCCTGTCCTTGTTATATCCCCTAAATAAATCAGAGCTGTTTGTTTCAACAAAGTTATACTGCCTGAGGTATTTGTCTATGTTAAAGTACTGTACTGTGATTGTTGCACTGTATCTTATTTTACAGGATGTCCCGTGCCTGAACCAGCCTTGGGGGTAGTGTATACTGTGAAGGTAATTCTGCTATATTGTGTGGGCCACTAGTGGGAAGAAAGGGGGGTTGCAGTGTCCCAGAGGGCTGTGACCAAGTAAGTTTAACTATTGCAAACCCTGACCTCTGGGTGGAGGCACCCGCCATTGGATCCAGGCCCCTCAACCTGTTAGTGGCAAATCAGGCAGGGGTAGTAGCCCCTGGGATAGCGCCATCTAGGGGTTACATATTTATTTATTGAACATCAGTTTACAACCTTTGAGCCAGAGGCTCATTAACAAAGGTACCTCGTCACAGAGAGGACAAACAGTACAGACAAGCTTATACCAATATAGCAGAGTACAAAATCTGGAGAGACATGTGAACATAGAATAGTTACAATTTTCACGGATACAGGGTTGAACAGAGCATAAGCAGGTTCAGAATAATTTGTACATCAGGCAAACAGTGGTGGACTATACAGTAATACGCATTGTAGGGACATACAGAGAGGAGAAGACCATAGATATGAGCAGGACAGGATAGTATCCTACTGTCTTTCTCTGTTTGGTAAATAGTCCAGAATAAGATCTCATAGACTGTAGTCTTAAATAAATATTGTTTCCTAGCTTCCCCCTCAGATGTTTTCCAAATCAACATCCCTCTCGGCCTGGGTCTCCTCCCCTTATCAGCAAAGACTCCAAGATAATATACTGTCCCAACTATGATTAACTTGAAAATCATAAGACATTCATCTTTTTGTTTCATAGTACAAAATCCAGATAGGTCTCTAATTGATATGCAACCCATAGTCCCCATCTAGTATTGAAGGTGTTTAGCCTGCTGTTTATCTTATATGAGAGACGTTCCAAGTTATATACTTCATAGGTGAGGTTTCTCCAAGAGGCTTTATCAGAGGCCGTTTCAGTATCCCTGCTTTTTCATTGTCCCTCTCTGCCCACCCACCCACCACCCATTCTATTCAGCCTCACTAGAAGGCAGTAGGGAGGCCGGGGTATACTGGGATGTATAGGGAGAGGCATCAGCAGCAGAAAACAGGAAGTTGTTATCCTCTGTACAGACAGTTGGTGAGACCCATCTGAATACTGTGTCCAGTTCTGGAGACCCCATCTCCGCAAGGACATAGACAGGATAGAGGCAGTCCAGAGGAGGGCAACTAAAATGGTGTAGGGTCTGCAAGAGAAGCCGTATGAGAGAGACTAAAGGAGCTTAATATGTATACCCTTGAGGAAAGAAGGAGAGGGGACATGATAGAAACTTTCAAGTACCTCAAGGAATCAACAAAGTCCAAGAGGTAGCATCTTTCAGAAAAGAGACTTGCAAGAACAAGGGACACAATTTAAAGATAGAAGGAGGCGGTTCAGGGGCAATGTGAGGAAGTATTATTTCACAGAGAGGGTAGTGGATGCATGGAACAGCCTTCCTGAGGAAGTTGTGGGTCTAAAACTGTGGGAGAATTCAAGAATGCATGGGACAGACATAAGGCAATTCTTGTGGGGGGCAGGAAGATATAGGCTGTTGGTTAACTAGGATCTGCGGCCTATCCTGTAGGTAGGGAAATGGGCAGACTAGATGGGTCTAGCGGTCCTTATCTGCCATCAAAGTCTATGTTTCTATGTTTCTATGTTTCACTATCCCTCCCTTTGTCTTTCTTTGCTCCCTAACGTACCTATAAAAGGTTTTATCCACCTTCTTGCTGAGTTGGCTATCTTTTCCTCAGTTTGGGCCTTTGCTATTCTGACTACCTTTCCAGCTTCCTTCTGCCTTAACTGGTACAGTTCTCTGTCCTGCTCCTTCTGTGTTTCCTTATACCTCCTAAATGCTAGTAATGGTAAAAAGACAGACCTCCACAGATTCCCTGTTTAGATATCCTGGCTTAAAGCAGTGGCACACACATTGACTTTGTATCATTCAGAGGGATAATCTCGCCCAAACAAGTCTATCAGTAAGCCTCCAACTGCTTGCAAAGGGGGAGTTGTACTCATATTTATTATCTCAAAATGTACCTGTTTAACAAATATTTACTGACTAACTTTGACAGCCTAGTGTATGTTTATTTATCTTTTTGTATGTAACTCCTAGATGGTGATATTCTAATGGAAACTACCCCTGCCTCTATGGCTATATACAGGTTGAGGGCCCGAGTTCACTAATAAGGTGCCTCCACCCAGAGTAGTGGTATTAGGGTAGCTTGTCTGTTCTGGTATAGCCCTCTGGGAAGCTAAAACCACCACAACCCTCCTAGTGGCCCAGTATCTAGCACAGTAATAAATTCACAGTCAGTATGAAAGAGTAATAATATGCTCACGCCCTTCACACTTAGTACCAGGGCTGGGCTTGCAGCAACTTTCCTGGAGACCCCCTGGAAAATAAGGTTAGCAATACAGCAGCACACTCTTAATACTGTAACCCAACTAATAATTTGTACACTATCCTGGTTAAGTGTAAAACAAGACAATCGGGTTTATTTAAGGGCAATGAACAAGGGAGAGGCAGAAATCTAGTTAAACAATGTGTAATCCGATTTGATTCAGAGATTGCATACACTCTTTGTCCCACACTGACAGTCGCACAACACTGGGTACCCAGAATGATAAATCTGGCTAGCCAGAGGCGTTGCCTGGGGGTGCCCGGCATGCAGCTGATTTTGGGGCCCTTGATGGAGAAAAAAGTAGTTAACATGCAAAACACCCAGATTATTTGTAATCCGAGCTGGTTGGCTCAGTCCTTTGCACACCCAAGAAAGTGAAACAATTAGATGGTACCACAGATAATTTAAACACTCATTGCAGGGAGCTACCCTGATTGTGCTATCTGCTGCAAGGCAGGTGATATGTAGACCTCGTGGTGATGACCAGTGGTCATGGGGAAGCAGGGTCGACACAACACACCTTCTCTTCACGGCCTTTCCTCTAGGTGGCCGCAACCTGCTTGATGCTGCTGTGCAGGGGCTGGATCCCAAAGCCAGTCTCTCACCGAAACAGTCTCTGGTGCAGGAGTGGCCTAGGCCAAATTGGCAGGGCCTAGGTAGGATGGAAAGTCTGGCAAAGATTGTAATCTTTTGCTGGAGAAGCCTCCAGCTGGCGTAATAAGTTTGGCCATGGGTGAACAGGTCTCGACCCATGTAACAGATTTTGCACATTTAACAACAACAGATTTTTCAGGATACAGTTCAGATTTAGTCCAGTTTCAATTCAGCAGCTTTACTGAGCAAACCTTTCAATCCAAGTATTTCTGACACACTAGCTGGGCCAATCGCTTCCAGAGCAAGTCTTCTGTCCAAATTGCAAATAGCACTAACAAACTTCTTCTTTTCTTCTGCCACAGTTTCAGACTGGAATCGGACAAGTCCGACTTCTGCTATAGGCAGTCTCCAGCAGGAGAAAGGTGGCTGGGAGGCAAGTTGGGCCTCTTCCTGCCGATTTCCCTATACACTCCTTCTGGGAGCAGCTGCTCGAAAGCTCGAGCTGTTCACACTTCAACCTCCAACTCTAACTGATCCACTGTCTCTTGGCACACTGGGCATTTCCATTGTAAATCCACAGGTTCAGTTGGCTGAAGGAGCTGTCAGTCACAATAAGAGCTCCCCTTCCAGGTTCATTTAGGTGCCAACTGAAAAACTACAAAACTACAGAAGTTCCTTCCCACAGAACACTGGGGCTTAGATCCATTTTAGGTCCCCAGTAGTTGTATTGGTCCAACTACTATAAGTCCCAGACCTAACAAGGTGGCTTCTATCCAAATGAACAAGCTGCAAATGAAACAGGTTAGACAAACGTCTCTATCTCTAATAGAACGGTGTACAAACAGTAAATAAGCACAGTTCCTACATGGGCTCCCTCTGTGCAAATAGTGACTGCAGAATGGAGCAAAGCAGAGCACTGGCTGGCTGGCTGCAAGCCCTAAATCGCTCAGACCCAGCTTAGACCATTTACTTAACACAGGTTAGCTATTCTTTTAAAGAGACAGGTGTAACCCCTCACCCCTGCCTTTTAGCAAAAACGACAGGTGGCATGTTGTTGAAGCTCACAGCAGTACCTGGTGGGAACTGGGTTCGGGGAGGATGAGGTTACTCAACACAGGGGACCTAGGTTTGGCTACTCTGCACAGGGGCACCCAAGTAAATCCGAACACAGGAAGCAATAACTGTAATGTCCAGAACCAGGAATGGGATTCTACAGTGTGGCTTTTATTCACATCGAAGTTAAACAAACAAAGCATAGACGGACCCCCACGGGACTACATTCCTGGTAATGCAGATCAGAGACAGAACACTTCTTCACTATTTTCAGCCCTCAGGCTCTGAACCCACCAGGCACACAGCCCGGACTTGCATGCAGCTTTGGGTACACAGCCTGACTTGTACACTACTTGAGTTTTCCCCACTGGTCCGGCTCCCCCGCCGGCCACTTGATCCGCGGTCCATTTTGGGAAATGAACCAGTTTTCCTGTTGTGGCTCCCCAAATCACATTAGAGCCTTTGACTCCTAGAGGGAATTTTCCTTCCAGTCCTACGTCTGGGTACTTCCCTCATCACTGGCCAAGTGCATGAGGCAAAGTAGAAATCCACAGAGCAAATCCATAGAGGTGGACCTGGTCACTAAAGATGGGGGGTCTCCCACCTCCAGCTCCCACAATCCACACCCGGCCAATTCTCTGGAAACTAAACAACTCTTTTACTGAAAGCTTGGCAATGTAGATTACTGGGTAGACGTATGTCACATCTCCTCTACATGTCTTGACTTCCCATAAGTGCTGGACTTGAACACTCTTTTACTTTTGGCTAAGCCTATTACTCTAGGCCTCCCTCTATTTCAGTAGTCCAATCCCCACTATCACACAAGTCCCAGGGTGAAAAACATAGGCCCTTTAGAAAGAGCAGAAACTCACCCTCCGGTTGCAGGTGCCCTACAGGCGATTCACAAATCTTCTTGTTTCCCCAAAACTCTGGAACAAATAGGCAGCTTCTCCACTAGTAGCAGAACCAGGGGGGTTGCCCCTGGAATATGCAGAAAACCCTTTCCTGCCCCCATCCCTGGAGGGAGGGGGCACTGAGACCCGAATCAGCGGTCTCCACCACTTACAAACTGCTTCTGTGTCTCTCTTAAGGTGGAAACACGCACCTTTTTCTGTATGGTAGCCCTATGTCAGGGCTGAGGTTCCAAGAGCCTAACCAGAGCTGCTGTGCTGCTTTCACAGCAAGCTCCCAACTCCAACTGAACTACAGACTACTGTTCAAACCTCCCAACATTCTATTCCAACTCCCTGCTGCAGATTCCATTGTGGCTCATGCAGCTGCGATAGTTCTATGGTGATGTCATCCCTCAGTCTCAGCTGAGACTGAGAACAGAGTCAAACAGTGTGAAACCCATTTAACTGGAGTTACACAAGCTGCCTTCCCTGCCTACCACTAGGTCTTACTGGGATTCTAATAATCCCGGGTAACAAGAGGGTTACACTCGCCCTTGACCAGGAAAATGACTGTCCGCAGTCATTGTTTACCCAGCTTTAGGCCATCCCACCCTATGTGCTACCTGCAGAGGGGGGTGATCTGGCCCCCTCCTACCATGTGCAAGCACAGGCAGGCAACACTAAGATCCTAGAGGCCTTTAGCTGACATATCAGCCTCTACTCTATCCACTTACTATGGACACCTAGTGGCTCTGGTAGAACTGTCCAGAGCATAGCCCTAATAGATCAGCACTGCAGTCCCTATGGCCATTCAGGACCACAGCCTGTCTATCCCCCATAACCCTCTAGGGAAAACCTATCTGCCTTTAACTTACTACCCAAAAACCAAAACAACCCAGGGACCTCCCCGACCTTGGGCAAGCTGCAACCACACACCAAGAATAATACCACATTTTATATTACTGCCTCCTCCCTACCCCCACAACCACACCTGTGGAAGGAAAAGGGTTAATACAGTAACAACAACAATAACAACACCACAGTACTTTAAATCACTACACACTAAAGTACTATTGAGGAACTCCGATGAGCCCCTCCTCCTCCTCTTCTTGTCTTCTCCAGGAACACCTGCAAGAAAAAGAAAGACAACACACACTCCTAATCTTCATACACAGTCTACCTAAAATCCCTACCATCAAAACACTGAAGAATCCCAAAAATATATATTTTTTTTTTTTAGAAAAGGTAGAAAACAGTAAATACATTAGAAAACAACAACATTATTTACAATACACATTTGGGGGAGATGGAGTGCCCTAAAAGTCCCAACTAGTGACCACAATGCCCAAAGGCTAGTCCAATAAAGAGTCTCTCCTGGGCCGGAGCCCAGTGAAGCACAGTTCTAACATGCCAAAGTCCCGAAGGGGAGAGTCTTTGAGGACAGTTCGCACATTTTGAAGTCTGCTAGTGTAGGGTGTGTACTGCAGTGTCATAAAGATAGAAAAGTTCGGACTTACCAGCCCCTTGTAGAATGGAAAATTCTGAACCGATCTGCACCTCTGATGAAGATTCTCCCTGGTAGCATTTCTTCCAATACAGCTGGGAGGACATCTTCTGGGAACTACAGGAGGGCACATCTGGGAACTGCTGGGATGATGTCATCTCTGGAGATGGAACCTTAGAACAGGAACAAAAAGAAACCAGCTGGTCCGACATCATCCGATTACCAGGCGATGAAGCAGGATACAGCTGGGCTGGTGTCCTCTTTGGATCTGAAGTCATCTGGTGGGCCAGTTGATGGATTCTGGAAAGGCCAGTACAGTGTAGAACTGATGAATGTGGGGCACCTGAGTTCTGGATGTCCACATTGGTGGATCAATAAAGGCACTTCACAGGCTGGTGTGGCAGTATTGACTACCACTGCTCGGCTTTCCATTTAGTAGGCACGGGCACATTTGCTGGGAGGTCCTTGCACTGAGGCCAATAGTACCAGGGATCAGGAGCTTGAATTATTACCCCATCTGGGTGCACATAATTCACACAGTGGGAGATTTCACATCCCTCTCCGTCCACTATTCGCGCTCTGTCCATAAACAATGTCCTGCCTCTCTACCACTGGGTATATTTCTCGTGAAACAGTCTGTTCTTCACATGCTTGTTGGCCCCAGGATGCACACCTTTCATTGCTTTGGCCCAGATCCAGGATTTCCTGCTGTTCTCAATCTCCTCCCAGACTTTCCGAGGAAAGGTTTGGAAAGGTCATACCATAGATCTCATTTGCCTTTCCATGAATCAGTCTCTCCTCTTTACTAGCTTTGGTCAACCTGAGACCGCTGGCCTGGCTTGGGGGTGGCCAGTCCTGGTTCTGCCAGCTTTGCATCCTTAATGAAATTAAAAACGGATCCCTGACTACTTCTTCTTGCATAGCCAGGGCAGTGGCATCACCACTCTCTTCCATGCATTCCTCCGAGGCAAGATCTTGAGACTGTGTACCCGTTCCTTTTTCACAAGGTCACATAGGTTCCCCCAATCTTCCTCTTCACAGAGGATCTGAGCCCAGGAGTGAGCAGTCATCCTCACCCCTGAGATTATCCACTCATCACTAGGCGCGGAGGTCGACACCTCCCATTCGAAGGCCTCCCGCATCTCATTTTCTCCTATGAGACTTGGGCTAGCCCCCAGGGGTCTACTGATGCTTTATCCGAACTTTCTTTCTGGGATCCAGCATCTGAAACTTCAACTTCTGGTTCTGTCTCTAACTCTGCACCCTCTAGCTTTGTGCCACACTCCCCCGAGGGGCCTTCATCCACAGGCCCCGCCTGGTGCTGTGTGCTGCCAACTGCAGATTCCTGAACCTTTGTCCATGTGGGAGCCAAACGAATTTGAGGCACTTTACACAAGCCATATTTTTCTAGGCATCCAGCACAGTGAGGAATCATGAAGACGTCCCTTCCAGCTCTCAAGCATATTTGACATACATGCACTGGAAAACCAGGAATCGCCACATGAGGAGGCAGGTGTCCTCCATAGCACCACTTTTCAATATCCCTCAGTCTATTTACTGCTGCTGTTACTGCAGCCCGGGCACGATCTGGATAATGAGCTGGTCCTGAGGCCATAACTGTAGAAAAACAAACAAAAGCTCACTGTAACTGAAAGTCCCACTTTACTGAACACTCTCTTTAGTTTTAAAATGGCTCCTCTGCTGCTGTGTTTACTTTACTACCCCACCCTGTAATGGCGGCGGCAGCATTCCTGTGCATCA
Organism: Neoceratodus forsteri; assembly: GCA_016271365.2. Lineage (NCBI taxonomy): Eukaryota > Metazoa > Chordata > Ceratodontiformes > Ceratodontidae > Neoceratodus > Neoceratodus forsteri. The sequence goes on along the minus strand of JADMNL010000034.1, from coordinate 62,416,644 downwards.
ACATTCAGAAACTGGGTCAAGCCACTGTGCATCCGATTTACACAAACTACTGATAACTTTTGCTCAAACTTCACAAACTTGCACTGTTCTTGTTTTAAACACATTTACGTGATTTTCCACGGACTTTTCACATGCTGGAAACATTTCTTTAACTCACAGTCCCTTAAAGCTTCATGTTTTTGAGCACAGGATTGCCTGTAAACTAGTGCTGCACATTTGGCTACAACTCACAGTCTGTCTCTGGCTTTAAACTTTAAACTGATGCTGAACTCATTACTATGCACACAGTCAATGGCTTAGAAGACTTGCATTTGCTGGCAGGACTTGACACAGTCGTTACTTGCAAAGCGACTACTCTGCTGCGCGCATATTTATGTGGCATTTGGCAGAAAATCACTGTTTGAGCAGTTTCCATGTTAGTACTTACTGTTATCAGTAGCAGTTTGCTGCGATGGGGAAAAACAGCCTGCAGCCAGTTCTTGGAGGCCTCAGAACAGAAACGGGTGGACAGTCCTGCCGATCGTCTCCTCGACCACCACACTTGCAATTCAGACAATCGATTAGCGGGTTGAACCCGATTTTAAAGAAACAAATCTATTTTTAGAAGGTTTACGGCATTTTTAACACTCCGCAATGCTCCTCCACTAGCCAGTACACGCACTCCACTCATACTCCCTCTCGAATGCTGGGGCAGTCACTGTAGAACTGGCTGAGGGGCAGGACTGATTGCAGCCTCATCAATCACACAACACCATGCAAATGAGCTTCTTCTTCCTCATGAGTGCTCTTCTCCTCACGACGATCGTCAAGCAGGCAAATTTAAACTGCAGAATGCAATTTTTTTTTTCTCAGCTGACTCCACGGCGGGAGCCCATTTCAGCCATTTAACATAGCCATTCACACTGCAAGTCTCTCAGTTCAATTAAAAGCATTTCCAACATTCAGGGCACAATTTTCCTGTTGCTACCCCTAGTCTTCCACACTTTTCTTTACCACAGTTCATTTTAAAAGCATTTCCAACGTCCAGGGCACAATTTTCCTGTTGCTACCCCTAGTCTTCCACACTTTTCTTTATCACACAGTTCTTTTAAAAGCATTTCCAACATCCAGGGCACAATTTTCCTATTGCTACCCCTAGTCTTCCACACTTTTCTTTACCACAGTTCTTTTAAAAGCAGGCAAAAATGCTGTAAACTATTGATGAAGGACAAGGGCACGCTCTTTGACTTTACTGCTCCTTGGTAAACAGTTGGCATTTTAAACAGCAGCATAAGATCCACAGCACACAGCAACACACTAGTTAACTTGCTTCAGCTTTTTGGGCTACCTACTGCCAGATAGCTAAAATGCTAGCCCCTTGCCCGAACACCTTCCTTCCCAGAATTAAAATCCCAAGCGGTGCCTCCATTTTTGTAACTCTTCACCCCTGTCTTTTAGCAAAAACGACAGGTGGCATGCTGTTGAAGCTGACAGCAGTACCTGGTGGGGACTGGGTTCGGGGAGGATGAGGTTTCTCAGCACAAGGGGCCTAGGTTTGGCTACTCTGCACAGGGGCACCCAAGTAAATCCGAACACAGGAAGCAATAACTGTAATGTCCAGAACCAGGAATGGATTCTACAGTGTGGCTTTTATTCACATCGAAGTTAAACAAACAAAGCATAGACGGACCCCCACGGGGCTACATTCCTGGTAATACAGATTATAGACAACAGAACACTTCTTCACTATTTTCAGCCCTCAGGCTCTGAACCCACCAGGCACACAGCCCCGACTTGCATGCAGCTTTGGGTACACAGCCCGACTTGTACACTACTTGGGTTTTCCCCCACTGGCCCGGCTCCCCCGCTGTCACTTGATCCACGGTCCATTTTGGGAAATGAAACAGTTTTCCTGTTGTGGCTCCCCAAACCACCTTAGAGCCTTCGACTCCTAGAGGGAATTTTCCTTCCAGTCCCACGTGTGGGTACTTCCCTCATCACTGGCCAAGTGCATGAGGCAAAGTAGAAATCCACAAAGCAAATCTGTAGAGGTGGATCTGGTCACTAAAGATGGGGGGTCTCCCACCTCCAGCTCCCACAATCCATACCCGTCCATTTCTCTGTAAACTAAACAACTCTTTTACTGAAAGCTTGGCAATGTAGATTACTGGGTAGACGTATGTCACATCTCCTCTACATGTCTTGACTTCCCATAAGTGCTGGACTTGAACATACATTTACTTTTGGCTAAGCCTATTACTCTAGGTCTCCCTCTATTTCAGTAGTCCAATCCCCACACACAAGTCCCAGGGTGAAAAACATAGGCCCTTTAGAAAGAGCAGAAACTCACCCTCCAGTTGCAGGTGCCCCACAGGTGATTCACAAATCTTCTTGTTTCCCCAAAACTCTGGAACAAATAGGCAGCTTCTCCACTAGTAGCAGAACCGGGGGGGGTTGCATCTGGAATATGCAGGAAACCCTTTCCTGCCCCCATCCCCGGAGGGAGGGGGCACTGAGACCCGAATCAGCGGTCTTCACCACTTACAAACTGCTTCTGTGTATCTCTTAAGGTGGAAACACGCACCTTTTTCTGAATGGTAGCCCTATGTCAGGGCTGAGGCTCCAAGAGCCTAACCAGAGCTGCTGTGCTGCTTTCACAGCAAGCTCCCAACTCCAACTGAACTACAGACTACTGTTCAAACCTCCCAACATTCTATTCCAACTCCCTGCTGCAGATTCCATTGTGGCTCATGCAGCTGCGATAGTTCTATGGTGATGCCATCCGTCAGTCTCAGCTGAGACTGAAAACAGAGTCAGACAGTGTGAAACCCATTTAACTGGAGTTACACAAGCTGCCTTCCCTGCCTACCGCTAGGTCTTACTGGGATTCTAGTAACCCCGGGTAACAAGGGGGTTACACAGGCACGGAGGCTCAGCATGGCACTCTCACTCAGATAAACAGGATCACACATACCAGCCTGACAGTGGGCATTAGGGGCCCATGAAGACATTACAGGAAACCCCAAATTGGTAGGAGTGTTACATGTACTACAGTAAATGCTTTACATACACATTTGGCCACTCCTGGAAAGGAACCCTGATAATCTGTCAGAGTGTTTCATTTTTAATTTTACATGTGAAACATTCCTATAATTGATTTTCTGCATACATTTATAAATACATTTGATTATAAAGATGAAATATCATTCCCCTCCTGAATATTTATAATAAAACTCAGAACTCAAGAATAACATGAACACAGCTAGACTTTATTCTCTGACATTGACTCCATAGCACATTGCCCCCACCCACTTTCTTTTACATCCCCATCTCTTTTCTTGACGAGAGCAGACTCACAGAGGTAGAATATCTAGTTCAGTCCTCCAAAAGAGCCAATGCATGCATTTAAAGACACAGCACATATTTAAACATAGCACGCAGTTCATTGTATTGGATTCACAGTACAATGGCAAGTCAAACTGATTCCATTTTAGTCGTGTTTATGTTTCCCTTAAGTTTGTTTACACAGCATCTCAGTGAACCTTACCTCCAACTTCATGGTTCGCTGTTATAGTCTCCAACACCACAAGCTGCACTGTTCAGAAACACAAGCAACTGCTGTTCTTCAGAGTTTGGGATTAAAAGAACAAAGGATATTTATCCACAGACTATCAGGTCCCTCTGCAGCTGCCTGTGCACTCAGCTCTGTGTTCCTGTTCCTAGTAGCTTTCAGAGGCTAAAGTGCACTTCCTGTCCCTCTCTGTAATGTGGCCCCTTAATCATGCTAAACAACTCATTAATATTCATAGTGTGCAGCAGCATGGGAGGAACAACAGGAAGGGATTGCTTTACCTTTGAAGGCACACTGTAAGCCTTAAACTGGCAAGATGGTAATGTTTTTAATCCACCACAGTTCATAGCATGTGCATCAGTAAACATGTATATGTTTTCTCCTATTTCTACTGCTTGGCTTGCAATAATATGTTGAGTTTTCCCTGAAAAAAGAACAATTCCTTGGGTTTAGAAGAAGCCTTTGCTGCAGGAGGACCGCCGATGATGCTCAGCACATTTGAGACCACCTACAGTTCATGCAACAGCACAATCACACTGTGAGTGATCATGCATTCACATTTGCACTGCCTTTCTAGTTAATAATAATAATAAATAATTTATTTGTATAGCACCTTTCCAATTACAAGGCGCCTTAAAGCTTTAACATCAATTAAAACAAACATTAAAATCCACAGTCTTAAATATAGATAAGAATCATATTCAAAAATCAGTTCAAGTTCCCAGGAAGGCCATTTGCCAAAGAAAGGTTTTTACTCCTCTCTTAAATTTCTCCATGGAGGTGCACTCCCATACCTGACGGGGTAGAGAATTCCAAAGGGCGGGCACAGCATAAGAAAAAGCTCTAAGGCCTGATGATTTAAGGTTCACCCTTGGAATCTCTAGCAACCCCTCATTGGCCGAGCGGAGTGATCGGCCAGTGGAGTAAGTAATCAGAAGTTCTTTCAGATAGGCCGGACCCTGACCGTAAAGGGCTTTAAAAGTCAGTAAACTGACTTTAAAAGTGATCCATCGTACAGGCAGCCAGTGCAGTTCGCACAGCACCAGGGTAATAGAACAGGACATACTAGAGCCTGTCGAAACCCGGGCTGCTGCATTCTGCACGAGCTGCAGGCAGTGAATTTCAACCCCTGAAAACCCAAAGTAAAGAGAGTTGCAGTAGTCCAAGCGCGAGGACACAAAGGCATGGACCAAAGTTGGAAGGTCATCAGATGGAACCAGATGCTAAACTCTGGTGATGTTCCTAAGATGGTAAAAGGAAGTCTTGACGACAGCCTACACCTGCGATTGCAGTGTCAGTCTGTCATCAAAGATCACCCTAGGCTACGCACCCATTCAGAGATTGGTAAAGAGATGCCGCCAAGAAAAATTCCTGAAGGCGTACCAATACTCGACCCCTCTATCTGTCAACCTGGGTTCCAGCTGTTGTTGCTGCTGCTCAGTTTTGAAACATAGAAACATAGACAATAATGCTAGAAAAAGACCCATGGTCCATCCAGTCTGCCCACATTCCCTATTTAGCCCTGGGACCTACTGTCCCTCTAGGGTCCTAGCCCTCCCCAACCTCCCACACCATTCTCCTCCCAGAGTCAGCCACCCTAAGCAAGCACTACACCCTTCATTCTGTCCCAACCATGCTGGAAACCACCAGCAGTTGTTGCACCTACCACTCTGACTGGTAGACTGCTTCACAGCTCCATCACCCTTTCTGTAAAATAATACTTCCTTATGTCCCTGCTGAACCTCCCTTCTGTTAGCTCTCACTCATGTCCATGTGGCGGCGAGCATTCAACTAAATACTTCCCCACAGTTCACTTTGTTAATTCCGTTAAGGAACTTGAAGGTCTCTGACATAGCTCACCTCTCCCTTCTGGTCTCCAGCAAGTACATGTGCAGTGTTCTGAGGTGCTCAGGACCTATCCTGTTGGCCCTGAATCATTTTTATCACCCTGTGCTGCATGACCTCCAGCCTAGCTCTCTCTTTCCTGAGGCAAGGATTGGGTAAGTGCCTGCTTCGATCTCCCTGTTAGGTTTCTTCTGTTAGGTTGTTTTTCTGTTTTCCCCCAATGTAAGCACTTAGTGTATGCAATTGTGTTCCCTTTCCTCCTCCTGCTCCAGTTACAGTAGATTTTGGATGCTGAATCTGAGTTTACACAGGATTCTCCCATGCTCCTCCTACCTCTCCATGACCAGAAAGGAGTGAGTACTGCAAAACTAACATGCACGGAGCCATCCTGGCTATATTCATTTGTCATCAGGACCATTTCTACTCTTTCTAACCCCAGTGATGCTCAGATATTCATAACTTTGTGCAGTCAGCCTGGTGGGTTGGACTGCCCGGAGAGATGGAACACATGCAAATGATGGAATTCTTTGCACGTGAGCATCTTTCAAATACTGCCTCTACCAACTGTAGTGTTCTAAGCCCTTCAGATTTTTCTCTCCGCCTGAACGACTGGTCGCTCGGAGTCTCTGTCGCCCTTTTACGCATGAAGAAGATAGGAAAAATCACCAAAACCATAAGTATATTTAGTTTCTTTTACTGCCTCTACTAATTGTTAGTTTACATCTAGTTTATTATTTAAATAGTTGTTTTCTCGGTTCCTCGCGGTTCGGCATAACCGTGAGGGATCTGAGTTAGTTTAAATTTATTTCGGTTCTCTGACTAAAGAACCTGTTCATTATCACTAATTTTAGGTCCTTAAAAACTTTAGTTGTAACCACTTTTTATCGGTTACAGAACCGCTGAACCGGTTCACATTTCATCTCCTCTCTTGGTTCCATCGGTTCCGGAATCGACCGTAAAAAAAAAAAGGGAAAACCCTTTTTAAGCTGTTTAAATAACCGCAGCAGCATTTAGCATTTAACAGTTGGGGTTTTTCATCTTGTTTTTCACCATGACTGAGAAACCTAAGAAGAGAACTGGGGAGCCCGATTTTAAAAACTGTTTAAAGTGTGGAGATGTGTTTGACAAGGCAGACAAGCACACTTTATATGTAGCTTGTCTGGGTTTTGAACATTTGGACCAGGAATGTGAAATATGTAAAACTTTCCCAGAAAAAAACTGTTGAAAAGCGCCTTGAAAGGCTTAATAAAAAGTTTCCTAGGGGTCCCTCAGGCTCCGACCAGCTGATACCCCAGTCTGTTGTGGTTGAAGCAACAAGTGCTGCTACCCCTGCCCCTGATATGGGTGAAACAGGGGCGAAAAGAGGGAAAGAACCGGCTGACTCTCTGGTTCCCTCGAAGAAATTAAGGAAACTCAAGCATGCAAAATCCTCCCCTGCTAAACCAGGGACTTCTACAAGAGCTGCCTGCAATGCCTTCAGTTCAGGAGATAGCTGAGGCATTTAAAATTATTCAGGCTCTGCAGGGCATCATCCCTCAGCCTCCTGCCCCTTCCCAGGGTCCCCAGGTTGCTGCTACTGTGTTGCCCCCTGCTCCGGAGCAACACTATTTCGAAGAGGATGAGGAGCCTTATGAGGAGGATGAACCTATCCCCCAGAGGTGTCCCCTGAGAAGGAATTTGGCTCACCTCCCAGAGTGTCTGAGGATTTTTCCTCCCATTTTTCCTTTGGAAGGAAAATGGCAGATGCTCTAGATATTGTCACAATAGAACAAGTGGAAGATGAGGAGGAGATTGAGTACCTTAATATGATGGGTCTAGCACCCACAAAGGCCCTCCTCCTCCCAGTATGTACATTTTTCAAGAAAGATGCTATGAAGCTCCTGCAGACCCCAAATTCTATTCCTCCAATTGACAAATGAATAGATAAAAAAAATTACCAGCTGGACAGGGAGGGAGCTGACTTCCTCTTCTCCCATCCTGATCATCAAGGGGTAATACAGCAAGCTGCCTGTGATAAAGCTAAAGTCCTCTGTCCTCACACCGGACAAGAAATCCAGAAAATTGGACAGTACGGCCAAAAAGGGCTATTTGTCAGCCTCATTGGCCATAAGACAGGCTACTTTTCAAGCTTATGCTGCCCAGTATCAGAAATACCTGTGGCAGTCGGTACTGGCAATGTCCATGAAGGCCACCTCACCTTTGTCAGATGACCTGGCTGAAACTGCTAGGTTTGGGCTAGAGGCAGCCAAGTATCAATTCCAAATGGTTGCTGATCTAAATGACACTGCAGCCAGATGGATGGCTAATACAGTGGCTCAGAGGAGGTTTGCTTGGCTTAGGGCTACAAACCTCACTCAGGATACCCAGTCAAAGGCCCTGGATTTCCCATTAGAAGGAAATGTGCTCTTTGGGGAGTCCACAGTGGCCTATATGAAAAAGGTGGATGAATATAAGGCTACTTATAGAAGTAACTCTGCTAGAGACAGAGCTTCTTCATCCACCAGACCCTAAGGGAAGGGGGGCTAGGGGTTGTTCTTTCTTGTCAAGACCCTTTTTCCAGCCAGTAGCCATGCCCCAATACCAGCAGTACCCCCCACAGGGCTACTCAAGGAGTAGGGGTAGAAGGGGCTCTAGGCAAGGGGCTCAGGCACAACCTCAACCCCAGCCTAAACAGAACCCCTGAGATGCAGGCCACCTTCTCCCTACCTGTTGGAGGCAGACTGTCCCATTTCCTCCCCCTCTGGTCAACCATCACCACAGATAAGTGGGTGTTGGAGGTAGTGGGCAAAGGTCTGTCTCTGGACTTCAAATTTCTTCCTCGAAAAAACCCCAGGGTTTCCACCTCCCCACCCCTAGCACAAATTTTGTTGCTAGAGGCAGATGTTCAGAAGCTGCTTCAGCTCAAAGCAGTGGAACTAGTCCCTGCAACCCTGAGAGGAAGAGGTTTTTACTCCAGATACTTCCTAACAACAAAGAAAATGGGGAGTGGCAGCCGATTTTGGATCTCAGAGCTTTAAACAAGCACCTGAAAAAGCCAAAGTTCAAGATGGTTACTTTGTCTCGGATTCTGCCAACAATCCAAAAAGGGGACTGGCTGGCATCTCTGGACTTACAGGACACTTATTTCCACATCCCCATAAAAGAATCTTTCAGGAAATTTCTCAGATTTAGACTCCCATCAGGTCATTATCAGTTTGCAACCCTGCCCTTCGGCCTTTTCTCGGCACCAAGGGTGTTTACAAAATGCCTAGCAGCTGTGGTGGCATTTCTTCAAAGACAGGGAATGACTGTTTTCCCATACCTGGATGACTGGCTGGTGGTGGGAAAATCACCAGAACAAGTCACAACCTCTCTAAAGCTCACACAGGATCTTTTGGAGTCCTTGGGTTTCATAGTAAACCAGAAAAAATCTGTCTTCACCCCTACACAGACTTTACAGTTCATAGGGGCAGAGATCAGTACTCTACAGGCCAGGGCCTTTTTACCACTAGTCAGGGTGCAAAACCTTCAGGCCATAGCAAATTCCTTCAAGTTGCACGGTCAAAAAACAGCCAGGCAATTCCTGCAGCTCTTGGGTCATATGGCTGCATCCACGGGCACAGTGCAGGGTTCCAGGTTTCACATGAGAGATATCCAGTTTCACCTCAGGAATCATTGGAGTCAGAAAAAAGATCCCTTTTCAAAACTCATTCCAGTGACAAGGCCTCTGTTACAAGCCCTCTTGTATTGGAAAAAGGAATCCAACCTAAGGCAGGGAGTCCCCTTCCAGAAGGAGGATCCTTCACTAGTCCTCACAACAGATGCATCCCTTCTGGGCTGGGGGGCCCATCTAGGGGAGCATACAACTTAGTGTACCTGGTCAGAGGCAGAGTCCCTCCAGCATATAAATTTGCTGGAACTCAGAGCAGTGTGGCTTGCACTAAAAGTTTTCTCTACACTGGTAATGGGCAAGGTAGTACAGGTCAGAACAGACAATACCACCACTATGTATTACATAAACAAGCAGGGTGGCACCAGATCAGGTCCCCTATGCACAGATGCCATGAAAATTTGGACTCTGGCATATTCTCTAAAGGTATCCCTGCAAGCCATCCATCTGCCAGGAAAACACAATATCTTAGCAGACACACTGAGTCAGATCAGTCATTCCCATCATGAATGGACACTGAACAAGCAGGTGGTGTGGGTAATTTTCAGCAGGTGGGGCATTCCAGAGATAGACTTGTTCGCATCCCACCAGAACCACCAGTTGCCTCAGTATTGTTGCAGGCCACCAGCCCAGGGCACAATCCCTCTGGACCCCTGGTACTGGATTGGTCAGGCAAGTTTCTCTATGCCTTTCCCCTTTCCTCTGGTCTTCAGGGTACTGCTGAAGCTCAGATCCCTCTCAGCTTCTCTGATCTTGATAGCTCCAGATTGGTCCAGGCAGCCATGGTACTCTCTTCTGCTCTCCATGTCAGTGAGCAAGCCAATAAGCTTGCCTCTCAGGCACAATCTTCTGACCTCCAATCAGGGAACATTGCTGTTCCCAAATCTCAAGTCCCTCCACCTCAAGGCATGGCTCTTGAGGAATTACAGTATGCAGACTTGAACCTTTCTGAAGCTATATTAAACATCTTGAAAGGTTATAGGAAGTCTGCCACTAAGAAAACTTATTCTGCTAAGTGGAAAAGATTCTTCTTCTGGTGTTCTGGTAGAAACTTGGCCCCAAATGATGCAGGAGTCTCAGTGGTTTTGGATTATCTGACTCACTTACATTCACAAATCTACAACCCAGTTCTTTAAGAGTTCACCTTGCAGCAGTATCTGCATACCTTTCTGCTAGGACAAAGGTGTCGGTAGCATCAGATCCCATTTTCAAAAAGATTTTTTAAAGGTCTGATGCATTTGCACCCTCCTCACAGGGCACCAGTGCCCGCTTGGGATCTTAATATATGTATAGCCAGATTGATGCGGGCTCCTTTTGAGCCCATGGCTACAGCCCATTTAAAGTATGTTACCTGGAAATCAGTTTTCCTGGTAGCAATTACCTCAGCAAGAAGAATCAGTGAGCTTCAGGCTCTCTGTGTTGAGCAGGACTACATTTCCTTCCACACGGATAAGGTAGTCCTCAGAAGAAACAGACAATTCCTTCCCAAGGTTGTTTCAGATTTCCATCTGAACCAATCAATCACTCTGCCTGTCTTCTTCACAGACCATACAAGCTCTGGTGAAAGAAGGCTCCACAGTCTGGATGTGAAAAGAGCTCTCTCAGCTACTGCATGACAGCTACTAAAGGCCATAGGCAAGACAAGAAACAACTTTTCCTTACATATGGGGATGTCGGAATGGGCAAACCAGCCTCAAAAAGATCAATTTCTCGGATTGTCCAGTGTATTCAATTCTGCTACATTAAAGCAGGTAGGGAGTCCCCAGCTGGCCTGAGGGCTCACTCAACAAGATGAACAGCTGCCACTCTTGCAGCTGCTAGGGAGGTGCCATTATTGGACATTTGCAAAGCAGCTACTTGGAAATCAGTGCACACCTTTATAAAGCATTATAACTTGAATGTTTTGTCCAGAAGTGATGCCAGGTTTGGCACAGCAGTCATGCAAAGTCTGTTTCCAAAATAGAGTTCTGTGCCCACCTCCAGGGAGTACTGTTTAGTCATATTAAAGTTATGAATATTCTGAGCATTATCAGTTGTAAAGAAAAAAATACTTACCATAGTAATCTTTTTTTTTCCCAGTGATGCTCAGATATTCATAACTCCCTCCCATCCTCCCTTCCAAAACTTCAGCCTCTGCATTCCGCATGCTAGTGCCATGTAGCCATACCCTTCTGGGTACACTTCTCTATGCTAAATAGATTTTAACAGAGTTTTCTGTCTCTCTTAATAGTTTTTTCACTGTCTGGTGAACACCATTATTATAGATATAGTCCCTCCCTTGGAGGTTTTTTGAAGTAAATTGTTTTATTAGGCTAATCCTAAAAAATGTTTTAAATAATTAGTTGTTGGATTTTTTCATATTGCCTGACTTCCAGGCTTCTTACAAATCTGAAGGGCTTAGAACACTACAGTTGGTAGAGGCAGTATTTGAAAGATGCTCACGTGCAAAGAATTCCATCATTTGCATGTGTTCCATCTCTCCGGGCAGTCCAACCCACCAGGCTGACTGCACAAAGTTATGAATATCTGAGCATCACTGGGAAGAAAGAAGATTACTATGGTAAGTAATTTTTCTTGTTGACCATCCCCTGAACAAATATTACAAGTTCAGAGACACATCAGAGAGCTCCGTCCTGAATATTCCAAGGTGTTTTACTGAATGGTGAGTTGCTGGTTGAGCAAGACAGACCTGCAAACAAAGACAAACATTTATGTATATTTAAAAATACAGATCTAGGCTCAGTGAAGAGGCTTGAAAGGTAAACAGAAATGGTGGATATGGACAAGCAAAAGCAAATATTAACCTATACAAAATACCAATAAATTGACATTTATATGGCTGTACAGACCTTGAACAGCTGTGAGAGTTGCAGTAATGGGGACTCAGCACTGACCGATGGCTGGAGAGGAGTCTGTTGTTTCTGATCTAAAACAATTGTTGGCTATTTCTCTTTAATCTTAACTCCAAGCGCTGTTTGTGTGCAGCTTGTTTATTTACAGAAATAGTGAGCAACTGATGCAGACTGAGTCTGAGATTCTTTTTTTTTTCAGTCAGCAGCTTGAACCGGGGGTTGTATTTTAGCATGTTGTTTTTTTCTACCATTGCTCCACGCATGGTTTAGAAAAATTACATCTGGCAATCCATGTAATCATCCCGAAGTTGTAAGCAGAGACCAGAGCCTGGATAGTTGCCCACATGCCCAGTCAATTAAGGTGAGAAAAGATACTGTATATATTAATTCAACATAACCTCATGTCCTTTAACACACTCACTCCCCATGGCCTGGTCAACAGCAGCCCCAATGTCCAGCAAAACATCAAATTAATCCTAGACTCTTATATCCACAAAGGGGGGATCAAGAGAGGAGGCGGGAAATTACAGGCCCATTGGCCTGACATTGGTGGTTGGCAAGGTGATGGAGAGTATTGTCAAGGAAAGGCTAGAGGGGTTACTGGACCAAACTGTGTACTTGGACGATAGGCAGCATGGCTTTGTCCCAGGAAGATTGTGCCAGACAAACCTTGTTGAGTTCTATGACTGGGAGACAAGGGTCCTAGACCAGGCTAGGCCAGTGGACGTCCTCTTTCTGGACTTCAGCAAGGCATTTGATTCGGTACCCCACAGTGGCCTTCTGGCTAAGCTGAAGGAAATGGGGGTAGGGAGACAGTTGTTAAGATGGATAGGAAATTGGCTGTCTGAGCATACTCAGCTGGTGATGGTTGGAGGGCTAGCCTCATCCCCAAGGTGGGTTACTAGTGGTGTTCCCCAAGGTCAGTGCTGGGGCCACTCCTGTTCAACGCCTATGTCTCAGACATCAGGAAGGGGATCAGAAGTGAGATAAATCTCTTTGCAGATGACTCAAAAATGGGTGCAGTGGTGGATAATGAGGAGGAGGGTAGGGTGGCCTTGCAGGAGGATCTGGAAGCTCTGGAAAGGTGGTCAGGAAAATGAAAACTAAAATTCAATGCGGGGAAGTGCAAGGTTCTGCACCTGGGAGTCAGAAATCCAGGCCAGGGATATACCCTGGGAGAAAACATGATTCAAATTACAGGGGGTGAGAGGGACCTGGAGGTAGTGGTAGATGTCAAAATGAACAACTCAGAGACCTGTAGAAGGGCAGCGGCAAGAGCAAATAGGATGCTGGGATGCATCGCCAGGGGGATTACCTCCTGAAGGGCGGAAGTGATCCTTCCACTGTACAACTGCTTGGTTAGGCCACACCTCGAGTATTGTGTGCAGTTGTGGAAACCACATTTAAAGAGGGACATTAAACTCCTAGAGAGGGTCCAAAGGAGGGCAACCAAAATGATCTGGGGCCTAGGGGAGAGGACCTATGAGGAGAGGCTTGAGGAGCTTGACATGTACACCCTGGAGGAGAGGAGGGACAGGTGGGACATGATAGAGGTCTTTAAGTACATGAATGGGATCAATAAGGGAGGCCCAGTCAGGGTGCTCCAAAGGAAGGAGGGTGGGGCAATGAGAGGTCAAGGGTGTAAGCTGGACGGGGGCAGGCTCAGAGGGGAGAGGAGATGATGTTATTTCACTAAAAGGGTGGTGGAGCCATAGAATGCACTGCCCAGGGAGCTGGTAGAGGTGGAGAGTGTGGACGGGTTTAAAAGGGGATGGGACAGGTACAGGGGGAGGATAAATCTGACCAGGCCAAATACAGGTGGAACATCTGTGACTGGGGACAGTATAACCCAAGGGGGCACCAAAATAGGCCGTCAGTTTGGCTGCTGAAAATTGAGCAGAATTGAGAGACCATTAGGCCTATTCTGCTGACATTTTAGTATGTTAGTATATATCTTGTTGTCCTTTCCAAAACACTACCAGTCTGACTCTGTCCAAAACAAACCAGCTTTGCTTCAAATGTCCAAGAGACCATTCTGGAGTCAAACCCACTAAAGAAACCAGGTTCCAGCCTTGTGATTTAGACATCAGTCTGCTGTCCATTAATCACAAATGTCAGGCTCCTTTAAACACCATTTAACCATCCATTGGCTCAGACTTGTTTCTTGCTTTATGATGACCGTGCTCCATTCTTATGTTCCCAGTCTGCCTTCAGTTTGGAACTAGGGCACAGAAATGAACAGAAGTCAGTTTACACAGGAAAGGGTCCTAAAGGAATTGGAAGGAATAAGAGTAAATAAAGCAAATGGGCTGGATGGGGGGGTTGGGGGACCCCAGGGTCCTAAAGGAACTAAGAGAGGTGGTGGCTGAACCTCTTGCTATCCTGTTTAGCCAATCACTGGAAACAGGGGAGGTACCCAAAGACTGGAGGACAGCAGATGTAGTCCCCTTATACAAAAGTGGGAACAAAGAGGAAGCGGGAAACTACAGACCAGTCAGCCTGACCTCGGTAGTGGGAAGATCATGGAAGTACTACTGAAGGAGAGATTGGTGGAACACTTGGCTGCTAACAGACTACAGGACCCAAGGCAGCATGGTTTCACTTGGGGGGGGGTTATGCCAGACCAACCCTCATTGAATTTTTTGACTGGGTGACTAGGGAGGTGGATCAGGGGAGGGCAGTGGACGTGGCCTATCTGGACTTCAGCAAGGCCTTTGACACTGTGCCGCATAGAAGGCTGTTAAATAAACTGGGAAATATGGGAGTGGGCAGAACGTTAGTGCAGTGGGTGGGCAATTGGCAGGACACAGAGGGTGTTGGCAAATGGCTGTCACTCCACAGAGGGAAGAGTGACTGGTCAGGTGCCACAGGGATCAGTGCTGGGACCGGTCCGAGTCAACATCTTCATTGGTGACATTGCGCAGGACCTAGAAGGCAGAATTTCCCTGTTCACTGATAAGAAGCTCTGTAACAGAGTGTAAGTAAGTAAGTAAATCTATATTTATATAGTGCCTTTCCAAAACCAAGGTGCTTTACAGTTGGCAGTATAGCCTAGAGGTTAGAGGAACAAGGTGTGAACGAGCTTGATTCATCCAGCAGACCAGATCTGAGTTTGATTCTCACAACCTCCACCTGCATACTGTGTGACTCTAAGCAAGTCACTTAACCGCCCAGTGCTCTCAGGTCGCCCCTGAAAACAGGCACTTGTGCCTAGTGAGCCTTACCCGGTTACCAAAAAGACAAAAAAAAAAAAATACAATACAAACATATTAAATAACAACAAAACATAACAGATGCATAATTTACTCAAAATTCATCTGGGAAGGCCAGATTAAAAAGGTGTGTTTTAAAATCAGATTTAAATCTTTTGACGGTCAGGCATTCTCTTAACTGATGAGGTAGAGAATTCCATAGGGTAGGGGCCGCAAAAGAAAAGGTACAGGCACCCAATGTTTTTAAGAAAACCCTGGGAATCTTTAGCAATCCGTCATTGGCAGATTGGAGAAGACAGAAGGGGCAGTAGGGAGTCAGGAGATCTTGCAGGTAGCCGGGTCCCTGTTTGTGTAGGGCTTTAAAGGTCAGCAAGCCGACCTTAAAGGTGATCCACCACTGAACAGGCAGCCAGTGCAGTCCACGTAGCACAGGCATAATATGACTGGCCCTAGATGTACCCATCAAAATCCTGACTACTGCGTTCTGCACTAGCTGCAAGTGGTGCATATCAGCCCCAGGAAGCCCTAGGTGGAGGGCATTGCAGTAGTCAAGGCGGGTGGTGACAAAGACATGGACCAATGTTGGCAGGTCATCCAGAGGAACCACGTGTTTCACCCGAGTGATATTCCTCAGGTGATAAAATGAGGATTTGACAACTGCCAACACCTGAGATTTCAGGGTCAGGCTGTCATCAAAAATAATGCCCAGGTTACGCACCCGGTCTGAGGTAGTGAGCTGGAGACCGTCAAGCCATAAGCCTGAGTGGACATGCCAGAGGGTATAGACAGAATGAGGAGGGATCTGCAGAAGCTTGAAAAATGGTTAAGGGTTTGGCAGTTGAAATTTAATGCCAAAAAGTGCAAAATAATGCATATGGGGCACAAAAACCCTAGCACAATATATCAGTTGGGGGTGAGGATATAGCATGCACCAAGCAGGAAAGGGATCTTATGGTTATCATCTCTGATGATCTCAAGGTAGGGAAAAAGTGCGACAAAGCAGCAGGTAAAGCAAATAGAATGCTCGGATGCTTAGGTAGGGACATCACCAGCAGGGAAAGGGAGGTCATAATTCCACTATACAAGACACTAGTGAGGCCCCTCCTGGAGTACAGCGTCCAGTTCTGGAGACCTTACCTACATAAGGACATAGAGTGGAGAAGGTTCAAAGGAGGGCAACAAAGGTGATACAGGGATTGCATCACAAGTCCTATGAGGACAGGTTGAAGGACTTGAATATGTACTTCCTGGAGGAGAGAAAGGAGAGAGGGATATGATAGAGACATATAAGTACCTTATGGGGAGGAACAGGGTGCAGGGAAACACTGTTTTCCAGTGAAAAAGATGTTCCAGGATTAGAGGGCATAGGATGAAGTTGGAAGGAGGCTCATTCAGAGAAAATGTGAGGAAGAATTTCTTCACAGAAAGGGTGGTGGGCAAGTGGAACACCCTGCCTGAGGAAGTGGTGGGGGCTGAAACAATCATGGGATTTAAGAATGCATGGGATAGACATAAGGGAATCCTGGAGGTCAGGGGTAAGGGGCAACAGACTTCTAGACAAACTTAAAGTGGTTTTACAAGCTCAAATGGGCAGACTGGGTGGGTCATAGGCTGTTATCTGCTGACAGTATCTATGTATGTATCTATATAGTTTGCCTGCTTCAAGTGGGTCATTATAGATATTAGCTTCTGACTGACCATTGCCTGTAGACGTTCCTAGGAAAACAAAGCATATCGAATCTGCATTTCACCCAGTTTGTGTTGTACTGCATCAAACACCATATTTATGTGAATGCTGCATGTGTTGTGTGTTTCCTTCCAAATGTTCATGCACATGTGATGCAGGCTCATAGTTACATGCAGCAGCCTGCGTCCTATATGACAGTACATGTATTTTGTCTAGAACTGATGGATTGCTCTATGTTGTCAGCTGTCTACATATTCAACATATTTTTACAGTACCATTTTGTTAATCAGAGTCTCTGAAAGCTGTATGGTGTGCCACATAGCACAAATGCTTCTTGTTCTGAGCACTGAGGAAATAATAATAATTCTTTATTTATAATGCACCTTTCATAACCAAGGCGCATACCAATAAAACCAATTAAAACATACAAAACAAAACAAAATATCAGCACAGTTATAAATACATGCTTGTCAGCCAACACCATCATTACAAGCTCTATTCCACAAAAACGTTTTTAAAGCCTGCTTGAACCCTCCCACAGTCGCGCACTCCCTAATCTGATGGGGTAGAGAATTCTAAAGGGTCAGGGCCCACGAACATAAATGCCCGGGCTTCCACAGATTTTACAGTCACCCTCGGATCTCTAGCAACCCCTCATTGGCCGGGCGGAGTGGTCGCTCAGGGAGATAAGGAATCAGAAGCTCTTTCAGGTAGTCAGGACCCAGTCCGGGTAGGGCTTTATATGTCAGTAACCCGACTTTGAAGGAGATCCGCAACTGAACAGGCAGCCAGTGCAGATCCCGCAGCACTGCCATAATATGGGAAGATCTCAAAATCCCCATCAACAACCGGGCTGCTGAGTTCTGCACCAGCTGCAAGCAACGGATATCAGCCCTCGGTAGCTCAAAGTAAAGTGAGTTGCAGTAATCTAGGTGCGAGGTCACAAAGGTATGGATCAATGTAGGCAGGTCTATGGAAGGAACAAGGTGCTTAATCCTGGTGATGTTTCTAAGATGGTAAAAAGAAGACTTTACAACGGCTGACACCTGAGCACGGATTATCGGCACAGAGTCTAACAACACCCCCAGATCTCGAATCTGTTCAGAGGCCTGGAGCTCAGCATCCCATAGGAATAATCCCAGGGGACAGCCTGCCCCCAGCCCCCCCTATCCAACTACCTGGATCCAAAACCATCACCTCCATCCTCGCGGGGTTCAACCTCAACCAACTGGACCTCATCCACACTTGGATTTCTTCGAGACAGTTATTAAATACAGAGACTGCTCCTACCTGGTCGGGAGAAAAAGACAGATATAGCTGGGTATCATCGGCATAGCAATGAAACCTCAATCCATACCGTCTTACAATGTCTCCGAGGGGAAGCATGTACACTGCAAACAACATGGGGTACAGCACTGAGCCCTGAGGGACCCACATGACAGAGGGATCGAATCAGAGGGAAAAAAAAAACCAACACCACCCTCTGAGATCTTCCAGTGAGGTACGATGTAAACCATCTGTAGACCAATCCCGAGAGAAACATACTTTTTATGTAAATGTTCATGTATTTGCAATCTCAGACAGCTGTATGTTAGACTATTGCATGATGGCTCCTATTTTGTACCATCAAGACATGATATACGGTGATCAGAGTTAGTGTCTGTCACATGCTCACAACAGAATTCTTTGTCTTGAGCCATAACATAACAACCATGCTGAGCTGCTGCTTAGCTTACAATTGGTTGCATGTTTATCTCAGAGTACATATGGGTCTTTCAGGCATTTGCATTATGGATAGGCAGTGCTGGCAACAGGTTTGCACTGTTTTTCCAGAGCCGACAACTAAGGCTTGCACTGCTTTTCTTTTCTCTCTCATGAAATATATCTTCTGCCCCCACCCTACCCCCTCTTCCTGCAGTAAGACCTTTTGTTCTCCAAGCAGTTTGGCCATCCATTCCTCAAATGGGGTAATGCTGTTAGTTCAATTATATTTGATAAAGCTTTCAGGCATGCCAGCATTGTAAGCGTGATCTGCAAATACTGCTAATCCCTGATGAAAATGCATGAAAATACACACTACTGGTACTTTGAAAAAAGCATGTTATAATAAGTTGAGCTCTATCCAAACACACAAGTCATATTCTGACCACAAAAACACAAGATATGTCTCAGGTTGCCACCTGAAATCAGGGGCTCAATTTTCAAAGAGCCATTAGAGCAACACAGGGTGCATCAAGGGGCCACTTGCAGCAGAGCCAAGTGCACCAGAAACACTATGCCAGATTGTAGTAGAAGTGGGGTCACCATGCCAAAGTCCCCAATGATGCAACAAGTGAACCCATGTGCCAAACAGATGGTGCATGAGTGGGGTTGAATGGAAGTGGCCATTGGTCCCTAGCTCACAAAAACTAGCTCATTGGGAACATCGAGGACATGACATGCAAGGTAGAAGGGCACAAATATGGAACCAGTGCTATACTGTGTATCACAATACCAGCATGAATGAGACCCATGAGAACAGGATCTGATCATCCACAGGGAACAAAAGAAGGTGCAAATGTAGTGGCTGGGAGCGGTCCAAGAAACCAGACAGCTTGATGGCACAAAGCTGTGCACTGGATTTCTGACAGAAAAAGCCCATAGTAGAAGGGGGATACAAAGTACAGCTGTAAGACAACAGAAAATGGAAGATGTTGGGGGAGACAATGAACAGCACAGGTGACATACCAGCAGTTCAGAGAACAAGCTGATCCACACATCATGATACCTGGACATGGCCATACAATAAATCCTGGTAGTGTTCCAGCACCTGCCATGTGATGTATGGGGGCTTCTCAGCAGCTATACAGAAGATACAGGCAGGTGGACAGGAAGGCATTGATTATGGCATGTGGCAGTATTGGCAGTGCAGTTCTGTGTACCTTGTCGCCTGTGCCAGGCTGGCACAGACCGCATACGTAGAAGATGCACAAGTGGCATGGTCTGGGATACACACAAGAATGTGTGGGGGGGATGCATGTAGTGCTGGGGGTTGTCACATTGGTGTGGGATGTTGGGCACCCTGTACATGCCTTTCTGGCAACCATGCTGTCCCAAGGCATATACAGTGCCATAGTGATAGATGAGTCAGGTAGCATGACTGCTGGTGCATGCAGTGCACATCTCTCCATCCCAGTCACCCACGTCTGTTGTCACAGCTGTCACACTGTCCCAAGGCACGTACAATGCCATAGTGGTAGATCTAGCAGGCAGCGCGACATATAGTGCATGAAGTGCGCATCTATACATCCCAGTCACCCAAGTCACAGTCACAGCTGTCACACTGTCCCAAGAAACGTACAGTGCTGTAGTGGTAGATCTGGCAGGCAGCATGACATACGGTGCATGCAGTACACATCTCTGCACCTGAGTTACCCAAGTTAACAGTCACAGCTGTCATACTGTACCAAGCCCAGAGAGTTTCCATGGGCACCATAGTGGTTCTGAAGCCTGCCCCATGGGCTGCAACTGCTGTTCCAGTTATTCTACAACACCTACCAGAGCTGCACTGCCAGCCCTGCAGATGCCATGCTGAGTGATCACCCCAGCCCTGCAGATGCCACTGCTGTCCCTTGTAGAGCGATCATCTCAGCACGCATGTGCACGGCACCTCGGGAATGTGCACAACCTGCTGCAACACAATGGTGCTACACCTCAATCTTCCATCTCTGGCATCCTGCTATTGCATTTGTGGTCACATTGCATTTTTGGGCTGCCTGACATCATGACAACTAGTAGCAGGTGTACCAGCTATCACTGGGCTTCAACAACCTCAGAAAGCCCAGTGCAGTGTCTCCACAGATTGGCCAGATGCCAGATCCCCATCACAGGCAGTTGTCAGGGGTGCCAGCATTTCACATTCACTTGCCACTGCTCCCTGTAGCTGCGGCCAGTATGGGTTCCCCTGGCTTGACAACCGTGCCTGCCATGCACAGTGGTAATTGAGCAGAGGCCGTTAGATCAGTTCTGGCTGGTCTAAGAACTGGCACAATCTGCAACTTTGGCAGGACTTTCAAAATCCCTGCAGTAGGGGTTGCTGCAGCCAATAGCTGCCAGAAGCTACCTTCTGCAGTGGGGCACCCCTGTGCACAATGCAAGTCTGTTGCAAAGGAACCCAGATTTGCTGCAGCCAGTGTACAAAATTAGGACTGCCACAAGTTGTGACGCATGGTGCCTCCTGCATCACTTTTGTTTAGCACAGGCACAGTGTGTCCTTTTTGAAGCTTTGAAAATTATGCCAGGTGTTTCATGCATTCTTTAGCTGAAGAGCATGATTTGTGAAACAAAAACACTCTCAGTGGTAAAAAAGTATCTGGTGCTAAATAGCTAGTCTAATATTTTCACCCGCTGTGTTTCTCTTCTATTTTCTGTGTGCCTCTTAGTTTCAGACTTTTTTGTGGCCACAGCGTGATGTTTATTTCCATTGGTTGGAGCTTGTTTATTTCACATGCTAGTTACGCACACATTCACTAATAAGGAGTCCAACTGTCATGTGCAGAGTCCATGGGGGAGAGTACTGGATGGATGATGATGTTTCACCTCAGTGGAACCACTTTTAATGCTCTCTTCAAATGTTGCCTTAGTCCTGAAAGTGCAGTATTTCTCCCAGAATAACACTGCAAACTTAAAAGTACTGGTCCACAAAAGCAGGGACATTAGCTTTCACCTGCCCTACCCTCCACTGTGCCCCAACTTTCTATGTTGCGGGAGCCCAGCCTGGGGTCTACCCAAGCCTGCTTCAGTCTCCCTAGATTAATCCTTCTGCACTGCATCATTCACCAGTACTGCCCTTCCCCTAAGTCTCCTTACATTAATACTTCTGCACTGCATCATTCACCAGCACTGCCCTCCCCCCTCAGTCTCCCTGCATTAATCCTTCTGCACTGCATCATTCACCAGCACTGCCCTCCCCCTCAGTCTCCCTACCTTAATCCTTCTGCACTGCATCATTCACCAGTGCTGCCCTCCCCCCTCAGTCTCCCTACATTAATCCTTCTGCACTGCATCATTCACCAGCACTGCCCTCCCTGCCTTAGTCTCCCTACATTAATACTTCTGTACTGCACCATTCACCAGCGCTGCCCTCCCCGCCTCAGTCTCCCTACATTAATACTTCTGCACTGCATCATTCACCAGTGTTGCACTCCCTACCTCAGTCTCTCTACATTAATACTCTTGTACTGCATCATTCACCAACACTGCCCTCCCCGCCTCAGTCTCCCTACATTAATACTTCTGTACTGCATCATTCACCAGTGCTGCCCTCCCTGCCTCAGTCTACCTTCATTAATCCTTCTGCACCACATCATTCACCAGTACTGCCCTTCCCCTAAGTCTCCCTACATTAATCCTTCTGCACTGCATCATTCACCAGCACTGCCCTCCCTGCCTCAATCTCCCTACATTAATACTTCTGTACTGCATCATTCACCGGTGCTGCCCTCCCCACCTCAGTCTCCCTACATTAATACTTTCGTACTGCATCATTCACTGGTGCTGCCCTTCCTGCCTTAATCTTCCTACATTAATACTTCTGCACTGCATCTTTCACCAACACTGCCCTCCCCGCCTCAGTCTCCCTACATTAATACTTCTGTATTGCGTCATTCACTGGTGCTGCCCTCCCTGCCTTAGTCTCCCTACATTAATACTTCTGCACTGCATCATTCACCAGCACTGCCCTCCCTGCCTCAGTCTCTCTACATTAATACTTCTGCACCATTCACCAGGGAAGAACGGCTGCAGCTGCAAGCCGCACCACATGGGGGGTTGCAAGGTGCGACTCCCTCCCAGAGCCACAGGGACACCTGCACTGTGGGGGAACATCGGAGCCACAGGGGCTCCACATCAGGTAAGCCCACCTTGGGGAGCTTACACACTTCCCCTGCCAAATGCTTGCCATCCCAGTGAGCCAATACTTGCCCTAATACTATTTACACTACACTTACCCTAAACCTAAACTAGCCATTACCTATTCTAGCACTAACCTGGCTCACTAAGCCACCTGGGAATCACGATACCTACTGGGCCATCCACCGAACAGACCTACGAAAGACCCAAGCTCGGCCCAACTGGTGGCGTCCCCAGTCCCTTAGCTTATCCCTACCTGGCCACCCCTCTAACCAAACCAACGAGGTACCCAGGAGCTTGGCATGCCCAATGGTGTCCCAGGTTCTGTTTCCCTTGGCCACCCACTGCTAAACCTAGAGATGGATTGCTTTTAGTTCACACAGCAGCATCCCTAGTTCCCATTCCTGACACAAACCTACCACTTAAAACTTCTTATCTGCTGCCAGCGGCCTGTATTGAACTGCCTGGACATCTAAAATAGTAAACACCTTAGCATAATAGAAATTTTTGCAATAGTTACTAACTCACTCTAAAATATCATTATTGTATCATTTTCTCATTTTTAACATGCTGTGCTAAACATTTAAACTGGTGAAACATTTAACCTGAGCTTTCCAGAATAAAATTATTTGCCTTTAAAACAGTAGTCCCATTTTAAACCATGCGTAACCACTTTGGCGTAGCAAAAGTGTAATCATTAATAATTACTATATGATATACCAACAGTGCATAAACATTCAATAACATTTCTTCTTTTTAATCAAGACACCATTTCTCCCAAAACCCATTTTCTGTAAACAGTTTAAAAGTCTCTGCATCACTGTGTTTCAGTTTTAAATAAGGGGCACTACATAGTCATGGAGCAATCCACCCCTATACTGAGCTCTAGGTACAAAGGGCAATGTCCACGGTACAGTCTGTGCTCCCACAGAGTCCATCGTTAGCTTCAGTCCTGGCCAGTGACTGAGACAAGGCTCTTGCAGCTTTCACAGAAAAGACACAAAATGTTCCAGTCATAGGCAGCATTTTGACTGCACACCAAATAGTCCAGCAAATGGAGGGGGGGACATCCACTGCTTGTCCAGCACCACAGTCTTGAGGCTGACTAGGTCTGAGCACCCCAAAATCAAATCCAGAATGAAACCCCATGTTGTAAGCACCCCCCACTTCCCTATCAAGGGGTATTTGAGATGGTAAAGTTCATGGGGAAGGGGGAGCGCTGTACAGCAAAGAAAGCGCAGTCCAGAAATAAGGCAGGAAAACAGTACCTAATTTCCATGGATGATGATGGTGATGGATGGACTCCATCAGGGTGCCCTGTGACCCTCAGGGTGCTGAGCTGGTAAGCAGCAGGCATGACACAGATCTTCACCTGCCTGGCCTTGCCCCTCCCCCCATAACCCAGATGCCTTTGTAGATAGTTTTCACCAGGCAGGCCGCTCAACATCTTCCTCGGTAGATCTCTGGTCCCTACTGTTCTGGACTTCACCCTGGAACACACTGGATGCCAGGCTATGGATTCAACTTCTTTTGGCAGCAGCAAACAGTTGTTTGCAAAACACACAAGGCAAAAAGCAGAGTTGCAACACAGGGGATCCCATTTAATGAACCGTAGAATGCAGGAACAGTCACTCCATGGAGCAATGAATCAGATCAGTTAGATCGGCCAGGTCACATTATGGTGAGTGATGCTCTGAATCCAGAGGTCACAAAATGCCAGCAAGTTAGTTCAGGTGGTTACCCATAGCCTAGGTAGCTGGAGTCTCAAACGCATGCAGTCAGCTTATGGCCAAATCAGGCCTTTAGAAGCAGGCAACAACCACCTTTTTCTTTCTCCTCTAACTTCTCCCCTATTTCCCGGCAGAGAGAACAGAAAACCATCATCTCTGTCTGCTCCTGTTAGGGTACTAGCCCAGGAATTAAAAGTCCCAGCCATGAGGGGCAAGCCAGGACCAGGGGAGGCTGCAGGATCCCTGGGTCCTTACTGCTCTCCTTTTGTCTCATGGCTCAGTCTCTCTCACTGTGTTCCCTTGCAGGCAGCAAACCCATCTTTTTGCGCCTTCCAGGAACCAGTGCTACAAGTTTAGCCCTAAACAGGGCTCTCACTTCAAATGGCCACTGCCATGTTCTTGCCCTGTCTCACTTTCACAGCAAAATAAAACAATAAACGACCAGCCTCATGGCCAAGCGGGCAGACGCCCCACTCCAACCATCTCTCTCTCTTCTCTTGAATCTCTTCTTCTGCCCACTCTTATATGGACTACACTCATTTGGTGCCTGAAAATCAAGATCCAATCAGGGACCATACACACAGGCACCAAACACACTACCTCTCTGGTAGCCCGCGAGACTCATAATCCCATATACAATATTTTAATTGGTGCCCCATGGTGCCAGCTGGCACCGAAAACTACTCTAACTTGAAGGAGTCACTGCTCCTTTAAATTCCTACCCTGGCAGTAGCCGCACATGTGCATTGCTCATGGGACCATCATTTTCAAAATAAAATAATTATTTATTTATATTTGCCATCCCGAACCCGGCCTTCCCCAAAACTGGACCAGGGACCACACATCCCGCACTGGAGGAACGGACTACATCCCGGCACTCAGCCAGGCCCCGAAATGGCTGAGCAGCAGGGAAGAACAGCCATGGTCACAAGCCACACCACACAGGGGGTCACAAGGTGTGACTCCCTCCCGGGGCTACAGGGATGCCAGCACCATTGGGGGAACATCGGAGCCATGGGTGCTTCACATAAGCTAAGCCCACTTTGGGGGGCTTACACCAGCATGCAAAATAAACAGGCTCCAACCAAAGAAAACAAACATCATGCTGACACACACACACACACACACACACACACACACACAATATACAAAAACATACATACACACACACACACACACACACACACACTCTGAAAGTAAGAGGCTCACAGAAAAGGAGGGCATACATAGTGGCTGAAAATACTCCACTAGCTATGTAGCACCAGATACTTTTTGCCACTGACAAGAATGCATGAAATACCTGGGCTCAATTTTCAAACCCCAAAAAAGACACATGGTACCTGCACCAAACAAAAGTGATGCAAGAGGCACCGTGTAACACAACTTGCAGCGGTCCTGATTTTTTGTACACTGGCTGTGGTGAAACTGTGTCTCTTTGCAACAGACTGGCATCACAGCTGTAGCATCCCCTACTGCAGGGATTTTGAAAGCCCACCCCCAAAGCTGCAGACCATGCTGGTGCTTAGACCAGCCAGAACTGGTCTAATGGCCTGGGCGCCACTACCAATGTGCATGGTGGGCAATTTTGCCAAGCCAGGGGACCCTTCATTGGCCACAGCTGCAGGAAGCAGTGGAAAGAGATAGGGGAACATGAACTGCTGGCATCCCTGACAGCCTCCTGTGATGGGCCTCTGACACTTGGCCAACCTGTGAAGACACTGCACTGGTCTCTCTGAGATTGTTAAAGCCTGGTGACAGCTGATACACCTGCTACAACAGGTGGCATTGGTCACTTTGGCAAGGGACAGCGTGTGCAGCCACCTGCCCCATGTATGTGATGGTTGTCATGATGACAGGCAACCTGAACACACAATGTGGCTGTAAAGGCAGTGGAGAGATGTCAGGGGTTGAAGAGTGGCACACTTGTGGAGTAGCATCATCATGCTACACCACATAGGGGTGGGAACGATGATGGCCAGATAGATTACCAGCTGACTGAATGGAACACAGCAGAGGGTGGTGGTGGGGGAACTCTCATCACCAATGGAAGTGACGAGCAGGGTACTACAGGTACTGGTACTGGGACCAGTGCTGTTTGGGATATTCATAGCTGATATCTCACATGGGATCCAGAGTAGGATCAGTCTGTTCATTGATGATATAAAGATGGGAGCTGTGGTAGATGACATTGAAGGGTGGAAGGTGCTGCAGGAGGACCTGATCAAATCACAGGAGTGGTCAGAAACATGGCAGCTGGGGTTCAGTGCCAAGAGGTGCGAGGTACTGCAGAGGAGCTATCAGCTGGGAGGAGTGCAGCTGGAAAGCAGCATGGAGGAAAAGGATCTGGGTGTGCTTATAACAGGCAGCATGAACAACTCAGCTCAGTGCTGAAAGGTGGCAGCAAAAGCCAGTAGGATGCTGGGGTGTATAGTGAGGGGAATCTCCTCCAGAAATAGGGAGGTAATCCTTCCCTTGTAAGATCTCTGGTCAGGCCGCACCTGGAATACTGCATGCAGTACTGGCACCCATTCTTGAAGAAGGACATTAAATTGTTGGCGGGTATGCAATGCAGAGCAGTCAAGATGATCCAGGGATTGGATGGAAGTTCTACGGGGATAGATTGGGTGAGCTGAACATGTACTCCCTGGAGGACAGGAGGGATATGACTGAAACCTTTAAATACCTTAAGGGGATAAATAAGGCTAATACAGAAGGGATTTTACAGCTTAGAAGAGGGAGGGATATGAGGGGGCATCAGCTGAGATTGGAGAGGGGAAGATTCAAGATGGAAATCAGGAGACATTTTTTCACTGAACAGGTGGTGGACAGGTGGAATGCTCTGCCTGGGGAGGTGGTATCCTGTAGAATAGTGGGCGGCTTTAAGAGGGGTTGGGACAGGATGTGGGGGTTGTGATGAAGAGGGTGGGGCAACTGCAAGTTGAGGGGATAGCTGCACAATTGAGCAGACTCAATAGACTCTAAGGCCTGCTTCTGCTGGCATTTTCACATATTTGTATGCTGCAGCAGGTCGTGCACATTCCCAAGATGCTGTACACATGTATGCTGTTATAATCACTCCACAAGGGGCAGCAGTGGCATCTGCAGGGCTGGCAGTACAGCTTAAAGGTGGACATAGTACATAAACCAGTACAGTGGTTGGGGCTTCAGAACCATGATAGTGCCCACCGAAACCCTCTGTGCTCAGTATGGTATAACAGCTGCGACTGTTGACTTGGGTGACTGGGGTGGAGAGATGTGCACTGCATGTACCATATGTCACCCTTCCTGTCAGATCTACCACTGCAGCACTGTATGTGCCTTGTGACTGTGATGTGGGTGACTGTGATGTTTAGATGTGCACTGCATGTACTATAGTCACACTGCCTGTCAGAAGTACCATTACAGCACTGTACGTGCCTTGGGACAGTGTGACAGCTGTGACTGTGACTGGGGTGACTGGGATGTATAGATGCGCACTGCATGTATCACATGTCACGCTGCCTGTCAGATCTGCCACTACAGCACTGTATGTGCCTTGGAACAGTGTGACACCTGTGACTGTGACATGGGTGACTGGGGTGTATAGTTGCACACTGGATGTATCACATGTCACGCTGCCTGTCAGATCTGCCACTACAGCACTGTATGTGCCTTGGGACAGTGTGACAGCTGTGACTGTGACATGGGTGACTGGGGTGTATAGTTGCACACTGCATGTATCACAAGTCGCGCTGCCTGTCAGATCTACCACTACAGCACTGTATGTACCTTGGGACAGTGTGACAGCTGAAACTGTTGATGTGGGTGACTGGGGTAATATAGATGCACACTGCATGCACCATGTGTCACACTGCCTGTCAGATCTACCACTACAGCACTGTATGTGCCTTGGGACAGTGTGACAGCTGTGACTGTTGACGTGGGTGACGGGGTGTTCAGATGCGCACTGCATGCACCATATGTCATGCTGCCTGTCAGATCTACCACTACAGCGCTGTACGTGCCTCGGGACAGTGTGACAGCTGTGACTGTGACTGGGGTGACTTGGATGTATAGATGTGCACTGCATGTATCACATGTTTAACTCATGGTTGAAGAACTGGTGCTATGAGGAAGGGTTTGGATTCATTGGTGACTGGGGACCTATCTGGAGGGATGGAGGTTTATTCAAGCCTGACGGCCTGCATCCATCCTGGAGGGGAATCCAAGCACTCAATGATAAGTTTAAATGCTACATTGACAAGCATTTAAACTAGCAAAGGGGGGTGGCAGGCCAGCAAGGACGGTACCTACTTGCTCACCCCCCACAGCTAGTAATGGAACCAGTGAACCAGAGGAGTGGCTATCTCTGCAAAGCAGTGTGCAAAAGATGGAGATTAGTGTCCAAAAGGTAGATAAGCAGAAAAGGGGCAAAATTCAGCAGAAGGGCAGACAGCAAGGAGAACCAGGGATAAATGACAACCAAGGAAGGGGCTGGAGTAGAACAGTGAAGCAGTCTAGGGAGGTCAAATCATGGAAAGCCATGTGTGCAAATGCCAGGAGCCTTAGCAACAAGATGGAAGATCTGGAGGCTGTCATGGTACAGTCAGACCTGGACATTGTGGCCATCACTGAAACCTGGTGTAATGATAACCATGACTGGGAGATGGCCATACCTGGCTACAACATATTCAGAAGAGACAGAGCAGGCAGGAAGGGAGGAGGAGTGGCACTGTATGTGAAAATGACATAAGGGCCACACAGATCCAGGAGGAACAAAATGGGGAGAGATACTGTGGGTTAGCTGGAAAGGAAAATGGGGCCAGCCATCCCCACAGGTGTGGTCTATAGACCACCAGCCTAGGAGGAAGAAACAGATAGGGGCTGATGCTAGCCATCCAAAGGATGGCAGACAAAGGTGAGGTAGTACTGGTTGAGACTTCAATATACCAGACGTGGATTGAGCATCCCAGCAGCAGCATCAACTAGAGCAGATTTATCCTGGACTCCTTCAGGGTGCCTTCCTCAAGCAACTGGTCATGGAACCAACTCGGCAGAAGGCAATACTGGACCTTGTGCTCACAAACAGGGACAGTGTGATGGGTAACAGTGGGGGAGCACCTGGGAACATGCATCACTCAGTCATTGTAGTTGAAATCACAGAAAGAGCAGAACCAAACCACACAAAACACGATCCTGGATTTTAGGGGGCAGACTTTGGGAAAATGGGAGATGCTTGAAAGAGGCATTAAGGGAATGGGACAGGAATCAGGGATTGAGGAACAGTGGGCAGTATTTAAAATGGGGATTATAAGAACAACAGAATTATGCATTAAGCAGGTTAGCAAGAGGAAAAGAAAGAGGAGACCATTATGGTTTTCCAAAGAGGTAGCAAAGAAAGTGAAAGCCAAAAGATTGCATTTAGGCAATACAAAAGACACAGGCAGAAGGGATAGGGAGAAGTACCAGGAGAAACAAAGGGAGGCAGGGAAGTCAGTAAGGAAGCCAAAGCTCAGACAGAAGAACACATTGCAAAATCAGTGGTTAAAGGGGACAAAACCTTTACAGGTACATAAGGAAAAAGAAGGACAAAGGAGGGATAGTGAGACTGAAGGGGAGGATGGAGCATGGAGGATGACAACAGTAAAGCTGACATATTGAACAGGTATTTCTGCTCAGTCTTTACTAAGGAAGAGGGGGTAATGGGTCTGAAGGAGTACAAGGGTGAGAATGGTGCAGAAATGGACACAAGTCCCTTTACACGAGAAAGGGTCCTGAAGGAACTGGAAGTAATAAGAGCTGATAAAGCAATGGGGCCAGAGGGGTGCACCCCAGGGTCCTTAAAGAACTAAGAGAGGTGGTGGCTGAACCTCTGGCTATCCTGTTTAGCCAATCATTGGAAACAGGGGAGGTACCCAAAGACTGGAGGACAGCAGATGTAGTCCCCTTATACAAAAGTGGGAACAAAGAGGAAGCGAGGAACTACAGACCAGTCAGCCTCACCTCGGTAGTGGAAAGATCATGGAAGGACTACTGAAGGAGAGATTGGTGGAACATCTGGTTGTCAATGGACTACAGGACCCAAGGCAGCATGGTTTCACCAGGGGAGGTCATGTCAGACCAACCTCATTGAATTTTTGACTGGGTGACTAGGGAGGTGGATCAGGGAGGGCAGTGGACATGGCCTATCTGGACTCAGCAAGGCTTTTGACACTGTGCCACATAGAAGACTATTACACAAACTGGGGAATATGGGTGTGGGCAGGACAGTAGTGTGGTGGGTAGGTAACTGGCTGGGTGGCAGGACACAGAGGTGGTGGTAAATGGCTGTCACTCCACAGAGGAAGAGTGACCAGTGGGGTACCACAGGGATCAGTGCTGGGACGGTCCTATTCAACATCTTCATCAGTGACATTGCACAGGATCTAGAAGGCAGAATTTCACTGTTCGGATGACACAAAGCTCTGTAACAGAGTAGACACACCAGAGGTGTAGACAGAATGAGAAGGGACCTGCAGAAACTTGAAGAATGGTCAAGGGTTTGGCAGTTGAAATTCAATGCAAGAAGTGCAAGATAATGCATATGGGGCACAAAAACCCTGGCACAATATATCAGTTAGGGGTGAGGATATAGCATGCACCAAGCAGGAAAGGGATCTTGGGGTTGTCATCTCTGATGACCTCAAGGTAGGAAACAGTGTGACAAGGCATCAGGTAAAGCAAATAGGATGCTGGGATGTAGGCAGGGGCATCACCAGCAGGAAAAGGGAGGTCATAATCCGCTATACAAGACACTAGTGAGGCCCCACCTGGAGTACAGTGTACAGTTCTGAGACCATACCTATGTAAGGACATAGACAGGGTAGAAAGGTTCAGAGGAGGGCAACAAAGATTGTGCATGGGTTGCATCACAAGTCTATGAAGACAGGTTGAAGGAACTGAACATGTACTCCCTGGAGGAGAGGAGGGAGAGAGGGATATGATAGAGACATACAAGTATCTTACAGGGAGGAACAGGTGCAGGAAAACACTATTTTAAGCCGAAAAGATGTTTCAGGACTAGAGGGCATGGGATGAAGTTGAGGGAGGACGATTCAGAGGAAACATGAGAAAGAATTTCTTCAGAACGGGTGGTGGACAAGTGAACACCCTGCCAGAGGAAGTGGTGGGAGCTGAAACAATCACGGGATTTAAGAATGCATGGGATAGACATAAAGGAATTGTAGAGGTCAGGGGTAAGGGGAAATAGACTTCTAGGAAAACAAACTGAACTTACAAGCTCAAATGGGCAGACTAGGTGGGCCATAGGCCCTTATCTGCCGACACTGTCTATGTATCTATGTATCTATGTATCTATGTCACACTGCCTGTCAGATCTACCACTACAGCACTGTATGTGCCTTGGGACAGTGTGACAGCTGTAACTGTTGATGTGGGTGACTGGGGTATATAGTTGCACACTGCATGTATCACATGTCGCGCTGCCTGTCAGATCTACTACCACATGTCAGAGCAAAGCCTTGGAACAGTGTGACACCTGTGACTGTGACTGGGGTGACTGGGATATATAGATGTGCACTGCATGTATCACATGTCACGCTGCCTGTCAGATCTGCCACTACAGCACTGTATGTGCCTTGGGACAGTGTGATAGCTGTAACTGTTGATGTGGGTGACTGGGGTGTATAGTTGCACACTGCATGTATCACATGTCGCTCTGCCTGTCAGATCTACCACTACAGCACTGTATGTGCCTTGGAACAGTGTGACACCTGTGACTGTGACATGGGTGACTGGGGTGTATAGATGTACACTGCATGTATCACATGTCACGCTGCCTGTCAGATCTGCCACTACAGCACTGTATGTACCTTGGGACAGTATGACAGCTGTGACTGTTGACATGGGTGACTGGGGTGGAGAGATGTGTACTGCATGCACCATATGTCACACTGCCTGTCAGATCTGCCACTACAGCACTGTATGTGCCTTGGGACAGTGTGACAGCTGTAACTGTTGATGTGGGTGACTGGGGTGTATAGTTGCACACTGCATGTATCACATGTTGCGCTGCCTGTCAGATCTGCCACTACAGCGCTGTATGTGCCTTGGGACAGTGTGACAGCTGTAACTGTTGATGTGGGTGACTGGGGTGTATAGTTGCACACTGCATGTATCACATGTCGCGCTGCCTGTCAGATCCACCACTACAGCACTGTATGTGCCTTGGGACAGTGTGACAGCTGTAACTGTTGATGTGGGTGACTGGGGTGTATAGTTGCACACTGCATGTATCACATGTCGCGCTGCCTGTCAGATCTATCACTACAGCACTGTATGTGCCTTGGGACAGTGTGACAGCTGTAACTGTTGATGTGGGTGACTGGGGTGTATAGTTGCACACTGCATGTATCACATGTCGCGCTGCCTGTCAGATCTACCACTACAGCACTGTATGTGCTTTGGGACAGTGTGACAGCTGTAACTGTTGATGTGGGTGACTGGGGTGTATAGATGCGCACTGCATGCACCATGTGTCACACTGCCTGTCAGATCTACCACTACAGCACTGTATGTGGCTTGGGACAGTGTGACAGCTATGACTGTTTTTTTTTTTCCATAATAGTTTTTATTAAGTTTTCCAACTATACAGTACAATTTATAAAACCAATGCAAGTCTAAAAAGAGATCCATATCTATAGAATATTCATTAAAATCATTCCTATATTACATACATTTATAAAAAATTAAATCTGGTTGATATAACTCATTACTTATTCTTAATGCAAAAAGTTGTATCATGTGACACAGTAGATTCTAAACCAGAATTAACTTACTTAGGGGACCTAGTAGTCTCACAGACCTTCCAAGGCACTGAATGGTGACCAAATGCTATAATAATCACCCAGTTGATCTAGCAGCTTATAGTGAATTCTTTCATTACTTGTGACAAATTCCATCTGATTATACCATTCTTGTAGTGAGGGGGGCTCTTTGCCTTTCCAATAGTTTAACATCAGCCTTTTTTTTTTTTTACCCTCCTCCCCTCCCCAAGTTCCACTTCTTCAGGACCCCCCAATGGAGTCCTGCCCCCACTTCTGCCACCTACCTGTGTCATCCACGAACCCCCATGTAGCCTCGGTTTACCTCCCGGGAAGGGACAAGGTGAGGCCCTTACACCCCAAGCTATACCTGTTTCGTCATGCTCTGGGATCGGCCTGGCAGGCAGGAGCCATGAAGTGTCTGCTTCAGGGCTCCATCTACCCAGAGCCTGGAGAGTGTTTTACTCCTTGGTGTTTCTGTGGACATCGTGTGAACCCTTACATCAAGGTGACTAGCACCGACGTCCTTCCCTTGCTGCATCTCAGCACATGCTGTGTCCCAGACCTCCACCTGGGGCCAGTCTTGCATCGGTATGTTGACCTCCCCTTCCTCCCTGGAGAAGACGGGCTGTCCTGAGGATGCTCAAGCCTTCTTCCCCGGCCAGCCCTCCAGCTCCCTGGGCTCTTTCCTGAACTTGGGTCACTGGCATCGCAAACAGAAATCCAACCGCTGCGCTGGTAATATCAGCCTTTTTACACAGGAGGAGGCAACACACAGCCAGATAGTTTGGAATTTGCTCAGGACTAAGCAATCCGAGAATATCCCCAGAATAAAAATCAATGGGGATGGGGGGATTTCAACCCCTGTAACAAGACTGCATACCTTAAACACTTCTACCCCAAATCCTTTAATCGTAGTGCAGTCCCACAACATGTGTAGTATATCAGCTTCCCCACTGTTACATTTCCAGCAGTCAGCATTTTCCTTAACACCCATTGTAAGCAAACGTTTAGGACTTAAATAAAACCTTTATACTATTTTAAATTGTATAAGCCTACATTGTATCTCTTTTATAGATTTATTAGCTGTTCTCCATGTGGATTCCCAGTTCTCTAAAGAGAGCGATATTGTGAGCTCTTCTTCCCAGGAACATTTGGCCTTGAGTGTCGAACAAGACTACCAAACCTTAGCAGACAGCAGTTTATAAATAACGCTAGCTCCTCTTTTGAGTGAGCCCAACTGAACTAGCTGTTCCCACTCTTCAATTTGTGGTAAACTATAGGATTCTGTCAGGCAGGTATCTTTTAAAAGCTCTCTAAGCCCTTAATAGTAGTGACATTTGTATTTTGGCAGACCAAATATCTCTTTTAGTCTGCAAAGGATAATAGCACTCTAGTTTTCTCATCTATTAGCTGACCCAGGTTTTTGATTCCTACCTTCAGCCATTCTAGGTTGAAAAAGCCTTTCTTTTTCCTCGTAATCATTGTGTTGTTCCAGAGTCAAGGTAAATGTGAAAAGCTTAATTTAAAAAAAAATCTCAAAAAAACTAAAATGACGATTTTTGGCTGTCGCTCACATCATTCCAATTTTTATCTTGGTATCAACTGTATAGATATTGTATCTTCCTATGTTTACCTGAGAGTTAAGCTTACTTCCAATGGATCTTGGCCTTCCCATGTTAGGGAGCGAGTAAGCAAGGCAAAACATGTGACCAAAGGCCTCCAATGTTTTAGTTTTAATTATGGAGGTCTTTCAGTGACCCCAGCACTTACAGTAGGTGAGGCCAAAATTGTTCCTATTCTCGCATATGGTCCTGAGATGTGGGCAACTAAAAATTATCCAAATCTTGAACTATCCTTATTGTATTATTACAAGTCTACATTATAGGTACTTAGTCGTACATCCAACTCAAATGTGAGATCAGAACTAGGCAGAATTCCAACTGCATATATATTAAACATGCATATAGCTTCTTATTGGTTAAAGATAATAATGTGCAAAGTAGCATTCCATTAGCATTTTTAAATGAAAAAAGACAATGGTATTCAAATGGTTTCTATTCTCCATGGCTGAAGGAATTGAATCAGATCTTAAAAAAACTGATTCTATTCATCTTTGGAAGGACTACCTGGCAGGCATTTCAACTGCTGTGTCATATAGAATGAGGCTTAAAGCAAAATCTTTTCCTTAGCCCAGGATTTACAAATGTGTCAAGTGAGACAACAAAAACAGGCTCTCTGGTGACTATCTCATATTACCCATTTCTCCATATCTGTGAAAGGCAATTACGTGGGCAAGGTTAGGCTTAGTAACCTCAAAATTTTCGTATTTTAATCAATACAGTGTGGTGCCCCGAACGTGGTACGATGGATGTTAACGTGTGCTGGGATTCCACATGAATAAAAAGGGGTAATAAAGCAACTGTGTCGATGACTCCAGTAACTTGCACACAAATTACTAACACAGGTTCCAAATGGGTGGATGGTGGCACTGAACAAAGAGTTGAGAGTCAGAAGTAGGTTCCAAATACTTCTCAGGATTTTAGTTATACCAAACCAAGGGGAAACGTGGTCATGGGGAACACTTACACGTATCTCTACTCTCCTGTACGAGGAGAACTCTAAATAAATGTCTGTAACAGCTCCGCTTTATGAGTGGTCTGCACTCTATAATCAGAAAATCATTATATAATCCTTTCAATACTACCCTGAGGTGCACCTCTACCGAAGACCTATTACCTGGAGTACTCCACTCTAAGGAACTCTAATCGTATTACTGTAACACTCTGTATTAGTCATGAAAGGCAGTTCGTGCATGAATGAACTTTCTCTGATGTTGAGAAGGAACTTAGTTGCAGGATAAAACACAAGGGGAACACCTGGCTGACTGGGCTAATAGCTAAAGGACTGCAGAGAGGATTTTTGTACAGGCCATGAATCTGTTGGCCACACCCCACCTCTCCAGGGTACTTTTAGGAACAAAGCAAAGAATTCCTTGGCTCAGAACCCACTGAGGGCCACTGGAATTGAAGCACAGCAAACCTGGCCACAGCCTGCTTCTGGACTGCCAGGGTAAGCCAAAGAAGTAGACTCTTAACCACCAGCCCAAACCCCTCTTCCAGACTGCCAGGGAAAGACGAAGAAGAAGAAGATGCTGAGCCATCAGTCCAGAGACCTCTTCTGGACTGCCAGGACATGAAGAAGAAGAAGACAGGAAGTCTGTGAAACATAAGCAACAATGGGGTTCTGGGCGCCAAGGCAGGACGAGCCAAGGACTAGGTAAAATAAGAAATAGGACGATGATGCAAGATACTGTGGCAGGAGATCTGGATAACACTTCGATATGAATGATAAAACAAAAAAATGGATGGTACCTTTGTACCAGCCCAGGCCGTACTTTGGGGAAACGTGAAGAGTGGAAAACAATAAACAGGACATTGTGAACAACTGTGGCACAGTTCTTTAAAGATTTGCTGCTGGCTGCTTCAAAGATGCACTGAAGATGACTTCTGGAGTACTTTGGAGAAGACTGATCTGGATAACAATGGTGAAAGGATTCTGGAAAACTTCTGAAGACTGATTCGAACATCTTGTAACTTGAAATGCTGGTAACAAAGTGATACTGTCTGGCACAGTCACTGTTTGTAGCAATAATAGCAATGCAAATAAAGTTTCCGTTCTTGTTGCAGTGGTCAAATATTCAGTCTCAATGTCCAGACCACAGTAAATATACAGGCAATTTAGTTTTTGGTTGAACTCTAGCACTGGTGGACCTGTCTAACAGGGGCTCTTCTGACTAGATTGGGTTCTTCCTGTTACTGCGGCTCTGTATGGCTAGCTAGACTCCCTAAACATCCAGGGTCACTAATGCTGCTGGACCCCTATAACACCTGGGGAATCTAAACGACTAGCAGTAGGCCTAAGTTGCCCCTTTAATTAGCAGTGGGCCTAGCTTGCGCTGTTATGTAACAGTGTAATGTGGTAGTGGGCCTGACTTGCCCCTTTAAATAGCAGTGGGCCTAACTTTCCCCTTTTAATAGTAGTGGGCCTAATTTGCCCATTTAAATAGTAGTGAGCCTACCTCATCCCTTTAAGTGCTGGTGGGCCCAAGGTGCCCTGTAAATACTGGCCTATAATGCCCTTTTAACTATCTGGTGGGCCTCTAACTGGCTGGCCCCTTTAACTACCTCTGACTTCATTGAAGGCCTTTTCTGCCCTTGCCCCACCTTAACTCCACCTTTGGGGCTTCCCTCTATTAATATTTATAACTTATCCTTTCAGAGCCTGTCTACCAGGCCTCTCCCCTAGGTGTCACTAAACCCAGATGAATATTAATCTATATAAATACAGCCCTCTGGCCTGACCCATGGCTCTCAGCTATTCCTAAGCAGTGCCAACTGCGCTGCAAAATAAATAACTTCTACTTTAAAAGAAAAATTACTTTAGGAGGTCAGCACCTAGCGCTGGTGCTGCCACTGACTCACCGCCCTGGCTGGGGGTAAAGACAATGTTGAGGTAGGTGGGAGGTACTGCTGGCAGAGAGAAGTCTTTTCTTGCAGGTGGGCACAGGACATCTAGGGACTCTGCAAGGTCCTAACAGCATGATGGCTCTGCGACCATCTCACTTCATGATGCAGCACTGCTACCACTGCCTTTGGGGGACAGGAAACTGTACTTTAAATATAAAAAAAAATAAACCAGGGCTCCAAGCCCAACACACTGAACAGGACACTGTCTTCTTCTTACAAAGTGACCTGATGGCACTTCAGACAGCACAGCACATCACAGGATCAGGGACTACAGGTAGAAGAGGCATGCAGACAAGCTCCCAGGGACAGCTTCAACCCTACAGATAAGCTCTGTGGTCCCCGCATGCTTTCTGTGTCCTCTCTCCTCC
Organism: Neoceratodus forsteri; assembly: GCA_016271365.2. Lineage (NCBI taxonomy): Eukaryota > Metazoa > Chordata > Ceratodontiformes > Ceratodontidae > Neoceratodus > Neoceratodus forsteri. Next base: position 62,378,532 of record JADMNL010000034.1, on the reverse strand, counting down.
ACAGCCACCAGGATTCACACTGTAACAACTTAGGCCCTGTCCACAATACAAATTTGTCTGTGGTAATGTTTTTAAAAACATTACTGCCCATACCGTTTTGGAACGTCCACATTCTGGTAATAACATTTTTAAACGCATTACAGGCCATCCACATTATTCCTCATTTCTCTCAGTCTTAATCCATTTGGAAGACCCTGTGAATGGAGGGTCCAAACAGTCATGCATCCACACATGCAACTATAACGTTGCAGGTTCCAGAACGTTACCCATTCCGATCTAAAGATCACATCCTTACGGGTCTTGAGATCGGTTTTAAAAACGCCTGTTAAACCGTTACCAGTGTGAATGCAAACTGTTTTTGGAGGTAGCTGTAACGGTTTACCAGACTGGTAATGGTTTACAGGGCTCAGTATGGACAGGGCCTTACTTTTCAAAGAGCAACACTTTGGGTTCTAATTCTGGAAGCATGGCAGGTGACACACAGTGAGCATTCCATCAGCTCAACCTGGCATTCTATTTGTTAGACGAAGAACCTCTGTGCCTAAACACTGAGGCAAGGGTTACCCCAAAGGGCATTTGGCTGGGAAGCCAAGTTTCAAGAAAATACAAAATCACACATGCCCCCACAAGGCAAAGCATCATGGGCTGCATATGCAAATCACCACAGAATGTTATGCTGGTCCAACTTTAAGCAGAATTGCATGGTGCCGAAAGGCCTCTCACACGGATTTGCAAAGGGGTGCTAACAGGAAGCTACTGTGGCACCAGCAGCAAACTGTGAAACCTTCACTGTCTATTCTGTAAAGCGCAGCCAACATAACGGTCTATATGCGTATGATGCCTAATAGGCATGTGTGTTGTTCTATTTGTTGCAGCATGGCATAAAGGCTTAATTTTTGCATTATTTCTAAGCTATTTACAATACTTTGGCAGGCTTTGTAACAAGGTTAGATGTTGGCATTTTAAACTGGGCACCTCTGCATTTCTTGGGCACCTTTTTACTGTACTGAGGCACCTATTAACTGAGCACTTTTCTGTTTTTTTTATATTTCTGTGGTGCCTCCAGCTGTGAGGCACTACAATAGTTCTGTTTCAGCACTTGTGGATCTCATACGCCCACGGAAACATGGCTTTCAGGAAACTTTGTTCCATATCGTATTACAGTGCCCTTTGTATAATCCTCACATAGAAACATAGAAACATAGAAACATAGACTTTGACGGCAGATAAGGACCACTAGGCCCATCTAGTCTGCCCATTTCCCTACCTACAGGATAGGCCGCAGATCCTAGTTAACCAACAGCCTATTTCTTCCTACCCCCCACAAGAATTGCCTTATGCCTGTCCCATGCATTCTTGAATTCTCCCACAGTTTTAGACCCCACAACCTCCTCAGGAAGGCTGTTCCATGCATCCACTACCCTCTCTGTGAAATAATACTTCCTCACATTGCCCCTGAACCGCCCTCCTTCTATCTTTAAATTGTGTCCCCTTGTTCTTGCAAGTCTCTTTTTCTGAAAGATGCTACCCTCTTGGACTTTGTTGATATCACTGAGGTACTTAAAAGTTTCTATCATGTCCCCTCTCTCCCTTCTTTCCTCAAGGGTATACATATTAAGCTCCTTTAGTCTATCCTCATACAGCTTCTTTTGCAGACCCTGCACCATTTTAGTTGCCCTCCTCTGGATTACCTCTATCCTGTCTTATGTCCTTGCGGAGATGGGGTCTCCAGAACTGGACACAGTACTCCAGATGGGGTCTCACCAACTGTCTGTACAGAGGGATAACAACTTCCTGTTTTCTGATGATGATGCCTCTCCCTATACATCCCAGTATACCCCCAGCCCTCCCTACTGCCTTCTCACATTGCTTGCTAACCTTAAGGTCATCTGATATGATTACCCCCAGGTCCCTTTCCTTTTGTTGTTGTTACTACCTCCCACCCATTGTGTATTCTTCCCTGGGTTCTTGTTTCCAGGTGCATTATTTTGCACTTCTTTGCATTGAATCCTAGCTTCCATACTTCTGACCATTCCTCCAACCTTGCCAAGTCCCTTTTCATCCTTTCTCACCTCCTTGTGTATCAACCCTGTTGCGATCTTTGTGTCATCTGCAAAAGGCATACTTTTCCTTCCAGTCCTCTGCAATGTCACTGATGAAGACATTAAAAGGACTGGACCCAATACTGAACCCCTGCGGCACCCAGTAACCCCTTTCTTCCAGAGGACTCCATTTACAATTACCTTCTGTGTCCTGTTGTCCAGCCAATGTTTTACCAGGCTACCACCCTGGGACCCACTCCCAGGCTGGTTAATTTGACTAGTAATCTTTTGTATGGGACTGTGTCAAATGCCTTGCTAAAGTTCAGGTAGGCCATGTCCACAGCCCCTCCTGGTCTACTACTTTGGTCACCCAGTCAAAGAAATCTATTAGATCGTCTGACATGACCTTCCCACTGTGAACCCATGCTGCCTTGGGTCCTGTGCTCCACTGGCTTCTAGGTACTCAACTATTCTTTCCTTCAGAAGTGACTCCATCACTTTCCCTACCACAGAGGTCAGACTAACAGGTCTGTAGTTTCCTGCCTCTGTCTTGGTCCCACTTTTGTGAAGGGGAATCACATCTGCCTTCCTCCAGTCCTCAGGTACCACACCATCCTCCCATGATTTATTAAAAAGAGTAGCCAGTGGTTTCACTAGTTCCTCCCTTAATTCTTTTAGAATTCTGGGGTGAATTCCATCAGGACCCATTGCTTTGTCCACCTTCAGTTTTAGGAGTTCTTGCAGAACCCTTTCTTCTGTGAAAGGACTGGAATCAACCCCCCTATCAAGAGTGCTTCTGTTAATTGGATTAGGCACTTCCCCCTCCTCTTTTGTGAATACTGAGCAGAAATATTCATTCAGTATTCCTGCTTTTTCACTGTCCCCCTCTGCCCACCCACCGTTCATTCTATTCAGCCTCACTATCCCTCCCTTTGTCTTTCTACGCTCGCTGATGTACCTATAAAAGGTTTTATCCCCCTTCTTAACTGAGTTGGCTGTCTTTTCCTCAGTCTGAGCCTTTGCTATTCTGACTTCCCTCCCTGCTTCCTTCTGCCTTAACTGGTACAGCTCTCTGTCCTGCTCCTTCTGTGTTTCCTTATACTTCCAGAATGCTATCTTTTTCTTCCTGACTTTCACAGCCACCTCTTTTGAGAACCATAGTGGCTTTTTCTTTCATTTTGATTTATTTATTTGCTTCACACAAAGGCTTGTTGCCTCTGTGATGGCAGTTTGATAATTCCCATTGTTGCTCCACACCTCCTTCTAGCCTGTTTGCTAGTGCTTTTCTGAGGCACTCTCCCATCTTGCCAAAGTCAGCGCTCCTAAAGTCCAGTACCCTCACTTTTGTATGGCTTGACTCTGTAGCTGAGTTTAACATGAACCACACTGTTTGATGGTCACTTGTCCCCAGATGGCAACCCACTTCTTGAAAAAATTGCCTCTTTCATCACTGCTGTAATTAGTTCCAAAAGGAAAAGACTTTTAGCCTCAAAACCCAGGAATGGCAATATTGGAAATTAATTTTTGTAGCAGAGATATAGCACTTTATACTGTTTCTCATCTTTGGCGTGTTACAATGTATGTTTAACTATATTAAGAGTACACATTATGAATTAACTCTTGTAGTAGAGAGATACACTATCCTGTATTGTTAATCATTCTCGATCCAACATTACGAATGTGTATTTATGTTGTGTTCTTTCTATATACAGAGGCTGTAATGCGTGTAATAATCTGGATCACAGCACAGAGCTTGTTTAATGAATTTGCTACTGTTTTTATGCACATTCTTTTATGTTTGTATACCGTTGTAAAGTCAAAGACATTTGTCAAAGTCAAATCTTATTCATAAAATGTGCTTTTCCAAAACAAAGTGCTTGTACATTACAATGCTAAAACTCTTCAAATTAAAATCCCAGATCATATCATTCCAGTTCAGTGTGAAAATCAAGTCAGGTCAGGAAATGCTAGTTCAAATAAATGGGTCTTCAGTGCAGACTTAAAGTACTCAGTGGACAGGCACTCTCTCACCCCGATGAGGTAGATAGTTCTACAGGGTCAGGGCCATAAAAGCAAATGCTCTGGCCCCCGAGGTCTTCAAACGGACCTTGGGAACCTCTAGCAATCCCTCATCAGCAGAATGGAGCAGGTGGATGGGGTGGTGGGGACAGAGGAGGTCTTGCAAATAATGCGGTCCCTGTTTGTGTAGGGCCTTATAGGTGACCTTGAAGGCGATTCTCCACCACACGCTGGCAGTCAGTACAGTTCATAGAGCACAGGCATAATATGACTGGCTCTTGATAAGCCAGTCAACAGCCTGGCTGCTGCCTTCTGCACCAGCTGCAGGTGGCGGATATCCACCCCCAAAAGCCATAGGTATAGAGCATTGCAATAGTCAAGGCAGGTAGACACAAAGGCGTAGGTCAGCGTTGGTAGGTCCTCTGGCAGAACAAGGTTTTTATCTGGGCGATGTTCCTCAGGTGGTAGAACGAGGTCTTGATAATGGCTGACACATGAGCTTTAGGTGTCGGCTCACAGTCAAGTACAATGCCCAGGTTAGGCAGGTTGTCTTGGAAGAACAATAAACTATTAATTGCTCGACTCTCCCCTGCAGAATTGCATACTCCCAGACCTACAGAGACCCAGAGGCACATATGCTCATGCAGCAATTCCAACTTCTGAACTGCCTTCACCCAGGGGACTGCTGCTTGTGCCACACAGTGCACCTGGATGGCCTGCCACCCTGCCGGGGTCCCAACCAAACATTCCCAACATGGACCTTTTCCTGTCTCCACAGGCTGCCATACAGGAGCTCAAATACTGCTTAGGCCACTGACCATGGGAAAAGGGGTAGTTTGTCACCACTACACCCTCAACAGTTCAGACTGCCGCCTCTGAACCACGCTCTGGGCCCCATTTGACAGAGCAGGCCTGTCCACAGGAAACGTACTGGCTCCCAAGCTGAAACTCACCCATGGATGAGATTAATTTACAACACAGGGCCAATGCTTGTTGCTTACCCTACCATGGTGCTAAGATTACTGTCCGGGCCACCATCTTGCTTGATTTCTTCAAGGCTCCAGCTTCCAGCTGCACCAAAGGCCCCAAACCAGGCTCCACTGCTCCCCCTCTTAGCTTACTAGGCAACTGGACAGGTGCTTCCACATAGTGCGAGTCTTCCAGGGAGGAGGGCCAGGGTGGCAAGCAGCCCACCCCGGCCCTGCCATGGCCCTCCGGCTGAACTTGTAGGCTGACTCCCACTCTCTCTTCTCCTCTTCTGGTATGATCTTCCCAGCGGTGCCAACAACCCTTCTACTGTATAGGACCCCACCCACAGGCAGCAAGCAGGCTTACATCCATACCTGCTAGCACTATTGCACACACTCTTTGTCTCTCTCTCTCTCTCTGCCTAGCTACACCTAGTAACCTAAATTATTTTATTCATTTATTTAGTTTTTGTTGACTGGGTAAGTGCACTAGACAAATTCTGCCTATTTTCAGGCACTACCCATGGGTAGGGGGATACAGATGACTGCCAACTGACCTTGAGCCAGATTAAGCTGTTGGTGGTACTTTTAGTGAACTAGTAAGTTCCCAAAGGATACTTACATAAGATTAAAGAAAAACAGTCACCAATTGTTTTAGATCATAGAAACACAGAAACATAGACTTTGATGGCAGATAAGGACCGCTTGGCCCACCTAGTCTGCCCATTTCCCTACCTACAGGATAGGCGGCAGATCCTAGTTAACCAACAGCCTATTTCTTCCTACCCCCCACAAGAATTGTCTTATGTCTGTCCCATGCATTCTTGAATTCCCACACAATTTTAGACCCCACAACCTCTTCAGGAAGGCTGTTCCATGCATCCACTAACCTCTCTGTGGAAAAATACTTCCCCACATTGCCCCTGGACACCCCCCATCTTTAAATTGTGTCCCCTTGTTCTTGCACGTCTCTTTTTCTGAAAGATGCTACCCTCTTGGACTTTGTTGATTCCACTGAGGTACTTAAAAGTTTCTATCATGTCCCCCTTCTCCCTCCTTTCCTCAAGGGTATACATATTAAGCTCCTTTAGTCTCTCCTCATACCCAACCATCGGTCAGTGCTGGATCCCCACTACTGCAGCTCTCACAGCTGCTCAGTGACTGTTCAGGCAGATAAATGTCCATTCATTTGGTATTTTGTATAGGTTAATGCTTGATTTTTCTTGTATGTATCTGCCATTTCTGTTTACCTTTCAAGCCTCTTCAATGAGCCTATGTCTGCATTTTAAATATACATAGAAGTTTGTCTTTGTTTGCAGGTCTCTCTCACTCAACCAGCAGCTCAGCATTTAAACAACCTCAGAACATTCAGGACCGATCTCGTTGATGCAGTTCCAAACTTGGAATGTTTGTTCAGGAGATGGTCACAAAAAGCAGAACTGTCCCTGATGTTAAATGAATATGGCTAGGAGGACTCCAAGCATTTTAGTTTTGTAGTATTCGCTCCCATTTGGTCTTGGGGACGGAGAGAGAGAGTGTCCTGTGGAAACTCAGATTCAGCATCCCAAATCTACTATTACTGGAGCAGGAGGAGGTGGGGTGTGGGAGCCACCTGTGTAAACTCAGATTCAGCATCCCAAATCTACGGTTGCTGCAGCAGGAGGAGGAGGTGGAAAGGGAACACAAACAACACTCTTTAAGTGCTTGCATTGGGGAAAAAAAAAAAGGAAAACAAGCTAACAGAAGAAGCCTAACAGAGATCACAACAGGCACTTCCTGAGTCCTCGCCTCAGGAAAGAGAGACCTAGGCTGGAGATCGTGCATCACAGGGTGACAAAAATGATTCAGAGCCAACAGGGCAGGTCCTATGAGGAGAGCTTCAAGGTACTGCACATATACTTGCTGGAGATCAGAATGGAGAGGGGAGCTATGACAGAGACCTTCAGGTCCTGAAAGGAATTAACAAAGTGAACTGTGGGGAACTATATTGCTTGAATACTAGCTCATGGTCAAATGGACATGAATGACAGCTTGTAGAAGGAAGTTTCAGGAGGGACTTGAGGAAGTATTATTTTACAGAAAGGGTGGTGGAGCCATAGAACGGTCTACCAGCCAAAGTGGTAGGTGCAAAAACTGTTAGTGGTTTCCACCATGCTGGGGACAGAATGAAGGGTGGAGTGCTTGCTCGGGGTTGCAAAAACTGGTAGAATGGGGGGGAGTTTGGGAGGGTTTGGATCATGGAGGGATAGTAGGTCCCAGGGCTAAATAGGGAACTCAGGCAGATTGGATGAACCAAGGGTCTTTTTCTGCCATCATTGTCTGTGTTCTACGTTTCAAAACTGAATGGCAACAGCAGCTGGAACTAGAAAGGTAGTGCAAATGTTTATGAGTCGGCAGATAAAGGCAAATGGAATATGCAGTCACTCACAATGTCATCGTGCTGGTGTGTGTATTGTGGGTGGTCTCAAATGTGCTGAGCATCATGGGTGGTCCTTCTGCAGCAAAGGCTTCTTCTCAACCCAAGGAAATGTTCTTTTCATGGAAAAATCAACATATTATTGCAAACCAAGCAGCAAAAATAGTAGAATAGTATAACAAACACATTTACTGACACATGTAATGAAATGTGGTGAATTAAAAAAAATTACCATCTTGTCACTTTAAAGAGCCATTGACGCCCCCAGGATAACTTTGAAAAGCATAATATTTGGACTCAATGTAGCTTATATATCTCATTAGCTCTGTTTTCCCACCTCCTTATAATTTATTACTGAGGTGGGTCATTTGCATGAAAACAGAATCTTTGTTCCTTGAGGGTTCATCAGCTCCTACCGCTTCTTCCCAAGCTGATGTCATAATACTCTGCTCATGGCATCACAGTTATTCCCATGGCAACCAACTGTGATGTCACAATAGAGCATTATGATTTCAAGTAAGGAAAAGGCTGCAGGGCAGATGCGCTCAAATGGATATTGTTTTGTGGGAACTCCCTCAGTAATAAATATGGGGGAGGAGAAATCTATAGAAGGTAAATCCAATACAGGCTGAACTATGTCTAAATATTGTGTTTTCCAAAGTTTTACCAGAGGTGCTCTTTAAAGCAGACAATGTGCTTTTAAAGATTAAGCAATCCCTTCATCTTGCTCCTCCCATTCTGCTGCATGCTATGAATATTAATAAGTTGTTTAATTACAATGATGTAGGGGGACACATTTCAGAGAGAGACAGGAAGTGCACCTTAACCTCTAAAAGCTACGAGGGACATGAATTCAGAGCTGAGTGGGCGGGGAGTTATAAAGTGACCTGGTATTCTGTGGATAGATAGCCTTTGTTCTTTTAATCCCAAACTCTGAAGCGCAGTAACTGCTTGAGTTTCTGAACAGTGCAGTTTGTGGTGTTGTAGGCTGAAACAGAGGATCATGAAGCTGGAGGTAAGGAACGCTGAGCTGCTGTGTAAACAAACCTAAAGGAAATGCAAACAAAACTAAAATGAAGTCCATTTGAAATGCCAGTGTATGGTGACTCTCATACCTTACTTGCATTAGCTCTTTAGGAGGACTGAACTAGATATTCCACCTCTGTCTGTTGACATCAAGTAAAGAGATGGGGTTGTACTAGGAAGTGAGTGAAGGGCAATGTACTGTGAAGTCAAAGTCAGAGAATAAAGTCTGGCTGTGTTCATGTTACTATTGAGTTCTGAGTTTTATTATCAATATTCAGGAGTAAAATTACGTTTCACCTTCATAATAAAACGTACTTATAGATGCATGCAGAAAATCAATTATAGGAAAGTTTCACACATAAAACTAAAAATGAAACACTGTGACAGGTTTATTTCTTTTTAAATGTGTAGGACTAGAACGGTGGGGGGGGGGGCATTTTGAGGAGTGACCCACTTGCATGCATAAATCATTTACTGTAGTACAAAAGGATAAATACATAACATTACTTGATAAAAAGTACATTAGGCTGTCAGAGTTAGTCAGCAAATACTTGTTAAAACATGTATATTTCACGATAATAGATACGAGTGTAACTCCCCTCTTGCTAGCAGTTGGGGACTAATTGATCAACTCGGCTGGTCCAGACTATCCCTCTGTGTGGTACAAAGTCAATGTGCATGCCACTGCTTTAGGCCCTTAAAGGACATCTAAATAGGGAATTTGTGGGGGGTCCATCATTTTACCAACCCTTCCATACAAATGTAGCCTAGGAACAGCTGTAATAGATGATGTAAATATTCACCTTAGTTTTTTTTGGCTTGCTCTGTTAATGCCCCCTTGCACTGGCAATGCCCATTTTAAGTCCATCCTCTTAACCCCATTGTAACCCCCCCCACGGGTGGGGCTTACCTGAATTGCCTTGGATGCTCCTTTGCCTGCCCATCTCCACATGTGTTGCTCCACCCTCCCATAGTCCCACCAGTTCAGGGTCCTGTTTCTTCCTTTGTTTGCTCCTGCAAGACCCATGAGCTCAAGCTCTGTGTAGGGGACAAGAGAAGTATGTAGAAGTAAGCCACCTGCCTTGCAGTTTGTAAATGCCACATGGCATAGTGCGCGGCTGTTGAGCAGGATGCCTGTTCAAATATGCAAGCTGGCTGTGGCCAGATCAAATGTCTGTAAGTGCTACAGAGTTCAAAAGTTAAAGCCACGGTGGCAGCCCTGCAGACTGTTCCCTTTTGTGTGCCGGACTCCAGGGAGGCTAATTGGGCTCTGTAGACATGCAGGAGGGGGTAGATAAACCAGGGATTGAACTGTTTCAGATAATAAATGGGCTCCTGCCCCTTTAAAGCAGCCAAGGCTGCCATATGAATGAACAGCCCTGCCTGCTGTCTGGGGACAGTATATTTTCAAACCTTATCAAATGTTGTAAACTGGTTCAATAGCTATCTGACTGATGGGTCTCAATATGTGAAATTCAACTCCACCCTGTCTGACAAACTTACTATCAGCATTGGTATAACTCAAGGGTCTATCTTAGGTCCTCTACTTTTCTCAATTTTTATGAACAGTATCACCTCAAATCTCCTTAAAACTTCCTCTTTATTATATGCAGATGATATTGTACTGTATACCAGTTCCAATAGTATAGAGGACATAAACTCTAGGCTTTCTAATGACTTTCAGTTTATTCAACAGTGGCTAGCAAATCACAAACTTATCCTAAATAACACTAAGACCCAAGCTATGCTATTTGGCTCCAAGCCCTAACTCAAACACTCCCAAGGACACTTCAGTGTCTCCTCCCTAGATGGCTCATCTGTTGGGGTGGTAAACTCCTTCAAATACTTAGGGGTCCCTCTTGACCCATCACTAAGTTTCAACCTCCATATTCAATCTACTTGTAAACATGTCAACTCTAAACTAGGCATCGCCTACCGTACGAGCTATGCGCTCATCCCCTTAGCCAGGCTTGCTATTGCCCGTGGGATACTACTTCCCTCACTCACCTATGGGGTTGCCACTTACATCTCTGCCTGCAACTCAAGTCTACAAAAGTGGGATGTTACTTATAATAATATCTGTCACTTTGCATCCTTCTCCCCCTGGCTGAAACATCATTGTCTCCTCTGCTCTGATCTGGGATGGCTTCCTCCCAAAGAGCTTAGGTATTATGCTCTTGGATCCATTACTGATAACATCATCAGATCCAGTTCACCTAAACCTCTCGCCAGTCTCTTTCTGTACCAGAAAACCAGCTATGCCTTGCGCTCTGCTGACCATGCCCCTGTTTTTGTTCCAAGACATCGTACTTTCAAAGGTGGTCATGCCTTTGCTTGTCATGCACCCCTTTTCTGGAACACTCTCCCACTAACCCTACATCAAATTGCTTCCCACATCTCCTTCAAAAAAGAACTACGCCACTATCTCTTCTATTCCTATGTCTGCTCCTATTTCAAACCGCCCTAGCCCTCACTTCCCCAATCCAACCCCTCTCCTCTGTTTCCATTGGATCCTGAGGTCCATTCCAACAGAGAGCACTTCTCCTTCCAATTCTCACTGCCTAACCTCTCTTACCTTATTACTACTTGCTCTCCCTGAGCTCTATTGCTTATTGCTTGTATACTGCTCAGATACTTTAATAATGACCCGACTGTATTTTGTTACATGTTAACCTAATTGATGTATTGTTTGTCTTTTTTACCGCTGTTAACTGCTCAAACGCTTACATGTCATTTGTAGTATTGTACATATATTTTCTCCTGAAGTATGTCTCTGTACCCTCCCGGGTCGTGCCTGAAAATAGTCTTGCTGGCTAGTGCACCTACCTGGTTAACAAAAACTAAATAAATAAAATAAAATTTTGGCAGCAGCAACAGACGGGGGAAGACAAATACATGCCCCACTCTGCCAGCAGATGATAGGGCAGAGGGGCAACCAAAAGACTGTGGGCACAAATAAGTTTAAAAATCAAATGCTCATATTTCATAAAAAAGCTTGAATTCCCTTGCATTCATATCCCCGTGTCATGATTAGTGTTTCCTGAAAATATGCTGTTTAGTTTTTTGGTTTTCTTTAAATCAGCATCTGTTAATGTGCTCTGTTAAAGCCTCCAGTTACTGAACTGGAAACAGTGAAGATCTTTCTGTCCCTGTCGGTGAGCAGTGGTATCACACTTGTCCAGCCTGTTGCTTCAGCAATTAAATCCCTGATTGACTGAATAAGCTGTTGTAGTTCCTAGTTAAAGCAGTCTGTAGAGTTAATTGTTTTCACTTAAAGTTTGTTACTAACCCATCTAGTTTGTATTTTGAGAGATTAACTTAAAATATTTCTGTTCTCATAAACAGTTGATCATTTGGGCTTCAGTGCTGAACTGAAGTGGTATGAATGAATGTCTGTGAGAAATCACCTTGTCTGTATCACAGAAGTCTGTTCTCTGTCATCAAAACTATGCATTCTATTCTGGCTATATAACGCAGGGTTGTTTAATGGATATAAAATCTACATTCCATTAATTCATAGAAGTAGCGTGACTTGGATGTAGCCTCAATAAATATGTCCATGTGATAACAATGTTGTTTTCATGTCAGATTGACAAACGTGTGTCTGCTACGCTGCTATTTCAGGAACATGTACTGTATGAACTCATAAAATTCATTTCTTTGAGGATTTCTGTGTGAAAATACGTCATGTATGTGTATAACTAGAAATACTATATGGCATCCTGATGCCCCTTTCTCCTGCCCGACAGTTGGGGCAGCAGCTCTCTGCTTCCCCTTTCCCCTACCCCAAAAGCCTCCTGTCCTCATATGAGGCTGCTGCAACCTGCTGCCCACTGTCGTCTCCACACAGTCAGGGCTGCTGCACCTTACTGCCTCCTGCACAAACAGTTTAGGCTGCTGCACCCTGGTACCCCCACCCCCTTATAACACAAGATGAAAGCATTTTTTGTATTTTCTTTTGTTAGTTTTGGGCAGGGTACCAAAGGATCTGCCTCTAGTGGCAAGGAGCAGCATGGTGCAACAACTCTAACTGTGGGGGCAAGAGGTGCTACAGTGCAGCAGGGCACAGTGGTGTCAGGGGACAGAGGACAGCATGGTGCAACAACTCTAACTGGGAAGGCAAGAGGTGCTACAGTGCAGCAGGGCACAGTGGTGTCAGGGTACAGAGGACAGCATGGTGCAACAACTCTAACTGGGGGGGCAAGAGGTACTGCAGTGCAGCAGGGCACAGTGTTGTCAGGGGACAGAGGACAGCATGGTGCAACAACTCTAACTGTGGGGGCAAGAGGTGCTACAGTGCAGCAGGGCACAGTGGTGTCAGGGGACAGAGGACAGCATGGTGCAACAACTCTAACTGGGAAGGCAAGAGGTGCTACAGTGCAGCAGGGCACAGTGGTGTCAGGGGACAGAAGACAGCATGGTGCAACAACTCTAACTGGGAAGGCAAGAGGTGCTACAGTGCAGCAGGGCACAGTGGTGTCAGGGGACAGAGGACAGCATGGTGCAACAACTCTAACTGGGAAGGCAAGAGGTGCTACAGTGCAGCAGGGCACAGTGGTGTCAGGGGACAGAGGACAGCATGGTGCAACAACTCTAACTGTGGGGGCAAGAGGTGCTACAGTGCAGCAGGGCACAGTGGTGTCAGGGGACAGAGGACAGCATGGTGCAACAACTCTAACTGTGGGGGCAAGAGGTGCTACAGTGCAGCAGGGCACAGTGGTGTCAGGGGACAGAGGACAGCATGGTGCAACAACTCTAACTGTGGGGGCAAGAGGTGCTACAGTGCAGCAGGGCACAGTGGTGTCAGGGGACAGAGGACAGCATGGTGCAACAACTCTAACTGGGAAGGCAAGAGGTGCTACAGTGCAGCAGGGCACAGTGGTGTCAGGGAACAGAGGACAGCATGGTGCAACAACTCTAACTGGAAGGCAAGAGGTGCTACAGTGCAGCAGGGCACAGTGGTGTCAGGGGACAGAGGACAGCATGGTGCAACAACTCTAACTGGGAAGGCAAGAGGTGCTACAGTGCAGCAGGGCACAGTGGTGTCAGGGGACAGAGGACAGCATGGTGCAACAACTCTAACTGGGAAGGCAAGAGGTGCTACAGTGCAGCAGGGCACAGTGGTGTCAGGGGACAGAGGACAGCATGGTGCAACAACTCTAACTGGGAAGGCAAGAGGTGCTACAGTGCAGCAGGGCACAGTGGTGTCAGGGGACAGAGGACAGCATGGTGCAGAAGCCTTGACAGTGGTGCAGGACACAGTGAGGCATCAGGATACAGCAGTCCTGACTGTGTGACAGGGTTCACATAGTGCAGCAGCCCTGCCCATTTTAGGCAATGAAAGTGGGTAGCAGGGTGCAGCAAAAGCCCCACCTTTGGCTTACAAACTGTTCAGAAGGGATAGAGAGGGTAAGAAGGGGGGAGGAGCTGCTTTATAATTCAGGGAAGGCATAAGTGTAACTGAAGGACAAGAGGAGAACGGGGAGACTGAGTTACTGGGGGTAATGCTAGGCAGGAGGACGGGAGAATCATTGTGACTGGGGTGGTATACAGCCCACCTACGCAAGGAGAGGAGGGTGATCAATGGCTAATTCAGGCAGCAACAAGGCTAGCCCTAAAAAGAGAACTACTGCTGGTAGGGGACCTAAACCTCCCAGATATAGAATGGGAAATCCCAAATGTAGCATCGTCAAGGAGCAGAGAGATACTAGCTACACTTCAGGGGGTATTCCTTCAACAACTAGTCAGGGAGCCGACAAGGGGCAACAACCCGCTGGATGTGGTCCTGACAAACGGGGAGATTGTGGAGGGGGTGCCGGTGGGAGACGCCTTGGGCAACAGCGACCACAGCATGGTAACGTTCAGGGTCAGGGCAGGGAGGGAGACAAGTAAAACCAATAGTACAGTCATGGACTTCAGATGTACAGACTTTGACAAGATGAGAAGGATCGTAAGGGAGATAATGAAGGGTACAGAGAATATAGGGGCAGTGGAGGAGTTATGGCAAGCTATCAAGGAAGGGGTACAGAAAGCTGTGGAAATGAGTATAAAAAAGGTTAGGAAGAGCAAAAGGTGGAGGAGACCGCTTTGGTTTACAAAGGAGGTTGTGGGGGCAGTCAGGGGAAGGAGGAGGGTTTTCAGAAAATTTAAGAGGACACTCAGTAAGGAAGATAAGGAAGAGAATAGGGAAAAGAGTTTGGCAGGGAAGATGTTCAGAAGGGCAAAAGCAGATACTGAGGAGAAAATAGCAAAAATGGTTGAAAGGTGGGATAAAACCATTTTCAGATATGTGAGGGAGAGAAGGGCAAGGCAGGGGACTACTACGCTGAGGGGGGAGGGAGAAATAAAATTGGGAAGAGACTGTGAAGAGGCAGAGTTATTAAATAAGTACTTTAGCTCAGTATTCATGGAGGAGGACGGGAGGGGACCTGAGCTAAAGTCAAAGGGGAAGGAGGGCAAATGGGTGGATCTGAGCCCATTCACTGTGTATAGGGTTAGGGCAGAGATAGATAGATTGGGGGTGGACAAGGCAATAGAGCCTGACGGGTTACACCCCAGGGTGATCAGGGAATTGTAGAAGGAGTTGGCCGCACACTTGACAGGTTCTTCAACTTGTCCCTGGATACTGGGAGAGTGCTGGAGGACTGGAAGAGGGCAGACATAGTGCCTTTACGCAAGGGCGGTAGTGCGGAGGTGAAGAGGAACTACCAACCTGTCAGCCTCACGTCAGTGGTGGGGAACGTAATGGAGGCATTAATCAAGGAGAGGGTGGTGAATTACCTGGAGAAGAGTGGCTTGCAGGACAGCAGACAGCATGGCTTCATGAAGGGGAAGTCTTGCCATACAAACCTAATTCAGTTCTTTGATTGGGTGACTCAGGTGATTGACGTGGGGGCGGTGGACGTGGCTTATCTGGACTTCAGTAAGGCCTTTGACACTGTCCCCCATAGGCAGCTGGTGAGTAAGATGGAAAGCCTGGGGTTGGGTGGGAAAATAACAAGCTTGGTGGAGGCCTGGCTGTCAGGATGAATTCAGAGGGTGGTGCTAAACGGGGTGCACTTCGGGATGATGAGGGTGAAATGTGGAGTGCCACAGGGGTCAGTTTTGGGTCCACTTCTCTTCAACATCTACATCAGTGATATTGCTGAGGGTTTGAGGGGGAGGGTGTGCCTATTTGCTGATGATACAAAAATATGCAATAGGGTGGACACTCCAGGGGGTGGAGGACATGAGGGAGGACTTAAAGATGCTTGAAAAATGGTCTGGGACACGGCAGCTGAAATTTAATGCCAAGAAGTGCGTTGTGATGCACTTGGGGAGTAGGAACAGAAGAGCAGAGTACACCCTAGGTGGGGATGAAATTAAAGTAACAGAACAGGAGAGGGATCTGGGGATCATAGTCTCCTCAAACCTTAAGGTAGGAATCCAATGTAGCCAGGCAGCGGGAAAGGCCAGTGGAATGCTGGCATGCATAGGCAGGGGCATTATTAGCAGAAAGAGGGAGGTAAGCCCATTTAAAAGCCATGGTGAGGTTGCACCTGTAGTATGGGGTTAATTTCTGGAGGCTTCGTCCCCACAAGGATATTGATGCATTTGGAGAGGGTTCAGAGAAGGGCAACCAAGATGGTACAGGGTATGCAGTGAAAGTCATATGAGCAGAGGTATAAGGAGCTGTATCTGTACACGCTGGAGGGAAAGGGGAGACATGATTGAAACTTTTAAATATGTAAAGGGGCTCAATAAAGTAGGAGAAGAGTGATTACTTAAGAGGAAGGAGGGGGTCAAAACTAGAGGGCACAACCTGAGACTGCAAGAAAAAAGATACAGGGGCAATGTGAGAGGGCATTTCTTCACAGAGAGGGTGGTGGAGCCCTGGAACAGACTACCAGACAAAGTGGTGGGGGCTAAATCGGTGGAAGAATTTAAGAGGGCATGGGAAAAGCATTTGGGGCTGAGTATCGGAGGGGAGGGTGGGGGCTGGTAGGGAGGTGTAGGGGGGGATAAAAAGGCAGATTAGATGGGCCGGTATGGTCCTTTTCTGCCATCAAGCTTCTATGATTCTATGGTGGCCTGGGGCAGCATGGTGCAACAGCCCAAACTGTGAAGACAGAGGCCCTGGGACTCTAGGGCTTAGCAGAGCACAGCAGCCCTGTCTGTGGAGACAGGAAAAGGGTGCAGTAGTGTGCATTGGCCCTAACTATGGGGTGGGGGACAGAAGGAAGCAAAGTGCAGCAGCCTCAACTGAGAGGAAGGAGATAGGGGCATCAGGATGCCATATAGTATTTCTAGTTATACACATACGTGATGTCTTTTCACACACAACCCCACAAAGAACTGAATTCTATGAATTCATACAGTACATGTTCATGAAATAGCAGAGTGTGGCAGACACTTGTTTGTCAGTTTGACATAAAAACAAAATTGTTCTCACATGAACATATTTATTAAGGCTACATCAAAGTCACACTGCTTCTATGAATTAACGGAATGCTGATTTATTTTATATCCATTAAACAACCCTGCATTATAGGGCCAGAATAGAATGCATAGTTTTGGTAACAGAGAACTGACATCTGTGATACAGACAAGGTCATTTCTCACAGACATTTGTTCATACCACTTCAGTTCAGCACTGAACCCCAAATGATCAATGTTTTATGAGAACAGAATGATTTTAAGCTAATCTCTCTAAACACAAACCAGATGGGTTAGTAACAAACTGAGTGGAAACATTAGCTCTGCAGACTCCTCCAACTAGGAACTGCAACAGCTTATTCAGTCATCAGGGATTTAATTGCTGAAGCAGCAGGCTGGACAAGTATGATGTCATTGCTCACTGACTGGGACAGAAACATCTTCACTATTTCTTCACTGTTTTCAGTTACTGCAGAGCACAATAGCAGATGCTGATTTAAAGAAAACCACAAAACCAAACAGCATGATATTTTCAGGAAAAACTAATCATGGCACAGGGACATGAATTCAAGTGAATTCAAGCTTTTTATGAAATATGTGTGCATCTGATCTTTAAAACTATTTTGCTGGCTGCAACAAGCCCTTGAAGTTGGGACTATGTATACACTGTTTTGTCTGCCGAGGTCTATGTTGCCTCTGACCCCCAAGCCAGCAAATCAGTATTTGAGGAGCCTAAGGACCTGCAGCTGTGGTTTCTCAGAAGGGAGTAAGGACATTGTCCTAGCACCCAAATTGCCAGCCAGTTGGACCTCAAAGGGACCTAATGATTATCAATGTTTTGGACTGACCACTGTGGCAACCAGTCAGATGCTGACATTTTCCCCTGAAACCCCAGGGACAGTTACAGCTCAGGGCAGTTGGTGGTGGAGGCTGTCCAAGTGCAGAGGGGAGCCATGTGTGAGTGAGAGAGACAGTTGGGACATCAGTCCATGGCTTCCACTGCCAAAGGCAGCGAGACTTGTGAAAGTCTGTCCTCATCTGGAAAGCCAGAGTGTGAGGGAGGAGCGAAGTCCTCAGGCTGAAAAGAGGGCTGATCTGTATCTGCCAGAAACTGAAATAGTGGCATGTGACCTGCAGCAGAGTGGGAAAAGCCTGTTGAGCCCCTGTTGCTTTTGGGAGCTGAGAAGCCACAAAAGCCTGGAAGCTGGACCACCATGTCAGAGATTGTTTGCTCCTCAGCCTGGAGGAGCTCAGATTCACCTGTGCCAGTGCTTGTGACCATGTCCAGGGAAACCACAGAGACTGTATCCTGTTCAGATGCCTCGGAGCCAGGGGGCCAGCCAACCCTTATCAAGTGAGTTGAATTGGGGAACAGGGAGCCACAAGTGTGTGCCTGAGTACTGGGGGTACTTTTGACCCATTTGGGGAATCGGACCATGGGGTCACTCCTGTGTCTGGGGTCCTTGGGAATCAGGAAGCTGCTGTGCAGTGCTCCTGTATCCTGGGTGAGAAGAGTCATGATAGAGAAGTGTCAGCCAGAAGAGCTGCATTCACAGAGGGTCCGGACAGAAGGTGACAAGCTTCAAGACCCTGCCACAGCCAAGACGGCTGCCCCTACTTGTACAGCTCAAGGACCCCAGCTCAACAGACTGCACTTGCGCTCATTGCCAGACCCTCTGAACTGAGTAACAGAACCATGAGTAAAACAGGGCCTGCCCTGACTTGGGGTGTTACATTAATGTTTTTGTGACAAGTTACAGTTTAATTTAAAATGCCCTAATGCTGGCCAGCCCAGGGCAATGTTCAGGCCTGCACTGTTCTGTGCCTGGGTACCAAAATAGACTATAAGGGACACTGATACTAGTGGGAGGTGGGCTAATTGGAATGTGCTGTTGTCGTCAGGAGGGAGGCACTGCTAATGTTCTATTTTCCGATTCCAGTTTTCTACCAAATTTGCTAACTGCCATTTATTTCTGATTCCCTTTCCCCTCTCCTCATTAATAAATGTTTCATTGTTATTGGTTAAAACTGTCTATGAACATAGTATTAGCTATAGTCAATAACTGCATGAGTAGTAAAATATTTAAGTTGGTAATCCATGTGTGGAGTGATTGGGGAGGTGGGTAGATAGAACATCCCAAGGGAGCTGTACCCTACAAATATTTGGCTCACTATACCTACTCTGGGTGGAAGCACCACATTATTACTTATTTCTGTTTAGTAAAGAACCCCCAGTTATGGTCAGAGCAGAGCCCAGACCCCTCAACCTGTATTGTGGCCATCAGGCAGGGGTAGTAGCCCATTGGTACATGGCGCTTGGGTTACACCATTACTCAGCTTTTCACAGGCTTACCAGTATTCCATTCCTCAAGGCTTGCCTCCTGTGGCAGGGGTAGTGGAGTTCCCCAACTCCCACCAAAATTCAAGATCAAGCTTGGAGGTGGTCCATGTCACTGGTGCAGGACCTGTGGGAGGCTGGGTCATCATCCTACTACTGGCTGGGTTTGTGGTGCTCCCCAACTCCCACTACACCTAAATTGGGAAGGTAAGAAAATCTTAAAAGACAGATTGGGACTATACATGGCAAGGGAGCTGGGTTTAAACTGCTAAGGGGGGGGAGGAAGAGCTGGGGAGGCCAGCAAACCTCCTCCCCCCAAAGGCAAAGATAGCAGAGAGGTTGGGGGATGAACAGACACAGGAAAAGGGGAGGAGGAAGGGGGGCAATACAAATTAACACAAAAAGCAAGGATATCGTGGGGACAAAGTGGGCGGTCATCTCACTGAATGCACGTAGTACTGGGAACAAAATGGCAGAATTGCAAGCCCTCCTGGCAGAGGGTGATGTAGATGTAGCAGCTATTACAGAGACTTGTGCCACAGCACTTCATGACTGGGACCTATACATCCCAGGGTATAAGCTATATAGAAAGGATAGAGTAACAGGAAAAGGGTGGAGGTGCATCTTATATCAAGGAGGGAATAGTGTGCACAAGGGAGGAGGAGCTGGGGGGGGACACTGAAACCCTGTGGTTACAACTCCAGAGTAATAGGGGCAGGAAAATCAGGTTGAGGGTCGTATATAGATCACTAGATCAGGGTGAAAAGTTGGTTGAAGAACTGTGTTCTCAGTTGAGGAATGCAGCGGGGAGAGGGGAGACTGTAGTGGCGGGGACTTCAACCTACCCAAAATAGACTGGGGCACTCCTGCCACATCCTGTGCAAGAAGCCAAGTAATACTTAAAGAGGAAAGATGACAACCACGCTGGGCCAGGCATTGACTTAGCTCTGCAGTGTTTTGTTTTATCGCTTTTATTTTAAGTTATTTTATTTATTGTAATATTTTCTGCGGCATTTATTGTGCTTGAAAATTGGGGCCATGTGCGTTGAACGATATTGCGGGATTTGCGTATAGTTGATCTTATTTCCCGGCTGGTCGGTAAACGCCAGTCGGTAAATGCTTTTGCCTGCTATCTCTTAGTTGGGATTGTTAAGGATTCCCCAGGATTTTGCTCCATCGGCGTTAGTAACCAGTGCAGTCGTGGCGTGCTGTGGACTCTGAGAACTGTATGTGGCACCAAGGTGACTTTGGCTGCCTAATTTTCTAATATTGGTGGAGAGAGTCGGCTGCTGTGGCGGCTGAGATTAGGACTGTTATGGGACTGTGGCCGGTGTGAGAGAGTCGTGGTCCTGGTGCTATAGGGGTAATGGTTTGTGCCCCCTTGGACTGGAATGCCTGTTTGAATCGGAGTGAGAGTCTGTAGACTGAGGGAAATTGTGAATATCGTGAACTTGTTGAGATATCCCTAAAGTCACTCTTTCTGGATACTGGGAACTGTTCGAGTAGGTTTGCTGCTGTGGACTAGAGAAGACGTGGTCAGTCGGACCGGCATATCCTGAGGATTAAACTGAGATGCCCTGGTAAAGAAGCTGTTCGGAGATGACTGCTCCACATTTCTTTTTGCTCTTTATTGATCTGGTGTTGTCTTTGCAGTATTTTACTACCTGTTTCAGGGCTCTGACTTTTTTATCTAATTTGTTGGCTATTCTGGGGATTTCGGGGGTTTCTGGCTCCCACAGGGTTGGGGAGAGGGGCCGGCCAGAGGACCAGTGTCCTGTTCTCCTCCTCCCCTAGATTTGCAGGGTGGTCAGTTGGAAGGGTGGCTCTGCCCACGGTCGTGGTGGTGTGCAATTAATCCTCTGAGATATTTCCTTTACTCTATAGCTTGAAGAAATTTGTGTGCCCTGAGAGAACTTTGGTTTAAATCTCTGAATCTGACTACCTGGGACTTGATCTTTGACTTGATCAGATATTTGTTCAGCATCTCGAACTCCTGAAAATGACTGATTGGAATTAATGTCTTCAGTTTTTGAGTCCTTGTGTTTCCTGGACAGCAAGCATTTTTTTTCTTTTTCTTTTTATGCCATCTTCAGTTCTGAGTTTTTCCCGTTGTTTTTATTTTATTTAGTTTTATATTATTTTTGGGAAATTAATTCCGGCAGTGACAGGGCTCAGTAACAATCTGTATTTTCACCCTCCTTTAGATAAGTGTGAGTGACTAATCTGGGGGTGGATTATCAAACTGTTTTCCTTTTATTTTCTTTGGTTTGTTTAGTTTATTTGCTTTTGTTATTTTTCTTCTGTTAATGATCTGTATTGACTGTCCTCCATTGAGATTTGTGAGAGACTTTTTTTTATTTTTTTTTTATTTATTTAAGAATCAGTTTACAACCTTTGAGCCAGAGGCTCGTTTCCAAAGGTACTTCGTCACATAAAGACATACATTGTGTTTTGGTTACATAGCAAAGATTTGCAAAACAATAGGCGTTCAACAGAGGCGCCACGTCACATTGTGGACAGACAAATACAAATTGGGGACACGGTACATGTAATTGATAACAGGTGTTCCACAAGTTGGTATCAAGTGAGCATTCTGGTAGGTAAACACTGAAACAGCTGGCACTGGCCAGGTTAAACATAGGCATGGTGTACAGGGAAGTGGTGGAGGGGATGGTTAGGTGGAGAGCTGCCCGGGGGGGGCATTGTCAAGAGAAGCAGAGGTGGAGGCTATGTTCAGAGACAGGAGCAGTTACGAGTGCTGAAGATGTGGTTCTGAAGTGTGGTTTTGAACGTGGAGATGGTGATGGCATTGGTGATGGTGGCAGGGAGAGAGTTAAACCAGGTTGGGGCTCTATAGCAGAAGGACCTCTGGCCACGACTGGTTCTAGATCTGGGGACCTTTAGAGTGGTCTTGTGGGAAGACCGTGTTGCAACAGTGGGAGGGCTCTGGTGGATGGATGCCGTTACCCCAGGGGCACTTCTCTGGAGGGCGACCTTTTGGGTTTTATTATTTTTTGTGGCATAATTTAGGTTATGTTACGTTAATAATTTGGTAGTCTTAGGTATTTAGTTGGGTGACAGGAGTTGAATCTCATAAGTGGTTGATTTTTAGGATTACGATATCCTGTTTTTAGATTGCTTAGTTTAGAGTGCTGGGCTAGGTTGTGAACTTATGAGATGTGTCCTCCTGTTACCCCCCCCCGGTCATGCGCTACTCAGCCTCCGCTCTTTGCTTCCTCCACCCTTTTCATACCCCTCCTTTGATTTTTTTTTTTTTTTTATCTATCAGCATTGTCAGGCTTTAGGTATTGTCCGCAGGAGGGAGAAAGGGGTGGGGGGGGTAAACAGTGGAGGCTGGAGGAGCGAGACTCTCTCATTAGGGTGGTTAAGCCCAGGAGATGCCCTGGGGCGAAGTGGAGCCTGGAGCATGGACCATCTTGTCTGGTCCCCATACCCAAGGGCACCATTGTTGGTGATGGGCAGGTAGCCAGGGCAGCCCAGGAGTTTTGTCCAACCCGGGCGCTGTTGTGCAATGCTAGATCTGTCCGGGAACAAGACTGCTGTGATTTCAGATCTTGTTGGCTCAACAGATCTTGTTGGCTCAATAGATCTGGCTTGCATTACTGAGACCTGGCTGGATGATAATGCGGGACCAATACTTGAGGCCGCAACTCCAGCCGGGTATACGGTGATGCATCGCCCGAGGTTGGACCGGAAGTGTTCCAGTTGAGGTGACCATCTCTTTTGAATGTGCTGTTGTGGCAGGTGTGGGCTATCGAATTGCTCTCATCTACCGTCCACCCGGAGATGGGAAGCAGTTCCTTAAGGAAGTAGCAGACTTCGTCGTCGACATGGCTTTTGAATCTCCCAGGATGATGGTCCTGGGTGATTTTAATGCCTGGATCGATGACGAACTCTTGCAATTTGGACAACACTTCCTTCAGTTAATGGATTCACTGGGCCTAACACAGGTGGTTACCACTGTTACACATAAAGGTGGCCATTCTCTTGATTTGGTCTTCCTCCTGGGGATCAAGGCTTCTGACGTGGGGGTGGAACCAGTCGGCTGGTCCCATCACTACACTGTGAGATTCAATTTTGGCACCCCACCTTGTAGGCCAACCCCTGTGGAGATGGTCAAGTACCACCCTTTGTGTAAAATTTCTTCCAATGGCCTTGCTGCGGTCCTTGACCTATCACAATTCCCTGTGCATTGCAGTGATCCAGAGGCATTGGTTGTGGCTATAATAATGCCATCACCTCTGCCCTGAATTCTATTGCTCCAGTTCGTGTGCGTTCTCTCTCCCTTTGACCTCGGGCTCCATGGTTTGATGGGGCCTTGAGGGAGTTGCGGCGACTTGGACGCAGGTTAGAACGTTGTTGGCGGAAATCTGGCCTGTATGCCGACCATCTTAGACTGTTAGAACACTATCAATTCTATGAGTCAGAAATTTCTTGTAAGAAGGTAGAGCTCCTTTTTGGGGAAATTTCTGCCGCTCAGAACCGACCAGCTCAGCTGTTCAGAACTGTGGACAGATTGTGCAACCCAACCTGTCTACAGCTCCACAGAGCATTTTCACAATTACAGTTTGATGAGCTTTCTCTGTTCTTTGCTGATAAGGTGGCTGACATTAGGTCAGAGATCCATTCGACACATTCTGTGTTGGTTGCTACTGGTCAAGATTTGGTCACCACCCCTTTGTTTTCCTGGAGTACCTTCGACCGCTCGGAAATCGTGGATGTTATGCGGATTGTCCAAGAGATGTGCCCTACCTGCTGTAGTTTAGATCCAGGCCCTACTTCCCTAGGTTTGGGGTGTGGGGAGTCCATTTTCTGGTTCTAGCACAGATAGTCTGGTGCTCCCTTAACTCGGATGAATATCCCTGTTCCTTGAAAGAGGCAGTGGTGACACCCTTGTTGAAGAAAGCTTCTTTGGACCGAGAATGTCTTGCCAACTACAGGCCTATCTCGAACCTCCCCTTTTTGGGGAAGGTGATCAAGAAAGTAGTGGTGGCCCAGCTGGAGAACCTCTTGACCATCCATAGCATCTATGAACCTCTCCAGTCAGGTTTTCGAAAGAGGCATAGTACCAAGACTGCACTGGTTCGGGTGCTCAGTGATCTTCTGATGGCGAGAGACCAGAGAAAACTGTCCATTTTGGTACTATTAGATCTGTCATCAGCATTTGACACCATTGACCATGGGGTCCTACTTGAGTGCCTGAGATGTATTTGTGGGCTTTCTGGGATTGTTCTCAGATGGTTCACTTCATACCTCACCGGAAGAACTCAGAGGGTAGTTTCAGGGTTTTTTTCCTCTGATCCCATCTCTCTGTTTTGTAGGGTTCCTCAGGGCTCTATATTGTCAGCCATGTTGTTTGCAGTGTACATGCTTCCCTTCGGAGACATTGTGAGACGATATGGGCTGAGGTTTCATTGTTATGCCAATGATACCCAGCTATACCTGTCCTTTGCACCCGACCAGGAAGGAGCTATCTCGGTATTTAACAGCTGTCTTAATGAAATCCAGGATTGGATGAGGTCCAGTTGGCTGAAATTGAACTCTGGGAAGATGGAGGTGTTGGTTTTGGATCCGGATCACCGGATAGGGGGACCTGGGGTCGGCTCCCCATCTGGACTGTTTTTTGGGGATGTCGAACTACAGGTCTCCAAATGGGTGTGATACCTGGGGGTGATATTAGATGCGGGGCTGACTCTTTGGTCCCAGGTGTCAGCGGTGGTTAAGTCATCTTTCTGCCATCCAAGAAACATCACTAGGATCAAGCACCTTGTTCCATCCGGTGATCTGCCAACCTTAGTCCATGCCTTTGTGACCTCACGTCTAGACTACTGCAACTCGCTTTACTTTGGGCTTCCAGGGGTTGATATCCGCCACTTGCAGCTGGTGCAGAATTCCGCAGCATGGGTGTTGGTGGGTACTCCCAGATCTTCTCAAATTACACCGGTGCTGCGGGAACTGCACTGGCTACCAGTTCAGTGGCAGATCACCTTCAGACTCGGATTACTGACTTTTAAAGCCCTGCATGATCTGGGCCCTGATTACCTGAAAGAACTCCTGATCCCTTACCACCCTGTGAGATCACTCCGCTCAGCTGACGAGGGGTTGCTAGAGATTCCAAGGGTGATTTTAAAATCTGATGGGGCCCGTGCTTTTATGTTTGCGGCCCCTTCCCTTTGGAATTCTCTACCCTGTCAGATTAGGGAGTGCACGACTGTGGGGAGTTTTAAAAAGGCTTTGAAATCTTTCCTTTGGGAAAAAGCTTATGGTCGTACTGTTTACTGATTTGATTCTGTTTGGTTTTATGATGTTGATTTTTGTATTTTAATCTTATTGTACTGCACCTTGATATTCGAAAGGTGCACAATAAATAAAGTATTATTATTATTATTATTATAATTAATACTAAATGCATGCAATCCAGGATGGCTTCTTGATACAGTATGTGATGAGTCCCACCAGAGGGGAAGCGCTCTTGGACTTGGTGCTCACTAATGGGGGAGTACATCATAGAGGCTGATGTTGGGGAGCCCCTGGATAGGCTTGACCACTACACAGTGTGGTTCAGGATAGACAAAGGTAAGGAAGACATCCCATCAAAGACTAGGATGCTGGACTTCAAACGTGCAAACTTTAGCAAGATGCCAGAAATGATTAGGGAAGACTTGGGGAGCACAGTGGAGGGAATGGGGGTGGAAAGACTATGGGTTACCATCAAGAAGACCATTTATAAAGCAACAAGCAGTTGCTTGAGAATGAGGGGCAAGAAAAGAGGGGCTAGACAACCAAGCTGGCTCAGTGGGGATGTTACTAGAGCAATGGTTCTTAGACTTTGTCACAGTGAGCCTCCCCAAATCCATGGAAAAGGTTCTGAGCCTCCCCCAAAAACTGAAATAATCTTGGGCCTCCCCAAGGAAAAATAACATGCTGTACTTTATGCAGCACACCATGAATAAATTGAAACCCCTTTGAGTACTTGGCTCACATTCAGTTCTTTGTCTTATACTGATGTGGAACCTTTGAAAAAGAGTTCTTGTGCTCAAAGGTGTTATCTGAATAACAAATAAATAAAATTAAGAAATATTATTATTCAGTTTATTGTAACCCCGCCCAGCCTATTTGCTCCACTATTTTCATTCTTGAACCATTGTTACCCTTTGTTGCAGTACCTTCATGGTTCAGACTACTTTCTCTGTTTCCTCTATGAAATTACCTTCAGACATACTTTGCCTCTCCCTTCCTTCCCTGCTGCTCAGCAACTTCTCTGGGGATACTTTGCTCCTTCCTGCTGTTGCTCTTAGCACTTCTATGCTCAACCCTTGTATTTGGGCTGTTCTACATCAGTTTACAAATTGATCAATGACCACCACTCATTATCAATTTATTGTTCATATTTGTTTGCACTATTGTTCATTGTGTATTTCTTGATTGTTTTGCAGTTACCTTTTGAAATATATTCACTACCTACCCTTCCCAGGGTACACCGAAATGAGCTTTGGCTCATTCACCTTCCCTTGTCACCTATTAATAAACAAATACATAAAATTCACCTACTATTGGCCTTTTTCAGTTTGCTTCATCTCTTCACACAAAATACATAAAACTCAAAATTTAAATACTGTACTTTTTCAGACTCGCTTGAGCCTCCCCTGGAACAGGTTGGGGCCTCCCCAGGGAGGCTGGCCTCACCAATTGAGAACCACTGTACTAGAGTAATAAGGGAAAAGAGAGCGACATACAGGAAAAGCAAAAGAACAGCTAGGGAAGAGAACATAAAGGAATTCAGAAGGCTAGCCAAACTGGCAAGTTAGGAAGTACAGAACGCCAAAGCACAGAAAGAGCTAAAAATAGCTAAGGGAATAAAGAGGGGGGGAGAAAGCCTTCTTCAACTACACAAAAGAAAAGAGAGATAGAAAAGATGGTATAGTCAGACTCAAGAAGGGATGATGATGATTGGGTCACAGATGGCAAGTCAAAAGCAGAAGTATTAAACCAATACTTCTGCTCTGTCTTCATGAAGGAGAAGGAGGGACCAATGCCAGAGGTGGGAAAAGTGAAGGAGGGAGCTGAGGAGGACCTAGTTGGAACCATAGGGATCGAGAAAATCAGAGAGGGGCTGATGGCACTGAAGGTGAATAAATCACCTGGGCTGGATGCGAAACACCCCAGGGTGCTCAGGGAGCTGGCTGATGAGCTGGCAGACCCACTAGCAGCCCTGTTGAATAGCTCCCTGGATTCGGGGGTGGTGCCAGCAGACTGCAGAACTGCGCAAGTGGTACTACTCTACAGAAGTGGACTGGGGAAGACTCCATCAACTACAGGCCAATCAGCCTGACTTTGCTAGTGTGTAAGCTTATGGAGACAATAGTTAAGGAGGGGTTGGTGAGGTATATGGAGGACAATTGTGTACAGGGCACTAAACACCATGGGTTTGTGGTGGGCAGATCGTGCCAAACTAACTTAGTGGAGTTCTTTGACTGGGTCACAAAGGCAGTAGACAAAGGGCAAGCAGTGGACATCATATACTGTACCTAGACTTTAGCAAAGTCTTCGATTTGGTGCCACATAGGAGACTAATGGCAAAACTGAGAGGAACAGGGTATGGAGAGAATAGCCAGATGGGTTGAAAATTGGTTTGGGGGGCAGAATACTGAAGGTGATGGTAGGGGGGAATCCTCTAGTGCAAAGGAGGTCACTAGTGGAGTTCCAGAGTGGTAAGTGTTGGGCCCAGTACTATTTAATGTCTTCATAGAAGACATAGGGGAAGGTGTCCAGGACAAAATGTGCTTGTTCACTGATGACACTAAGCTCTGTGGGAAGGTGGATACGCTGGAGGGGATACAAGAGTTGAGGCAAGACTTGGCCAGACTGGAGAAATGATCAGGGATCTGGCAACTGGGGTTCAATGCCAAAAAGTGCAAAGTGATGCACATCAGGGCAAAGGACCTGTGAGCAGAGTACTACTTGGGTAAAAAGCAGATAGCCGAGACTGAGGAGGAAAAGGACCTGGGGGTTGTAATTACAAGGGATCTGAAACAGTCATCTCAGAGCAAAAAGGCAGTGACAAAAGCAAACAAGATGCTGGGATGCATCGCAAGAGGGTTTAGCCACAGGCACAGCGAGGTAATTATGCCATTATATAGGTCACTGGTGAGGCCGCACTTGGAGTACGAAGTGAGGTTTTGGCACCCATACCTAAAAAAGGACATTAAGCTGCTAGAAGGGATACAGAGGAGGGCAACTAAAATGATCAGGGGACAGCAGGATAGACCATATGAGGAGAGGCTATAGGCACTGGGGATGTATTCACTGGAGGAGAGAAGGCTGAGGGGCGACATGATAGAAACTGTCAAATACTTCAAGGGGATAAATAAGGTTGAGTGCAAAGGTCTCTTCAACAAAAGAGAGAACACGGGGACTTCCGGTGATGTCATGCCAGAGTTGGTTGCCTGAATTGATAGCTCCATCGTAATCCACGAGTTATACCTCCTAATTTCTCCCAAATAGACCTCAAAACACGAGAAAGGTACAGCGGGAGGTTCAATATGCCTAAAAAAACCGATCGAGTGAAAAACAGAGCTGTTGATCCATCTGATGTCGAAAGATGAATCTGAGAGTGAAGGCTCGCAGGCCTCGAACAGCTCCTCCCGAGATGCTATGGATTGCAGCCAAATCTCACTTAATATCGTGCAACAACAGATATCCCTTGTGCTTAATGAATTAAGGGACTTTAGGAAGGAAATCAGATCTACTACAGCAGCCCTACGTACAGACATAAATAAACTTGAGAAGCGGCAAGAAGAATCTGAGACGCAGGCCCAGGAAACAGATTCCCGAATTACTGAAACCGAGAAGGCCATAATACAACTGCATGATACTGTTAAGCTTCTCAGAGACAGAGCAGAAGACACAGAAAGCAGAAATCGGAGAAATAATGTTAGAATCTCTGGGATTCCGGAGATGGCTGAGGGAGGTGAAATGCTTGAATTTCTTCAAAAACTTTAAGAGAGCAGCTTCCACTTCCCCCGACCATGACTCTGGAAATTGAAAGAGCACACCGTACCTTAGGACCGAGGCCTCCGCCAGAGGCCCGACCCAGAACAATTCTGGTGCGATTTCTCAGATTCCAGAACAAAGAATCAGTGCTGCATACAGCGTGGAAGGAGGGAGCAGTTTCGCTGGCTGGAAATAGACTTTATTTCGAAAACGATTACGCTTCAGAAATCATGACCAGACGCAAGGCCTACATTCCTTTGATGCGTGCCCTGAAGTCGAAAGGTATTCGCTTCCGAACTCCATATCCAGCGAAGCTCACCGTCCTTTTTGAAGATGGCCCGCTGACTTTCGACAACACTGTTTCTGCTATGCAGGAGTTATGAAAACGAGGGCTAGAAGTGCAATCACCACGGTCAAATCCCGAAACCTCCATTGCTTCCAAATTAGCCCTTAAAGTTTGGAACAACGGACAACGTGAGGCGAGACGGCGGCAGGGAGTTGAAGCAATCCAGAACATCGTAGCAGCATTAAGCAAGCAAATCCCCGCGGGCTCTGGTGGAATGAGGCATCAGGGAGCTGAAGGATGAGAGCCGCAAGTACATTTTTGGGCTATGAAACCACTCGCAGGGGAACTGACTCTGGGCAAAATAAACGTTTAACTGTTACTGGACTTTTCGGATTTTGGGTTTGGAATGTGGGGAGAGGGATGGGATAATCCCTTTCTTACAAAAAGTCCACGCTGCATATATTGGACGATGGTGGGGGGGGCGAGGGTGAGGACATGTAGGGCGGGGGTGAAGGAGCGCTTGTGGGGGGTCCCATGCTGGGTTGAGCATTGGAGGTGAAGAGGTATGGGTGAGATGGTTGCTCCTTCGAGGCTAGCAGCCCGGCTGTGAAGCTGGGGTGTGACCATGGCATGGACAAGGGGAGTTCCCGGGTCCAGGGGGTGGGATAAGGCTGTGCAGCTTGTAGGCCTGGAGGCGGGTGGTGGGTGGTAGGCTCCCCGCTGCTGGGATTCAAAGATCGAGTTGGTCCGCCACTACTTATAACCCGGCAGAAATTTGCAGCTAAATCTCTGCTGTGCAGCGGGAGGGGGGGTGGCAATTGACTTTATATACCCCTCTATTGCGATGCACCTGATTGAGTTGGGGCCCTTCTATTCTGATTCTCAGGACATTGCAAAAATGAAGCATAGAGTCTGAGCGCTGTAAAAAGTTGTTTAGATATACAATATGCTGCTGATTGATGAATGTCCGGCTGCATCATGCCACGTCTTTCCCTTAAAGGTACCACCTCCCCTCCAGACACTAGGGGGGTTCAGAGATAAGAGGGATTGTCGTTGACTCAGGCGGTGGGGAGGGGAAAGCGGTTCAGGTCACATGACACTCTGGTGATACTGAGGAGCTTGCTTATCCTGGCCCCTCTAGCGCCCCTTTGGATTCCCTGCCCCCTCCCACTTGGTGGGCCGCGGGTCTCTCGGAGGAGCTGCCTGCCTTCCTTCTGCAGCGTGGTATTGACGACCTTAATCTCCCTCGGGGCGGCCCGACCTCCCTATTGAGACCTCTGCTGGCTACCTAGTAGGCGAGCTGGCCTGAGAGCGGGGAGAGGGCTGCGGGACCGCCCCCCTTTTCTATGGATGAGGGGGAGTGGTGGGAGGTGCGACAACTGTAATGAGCGGGCTTCCCGCTTCTCTCCATGTCCCTCGCTGATGAGCTTCCTTGGTGGATTAGTGAGAGTACCCCGCAGAGCCGCCCACTACGGACAGTGAGCTTGAGCCTATCCAGAACTGTAATTCTCCTAGTTTACATTATTAAAGGCAGTGTCTGGAGAGGGGGAGGCGTGGTATTGGTGCTGCCCTATGCCATAAATAAAAGGTATGATTAGTTCCTCTGGGGCTGCCCGGAGGTGTGAGACGAGGGGGCCTCCATGAGCAGCTTCTGAATCTGTCGGAGTCTGCAATCGTGAAAAGTCCCTTCCATGACAAATAGAAGCTTTAAAGGGTCATGTTGAAACAAGGTCTGCAGAAACTGATTAAGCAAAACATTCGCTTGGTTGTAAGCTGGGTGTTGGAATCGGGGGGGGCTCGGCTGGATAGCCTTTTCCAAAATATTGACTTAGGGGCAGGTTGGGTTAACTAATGAGAATTGGGGGGTGGTTTAGGGCAGGGAAGGGGAGGGCACCCGCGGGTTGGCTCCTGACCCCTTAATTCAGTGATAAAGACAGGTTGGTAGTAGCAAGATGTGCTTCAGCTCTGCAGTCATCCCGGGCGAACGTAAGAGCTCTAATTCCGAAGGGACCGGATGGAGAGGAATTATGCCCCATCCCGTTCTAGGTCAGAGGGAACCGAAACATTGGGTAATGACAGCTAAAGAGCCTCAGATAGCTTGGTTATTGTAACCCCGCCGTAACCTGGGGCGAAGACTTGATAGGGAGTTACTTTTGGGGGTCTCATCTGGACTGGACTAAGACACTAGTATAAGGCCCTGGGAACCCCTCAGCACTAAATGAAGGGCATCTACTACCACAGTAATTTGTGGACCCTGCATGTCTGGCGGAGGGGTCTGGGAAGGCTTAGTCCGACAATTCAAGTGCACTACACTTAGCACCTGCCCCTACTCAAGGGGAGAGTGTAGGAGGGGACATGCCATAGACTGAGTCTACTATGGAATGCTTATCCAGGATGCAAGGGGTCGGGGGAAATAGACTGACTGGAGGGGGGGAGAGGTAGGGAAGCTCAAATACATGCTGCCCCCAGAGATGGGACCGCGTATGGATGGGCTCTCAATCTAACACGTTGAGTTAAAAGTGCCTTTTCATCAACGAACAGAGGGGACAATAGGGGATCAGACAGATCTTACGGTTAATATAATCCATACTCAACTCATCGTTACAGTACACAATGTGAATTAGTTGGATGCAACACTTCAAACTCTGGTGTCACCACCCTTTTTCTTGTTTCAATATCATAATAGGCACTTTGGGTGTCAGGGGGCATCACGATAAGTGACGAAGCCTCAAGGTATGGACATTTCATGCCAGGGATCTATCAGTTCCCCATTGTTGGAAGTACCAGTTTTCACATTTCAGGTTGGTTGTATGTTTGTTTGTACATTTTAAATCCACATGTTGGTGTGATTGTAATCAGTTAGAAATGACAGGAACAGATCCGACAGACGCTGATGGGATCCAGATTGAAGAAAAGGGGAGAATCTCCCTAGCCAGTGGGGCCACCTATAGGTAACAGTGACTAGCTCACGGGTTAAGTTGTTGTCCCTGAACATTAACGGGATAACCTCACTAATAAAGAGGTCACGAGTCTAGACATTTCTCCGTAGGAGTCAGGCGGATCTCATATACCTTCAGGAAATGCACCTGAGTCCCGGGGAACATCTCAAGCTTGCCAGACTCAGCAGGGGAACCCTGTATAGCTCTTCCAGTAGATTGGGTAGACGAAGAGGGGTAGCAATAATCATTCCAGCAGGTACCCCATTTCAACACCAACACACCATGAAGGACGCAGAGGGGCGGTTGATAATAGTTCAAGGTACCCTGAACGGGGTACAGGTTACCCTAGCGAATGCCTATTTCCCTCCTGCCACTCCCGTCCCGCAACTGAAAACACTGCTGGACAAAATTTTGCAAAATACGAAAGGCATACTTTTACTCGCGGGGGACTTTAACTTGACACAAAATGCTTTATTAGATTCCACCAATCCTAGAGCATCTAAGCAAACACCAGTGCAAAAGCTCTTCAGGAGATTCATTAAAGAGGTAGGATGGACAGATGTCTGGAGACATCTGTACCCTCGAACCAGGAACTACACACATTATTCAGCAGTACATGGGACATACTCACGAATAGACCAAACTTACACACAGACTGAATTTTTGGACCGACTGGGTGATGCTCAAATAGGGGATATCTCCCTCTTGGACCATGCCCCAGTATGCACAATCTGGGAGATGGGGCTTCAACCCAAGAACACTCGTTGGAGACTCAACCCCTACTGCTTACACTCTGAACAGTTTAGGGAGTTAATAACGGACAAATTAGCTGAGATAATAGAACTCAACCCCTCCGTGGACACCACACCTGCAATTCACTGGGACACTATTAAAGCTGTCCTAAGAGGCCATATTATACAACATACTGCAGAGCTAAACCGTTGAAGAAAGGCACATAGAACTACCCTAGAGGAGAACCTACACTTTCTCCAGTATGCACTTAAGTGTGGGGACACCTCTGTGCTGCCCCAGCTTCAGGAAGTTAAGGCAGAACTTGATCGTCTGGCCCTTCAACAGACTGAGCTAGCGTTAACATTCCTGAGGCAGAGGTATTATGAGGTGGGACCCCGTGACACGAGACTGCTGGCATACCAGGCCCGGAGGCAAAGGAAAGCCTCAACAATTACCACGCTTAAGCACCTGACGGGGGGCCAGTCCCTAACTAAAATAAATGAGATAGCAGAGGCATTTGCAAAGTATTACTCAGATCTCTATACCCCAGATCACTCACCCACAGTGCTCCAAATTGCGGAGTACCTTGAAGGGATAACTTTGCCTCGACTTGATATAGCCCAAGGAGAGACCCTTACCTCCAGCATAACTGAGCAAGAGATAGCTGAAGCGATCTCTACAGCGAAAACTTTAAAATCCCCAGGTCCAGATGGCTACGGGAGTGAGTTCTATGGTGCTATGAGGCAACAAATATCTGCTCAGCTCCTTACTTTGTTTAACTCCATTCTTGCAGGTGATCCTCCGCCCCCATCGTGGACACTTGCAACGATCTCTGTAGTCCCGAAGCCGGGGAAGAATCCTCAGCACTGTGGCTCATATAGACCTATCTCGGTCCTAAACTCAGATTATAAGTTGTTCATGCATATAATAGCACACCGTCTAGATAAGATAATGCCCATGTTAATGGACCAAGACCAGACAGGCTTTGTTAGAATGCGTTCTACAACAGATAACATCAAGCGTACTCTGCATATAGTGCATAGGATGTATACGGGCAATGCCCCATCGGTCCTCATCAGCCTTGATGCTGAGAAAGCATTCGACAGAGTAGCATGGTCCTTTCTATACAAAGTCCTGGAGAAACTTGGTATCCCCAGCAGTTTGGTGGGGGTTCTACAAAATATTTACACGGCCCCTCAGGCCTGCGTTAGAGTGGAGACCATCACTCTGAGTACTTCCCACTAGACGGGGAACCAGACAAGGCTGCCCGTTATCACCTCTTTTGTTTGCGGCCTTTATAGAACCCCTAGCCCAATACATTAGAGAATCGGTGGATATCACCGGAGTGAATATGGGCGACGCTGAGCATCAAATAGCGTTGTACGCAGACGATGTCTTGTTGTACCTTTCAAACCCAGAGCAATCCCTGCCAGCTATAAGGCTACTCCTGGACCAGTATAGTCAAGTTTCCGGTTATAAGCTGAATTTATCAAAAATGGAAATTCTCTCATTCCACTACTCACCCTCACCACACATAAACTCCATCTTCCCATGCAATTGGAACCTAACAAAATTAAAATACCTGGGGGTATATATTTCTCAGAATTATGCTGAATCCTTCCAAAATAACTATGAGCCCTTTACAACTCAGCTCAGGGCAGATTTGGGGGCCTGGGCCACACTGACACTCACTTTAAGCCGCAGGATAGACCTAATAAGAATGGTTACCCTTACCAAGAGCCCTGTATCTGTTCCAGAATGTCCCAATATATATTGAAAAAAAAACATTTGTGGGATGGAACCGCCTTATTTCTAAGTTTATTTGGGGGGCAGAAAACCCCGTGTCTGAATGAGGATACTTAGCCTCCCACGGGGTGACAGGGGCCTTGCACTACCAGATTTACAATTATATTGTCGGGCGGCTATGATGACTCCTATTATGGCAAGACAGAACGAGGTAAGAGAGCCACATTGGCTACAAATAGAACAGGCCCTCATGCCAGATAAAGACTACTTTCAGAACCTGTATGCTTCCAGCCCCAGGCTTGCTCCCCAGCCTCCTTCTGACCCATGGCTCAGAGCGCGCAGTAGGGCATGGCAATTAATTAAAAAAACGCAATCCTTATCCCCGTTTATGGCACTGATTTGCCCAATTTCAAAGCTGAGTGACTTTCCCCCAAATGGACTCGACCATGGCTTCCAGACTTGGGAGAGGTACGGACTGAGATATCTTACACAGATAATGTCCCATGGAGAATTATGGCGCTTTAACAAAGTGCAAAGTAGGTTTAATATTCTGAATCGGGACTTTTACAGATTCCTGCAATTAAGGCACTACAGTCGAGAACTCCCCGAGATATCCCATAATCCGGAGAGTTACCCCGCTTTGGTGGTAGTTCAATCGCAACTGAGTACAGAGGCAGAGAGGCTCCATTTAATTTCCCGTTATTACAAAGTCCTTAACACTCAGGGAGCGATACGCACAGGGACCATTTGCGCCCAATGGCAGGAAGAACTTGGTTCTCCCTTCACACAAGAAGACTGGCGAAGAGCATGCGAACACTCTTCTAGAGTCACAAACTCCCATCAATGGCAGGAATTTGCGTGGAAGAACCTAACTAGATACTTCAGAACACCAGTAATGACTAGTCACTACTCGCAATCAGCCTCTGCAAGATGTTGGAGAATATGCGGTGAGAATAGACCTTACACACACGCACATTATGTGGTCCTGTCCGGCCCTCAAGCCCTTCTTGGACCAACTACAGGGTCACTTAAGAGAGATATCTGACCCTCAACTACAACTGACTGGGAAGATGTACCTTTTCCTTGACACTCCAAAGGAATACAAAAACCCAAATACTAGATACCTCTTACACTTATTGCTAACGGCAGCCAAAAAAGTGGTCACTAAGCAATGGCTGACAGACAACAGGCCCACGATTCAACAATGGTGGGATGTCACCAAACAAATCTACCAGATGGAGCAGATTACCCACGGGCTGAATCAATTAAAAGAGAAGTTTTCTGATAGGTGGCCCCGCTGGCTAGTATATTACATGAGACATGATGACACCTTTGTACCATAAGATGGAATTTTGGGTCTGAAAAGTGACTGCGATCCTTAAGCTGAGGTGGCCACTGCCTTTGATGGGGGAGAGGGTTGTATGTAGATAAACTGATATCAAAGCCTACCCAGGTAAAACCCTACAGGGCAACAAAGCAGTCGAGAGTGGGGAGGGTGGAATGGTGTGGCAGGCTTCTCTGGGGCTTGGTGCCCGCAGCCTTAAGTGGCTCCGGAAAGGGAAAGTTAAGGTGATGCTATCCTAGTATGGAATGGACATCCCCATATGAATTAATTGATCTGAGTAATATCAGTTGTCTATTTATAATACACAAATCAATGCAGTGTACTCCAACAAACCTGTCAATGTTTGTATGCATGTTTGTTTGTCGAAAAATGGAAAAATTTTAATAAAAATGAGATTTATAAAAAAAAAAAAAAAAAACAAAAGAGAACACCACTACCAGGGCATAGTCTCAAGCTGGTGGGGGCGATGCAGAAGAGACGTGAGGAAACATTTCTTTACGGAAAGAGTGGTGATGGCCTGGAATGAGCTGCCTGAGGAGGTGGTGGAGGCTAAGACAGCTGCAGATTTTAAAAGGGTCTGGGACAAACACAGAGTGAAACAATGTCACAGGGGCTGTGAAGGGAGAAGCGGGGATGATGGAGGGGGAGGGGGGAGTGTGGCGTCAGGCGCTGGTGTACAGCCAGGTCTTAACTACAACACGAGCAGACTAGATAGGCCAAGTGATCTGCTGGCAACTTTATGTTCTTACAATTCGGGATCCAACTTGAAGGAGGTCTATGTCCCTGGTGTGGGACCTGTGGGAGGCTGGATCATTAACCTGCTACTGGCTGGGGTTTTCCACTTTACTTCATTCCTTTCCTTTGGGATGCGAGAGTGTGCAGCCTGGCATCAGCCAAAGTTCCCCCCCCCAGCTGCTCCAGATTCACTGCCACCTGTGGCCACCCACAGGTGGCAGTATACCAGTGGAGGGAGCTGCTCTGAGAGCATCCTCTGTGATGCATGATGCTCCTCCCTGCACCAGTCCCTGCCTACCAAGGCATGTTCCCTATCCCAGGACACTAGCATTGTGAGTAGTAGCACCTCCACTGCACTGACAGGCTGGCAAATTGATCTAGTTTTTGATGTTTTGACATTGTACGTTCCTTGTTCTGGGCCACTGGTGTTGTGCCCACTTCACTAACAGGCTGCCATATTTACCCTAGTTTTTAATGTTTAACATTGTATGTTCCCTATTGCTGGACACTGGTGTGAGTGGTAGCACTCCCACTGCACTGACAGGTGGCATATTTACCCTAGGTTTTAATGTTTAACATTGTATGTTCCGTATCCTGGGACACTGGTGTATTGAGTAGTAGCACTCCCAATGCACTGACAGGCCGGCATATTTACCCTAGGTTTGATGTTTAACATCACTCTGTCCCATTTAAAACTTTGTAAAGACTATAACTGTACCCCCCTCCTTCAAGGAACATCATGACCACCATGCATCACTGCCCTGGATGAGGGTGGGCATGGCCCAGTGAATGCCTGAATCTGGAGTTACATGTTGGAATTGCTTGCTGGGAGCCTCTTGCACTCAGCATACTAACATACTAATTGCCAGCAGATTAGGCTGTATGGTCTATTGAGTCTCCTCGAACCGCAGATCCCTAGCTGGGTACCGAGGTCTACCCCCTTGTGTTCCAGAATGCCTGTCATACCTCTCCACACCCCCTAGGCCAGGCCTTCCCTTGATACTTCCCCTTTCTGTATCTGTCCCACCCTCTCTTAAACCCTTCCACCGTGGAAGCCTGAACCAGCTCTCCAGGCAGCGCATTCCATGGTTCCACCACTCTCTCATTGAAGAACCTCCTCCTCTTCCCACCTCATCCTTCTACATGTATGGCAGTATGGGTTGCTTGACTGTCTGCTGGAGTTGGGGGATGTGGGCACCTTAGACAGCTACAACCTAGTGATATGGACCAGGATGTCCAGGGCTTAGCTTAGCCTCCAAGGGTAGTATTGGAGGAACTCTTCCAAGCAGTTATTAGTCCCCAAAATACAAAAAGAAGGTTCAACTCCTTGTTCCTAAACTTCTTTTTATTTTATTTTGTCCTCCACCTTAGAAACATAGACAGTGATAGCAGAAAAAGACCAGAGGTCCATACATAGAATTTGACAGCAGATATGGATCGCTTGGCCCACCTAGTCTGCCCATTTCCCTACCTAATGGATAAGCTGCAGATCCTTGTTAACCAACAGCCTATTTCCTTCTACCCATCCAGTCTACCTAAGTTCACTACTGTTCCTTCAGGGTACTAACCTTCCCCATCTTCTCTCTATTATCCTCCTTGGTTCTGTCACCCCCGATAACCACTATTCCCTTCATTATGTCCCAGCCCTGCTTGAATCACGTGACTGTTTTCGCACCCACCACTTCAGCCGACAGACTGTTCCAAGGTTCCACCGCCCTTTTCATAAAGTAGTAGTCCCTCACATCTCTCCTGAACCTACCTTCACTTTGTTAATTCCTTTAAGGAACTTTAAGGTCTCTATCATCTCTTCCCTCTCCCTTTTGGTCTCCAGTGAGTACATATTTAGTGCCTTGAGGCGCTCCTCATAGGCTCTGCCACGCTGGTCCTGAATCATTTTTGTTACTCTGTGTTGCACTGTCTCCAGCCTCTCTTTATCCTTTCTGTGGTGAGGACTCCAGAACTGGGCTCAGTACTGTAGGTGAGGCCTCCCCAGGGATATGCAGAGGGGAAGTATTACCGCTTTTCTTCTGCCGTCAGTACCCCTCCCAATACATCCCAGCATCCTGATAGCCTTGCTATATTGATTTAAAAGTTGATAACCAGGGAAAGCACGCTGAGCAAAGCTCATTTACAGGTGTGACCCAGAGGTTCATACCATACAGGGGAAAAACCATGATGGCTCATATAAAAAAAGTTCACACAGTTTATAAAATGGTAAGGGAGAATCCTGAAATCTGATTGGCTATTGTTCATGTAGCGATTATGTTCCATGCATGGAGAACAAAAAGTGCTGCCAAATGTGACTGATCACCACTGGAATCATTACGCTAATAGAATGTTAAGAATTCAACTGGCAGCCATTGTTTTTTGCCCTGTAACTATAAGCATCACATTTATTTGCACTGGGCCCTAAAAATAAAACTACCCTAAATACAAAATAAAACACATTAATTAAATGTTGTTTCCCTGATCATCACATTTTCCTTTCACACATAAACAAATTAGAAACAATGAGTATTGTTTATAGTTTTCATTACAACTGTTTCTTTGCTGGCAATGAAAAATCCCCCTTCTATCTTTACCTGCTCATCAGGGAGATCTCTTCTCCTTGCCCTGACAATGAGATAATTGAGTCTCTGGCTATAACAGAGGCCTTTGTTGTATGTTAGGAGAGTAACATTCTACCAGTGGAACTGAGCAGAATTTTGAATCCATGTATTCCATGGTTAACATTCCATATCTTGAAAGTGGGGAAAAACAAAGAAAAAAAAAACAGGAAGAAGAAAGTAGGCAACAATACAATGACATCATCAATTACATCATTTGTAGTGGGCCGAAGGACTATTTTATCATAAATGCACACAAGTAAATCTATTGTTTCTACATATAGATATGCTTTTCCCAACTGTAAAAAGTTTTTAAAAAAGGAGACCATTTTATAAGCGCAATAAGGCACTCTGGGATGTGCGTGGAACACGTTTTACCAGACAGCCAGTGACTAAAGTCACTCGGCCTTTGGCCTCGTGCCTTATTACACCCCTGGCCGTGCGGTAAAGTGTGTTCCATGCACACCCCATCATGCCTTATTGCTTACTTAAAACATGTAAACAGATTGCTATAGTGAAAAATCAAAACATACCAGTTGTTTACGTTATCATCAAATTATGTACAGAGGAAAATAATAATTGCAATATTGAATACAATAATTACAAAGAATGACTATACAACATACCATTGGTCCACAACGTTAATGGGACATATCTGGAATGTGTAGTACGGTATGGGCTGCACACCCATTGGCTCACGCTGTGGACCAATGGGCACAACCTACCGATGGTGTCAGGTGGCGGGTGGCAGGTGAGTGGGGTGCTGCCACCCGCCACTGAATGGGGTGAGCGGACGGTGGGGATCAGTGGGCGGGTAGGGAGGGGGTCCACTGGACCACCAGGGATGATAGGTTTCGTTAAATTCTACTTCAGCCCGCGATCGGGCAGACAGGTCCACTGGACCACCAGGGATAATAGGATGCATCATTTATTTACTTAGCCCATGATCAGGCAGGCAGACAGGTCCACTGGACCACCAGGGATGATAGGTTTCGTTAAATTCTACTTCAGCCCGCGATCGGGCAGACAGGTCCACTGGACCACCAGGGATAATAGGATGTATCATTTATTTACTTAGCCCATGATTGGGTGGGCAGACAGGTCCACTGGACCATCAGGGATTTAGGATTATTCTGTTTTTTACTGCAGCCTGTGATCTGGCTGTGGGGCACATTGCCGCGCTGCAGGGGGCGTCGGTCCCCGACAGCTGCTGCCTGGCAGGGTGCCAGGCGCAAGTTGTTGGGGATCGGCGCACCTGCATGCAAATGGGGCATAATGACATGCAAATGGCCCCATGTGCACCTTGCATACATTATGGCCCCATTTGCATGTCAACTTTTGAATATCGCGGTTGCTGCACCTTGCGCAATGGAACTTGTGCTAGCACATCCACATGCTCCACTCTGGCCACTGGTGCTGGCGCAGTGCCACTGCACCATGCACACTGCGGGTGGCCAGGGTGCAATATTCAATTATGCTGAGCCATGGCGCAGCTCCATTGAATATCGCCTAGTCAACACACCTGCGCAGCCAGGTTGCGCTGTGCCCAGGCTTGCATCACAGCTTGGCACAGTTTGAATATCTGGACTCAAGTCTCTTCTGGAACACTAGTATGCAGCTCTTTTTCCCAAGCTGTTTTAGTAAGAAAAGATGCTGCCCTAGTAAATAATTCTTCTGATAAAGCCTTATACAATCTAGAGATTAGATGGTTGCTAAATTCTAAATTTGTGAAAAGTTCTTCCAATGGAGAACTTGAAAGACAGAGCAACCTCTGATTGTTTTTGTAAACACAATTCTTGACTTGTAAATATTGCCATCTCTGACAAGATGGAATACCATATTTGTTCTGGAATTGCTCAAATGACATGAAGGAAGATCCTACGTAAAAATTACTGATAGAACAGATTTGCTTACCAAAATACCGTTCCTTGAAAACTCTGTCTTTCAAACAAGGTGGGAAATATTTATTATTATATATTGGAGTCGGGGACGATATTTTCTTTGGAGCATGAAAAATCTTTGAGGCACATGACCAGGCATCAATGGTAGAGTTAGTTGTAGCTAAGGAACCTAAAATAAGATTCTTAGAGCTGGTGGATGATGATGATAATAGGCCAGTTAGTCTAAGACCTTTAACTGAGTCTTCCTCTACCAGCTAGTGGCTTATTAGCTGGATCGTGGAACCAACGATATACAGTTTCTAGCTGGACAGCCAGGTAATATGTCCAAAAATGTGGGCAGCCTAGGCCTCCCTTTTCCTTGCTCTGATAGAGTTTGCATAAAGCTACCAGAGAGTGCCCTTCCTTCCACAAAAACTTCCATAATGTCCTATCCAGATCCTTGAAAAATTGTCTTTCCAACCTACAAGGAATAGATTCAAAGAAAAAGAGGAGCCTGGAGAGGACATTCATTTTTGAAATACTAATTCTACCCAGAAGAACTAATGGGAGGTGTTGCCATCTCTTCAGGTCTGATTTTATTCTAGATATTAGAGGGTCATAATTAAGTTGCACTACCCTACTTACATCTCTAGCCAGAAAAACGCCAAAGTTTCTAATTATATCTCTGTTTATGGCCAGAAATGTTGTATCTGTTAACTTTGTAGGATTCCCCCAAGTATAACATTTCACATTTACCCCAATTTACTTTATGCCCCAATAGAGGGCTAAATTCATCTAACATACTATTAAGGATGGGATAGGTGTGATTGGGTTATTCAGAGCGACCAATATATCGTCTGCATATAACATGATGACAGTGTTACCTGTCACCCCTGAAAGACCCAATTCTTGTGCTTTTAGCCTGATTATAATGGCAAGTGGCTCTAAAAAGAGTGCAAAAAGCAAAGGGGATAAGGGGCAACCCTACCTGGTCCCTCTCAAGAGTTGAAAATAAGAGGATAGTCTGGTGTTGGTTCTAACCTGGGCTAAGGGATTGGTGTAAATCAGCTGGATCCACTTCAGGAAGTCTGTCACAGTGGCATAACCCTTTAAGGCCTCAAACAGGAACAGCCACACTGCACCCTGTCGAAAGCCTTCTCAGCATCTAAGGATAGTAGTGCAGTGTCTGTTCCTGAATATGCCTGAATGATACTGAAGGCTTTCCTAGTATTGTGTTGCAGTCTTCTGCCTTCAGTAAACCCTGCCTGTTCCTGATGGACCATCCCTGAAATAAATTTAGCCAGTCTCCCAGCTAGAATTTTGGTAAAGAGCTTGTAGTCACTGTTCAAAAGGGATATAGGTCTATAAGAACCGCAGTTTTCCAGTATT
The DNA here is from genome assembly GCA_016271365.2 of Neoceratodus forsteri. Classification (NCBI taxonomy): domain Eukaryota; kingdom Metazoa; phylum Chordata; order Ceratodontiformes; family Ceratodontidae; genus Neoceratodus; species Neoceratodus forsteri. The sequence continues at coordinate 62,335,636 of JADMNL010000034.1, read as the reverse complement.
GCTGGGGTTTATCTCTTTTGAGCAATAAGACAATCTCAGCTTCATTGAAAGATTGTGGTAGTTTGCCCTTGCATAAAAAATATTTGAAAAGTATAACAAGCCATGGGGCTAGCGTGTCTGAAAGATTTTTATAAACCTCAAAGGAGATGTCATCTGGACCAGGTGATTTTCCATTAGGTAAGTTATTAATAGTTTCTAGAATCTCCTCAATAGTAATTTCGGCATTCATGTCTGTTAATGCTTGCTCTGAAATTTTAGGTAAATTAATATCAATAATGTATTCCCTAATCCTATGCATCTCTATCTCTACCTCAGGAGTGTAAAAATCACTATAAAATGAATGAAAGGCTGAATTTATCTCTTCCTCTGATGTAACTAAATGACCATTTTTATGTGTAATCATATTAATCCGGTTTTGGTTTTGTTCTGACTTAAACTGATATGCAAGTAATTTGACTGTGGTATTTCCATAGAAACAATATTTAACCCTCACTTTGTACATTTCTCTTTCTGACTTATCCTGAAGTAGCTTCTCTAATCTATTCCTAACTGACATCAAGTTTATTTCTGTTTGATCTGACCCCACAACTATGTGGTCTGGTTGAGCGGAGGCCCATTCATTTTCTACTGAGAACAGCTCATGATCATATTTCTTTCTTCTACTACTTATTTGTGACACTGTCCAACCCCTTATATATTCCTTCTTGGCATCCCACACTGTCTGGAAATGAATGCCCTGATACATATTCTGCCCCATAAAAGCTACTGTATAGTTTCCTCCTGTATCTTGTTCTTAAAGTCTTTACAGGACCAAAGTGAATTATCAGATTTCCAAGTTTTCATGTTATAGTGATGTCCTCCTTGAGTATCAAATGTAAGCTCTAAAATAATGGGGGCATGATCCGAAATTCTTATTGGCTCATAACAGACCTAGGCCAGAGAGTTGTTTAATCTTGCTGAGACTAAAAAATAATTGATTCTTGAAAATGTTTTATGTGATTTAGAATAATGAGAACATTTTTTTAAGGAGGGGAAAAGGTGTCTAAAGGGTTCATATAGATTTAAATCCGCCATTGCTTGCTTTAGCACACAGAGATTTTTCTTCGTTCTCTCCCTAGACGGGGGGTTATCTATCAAACAGCCCAACTTGACAAATTAAAATCCCCATCTATTATAATACTAGAGTCAAATTGAGGCAGTTCCAGAAAAAATTCGGTTAAAAATGCGGGGTCTTCCTGATTAGGGCCGTACAGTGAGGCTAGAGTGAAAGGGTTACCATATCACTGAATAACCATAATTACAAATTGGCCAGACCAATCTATAACAGTCTTAACTAACTTATAACCCAAACATTTCTTGATAAAAATGGCAGTGCCTCTCCCCTCGTCAGAAAAGTCCGTGAAAAATCCATCTGCCTGGAGCAGATTGCCAAAGTAAGAGGCATCCCTCGTAAAAAAATGAGTCGTTAGAAACACAGAATAGATTGTCTTATTTTACAATCATTCGTGTGCTTGCTGGGAGCGCTGCTCGTTGGCGGCTGAAAACTGTGACTGTATTATAGATTTGGACTGCTCCTTCTGTTGGACTGCCTGCTCACTAGCCCCCTTTTGGACATATACACAGTGTGAGAGGCTGTGTGGAGTCATCACCAATCGTCGCCAGCTGGAGCTGGAGGAGTGAGTGGGGGGCAACCAATTGTTGGTGTGTGGGGGCGGGGAGGTGCTGATTAAATACAGGCACCACTTGCAAGCGTGAGCGTAGCGTGAGTGTTGTGAGTGGCGTGAGCGCCACTCGGAGCTAAAATTTTCTCCTTGTTTGGGGTGAGAGGAGGGAAGTGGATCAAGCTGTAATAGTCCATGTATGTTAATTAGGTTTTATTGTAAGGAAGAGTTTTAATGTGTTTGTGCTTGCATTAGTTAAATGTGCCAATTGGTTTATTTAAATAGATATGTGTAGGGGTTCTGTTGGACTATCTTTAGGGCCTAGGATTGTTTATGGGAACTCGCAGCTGCATGCTCTGCGTCCCTTTGTCCCTCTCCCTGTGTCTGATATTATTATCAGGCGTTGTAGGGAAGTGGGGATTGTGGGGGATTGCTCTGCCTGTGGGCTGTGGGATGACCAGGAGCGAGTTGATCAAAGGATAGAGGTGGTTAAGTCCAGGAGATGCCCTGGAGTAAATAGAGCATCTAGGAGAAGCCAGTCATGGTTGGTGCCTATTTCCAGGGGGACCACCAGGCAGAGTGGTCGGGTAACCCATAGGGCTGCATCACCCTCAACATCTCTGACGGCGGTGCTATGCAATGCCAGGTCGATCAGAAACAAGACGGCTATTATTGCCGCCTTGGTTTCATCGGTCGACCTGGCTTGCATTACAGAGACCTGGGTAGAGATGATGCTGGCCCTGTTTTTGAGGCTGCAGTCCCCCCAGGATACACTGTGGTGCACTGCCCCAGAGAGAATCGTAGGGGTGGTGGTGTAGCCATTTGTTTTAGATCGAACCTGAACTTCACGTGCAGCTGGTGGGAACCCAGGTTCATTTGGATATGTGGCCATTCGTGGAGGACTTGACATGGCTGCAGGATCCTCCTCATCTATCGCCTCCTGGCCTGATGGGGGTTCCTGCAGGAATTCGCCGAAGTTTGTTGTCATGAAACATTGGATTCCCCAAGAGGTATTTTTCTGGGGGACTTCAATGTTTGGGCCGAGGATAAAGCTCAAAAGTGCGCCGGTGAGTTATTGCAGAGTATGTCCCTTTTGGGGCTGGTGCAGTCTGTCGGTGCACCTACTCACCATGATGGCCACACATTGGACCGGGTGTTCTCACTGGGACTTGAGATCGTTGATCTTGCAATCAATCAGGTAGTTTGGTCTGACCATTGCACGGTGAAGTTCACGTTCAGGGCTCCCGTCATAAATTTTTCCCCTTCTGAGATGTTTCGCTGCCGTCCTTTAAATGATCTTACCCCTGAGGGTTTTATGGTGGCAGTTGATTTATCGAGTGTGGGTGATGTATGCATTGGAGCTGTTGATGCCGGGGTAGACGCCTATAATAAGGTGCTGTCTGGCGCCATCAACTCCCTCGCACCTATCCGTGTATGACCCAGAACTTCATACCTGAGGTCGCCTTGGTATGATGGCGATCTCAGGGAAATGAAGATGGGTCGGAGATTAGAGCGTTCGCTGGAGGAAGTCCCGTCTGGAGACTGACAAACTGGTCCTGTGTGCGCATTATCGCGCATATCAGGAGGCAATCAACCAAAAGAAGACAGTATTTCTGTCTCAGGAGATTGCTGCCTGGAGAAGCCGACCAGCCTCACTCTTCCAGACTGTTGACAGACTTCTTCATCCATCTTGTCTTCAGCCTGGAAGAGTCTCCTCAAATGAGGATTGTGAGGAATTTGCTCGGTTTTTCTTGGACAGGGTGTCTGTGATCCGGCAGGAGGTTTCTTCAGCCAGTAATATCATTGCTGTCAGTGGTCATCAGTTGTGCTCTAAGAGCACTCTTTCTGGTTGGGGAGAGTTTAGACCAGTGGAGGTTTGTGAGGTTATTGAGGTGGCGGCCAACTTGAAGTATACCTTTTGAGAACTGGATCCCGTGCCAACGCTGCTTTTTAATGAGGGTGCTGACACTGCTGGGTCTGGTATTTGCCCCTGATTGTCCGGGTGTTTCTTGAGTCAGTGTCTTTCCAGATGCCTTGAAGGAGGCTCTGGTGAGACCCCTTTTAAAGAAAGCTCCTCTGGACCCAGAGATTAGGGAAAATTACCGTCCTATCTCCAATCTTCCATTTTTGGGAAAGATTGTTGAGAAGGTGGTATCACTTCAGCTGGGGGAACATCTCATGACTCACGAGTTGTATGATCCGTTCCAGTCAGCTTTTCGGGCCAGGCATAGCACTGAAACTGCATTAGTTCGGATGCAGAATGACCTCCTCAGGGCTAGAGATCGGGGGGACAAGACAATTCTTGTTCTCCTTGATCTCTCCTCAGCATTTGATACTGTGGACCATTGTGTGTTGCTTTTCTGCCTGAGGGAGTTATGCGGACTCACCGGCATTGTCATCAAGTGGTTTGAGTCATTTCTTACTAATAGGAGGCAACGGGTTGTGATGGGTAACTTCCATCTGCACCCTGCCTCCTTTCGTGCGGAGTCCCTCAGGGTTTGGTATTGGTCCCAATGTTGTTCGCAGTATATATGCTGCCCCCTGGTGGGGATCATTAGGAGGTATGGTCTGAGTTTTCATTGCTATGCTGATGATACTCAGCTATACCTATACCTATACTTTGCCCCAGGAACATCAAATGCAGTAGATGTGCTGAATATCTGTCTGGCTGAGATTAATGACTGGATGTCCTCCAGCTGGCTGCGACTGAACCCCGACAAGACTGAGGTATTGGTAGTGAAGTCAAACAGAGTTCGTGATGGGATGGCCTCTGATTCTGCGACTGGCCTTGTGCTAGGAGCTGTGTCATTGATGGCCTCCCCATGGGTGTGAAATCTTGGTGTGATTTTTGACAGGAACTTGTCCATGGAGGCTCAAATATCCTCTGTGGTTCGTTCTGTTTTTTCCATCTTAGAAACATTGCCAGGATTAAGCCCCTTGTTCCGGCTCTGGACCTCCCTGCCTTAGTCACTTCTAGGCTTGACTACTGTAATGCCCTCTATCTCGGGGTCTCTGGAAGTTCTCTTCGCAGACTGCAGCTAGTGCAAAATGCTGCTGCCAGGCTTTTGTTCGGAGAAAGTAAATTTTGTCATATTACTCCAATATTGCGCAAATTGCACTGGCTGCCTGTCAGATGGAGAGTACTTTTCAAGGTGGGTTTTCTCACCTATAAGGCCCTACACGGGCAGGGCCCTGGTTACCTGTCCGATCTTCTGGTACCTTCCACCTCTGTCCAAAATCTCCGCTCTTCTAGTGGTGGCCTCCTTACAGTTCTGAGAGTGAGATTAAAATCTGTGGGGGACCGAGCTTTCGGGGTTGCTGCTCCCACTTTTTGGAACTCTTTGCCATCTCTAGTGAGAGAGGCCCCCACTATAATGGCCTTTAAGGGTTGCCTAAAGACCTTCCTATTTGTGCAAGCTTTTGAGGAGTAAAAAAATGTTTTATGTGTATTATATTTTAATGTATAATTTATACGGTATGAAATACTGTACAGTTTCTGTGCGGCGCCCAGAGCCTGTGGGATTGGGCGTCTTTTTAAATAAATTTGACTTTGACTTTGACTATACTCCTCCTAGTGAGTCAAACAACTTTCCACATTTTAATTCTTTCTTTGCAACCATTAAGATTCCAAGGCATAACTTTCAGTAACTGCATTAAATGTAAGGAAATAACTGGTTAGGGATGTCTTGCCCCTTCACTGCCCCTGATGCTACCCCTGTAACCAGAAGTAAGATGGGGTGCCCTCTACCAATATACGGATCCAGCAAATATATAGATTAAGGTTAAGCTCCTGTTAGAACTTTCTGGCTTTACATCAGCTTTCCCTTTTGTCAGCCCTATGCACCCATTCAGTCCTTCCTTTTGAGCAAATGCCCCATTTAAAAAAGAAGTTTTATACTTTTTTCATATTTTTTTTCAATATTTGTGTCAGTTACCCCTACACTTCGCCCTATATCCAAGCTCAGTTGTACTAGAACAGAGATACTTAATTCCAACCCAAAAAGAAAGATAAAAATAAGGTACCTTATATAAGCTTCCCCTGTAATGGAATATGAAAAGCTCACCCCCACAACCCTTCCCACCCTTCCCCCTAAGAACAGCCTGATTAGTATTAGAAGTAAGTTTCAGATGTTTAAGGCTGCATTCAAAGTACCAAAATGAGAAAAGAAAAAAAAAAGTGTCCTAAACACTGTTGGACTCCCCTCCCGAGGATGCTGAATCCTCACTGTACGCAAAGTCATGGTAAGGGAATCTAAGAGGGAACAGTTCACCAGCCCATCCCACTACCCCATCCATCCAATACACTACAGGCCCCCTTTTCCCCAATTCTTGTATCTTCCAAACAGATGTGACATTTAGAGAATGGCCACCAATAGTGATTCTAACTAATTATAGGTTTCTGAACTCCCCCCAACTCTCATACCTGTCACATACAGCAATTAAAGAAGCACAAGAAATAAAAAAGGGGGGAAGGGGAAAAAAAGAAGTGGGAAAAAAGATCTACTGTCTCGTAGTGCTAGGGAACCTCCAGGATCAGGATCCTCCTGGTGATGCCTTGCGTGTTTTCTTAACAGCTCCTCCACCTCAAAGGGAGAGTGGAAATACAGATTTTTCCCATCTAGATTTATCCTAAGTTTAGCAGGATACATCAAGGCGAAGGAGATTCTTTCCTTAGTCTGTCTCTGATTGTATCGAAACTTTTTCCTTTAGCCAGAATGTTCGGTGGGATAGCAGAAAAAATTTGCAAGGCCATACCATTATGGTGTAAACCTTTCTCTGCTCTCGCTTTAAACAAAATCTTTTCTTTATCTTGAAACCTTAAAGGTTTTACGTACATGAACCTGGGTCTACCAAGCTTATCCCTAGGGTCAAAGGCATGGTGCGCTCTGTCTAATTCAATCCTCTGTTCTGGAAAAGGCAGGCTCATCACTTTGGTGAGCAGTTCTTCACAATACTGTAATGGATTTCTCCCCTCTGCACCCTCTGGTAAGTTACCAATCTTTAAATTTGCCCTCCTTGACCTAGACTCCAAATCTTCAAGCTTTACTTTTAGAGACTCCAGTTCTTTGTTACTTTTTTCCAGAGTGTTAGAGATTTTAGGGAGGTTGTCTTCAATCACACTTATTCGTAATTCACACTTGGTAGTTCTGAGAGAGAGAGAGAGAGAGAATTTAATTTTTCCGCCACTTCTACATGCTTCTAGGTTAAAGATATAACAGCCAAGTTCAGATTTTCAAACCCTTGCCTCATTTCCTTTAGAATGGCTTTATGTGCCCTCACTAGTCCTCTGAGTCTTCTGGAGAATTATTTTCACTGTCGGTACCCTTTTTCTTATCCTCATTTTCTTTATCTGTAGGTTTCACAGTCCCCCTCCTCCCATCTTGCCTTTTCCTGGGCTCTTATTCCCTTTATGTTTTGCTGAAGAGACCATATTTTCTATAGCTTTCTCCCTAGCCTTTGATTTTTTGGTAAGTATATCATGCAAACATACAGGAGAGTTAATAAGGACAGGGGGTTTAAACCCTTTATGCCCCTCACTGTCCAACACTTCTTCACTTGTTTTATTCTTCTCCTGTTTCTTATTGCCTTTTTTGTCTCCTTTGGAAGGTGTATTTTTCTTCTTTTTCTTATGACTGCTTAGTGGTTGGGAGTTAACAGTTTTCCTTTTACTGGGAATAGTGGCTGATTTAGAGAAAGTTTTAGAGCTAGATGGAACATTAGAGGGGGAAACTGAAAATTGGGAAGAACTAGAAGCCACTGGTACAGATTTTTCCCTGTTTTTGCCAGATCCAAACACAAAAATCCCCTCCACTTGCTTCATCCAAGTAGAGGAATTACCTGAAGTAGTTTCCATAAATGGAGTACTTGAAGGTGCTGTGTGCTTCTCCACACTTTTTACTTGGATCCAAGAAGTGTCTGGTTGAAGAGAGCTTGAGAGCAGTGAGTAGACCTTGGAAACTTGGCTGAGTACAAAGGCTGCGTCTCGCTGTATGGTGATTGATTCTAGATCGGCTGGTCTATGACTGATTGACAGACGCGCAAACTCACGTACCCATCTTAACAAATTTGATATAACCTGCTGTGAGGAACAATGAGGTAAAATGCCAATAACACGCTACCGGGAAAGAAGTGAGGAGAAGTCTCTGTCCAGAACCTCACCATCTCTCCTACCCCTGCGGACTTCCTACGAGAAGGACCCCGCACTAAACCATGCGTCTTTTGAGGCATACATAAAAATTGGGCAGGCCCAAAAAAACTCGCAGACGGCACCGCAACCAAGGACCGGGGCAAAAGACAGACAAAAAAGGTAGGTATTTATTCCATTTTCCCAATGCTAAAAAGCATAGCAGAGTAAATCACATTTAAACAGAACGGACTGGGTGAGAGGACCGTGTTCCCTCTCCACACACAGCTAGCTCATGTAGCCCCTATACTGATGTGCATGCAGACACGCGCAGTATGCTCTCCTCCACAAAGAGGTCTTCGATCTTTCATCATCTTTAAAAGAAAACTCTGTGAAAGGTATTGATAATTTGGATAACTTTCTATTAAAATCTAGTGCTGATATCATTACCCCTTTGTTAACTCACATATATAATTTGTCTCTTACTACTTAAATCTTTCCTTCTGCTTGGAAAAGTCTGTTGTTGTCCCTTTACATAAGGGCGGTGACAAATCCTTGGCTGACAACTATCACCCCATTTCATTATTACCAATATTATCAACATTTCTTAAAAGAATAGCCCATCAGCAAATTTCTCAATGTCTTCTTACCTACCACATACTTTCATCTGCTCAGTCTGGCTTCTGACCTTATCATTCTACTCAGACAGCTTTAATTGTTTTTCATGATTCTCTTCTGAAAGTCTTGGACAAGGGTCAGTATGTTGGGACAGTTTTCATAGACCTGTCCAAGGCTTTTGATGTAATAAATCATTTGCTTCTAAAACAACAACTTCCTCATGGTTTTCCTTCAAATGCTGTATCTTGGTTTTCACCTTATTTACATGGAAGGAGCCAGGCCATTTCTTGGAATGGGTGTCTATCCTCTTCTTTTTCACAAACACAGGGATACCCCCGGGGTCTATCTTGGGTCCTGTTCTGTTTAATTTGTTATTTGGCCCTTTACCTTTAATAGTCAAGAACTGTACTATTAGACATTATGCTGACAATACCACACTTTTCTTTGTTCACAGTGACTTAAAGTTCCTAACTTCCACTCTTCAAACTAATTTTGATAAAGTTGCTGACTGGTTTTCTTCTAATTTACTACTTTTAAATAGTAAAAAAACCAAAACAATGGTATTTGGGTCCAAATCCCTTATTAATAATACTCATCCCTTTTTTACCATCACGTTTAATAATGTCTCTTTGCAGCTTGTTTAAGAATCTAAATACTTGGGCTTGATGTTTGACTCCACTCTTTCTTTTAAGTCTCGCATATAACACTACTGTAAAAACCCACCAATGCCTAGATCGATTGAGGAGGGTCAGACATTGTTCATCATTACAATATCGGAAAGCTGTTGTGGCACAATCAATACTTCCAAGTTTGGATTACGATGATTCCGTTTATCGTAATTCCAACATCACCGATCTCTCCTTAGTCAACATGGTATGTTTTCAGTTATTACGGTTTATTTTAAGTAGTCCAAAAGATGAACATCATTGTACTCTTCTAGTTCAACTAAACTGGCTGTCGTCTTCTTCAAGACGTTTACACCATTGGCTTACTCTGATCTATAAAACCCACCCATATAAGGATGCCATTGCTGACCTAGACATTACTCACATGGCCACCTCTCCCACTAGGTTTAATTATAAGTCTGGTAGTAGCTCCTTACTTGACCTGATCTTCACCTCTTATCCCAGCAGAATCACTAACACAGAAGTTCTCCCAGATGTCCTCAGTGATCACGCCCCAGTTATCTGCCACTGGTCAAACAAGGCACCTACACCTAAGTCTTCTTTCTCCTATAAAAGAATCTTAACAAAAGGAAAGCTTCCACAATTCCTTGGTGCCCTGTCAATGGTTGACTGGACACCTCTCGACTCCTAGAGCAGTGTCGACCAAGCACTTGACTTCTTCATTGCTCAGTTTAACAAAGTTTATAACAGTTTTTCCCCCTATGTAAATGCAAAACTCAATCCACCACTAATCACTGGATTAACTCTGAACTCATCTCCATGATGCGAAACCGAGATAACCTCTGGCACCGAGCCATGTACTCAGGTAAACTGCACAATATGCAGCTCTATAAGGCAGCTAGGAACCAGTGCACAATAGCTATACGCAGAGCCAAGCAAGCCTTCTACAACCAGGAACTTACTAACTTCTGGAGAAATAGCAAACCCTTCTGGGAGAACATCAAGATCCTCATGGGTAAACCAAGCAAATCCTCCCCACTATGATTGAGGTTAATGGCTCCGCTTTACAGGACCCAAAAGAAATAGCTGACTCCTTTAATCTCGCTTTCACTGATCTTAGCAGCATCCTTCCCCCCCAACTTCTTTGACAACTCCGCCTGGCACTGCCGCAATAATAAAATCAATCTCCACAGTAATACCCCCCCCATTTCACTTTAAGAGGGTATCCATGTCTGAAACTAAAAGATACCTTAACAAAGTGCTAAGCAAAGCCAGTTTTGCAGCGATACCCTTGATCTCAAACTCCTCTCTGTCTCCCTTGTCGTTGTCCTACAGCCTCTCACTAAACTTCTGAATCTCTCACTCCCTCATAAACAATTCCCCAGCTCTGGAAATCAGCAGTAGTCACATCCATTTATAAAAGTGGTGACAGGTCTGTTCTCTCCAACTACCGAACCATCTCTATCCTCCCATTAGTCTCCAAGGCGTTGGAATGAATTGTAGCTGACCAGTTGTCTGAAAACCTCAACAAATATAATTTACTCTGCCCACAACAACATGGCTTTAGAAAAGCCCATAGTACTACCACCGCCCTGCTTGACTTCACCAGCCATATTCATAAGGCGATTGACACTGGCCATCTACTGGGTATGGTGTTCATTGATTTGATCAAGGCCTTTGACACTAAACCACCAGCTCCTGCTTCACTCATTCTCCTTCCTTGGACTACCTAATGATGTAACCATATGGTTTGGAAGCTACCTCTTGGCAAGGAGCCAAAAAGTCTAAATCATTGACTCTCTCTCAAAGGCCCTTCCTGTCCACTCTGGTGTACCCCAAGGTTCCATCCTTGGCCCTCTACTTTTCAGCCTTTTCATCAATACTCTTCCTGCAGCTTGCAATAATAACTCAATACTCTATGCTGATGATGCAGTCCTCTTTTCCTCCCATACTGACCCCGTCTCACTGTCCAAGGTCCTGCAGACGAACTTCAGCCTAGTTGAAACCTGGCTTCTCCAACATAAGCTGTTGATGAATTACAAAAAAACAAAGTCCATGCTGTTCCATTGCTCTCACACAAATACAGATCTATAAGCTTCACCGTACATAATGAGCTTCAACAGCCACTTGAGCAAGTGCAGGAGTTTAAATACCTTGGTATTACCCTTCATTGCACGATGTCTTTCAGCTCACATGTTCAACACATCTCAAAATCAGTCAACTCAAGAATTGGGGTCCTCTACCGCCACCGTCGCTGTCTTACCAAAGAAGCTATGCACGCACCTATAGCTGACTCATTCCTACCTGTCATTGATTATGAGCTTGTCTTCGATGGGGCTGCCATTGATACCAACCTAAAATGGGTCAGGACGGCCCTTAACAAATGCTGTAGATTTCTCACTGGTGCAGGGAAGCATACGCATATCAGTGATCTCTACAAGCAATCCAACTGGCTCAATCTAAATAGTAGACTTGCCTACCAGACCTGCCTACTGGCTAAGGAAAATCTGTCTTAACCTCACACCCCCTGCAACTCATGCCTTAATGTTGCCCGCAGTCACTGCACATTTTACGCGCACTTCCCTCAAACCAATGTCTATCATTCCATTTTGCTGTACCAACCAGGCTCAACGTGCTGTCCACACCAGGGCCCCCTTGCTGCTAAACAACCTTCCCCTTGAAATTCAGCTGAAAACAAGCTTGGCCCATTCAAATGTAATTGGCCCATTCAAATGTAAACTCCACTAGCACCTCACTGACCTCAGCAGTTGTGACTGCTCTACCTAGGCTTGTGGCTTTGTTTCACCTCTCCATCCCCTTCTCTCCTCCCTTGCTACCCTCCCTACCTCTCTCCGCCCCTCCAGCCCCTCCTATTTCCCATCTCTCTGCCACCCCACCTACCATTTTACCCCCTTACCTCCCACCTACCATTCCACCCCCTCTCCCGCCCCTTTCCTCCTGTCTCCCCTCCCTATCACCCTATTTCTTGTTGCTCCACCCCAGACAGCCTAGTACTTATCTTTCTGTTCTTGCACATATGACAGTGTCAACTCTTTGACTGTCTACCCCCTTATCCCACCCTCCCCTCTTATCCCCACCCTTGCTCCACTTATGTCTCCCCTAGGGTGGTTTTCATTTGTATCTGTGTCTTGCTATATATACACCCGTATTGTTAATTGAGCATTGTTATTTGCCACTGGCTGTTTGCTACTATGCTATACACATGTACTGTCTTTTGCTACCAAGTTAAACTCCTGACCTGTATTGTAGACCTGTATTGTATCTTACCTCTGCTTACTTCTGTGTTAACCTCCTGACCTTGTATTGTATCTTAAAACTGTTTTGCTTGCACCCATTGCTGCCGCAGAACCTTAGTAAAAGAACCCTTGATTCAAAGGTATTTGTAATCCTAGCAATTAATAAATAATAATAAAATACATGTAAAACAGTAAATCATTTAACCCTTTAGTTTATTTCTCGAACAGACTATTAGCCTCCACTCACAGTCATAATTTAAGAGTGGTTCCCAATAGGGGTTTACTCTTACTTGGATACCAGTCTCACTATGGAAGAAACTGTTTTTACTCTGATGCCCCTCTCTGCTGGAATAAACTTTCACTTGACTTATAAAATTCCCAGACACTACATATTTTCAAACACAACCTCAAAAAAAAAAGCTTTTGCAGGCACAATCTATCTGTAACTGTTTTTCATGGGCAATGAGTTAGTTGTTATGTTATCCACTAGATTGTATCTAAGTGTTTATGTGTTACTATGTATGTCTTATATTATTATGTATGCCTATTAACTTTGTCATGTTTGTACCTAACGGACTTGGGACATTCTGCAAACGGGACTTGTTCTCATGGAATTCATCCTGTAAATTCAAAACTTTTAAATAAAAAAAACCTGGTCCAGGTACCTCATCCTAGGGATTGCTATTATAATTGCACATGGTCCAAGTATTGCATCCCCGGGGTTGGTACTAACTTACACCTGGTCGAAGTACTGCATCTCAGGGGTTGGTACTATTATTACATCTTGTCCAGGTATTGCATCCCTGAGGTTGGTACTATACTTACTCCTGGTCCAGGTACTGCATCTCAAGGGGTGGTACTATCCTTACACCTGGTCTAGGTATTGCATCTCATGGATTGGTACAATAGTTAAACATGGTCCAGGTTCTGCATACCAGGGGGTAGTACTATTCCTAAACCTGGTCCAGGTACTACATCCCAGGTCCTGATACTATACTTACACCTGGTCCAGGTACCACATCCCAGAAGTTGGTTCTGTTCTTACAGCTGGTCCAGGTACTGAATCTGAGGGGGTTGGTACTGTTCTTACACCTGTTCCAGATACTTCATCCTAGGGACTCATACTATACTTCCACCTGGTCCAGGTACTGCATCTCAAAGGTTGATACTGTACTTACACCTGGTCCAGATACTACATCTCAGGGGATGGTACTATTCTTAAGCCTGGCCAGGTACGGCATCCCTGGGTGGGTACTTTACTTACACCTGGTCCAGGTACTGCATCTCATGGGTGGTACTATACTTACACTGGGTCCAGGTACTGCATCCCAGGGATGCTACTATACTTACACCAGGTCCAGGTACTGCATCCCAGTAAGTAGTACCATATTACACTGGGTTCTGGTACTGCATTCCAGGTGATGGTACTACACTTACGCCTGGCACATGTGCTGCATCCAAGGAAGTGGTACAATACTTAACTGGTACAATGCTGTATCCCAGGGGGTAGAACTTTATTTTCACCTGGTCCATTTACTGCATCCCAGAAGGTGGTACTATACATAAAATGGGTCCAGGTACTGCATCTCTAGTGGTTGTACTATACTTACACCGGGTCCCAGTACTGCATCCCAGATGATGGCACTATACTTACACTTGGTACAGGTACTTCAACCCAGGTATGGAAGTACACATACACCTGGTCCAGGTACTGCATCCCAGGTGGTGGTGCTCTACTTAAAACTGGTCCAGGTACTTCATCCCAGGGCTTGGTACTATACTCACACCTTGCCCAGGTACCTGGTCCTAGGAGTTGGTACCACACATAGCCTGGTCCAGGTGCTGCATCTGAAGGTTGGTACTGTGCTTACATCTGGCCAGGAACTGCATCTGACTGATTGGTCTGATGCTTATGCCTGATCCAAGTACTGCCTCTGAGGGTTTGGTACTATGCCTACACATGGGTCAGGTGTTTTATCCCAGGGAGAGAAATAAAAGAGCCGCACTAGGGGCTGGGTGCTCGATGTCAAAAAATATTCTCTATGAAACTGAAGTCATGATACTCCTACACAAAGTAATGAAAAGGCAAAAAATTCAGTACTTAACCAGTTCCACAGTTTTATTCAGCCACCACAACAGTGTACAGGCCAGGAGACTTCCAACACAGCTTCTAATGTTTCAAACAATTGTGTTCTTTAATGAAGGGGTTGGTACTATCCTTACACCAGGTCCAGGTACTTAGTCCTAGGGGTTGGTACTATACTTACACCTAATTCTCGTACTGCATCTAGTGTTGTGTGATACTGAAAAATTTTGCTCCATGAAATATTTTGCATAATTTGCCTATTTCATGAAATGTGGAATTTCACCCCCAGATAGTACAATACTTACACTGGGTCCAGGTACTGCACCCAAGGGGTGGTTCCATGCTTACACCTGGTCCAGGTCCTGCATCCCTGGGGCTGGTACTATACTCAAACCATGTCGAGGTACTGTGTCCCATGGAGTGGAACTATACTTATACCTGTTCAGGGATCTGCATCCCAGGCTGGTAGTTTCTTAAAACTGGTCCAGATACTGCATCCCACCAAACAGTATCATACTTACACCTTGTCCATGTACTGTATCCTTGGTATTTGTACAATACATACGCCTGGTCCAGGTACTGCAGTCCCAGGGGTTGGTACTATGTTTTCATTTGATCCAGCAACTACATCGCATAGGTTGGAACTACATTTACACCTGGCCCAGGTACTACATCCCAGGGTGTGGTAATTTCCCTAAACCTGGTCCAGTTATTTGTTCCAGGTACTGCATCCAAGGAGTTGGTTCCATATTCACACCTGGTCTACGTACTGCATCCCAGGGATTGATGCATGTACTGCATCCCATGGGTTGGTACTCTGCTTACACCTGGTCCAGGAACTGCATCTCAGGGATTCATACTATTCTTACATCTGGTCCAGGTACTATATCCCAGGATTTGGTACTATTCCTACACCTTGTCCAGGGACTTTCATCCTAGGGTTATGTACTATACTTACACTTGGTCCAGGTACTACATTCCAGGGGGTGATGGTATACTTACACCTAATCCTGGTACTGTATCCCATGGGGTGGTACTATGCTTTACCTGGTCAGGGTACTGTACTGCATCCCAGGGTTGGTGGTTTACTTACACCTGGTCCAGGCACTGTATCCCAGGGGTGGTACTATACTTACACCTGGTCCAGATACGCATCTTAGGGGGTGTTTCTATACTAACACTGGGTCCCGGTACTGCATCCCAATAGATGGTTCTATTCATACACCTGGTCCAGGTACTGCATCCCAGGGTGTGGCAGTATACTTTCACCTGGTCTCAGTACTTCATTCCAGTGGGTGGTAATATTCTTATACCTGGTCCAGGTACTGTATCCTAGGAGTCAGTACTAACCTTACACCTGATCCAGGTACTTCATTCTAGGGGTTGGTAATATACTTACACCTGGTTCAGGCACTGCAGCCCAGGGAGTGGTACAGTACTATACTGACCCTGGCACAGGTTCTCATCCCTGGGGGTATTACAATACTTACACCAGGTTCAGATACTGCATCCCAGGGGCTGATACTATACTTCCACTTGGACCAGGTACTGCATTCTAGGGGCTGGTACTATACTTATACCTGGTGGTGGTACTGCATTCCCCCAGGTGGCACTATACTTGCACCTGGTCCAGGTATTGCATTCCAGGAGGTGGTACTATACTTACACCTGGTACAGGAACTGCTTTTCAAGGGGTGGTGCTATACTTACAACTGGTCCAGGTACTACATCCCAGGGGCTAGTACTATAATTAAACCTGGTGTAGGCACTGCATTCCAAGGATTGGCACTATAGTTACAGGTTTTTCAGGTACCGCATCATAGGAACATAGAAACATAGAATTTGACAGCAGATAAGGACCGCTTGGCCCACCCAGTCTGCCCATTTCCCTTCCTGAAGGATAAGCTGCAGATTCTAGTTAATCAACAGCTTACTTCCTCCTGCCCCCCACTAGAATTGCCTTATGCCTGTCCCATGCATTCTTAAATTCTCCCACTGTTCCTGATGCCACAACCTCCGAAGGAAGGCTGTTCCATGCATACACAACTCTCTCTGTGAAAAAATACTTTCTAATATTACCTCTAAGCCGTCTCCCCTCTATCTTCAAATTGTGCCTCCTTGTTCTTGCACATCTTTTCTTCTGAAAGATACTACCCTCTTGTACCTTGTTAATTCCCTTGAGATACTTGAAAGTTTCTATCATGTCCCCCCTCTCCCTCCTTTCCTCATGGGTATACATATTAAACTGCTTTAGTCTCTCCTCGTATGTCTTCTGGTGCAGACCTAGCACCATGTTGGTTGCCCTCCTCTGAACAGCATCCACTCTGTCTATGTCTTTGCGGAGATGGGGTCTCCAGAATTGCACACAGTACTCCAGATGGGGTCTCACTAACTGTCTGTAGAGATGGATAACAACTTCCTGTTTTCTACTGTTGATGCCTCTCCCGAAGCATCCCAGTATCCCCCCCCCAGCCCTCCTTACTGAGTTAGTGAGTTTGAAATCCTCTGGCAGCAGAGCATTTTCATTTGCTGCACCCACTCTTTGGAACTCTCTACCATGTCGGCTACGGCAGTGCACCTCCATGGAACTCTTTAAAAAAGAGCTGAAAACTTATCTGTGGAGCATGGCTTTCTAGATAATTAATTATTTATTAACGCTTTGGATTTTATTATTACATATTTTATCTTGTGGTATGCTGATTTTATGTATATGTTTGTGTATGTAATGATTGAATTGTTAAATTGTTCAGCACCTTGATATGTTGAAAGGTGCTATATAAATAAAATTATTATTATTATTATTACTGCCTTCTCACATTGCTTGCCCACCTTTAGGTCATCTGATATAATTGCTCCTAGGTCTCTTTCGATTTTTGTTGTTATTAACTCACCCCCCACTGTGTACTCTTCCCCTGGGTTTTTGTTTCCCAGATGCATTGCCTTGCAATTCTTTGCATTGAATCTGAGCTGCCACATATTTGACCATTCCTCCAACCTTGCCAAGTCCCTTTTCATTCTTTCCACCCCACCTTGTGTATCAACCCTGTTGCAGATCTTTGTGTCATCTGCAAAGAGGCATACCTTTCCTTCCAGGTGCTCTCCACTGTCACTTATAAAGATATTAAAGAGGACCGGTCCCAGTACTGAACCCTGCGGTTCCCCACTAGTTACCCTCCTTTCTTCACTGTGGACTCCGTTTACTATTACCCTTTGTGTCCTGTTGTCCAGCCATTTTTTTATCCAGGCTACTACCTTGGGACCCATTCCAAGGCTGGCTAACTTGTATATTAATCTTTTGTTTGAGACTGTATCAAATGCCTTGCTAAAATCTAGGTAGGCCATATCCACAGCCCCTCCCTGGTCTACTACTTTGGTCACCCAGTCAAAGAAATCTATTAGGTTCATCTGACATGACCTTCCTGCTGTGAAGCCATGCTGCCTGGTGTCCTGTGCCCCACTGTCCTGTGCTCCATTCCTGGTGTCTTTCACCTGGCCTAGGCAGTGTATCCCAGTGGCTGGTGCTATAGTTACACATTATTCAGGTACCACATCCCAGGAGCTGCTATTATACTTACACCTGGTCCAGGTACTGCATTGCAGGGTTTGGTACTCTGCTTGCACCTGGTCCAGGTACTGCATCCCAGGGCGTGTTACTGTACTTACACCTGGTCAAGGTTCTGCATTCCAGGGCTATTACTTTACTTACACCTGGAGGAGGTACTACATCCTAGGGTATGGTACTATCCTTACACCAGGTCCAGGTACTTCATCTCCGGGGACTGGTACTATAATTACATTTGGACCGAGTACTGCATTCTAGGGGCTCGTACTGTACTTGTACCTGGTCCTGATAGTGCATCCCTGTGGGAGGTACTGTACTTTAACCTGGTACAGGTACTGCATTCTGGGGGAGGTACTATGCTTACACCTGTTCCAGGTACTTCACCCTAGGGGTTCTTGCTATATTTACACCTGGTGGTATGCATCCCTGAGCTGTGTCTATGGGCATGATACTATTCTTACATCTCATTCAGGAACTGCATCTCAGGGGGTGGTACTATACTTACACCTGGTCTAGGTACTGCAAACCAGATATGGAAGTATCCTTACACGTACTGCATCCCATCAAGTGGTACTATACTTACATGTGGTCCACCTACTGCATCCAAGGGGGTGGTATTATACTCACTTCTGATTAGAGATCTAGCGAAGGTTTACTTCGCTGGTGAATTTCTGGCGAAGTCGCCAAATTCACCTCCACTAAACAATTTGTGAAGTTGCCCAGTTAAATGAGAATTCGCCCTTTGTAACTTCACCTTGCTTTTGTTTTTTTTTACATACAAACCGCACTAAAAAAAAAAAAAGAAGCAAGAAGAAGTTACGCATGTCGAATCCCCCAAATCCCTGGTGTCTAGTGGTCCCCCCCACACCGATCGCTGGCCACAGTGTAATAATTAAAATGCCTGGTGTCTATCACCTCCCACTCTGTCAATTGCTGGCTACAATGTTAAAAAAATTAGTTAAATTCCTGGTGTCTGCTGTTGTCGTCCCCCCAACCAAACTGCTCACCGGCAGTCAGTCACAGTGTTAAAAAAAAAATATATATATATATATATATATTTTTTAATCATCCTGGTGTCTAGAGGACCCCCATCATCCCACCACATCAGGGAGTGCCCCAACACCCTGCCCCCCATCCTGACCCCAAGTGGACCAGCGGCACAGCCCTCCACTCACCTCCAAGGCTGGCAGCCTGACTGTCAATGAATGAGCGCATATACTGGGGAGGGGAGTGGGGTGGTGGGGGACTCCCTGATAGGGTGGGGGGTTCACTAGACACCAGGTATTTCATTTAAAAAATATATACATATATATTTTCACATTGTGGCCAACTGGCTGGCAGTTGGTGGGGTGGGGGGGACCACAGTAGACACCAGGAATTTAATTAAATAAATATTTTTTTTTTAAACACTGTGGCCAGCGATTGGCAAGGGAGACCACTAGACACCAGGTATTTAATTACAAATATATATTTTTTTATTACATTGTGGCTGGTGATTGGTGGGGGATCACTAGACACCAGGGCCCAGTTATTCAAACTGCGCCAGGCTGTGGCGCAAGCCCAGGCGCAGCTCAAATTGGCTGTGCAGGGGTGTGGACTGGGCAATATTCAACGGAGCTGCACCATGGCTCAGCAGCGTTGAATATCTCACCCTGGCCATCCGCAATGCACATAGCGCAGTGGCACTGCGCCAGCGCCAGTGGCCAGAGTGGAGCATGGGGATACGCTAATGCAAATTCCATGCAAATGGGGCCATAATGTATGCAAGGCGCACATGGAGCCATTTGCATGTCATTGTGGCCCCATTTGCATGCAGGTGCGCCGATCCCCGCTGACTTGCACCTGGCGCCTGCCAGGCAGCAGACGTTGGGGAACGACTCCCCCTGCAGCCAGCAATGTGCTCCACAGGCCAATCGGGGGCTGCAGTAAACAAAGGAAAATCATAAATCCCTGGTGGTTCAGTGGACCTGCCCGCCCGATCACGGGCTAAGTAAATGTATAAAATCCCTATCATCCCTGGTGGGCCAGTGGACCTGCCCGCCCGATCGCAGGCTAAGTACATAAATAAGATTCATCAATATCCCTGGTGGTCCAGTGGACCACTGTCTGCCTGATTGCGTGCATTTGTAATAAAATATGAAGAATTCTGTCCAATATCCCTAGTGGTCCAGTGGACCGCTGTCTGCCCGATCACGGGCATTTGTAATATAAATAAAGAATTCCATCAAATATCCCTGGTGGTCTAGCGGTACCCCCCATCCCACCGCCCACTGGGCCCCACCTCCCGCTCCCCGGTCAGCCGGCAGGTGGCAGCACCCCACCGCCCCTGCCACCTCCAGCCATCTCGATCATGGCTGTATGCTCATTGGTCCACAACATGACATAGGCATGCAGCCTATACCAGACACATTCCAGATATGTGAATGGATCCCATTCACATATCTGAATGTGTAGTATGGTATGGGCTGCATGCCCATTGACTCACGCTGTGGACCAATGGGTGTACAGCCCTACCAACAGTGTCAGTCAGCAGGTGGGTGGGGTGCTGCCACCTGCCAGGTGACTGGGGAGGAGCGGGGAGGTGGCTCTCAGTGGGCGGGTGGGGAGGCGGGGTACTGCTAGACCACCAGGGATATTGGACATTTTTTTTTTTTTTATTACAGATGCCCACGATCGGGCAGACAGTGGTCCACTGGACCCCCAAGGATATTGGACGGAATTCTTCATATTGTTTTACAAATGCCCGTAATCGGACAGACAGCGGTCCACTGAACCACCAGGGATATTGGATGGAATTCTTCATATTTTATTACAAATGCCCGCGATCGGGCAGACAGCGGTCCACTGGACCACCAGGGATATAGGGGTTCTTTCATTTTACAGATGCCTGCGATTGGGCATGGGAGGGCGCCACCAGGTGCAGCCAGAGCTCTGGTGCCCACCCACATGTGGCAGCTGCCGTGTTGCACCCTGCAGTGTGGCAGCTCACCTGTGGGTGGCCATCCATTGTTCTTTTTTTTTTGTTTTGGATCAACTTTGTGCTGGCACAGGTAGGGGTTGTGCATGCATGGCTCTGCACATCCTGGGCTGAATATTGGGCTGTGCAGGGTATGCATGGGCATGCCCCCCCACCTGCACCTGCATACATTACTGATGCACTCCGACGCATCAGGATTTGTGCTGCTCACTTTTCCCTTTTGAATATCGTGCCGGGGCACATCAGTGGGTTGCGCATGGCGCAACACTGTTGCACCATGTGCAACCCTTTTGAATGTCTGGGCCCAGGTATTTAATTATAAATATATACATATATTTTTATGTTGATTGTGCGCATGCGCAAGAAACATGTTGAGGCAGGTTTCTCCACAGGCAGGTTGTGGAGGCATGGCATTGTTGTGGCCAGTGCCCCCACAGCCTGTAAAGTCTTGTCCCACTTCCTCCAATGCTGTGGTACACTGCTGCTGACACTAGTTCAGTCAACGTGCCACCAACTTGTAAAAAATTAGCCACTACAATCAGGGGCCATCTCGTCATTGCAACGTCAGCCATTCACTGCAATGCGGGAGCGACCCGTCATTGCAGGGCAGGATCTTGAAACCCTGATATTGTTTGTGAACATGGCGGTGGCTTGCCACTATGTTCACAAACAATATTAACCTCCCCTGCTGACGGGGGCCCCAATCCCGTCAGCATTATTATACCCATTTTGTGTTGTGTGCCAATGGGTGCCAATCCCATCAGCATAATGTAATAACCCCCTTTTGTTGTGTACCAATGGGGTGCCCAATCCCCATCTGCTACAGCTGCCCCCAAAAGAAAGACTCAGTTGGCAGCTGGGAGCTCACCCAGCATGCCACATGCCCCTGCAAAATAAAAAATGGCCCTGCAATGTCTTTTTTTTTTTTTAACCTGTAAAAAAGGAAACAGTCTTTCGCGGTCTCTCTCTGCCCTCCCACAACCCGCGCCCACCCACTACGCAACCTGCCTCCCCACACCCCCCTCACCCCATACTTACCTCTGGAGTCTGGTGCGACGATCTTTGGTGGACCGGGAACACGTCTGCACTCTTCAAAGTCGACCGCGGACTGAGGAAATGCCGATAAGCTGTATAATGGAATAAATAGGGTTTTTTCAACTTTGATGCATATCTCAGGCATTTTTTGGAATTTTGGCACCAGATTTTCAAAATGGGGTTTTTGGCACCCTTCCTCATGAATTCTATCACTGTCATGGCGTTACTCGGCACCGAAAGGTGATTTTGCGGTCACTGCGCAGAATCACCATTTGGGACTGATTAACAAAATGACAGTGCCAGTGTTCATGAGGTGGGCTCTCAAAAGGCCTATGTTGCAAATTTGGTGGGAAAAATCCAAAAAATGACTGTTTTACGAGTGTGTGTTGTGCAGTTGCTATGCACGTCAAACTTTTATGTAATTTGCAATATTTTACCCCAGATTTTCGGGGTATTGGCATTTTTCAGACCTCTTTGTGAATAGTACACCTGTCATTTTTCACACCCTGGCCGAAATGTGTTTGCACACTTCTGGGGCAGAATATCGCGATCAGTGTGGGAAATCAGTGTTCCGAGCAGATGAAGAAACTGACTGTGGCACTGTTCATGAGCAGAGGAGGTCCTAAAATGCCTATGTTGAAAATTTGGTGATGATACTCCATAAAATGACTGTGTTATGAGCATGCGTTGTGCAGTTTGTACGCATGCTCGTAAGTTCACGAATTTATAATATTTTCACTCCAGATTTTCAACATTGCCATTCTTCTGCACCTCCTTATGAACAGTACAGCTGTCATTTTTCACATCCTGTCCAAAATGTGTTTTCACAGTTCTGGTGCAGAATAGCGTGGTCTCTGTGGGAAATCCATGTTTGGGACACATTATGAAAATGACAGTGACACTGTTCATTAGCAGAGGTCCTAAAATGCCTATGTTGAAAATTTGGTGACAAAAGTCCATAAAATGAGTATGTTACGAATGTGCATTGCGCAGTTTCCACGCACAGTCGTACCTTCGCAACTTTGTAATATTTTCACTCCAAATTTTCAGCATTGCCATTTTGCCATGCCTCCTTATGAACAGTGCAGCTGTCATTTTTCACATCCTGGCTGAAATGTGTCTTAGCTCTTCCAGCGCACAATAGCGCAGTTGCTGTGGGAAATCTGTGTTCAGGATATATTAAGAAAATCACACTGACACTGTTCATGAGCAGAAGTCCTAAAATGCCTATGTTAAAAATTTTGTGATGAAACTCCTTAAAATGACTGTGTTATGAACGTGTGTTGTGCAGGTGCAACACACCCTTGTAAGTTTGCAAATTAGTAATATTTTGACGCCAGATTTTCAACACTGCCATTTGTTCACACCTGCTTATGAACAGTACAGCTGTCATTTTTCACATCCTAGCCAAAAAGTGTTTTCGTGCTTCCGGTGCAGAATACCGCATTCACTGTCAGAAATCAGTGTTTGGGACAGACTAGGATCAAGCGACTGGGGGGGGGAGTGACTGAGCTCAACTGAGCTCTGTCGGGACTGTTACGGATGTCTTTGTGGGCAGGAAAAGGTGACAATGCAGGCAGGAGCCCAGTCCAAAAGGGCAGCCTGCAGCGCCAGGAGACACAGAATGAGCAAGTGAGGGAAGGGGAGTGAGTGAGCTCAACAGAGCTCTGTTGGGACTGCTGCGGATTTGTTTGTGGGCAGGAAAAGGCAGCAGTGCATGCAGGGCTGGAGTACAAAAGGGCAGCCTGCAGCAGTGGGACAAACAGAACGAGCAAGCGAGAGAGGGGGACTGAGCGAGCTCAACAGAGCTCTATCATCACTGCTGCAGATTTCTTTGTGGGAAGATATGGGTGGCTACGTTGGCAGGAGCCCAGTACAGAAGGGCAGCCTGCAGCACCAGCAGAAATGGAATGAGCAAGTGAGACAGGGGGAGTGAGTGAGGCCAATGGAGCTGTTTCAGGACTGCTACAGACTTCTTTGTGGGCAGACAAAAATGCCAACAGAGGAAGGAGCCCAGTACAAAAGGGCAGCCTGCAGCACCAGGAGAAACAGAATGAGCGAGTGAGACAGGGGAAGTGAGCGAGCGACCTCAACAGAGCTCTGTCAGGACAGCTGCAGATTTCTTAGTGGGCAGGAAAAGGTAGCAACACAGGCAGGAGCCCAGTACAAAAGGGCAGCCTGCAGCACCGGGACAAACAGAATGAGCAAGTGAGAGAGGGGGAGTGAGTGAGCTCAACGGAGGTGTATTGTGACTGCTGCGGATTTCTTTGTGGCCAGGAAAAGGCAGCAATGCAGGCAGGAGCCCAGTACAAAAGGCCAGCCTGCAGCGCTGGCAGAAATGGAATGAGCGACTGAGAGAGGGGGAGTGAGTGAGCTCAACGGAGCTCTCTTGGGACTGCTGCAGATGTGTTTGTGGGCAGAAAAAGCCGCCAATGCAGGCAGGAACCCAGTACAAAAGGGCAGCCTGCAGCAGTGGGAGACACAGAATGCGCGAGTGAGGGAGGGAGGGAGAGTAAGTGAGCTTAATGGAGCTCAGTTGGGACTGCTGTGGATTCCTTTGTGGGCAGAAAAAGGCAGCAATGCACGCAGGGACCAGTACAAAAGGGCAACCTGCAGCGGCAGGAGAAACAGAATGAACAAGTGAGAGAGAGGGAGTGAGCGAGCTCAACGGAGCTCTGTCGTGACTGTTGCAGCTTTCTTTGTGGGCAGAAAAAGGCAGCAACGCAGGCAGGAGCCCAGTACAAAAGGGCAGCTTGCACTGCAGGCAGAAATGGAATGAACACGTGAGACGGGGGGGTGAGTGAGGCCAACGGAGCTCTGTCAAAACTGCTGCAGATTTCTTTGTGGGCAGAAAAAAATGCCAACAGAGGCAGAAACCCAGTACAAAAGGACAGCCTGCAGCGCCACGAGAAACAGAATGAGCAAGTGAGACAGGGAGAGTGAGTGACCTCAATGGAGCTCTGTCGGGGCAGCTGTGGATTTCTTTGTGGGCAGGAAAAGGTGCCAACGCAGCCAGGAGGCCAGTACAAAAGGGCAGCCTGAAGTGCCGGGAGAAACAGAATAAGTGAGTGACGGGGGGGAGTGAGCAAGCTAAATGGAGGTCTATTGTCACTGCTGCAGATTTCTTTGTGGGCAGGAAAAGGCAGCAATGCAGGCAGGAGCCCAGTACAAAAGGCCAGCCTGCAGCCCCCACAGAAACGGAATGAGCGAGTGACAGAGGACAAGTGAGCGACCTCAACGGAGCTGTGTCGGGACTGCTGCACATCTCTTTGTGGGCAGACAAAGCCACCAATGCGGGCAGGAACCCAGTACAAAAGGGCAGCCTGCAGTAGTGGGAGACACAGAACGAGCGAGTGAGGGAGGGAGAGTGAGTGAGCTCAACGGAGCTCTGTTGGGACTGCTGCAGATTTCTTTGTGGGCAGAAAAAGGCAGCAATGCACACAGGGGCCCAGTACAAAAGGGCAGCCTGCAGAGGCAGGAGAAACAGAACGAACAAGTGAGAGAGGGGGAGTGAGTGAGTGAGCAAGCTCAATGGAGCTCTGTCATGACTACTGCAGATTTCTTTGTGCCCAGAAGAAGGCGGCAATGCAGGCAGGAGCCCAGTAGAAAAGGGCAGCCTGCAGCACTGGCAGAAATGGCACAAGCGAGTGAGAGAGGGGGAATGAGCGAGCTCAACGGAGCTCTGTCGGGACTGCTGCAGATTTGTTTGTAAGCAGAAAAGGCACCAACAGAGGCAGGAGACCACTACAAAATGGCAGCCTGCAGTGCCAGGAGAAACAGAATGAGCGAGTGAGACAGGTGGAGTGAGTGACCGCAATAGAGCTCTGTCAGGACAGCTGCGGATTTCTTTGTGGGCAGAAAAAGGTGCTAACGCAGGCAGAAGCCCAGTACAAAAGGGCAGCCTGCAGTGCCGGGAGAAACGCAACAAGCGAGTGAGAGAGGGGCAGTGAGCAAGCTCAACGGAGCTCCATTGTGACTGCTGTGGATTTCTTTGTGGGCAGAAAAAGGCAGCAACTCAGGCAGGAGCCCAGTACAAAAGGCCAGCCTGCAGTGCTGGCAGAAACGGAATGAGCGAGTGAGAGAAGGGGAGTGAGCTACCTCAACGGACCTGTGTCACGACTGCTGCAGATTTCTTTGTGGGCAGAAAAAGCCACCAACAGAGGCAGGAGCTCAGTACAAAAGGGCAGCCTGCAGCGCTAGCAGAAACAGAATGAGCAAGTGACAGAAGGAGAGTGACCCACCTCAACGGAGCTGTGTCGGGACAGCTGCAGATTTCTTTGTGGGCAGCAAAACCTGCCAATGCAGGCAGAAGCCCAGTACAAAAGAGCAGCCTGCAACACCAGGAGAAACAGAATGAGAGAGTGAGACAGCTGGAGAGAGCAACCTCAATGGAGCTGTGTCAGAACAGCTGCAGATTTCTTTGTGGCCAGAAAAAGGTGCTAATGCAGGCAGACATCCAGTAGAAAAGGGCAGCCTGCAGCACAGACAGAAATGGCACGAGTGAGTGAGAGAGGGCAACTGAGCGAGCTCAATGGAGCTCTGTCGGGACTGCTGCAGATTTGTTTGTGGGCAGAAAAGGTGCCAACAGAGGCAGGAGACCACTACAAAACGGCAGCCTGCAGCGCCAGGAGAAACAGAATGAACGAGTGAGACAGACGGAGTGAGCCACCTCAACAGAGCTCTGTTGGGACAGCTGCAGATTTCTTTGTGGGCAGAAAAGGTGCCAACGTAGGCAGAAGCCCAGTACAAAAGGGCAGCCTGCAGCACCGGGAGAAACACAACAAGCGAGTGAGAGAGGGGCAGTGAGCAAGCTCAACGGAGCTCTATCATGACTGCTGTGGATTTCTTTGTGGGCAGAAAAAGGCAGCAACGCAGGCAGGAGCCCAGTACAAAAGGTCAGCCTGCAGCACTGGCAGAAGCAGAATGAGCGAGTGAAAGAGGGGGAGTGAGCTACCTCAACGGACCTGTGTCAGGACTTCTGCACATTTTTTTGTGGGCAGAAAAAAGATGCCAACAGAGGCGGGAGCCCAGTACAAAAGGGCAGCCTGCAGTGCCAGCAGAAACAGAATGAGCAACTGAGAGAGGGCGAGTGATCCACCTCAACACAGCTCTGTCAGGACGGCTGCAGATTTCTTTGTGGGCAGAAAAAATGTGCAAATGCAGCCAGGAGCCCCATACAAAGGTGCATCCTGCAGCACTGGGAGAAACAGAATGAACAAGTGACAGAGGGCCACTAAGAGAGCTCAACAGACCAACGCAGTCAACATTTGGCATTGACAAATGCTTGTTTCCAGGGTCACTGGATGCTGGGTCACAACACACTGTTGCGAGGTTTGCAGACTGAATAAGTTTCTGATGTGGTGAAAGGTTGAGATCATTCACACCTATCATTCAATTGAGGTGATTTCTAAGGATGACACTTTAAAACAATTATTTCATCTCCTTGTCAGTGGGGGTGGGAGAGGTAATGCTGTTTTGAAACCTGGCTAGGAGTTTCTAATTTAGTCAGCCCAGTGTTGTCTCCCTGTCAAGCTGTTTTTTTTTTTTTTGGACCTACATTTAGGCTCATCTGTGTTCTACTCTAAGTTAAAATAATTTTACCAGAGCTAACACTTCCACCCCTTGCAGAAGTTAGCACCTACAAGGCCCGTTAAAATTTATTGTTAAGCAGACTCTGATAAACAGTAAAGTTACCAACATTACAATACTAGCAGCAATACAGCTTCCTAACAGGCATAGTAGAGTAGCACTCCAAATGGCATTAGCAGCCTAGAGGCATGCTTACTCAGCATCCAGTAACCTTGGAGAAATGGTCCATACCAAAAAGGCATTAAAAATGCAAATTTGTCAACTTTGTTACAAAACCTGAAACACACACAGTTTTTAAAATAATGTTTATTGAATGGTGCTGCCTGTTTTACTTATGGAAATCATTATACATGATCTTTAAAACTTTGGAGAAACAGGTCCTATAAGCTTGCTGACAGGGAAGACTATACTGTGAGTTCCTGAGATGACATCAGTAGCAGATCTTCACTGAAACAGGCTGTTTTGAACTAAAACAGGGTTACAAAATAGCCCATAACTTTAAAATGAAGTAACGTAGAAATCTAGTTTTTGGGATAAGATTTACTTGGGTATGCATATTCTGATTCTGCAATGTAACACTTTTGGCCATTGTGGTGTCAGCTGCTCTTTAAGGATCGACAACCTTTCAGAACCCTTTCACTAGTAAACAATGGCCGTCTCATTTCTGAGATTTCCTTAGTGGCTACTTTGATGCCACACTCTGGCATGGACCCGCTGTCCTCCTTAATGAAAACTGAGCAGAAGTAGTCAGGATAATGGCCTTTTGCCCATCCTCCTCTATCACCCTACCCCCTTTAACTAGCCTTGTGATCCCCTATGCTTTTTTCCTTTTTTCACTAATATATGTGAAAAACGTCTTTTCTGTTCCTGACTCCCTTTGCAATATGCAGCTCTGTGTCTGCTTTGGCCTCCCTGATAACCCTCTTTGTGTCCTTGTTTTTCTATAGATAATCCTCCCAATCTACCCCCACCCCCGCTTTTCTTTGTTCTTATAGAATGCCTCCTTTTTGTCCCTTACTGCTTCCCTGACCCTTGCTGAGAACCGTAGTGGTCTCTTAAACATGTTTTTCTTTGTTGCTGTTCTTATGCGTACTTTAGATGCCTCCAGGATGGCCTGCTTCATTACCCCCATCTCTCCTCCACCCCACCTATGTCCTGCACCCCTCCAAATGTATTTCTGACCAGTTCTCTCATCCTGTCGCAGTCAGCCCTTCTAAAGTCAAGGACTTCAGTTCTCGAGTGTGACTTGCTGGCCCTGAGGGACAATTCAAATCAGAGTTTTGGTCACTGTTCCCCAGTGGCTCCCCTACTCCCACCACTCCCACCACCTGAGTTTGTCAGGACCACATCAAGGACTATGCTTCATTAGTTGCACCAGTGGACTATGTTAGAAGGCAGCCAGCAAGGCCTCGCTCCTGGCACTCTTGGCCACTGGGACCTCCCAGTTGATGTCTGGCAGGTTCAGGTCTCCTAACATCACTACTTCCCCCTTTGCTACCCATCTTTCAAGTTCCAGTATAAGTTGTCTCTATCCCTTTCCTCTCCTTGCCCTGGAGGCCTGTACATCACCCCCAAGCATACTTTCCTGCCTGAGGCTGCCATGAGTTGCACCCATACTGACTCAATCTCACCACTGCTACCCCTAATTCATAAATATCACTGATTTATTGCTATGTCACCTCCTTAGGATTAGTGCACTCTCTACTTTTGCCCAATACAAGCCTCCTGAAAAATCTTTCTAAATTATAACTTATTAGGCTAGTCAGCTTTCCTGACCTCCCAGACCTCTCCTTGTGTTTATTTACTGCCATAAGTTATTATTAAAAGTATTCTGCTCTCCCTGGACCAGCTGACTCCACACTGTCAGAAGACAGTCATGAAACTTTGATACTTATGGTGAAGGATAAAATAAACAGAAGTTTTGCAATTACTTAGGAGTTGAATCTTCTTCTTGTAATTCTTACACGTTAGATAGTGGAGCAAAATACTCTGGACCATTGGATTCCAAGAACTTGACTTTACTAGAGGGTTTCAGGCCAAAGTTTATCTGGACAATAAGTAGCCGCTGGCCAGTAGACCCCAATTCTTCAGCTCCTACACAATTCATTATTGTTATTCAGTTTTTCTGAGTAGCCATTTCACCCGTTGTTTGACCATATGGCATGCTAGCTGCATGGCAGCCATCTGCTGGGGTGCATTCCATCCATTCCTTGCCCCCAGCAGTTCTCCCTCAGGGCAGGGTCTCTGACACTCTCCATTCTGTTTGGTTCAACATGCAAGGTATCTTTGTGCAGCATCTGTATATTTCTTGAGTAACAGGGTGCCTGAGGATTCCCTGTCCCCTTTCAGTGCTGAACCTGGCTTCTTTGCTCTTTCTTGTACTTGACTTACCTGCACACATGGCCCATTACATATTACAGAACGTGGCATGCTGGCAAGGCACCCAATAATATCAGGATGGACCCTCAGCCTAAGAAATCTTATCAGCACTTCTTTCACCAGGTCTTTAGACCTCCTGGGAGTCACCCACTTCACTCTTGAGTTGCATACAAAGGTAACACTGTGACCTATTGTATAAGGATGGCATTCTGGTGACATGGGCTTTAGGATCCCCTAACATAGTGTGGAGAGTTTGCACTCCCCACATAAGTTATGGAGATGAGTCTTTTACCTGGCTTTTGCTGTCTGTATGCAGTACCTGCTTCACCTGTTTCTATGGTTCTCGATTTATATCACGGCACAGGTCTTGGGGGTCCCCATCCATTAGGATGGCCGCAATGAGCTTTAAGGGAACCTGTCTCAAGCCTGAAATCCCTTTGGAGATATCCCTTGAAGAGACAGCCATTGAGATTCCAACACCCTCTCAAGTGGTCCCTTTAAACTCCCAAACTGTGGCAAACACCAGATCCTCACCCACCAGTCCCAGTGATATGGGACACATCCTGGGTACCTGATGCCTCTCCCTGTCAGCCTCGAGGGTCCCACTCAATGTTACACCAGTGCCATTACCACGGTGAGGTGTCCAGGACCTCCTGCCACTTTCAGGATCAGATTCCAGATAAGAGCATACAGTTAGGGTTTCCAGTGCTCCATGCCCAAGTCCTTCAGCCAGCCTCGTCATGGTGTGTACCTACCTCAGCCAGACATGCAGGAGTATCTCCGACTCCCCAGAACCTTGGTGGTAGTGCCTGGTTACTCCTTTCAAGCAGTACCTATACCTTGAGCATCCCAGCTGACCTTCTGGCCGGCAGCCCTACAGTGCTTACCCAGAGAGGACACTTAGTGTCTGTTCTTTACCAGCTTTCTAGCAACTAGCTGCTTCTTTACCCCCACAAGAGCACCAACTGCTAGCCCCAAGAACACAGAACCTCAAGAATGCTTCACTTTGACGGCACCCAATCTGTATACCTCTGCGTAGCTCCTCCCATGTCAGCTTCACCCATAGAGAATGATATCAGTGCAACATTCCCCTGCTGGTCACATATGGTAACAACACCTTCCCACTACTGTTAGTAGGGGTTTGTTACATAAATGAGGTGGGTGTCATGTATAACCACTTTGCCAGGCTTGTCCTCAGTGCCCCACAGCATACTCCCCACTGCCTCTTGTGCAGAAAGTTGAACTGGCTGCATTTAGACTTGAGAAGGCAACTTCACAGTATTGGACTGATGTTCGAATGTTTCAAAAAGTAAGGCCCTGGTTGTATATGTAAGAATGTTTCCATAACGATTTCAAAGCCTGGGCTGAGATTGGCAGAATATATTGAATTTAAAATCCCTCCCCCCCCCAAAAAAAAAAAATCAAATATAGGATTATTGTCCTTTTATTATGTGGGTCTCCAAACTTGGAATATGATCCCTAAAGTCTGAGGCAATATAATAGCATGTTATTTTAGAAAAAAATAAAACAGATTTGTACAACAGGTCAGATTAGCACAAGTTTGCTGTCCCACCGCTGGAATTGGTTAACCTTATATACTGCCAACTTAGTACATTTCTGCTGTCTCTTTTTAGAAGGTGCGGATGTACCACATATCCATGCATCTTATTATGTACGTATTTTATATAGTGTTGAATTTAAATGTTTTATATGATTATTTCTGTTGTTATGTATTTTTTTTAGTTTCATAAGTATATATGGAACATGGTTTTCCCCTTTCTCTCTAACCAGGAATATGCAACTTGAGTAGCCCTTGTAAATGAGCAGTTTCTCAGTGGGAATTGCCTCATTCATGTTAATAAGGAAAATGTATTACTGCTGCTAGTACATAAATAAATAAAAGCTAAAAGAATCCTGTACTACCAAGTCACTGCTTCTTTTATATTGGTGCTACAAAAAATCAAGAACTTTAGTCTTGCCTGCTAGCTCACCTCTCAGATCATTAAAATGCAATCAGTCCATCACCCACTAGGATGAGAGGGAAACTAGATTCACCCTTCATAAATGGGTGATCAAATTCATCCTTGTACTCCAGGCTGCACATTTTAACATTGCCTCTTCCCTTCTTATTGAAAAATTGCATATTTCTCAATGTGAGGAGCAAAAATCAATAATTTAACATGTCTCATGTCCTTTCAGGCACCAGAAACCTTTGAAGATGTTGCTGTCTTTTTCTCAGTCGAGGAGTGGAAGATGTTAAGCAAACAAGAGAAGGAGCTTCACAGGGAAGTGATGGTGCAGAATTATGAAACCATGGTTTCAGTAGGTAAGTGTAGTCACAGTCTAGAAACTGGGATCTGTATTCTGAGAGGAGTTAGCTTATTTTTAAAATGCCAAGCCTAAAAACATAGAAACTGTTGGCAGAAAAAGATTGCTTGGCTCACCCAGTCTGCCCAAATGGTTCCTGCATAGTTTGTCTCTGCAGAGCCTAGCTGGTCTCCATTGATCTCTCTTCTCTCTGCCTATTTAGTAATATTCTTCTATGGTATTTCACACATGCTTGAAGCCCCCTGCTGTTTTCACTTACACCATTTATTCTGGCAGGCTGCTCCCGGCATCCACCACTCTTTCAGTGAAGTAGTTCTTCCTCATAACTCTCTTACACGACCCCCACCCCCTACCTTCATTGCATACCCTTTGGTTCTTGTGCTCTTTCTTATATGAAAGTGACTCCCCTCCTGTACATTGTTCTCCCCTGTGAGGTACATGGTGGTCTCTATCATGTCCACTCTCATTCTCTTCTCTTCCAGGGTGTACATGGCGAGATCCTTCAGACTCTCTTCATAAGGTTTTTGATGCTGGCCCTGCATTGTTTTAGTTGACCTCCTTTGGACTCCTTCCATTCTGTCTATGTCCTTTCTGAGGTGCAGCCTCTAGAATGGCACACAATACTCCAGGTGGAGTCTCACATGTAAGCCATACAGAGGCAACACAGCCTCACTCCTGATGGAGATACTGCTCCCTATGCATGTTAGCCTCACATGTGAGCCATACAGGGGCAACACTGCCTCTCCCTTCCTGCTGGAGATACTGCTTCCTATACATCCCAGTCTCACATGTGAACCATACAGAGGCAACACTGCCTCCCTCCTCCTGCTGGAGGTACTGCTCCCTATATACCCTAGCCTCACATGTGAGCCATACAAAAGCGACACTGCCTCTCTCCTGATGGAGATACTGCTCCCTATGCATCCTAGCCTCACATGTGAGCCATACAGAGGCAACACTGACTCTCTCCTCCTGCCTGTTGATACTGCTCCCTATCCATCCCAGCCTCACTTGTGCAACATACAAAGGCAGCACTGCCTCCCTCCTCCTGCTGGAGATACTGCTCCCTATTTATGCTAGCCTCACATGTGAGCCATACAGGGGCAACACTGCCTCTCCCCTCCTGCTGGAGATACTGCTCCCTATGCATCTTAGCCTCACATGTGAGCCATACAGAGGCAACACCGCGCCTCTCTTCTGCTGCTGGAGATACTGCTCCCTATGCATCCCAGCATGCCACTGGTCCAACCAACTGCTTTGTCACATTGCGTTGTCACTTTGAGATCTTCAACTATGATATCCATGCAAGGTCCTCGTCCCTTTTAGTGACTGTCAGTACCTCCCCCGAGGTCCCCTTCCTCTCTAGTGACTGTCAGTACCTCCCCCATCCTGTACTCAGCTTCTGGGTTCCTTTGCTCAAGGTTAGAGCTGTGTGTTCAGTTCAGTTTCATTTTATTGTATGATAAATAACATTGTCGTTTACAAAATATATGTCACAGTTGAGGGAATAAACTTCAGATGAGGCAAATTTACAGGTTTAAAACACACCTTGGTGTGATATTTATTTTTCAAAAGTTCAAAAAATAATAAATGAAAACAAAACAATTGTGAAGAAAATCACTACTTAAGATCAGTAGTTTCTCACACAATACAGTCCTGGATTCTAGAGCTCCTGAGACCCTTCTCATGTGCATTCAACAGCTTGTCTGCAGTAGTACCTCTCTCCTTCACTCTCAAGACTGAACTCTTATAGACTGAACTGAAGTAAACTCTGTGCAAAGGTTTTTATATCTTTTTGGTAGGGTCACCTGACTGAGGTCTTACATGTCTGGACATGTTTCAAAACCAGGGGAGAGGGGATTGTGTCAGAGGATTTCTTGGTTCAGTTGAAGGTACTGTGTATATATCCACAGGTATTTACTTTCTGTATCTCTGATCCACAGTAACTAAGCTCTTTCATACATAGAACCTTATATAGTAGCAGGTTTATAGTGTAAATTTATGAAAATACATAGAAACATAGAAGTTGATGGCAGATAAGGACCGCAAGGCCCATCCAGTCTCTCCATTTCTTTTTCTACCTTATGAATGTGCTATAGGCCTTTGCTCTGTCAGTGGCCTATCTATTCATACTCATCTGTATTGCTCCCTTATGCCTATCCCATGCCTGTTTGAAGCCCTGCACTGTATTCATATCTACCACTTCCTGAGGTAGGACGTTCCATGCATCCACCACCCTTTCTGTGAAAAATAACTTTCTCACATTACCCCTTAATCGGCCTCCCTCTAATCTCATGCTGTGTCCTCTTGTCCTGCCATTTTTCTTATATTGAAACATGTTAGACTCTACCACCTTGTTAATGCCCTTAAGGTGTTTGAATGTTTCAATCATATTACCTCTCTTCTTCCTTTGCTGTAGGGTATACATATTGAGTTCAGTTAATCTGTCCTCATATGTTTTCTGATGCAGACCCTGCACCATTTTGGTTGCCCTTCTCTGGACTGCCTCAATTTGGTTAATGTCTTTGTGAAGGTGTGTCTCCAGTACTGTACACAGTACTCCAGATGGAGCCCTAACCAGTGTCTTGTAAAGAGGATTATTACCTCCCTCTTCCGACTTGTGATACCCCTACTAATACATCCCAACATCCCTCTAGCCTTACCTACTGCTTTAGAAGTCTGCTTGGCTGATTTCAGGTCATTGGTGATGAGGATGCCCAAGTCTCTTTCTTTCCTTGTGACTGCCAGCAACTCCCCTCCCAGACTATAGGTGGCTTCAGGGTTTCTCTTCCCTATGTGCATGATCTTGCACTTCTTTGTGTTAAGGATTTCTTATAACTGTATTAATCATGAAATTATTATTGTTTTATATGGCTTCTGAGTCCTCTTTTCTTTAAAAAGGTTTTATTAACTGTATTCATTCATTAAGTGTATTCATTCCTGCTATCTCAAATAGCCTTCATGCTTTTTTGTACCCAAAATGCACTTAGGCAGTTTACACAACACCTCTTCAGGTGTTTGGCATCATTCCAGGGACTGGATGGATGGAAATGGAAAAATAATGAAAAGAAAGAACTAGTAGGAAGTTTAGTAGGGAAAGTAAAGAGCTATGCTAGGAGGCCAATCTAGGGTAGGCAGAAAAAAGAAGAGCAAAGAGAAAAGCAGTAACTTTTGCTAGGAAATGAGGACATAGAAAAGTGGTCCATCAGTCACAGCTGAGGGTGTAGCCTAACTCTGCCACAGTATACATACAATTAATCATTAAAAAACAATAGAAAACATAATAATATAAAATAAAGTCACAACATCAATCATTCTCATTCCTTCATTGCATACACATGACTGGGGGGAGGTATCATTAATATAACTAAAATATTGCACATTCCTTGTCATGATTCTTATAATTAATTATACCTCGATTATCACCTTAGTTTACATAAAATACCCTCATCCTATCAGATATTGCACATCCTTTAAAATACTACCTATTTATAATTACGTACAACTCATGTGCTATCCCTGCCAGCAGAGACTACTGTCACAAATGCACTCAGCAGGTCAGGCCCTCTGCTCCCACAGTGCCAACCTCCGAGCACAGTATGTGAACAGGTAACAGACAGGGTAACCCTCCTGTCTGCTTGTGGGTCTGAACCACCTTTAGTCTCAAGTTCTGGGGGGATTCAAACTGTGAACATTATGCAAGCATACCCAAATGTACAGGCGCAGATTTGTACCCTCTTTGGGGATTGTGGTACAATCATATGCCAGTTGGCACCAAGCCAGGATTCCAAAATGAACCCTTAAAACTCTATAAAAGACCTTAGGTATATTCTTACCTTTCCCCAGTTTAGTAACGCCATCAAGCTCTTGAACAGTTCTGTCAGTCTTAACCCTCTATACGTCACATGCAAAAGAAAACACTTGGAAGACCTAGGCAGTATCGTTCAAAATAAAATGTTTACTTAAAAATGAATAAAAAAATATGTAAACAGTAAACACAGAACAATATATCAAAGAGCATACAATTGCATAAATAAAAACAAGGAAACCTACAGACAAACTCCTACCAACATACAGTTAGATCTTTTCTATCTAATGTATTACTTCTGTACCGTGCTTAAGTTAAATCAGAGATCTTGTTTCTTAAGAGCCCAAAAAGATATATCTCAAAGATCAGACACAAGTCCTAGTTAAACTGTGTCTCTCTCACACGTACCCCTTCTATGATGTCATCTAGCACCTCCTTTTAGAATATAAAAAATATATAAACAATGCTCTTCCTGTCAGGAAATATTTTAAATACTGTGACTTCAGCAAAAACTAATTTCCCAAATTATGACAGTCTTTAATCAAGCCTTTCCTTTGAACTTGTGTGGTTTCCCGTTTCCAAGGCAGGTCAAAGATTTTACAACTTTTCACACCATGATGGTATAATATGTTTTTCTTGTAAGACGTCATCAAAGTTTACGAGTCCTATATCCTGGCAGCTGGGTCCATTCTAATTAAGACAGGAAAACAGGAGACCCTTAATTAAGTCTGTCTAGTCTTTTGATTACTTCCTGGTTTTTGGTCACTAGTCACTTCACTGACCTGGGGGAAGGGGTACCTATAGCACAGGGTGTCTCATGTGAGGCACTCACATACCACATTCTGTATTACAAATATCATAGAACAATCATAACCAGCTGGCCAAGCGTCACAGTCCACCCCACCTAGGCTGAATTTGGGGGCTCTATCCCCTGCATGGGATGAGCTTCCCAAGTCAGTTCACTCCTCATACAGATGCGATAAGCCATCTGTGTTCTGATTGGTTACTCCAGCCCTATGTAAGATTGTCATGTCATACCCTTGCAAGGCAAGACTCCATCTTATTAGTCTACCATTAGTTTTTCCCATTTGGGTCAGCAAAACCAGGGGTGTGTGGTCCGTTTGTACCTCAAAATGCTGCCCATATACTGTAAGTATGGCTCTAACTTCTTTAGGGCCCGCACTATGGCAAGACACTCTCTTTCCACAGTACAGTAAGCCTGCTCCCTGGAAAGTAACTTTTTACTCAGGTACACTACAGGATGATCTTTCCCTTGGCTGGATGTCTGACTCAGTACTGCCCCAATACCCAAGTCTGAGGCGTCGGTCTGGACTATAAAAGGTCTGCTATAGTCAGGACTTGTCAATATAGGAGCACTGCACAGTGCCTCCTTTAGTCTGGTAAAGGGCTTTTCACAGGCTGGTTCCCAGGTAGTTTTCTTAGGCATCTTTTTTTCTTTACCAGGTCAGCTAGGGGAGCAGCCAGGGAACTGTAGTTGGGTACAAATTTCCTATAGTACCCTGCTATCCCTAAAAAAAAAAAAAAAAGCTCCTGATCTGCTTCTGCATTTCTGGTCTGGGCCAGGCCTTGAACACCTCTATTTTCCCTTGGTTAGAACGGAGCTGTCCCCAGCCTACAACAAGCCTGAGGTATGCCACTTCAGCCAAGGCCACCTGGCACTTCTCAGCTTTGATAGTGAGCCCGGCCCTCTGTATCCTGCCCAGCATTTCCCTAAGGTGGGACAAGTGTTCCTCCCAGCTGGCACTAAAGATGGCAGTGTCATCCAGGTATGCCACGGCGTACTCCTCAGCACCATTTAACACCTGGTCCACCAACCTTTGGAAAGTGTCTGAGGCATTCTTCATTCTGAAAGGCATTACTTTAAATTCAAATAAGCCTATTGGCGGATGAAGGCCGACCTCTCCCTAGCTCTGTCCATTAACTCTACCTGCCAAGACCCCTTTGTCAGGTCAATAGTCATAAGGTATGTCGCCCCTCCCAACTTGTCCAGGAGTTCATCCGTCCAGGGCATCGGGTGGGTGTCTAACTTTGTGACTGCATTCAGTCCGTGGTAGTCCACACAGAAATGAATAGAGCCATCTGGCTTGGGCACAAGGACTATGGGTGAGGCCCAGGGGCTGTGGGATCTCTGAATTGCTCTTAAATCCAGCATTTCCTCCATTTTCCTTCTAATGTCATTTTGGACAGCCTCTGACACCCAATATGCTGTCCGCTGTATAAGTGTCTGTGTCCCTGTCTCCACATTGTGCGTCACTAGGGGGTTAGTCCTGGCTTTGTGCTAAACAGTGGGGCAAAGTCTGCTAAAACCTCCCTTACTTCCTGGATCCTGTCTGGGGCCAGCTGGGGAGACAAGTTAACTGCCTCCACAGAGGACTCCCACTTGCTTTCTTCCAGTAAGTCCAGAAGCGGGTCTCCTTTGTCCGTCCCCTCCCCAGGACTACACACTGCAAACACCATGTCAGCCCTATTAGCATATGGCTTCATCATGTTGACATGGTACATCCTTTCTCTGTCTGTCTTCTGTCAGGTAACTCTATGATATAGTTCACGTCATTTATCTTTCTAACCACTTTGTACAGTCCTGCCCACTCAGCCTGCAGCTTGTCTTTCCAGACCAGAATAAGGACCATGACTTCCTGACCCACCATGTACGAGTGAGCTCTGGCTCTGCAGTTGTACCACACTTTTGTTTCTGTTGGGCAGCTGTCAGGTTACTCTGGGCTGTCCCCATAAACTCCTTCAGCTTTCCCTAAACCTAAGGATGTAATCCACTGTGGCAGTTCCCTGGGTGGCGTGCTTGCCTTCCCAGTCCTCCCGGATCAAGTCTAGGGGCCCATGTACCCAGCGTCCATATAAGAGCTTGAAGGGGGAAAATCCTGTCAACTCTTGGGAACCTCCTGTATGCAAACAGGTGGGGAAGGTATTTCTCCCAGTCCCTCCCATGCTGTTCAGCAAACGCTTGGAGCATTGATTTCAGGGTACCATTAAATCTTTCCACAGGCCCATTGGCTTGTGGGTGATAAGGTGTTGTGCACCTTTGCACCACCCCACACTTCTTCCACAAACATTTCATCAGGTCCGACATGAAGGAACCCCCTCGATCGGTGATAACCTCCTGTGGAAACTCAGCACGGGAGAAAATCCCAAGTAAGGCATCTGCCACTTTGTCTGTCCTCAGTGAAGATAGGGTGACTGCCTCAGGGTATCAGGTGGCATAATCCACCACAGCCAGGATGAACCTCTTCCCGGAGGAGCTGGGGTATTTAAAGGCCCCACAATATCCATTCCCACCCTCTGAAATGGCTCCTCCACTATAGGCTATGGAATTGGGGTGGCTTGGGTTTTCTTAGCTGTCTTCCCTATTTCTTGGTACCAGTGATGAGACCTGCAATAATCCTTCACCTGTCAGGTGAAGTTGGGTCAACAGAAATTCTGGGCCAACCGCTGCATAGTGAGCGTGAGTCCCAGATGACCAGACAAGGGAATATCATGTACAGTCTCAAGCAACTGCTCATGATACCCCTGGGAAACGACAAGCTGCCTGCCTATCACCCCCTCTCTCTCTCTCTTCACGGCTTGAGTATTTATCAGTCCATTTTCCCAATAAAACCTTATGTTTACCGTCGCCTCCCTGTGCTCTGTCAGAGTTTGCCCAAGCCCTCAGCTTCTCTAGACTAGGGTCACTTTTCTGAGCAGCTGCAAACTCCTTACACATTCCCAAGGCATTGGACAGGTCCCCTTAAGTCTCTAAACTAGGGTCCCTAGCACTAGCATCAGGGCACTCAGGATCACTGCCATCCCTAACCCTCTTACAATGGGTCACCCCTCCTTCTTTGGAGTAACCTTGCATAGCAGTGTAGTTAATTGCTACTGGGGAAATTTCTAGCTCCTTTTCATTAGTCTCCATATCAGGAGACACAGGCTGGGGAACCAACCTCCCAGTGGTTTCCACAATGGCTTCTGTGGGGGTCCAGGCAACTACAATTTTCCCTTGCTGCTTGGCTATGGGTAACTGCACACACCATCCCCTGTTTGAGATTGTTGCCAAGGATGACATCAACTGCTAAAGTTTTGGCTACAGCCACCTGTTGCACAGTTCCCCCTGTTTTCCCCAGTCTAGGAGAACACTAGCGAGTGGCAATGTTTTCTTCTACCCCAGTGAAGTCTTGTACAGTTACATATTTATTGGGTATAAGCTGACCAGGCTCTACCAGATCCCCTTTTACCAATGTCAGGGATGCCCCTGTGTCCCTTAACCCTTGTGCCTGTACACCATTCACCGTGACAGGGTGCATGTGTTCCCTCATGTTCACAGGCATGCTTCCAGGGACACACAAACAACTCACTTCTTTCCTAGCCCTATTCTGTGTATTGCTCATCCTTTTGGACACTGTCTGGCAATATGCCCAGTTTCTTTACAGACCCAACATTTGTTTCTTTTCTCAGAGAAATCTTTTCTCTGAAACCTGGGGCTAACTGGTTCTGGAGGAGGCAGTGAGGGTTTTAGCTGCCCTGAAGGTGTGCTTTTCCCTTTCTGCCCTGCCACGCCCGCCCCATTCACTCTCAGAGGAGGTCTGTTCTTGGCATAGCAGTCCGAGAGTTCAGCAGCCTATTACACTGTTTAGGGATCTCGGTCCTCCAGACAGGTTTTCAGTTCTGCTGGGCATGCCCCCAAAAACTGTTCTAACAAAATAGCATTTTCAATTTTATCTACAGAATTTGCTTCAGTTCCTTCCCACCAATGTTTTTTTTTTTTTTAAAAGCTGATGTTGTTTCATGACTAACTCCTCGTAGCTCATATCAGGGCTTCTCCTAAGCATACAGAATTTAGCTCTGTATGCTTTTGCAGTTAAATCAAACTTTTTTTAATAGTGCAGCTTTAAGTTTGCCGTAATCATTACTGTCCTCATTGTCCATTTGACCCAGTGCATCCCGAACTTTCCTGGTAAGTAGCGGGGATAGCTGGAAGCTCCAGGACCCTCTAGGAATTTTTGCCTGAGTACAAACTTTTTCAAAGGAATTTAAAAAGGCATCCATATCTTCCCCCTCATTAAAATTCAGTTATCAATTTGGAATTCAATTTGTAACCCAGTCCTGTAGTTCCAGTTAAACCCAAGCTACTTACCTGCTCTGGTGCTGGTGGTTGGAGTCATAGCTTCTCCAGTTCATGTCACCTCTGATGCTCATGCTCTTCCCGGTCAGCTTCCCTCCGTACTTGCTGTGCCTCTCGCCGTTCTCATTCAGCCTCCCTCTGAAACTCCAGCTTCTTTCTGCACAACTCAATCTGCAGCTTGATTGCTTCTGGCTCCAGAATGCTGGTGACCTTCCCCTGCTGCTGTGGCCCTTCGCTAGCACTAGCCATGCTGTCATCTTCACCGGATCTGGACACTGCACTGGTCACTGGCCCCTCCACACTCAAGGTTTGGTCCCTTACAGTCACAGTCAGTGACTCGATGCTCTGGGCATCTGCTTCCATCAGGGCATCCATGAGGTTCTGCTTGGTGGCTCTCCCCTCATACAGGACTCCTCTGTCCTGGCACTGCTGCCTCAAGTAGTCTACAGTGTGCCCACTGTAGTTGGAAGCTATCTTCTTCCATAACTACGGCTGCTCTAACTTGCACTTTAGAAAAAAAAAAAAAACAGGAACTTGACTGTAAGCAAAATTATATAGTTCTGTTTCCTTTTTTAAAAAATAAACCACTGCCTTATTTTGCAAGTGAGCTGTACAGTATTAAGCTGACACACTGAACCCTTAAAGCTTGTGTTACCAAATATATATCCGCACTGCTGCCAACCAAATCTGTCACAAATGCACTCAGCAGGTCAAGCCCTCTGCTCCCACAGTACCAACCTCTGAGCACAGTAATGTGAACAGGTAACAGACAGAGTAAACTTCCTGTCTACTTGTGGGTCCGAATCACCTTTAATCTCAAGTTCTGGGGGGATTCAAATTGTGAACCTTAAGCTAGCATACCCAAATGTACAGGCGCAGATTCTTACCCTCCTCGGGGATTGCGGTACAGTCTAATGCCAGGGGGAACCAAGCCAGGTTTCCAAAATGAACCCTTAAAAACTCTGTAAAAGACCTTAGGTATATTCTTCCCTTTTCCCAGTTTGGTAACACCATCAAGCTCCTAAACTGTTTTGTCACTCTTAACCTTCTATACGTCACATGCAAAAGAAAGAACTGGAAGACCCAGGCAGTATCTTTCAAAATAAAAGGTTTACTTAAAAATGGATAAAAATATGTAAAATGTAAATACAGAACAATATATCAAAGAGCATACAATCACATAAAGAAAAACAAGGAAAACTACAGACAAACTGCTACCAACATAGAGTTAGATCTTTTCTGTCTAAAGTATTACCTCTATACAGTGCTTAAGTTAGAGCAGAGACCTTGTTTCTTAAGAGCTCAAAAAGATGCATCTCAAAAATTAGACACAAGTCCTAGTTAAACAGTCTCTCTCACACACCCCTTCTGTGATGTCATCTAGCTCCTCCTTTTAGAATATAAAAAATATACACACAATGATCTTCCTGTCAGCAGA
Organism: Neoceratodus forsteri; assembly: GCA_016271365.2. Taxonomy (NCBI): domain Eukaryota; kingdom Metazoa; phylum Chordata; order Ceratodontiformes; family Ceratodontidae; genus Neoceratodus; species Neoceratodus forsteri. Next base: position 62,293,014 of record JADMNL010000034.1, on the reverse strand, counting down.
TATTTTAAATACTGTGACTTCAGCAAAAACTAATTTCCCCAATTATGACAGTCTTTAATCAAGCCTTTCCTTTGATCTTGTGTGGTTTCCTGTTCCCAGGGCAGGTCAAAGATTTTACAACTTTTCACACCATGGTGGTATAATACGTTTTTTCTCTAAGACGTCATCAAAGTTTACGAGCCCTATATCCTGGCAGGTGGGTCAGTTCTAATTAAGACAGGAAAACAGGAGACCCTTAATTAAGTCTCTCTAGTCTTTTAATTACTTCCTGGTTTCAGGTCACTAGTCACTTCACTGACGGGGGGCATCTATAGCACAGGATGTCTCATGTGAGACACTCACATACCACATTCTATATTACAAATATCCTAGAACAATCATAACCAGCTGGCCAAGCATCATATTACATGTAATTTTTTCTGTTCTGTTCAATAGCTTTACATAACTTAACAGTTTTATCTAGAATTTCTTCCTTATTTGATTTTAGCAAATAGTTCAGTTGATACAAGCCCGACTGGGCTGAAGCCCTCTACTTGTGGGCTGCAGCAGGAAGACCACCTGGCTGCACCACCCATCCCATGTCTGCCTGGAGCCATCCTTCAGAACAGACAAGCCCAGCTAGTCTAAAATCCCTCCACTTGTGGACAGCGGCCAGGGAAGACCAGTGGAGCAGCAGCCCATTCCATGCTGGCCCCAGAGCCATCCTTCCAGAACAAGCCCCACTGGGTTGAAGCCCTCCACTTGTGGACCGCGGCAGGGAAGACCACCCACCCGGCCATGCCATGCCAGCCCTGGATCTATCCTTCCAGGTGAGGACACTGAGAACTGTTGGGACAAGCATTTGGAAGTCCCATTGGCTGTTTCTTTCTGGACCAGGTCCCAATTGGTGCAAAGTGCACGGTGCTCCTCTTTGATTGGAGTGCTCTCCCATAGGCTTCTCGGCCATGGAGAATATGGCTTTTTGCTGTAGTGGGGGTCTGCCACCACTAAGAAATTTTCACCCACCCCTCCCCCACCCTGCCACTCTTTAAATGTGCCTTCTCCTCTCCCACTTCTAAGACCTGCTGCTTATTGGACACTTTCTCCCACATCTTTTCTCCAACATTGGACCCATACCCAGTTTCTGTGCACTGCTAATAGGTCACTGGGTCCCCCAGCTCTTATAGACTATTGGCTCCTTCAGTCATCAACTGTCCCAGGTGACACTCCTACCAAATCCTCTGGCTCTAACCCCTGGTTACACGTTTCCTTCCCTTACCAAGTTCTACTTAAGCCACACTGTAGCACACCCCACAATCACCATCCCTACTCCCTCTAACTAACTGCTCCATATTCATTAAATAAGTACAGACGGTGACTGTACTTCCTGGCTCACTGTGTACATAAGGTCAGTGCATGGCGCTTGACTTTATAATGATGATTACAAGCATCATGCAGTCACTTTTCCTAGCACTGGTGTGCCTCTTACTCATTCTTCCAAATCTGCTGGGGCCAGACATCTCTTTGGACTGTACAGGCTCCTTCATACATAAATCATGGGAATCCCTGTGCCTTTTGCCTTGCCTCCTTGTCGTCTGGCCATGTGTACAATTAACTGTTGCAATGAGCTATTCCAACTTGCAAGGCACATTATCAATGACTGTCCCACCTACTCAGTGTGCTCCACCTCTTCCTCACATGTGGAAGAACAGAAACTGCTGTCTGGTCAGAATGCTAGTCTATGTTCTCTTGGGACCAAGCAAAGCATATACCTCACACTCAACTCCTACTTCACACTCTGACTACAACACAGGGTGCACTCATCCCTTTAGGCTACTGCTAAATGCCTTAAAAAAAAAAAAATACTGTTGCTGCTCCTTCTTTGTGCCGGCAATATCGAACTTAGCCCTGGACCTATTTATCCTATTCCTTCACCTTCAGATATCTTGCTGCTAAAAGGCATGTCATTCTTGCACATTAATGGTTGTAGTCTCTTGGGAAAGTTTGTCTCCAAACAGGGTTGGCTATACCACCTTTAAACCAGATGTCCTTGTAGTTACAGAAACCTGGCTGAGAGTTTCCACACAGGACCATACAAGCAATATTCCGATTACAATATTTACCGGGCAGATAGGCTCTCCTGGGAGTAGTAGCTATCTATGTACATGATAAATACACTGTCACAGTGGTGGATGCTACCTCAGTTCCAGAGGAATTCAAGTGCCTCACCTTAAAGATTCAGCTCTCAAATCTTTGGCCCTGTTACTGGCTGCTATAGGCCTGCTTTGGCTGGGTTTTCAGTAATGGACTACCTGCATGACCTTCTATCCCAAACTACTTCTGAATTAAGCATATTAGGTGATCTTAATCTTGACTGGCTGTCCACCGCCTCCAAGCCCTAAAGATCTCTGTAACACCTTCAGATTTAGTCAACTTATTATGGAAGCTACTCATCCAAACATTAAAAACCCTGAACGTAGTACCCTGCTGGACTTAGTTCTTGTGAATAAGCCTCACCTTTATGCCCATTCTGGAGCTTTCTTTAAGGATCTCAGTGATCATTGCCTTATCGCCTGTGTCAGGTCATTCCCTAAAATCTCCTTGCTTCCCGGGTTTGTCTACAAAAGAAACTGTAGGAACTTTGTTGCCACCACTTTTCTCTCTGATCTACAGAATGCAAACTGACAAACTTCTACTTGGCCACCACAGTACAGCAAGCATACGTGCTGTTCCACAACATCCTACTTGACACCATCAACAAGCATGTGCCTCTGATTAAAACCCATACAAAAAAGAGGTCCTGCCCATGTTCACCCTCGAGCTGAAGGAGGGATTAGTAAATAGAAATGCCTTGTGGAAAGAGCAAGAAAAACTAGGACCCCAGGGGACTACACCATTTTCAGAGCTGCCAGAAATCTGTGTACCAAATTAATCAGAACCAAAAAGGCCAGCTACTTCCATTCTCAGTTAGAAACCTCTTCCAAATCTCCCTCAACATTTTGGAGAACCCTCAAGGATCTGGAATGTTACAATCCAGTAAACTCACTTCCCACTAAAATTTGCTCAGAGGGGGTTGAAACTACTGAAAAGCACAACATCCTTGAGATGCTCAACAATCATTTTGCAACGGCAGGGATGGCTTTCGACTCGTCTCCAGCCAGTGTCCTCCAGGATCAGTCTCAGAAGTTGAAGTGGCCTTGCTCTATCCCAGCAACAGCCCTACACCCTGCTGCCCCTTCGTCCCCGTTTTCCTTTGAACAGGTGTCACTAAAGGATGTGGAAGACCTCATCTTGAAATTGGATGTGAGGAAAAGTGCAGGAGCGGATCTTATAGAACCTTACTACCTAAAACTCGGCTATCTTGTACTATCTCCCACTCAGATTAGGAATTTCCTAGAATCAAACAATCTCCATAACCCAATCCAATCTGGGTTCAGGCCTAAACACAGCACCATCTCAGCACTGGCCAAAGTCTCGAATGACTGGTTAACATCCCTGGATGCGAAAATGCATGTCTGCGCTCTGTTTCTTGACCTGAGCAAAGCGTTCAACACTGTTAACCATGGTCTGCTCTTTACTACTCTTGAGAACCTTGGTCTTGACAGATCGGCACTGTCCTGGTTCACAAGTTATCTTACGAATCGACAGCAGTGCATTAAGGCGGGAAGGGACTTTTCCTCTCTTAAACCGCTTATTAAGGGGCGTACCGCAAGGAACAATCATAGGACTCTTACTTTTCTCCATCTATATAAATCATATCGACATTGGGATCAAATCGGCAAACATACATCTCTGCTGACGAGACAGTTTTTTACTTAGAAAGGACTACCCCTGATTTAGCATGCATGGATTTGCAAACTGACTTTAACACCTTGCAATCCAACCTCCTGTCTTTAAAGTTGCTGCTGAAAGCCAGCCCACCAGTGCAGTGGTTGGATTTCCGCTTGCGTCACCAGCAACCCGGGTTCAGGGAACGAGCCCAGGAGCTGGAGGGCCAGTCGGGGAGAGGACTTGAGCATCCCAGGGACTGCTCATCCTCTGGGGAGGGGGTGCCAGAGCTCAGCTCTTGTCTGGCCCCGGGTGGAACCAGTACAGCAAGTCTGGCAGCTCAACAGAGAGCGGCGCGTGCCCAGGCGTTGTGCTTCGGTGCCCATGGCGTCTAGGGACATGACATGCCGAGAGGAAAACTGGAAAAACACACAGCCTCCCAGTAGACGGAGCTCCTGGGCCCCGACCTTCAATGCCCTACTGCCCGGAGACAGCATTCGATGAAATGCAGAAAGTATTGGGGTGTAAGGCCCCGCCCTTATCCTCCTGGGGGTATAACCACGGCTCAACGGGAACGGACTGCACTGGCCTCCCGTAGGTGAGCGAGGGCTAAAAAGACCATATGTGTGTGTCTCCCCCGAAGAAGAGGAGAGCTGCGTGGAGAGGGGGGAGTATTTAAAAAAAAAAAAGTTGCTGCTGAATGCAAAGAAAACCAAAGAAATCATATTCTCGCCTCCAGCAAGCACAAATAAACTGAGCTCCAATCATACAGCCCAGCAGATCCTTACATTACTAGGGGAATCCTTGGAGTTCGTGACAAAATTTAAGTACTTGGGCTTGTGGCTTGACCGAAAACTCTCCTTCAAGGAGCATGTGGATGAACTGGCTTAGAAACTGAATATGAGACTTGGGCTGTTCTTTAGAATAAAGAACCTACTCAATCAGGAAGCAAAGGTTAGGCTAGTCTACTCAATGTTCTTACCCCTATTGGACTATACTGACCTTATTTATGGGCATTGTTCTCCCTCCACCTTATCCAGATTGGACGTTCTGTATCACCGGGTGATCAGATTCATCACGGAAGTACCACACTCACTACTGCTCACTATATATCATGATGGGGTGGCCCTCTCTAGGCCTTAGGTGACACATGAACACAGTGCTCTGGACATATAGAACTATCACCAACAAGCTCCCACAGTTTATATCTAATTGCCTGCCTATATCCTCAGCAAGCAGCTATGCACTGAGGAGTCTCTCCTACATATCCTTGGTAATCCCAAGGATCAGGACACGACTGGGTGGCCACTGCGATAAGTCACTCTCTCCCTGAAATGTGGAATAACATCCAAAAGTTGGTAAAATTGGTAACACCACTCAGCATGATGCTATTCAAGTCCTTACTCCATCGAAATCTCTCCGAAACATGTAAACGTCAAACTTAAACACAAACCATACTGAATTCTGATTTCCTGGTAGTATTGCATGGGGGTGCTCCTTCACTCCATAGCCCTTCCACTCTGCCTCCTTCCGTCCTTCCTACATTTCTTCTAGGCTCTCTTCTCTCATACCCTTCCCTTGGCAACCCTTCATATCATGGCACCTCAGGTCTCTCCCCAGTATTCCCTAAAATACTTAATTCCCTGTCCCTTAAACCAACACCTATCACTGAGCATCCAGTGCATATTATGGGGAATGCACCCACTTCTGCCTTATACTGACTTGCTACTCTTCCCCGTGCACTTTAATGATTAATTAAATGCCTACGCTTTTCTTCACTATGCTAATGTATTGCTACCTTATTTGTTCTTTGCCCTGGTTTCCTGACCTTGCATGCGCTGTTACTCAATTTTGTGCACATATGTACCAATGACCATCTTATCTGTCCTTCCTGTTATTCAATTTGTGCTATACTATTGTATCTCTATGCACGTATTCTTGTATGTCTTATTTGTTCCTGTTGTCCGTCCCAGGTCCACCTTGTAAATGAGCGTGCCTCAACGGTGTCTCCCCTGGTAACATAAAGATGAATGATTGATTGATTGATTGTTAAATAGGTTCCATATCCAAGTCAGCTAGGATTTCCCCCAAATACAGTTTTCAGTTGAACTTATATAAAGGACACAGAATTAGCAAATGAAGATTAGCCTCTCCCAATTCACAATTACACATTATATTCGTCTGTTTACCAAATAATTCTTAATCTCTGCAAATCTTTCATTGAAATCTGAATTTGCTAAAGATTTTTCTTTTACTTGGATCTTTTATTTTGAGCAGGTATAATTCCATGTCAAATATTGTCTTTCTATTACTAGCCAACCATTTGCTTATTTTTATGGTTTTACTTAAGTCCATTTCCTTCTGTACATGGATACAAATCTTGTATCCTGTTCAGCTCCAGGGACTTGCATGTGTCTGTAACCCACCCCCTCCTTAGTTACAAATACCTATAAACACCTCCTCTTGTGTTTCTCTCCTCAGCTGGTGGTCATGAGGGCACATGGAGCCGCCCTTCCCCGAGCCGAAATCCACAGGTATGACATTGAGCTTTTCAGACATGGCAGCCTAATTCTGTCAGTCTCTGAGGACTGAGTTCACCCTGCTGACACTTCGCATCAGCTGTGCCACTGCGCCCACCACCGCCTTTGGTGAGCCACTTACTATATAGGCAGTGTCACTTGTGTGAAATAACCAATCACCCTACTTTCCCTTTTGCAGCTTATCTGATCTCACCACTAGTGGCCACTACAGTCCCTGTGAAGGGACATTTCTCAAATACCTCCCAGACTCCCTCTGCCCACCGCAGTCCAAAATGTATTCTACCTAATACGAAACTGGTGATAACTTTACTACTCCTCCTCGCAGGGGACATCGAGCTAAACCTTGGACCTGCCACCCACACCAGTCACAACCCCTTCCCACTGTCCAACTACCCAGAGGCCTAAAAGTAGCCCACCTAAATATATGCAGCCTCTTACAAAAATTGCCCTTGCTCCAACCAATCGTACTATCACTGTGTCCTGACACCCTGATTAGCACTGAGACCTGGCTGAAACCACACAACCTGGACTCAGAAGTAGCTATTCCTGGTTATTCCATCACTCGCCATGACCGCCCGGGCACCAAGAGAGGTGGCAGCATAGCCATTACATAGCTTCCCTGATAAAGTTCTCTCTTATCTCGCTATCAGCACTCCTGCCATCCACTGATGCCTTGCTAATAAAAAAAAAGTCTCCTTACTCCACTCAGTCCCTATATTTGTAGCAGGCTCCCATTGTTCCCCAGACTCCCAAATGACCTCTGTCATAGCTCACCTGGACACTCTAAAAACCCTTGCATCAGAGGCGAGCTCCATATCCTTGGTGACTTCAACCTGAACTGGCTCTCTGGTGCCAGTACCAAGCTCCGCAACCATGTGGCAGCACTAAATCTGTCTCAACAGATCACTGATCCCACTCGTCTAAACCACAAAACTCGGAACCACTCCATAGTGGATTGGGCCCTCACTTCGCATCCACACAGGATCATTGTCTCTGGCCTCCTATCAGACTCTCTGAGTGATCACCACATGATATACGTAGTAAGAAAAATATTTAAAGCTAAGTCACCTCCGCCAAAAACTCTCTTCATCAGGTCATGCAAATCCCTTGACCTTGAAGGACTCCTAAATGACTTGGCAAACTCAGACTGGTCTTGCATACCAAAGGCCACCTCTATTGACTCTGCCCTAGACTTTTTTAAGTCCAGATTCCATGCCATCTGGAACCACTATACCCCACTCAAAAAGGTCCGAGTAAGGGGAACTCATCTGCCATGGATCTCCGCAGACCTCTTGGACCACCTCCGAGCCAGGGACTAGGCGTGGAAAGCCTACAAAACATCAGGCATCCACGCTGACCACCTATACTACCAAACACTTAGGAATGCCTGCACCAGGCTTATCTGGCAGGCTAAAGCATACTATTTCACATCATCCTTCAAAAGGAATCTAAGTCACCCAGCCAAGTTTTGGAAGTCGATTAAATTGCTCTTCTCCCTCCCACCCAGCCCTCCCACCCCTATCCTAGTTGTAGGCGGCTCCACAATATCAGAATCGTATGCAGTGGCCACTGTTTTCAGTTCCTTTTCACTAGTAGTGTGACCTCTCTCTACTCAAACACACCACCTGCCACACACCCTACTACATCTGCATCCTTACCCACCCAAACCCCTTACCCGGCTTTCTCCTTTTCCTTGGTTACTCCACTCGAAGTACTCAATGCCCTGCTTGTCCTCAATCCCTCAAAGGGTATTTGCCCCTTGGGGTTGGATGCCAAAATGCTCTACCTTTCGTCCCCAGCCATCACCATCCCCCTAGAGTCCCTCTACAACCTCTCCTACTCTATCACCACTATCCCCTTAGATTGAAAGCATGCCACAGTCATCCCCCTACCTAAAGGCGGTGACCCATCCTCCCCTGGTAACTTCTGCCACATCTCCCTCCTCCCCATTTTAGACAAAATCCAGGAACATCTAGTCCTCTTGCAACTTTCCTCCTTCCTTGACTCCTCCTCCTTCTTTATTTCCTACCAGTCTGGTTTCAGGAAATCCCACTCCACTGTCATTTCCCTCCTCAGACTCCCTGATTCCATCCTTACAGGCATGGACAAAGGCCACATCACATCTGCCATATTTGTTGACCTAGCTAAGGCATTCAACACCGTCTCTCATGCCCTTCTCCTATCGAAGCTCTCCCAAGTGGGGCTTTCCAGTGCGGCCATCAGCTGGTTCAAATCATACCTGGCAGACAGGACTGGTGCATCCACTTCCGTCTCCCTCCCTGTCACCATTGGCGTACCCCAAAGCTCTGTCCTTGGCCCAGTTCTGCTCTCCATCTTCCTGAACTACCTGCCATCAGCCTGCCCACACACATCCATTCACATTTATGCTGACAACACAGTGCTGTATACTTCAGGCCCCTTCCCCCTGGAAGTGGCATTCAGACTTCAGCAAGACTTCAATGATGTTCAGCTCTGGTTCCACTCAAATCAACTTACTCTCAATGCCAAGAAAACTGTCTCATTAACCTTCGGCACGAGGCAGAGACTCTACCGTCTCCCCGCCATTCCTATCTTCAAAACCCTAGATGGGACTCCCTTAGAAATTTGCACCTCTTTTAGATATCTTGGGGTCTAGCTGGACCAGCACCTCAACTTTTCTGCACATATCAATGCTACCCACAACAAACTGCACCCCAGACTGGGCGCCTTATACCATAACCGTGGCTGTATCCCTCTGCCAGCCTGCAAGGCAATTGTGCAGAAAATGATCTTCCCTATATTTGACTATAGGGACATAGTCTACAGTGCCACCCCTAAGTCCACCCTAGCTCAACTGGATCCTCTTTTCCACTCCTTCTGTCATTTTGCACTGGACTGTACACCCTCCACCCACCACTATGACCTCTACCAGTCCCTTAACCTCCCTTTGATCTTCGATAGGCACCAGTCCCACTGTAATAGACTCACAGCCAAATTCTTTACCCAGTTATTGTCCCCCTACCTCACTTCTACCCTAACTGCTTAAACACCCCCTGCATACTTACTCAGAGGAACTTCGGCTCCTTCAAGTCCCTTACATGGCGACCTCTGCTGGCGAACTGGCCTTTAGAGTTCGCATGCCAAAGCTATGGAACTCCCTGCCAGCAAACATTCGGCACGCTCCCTCCTCTCGGAAACTCAACTCCCTCCTCAAAGGGCACTTCTCTGCCAACTGTTCATGCAGCCTAAGCTCACACTAGTCAAGGGCCTAGCTCTCCAACCTGCTCCAGGTATGGTTACTCCAATGTTGTATCTCTCACCCTGTTAGTTGTCATTTGTACTTTCTGCCATATTGATGCCTTATTAACTCTGATGTTCTGTTGTTGCTTTGTGTACATACTGTATAAAATACCTGTATATATTTATGTATATATTCTGTGTAATTTCTGTATTTTGTATGCGATTATGTATCCTCTCATCCCCAACACCCCAGGACGATCTGGAATAGAGCGTAGTCTGCTCAGTATGCCTTTTCTGGTAAAATTTTAAATAAATAAATAAATCTCTAATTTTATTTTTATCTGAAGTTCAATATACTCTACTGGTTTAATATAACTTTCTGTCAAACATGCCAACAAACCATATGGTTTAGAAGCTGGCCCAGTGGTGCTGAGGTTGAGCGCTAAATGCCACTTGGCGACCTGGGTTAAGAATGAGCTGGGGTGGCAGGGAAGAGATCGAGCATCCGGAGGACTGCTCTCTCTTCCTGGGGAGGGAGGGAGGGGTGCTGCTTCGCTCTGAGTGACCTCTGTGGTAGCCAGGGTGCAACCGGTGAGCAAGGCACGGTGAAACCAGGGGTGGGTGGAGTCACAGCATTACGTTGCCTCACTAGCCATGCTCCGGAGGGATGGGAAGGGAAAAAGCAAAAATCCCTCCACCTGGGGATAGATGAAGGTGCCGTGGCCTTCACCACCCACACTCCCAAATCCGGGCCATCTCCCTTCTCCTTTCCGGTGGTGCCGGGCACCTTGCCGTTCAAGATAGAGCGTCCTGGGCAGATGGGGTGGCCCTACATCCGGAGGGTTCAGACCTGGAGGTGGTGCTCGGCGGCACGGGGAGGGGGGAATGGTCACGGCGGGAGGTAGAGGTGGGTAGCCCGTGGACACTGGAAAGATTTCTCCAGAGTTGGAGACCAAAAAAAAAAACATATCTGGGGAAGGACAATCCATTCTTCCTATATACAATTGTTTCCTCTAAGCATGAACAAGGTAATCTTACCTACTTCACGTTATAAACTTTCATCCAGTATATACATTGTCTTTGTTCTATTTATTTTTAATTTTTTATTTTATTTAAACAGCAGTTTGGAAAACCTTTGAGCCATAGGCTCATTTACAAAGGTACCTTGTCACTTCTACATAGCACCTTATTAGTAGCTGGCCCAGTTCCAATCTTACTAAGGTAGAGGAGACCCCACCTGGTAGGCCCAATAATCTGTTATAAAACGTATTCATCACAATTTCAAATGCATCTAAATTTCCCATACCCCAAAATTCTGCCCCATATAAAATTGGTGCTTTTATTTTAGCATTTAGGGCCCTTATACAGTCCTTTATTAATTGTCCACCAAATTGATAAGTGAATATTTCCTCTGTCGGAATGAACCTTTTAATTTTTTTGCATTATTGTGTTCATATGTTCCTTCCATTTTAAATTATATGTGAATATTATCCCTAAATAACAAAATTTCTACACCCTTTCTATAAGATGTCCATTACAACTTAGATTTTTATCTTTCTCACTCCTTCTGTTAACTTTATTGCATATCATATATTTGGTTTTGGCATAATTTCTTTCCAAAGAAGCATATGTACATCCCAGGTAAAACTTATGTAAACTTCTTTTAATATCAAGGTAGCTAGTCGAGATTAATACCATATCGTCTGAGTATGCCAGGAAGGGGCAGTGCCTGTTACCTACTTTTGGCATGTGTAACTCTGGCTCATAGAGTTATTTTAATACATTATTTAAATTAAATTGAATAATATTGCTGATAGGATGCATCTTTGCCTTAAGCCCATGTTAATGCTAAATTTTGGTGTAATATCACCTTCTTTGTTGTATCTTAAATAATACGTATACTAATGTATAAGGGCATTACTATATTTATTAAGGAACAATCCAATCCATATTCCTTTATTACTTGTCAGTTTATCCTTTCTTACTCTATCAAAAACTGTCTTTAAATCAGTGAATATACAACATACTTTATGTTTTTTAATATTAATGTATTTATGAATCATATGTGCAAGCACAAAACACTGGTCAATAGGCGAGTGTCTGGGCATAAATCATGCCTGAGCTTCATCTATTCTATTACTACAACATAACCCAGATAGATCATCTTAGGGTAACTGGTTCGTTCCACTGGGGTGTCAAACAGATGAGGCATACTGATGAGTCCTGGTAGGACGAAACACGTGTCTATGTCTTTTGTTGGCACACTTTGCAAACTGTGTGAGAGGCCTTTTGGCACCATGCATTTCTGCTTAATGTTGAACCAGCATAATATTCTGTGGTGATTTGCATATGCAGCCCATGATGCTTTGTATTTCTTTGAAACTTGGCATCCCAGCCAAATGCCCTTTGGAGTAACCATTGCCTCAGTGCTTGCACACTGAGGTTCTTCATCTATTCTATTATACTCCTGGATCCATTCCGATTATTCTTTCCTGGATGATTTTTGTAAAGATCTTTTGTGAATTATCTAATAAATTAATTGGTCTGTAATCTTTTGGATTTGACTTCTCTCCTTTTTTAAAGATTGGAACAATGAGATTTTCTCTCCATGTTGGTAGTATCTTCCTGGTTTTAGCTATAAAATTATACATTTTTTTCAGACAGGGTACCCACAGATTTATATCATTTAGGATTAAGTCCAGTGGAATACCATCTGGTCCGGGTACCTTGTGCCTCTTTCCATGGCTCAGTGGTCTGTATATCTCTTTTTCCCTAGTCTTATCAGCTAGTGGGACCCATTCATGTATACCACTTTCTTGTCGTATTGCTCCCTTGTAAAAAAAAAAAAAAAAAAATAGACCTTTATAATATGCTTCCCACACGTGTGGTTCTACATAGTTCTCAATGTCTTGTGGGCAGGAATCTTAGCCATATGCAAGCATTCTCCAGTACTTCTTATTATTTTTGTTCCAAACTGTAGACTCAAATTTTCTCCATATAAACCTTCTATGAGTCTCTCTTTTGATGTTTAACAGCTTTTTATACTCCTATCTTAATTTATTTAAATAAGTTTTATTTGCTCTAACAGGATTATTTCTTACCAATCTCACATTTTTATTAATTTCCTTTTCAGCAGCCTTACACTCCGCATCGAACCATTTACTCCCTTTATTTTCTTTTAGGTAAAATACTATTATTATAATATATGCCAATTTTTTCATAATTTTCTCAAAATCTTCCAATATAATGTCGTCTTTGTTACTATTTATAATATTCCAAATTTCTCTCGTACCTTACTGTCCATTAATAATTGGCTGAAGAGGTTGTCTATCAGATCCGCTTTTATCCCTTTTTGGTTCTAATCAATTTACCTTTAGGTTTCTTGTTTCCATTTTTGTTCCAAATATTCATTGCTGATACTTTTTTTTTTACACTTTTTTGCAGCCGCCGACCACCCAGGGATCCACCAGGTCACAGACCCTCACTCCCACCTCCAGACTGGACACACCCTACTCTGGGATCCCCTGGCTTGCCCACCAGGGTGGGGCTGCAGCACTGCTCTCCCCTATTTGACACCACAGACGATGGGATAGGGCAAGGAGGGGATGTCCTGGAGGCTAATCGGAGCCTAGGGCTGGCATCATGGAGGGTAGTCAGCAGCTCGGGTTTTGTCTCCCCCTGTACGTGGGGGATGGGAACATGCAATGATGACCAGCATCCGTCCCACACCTCCGAGCACTGTCAAATGCCAGTAGCTGTGGTACCCCTGGCCTTTGCTAGGGGTCCATCGACCCCTGGACATTACCCCAGCCCTCCCCCCAGAGAAGGAGAGCAGTCCTAAGAATGCTCAATCCTTCTCCCTCCGGCCGGCCCTCCGATGACCCGGGTCCATTCCCTAACCCAGGTCGCCAGCGTCACTAGTGGAAATCCAACTGCTGCGCCAACGGGCCAGCCATCCATTGATACTTCAATGGGGCTATGTTTACTCTCAGACCTGTCACCTACTGTCAAATCTCTAACCTGTTCTAATAGGCTTAAATTGTTCCAGAATCTGTAATGGACACACCTCTGCTTCCTAAGTATGTGTAGTCTTCTTGATTAACCCCTTTTGTCCTACCATTGACCAGAGTAAAAAAAATGTGGCCAATATATAACTTAGCTGTCTCCCTCTGGAAGAGTACCTGTGATCCTTTGTCTTTCTTACCACATTAATAAATTAAGACTTCATAGCCACACACGCCTCATTTAATTCTAGGGTTAATTCCAGGCACTGCCCCAACCTGGCATTTAAATTCCCCTACTAAGACTATGCCACAGTCTGGATTGCTCTGTGTGCTTCTCTCTATTATATTCTCTAATTTATCCAATACTCCTCAATCCATAAACATGGATCTGACCAGAGGAATGTAGATATTTAAAACTATTACTGCACTTGCCCTGCCAGTTATTTTTACTCCCCAAAAGTGCCCTGAATCTGTGGAGATTTCAGTTGTTTTAATTTTCTTAGATATTTTGATCCATGTTATCAGGCCACCCGATAGCCTGCCATATTTCCTGTTTCTTCTAGCTTTTTTTTTCCCCATAATAATTTTTATTGATTATTAAAAATGGGTAAGTGTAAAACAATTAGTCATCAAAAGAAAATAACAAGAATCTTAAATAACATATACTGTACAACCAAACTGTAAACTGAAAGTTTCTTATATAGCACATTGAATCACATTTAAATAAAATATTTAGACTAAGGTAACAACTAACAGAGATACCACATAGTTAAAACATTTCAAGTTCCCTTTCCATCTTCTAGCTTTTTTAATAAACCGTTTATATCCATTAATATTTTCTGGTTGATCTGTCTGAGTCTCCTGTAAACAGATACAGTCAAACTCCTTTATATAATCCATAAAAGAGGAGTCAGTTAATCTATCTTTTTCCCCCTCTGTTTATCCACCTTACTGACTCCGTCCTCCACTCATTCAGATCCCCTCATGCCTTGCTACATCTTAATGCCCCAGAAGTCTGCCCCTAGAGTGCAACTAATCACTCGTGAGACCCTTAATATCCCCAGATAACCCCCCCTGGGTAGGGCAAGGGAAGGCCCCCTTACCTTCCTCGAACCATGGTGGAGCGGATGGTGCACATTGGAGTCTGCCCCGAAGACAACTGGAGGACGTGCCTGTCGGCTTCTAGAGAGGTCATCACCTAGGAGTGATGGAGTTGATTTTCCCATTTTCTGGTGCCCCTTCAGTTGCCAGTGCTCAAGGAGAGCCAATTGGGAGCGTGCATCGAGACGCAACTCTTCCCAGGGCTCTCAGCTGACGTCTGCCCTATTCGTTGCTTGTGCCCGACTGCACTGCCAAGCCCATGTTCACCTGAGAGATGGCAGTATAGCAGTGGGACTAGCACAGAACCCTCACCAGAGAGGGAGAGCTGCCTCTGGGTGCTCAGTCCCTCTCTCCCCCTGCTGACCCCCAGCGGCCCGAGTCCAGTCCCAAACCCTGATCACCGGAGTGGCGCAAGGTGTGGCATCCAGCGCCGCAACCCTTAGCGCCATCAGACTGGCAGTTAATCTGTCTTTGATCCTGCTACATTTCAGGATAAGATTTTATATCCTAACCTTTTGGTCGCTCTTTTATTTTAATTTTAGAATTATCTGGTTGTCAATCTTCATTATATCCCTGGAGGATCTGAAATCCATTAGGGGTTTTAATTGGGTTTAACCATTCATTAGCAGACAGTTTAACCTTTTCAAGAGATATAGTGAGTGCTTCCCCTGTTAAGTTAATATCAATTTTATCTAGTAATGCAGCTTTAGACAATATCATTTGGTAATCTTGCAAATTATTTGCCCAGGTAGTTATCTGTCCATTTTCTTCCCAGCTTATCACCTTCTTCACCTTTTGTTTTAGTTCCTCCATTCTTGTACTATTCTGAAGCAATTCTACTGTTTTTAGTTTTATGTTTCTTTTGTTTTCATTTTAAAAAGTATTTACTCCAAATACAGAAATGGGGTAATCTAAGTTTTCTTTCCCCCTTAAATTTATTGCTTCAAAATATTCTGGAAACAAGGTCTTAATGTTCACTACACTTTCTAATTCAAATCCTGAATGCCTTATTTTCATTTTTTGATTTTCTATAGCCTTCAATGTATAATATTGGTTGGAGAATAATAAAACCAGCTCCACATTCTCCAGGGCTCTAATGACACTCAACCAGTTCAACATTGCACAAAAGATTAATAAACAAATTAGCAAGCCTGGGAGTAGGTCCCAGGGTGGCAGCCTGGGTAAAACATTGGCTGAACAACAGGACACAGAGGGTAATAGTAAACAGAGTCCACAGTGAAGAAAGGAGAATTACTAGTGGGGGTACCACAGGGTTCAGTACTGGGATCGGTCCTTTTTTAATGCCTTTATAAGTGACATTGCAGATGGACTGGAAGGAAAAGTATGTTTCTTTGCAGATGACACAAAGATCTGCAACAGGGTTGATACAGAAGGTGGAGTGGAAAGGATGAGAAGGGACTTGGCAAGGTTGGAGGAATGGTCAAAATTATGGCAGCTTAGATTCAATGCAAAGAAGTGCAGAGTAGTGCACCTAGGAAACAAAAACCCAGAGGAAGAGTACACAATGGGGGATAAGATACTGACAACAACAAAAATAGAAAGGGACCTGGGGGTAGTTATCGAATGACCTAAAGGTGGGCCAGCAATGTGAGAAGGCAGTGAGGAGTGCTGGGGGATACTGGGGTGCATAGTGAGAGGCATTGCCAGTAGAAAACAGGAAATTGTTATCCCTCTGTACAGACAGTTGGTGAAACCCCATCTGGAGTACTGCCTGCTGTTCTGGAGACCCCATCTCCACAAAGACATAGACAGGGAGGAGGCTGTCCAGAGGAGGGCAACCACAATGGTGCAAGGTCTACACCAGAAGACATATGCCCATACTGTTCTTCATATGTAAATATTGTCATTCATTCCTTGTTTTATGTCTCTAATCTTTTGTTCAATCCATTTATTAGTCTCAGTGGTTTCTTTAATTTCTTCTACAGTTTTGTTCACTTCTATAGTCACCAACTTTAATATATCCATGTCTTGTAGATCCTCCTCTTTATCTGTTTTAGAAGGTATATCTTGTGCTTTAGTTTCTTCCTTGACCAATCCAAACTCCATACTCTCATTATTCTCTGATATTGTTCTTTGCTTTGTTTCTATCAAAAATATCTCTAATCAAAGACTGTAGCATCTTAACTCTGCCAGGGCTCTTAAATGTTTTGCTCCCTGAATACTTGTCCAGTGGTATAGAAGTAGAGTCTATGAAAATTTCTAACCACTTATCTAGATTATCCACCAGGTTCTTGCTTGCCTTTTTGAGAACTTCTTTCTTTCCCTGCTTTATTAAGCCTTCCCCTTTTGGATGCAGACTGTTTAGCAGGTTTTTATGACTCTTGCCTTTCAGCTGACATAGCTCTACTGGAGTTCTCCTGGGAACCTTTTCCAGTTCTGGTTTCCACCAGCATAACTTAAACCATTTGTTATCCACCACTGTTATCCACTTTACTACCTAATGCCGCTGATGTCTCTGGCAGGGGAAACAGTGGAAGTTGTGAGGGAGAGGTTCGAGGAACTAGGAAGGGTGTGTGAGGAGCTGGGGAATCAGTGGCCTTCTCAGAGGTACTCCCAGTGCCATGCACAAGTACGGCAAGGAAGGGAAGGATCAGAGAGTTCAGCACATAGCTGGGGGAATGGTGTCTATCCAAGGCGTATGGGGTAGTGGGGGGCTGGGGGACAGCTGGGACAATAACAACCTATACGCAGGGGATAGGCTACACTTGAGTGGGGAGGGGAAGGCAGTATTAAAGGAAGGGATTGAGAAGTACATAGTAACAAAGGTGAGTTTAAACTAGGAGCGGGGGGTAATGCGTGGACTACTGGTAGGCAGGGTTCCCGGAGAGGGGTACCAGACAAGCTCACCCCCCAAGTTAATATGGAGGAGGTCAGGGTAGGGACACGGGGGGGAAGAGAAGGGAGGAGACTGGGTGGAGGGTGGTCATGCTAAATGCAAGGAGTCTAGGTAATAAGACCACTGAGTTGCAGGCTCTCCTTGCAGTGGGGGGGATTGACATTGCCGCCATCATGGAAACGCGGGCCACCCAGTACCAGGACTGAGATATGATGATACCAGGGTATAGAATATTTAGGAAGGATAGGGCTAAGGGGAAAAGGGGGAGTGTGGAAATGTATGTACAGGAAGGGATAAGATGTATAAGGGAGAAGGGGAAGAAAGGCAGAACAGAGGCCCTTTGGATGCAGTTTCAGGACTGGAGGAGGAGTAGTACGCTAAGGATGGTGGTAGTATACAGACCACTTGTGCAAGGGGCAGACCTGGATAGAGAGCTTGCTGAGCAAGTCAGGAGAGTCTGTAGGAAGGGGAACACCGTGGCGGTGGGGGACTTCAATCTACCTGGAGTGGATTAGACCACTCCGACCACCATGAGTACAAGGGAGCAGGTACTACTAGATACACTTCAGGACAGCTTCCTGGTGCAGTTGGTATGTGAACCAACTAGGTTAGAGAGGACGCTGGACCTGGTACTTTCAAATGGGGAGGCGGTAAGGGATCTGGGGGTGGAGGACCCCCTGGCTGGCAGTGACCACCACTCAGTGTGATTCACACTCAATATGGGTAGGGAAACATCTCTTCTAAAGTCCCTCTCCCCATTGCCACCTACTAACTTCAGCCTTTCGCCTTAGCCAGTGCCTCCCCCATTTTCCTCTACTACTATCTCCCCTGATGAAGCTCTTAATGCTCTCCTATCCCTCAACCCCTCTAAAGGCTCCTCACCAGATGAGCTCGATCCTAAACTTCTCTGCCTTCCTGCTCCTGCAATTGCTCATCCTATCTCCATATTCCTTAACCTGTCCTTTATTTCTGCCCAGGTACCCTCATCCTGGAAACATGCTGTAATCCTTCCTGTCCCCAAGGGTGCTGACACATCCACTCCCGGCAATTATCACCCCATTTCCCTCCTTCCTACCCTTACTGAACTTCAAGAACATTTAGTTCTCTCTCAAATATCACCATTCCTCTCTGATTCCTCCTTCTTCACCCCCTTCCAATCTGGTTTTTGGAAGAACCACTCTACAGCCACCTCCCTCCTCAGGCTTACCGACTTCATCCTTTCAGGGATGGACGATGGCCTGATCACCTCGGCCATCTTTGTCAACCTAGCCAAAGCTGTCAACACTGTTTCCCATCCCCTGTTTCTTGATTCACTCTTTTCAGCTGGTCTTGCTCCATCAGCACCCAACTGGTTTAAATCCTACCTCATTGGCAGGACCCAGTCAGTAAGAATCCTTGATTTCATCTCCCCTCCACTCCCCATCAACACTGGTGTCCCTCAGGGCTCAGTGCTTGGTCCCCTACTCTTCTCCATTTTCCTTAATGATCTTCCCACAACCTGTTCATCCTCTTCTATCCACATGTATGCTGATGATACTGTTTTGTACAGTTTCGGCAAAATCCCTGCTGCTGTGCAAACCAGCTTACAGCATGACTTCAACCAAGTTCAGCTCTGGTTTGCTTCTTACCAGCCTTTTCTAAATGCCAAGAAGACAGTCTCAATGACCTTTGGCACTAGGCAGAGACTCTCTAGGCTCCCAGCCCTACCCACCTTTCCCACCCTTGATGAGACCATCTTAGAGGACACCTTCTCATTTCGATATCTGGGAGTTTGGCTGGACCAGCACCTCAACTTCTCTGTACATATCGATGCTATCCTGAAGAAACTGCATCCAAAGCTTGGTGCTGTGTACAGGAATCGTAGTTGCATCCCACTGACTGCGAGGTGCGAAATTGTCCAGAAGATGATACTCCCCATCTTTGACTACTGCGATGCAGTCTATGGTGCTGCTCTCAAAGCTTCCCTGACCAAGTTGGACACTTTCTTTAACTCCTTCTGCTGCTTTGCTGTCGACTCCCCTTCCCGCTCCCACTGCTGTGAACTCTGTCGCTCTCTAACCTTCCTTCCACTGTCTCACAGATGCATCTCTCACTGTGCCAAACTAACCTCCAAATTCTGGTTTGGGGGGGCTCTCCTCCTATCTCTCATCCTCTCTGTCCATTCCACCTCCCCCCACCCACTCTCTCAGATCAAATGATGCCCGCACCGTGATGGTCCCTCGCCGCTCCACCCTCATCAGTAAGATTAGTTTCGACTATCATTTCCCTAAAATCTGGAATTCTCTCATCCCTGAAATACGACACTACTCCTCCAACTACTCCCTTACCTCTGCCCTACACAGTTACCTTTTCCTCAGCTGTTCCTGCTTTAACTCACCTTAATACCTGTCCCCAGTTTCTGCCTTCCTACCATAAAACCCCCTGGCAGGGTTCTCAACATCCTGGAGGGGGAAATCAGGAAATGGCTACCCCTTCTCCTCATATTCAGTTCTTGCCCCCCCCCGCCAACTGCCCTTCTGGGTCACCAGTGTGCACTACCTTTAAATTTAAAAAAAAATTGAGGTTAGCAACTCTCTTGTTTACCTTCTGGACACTGAGGTGCTGCCCTATCTGCATGCATCTCTCTGGACTGCGGGATGAGGTAGCCAGACTCAGAGCGAAAGTAAACTGGGTCAGGAGTACCATCACCCCTATCCAGGGACCACCCAGTCTAATGCAGCTGCCTCAAAGGATGCCGAGAATGAGGAGCACTTGGATGACAGTGGGCTCAGGGAGGGTTAGAGCAGTCAGGTAGAGGCACATCCCAGATCCTATTCTACTCAAGAACTCATATGCCACACTGGCAAATGAGGACAACCAAATAGAGGTACCCAGAGAAGTGGAAGGAAAGGATGTGGAGGTTAGCCAAGGAGGTGACCTCAGTGGGGAAAGCAGTGCACCCCAGAGGAGGAGGAAGTGAATCCTGGTGGAGGACTCCATCATAAGAGGGATCCAGCTAGGAACACAGGAGGGGGAGGACAGGGAAGTGAGGTGCCTACCAGGTGCCATGGCATGGAGGGATGGAAGGAAGATCCTGGAGATCACTGGGAAGGCAAGACGGGAGGGTGAGCTGGATGTCATTATCCACCTAGGTACTAATAACCTGGCAAATGGGGAGCCAAAGGAAGTTCAGGAAGAGTTTAGGAATGGGAGGGTCTCAAGCAAGTAGCTACTTCTGTCACTTTCTCGAAGTACTACCTGTGAGAGGCAAGGGAGAGCATAGGAGTGCATGCACCAGGAACTTTAACTCATGTTTGAAGAACTGGTGCTGTGAGGAAGGGTTTGGATTCATTGGTGACTGGGGACCCACCTGGAGGGATGGAGGTTTGTTCAAGCCTGACGGCCTGCATCCATCCTGGAGGGGAATCCAAGCACTCAATGATAAGTTTAAATGCTACATTGACAAGCATTTAAACTAGCAAAGGGGTGGCAGGCCAGCAAGGAGGGTACCTACTTGCTCACCCCCACAGCTAGCAGTGGAACCAGTGAACCAGAGGAGTGGCTATCTCTGCAAAGCAGTGTGCAAAGATGGAGATTAGTGCCCAAGAGGTGGATAAGCAGAAAAGGGGCAAAATTCAGCAGAAGGGCAGACAGCAAGGAGAACCAGGGATAAATGACAACCAAGGAAGGGGCTGGAGTAGAACAGTGAAGCAGTCTAGGGAGGTCAAATCATGGAAAGCCATGTGTGCAAATACCAGGAGCCTTAGCAACAAGATGGAAGATCTGGAGGCTGTCATGGTACAGTCGGACCTGGACATTGTGGCCATCACTGAAACCTGGTGTAATGATAACCATGACTGGGAGATGGCCATACCTGGCTACAACATATTCAGAAGAGACAGAGCAGGCAGGAAGGGAGGAGGAGGGCACTGTATGTGAAAAATGACATAAGGGCCACAGAGATCCAGGAGGAACAAATGGGGAGAGATACTGTGGGTTAAGCTGAAAGGAAAATGGGACAGCTATCCGCACAGGTGTGGTCTATAGACCACCAGCCCAGGAGGAAGAAACAGATAGGGAGTTGATGCTAGCCATCCAAAGGATGACAGACAAGGGTGAGGTAGTACTGGTTGGAGACTTCAATATTCCAGATGTGGACTGAGCATCCCAGCAGCAGCATCAACTAGGAGCAGATTTATCCTGGACTCTTTCAGGGTGCCTTCCTAAGCAACTGGTCATGGAAGCAACTTCATGGAAGGCATACTGGACCTTGTGCTCACAAACAGGGACAGTGTGATGGGGGTAACAGTGGGGGAGCACCTGGGTAACAGTGACCACCAGTCATTGTGGTTTGAAATCACAGAAAAGAGCAGAACCAAACCACACAAAACATGTATCCTGGATTTCAGGGGGCAGACTTTGGGAAAATGGGGAGATACTTGAAAGAGGCATTAAGGGAATGGGACAGGAATCAGGGTTGAGGAACAGTGGGCAGTATTTAAAATGGGGATTACAAGAACAACAGAATTATGCATTAAGCAGGTTAGCAAGAGGAAAAGGAAGAGGAGACCATTATGGTTTCCAAAGAGGTATCAAAGAAAGTGAAAGCCAAAAGA
This sequence comes from Neoceratodus forsteri, assembly GCA_016271365.2. Taxonomy (NCBI): domain Eukaryota; kingdom Metazoa; phylum Chordata; order Ceratodontiformes; family Ceratodontidae; genus Neoceratodus; species Neoceratodus forsteri. The sequence continues at coordinate 62,270,951 of JADMNL010000034.1, read as the reverse complement.
TTGCATTCAGGCAATACAAAAGACACAGGCAGAAGGGGATAGGGGAAGTACCAGGAGAAGCAAAGGAGGCAGGGAGGTCAGTAAGGAAGCCAAAGCTCAGACAGAAGAACACATTGCAAAATCAGTGGGTAAAGGGACAAAACTTTTACAGGTACATAAGGAAAAAGAAAGACAAAGGGAGGGATAGTGAGACTGAAGGGGAGGATGGAGCCGCATGGAGGATGACAACAGTAAAGCTGACATATTGAACAGGTATTTCTGCTCAGTCTTTACTGAGGAAGAGGAGGGTAATGGGTCTGAAGGAGTACAAGGGTGAGAATGGTGCAGAAATGGACACAAGTCCCTTTACATGAGAAAGGGTCCTGAAGGAACTGGAAGTACAAGAGTTGATAAAGCAATGGGGCCAGATGGGGTGCACCCAGGGTCCTTAAAGAACCAAGAGGTGGTGGCTGAACCTCTGGCTATCCTGTTTAGCCAATCACTGGAAACAGGGAGGTACCCAAAGACTGGAGGACAGCAGATGTAGTTCCTTTATACAAAAGTGGGAACAAAGAGGAAGCAGGGAACTACAGACCAGTCAGCCTCACCTCGGTAGTGGGGAAGATCATGGAAGCACTACTGAAGGAGAGATTGGTGGAACATCTGGTTGTCAATGGACTGCAGGACCCAAGGCAGCATGGTTTCACCAGGGGGAGGTCATGTCAGACAAACCTCATTGAATTTTTTGACTGGGTGACTAGGGAGGTGGATCAGGGGAGGGCAGTGGACATGGCCTATCTGGACTTCAGCAAGGCCTTTGACACTGTGCCACATAGAAGACTATTACACAAACTGGGGAATATGGGTGTGGGCAGGACAGTAGTGTGGTGGGTAAGTAACTGGCTGGGTGGCAGGACCAGAGGGTGGTGGTAAATGGCTGTCACTCCACAGAGAAGAGTGACCAGTGGGGTACCACAGGGATCAGTGCTGGGACCGGTCCTATTCAACATCTTCATCAGTGACATGGCGCAGGGCCTAGAAGGCAGAATTTCACTGTTCGCTGATGACACAAAGCTCTGTAACAGAGTAGATACACCAGAGGGTGTAGACAGAATGAGAAGGACCTGCAGAAACTTGAAGAATGGTCAGGGTTTGGCAGTTGAAATTCAATGCAAAGAAGTGCAAGATAATGCATATGGGGCACAAAACCTGGCACAATATATCAGTTGGGGGTGAGGATATAGCATGCACCAAGCAGGAAAGGGATCTTGGGGTTATCATCTCTGATGACCTCAAGGTAGGGAAACAGTGTGACAAGGCAGCAGGTAAAGCAAATAGGATGCTGGGATGTATAGGCAGGGGCATTACCAGCAGGAAAAGGAGGTCATAATTCCGCTATACAAGACACTAGTGAGGCCCCACCTGGAGTACAGTGTACAGTTCTGGAGACCATACCTACGTAAGGACATAGACAGGGTAGAGAAGGTTCAGAGGAGGGCAACAAAGATGGTGCATGCATTGCATCACAAGTCCTATGAAGACAGGTTGAAGGAACTGAACATGTACTCCCTGGAGGAGAGGAGGAGAGAGGGGATATGATAGAGACATACAAGTATCTTACAGGGAGGAACAGGGTGCAGGAAAACACTATTTTAAGCAAAAAGATATTCCAGGACTAGAGGCATGGGATGAAGTTGGAGGGAGGGCGATTCAGAGGAAACATGAGAAAGAATTTCTTCACAGAGCGAGTGGTGGACAAGTGGAACACCCTGCCAGAGGAAGTGGTGGGGGCTGAAACAATCACGGGATTTAAGAATGCATGGGATAGACATAAAGGAATTCTGGAGGTCAGGGGTAAGGTGCAACAGACTTCTAGGAAAACAAACTGAACTTACAAGCTCAAATGGGCAGACTGGGTGGGCCATAGGCCCTTATCTGCTGACACTGTCTATGTATCTATGTAACCTAACCCAATCCTTTTTACTCCAACAGTACTTGTGTACTACCTCGAGCCTGCTCCTGGTACATTCATGCAGTATAAATGGTTCTATAGCATTATTACTGTTTTGTACGTTCATATGTTCTTTTGTATAATTTTGGACATGTATTGTAATTTATCCAATGTTACACTACTGTTTATTGTACAATACCTTATGTTCCAACTGTTGCACAATCTTACAATGCTGTATTGTTTGTACTACCCACAAACTATTGTAACTGATCATCCTTCACAACCCTATGTAACTCCTCCCTCCAGGTCACACCATGAGATGAGCAACTTGTTGTTCAGTGTGCCCTCCTGGTGAAACATTTCAATAAATAAAATAAATAAACAGGGGGTATGGGAACCAGGGTGATTGAATTTAAAGAGGCAGACTTTAGAAGGATGGGGGAAATATTAGGTAGGTATCTGGCAGGAATTCAACCGTAAATGAATGCTAGTCAGAAATGGGAGTGTATTAAAAAAGGGTTTCACAGAGGCCACTAGGACATGTATAAGGTCAAGGAGCAAGAAGGGGAAGCAAAGATGCCCAGTGGTTGACTCATGAGGTTAGAGAAGCAGTGAGGGACAAAAAGGGAATTCTGGAAACTCAAGGAGTCGGGGGATGACAAGAATGAGTATGCAAAGAAGTCCAGGGAGGCACCAGGTTAGTCAGAGCAGCCAAGGCTTCAAGAGAATTGAGACTTGCACAAGGTGTCTGGGAAGGTGAAAAAGACTTCTTCAGATACGTTGGAGAAGGAAGGAAGAACAAAGACCAGATTGTAAGGATTAAGAAGGAAGAAGGGTGGGTAGAAAAGGGGGTGGATCAGGCAGAGGCATTAAATGAGCACTCCTGCTCTGTGTTCATGAGGAAGAAAGGGGGGCAGATGCCCCAAGGGAGGGGTGGGAGTGGGATGGGGGTGACTGATGTAAGGATTACAGAGGACAGGGTTCTGGAACGACTAAGGGCAGACAAGGCACTGGGACTGGATGGCATTCACCCTAGGGTACTCGGGGAACTAGCAGAGATCCTGGCAGGAACACTGGCTGACCTATTCAATACCTCCCTGGACACACGATTCGTACCACAAGACTGGAGAATGGCCCATGTGGTGCCCATTCGCAAAAGTGGACCAAGGGATGAACCAGGTAACTACAGACTGGTGAGCTTCACTTCAATGGCGGGGAAGCTTATGGAGACAATACTGAAGGAGAGGCTAGTAGCCTTTCTGGAGGATAATGGTCTTCTGGATGGACATCAACATAAGTTTGTCTCGAGTAGATCCTGCCAGATGAATCTAATTGAGTACTACGACTGGGTGACCAGGGAGCTGGATGGGGGACATGCAGTATTTAGGCTTCAGCAAAGCATTTGATTCCATGCCACATGGGAGGCTGAGGGGGGAAGCTGGAGTACATAAGGGTGGGAACAAAGATGAACAAATGGATGGTCAACTGGCTTGATGGTAGGTGGCAGAGGGTGGTGGTGGTGGGGCAGCTCTCAACACCGAGAGTGGTGACAAGTGGGGTGCCACAGGGATTGATACTGGGAACAGTGCTATTTGGGATATTTATCGCAGATATCTCATATGGGATATGGAGTAGGATCAGTCTTTTCATGGATAATACTGTACGAAGATGGGAGCTGTGGTGGATGATGCTGAAGGGTGGAAGGGGTTACAGGAGGACCTAGCAAAACTATAGGAATGGTTGGAAATGTGACAGTTGGGGTTAATTGCCAAGAAGTGCAAGGTACTGCACTTTGGAGCTAGGAACCAGGGGAGGAACTATCAACTGGGAGGAGTGCAGCTCAAAAACATCGAGGAGGAAAGGGATCTGGGGGTGCTTATAATGGGCAACATAAACAACTCAGCCCTGTGCAGGAAGGCAGCAGCGAAGGCTAACAAGATGCTGGGGTATAAAGCGAAAGGAATCTCCTCCAGAAATATCCCTATCCCTAAGGTAATCCTTCCTCTGTACAAGTCCCTGGTCAGGCCGCACCTGGAATACTGTGTGCTGCACTGGCGCCCGTTCCTGAAGAAGGATATAAAATTGTTGAAGGGGGTGCAACAGAGGGCAGTAAAATTGATACAGGGATTGGAGGGGATGTTCTACAAGGAGAAATTGGGAGAGCTGAACATGTACTCCCTGGAGGAGAGAAGGGACAGAGGAGATATGATTGAAATCTTTAAATACCTCAAGGGAATAAACAAAGTTAACACAAATGGAATTTTTCAGATCAGATAGGGGAAGGATACAAGAGAGCAGCAGCTAAGACTGGAGGGGGGAGATTCAGGAAGGAAATCAGGAGACATTATTTCACAGAACAGGTGGTGGATAGGTGGAATACTTTGCCCGAGGAGGTGGTGGCCTGCTATTTTGTGGGTAGCTTTAAGAGGGGTGGGACAGGGTAAGGGGTCAGGATGAGGAGGGTGGGTGGGGTGGGCAGCTGGGAGATGAGGGGCTAGCTGCACAATCGAGCAGACTCGATAGACTGTAAGACCTGCTTCTGCTGGCATGTTCATATGCAGCCTACCGTATCAGACAACTCTTGTCCCCTGAAGCTCGCCTTGATATTGCGCAAGGGAATCTACTACCCCTCCTCGATTACTGCTACCCTGTCTACTCCTCTATGCCCATTACCCTATGCTCTCGACTAAATACAGTTTACAACTCTGTCATTTTGTTGTCCAAGTCCCCCATTCCACCCACCACTGTGTACACTACCAATCCCTAGGGTGGCTCCAACTACAAGGTCATTTTGATTATGCCTTGGGTTGCCTAGTGGACAATGCACTCAGGAGCAAACAGCTGTCACCCTACACTTCACTGTTAACAGATAGGGTGGTTTCTAGGAACCTCTGGGACTTCTCTGTCTCTTCACTTATAGTCCCATGTACTACCACTGCTATGGGAAGTGAGGCCTTTTCTGCCTCCGCTCCATCCCTATGGAACAGTCTACATCACCCGTTCGCTAGTCCTCCTCCCACCTCTACTTTAAATCTAACCTAAGATTCTGGCTCATAACCGAATCTACTTGCAACTTTTTCCCTGCACAGTCATAAGGTCAAAATCTGTCCCCACCTTGCTTATCTCTGCTCTTCTGTGTATTCTTGCTGTCTAGTACTGCTGTTCCCTTGTCCTGCCCTGCTCTCTTATCAATCCCTGATGCGCTGTCTGTCTGACTCTCTCAACCTTTGTTAGGCATGTTAGCTTGTGTGGGTTGTATTTTTTGCAACATTTAGCACTGGGGGCTATTTGTGTAATGACCTTGAATCCCCCTGTTTAGCGCATGTGCTCACCTTGTACTGCTTGATAGCTGCTTTGTATCTTTATTAGCTTAACTACATTGCATCTGTGATGTTGAACATATCTTTGTATTCTCTGTATTTTACTACTTCTGTAGAATGTTTGCTGCCACCTGTGTGGCCCGGGTCATGACTGAAATCGTCCTTTGACCAGCTCACTCACCTGGATACCAAAGACACAAATAAATAATGATTTCTCCATTGAGCAATGTCTTTGATTTGGTGCTGCACAGATGATTTGTGAAGAAACTGAGGGGCTGGGATCAGGTGAGAGCTTATCTGACTGGATAAGCAATGGGCTGGGGAAGAGAAATAGAGGGTTTGGTAATGGAATTAATTCAGGGTTCAGGAAGGTGATGAGTTTGGTGTCATGGGGCTCTGTGCTTGAACAGATACTTTTCAGTATATTCACATACAACATAAGAGACAAACAGGTACAGATTAACGATCATCAAATTAAACAAAATATGTAGCAGCGTGGACATGGGAGCAGGATTAGGTCTATGAGAAGGGAGCTGCCTGGGCTGGAACGTGCCCAAGGTCTGGCAGCTCGATTCAATGCAGAAATGCAAGGTGAAGCATACTGGCAAAAGCAACCCCAAAATGTAGTATCGCATAGGAGGTGTCAGAGTTGGTCAAACAATGTAGGAAAGGGACCTTCATGTAATCATTACCAGGTATCCTCAACACATTAACTAAGAGTAACAAGAGATATGCTAAGGACAGCAGAATGCATTGGTTGGGGATTTGTTAGTAGTACGGTGGATGATGATCATATCTCTCTACAGATCCCTGGTAAGACCAAGGCAAACAAAAGATGGGTGGAGCAGAAAGCATGTCATATGATAGGAGATTAGAAAGTCTATCACTGTGTAGTCTACACAGGAGGAGAATCAGAGAGGATCTCTTTCTGTTTATACCTTGCACAAGGACAACAATCTAGTAAGGCACTTAAACATAACATTTCTCAGAGACAGATCATAGGAGTCATGTGAAATAAAGAAATAATACTAGAAAAATAAAGGGAAGATATTTTTCACACAAACAATCATATTATATGGAATTTATTACCATATGAAGTAATCACCAGACGTAACATTCAGCTCTTTAAAGATGGACTTGATGCATTCCTGAATGTTTTTTTTTCAGATTATTACTTTAATTCTGAGGTAGAAACAAATGGATGTTTACCCCTCCTTCTGTATCGTACACTCAAAGTATAAACACCAAGTATAGGGATATGTACAGTAAGATTTGTGAGAACAGGAGGTGCAAATTTTTTTTGTAATTCTTTGTTAACCGGGTAAGACCCCTAGGCACAAATGTCTGTTTTGAAGGGCGACAAAGGAGTTTTGGGGTGGTTATGTGACTTGCTCAGTCACATAGTATGCAAGAGCACTGAGCTCTGGGGATGTGTGCATTTATCAGACCAAAACCAATCCGGGTCTCACCCGACAGCTTAACACAGTGGAATGTTTCAAGAAGGGGTGGGACAGTGCAAAGGGGAGGAAGGGGAGAGGAGGGGCAGCTGCTGAATAGGGAGCTAGCTGCAATTTCGAGCAGCCTAGATAGACCAGGATGGCCTTTTACTGCTGGCAACTTTCATGTGTTCGTAAGTGGAGGTTGTGGGAATTAAACCCAGGTTTGCTGACTGTACCAAGCTCATTCACAGCTTGTTACTCTAACCTCTAGGCTAAGCTGTAAGCATGGAGAGAACAGGGTATGTAGGAATACATAAGAATAGAAAGAACAGAGTGTGTGTGTGTGTGTGTGTGTGTGTGTGTGTGTGTGTAACTGTGAAGTATGGAGAGAATATGTCATACAGGATTATGTAAATGTGAACAGAACTGGGTTGCAGGAATAAGTATGGAAAAAAAGGGTGTGTTATTTATTTTATTTATTGAATTCTCGGATTACAACATTTAAGCTATTAGCTTGTTTACAAAGGTTCCACATCAGGAAGAAGATACAAACGTACAATAGTAAAAAAAAAAAAAAAAAATACTGGGTTACATCAAACTTTCAGCAAGTTGTTAATGGTCATATATGTTGGAATATATAAGTAAGGATAGAACATGGGGTCCAGGACTATGAAAGTATGGATAGTAATTTGGCTTCAGAGACAGCCAATCTTTATCCATAATTTGTGATGGACCATGATCTGTCAGTTTTCAAGACCACCACATGGTGTAATGTGTTCTCAAGATCCACTGAACATAGTCATTTTATGGCTAGTGCAACTACCCAGTTAACAAAAACTAAATGAATTTGCCTATAACTCTTCCCCCGCTGATTTGATGATCAGACTTCAGCTGGATTTCGACAACATCCAGCACTGGTTCTGGTCCAATTAGCTATCTGTGAATGCAAAGAAAACACTTTCTATGACCTTTGAAACTAGGCAAAAGCTCCCTGGACTTCTTGCTGTTCGCTCTTTCCACACCCTGGATGGGTCCTTCTTGGAAGATGTCCCCTCCTTCAAGTACCTTGGGGTGTGGCTTGACCGGCACCAATATTGCTCTGTACACATGGACTCCATCCTCAGAAAGCTCTATCCAGAACTAGGTGCTCTGTATAGGAACCTTGAGTGCATCCAATTGCCAGCATGTAGTGCAATTGAGCAGAGAATGATTCTCCCCCTCTAAGACCACAAAGACACCATCTATGGCAGTGCTCCCTAAGTGTACCCTGGCCAGACTGGACCCCTCTCTTCCACTCTTTCTGTAGGTTTGCCCTTGATTTTCCTCCACTGACCCACCACTGCCACCTCTACACCTCACTCTGTCTTCCCTCTCTCAAAGCCGGACGGCTTGCCCATGGCTCCCTCCTTATTGCTAAGCACTGTCTGCTCCCTCCTCCTACCTCTCATCTCTTCTTCACTCCTTCATGTTCCTTCTTTATTTTATTTGGAAGATGTTTCACCAGGAAAGACAACATGAACTGTGAACAGCTCCTTTCCAGAAGTGTCCTGAGGAGGGGTACATTGTTAGGAGAACAACAAAACAATAACAATACAGGAGCAAATCAGTACATGAGCAAATTCAGTACAGCACAATTACAAGGCGTAACAGTGTGTACAGGTACTGACCGAGTAACTTAGACAGTCAGAAAGAAGGTGACAAGACTTTCTATAGACACATTAGTGAAAGAAAAAAGTCCAGAGGGGGTATTGCTAAGATCAAAGGGGATAAGGGGGCATGCGAGGAGGAGGATCATGTAAAAGCATCTGCCCTAAATAGATGCTTCTGCTCAGTATTTACTGAAGAGAAGGTAGGGCAGGGCCCACAGCTCTGCACCATGGACACAGGGGGGAGGGAGGTGTGCACTAGACCCTTCACAAAAGAAAGGGTCCTACAGGATCTTGATAAGCTCAGGGTGGACAAGGCAATGGGTCCTGATGACATACGTCCCAGGGTACTAAAGAAGCTAAGGGTGGAATTAGCAGAGCCATTATCAGAACTGTTTAGTGAGTCTCTGTGCACAGGTGAGGTCCCAGAAGAATGGAGAAGGGTTCATGTGATCCCACTCCACAAGAGTGGTAGCAGGGAGGAGGCAGGGAACTACAGACCAGTCAGTCTTACCTCAGTAGTGGGCAGGATTATGGAGACACTCCTTAAGGAAAGGATAGTGCAACACCTGGAATCCAAGGGAGCACAGGATCCAAGACAGTATGGGTTTACAAAAGGAAGGTCCTGTCAAACTAATCTTATAGATTTCTTTGACTGGGTAACCAGAGTGGTGGACCAAGGGGGAGCAGTTGATGTTTCCTACCTTGACTTCAGCAAAGCTTTCGATACTGTTCCACATAGAAGATTGATTAATAAGCTGGGTAGGCTCGGGGTGGGTCAGACGTTGGTCAACTGGTGGCAAACTGGTTGATGGGCAGAAAACAGAGAGGTGGTAAACAGTATACAGTCAGAAGAGATGCAAGCCACAAGTGGGGTACCTCAGGGATCAGTCCTGGGGCCAGTCCTCTTCAATATCTTCATCAGTGACATTGCAGATGGACTGGAGGGTAAAGTTTGTCTGTCTGCAGATGACACCAAGATTTGCAACAGAGTAGATGATCCAGATGGTTTGGGCAGAATGAGAAGAGATCTGAATGAACTAACAAAATGGTCAGAAGAGTGGCAACTGGGGTTTAATGCAAAGAAGTGCAAGATCATGCATATAGGGAAGAGAAACCCTGAAGCCATCTATAGGCTGGGAGGGAAGTTGCTGGCAGTCACAAGGAAGAAAAGAGACTTGGGCGTCATCATCACCGATGACCTGAAATCATCCAAGCAGACCTCTAAAGCAGTAGGTAAGGCTAGAGGGATGTTGGGATGTATTAGTAGGGGTATCACAGGTCGGAAGAGGGAGGTAATAATCCCTGTTTACAAGACACTGGTTAGGCCCATCTGGAGTACTGCGTGTAGTACTGGAGGCCACACCTTCACAGGACATTAACCAAATTGAGGCAGTCCAGAGAAGGGCAACCAAATGGTGCAGGGACTGCATCAGAAAACATATGAGGACAGATTAACTGAACTCAATATGTATACCCTAGAGCAAAGGAGGAGAGAGGTGATATGATTGAAACAGTCAAACACCTTAAGGGCATTAACAAGGTGAAAGAGTATAACATGTTTCAATATAAGAAAATAGCAGGACAAAAGGACATGGCATGAGATTAGAGGAGGCCGATTAAGCAATGTGAGGAAGTTCTTTTCACAGAAAGGGTGGTGGATGCATGGAATGGCCTGCCTCAGGAAGTGGTAGATATGAATACAGTGCAGGGCTTCAAACAGACATGGATAGGCAGAAGGGAGCAATACAGATGAGTATGATTAGATTGGCCATTGACAGAGCAAAGGCCTGAGGCATATCTATAAGGTACAAAAAGAAATGGTGACCTCGATGGGCCTTCAGTCCTTTTCTGCCATCAGCTGCTATGTTTCTATGTCAGGAATACAATCCTAGGTTTAAAAAACAGAGAGCAGCAAGTAATTAACAATTCAGGAAACAGTACAATACAGGAGCAGTACATTACAGTGAGTTGGCTAAAACAAAACAGAAAGGCATCATACTGATCCCAAAGGGCCCAGGACAGGGCATTAAACCTAGACTGAAAAAAAAGTAGGTGTAGCAGCAATCTGAGAGCAAGAGAACCCCATGGGGCAGACAAAAGTTGAAGTGCTATGAAAATAGGTTGAGTAAGAGAAGCGAAGTGCTTGTTGGTCCATTGGAGGGAAGGGGGTGAGTGGGGCAGGAATGAGACAGGTAGTGAGTAAGGAGGGTGAAGAATTTGAGGAGGTGGAGAGAAGAAGAAGGGCAGCCTAGAAATAAAACCCCTTCAGGATGCAGGAAAAATCCTGCAAGGGGAACTGGACTAGGCAGCAAGGAAGGGAGGGAGGATGGGGAGGGGAAGAAAGGGCAAAGGGGCAGGGGCAGGGAGGGAGAGGAGTTAAAGGGAAGGAGAGGATGAAGGATTAATAGGTGGAGGGAGAGAGAGAGAAGGGTAGAAAAGAGAGCAGTGAATTAGGTACCTAAACTAGTCTCCTTCAAGATGTGATGAAATCCTGTAAGGGGAACAGGTTTAGAGAGTGGGAGGAAAAGAAACAAGAGGAGAGGGGAGAGGTGCCAGGCCCTGCACACCTTCAAGATGCAGAGAATCCTGCAAGGGGGTCAGAGCATAGGCAGAGAGGACAGGGGGGTGGGGTGGGAGAAGGAGAGAGGGGAGCTTCAAACCTTGGAGAGTAGGGAATACATAAGGGGGTAGGGTTAATGGGAAGGGGGCACAAAGTGACCATGTGACAGATATAGGAGGGGGACTGCAGATTTGTAGGGTAGAAGGAGAAATTGCTTGGGGAGGAGGGAAATAGGGGGGTTAGAGACAAGTGCAGTGTGGGGAATAGAAGTTATGTAGAGCTAAGGAGATAGAGTATGAGGGTGAGGACTTCTACTCCTTTCATAGCTCTGGCTACCGCACCCTAGTCCTCCCAACTAGGCTGTCTTCTGCTGGCCAAGCTGCATTCTTCATCAGACTCTCAAACCTTGGAACATCCTGTCCATCCACACTGCCACCTCCATCCACTTCTTCTGCAGTCTTCCTGACTTCACCACTCCCTCCTGCAACTGCCCCTGAGTTCTCCTCTCTTACTCCTCTGCTCTACCTGCCCCCTCCTTCCTCTCCCTGTCCCTCCTTCCTCCTTCTTCTCCTCACTTTCCCCACTCCCCAACCCCCGCCTCCTCCTATACCTTAACCATTGCTTCCTATAGACACAGGCAAGGGAACTTGAGGTTTATTCTCGGAGGGCTGTTGCTGCATCACTGAGGGTGTTTTAAGTTGTCCCTGTTTGTGGAATACATTAATCAGCTACTGAACTTAATCAATCAAGCAAAATCTTTATTTTGCCAGGCAGAACTATCATTGAGACAAGCTAATTTACAAGATGGACCTGCAAAACAGTTGCCAACAGGGTTAAGATATGAGAGGTTGCGTGAATGTACATAACAATTGCATAGTAATAATAATAACATAATAACATAAAACAGTCACATGTAACAAGATACTTCCACCAGAACATAGCAATAGGTTCAACAGAAGGTGTGCCATTTAAATACAATTGCATAGGTACAGATATATGGACATGAGGTAATGAACTAAAGTGTATACAGTAAACATCATTGGAGCAGTTATAGCGAACAGGAGCAGTTCCTCAACGCCAAAGTGTGAAGAAGATTGAGATGTAAGAGTCCTTTGATAAGTACTGTAGGCATGGGAAGGGAGGGGTATAGGGAGTGGGGAGGGCAGATGAGATAGAAGGTTGGACATAATGGCCTAGGGAGGAAGGACTGTTCTAAGGAAGAAACACGACAGATGCCACAGGCAATGGTTGGGGTTTAAGCCCAATATTTGAAGCAAAGACAGATCGTGATGTTGGGACCTTGATTTGGACAATGACAGAAGGTAGGACTCAAATGACACCTCAGGCAGTGGTTGAGGTTTAAGTTCAGAATTTAAAGCAGTAACAAATCATGATGTTAAGACCTTGACTTGAAGCAATGACAGACCTCGGAGAAGGTCCTCAGGAACAGGGATTTGAAGAGGGAGAACGTGACAGGGGAAGTGAGCCTTAAGGTTTTCTGGATCTTATTCCAGAGCGTAGGAAGAGTGAAGCTTATTGAGGCTCTACCAAAGCGTGTTTTAACTTTAGGGATAGCCAGAGATAAGATGGTAAGACTTCTGAGAGAATAGGCACTAGGGATGCAGGGAGTTAGGCAGTTTGTGAGGTACTGAGGTAATGTATGAGTCATTGCCTCATATGTACATAGAATAGCATTCTTTTGCCTTCTGAAGCTAAGGGAGCTCCAGCCTATGGAAGAATAGAGGATGCAGTGGCACATGTCATAAGGGGCATCCAAAATGAACCTAATGGCTCTGTGGTATAGGGTATCAAGCTTGAGAGAGCTGTGCTAGTACTATGGCCATATAGGAAGTCTGCATAGTCTAGAGAGGCAAGAAGGTAGAAGAAGAAGAATCAGCATTTATATAGCTTTTCATACAGTATCCCAAAACGCTTTACAAGCAATGCTAGACTGGTAGTGAAGTGACTGAATGTGGGTAGGCCATATCGCACATCACAGGTAGCTTGGACTAGAGTTTTCAGCCCTGGTTAGCGAATGCTTGATCCTGAAGAAAATACCAAGCCTTTGACGCAGTTTCTTAGTGAGTTCTTCAATGTGATCAATGAATGACAATTTGTAGTTAATCCAGACCCCCAGGTATTTGAATTATTCCATGAACTCCAGGGCTTCTCCCTAAAGGGTGCTTATGTGAGGAACCTTATCTGTTTTTTTTTTTTTTTTTTTTGAGATGAGGGGCCAGTGGAGAGAAAATCATGGCCTTAGTTTTTTTGGCATTGAGCAGGAGTTTCAAGTTGAGTAGATTGTTTTGGAGGATGTCAAAATTGTTCTGGAGGTCCAAAATGGCTTGATCCAGAGTTGATCTGTCAGTGTATAGCACTGTATCATCAGCAAAGAAATGGATACTAGATGACTTTAGGCCAGTGTCAATTTGATTAATATAAATGGCAAAGAAAAGTGGACCAAGTATGGATCCTTGATGGACACTTCTAAGGAGTATTTTTTTTTGTGATAAGTCTCCTTCAGCCTTGACCTACTGCTCTCTGTCCACAAGATAGTTTGCGAACCAACTTGGGGCCAGGTTGTCCACCCCAACTTTCTTTAGGGTCATCACTAACAAATCATGGTCCACCATGTTGAAAGCCTTGCTAAGGTCCAGAAACAAAGCACATATGTATTGTTTGTTATCAAGTGCAGACTGCCAGTCATTTATAACCTTAGCAAGGGCAGTGGAGGTACTATGCTATGGATGGAAACCGGATTGAATCGGGTTTAGTAGATTAAAACTTTCCAGATGAGAACTCAGCTGTTCATTTACTACCTTCTCCAATAGTTTTGACAAGGCTGGGAAGGAGACTGGAGAGAGCCTGTCAAGGTTGAGGTCGCCAGGGAGGAACGACGGGGACTTCCGGCATGATGGCTGCCTGGTAAGGTGCTCTAGCTGGCGGCTCCCTTGTCACCCCCACTCAAACCACTATGTTTCATCGAGTTTTATCACTGCATCGATGAGGGTCTACGGGGAACAGTACAGTATTTATACCAGCGTCGGCTATTTAAACGAATTAGGTGAAAATGGACGTGGAGATGAAAAAAGCAGCGTTAAAGCACACCTCACCAACTATGCCGAGTAAGGATAAAACCGCTAAGCGGGCCAAGGCGCAAATGGACGAACCGTCTCACATCCCATCACCAGGATGTACTCACTGAAAAGAAATTCCTGGAAGAACTAGCGCCTATGAAAGATACCCTGTTAATGCTCGCCTCGGAATTTCACAGCATGAGGGTTTCAGTTGATCAGCTTACTGCTTGGACCTCAGATAATGAGGCCCGTATATTGTCGCTAGATGACTGGAAGCAACGATTGGATCCAGAAGTGGTGCACATTAGACAAAGGCTCAAAAAAGCAGAAGATAAGCTGGAGGACCTCCAGGGGCGTTTGAGACTAAATAATCTAGTTGTGCTGGGCCTGTCTGAGGGGCAGGAAGGTGCCGTACCTATATTGTTCACCCAAAAGCTCTGTGATAAATTAGTAGGGCCTTCTCCTAATGGCCCTGCATATATTATCGAGCGGGCACACCGCTCCTTATGGCCCATGCCGCCTACAGGTTCTCCTCCTAGGCCATTCTTGTTCAAAATGTTGAACTTCCTAGATAAGCAGCATATACTTGCAAAACTCAAGGATCTTCAAGAAATCAAATGGGAGGATAAGAAGATAAGAGTGGCGCAGGACTTACCATATACAGTGCGCCAAAAAAGATCAGCACTCCATCCTGTGGTCAACAAGCTCATGTCTGTGGGCATAAAGTTCAGGGTCAGGTATCCAGCAACCCTGCAAGTACTCCATGAGGGCTGTTGGCATTTCTTTTGAGACTGTGGAAGCTGCAACTGAATCCGCAAGTGTATGTTCCCAGATTCTTCAAATGTCAGTCTGTGGCGACATCTAGCGGCCATCCAGTGGTACTACAAGTGCCTGTTCTGAGAGTCGAGCTGGATAGTTTCTTTATGCATCCTTTTGGTAGAGAAGGAGTAATGTCGTGCACTGTGTGTCTTATTCCATAGTGTGCTAATATTAAGTTGGGAGTGTTCTGAGAGCCCCAGGGTACGATGGAAGGTTTCCAGCCACACCATGTTAAAAAAGGTTTTTTTTTCATGTTTAACGTTTTGTGGGGAGTTATCTTTACAATCAAGTTTTATGTTGGTATTTTGGACTGTTTGGGTTAAATATAAATTTGTAACTGTAATAACTTAAACCTTTAGTACAGTGTTATAAGATTCTATCGCTGGGTAGCTTGCCCTGAGTTAGATTGATCAGCGTGGTTGTATTATATAGATATTACGAGTATTAATACAGTGTGTCAAGTGGGGAGCGTTCATTCTCTGCATCGGTTACTTAATAAGTTTAGTGAATCACACTGTGTGTTGTTTCTGATTGGGGTTTGAATGGGGAGCAGACGTAGTAGGAGTGCTTAGCATGCAGCATGGACGCCATCATGCCAAGCATGGTGGTTGGTGTACAGTCAATAGGACTGGGGAAAAGAGTGTAAATTACTGGTTGGGGTTGCCCTATATGTATGGGGGATAGTATGGGTGGAACAGGAAAGGAGGTATAATTAAGATTTTTTACGTTTGTGTCTGGACTGGGTGGGGCGGGGGTGTATTGGGGGGGCCAGAACCATCTCTAGCACAACTACATATGGTGCACCTAGAATATACTGTTACTCAAGCAGATATCCAAAATAATGTACCTCTATTATGAAAATCGTATCTTGGAATGTTAAAGGAGCCAGGTCTTGGGTCAAACAGCTTCAAATACTCAAGCATTTGGCTGTATTGAAATGCCATATCGCATTTCTACAGGAAACACACATGTTGGAGGCAGATAATAACCTGTTTCGAAGAGGCTTCGTCAGGGCGGCATACGCTGCTGGGACCTCCACAACGCAACGTGGAGTAGTGATATTGATGGCCAAGGGCACTCAATTTTTTAGAACTGCAAAAGGTGACGGACCCACATGGTAGATTCATTCTCTTAAGGGGAATTTTAGACCACATGGAGGTACTCATTGGCATGATTTCTGGTCCCAACAAAGACTCTCCTGATTTTTTGTTAATCTTTCCTAGCTTTAGCTCCTTTAGTGGTTTACCCATTATTCTAGTAGGGACTGGAATCTAGTCACAGATATTTTCCTTGACAGATCCTCTTCAGTAGGATCTAACCTTCTCTGGCTCAAAGATCTTTATGAGTTCTCATAGATGTTTATGGGCTGAGTGATCCCTGGCGCCCACTGAACCCTTGTACCAGGGCTTATACCTTTTATTCACCTGTAGATAGATCCTCTCCGGATTGATTTCTTTCTGTTAATCAGAAGGTGATCACAGGCTGCTGGGATGTGGGATCACCTCTAGAATGCTACCTGATCACTCCCCAATTTGGTTGGAAACCAACCTAACCCCAAATATCCAAAAAGACACTGTATGGAAATTGAATTCTCAGCTCCTTGCCCAAGAAGATACGGTAGCTTGGATTAAAGATCTTATAAAGCATTTCATGGGTCATAATGAAGGCACTATTCCAGCTTTTGACCAAATATGGTGCACCTTGAAGTGTGTTCTGAGGGGGGAATTTATTAGAATTTCAGCCACCAGAAAGCATTAGCAGGCTAAAAAATCTAAAGCTCTCTTGGAGGAAATGAGGGTCCTAGAGGCCTCATTGTCCAACCCCCCACCGAACAAGGAGATGTTGCACCTGGCGGTGCTGAGAAATAAGTATGCAGAGATCCTAAGAGAGAGAGCAGAATATGCTCTCTTTCAAAACACAGGCTAAGTACATTGAGCAAGGGGATAAAACCAATCACCTCCTGGCGATGAGGCTTCGGAGGCAAGAAGAGTCTCGCCTTATTGCTTCAGTATCTTCCCTATCTTCTAACGCTATCCTAACTACCCCTAGGCAAATTGCCAAAGAATTTGAGCAATATTATTCACCACTTTATAGTCCCCCCCGACTCTGCTCCCCCAGCCAGCGAAGTCTGGGATTATCTGTTGGCCATCCCACTACCATCACTGGATGTTGCCCAGCAAAATTTTCTGGCATGCCCCATTTCAGAGCAGAAGGTCAGGGAGGCTATCAGGTCCCTCCCCAAAGATAAGGCCCCGGGCTCAGATGGTTTTCCATCTAATTTCTATAAAGCTTTTGAAGTAGACCTGATCCCTATTCTCCTTCGTTTGTTTAAATTCATCTGTGAGTATGGGGTTACAGACTGACCCTTTGGAGCAATTATAGTGGTGCTGCCAAAGCCAGGTAAGGCAAAAGACAAGGTCACAAATTATCGCCCCATCTCACCGATGAACTACGACATTAAAATCTTTGCTAAGATCCTAGCATCCAGAGTGGCCAAAGTCTGGGAGAGGTTGAGCCCAGAGCAGATTGGATTTGTGCAGGGAGTGCTTCATCGGACCACATTCAGAATTGCGATATCTTCTCCGATCCAAGGAGGCAGATAAACCAATGGCCCTTGTTTCCTGGATGCGAGAAGGCATTTGATAGGGTTAGTTGGCCTTTCCTTTTTGATACCCTGGCTAAATTGGGTTTCCCCAGCCCCTTTTATATCCTGGGTTAGATCCTTATATTCCTGTCCTAGTGCAAAAGTTTACTGCAATGGTGTTTTCTCATCCACTTTTCCTCTAAAATCCGGCACTAGTCAAGGCTGCCCACTATCGCCGTTATTATTTAATTTATACCTAGAGCCATTGCCTCACCAACTGAATGCCTCCCCACTACTACAAGGTATTAGGATTGGGTCGTTTCATCTAAAATTATCAGTTTATGTGGATGACATTCTCCTGCATGTCACCGATCCCTGTAGATCCATTCAAGCAGCCCTACAGATTATCCAAAAGTTTAGTAAGGTTTCTAATTATAAACTTAATCTTAACAAAACAGAAGTGATGCCCCTTAACCCTTTGCTTTCTAAAAAAGAGATTGCCCTGCTTTCCATGGCTTGGACCACCCGTCTTAAAATTTAGGAATAATACTATCTACCTCAGTATCCTTAATGAAAAAACTGAATTTAGACAACCTAGTAATGGGGATTAAGCTAGACCTATAAAGGTGGGCTTCTATGTATTTGTCCCTCCAAGCAAGGGTTAGTGTAATTAAAATGAATGTCCTGCGAAGGTGTTCTACCCACTTAATATGTTGAATGTTCATCTCCCTTAACCTGGTTCCTGTGAGGCTCCACAGTATACTTCTCAATTTTTATGGCAGCACAAACCCTCACTAAGGGCATATAATTCTTAAGCGCCTCCAAGACAATTAGGGGGCCTCAAACTACCTAATTTTTATCATTATTATTTAGCTAGTCACGTGACAAATACATGCACTGGATTGTTACTCCTCCAGAAGAGGAAAATATTCCCATCTGGTTACAAGTGGAGCAACACTTGCTAGCTGGACTCTTCCCAGAGTGTCTTCTGTTCTTAGCTCCAGGTAAGCTGCCTAGCAATATACATGACTCGGTCATATATACCTCATTAAAGGTCCATTTACAGCTCTGTAAATCCCTGAAATATAATAACCAACAGGACCTATCGCAGCAAATTTTTGTAATCCCAATTTTAAATTGGGAGGCTGAAAAATTGCTGCTCCCAAAGACTGTGCTGACCCTCAAGCCCAAGTTTGTGACCTACCAGTGAATGGTAAGTTAGGGATGACGCCGGAGTTGTTAGAACATTTCCAGCTTTCCAATAAATACTCCTTTTTCATGTTCCAGATTAGACACATGTTGTTAAATTGGTTCGGCTCTGGTGCCTGGAATACACAACAAGTGGCTCCTTTTCAAGACCTTCTTGCATGTGTGAAGCAGCCCCATGCAGTCCCTCATCTGGTCTCGGTACCGTATGGGAAACTTAATCCTGATGTATCGGCTACTCTAGCTATTGGGCCCACACTTTCCCAAATTATAGTTTCCTATGGACAAAATATGGAAAGGAGTCTGTTTATATACCGCTAATGATCACCTAAGATTAACACAGTTCTATATATTGCACAATATCTACTACACCCCTGTCAAATTGTATGGGATGGGCAGGTTGCAGAATCAAGCATGCTTTTGGTGTGGTCAGGAACCAGGGACGTTATTTCACGTATTATGGGACTGTCCCAAAGTGGCCTACCTTTGGAGAACTATCCAGGAAAAGGCTGACCCATTGCTGGGACTGCAGGAGCACTTTTCACCACAAGTTTGTATTATAGGAGACTATACCACTGTTCCTGTTAGAGAGAGGCGGTATCACATGGCCATTATATCCTTGTCTGTTAAAAGGCTTGTCCTCCGTTACTGGAAGGATCAACATGCAATCTCCTACCTCGAGTGGGTGAAGGAGCTTTTATACAACTTAAGGATGGAAAAAGCAATTGGGAGTCTTCGCGGTAAGCTCCCACTATACAAATCCAGATGGGAGAGGCTGTATACACTTTGGTTTCTGCTTTCAGTTTCTCTGGGAACCTCTCAATAAGATAGAAGTGACTGGGGGGAGGTAGTTGAGTAGATAATGTAGTATATGGTTATATCACATGGAGCCCTTTGTTGCACTAAACTAGAGATACTATCATAGATGGTTCCTTTGCCTTTTTATTGTCGTGCATTGGGGTAGTAGAATTATCTAGCTGTGGTTAGTTGCACCTTAGGCGCTGGCAGACATGGCTCTGGTAGGCTGGGGGGTTGGGTTAGTAGATATGGGGTAGGCAGGGGGTGCAGGGGAAGGAATGTTTGTTTGTTGGTTAGGGGGTATGGTTAAGTTAATTTCCTTCCCTGCAATTCTTACAATGTAATATTAACCTGTATTGTATGTCTTGTCAATGCTCCATGTCCTTTACCTCTTGTTGGATGGTTGTGTGTTTGTTTTGTTTTATTATTATTGTATAAAATGAATAAAACATATTCAGTTTAAAAAAAAAAAGGTTGAGGTCACCATTTATGGATACTTCTGATGAGGTGGTAGCTAGTATGTCACTTAGGTGTTTGAGCAGAGAGAGGCTAGCTGGGAGGAGGCTATAGCACCCACTAATACAGATAGAGGTTGATTTGGCTGGTTGAATTCTTAACATGAGGCACTCAAACTCCTTAGGGACTGTAGTCTTGTCCACCATAGTTGCAGTAATGTTGTCCTTGACATAGATGAATACTGCCCTCCCCAGGATTTCCTGTCGGTACTAAACAAGTTGTATTAGGAATGTTAACCTCATAGTCCAAGATCTTATGACCTGAGGCTTAGTGTGATTGCAACTTTTTCCACTGTCACAAGACCTGACGCTTGAGGAGGATTGTAGTTCCCATTATTGCATTTGCCTACTGTTGATGGTCTGACTCATTGCAAACTGTGGCTGTGAGAGAGCCATATTATCTACAGAAAACTGTCAGATGGACAATTTTCTCTGGGTTTTAGTACCCTTTACTGTTTAATTTTATATGAACCATTTGCCATCTAATTTTTATGAATTATTTGCCATTAAACTGTTATCTGCGTGGTCAGCGGACTTTCTTTTTTTTTTTATAGGAATGGACATTTTTAGAGTATAGTCCATTTGGGCATCTACATATAGTATACAATTGGTTTTATATTTATTGTGTGGTGCAGAGAGGGTTAAACTTATTTTTGAGATTGCAGGTGATACACAGTGCTAGGGTAGCATTATGTGTTGTGGTTATGGCTTGCAAAGGCGTACCTACTCAGTGGCCCAACTGCTTGATTTCCACCCTTTTGAACCTCCCCCCATCTGCAGAGGTATATAACAGATGAATGGCATAGGGGATAGCTCAGTGCAGGATGGCGTGGTGGGGGGCCACATGTGTGAATGCTGAGGAGTCATTGATTCAGGTGGTGGGGGTTCAGGAGACACCCTGGGGTGAAATGGGAATTGGAGAGGGGTGGCCGATTCCCATACCCAAGGACTCCACCTTGAGGATGGGCAAGTGGTGTTTCAGCAGACTTTTTCATCCAACTCA
This sequence comes from Neoceratodus forsteri, assembly GCA_016271365.2. Lineage (NCBI taxonomy): Eukaryota > Metazoa > Chordata > Ceratodontiformes > Ceratodontidae > Neoceratodus > Neoceratodus forsteri. Next base: position 62,250,051 of record JADMNL010000034.1, on the reverse strand, counting down.
GGCTGTGTTATGCAATGCCAGGTCAATCAGAATAAGACTGAAATAATAGTGGACATAATTTCTCAGTAGACCTGGCTTGCATTGCAGAGACTTGGCTGGATGACAGTGCTGCACCCATTCTGGAGGCAGCCGTTCTGGATGGGTACTCTGTGATACACAGCCCGAGGAAGGATCACAGAGGTGGGGTTGTGACCATCTGCTTTAGAGCCAGCCTGGGCCTTATGGTTCTGCCAATATGTGCCACCGGGTCTTTTGAGTGTGTGGCTGTTCGAGGGGGTCCTGGTGTGGGCTACAGGGTCCTCTTGGTTTATCCTTCCCCATCGGGGGGGAGTTACTGCAAGAGTTTCGAGGATCTTGTCACGGGCCTGGTCATGTCATCTTCTAGATAGTTAATTCTAGGGGATTTCAATGCATGGGCTGGCAAAGAAACTTAGAAACATAAAAGCTGACGGCAGATATGACCGCAAGGCCCATCCAGTGTGCCTATTTCTTTTTTCTACCTTATAAATGTGCCATCGGCCTTTGCTCTGTCAATGGTCTATCTATTCATACTCATCTGTATTGCTCCCTTATGCCTATCCCATGCCTGTTTTAAGCCCTGCATTGTATTCATATCCACCACTTCCTGAGGTAGGCCGTTCTATACATCCACCACCCTTTCTGTGAAAAAGAATTTCCCCACATTACCCCTTAATCGGCCTCCCTCTAATCTCATGCTGTGTCCTCTTGTCCTGCTATTTTTCTTATATTGAAACATGTTAGACTCTGACCTTGTTAATTCCCTTAAGGTGTTTGAATGTTTCGATCATATCACCTCTCTCCCTCCTTTGCTCTAGGGTATACATATTGAGCTCTGTTAATCTGTCCTCATATGTTTTCTGATGTAGTCCCTGCACCATTTTGGTTGCCCTTCTCTGGACTGCCTCAATTTGGTTAATGTCCTTGTGAAGGTGTGGCTTCCAGTACTGCACGCAGTGCTCCAGATGGGGCCTGACCAGTGTCTTGTAAAGAGGGATTATTACCTCCCTCTACTGACTTGTGATACCTCTACTAATACACCCCAACATCCCCCTAGCCTTACCTACTGCTTTAGAGGTCTGCTTGGATGATTTCAGGTCATCGGTGATGATGATGATGATGCCCAATTCTCTTTCTTCCCTTGTGACTGCAATGAGTTCTCACCTTTAGGGCACAACCTCTAGCAGATGATGGAGGCTCTCGGTCTGTCGCAAAATGTTACCTCAGTGACCCACTCGTGCGGTCATGCTCTGGCCCTGGTGTTTACTCTGGATCGTGGTGTAGATAACTTCAAGATTGATCCGGTCACCTGGTCAGATCATAGCACCATGGGGTTCACATTTGAGGGGGCCCCCCAGTTGGTCCTGCCTCTGTGGAGATGGTCCATTATCACCCTTTAAGAGGTATGACGGCAACAGAACTTCAGGCCACACTGGACCTATCAAGTGTTGAGACTGTGTACATGCTTGGGCCAGAGGAAGCTGTCATGGCATGTAATAAAGCTGTTGAGGTGGCCTTTGGCTTGATTGCACCTGTCCGTGTACAACCTCAGTCTTCACACCTGATGCCCCCATTGTTTGATGGAGAACTTGGGGAGTTGAAGACCAAAGGGCAGAGGCTGGAGTGGTGCTCGAGGTGCTCTGGACTGGAGGAAGATAGCTTGGCCCTGAAAGCACATTATGCAGCCTATCAGGGGTTATTCTCCCATAAGAAGGCTGATTTTCTGTCCAGGGAGATCGCTGTGGCAAAGGACAGACCAGCTCAGCTCTTCCGCATGGTGGAAAGACTTTTACATCTGGCCTGTCTCCATGCGGGAGGAGCTAGTTTGAGCACTAGGTGTAATGCGTTTGCTCTCTTATTCGTTGACAAGGTGTCCTCCATCAGGGCAGTGGTTTCCTCCACCTCCATTCCAATGGGCTGTAGTGCTCATCCTGGGCCATGTTGAGGCGCCACTCTTGCCTGGGCTGAGTTTGACCTAGTTGGAGTGGATGAGGTGGTTGGCATAATTTTAATGCTGTGCCCTTCCTATTGTGATCTCAACCCTGATCCAACCTGCCTTTTGTTGGATGTGTGGCCAAATAGGCCTGTAGTTGCCTGAGTAGTGCAGAGTTCACTCAAGAGTGGGGTCTTTCCAAGGGCTTTGAAAGCTCTGGTCAGACCATTATTAGAAAAACTTCCCCAGACATGGACTGCGCCAGCAACTACAGGCCAGTCTCGAACCTCCAATTTCTAGGGAAAGTTCTTGAAAAGGTAGTGGCTATTCAGCTAGAGATGTGTCTTGCCTCCTCGCCACTTATGAGTGTTTCCAGTGTGGCTTTAGGCTGGGTCATAGTACCAGATTGTGCTGATCAGGGTGTTGAATGATCTTCTAATGGTGAGGGATAGAGGAGAGTGTACCATCTTGGTTCTCTCGAACCTCGGCAGCATTTGACACAATTGACCTTGAGGTGCTGCTGGACTGTCTGCAGGACTGGGTTGGGCTAACTGGTACAGTCCTCAGCTGGTTTCAATATTTCCTCATGGACAGGGTGCCCTTGACCCGATGCCACTGTCCTGTGGCATTCCACAGGGGTCGGTACTGGCACCTCTGTTGTTCACGGTGTACATGCTTCCATTGGGAGATATTATCAGGTGATATGGGCTGGGTTTTCATTGTTATGTCGATGATGCTTAGCTGTATTTGACTTGTGCCCCTGGAAACCGGATGGTGGACGTGTTACTAAACAGCTGCCTGGCAGAGATCCAGGCCTGGATGACACACAATTGGCTATGACTCAACCTGGATAAGACAGAGGTACTTTTGGTGGAACCTGGTCACCATCGCAATGGAGGGGGTGACGTGAGCTCCCCTGGCTTAGTTCTTGGTGATGCTTCCCTTAGTCCCTCCAGTCAAGTTAATGATCTGGGCATGATCCTAGATGATGGCTTGACATTTGAGGCGAGGTGCCCGCTATCATTAAATCTGTTTTTTTCCATCTGAGGAACATTGCCCTTATCCAAACCCTGTTACCATCTGGCGATCTCCCACTCTGGTGCATGCATTCGCTATATCCAGGTTGGATTACTGTAATGTTTTTATCTCAGGCTATCTGAGATAACCTATGTCAGCTGCAGCTAGTGCAGAATGCAGCGCGGTTATAACTGGAGCTCTAAATTTGACCATATTACACCTGTCCTCCGTGGAGTTGCACTGGTTGTCAGTGAGGTGGAGGATCACCTTCAAGGTCGGGCTTCTGACCTATAAAGCCCTACACGGGGAGGGTTCAGCCTACTTGCAAGACCTGCTGATTTCTCACCGCCCATCTTCGTCTCTCTGCACCTCTGAGGGTGGCCTTTTTGTGATTCCCAGAGCTACAGTAGGCTGTGGCAGTCTGGAGATTGGGTGTTTTCGTTGCTGCACCAGTTCTGTGGAACCTCTTCCTCGTCATTTCTGGTGAGGTCCCTTGGAGGCCTTTAAAGGGGCTTTAAATCACTCCTTTCAGCAAGCCTTTGGTTGATTTGGCTAAATATGTGGCCATTATTTGTTTCTGCTTTTATTATGATGGTTTTATTGTGTTATATTATTTAGTATTATGTATATGTCATCTTTGCTTCATTTGCTATTTTAAATGTGTTATTTGTTGTTGTTGTAAAGTGCTGTGAGCCTCCAGGAGGAGTTATATAAATAAAGTTTCCTTCCTTCCTTTCTGGCAACTCCTTGTCTCTCCTTTGTGCTCAGATCTTCTCTCCTACTTAGTTCTGGAGGTATCCTCCACAAATGGATGCTCCTGTTGGTTGTGAAGTTCTACTGTTGCTTATGCTCCTCTCCTTCTATAAAGGCATACTGTTAATTACTGCTGTTGCTTTGCATCGTTTATTATCTTTTGTTAATGCTATATGCCATTTCATTGTATAATTTATGTGGTTATATACTATTCTGTAAATAATATGTATATGTTCCCCACTACCTTTCCCACAGGACGCATCTGGAAACGAGCTGTTCTCAGCTCAGTATGTCTTTCCTGGTGAGACTTTGAAATAAATATGAACAACTGATGCAATTCAGACATTCCCTAAATTGTGCTTTTTTATCTTTATCTAGGTACGATTATAAGCAACATTTATATTAACCAGTTTCTACTCTTTTCAATATGCAGGATACAGCATCCCAAAGAATGAACTGCTGTTGCTGTTTGTTCAGGATGAGGAACTCCCATGCGGCAATGTGGAGGGGGAAAAAGCGGCGCTGCAGAAGGAGCAGCATGAAGACATTACCTGCAGTAAGTGGATAGTTAAATAACGAGTTTATATAATGCTGCATGCTGATGATGATGTCCTCTGTAGACGGTCTGGTGATCCCAGCTGTCTCAATGCACAGATTGCTGGAGACCTCCAAGAACTGGAAAACTGGTTCGTGGCCAATAAAAAGGTCCTCATTGCAAAAAAGACCAAGGAAATTTTGTTTGACACTAGAAATTTGACTTTGGCAGGACAGCACCTATTTCATCCCTCTACGTCCACGGGAACACTTATAGAAGTATTGAAATTCACCAAATAACTTGGGGTTTACATGGGCCAGGACATTTCATTTAGAACCTATATTGACTGTGTAACTAAGACCCTTATTCACCAGAAAATTGGCCTACTCTACCACCTTGGCAATTTCCTAACTAGAGACTCGCAGCTACATTAGTTATTGCTACCAGTATTGTACTTCCCCTTCTGTAATTAGAGAAGCAGCAAAATTTTATTTTGCCAGTGAAATTATGGTGAAATTGTCAATTTTGCCCAGCGAAACATTACACATAATTATGGAATTTTGATGAAATTTTGCCAGCGCATCTGAGGCGAAATTAGGCAAAATTGGGCTTTTCACTCTGCTGGTAGTCACATGGTTGAGTCTAAACAGGCATGGTTCATTTCCTACGCTATATGTCTCGAGGAAGCAGACAGCATTTGTACTCCCTGTGACTGCAGAGTGTACTTTTACACCTAAATTTTTTCCTTTTTTTTTCTTTCCCCAATTATTTAACCAGGTGAAATACACTAAGCTGAAAGCTTGTTCACAGGTTCAACCTGGGGAGCACAAGGAAGTCAAGTGACTTGCCCAGGGTCACACGGTATGCAAATTGCTTAATTTGTGTTATTTTTTTTTCTTGTTTGTGTTTGTCATAGTTCATATTTTTGTCCCTGGTGATTGTATGTGTGAGTGATTATGTGTGACCCCCCAGCCCTCTCTGAGTCTCTGTCTTCGCTTCTTTTTTTCTATTTTTTTATTTGAATTGGTGGTGTTTGTGGATTGTGGATGTCATGGAGAAGGGTGAAGATAGTGGCGCACCTGTATGTGCATTTCAGCTAACCATCATAAATGAAATGCCACAGCAGGGGCTTTGGCCCAGCACCAGCACCCGCAGCAACCAGCCTCCCTCTCCAGCAGCAGGAGAAGACCGTGGCCCTCCACCACAGCAGCAGCTGGAGACAGTGCCCTCCCTAGCACCAGGTGGATACTGTTCCTCTGTCCAGGCAGCAGGAGACCATGCCCCTCCCGAGCAACCGGAGGAGTCAGTGCCTGGGACATTATCTGCAGGCTCTCCCCATGGCCCCATCATCCCAAAGTTCTCTCTGGGATTTTTTCACTTAATATCGGTTGGTGATCCAGTGATCATCTACAGTCTATGCGGCAGGAAGTGCATCGAGGAAAGTGTGGATCCCACTTGGGACAACTGGCCAGTGTAGCCACATGGTCCAGCACCACCTGCTGCAATGGGACCTCAAATTGCGGGCAGTGGCAGCATCATCAAGTGCAGCTGTGGGGAGCAGTGCGGGTGTAAGCACTGAAGGGGGTGAGCAGGAAGGAGGCGTGGCTGGATCAGTTAAACATCCTCACCATGCTCGCTGTACCAGTAAACAGCTGTGGTCAGTAACATCAAGACCCCTCCAGGGCTTCCCCGTCCAAAGTCAGCAGCACAGGCAGCCCCTGCCCTGCTAGCAGTGCCAGTGACACATGTGGACTTATCAGTTGTCCTGTATGAAGTCCAGCATCTCTGACAGAAGTTAAATGATTTCAGACAAGAATTTAGAAATGCCCGGGGAAGATTTCTAAACTGCATTGTGATGATGACAAAATCATGGGCATCCTGTCTAAACTCCATGGCGCTTAATGTGGCAGCACAAATTAATTTGTCTTTTTCATTTTAGTTTTTCTACTTTCCATTCTGCTGTTTGTATGTTACCCCATTTAAAAAAAAAAAAAAAAAAAAAAAAAATTCTATCTTTAATCTACATCCATTCCTTAAGTCCTCTTGTTTCTTTGTATGTAAAATAATTTTATTGACCATTGCTGTTGTTTGTTTCTGTCTTATGCTCCCTATAGAATTTCTTGTTCTCTCTCTCTTAGTTCTCCCCACTCATTGTTGTATTACCATTTCCTCCTAATCCTGCCTGTCATTTGTTATGCTTATTCTGTACCATGTCCATGTACCCATCCCCTAATAAACACCTTATTCCCTTATTATTTGTGGTGTGTGTTGCTTCTTAGAGCTGGTTATGCCTACAGGATTCATTTTATTTATTAATTTTGTGACTGGTAGGTCTGCATGGGCCCTGGAGGTCCCTTTTCAGGGGCGACCCAGGTGAACATTACATAGTAGAGACAACTCAGTTATACAAACACAGTGTAAGTACATAACAATTACAGAGATTGTTGTTGTCATTATACAAGATTGACAGAGATATACACAGTAATTGCAGTCATAATGATAAGCAACCATTTTAGGGGTAGAGAGAACAAGGAAGGAGGGTGGTAAGAGATGGGGGGACAGCTGAGGTAAGTTTGCCTGGCTGTGGTTGGGAAGAGGGAGGAGGAGGATGAGGATGTCAGGTTTCCTGGCAGAGCATGTGCTGGGTACGAGCAGGTAGGCCTTGAGTCTGATGCTGAAGGTTTTAGTGGATGGGGATTCCTGCACCGTGAGGGTGGAAGTTTGTTCCACAGGAGAGGGGCCATGTAGGAGAAGAACATTCCACCAGCCTTGGTCTTCACTCTCAGTATGGAGGTCCGAGGGTCTGTGGGTTGTGTTTGGGGCAATGAGCCAGTGAGACTGGGAGGAGGGGTGGACCCAGAAGCTTGCATGCTAGGATGAACAACTGGTGCTGGAGGCGGCATCAAGACAGGGACAATTTAGAGTTGCTAGGATGTCACAGTGGTGGCTTCTGGAGTGTGATGCGTGGTGAATTGAGCCACCTTATTGTACAGAACCTGCAGTCTTTTGATCTCTAGCTTGCCCAAGCTGTGCATGATGGAGCGTATATGTGTGGGTAACGGCATGCTTTGGCGATAGAGATCCTGGCTTGGGGATCAGCTGATCTTTGAGGTGATATAGGGATCCAACTATGGATGGTTTTAGCCACTTGGTTGACGTGGTTTTTCAAGGTAAAGCCTTGGTTGATTGTGAGGCCAGGTATTTGAGGGAGGCTGCAACTTCAGTCCCATTGCCAGAGGCTGAGGTAAGCTGTAGGGCTTGTGTTCTGTCTTGGCGAGGGATCTTGGTCAGAACAGCATGGCCTTGGTTTTAGAGGTGTTAAGGACCATTTTGTTATCTTTCAGCCAGGTCTCCAGCGATGTTAAGTCGGATTGGAGGAAGTGGCCAAGGTCAAACTGTCCAGGGAGTGATAAATGACTGCATCATCAGCATACTGGACAACTGAGCTGCCTCCACAGTTCCTGGTTAACTCATTAGTGAACAAGGAGAATAGAAGGGGGCCCAGTATTGACCCTTGTGGTACTCCCTCTTTTAGTGGGAATGGGTCAGATACTGCACTCCTCCACATAACCCTCTGTGTATGCCCTGTTAGGTAGCTCTCAAACCATTTGAGAGTGTGGGGATCTAGGCCTAGCCTGCCCAGCTTAGACAGCAGGAGTTTGTGATCGACAAGGTCGAAAGCCTTGTAGAGGTCAATGAAGACCGCTCCCGTGGGTACCCCTTGGTCAATAGCAATGAGTACATCAGCTGAAAATTTGGTCAGGGCTGTATCTGTGCCATGGTTTGTTCTGAAGCCGTGCCACAAAGAAGCAAGAAGCTGATGAGACTCGAGGTAGTCCCTGATCTGACCATATACAAGTCTTTCCTGTATTTTCACCAGATACAGAGCAGGGAGATGGCCGGTAGTTGTCGAGGGCCGCCCTTGTGGATTGGGACTACTTGGGCCTGTTTGCACAGGTCTGGAACAACACCTTCCAGGAGGGATCAGTTTATGAGCCAGGTCAATGATCTGATGAGGGCTGGGGCTCCTGCCTTAAGCAGCCTTGGGTTTAAGCCATCAGGTCCTCCTGATCCCTTTGGTTTCAGTGATTTAAGTAGGACAAGGACCTCTTTTGTCTTAACCAGCCATAGGTGGAACACCGGTCGGTCAATGCAGGGAGACTCCTGTGTGCAGGGCTCCAAATTTTGGGTTGATTGTCCGGTCTTAAATGCATCTAGGTTGGTGAAGTGGTGATTGAGGGATGAGGCAATTAGGAGATCATCACTAAGCAGTTGTCCATTGATCTCAATGGGGCCAGGAAGTGACTTGTTTTTGCCCTTGATCAGCTCGTTGATGTGGGACCAGAATAGTCTAGGGTTGCCTAGATTGGATTCTGGAGGTGCGTGACATATTTACTTTTGGCAACTTTCATTTCCTTTTTGCATTTGTTTCCGAGGGTTTTGTATTGCACAAGGTTACTTGGAAGTAAGGAGTGCCTGTACTTTTTCCAGGCCTTGTCATGGCAGACAATTAGTTTTTTAAGAGATGGGGTGATCCACTTGTAGCAGCTACCTTTTGTGTGGAGCATTTTAAGGGGTGCAGAGAGGTTAGCTGCCTTTGTGAGTGTTTTCTGGAGGTAGTCCATTGCCTCATCCAGGGTAGGGAGGAGTCTTAGTGGACTCAAATCAAGGTTACCTAGGTGGTCATTGAATTGGCCAGTGCCAAGGATGCTTTAAGGACGTTTTAACAACATGATGTGTAATGCAGTTACATTCCCTATATATTGAGTTTGTAAATGAAATGCCAACTTCTACTGAAGGCTGTTTGCCATTTGGGCCTTGTGCACAGACTAGTGCATATTTTTTGGGAATTCAAATACCTTGTGTGAGTTGCTTCAACTCAGTTGGATGTACTCACCATTAGCACATGTCCATAGTTGCCTCATTCTTTATTCGATTTTCAGTGGCAAGTAAACTATGTAATGTGCTTTCCATATAACCAAGTTAAAAACATTCGCTTTCTCCCAAGGCACCATCATTCCTTATATAAATCATGAAGCACGGTGCCTTGAGGGAGCGGGCGTTTATCTTGGTTACATGGGAGCATTTTTTACATTGTTTGCATGCCACACTGTAATAAAGAAAGAACACTTTATGGATATGTGCTTGTGGTGAGTACTTCTACTTTGAGTCAGAGCAACTCACACGAGGTATTTGAATTCAAAAATATGGGCTCTGTGCACAGGGCTCTAATGGCCCACAGCCTTGACTGGTGCTGGCCTTTCCTTTGCAAACTCCATATATGGTGAATATAACTGAACTGTTGGTCAATGTTATGTTTTGTTAAAGTTATGTTGAAGGCGTCACCTGCTCTTTAACATGTTTCCTCCTCCTGTCCACAAATGTCAAGTACTGTGCCTATTAAAAAAACTGTTTTCACAATGCTATGTGATGTTGCATCACATATTGTTGTGTGCAACATTATAAAGATGTAACACATCTAGTGCTGGCACTGACAACATGCCCCAGAAGGCCAGAATTCCTGAAATTCATTTTTATTTATTTATTTAAAATTGATGAGCAGGAAAGGCACACTGAGCCGAGGCTCGTTTCCAGGTGCGACCCGGGTACAAGTGTACACAGAGGTGAAACAGAATTACATAATGAGTAGGTTACAACAATAATGTACAAGGATTATATACAAAAACAATATATACAGAGTTTATGTACAGGAATAAAGGTAAGATTACATTAGGCAGGCTAGAAATTATAAATTGAGACCCTATGGGGCTCCTGATGGGGGGTTATGATTGAGCAGAGGTGGGTTTGAGACCGGGAGGAAGACAACTTGGGTCAGCATGACATGAAAAACACAGATCTGGGGGCTAGAGAATAAAGATTTGGGTGGAGAAACACAAAGCAAGGGGCTAGTGAAGAAAGGTTGGAGTAGAACTAAGTGGGAGGTGGGAGGAGCACACTGGGTCCTTAGGAGCATATGGGGCAGTGAGGGGTGGGGAGGAGTCTGAGGAGTTGTCTAATGGATGAGAGAGGGGAGGCCAGGCAGAGGTCAAAGGGGACATTATTTAAGAGGAGAGGAAGATGGAAGGAGAGGCAGATTGGCTGCACAGTGTGAGGACAGGGATGTGGAAAAGCGTGAGTCCCTGTGTCAAAGAAAGTAATAAGGGGAACTGGGCTGGGTACGACGGGAAGTGAAGTGGGGGGGAGGGAGCCAAGCCAGTATTTTGCTATGAAGGAGGCACAGTGAATGGTTCTCCTGTGGGAGAGCGGGGCCGGGGAGAGTGGTGCAAATGTTTTTCAAAAAATGTTACAGTACATTCAGACAGAAATCAGGCGTCAGACATGCGGTTATATGGTTCACGTCCACCATCAGTACCCAAATCTGCTGTTTTCTGTTCCGTTTCAAGTGCTTTTCAGGCCTAACATGCCCCACAAGTCCAGAAATGTTTCCCAAAAAATGTTACTGTAAATTCAGACCTAAATTAGGTGTCAGACATGCTGTGTTATATGTTGCACGCCTTCCACCTGTACCAAAACATGTTGTTTGGCTCACTGTTTACCAGTGGTTTATGGCATAATCATGCTGCTACTGCCTGAAAAGGCCCAGAAGATCAAAAATGTTTCCCAAAAATTGCACAGTACATTCAGACAGAAATCAGTGTCAGACATGCAGTTACATGGTTCACATCCACTATCGGACCCAAATCTGCTGTTTTCAACACACTTGCAAATGGTTTCCAGGCCTAACCTTGATGATGCCACTGCCTAACATGACCCGCAAGTCCAGAAATGTTTCCAAAAATGTCACAGTAAATTCAGACCAAAATCAGGTTTCAGCTGTCCTGACAGAGCTCTGTTGAGGTGGGTCACTCTCCTCTCACTCGCTTATTCTGTTTTAACTGGCGCTGCAGGCTGCCCTTTGTACTGGGCCCCGCCTGTTGGCGGCTTTTTCTGCCCACAAAGAAATCTGCAGCAGTCCTGATACAGGTCCATTGAGCTAGCTCACTCCCCCTCTCTCACTCACTCATTCCGTTTCTGCCAGTGCTGCAGGCTGGCCTTTTGTATTGGGCTCCTGCCTGCATTGTCACCTTTTTCTGTCCACAAAGCAATCTGCAGAAGTCACGATAGAGGTCTGTTGAGCTCACTCACTCCCCCTCTCTCACTCGCTCATTGTGTTTCTCCTGGCATTGCAGGCTGCCCTTTTGTACTGGGCTTCTGCCTGCATTGGCACATTTTCCTGCTTACAAAGAAATCTGCAGCTGTCCTGACAGAGCTCTGTTGAGGTGGGTCACTCCCCCTCTCTCACTCGCTCATTCTGTTTCTGCTGGCGCTGCAGGCTGCCCTTTTGTACTGGGTTCCTAACTGCATTGTTGGCTTTGTCTGCCCACAAAGACATGTGGCAGTCCTGACACAGCTCTGTTGAGGTCGCCACTTCCCCATCTCACTCGCCATTCTGTTTCTCCTGACACTGCAAGCTGCCTTTGTACTGGGCTTCTGCCTGTTTTGGCATTTTTCTGCCCACAAAGAAATCTGCAGCAGTCCCGACAGAGCCTGCTGGCCTCAATCACTCCCCATCTCACTTGCTTGTTCTGGTTCCCACTGCTGCAGGCTGCCCTTTGTACTGGGCCCTGCATGCATTGCTGCCTTTTTCTGCCCACAAAGAAATCTGCGCAGTCCCAAAGAGTCTGCTGAGCTCACTCACCCCCCTCCCTCACTTGCTCATTCTGTGTCTCCCGCTGCTGCAGGCTGCCCTTTTGTACTGGGTTCCTGCCTGTGTTGGCAGCTTTTTCTGCTCACAAAGACATCTGCAGCAGTCCCGACACAGCTCCATTGAGTTCGCTCACTCCCCCTCTCTCAGTCGCTTATTCCGTTTCTGCCAGCGCTGCAGACTGGCCTTTTGTACTGGGCTCCTGCCTGCATTGCCGCCTTTTTCTGCCCACAAAGAAATCTACAGCAGTCATGATACACCTCCCATTGAGCTTGCTCACTCCTTCCCCCTCTCTCACTCGCTCGTTCTGTTTCTCCCGGTGCTGCAGGCTGCCCTTTTGTACTGGGCTCCTGCCTGTCTTGGCACCTTTTTCTGCCCACAAAGAAATCCACAGCTGTCAAGACAGAGCTCCTTGGCCTCACTCACTCCCCTGTCTCACTAACTCATTCTGTTTCTGCTGGCACTGCAGGCTGCCCTTCTGTACTGGGCTCCTGCCTGCATTGCCACCCTTTTCTGCCCACAAAGAAATCTGCAGCAGTCACGATAGAGCTCCATTGAGCTCGCTCACTCCCCTTCTCTCACTTGCTCTTTCTGTTACTCCCACCGCTGCAGGCTGCCCTTTTGTACTCAGCCCCTGCATGCATTGCTGCCTTTTCCTGCCCACAAAGAAATCCACAGCAGTCCCAACAGAGCTCCATTGAGCTCACTCACTCCCCCTCCCTCACTCGCTTGTTCTGTCTCCTGGCGCTGCAGGCTGCCCTTTTGTACTGGGCTCCTGCCTCTGTTGGTGGCTTTTTCTGCCCACAAAGAAATCTGCAGCAGTCCTGACACAGGTCTGTTGAGGTAGCTCACTCCCCCTCTCTCAGTCGCTCGGTCCATTTCTGCTGGTGCTGCAGGCTGGCCTTTTGTACTGGGCTCCTGCCTGTGTTGCCACCTTTTCCTGCCCAGAAAGAAATTTGCAGCAGTCACGATAGAGCTCCGTTGAGCTCGCTCACTCCCCCTCTCTCACTTGCTCGTTCTGTTTCTCCCACTGCTGCAGGCTGCCCTTTTGTACTGGTCTCCTGTCTCTGTTGGCACCTTTTCCTGCCCACAAAGAAATCCTCAGCATTCCTGACAGAGCTCCGTTGAGCTCGGTCCCCACCCCCTCCAGTCGCATGATCCTCATCTGTCCCAAACACTGATTTCCAACAGCGACTGCGCTTATTCTGCTCCAGAAGCACAGAAACACATTTTGGCCAGCATGTGAAAATGACAGCTTTACTGTTCATAAGGAGGTGTGAACAAATGCCAGTATTGAAAATCTGGCGAAAAATATTACTAATTTGCAAACTTATAAGGGTGCGGAAACTGCACAACACATGCTTGTAACACAGTCATTTTATGGAGTTTCATCACAAAATTTTTAACATAGGCATTTTAGGACCTCTGCTCATGAACAGTGCCAGTGTCATTTACTTAGTATGTCCCGAACACTGATTTGCCACAGTGGCCACGCTTATTGTGCGCTGAAGAGCGAAACACATTTTGGCCAGGATGTGAAAATGACAGCTGCACCTTTCATAGGAGGTGTGGCAAATGGCAGTGCTGAAAATCTGGAGTGAAAATATTGCAAAGTTGCGAAAGTACGAGTGTGCATGTAAACTGCACAATGCACATTCGTAACACACTCATTTTATGGACTTTCTTCACCAAATTTTCAACATAGGCATTTTAGGGCATCTGCTAATGAACAGTGTCACTGTCATTTTCATAATGTGTCCCGAACATGGATTTTCCACAGCAACCATGCTATTCTGCGCCGGAACTGCAAAAACACATTTCGGCCAGGATGTGAAAAATGACAGCTGTACTTTTCATAAGGAGGTGCAGAAGAATGGCAATGTTGAAAATCTGGAGTGAAAATATTATTAATTCATGACGTTATGAGCATGCATGCAAACTGTGCAATGCACTCTTGTAACACAGTCATTTTATGGAGTATCGTCACCAAATTTTCAACATAGGCATTTTAGGACCTCTGCTCATGAACAGTGCCACTGTTGTTTTCATAATGTGTCCTGAACACTGATTTCCACAGTGAATGTGCTATTCTGCGCTGGAAGTGCGGAAACACAGTTCGCCAGGATGTGGAAAATGACAGCTGTACTGTTCACAAGGAGGTCTGAAAAATGGCAATGTTGAAAATCTGGCATTAAAATATTGCAAATCGCGAAAGTTGCGAGCGCATGTGGCAACTGTGCAATGCACGCTCATAAAACGGTCATTTTTTTTATTTTTCCCACCAAATTTGCAGTATAGGCTTTTTGAGAGCCCACTTCATGAACACTGGCACTGTCATTTTGCTAATCGGTCCTGAAAGGTGATTCCATGCAGTGACCATGAAATCACCTTTCGGGGCTGAATAACGCCATGACAGTGCCAGAATTCATGAGGAGGGGTCCCAAAAACCCCATGTTGAAAATTTGGTGCCAAAATTCCCAAAACTGCCCGAGATATGCATCAAAGTTGAAAAAATGATTTATTCCATTATACAGCTTACCTGCATTTCCTCAGTTCACGGTGGCTTTGAAGAGTGCAGACATGTTCCCGGTTCACTGAAGATTGTTGCGCGGACTCCAGAGGAAGTATGGGATGAGGGGTGTGGGAGGCAGGGTGTGCAGTGGGTATGCGGGTTGTAGGGAGGGGGCGAGGAGACCACCGAGGACCTTTCCTTTTTACAGGTTAAAAAAAAAGACATCACGGACCGTCTTTGATTTTACAGGGCATGTGGCACACTGGGTTGGCTCCCAGCATGCTAGCGGAGTCTTTTTGGGGCAGCTGTGGCCACGAGGGATTGGGCACTATATAGGCACACAACAAAAGGAGGGTGACATTATGCCGACAGGAATTGGGCAACCCGTCGGCAGACAACAAAAGTGGGGGTTACATAATGTCGACGGGAGGGCTCCCCATCGACAACATAAACCTTGGGGCACTGAAGCCGATGGGGATTAGGGCCCCCAGCAGCAAACAAACATGGTGGGGGGGCACATGCTGCTGGGGGGTTTGGGCACTCCCTCGGTGGTGGGGGGTTTAATATTGTTTGTGAACATGGCGGCAAGCCACCACCATATTCACAAACAATATCAGTGTTTCAAGGTTCCACACTGCAATGACAGGTTGCTCCCTCATTGCAGTGAATGGCTGACGCTGCATTGACGAGGTGGCTCCTGATTGAAGCGGCTAAAACTTTACAAGGTTGTGGCATGCTGGTTAAACTAGTGTCAGCAGCAGCGTGCCACGGCATTGGGGGAAGCGGGCCAAGCCTTTAAAGGCTGTAAGGGCATTAGCCAAATACAGTGCCTCCACAACCTGCTTCTGAAGAAAGCTGCCACAATGTGTTTCTTGCACATGCCAATCAGCATAAAAAGGTTCACTAACAACATTAGGAACTAAACTGAGATTTTGGAAGCAATTAAGTCTCAAAATCACAAATAAAGAGTTTTTTGAAGGTTTTTTGCTGTGATGCACCACACTGAACTGCTCTCCAACTCAACTATCAGCTATTTACCTACAATGCATTGCAATTTCGCTGGCAAAATTCAGCATAATTTGGCAAAATTTCACCTTCAGCAAATCAGAGGCGAACTTACGTTTACCTAGGCGAAAAATTTCACGTAATGCGGAAATTACTAATATTTACTAGGTGAAATTTTCCAATTTCGCACATCTCCGCCTGTAATATGACACCTCCATCTTGCAATCCACGAGATGCTCTGAGTTCCAACAGGCTAAGTGTATCCTACAACATGTTGGTTGCTTTGACTCTGGAGCCCCACCCAGGGAGTGTCATTGTGATGTGTTGCATTTACTGAGCTGGCCTTCACTGGATGGCCCATTAGAGTACCTTCTCCTCTGCCTGGCCTTTAAGCTTGCCAAGGGTCCCTCCACTCCCCCTAGTCTGTGAGACATCCTCACTATTAGAAGGAGGGTTTGTCTGTAAATGGAACCTGAAGCGAACTCAAACTTTTAGATTCTGGCCGAATCTGAACTGAACATGAACCCTAAAAAAAGAAATGAACCCATACCAAATTCAAAGCCAGACAGTTTGAGATGATGAGAACCCACATGGAGGCGGTAGGGAGACACCTCCTCAAATGAACTGAAAATTACACAAAAAAACTTGAATCAAACTGAACTCGAACCCAAACTTCTACTTATCAAATCAAACTGAACTGAACTCGAACTATACTCTGCCAAATCTTAACCAACTTAGAACCCTTGAAAACATATCGAACCCTCCCTATACTCACAATTAAATCCTCCACGAGAGTCTCGTATTCCTTCAGCAGTGCCATATTAGAGATACCTAGAGTTAGCTAGCCCGGTGGTGCAGAGGGCTGAGGCACTTGACGCCACACCTCAAACCACGTAGGCGACCCATGCTCGGGAACTGACTCGGGGTGTCGGGGGCTGGCTGAGGAAGGAGAGGATTGAGCATCCAGAGGACTTCTCTCCTCTCCTGGGGTGGGTCGGGTGAGAAGCCCCGCTCACGTAGTGGCCCCTGGTGGAGACCGGGGTACTACAAGCAGTGGCACAGGAGGGACAACTAGGAAAGCCGGAAAACAACTTTGATGCCCACCGAATGACGGCCTCTGTATTCTCCACACCTCCGGAACCTCCGTGAGCCTGCTCCTCCACAGCAGCGCCCCGAGTCAGTAAGGAAAAATAGTGTGCTGGGGTTTCCTCCTCCCCCGGTACCTTCCCCCTTGGAGGAGGGGGACCCGCCCTGAGATGGGTTACTCTGCGACAATTTGGAGGGTCGGCTGCGGTACGTGGTACAAGAGTAGAGTTCAGGAAGAGGCTGACCGGGGAGTGGAGGTGCTAGGAGAGCCCGGAGAGGCAGACGCCAGAGTGTCGTAGGAGGTAAAAAGATAATACAAAAAAAGACATACCTAGAGTTAGATCCTGTGTAGGAAAGGTCCTTTGCAACCTCCACACCTTACCTCTAGAACTCCCTACCCTTCAGGACTGCTCCTCAGCTGGTGGATTTAAGAAAGGGCTCAGAGTTGTCCTGCTGGAGTGCAGCCTCTGTTCCTGTAATCTGTGATTTGTACTTGTGTTATCATAACTACTCTGCTTGCCAGTCTGGTCAGTGTTTATACTCCCACTGATCTATTTTCCTGCCTAAGATAGTCAGAGATTGTTTTTCATACTGTACTTTGTCATGTACTAGTACTCCATGTATTTTCCACATGTCCAAGGAATGGCAGTTGGTTTCAATGCAAAAAGTGCAAGATTATGCACCTGGGAGAGGGAATCCTAGAGTCGAGTATGAACTAGACGGGTAGTACTGAGGCCTCCACAGAGGAAAGGGATCTAGGAGTAGTCATAAAAGACAACCTTAAAGTGGTTAAAGAGTGCAACAAATCAGTCAGAAAGGCAAACGGAATACTAGGGTTCAAAGGGAAGGGTGTAACAAGTAGAAGGAGGGAAGTGGTGGTACCATTGTACAACTCCCTAGTAAGACCTCATCTGGAGTACTGTGTTCAGGGACATAGACAGGATGGAGATGTACGGTGTCTGGGATGCAGCATAAGTCATATGAGAAGAGACTCAGAGCTCTCAGTATGTACTCCCTGGAGGAGAGAAGGGGGGCATGATAGAGACCTTCAAGTATCTAAAGGGGATCAACAGGGTACCAGAGGGAGCATCTTTCACATGAAGAGAAATAGCAGAACAAGGGGGCACAGCATGAGACTAAAAGGGGGAAAACTTAGGGGTACTTGAGGAAATTCTTCTTCACTGAAAGGGCGGTGGAGAGATGGGACAGTCTCCCACAGGAGGTGGTGAGCATGGCCACGGTTCAAGGATTCAAGAATGCGTGGGATGGGCACATGGGAATTATTAAGCTAGGCCAAAAGGGGGGAACTTGTAGCATCTAGGAAACCTTAAGCATTAGAAAGAGGGGATGACTGCCCACCTGTCGGTGCAGTAGTTGGATTTCTGCTTGTGATGCTAGTGACCCGGGTTTGGGACAGACCTGGGTGCTGGAGGGTCAGCTGGGGAGAGAGAGCTCGAGCATCGGATGACTGCTTGCCTTCTCTCAGGGTGAGGGCAGGGAAGTGACCTAGCACTTGCTGACCCCTGGTGGAGACTGGGGGTATGGCAGTGCACTGGGTCCCATTGAGTAAAGGGGCAAACAGGAAAAGAGCCCCATGGGTGACTGGATGACGGTCGCCAGCTCCCGCTACCACGAGACCATAAGCAGTCCACAGACCATCTCAGTAGCACCTGGGCCAAGAATTGTGTTGGCCGCCCCACCGGTGCCTTTCCCCTCAGAGGAGAGGGGCCCACCCAGCGAAGGGTTAGGTCTGGGCTACCTAGGGGCTGCAATGTGGGGTGATGGATGGCTGCATCAGGGCAGTGTGGCAGCAAGGGCATAGGAAGGCCCAAGGAGAGGCTGGCCCGGAGCTAGGGGAGCATTAAAAAAAAAAAGAGGATAGGGCAGAGTGGATGGGCTGCAAGGCCCTTATCTGCTGACAACATCTATGTAACTATATTTCTTCTCTGATCATGTATATTTACCATTTCATATCTGTTAACTGATCATGTAGTTTGACAGTGTACTGTCTGATTGTAATATGTCTTTAGTTCTGTTTCTCCCCTTAGAAAGGGACTGCTATGTCATAGTGGACCTACCCAATTAACAAAATTAATTAAAAAAAAAATATGGGAATTGTTTAACTACTGTTGAGGAAGTGGAAAAAGTGTAGGAGTTGGAGGAGTAGGAAGTAATGGATTATGAGAGACAGTGATAATGTCAGAAAGACATAAATAAGTAAAGCTAACATGTTGTTAAGTGGAGGATGTGCTACACAAACCTCACTGACTACTTTGACTCAGTATCACATGCAGTGAACAAAGATCAAGCTGCGATGACCTCTGCTTGGACTTAACAATATCTTCGACTTGGTGCTGCACAGGAGACTAGTGAAGAAGCTGAGGGACCTGAGATTGGGGGATAGATTATCCAACTGGATAAGCAATGAGCTGAAGGAGAGAACACAGAGGGTGGTGGTAAATGGAACTCATTCAGGGTTTAGGAAGGTGAGAAGTAGGGTGACACACGGTTCAGTACCTGGACTTTTCAGTATGTTCAGCTCCAGTACTGCCCTGCAATTAACAATGGAAGATCCCATATCTTTGGTGTAAGACTTAACTCCAACAACCAGTAAGGCAGCAGCCTCTCCTCCAGTACTGCTCTGCAGTGCTAGCAATAGAAGAGCCCATATCTTTGGTGTAGGGCATAACCCCAACCTCCAATAAGGTAGCAACCCCTCCTCCAGTACTGTCATGCAGTGCCAGCAATGCATGATCCTATCTTTTAGGTGTAGGACTTAACCCAAACTTGCAGTCGGACAGTAACCCCTTCTCCAGTACTGCTATGCAATGCTGGCAGTAGAAGAACCCACATCTCTGGTGTAGCACTTAACCCAAACCTTCAGTAGAGCAGAAAACATCCTCTAGTACTGTCCTGCAGCGCCAGCAGTGGAAGATCCCATGTCTCTAGTGTACAACTGTAGCATTTTGGTGTTGGTCTGCCAAGGAACCCTTACCTTCCTTGTAGTCTGCCTTGCCCATCTGTTTCATCCACAATAATGACCTTTTGGTACGAAACGAACTGAGCTGGACATATAAAATGAGTTTATTCAGGCACATGAGCAGGAGCAACTGTTTAGCACGAGGTGCAGACTCAGACTGACACAAGGAACAGGAAATAGGGGTTCCCAAGACCCTACAGGAAATCATTAGCATAACATTCTCATACCATAGGCTCAAGTTGCACGTTATTGCTCTTGTTAAAGGGGCAGCAGCTATTCTTCAGCCCCATGCTTAACCTGTACCTCACATCATCCCCGGGACAGAAAATGTGAGTACCACTCGAACAAAAGCAAAAGCATGGCATGTAAACAAGAATAAGAATTAGTAGCTTTTTAAACATTAAAATAAACATTGATCGGCATCTTTGAGCATTTTTGAGAAACCTTTGTGTGAATTCAAAACACAATACTCTGCTGCAGGGGAGCAGACAAAAGAATCTGGACTACAATGGTGACCAGTCAGTGCAGTGCCAAGGAAGGGGAACACCCTAACACTTGAAGCTTGGCCATGCCAATGCTTAAAGTTCGGGGAAGAGAAGAGGAGCAGCAGGAGGTGCTCAAATGTAATGGAATATACATTAATATTGCAGATCACAACAGTACTAAAATAGTAATTTTGAAAACATTGCAAGCAACAGTTAAATGACTATAATGCTGCAAGAATAAATGACCACATTAAGTTCTTTAAGGCAGAAGAAATAACCACACTGAGTTCAAGAAATGACCATGGAGTTCAGTTAGTAAAGTTCACACTTTTTTTGCAACTTTTACTGTCAGTGGGAATTGATTTGTGTGTGGATTGTACCAGTTCTTGGCAGGATAGGGTCAGGTCATGAAAGGGAACCCAAGAGTTCTGCGTGTTGTCATAACCACACCATCATAACCACAACATCATAACCACACCATTTCACATGTTAAGTCAAGGATCCGTTGACATACTTTTTGTGCAATATCTTCTCAATCAGGTATATGAGAGTCCTGAGAAGAAGAAGAGCAGCAGAAGATTGAGAAGTTCAGGAAGTCCATCAGGTTGAGCTGGCAAAACAGGGTCTGGCTGAACAGTATCAGGACCATGGAGTTGTGGAAAAACTGGTCTCAAAATGTCTGCAGGAATTTCAGCTCCGAAAGTATAGCAGGTTCAAGTGCAGCTTCATTGTTAGGACGACTGGGATCATCTGGGAGGGTATCATTCAGGTAGCCCTGTTTCAGTTGGTTGATGTGGATTTTATTCTCTACCAATTTTCCATTGGACTTGCAGCGCACGTGAACATGAACAGGAGGAAGCTTTTCCACAATGTAGAAGGGACCAGTCCAAGAGCAAAGCAGTTGTTTGGTGGATCCCAGAACTAGGACAGGTCAGTACAAGTATACAATGTCCCCAACAGAAAATGAAGGTTCATGTACTTGGCTGCTGACATTTTCTGCATTGCAGATTTTCTCTGGCCTAGTGTGTCAGTTGCAACATGTCTGGCAAGTTCAAGTTGTTCCAACATTGGATTGATGAAGGATGAAGCTGACTTTGAAACCTCTAGCAGTGAGAAATCCCTGTCCAGAAGTGTTCTTGGGTGATGTCCATGAGCTAGAAAAACAGTGCATACTCTGTACTGCTACATAAGTGCTGGTGTTGTAAGCAAATTGAATGAAGGGAACAAAATGATCCCAAGTGTTGTGAGTCTCATCCAGGTACTTGATAGTGTATTAAGAATGTTAGACATCATTCTCTCACTTTGTCCATTGCATTGTGGATAATAACTGGTTGTGTGAGTCTTTTGATGTTGAGAAGTTTGCATGTTTCTCACACAATAGTTGAAAATAGTTTGTGCCTCTGTCTGAATGCAGGTACACTGAGGTACCATGACGACAAATGATTGTGTTGAGGAAGGCACTTGCCACTGTGGCAGCTTTAATGTCTTTTAGGGGAACTAATTTTAAATACTTTGTAAAGTAGTCCACAAAACAAGAATGCACTTGTTCCCAGAGTCGGGGCATATAGGCAAGGGGCCAAGAATGCCCGGTGCTGACTCTTTGGAATGGTTCAGTGGCTGCAGGCATTAGAATGAGGTGTGTCTTTGTCGGTTTGGCAGGTGGCTTTCTTTGAGAACAGGGCTGGCAGAATTTGACAAATCAATGTCCTTGTTCATGTGAGGCCAGAAGAAGTAAAGCCTTGTCTTTTTGAGAGTTCTGTGGGTTCCCACATGACCTCTGGAAAGTGGAGAGGCATGAGTGGATTGAAGAACTTTGGTGATTAGAGAGACTGGCACAACTAACTCTGCATGAGTTCTATCCATGCGGTAGCCCTTGTGTCCAGATGTGAAAAAGCACACCATCGTTAAGAAAGTATTGTGATGCAAAGAATAGTACATCTTGGTGGTGTTGCTTTTGTTGTGATAAAGTTTCAGTCTCTAAGTACATGATTATGTCTGTAAATTGAGGATAAGTTCTTTGTTGCATGTTGATTGTTGCCATGAAGATATCAGTGGTGGAGGTGGAAAGAAGCTCTTCGGCTGCTTGTAGTAAATGAGGACTGTTGCTTTTCTCTGAGGAAGCAGTTGGTAGCAGCAAAGCAACTTGAGGTGCAGAAGGGGTGTCCACAGGGAGCACATCTGTAGGTGAAAAGGAAGAGCTTGTAGGCAGGATTCTTCATTTGTTGAGGATGATCAGGAGGATACCGCCTCTGGCTTACACCATCAGCAGTAGAATGAACTCTACCTGGTCGGTATTGAATTTGAGTTGTAGCATTGTAATATGGCAGTCCATCAGGCTAACTTGCCTACTGGCTCCTTCTTTTCGAACAAACATTAGAGGGCAGAGTGATCTATGATAGCTGTGAAGAAGGAGTAGCACACGCAACGGTCAAATTTCTTTACAGCAAATACCATGACTAGACATTCTTCTTCTGTGATGCCATCTTTTTGTTCAGCTGAGGAAAGAGAGTGCCCAGCAGAGGAAACCACTTGTTCTGTTCCAGTTTGGATTTTACACAGTACTGCACCCACTGCAAAGGAGCTAGCATCTGTGTAGAGTTTAAAGGGTTGGTCGAACCTTGCAGGCCAATACTGAGAAGAGATTTTTTTTTTTCAAGATTTCAAAGGCCTATTTACACTTGGAAGTCCAAATACAGTCACATCATTTTTGGTGCAGTTATACAGTGGAGCTGCAATCTTGCATAGTTGCAAATGAATTTTCTGTAATAGCCAGACAAGCCCAGGAAAGCTCTTAAGTCTTTGAGGTTGTTAGGTTCTGGGTAGTCTTTACTGCTGAGAGCTTATCTGGGTCTGGAGAGATGCCTTGAGAACTAACTACATGCCCCAGGTAATGACTCTGATGCTGTGCAAAACAACACTTCTCTGAGCAAAGCTTGAGATTGGCTTGTCTGAGATGTTCAACACCTCTTTGAAATGTTAAAGGTGCTCTGGGAAGGTTCTGCTGAAGATGATAACATCGTCTAGGTAGACTAGGCAAGATTTCAAAGACAGTTCATGTAATACAGCTTCCATGACATGTTGAAATGTGGCTGGACTGTTCCAAAGTCCCATAGGCAGACATTTGAATTGAAAAAGTCCCAAGTGGCAACACCAGGCTTTGTATGGGTGTGAAGCTGGATCAATAGTAACTTGATAGAATCCACTCTGAAGGTCTAGAGTGGTGAAGTAAGCCGGGCTGGCCACACCAAGGCTCTCTAAGGCATCTTTGGTTATAGGTAAGGGATGAGCATCCTGCACAGTGTAGGCATTGAGCTTTCTATAATCCACCATGAAACGATACCCTTTGTCTTTCTTTATCACCAGCAAGCAAGGTGCACTACAGGGACTTGTAGACTCTTCAATAGTGCCTTGTTCCAGCATGTCTTCGATTATGTCATCTAGGACTTGTTTCTGTTTGTGTCCCACTTTGTAGACTCACTGATGGACTGGCTGCTGATTGAGGTGCACCTCAATAGTGTGTTGCAGGATATCATAGCATCAGAGTTTATCTGGACAAACAAAGACATTGGAGAAGTTCTCCAGGAATGCCAGAAGTTGCTGTTTCTCTGTTGGGCAGACTGGAAATTTTGAAGAGGGTAGTCGCTGACTGAGGGGTAGCTCTTCAGAGGCTGGAGTGGTTGTGATAGTACTTACAGGACGAGAGTTGGTGGAACAAGGTTGAGGCTCTTGAAGGAGGTGGAGCTGGTCCCCTGAAGACAAGCAGACAAACTTTCTGATGTTGGCACCCTTTGAGATGACCACTGTCTCATCTGTGAAGTTACAGCATTTTTGGAATACTGAGCCGCCGTGCACAGCAGACAAGGTGTTCCTTGTAAGGAGACCTGAGGGGTGCCGAGCGGAGGATCCTGTGATGATGTCAACAACACCTTGTGGAAGTGGTTCATCTTGAATCTTGTCAATCAAAACGATTTTTGACTCAGGAGGCACAGTGACTGAGTCTATAGCTGCGAGCTGCCTACGACGATCTAGTGACAGTTTGTTTGAGGCAAAGTCTAGGATGGCTCTGTGAGCTTTGACAAAGTCCAGGCCAAGAATCACTGCTGGTTGTAGGTCAGACACTAGGTAAAACTTAAAAGTAGCTTGCTGTGAGCCAGAGTGACGTTTGAGATGGGCCATGCCTATGATAGATATTGTGACGTAGACAGCCAGTTCTGAGTGCTGTATAATTTTTTTAATATAAAATATATTACCGACTGTCACTGCTGAAACTCTGATGCTCTTTGAATGACCTCATGCATCACCCCCAGGCTTCAGCTGAAAGATGAAAGCCATGAGAAAATGCTGACACAGCATGTGTATCACACACACTCAGTTTTTAGAGACAATGCGTTACATGGAAGGCTTTAATCAAGGATCCTGTTTGAGTTAATTACAACCATAGTTGCTATGTCATATCCATTTTATGATGTTGGAAGGAAAAACCCAGGTTATTACATAGAAGTGCGACATCATAAAGATGCTTTCATGTCCTGGAAGGAGGAAGCTTATTATGAGATCAAAAGAAGTGTCATTTGAAGGGCATGAATTATGCTGAAGTTGCAGAATGTAATACTTTTGTATAAGATATATTTTTTTTTTATATAATCTGACAGAGGTGGAGCTAGCTGACCTCACACAAAAAGGTGTTGGCCAATACAGTTGTTTAAGGAATACTCTGTTTTACAGAGACACATTTTTACCTAGACTCTGATAAGAAAACATCTTAAGCACTTTCAACAGATATATAGAAAGAGAGTCAAATCTAAGTACTGTAGGTAGGAATTGCACTGTTTAAACCTTGTTCTTTTAAAAAGATTTGTAAGTCTTATGATATAAGAGTTCTGTATTTTGTGTTTTACATATTTTTAACTATTTTAGTAAAATTCTTTTTAGAACTTCCTTGGTCTGTCTTTGACTTCTTTCTAGTTGTAAGAAAAATACATGGTTATTGCAGATACTAAACATAAGCTTGAATCGTGGTACCAAACTGGAAAGAGAAGTGTTTTAAATCTGAGGTCTTTATTAAAGTTTTTAAGGGTTCATCTCTGTATACCTGGTTAGGTGCCTGTAGGCAAAGATATCTGGCCCCCCGAAGACAGAAATATCTGAGCCTGTGCATTGGGTACGCTAGCAAGAGGTTCACAGATTTGAATCCCCCCAAGACTTGAGACCAATGGTTGATCCGAACTTACAAAACAGCCAAGAGGGTTACCTTGTTCTGTTAAACTGTTCACAAGACTACACTCGAAGGTTGGCACTTTGGGAGTAGAGGGCCTGACCTGCTGAGTGGGTTTGTGACTGATTGGTTGGCAGCGGTGGCATAATTTGGTATCACAAACTTTTATTGTTCTGTGTCAGCTGAGACAGTAAGCTCTCTTACAAAGAAAGAAAAAGGCAGAGTTTTATTTTAAAAAGGAAACAGAACTATATAACACTTGGCGTATAGTCAAGTTCCTACCCGTTTTATTTTTTTTCCTAAAGTGCAAGTCAGAGTAGCAGTAGTCAGGAAGGATGACTTCCAACTACAGCAGGCACACTGTAGATTACTTAAGGCAGTTGTGCGGGGACACAGTAGTCCCATTCGAGGTGAAAGCAAGCAAGCAGAGACTCATAGATGCCCTGATGGTAGCAGATGCCCAGAGCAGCGGGTCACCGACCGTGTCTGGAAAGGACCAAACCTCAAGTGGAAGGTCTAGTGTCCAGTGAGGGTCCAGAGCCAATGAGGAGGACAGCAGGGCCACTGTCAGTGAAGAGCCACAGCAGCAGGGGAAGGTCACCAGTATCCTGAATCCAGAGGTACACAGGCTGCAAATTGAGTTGTGCAGGATGGAACTGGAGGCAGAGTGAGAAGAGAGGGAGGCAGACTGTGAGGAGCATGAGTGCCAGTGAGCTGCAGAGGAGAGGAGAGAATGAGAACACTGAGACGCAGACTGTGAGGAGAGTGAGCACCAGCAAGATGCAGAGGAGAAGAGAAAGGAGCACCACAGGCAACATGAACCGGAGAAGCTATGACTCTGACCAGCAGCACTAGAGCAGGTAAGTGGCTTGGTGTAACTGGGACTGCAGGACTGTTACAAATTTAACTCCAAATTAATAGCTGAATTTAATGAAGAGGAGGGCATGGATGCCTTTTAAATTCTTTTGAAAAAGTTTGTATTCAGGCTAAAATTTCCTAGAGAGTCCTGGAGCTTCCAGCTATCCCCGCTACTTGCCGGAAAAGCTCGGGATGCATTGGGTCAAATGGACAATGAGGACAGCAATGATTACAGCAAGCTAAAAGCTGCACTGTTAAAAAAGTTTAAATTAACTGCTGAATCATACAGAGCTAAATTCCGTAAGCTCAGGAGAAGCCCTGATATGAGCTATGAGGGGCTAGCCACAAAACATCAGCTTTTAAAACATTGGTGGGAAGGAATTGAGGCAAACTCTGTTGATAAAATTGAAAATGTGATTTTATTAGAACAGTTTTATTGGGCTTGCTCAGCAGAGCTAAAAACCTGGCTAGAGGACTGAGATCCCAAAACAGTGCAAGAGGCTGCTGAACTCTCGGACTGCTACGCCAAGAGCAGACCTGCTCTGAGAGTGAATAGGGTGGGCTTGCAGTGCAGAAAGGGAAAAGCGTGCCTTCAGGGCAGCTAAAACCCTCACTGACTCCACTAAAACCCTTAGCCCCAGGTTTCAACAAAAGATTTCTCTGAAGTAAGAAATGCCTGTTGGTTGGGCAAAGAAACTGGGCATATTGCCAGACAGTGTCCCAAAAAGGTGAGCAATAATACACAACAGGGTGCTAGAAAAGAAGTGGGTTGTTTGTGTGTCCCGGGGAGCATGCCAGTGAACATGAGGGAACACATGCACCCAGTAATGGTAAATGGTGTGCAGTCGCAGGGGTTAAGGGACACAGGGGCATCCCTGACATTGGTAAAAGGGGATCTAGTAGAGCCTGGTCAGCTTATAACCAATAAATACATCACGGTACAGGACTTTACTGGTGAGGTGAAAACATTGCCCCTCGCTAGTGTTCTCCTAGACTGGGGTGAAACAGGGGGAACTGTGCAACAGGTGGCTGTAACCAAAACATTAGCAGTGGATGTGATACTGGGTAACAATCTCCAACAGGGGATGGTATGTGCAGTTACCCATAGCCAAGTGGCAAGGGAAAATTGTAGTTCCCTTGAACCCCACAGAAGCCATTGTGGAAACTACAGAGAGGCTGGTTCCCCAGCCTGTGTCTCCTGATATGGAGATTGATAAAGGGGTAGAAATTTCCCGGTAGCAAGTGGCCACACAGCTATGGAAGGTTACTTCAAAGAGGGAGTGGTGACCCATTGTCAGAGGGTTGGGATTGACAGTGATCCTGATTGGCCTGATGCTAGTGCTAGGGACCCTAGTTTAGCAACTAAAGGGGACCTGTCCCATGCCTTCGGAATGTGTGAGGGGTTTGCAGCTGCTCAGAGGGGTGACCCTAGTTTAGAGAAGCTGAGGGCTTGGGCAGACTTGGACAGCACACAGGGAGGTGACGGCAGACATAAGGATTATTGGGAAAATGGACTTATGTATACTCAGGCAGTGCTGAGTGAGGGAGGGATGCTAGGCAGGCAGCTTGTCATTCCCCAGGGGTATCGTGAGCAGTTGCTCAAAATTGCACAGAATATTCCATTGTCTGGTCATCTGAGAATTGTATGCCCAACACAGCGGTTGGCCCAGAATTTCTACTGGCCTAACTTTACCCAGCAGGTGAAGGAGTATTGCAGATCTTGTCACCGGTGCCAAGAAATAGGGAAGGCGGGTAAGAAAACCCTAGCCGACCTGATCCCCTTGCCCATAGTGGAGGAGCCATTCCAGAGGGTGGGAATGGATATTGTGGGGCCTTTAAATACCCCCTGCTCCTCAGGGAAGAGATTTATCCTGACTGTGGTGGATTATGCCACCCAGTACCCAGAGGCAGTCATCCTATCCTCTCTGAGGACAGACAAAGTGGCAGATGCCTTACTTAGGATTTTCTCCCATGTTGGGTTTCCACAGGAGGTAATCACTGATCGAGGGGGTTCCTTCATGTCGGACCAGATGAAATGTTTATGGGAGAAGTGTGGGCAGTGCAGAGATGCACAACATCGATCACACACAGCCAATGGGCTTGTGGAACGATTCAATGGTACCCTAAAGTCAATGCCCAGGCGTTGCTGAACAGCATGGGAGGGACTGGGAGCAGTACTTTCCCACCTATTGTTTGCATACACGGAGGTGCCCCAAGAATCGACAGG
The DNA here is from genome assembly GCA_016271365.2 of Neoceratodus forsteri. Taxonomy (NCBI): domain Eukaryota; kingdom Metazoa; phylum Chordata; order Ceratodontiformes; family Ceratodontidae; genus Neoceratodus; species Neoceratodus forsteri. The sequence continues at coordinate 62,221,722 of JADMNL010000034.1, read as the reverse complement.
ATTTTCCGCTTCAAACTCTTACAGTATATGGACCGGGCGTGGGCCCCTAGACTTGTTCTGGGAGGACTGGGAAGGCAAGCACACCATCTAGGGAACTCCCATTGTGGATTATGTCCTTAGGTTTGGGAAAGGCTGAAGGAGCTTATGGGGACAGCCCAGAGCAACCCAGCAGCTGCCCAACAGAAACAAAAGTGTGGCACGACTGCAGAGCCAGAGCTCACTTGTACATTGTGAGTCAGGAAGTCATGGTCCTTATTCCAGTCCAGAAAGACAAGCTGCAAGCTGAGTGGGCAGGACCATACAAAGTGGTTAGGAAGGTAAATGACATGAACTGCATTGTGGAGTTACCTGACAGAAGACAGACAGAAAGGATGTACCATGTCAACATGATGAAGCCATATGCAAATAGGGCTGACATGGTGTTTGCAGTATGTAGTCATGGGGAGGGGACAGACAAAGGAGACCCCCTTCTGGATTTGCTGGAAGAAAGTAAGCGGGAGTCCTCTGTGGAGGCAGTAAGATTGTTCTCTCCAGCTGGCCCCGACCAGATCCAGAAAGTAAGGAGGTTTTATCAGACTTTGGCCCCTTGTTTAGCGCCAAGCCTGGACTAACCCCTTTAGTGACACATGATGTGGTAGACAGGGACACAGACGCCTATATGGCGGACAGCATATCGGGTGTCAGAGGCTGTCCAAAAGGACATTAGGAGGGACATGGAGGAGATGCTGGATTTAGGGTAATCCGGAGATCCCACAGCCCGTGGGCCTCACTCGTAGTCCTTGTACCCAAGCCAGATGGCTCAACTCATTTCTGTGTGGACTGTTGTGGCCTGAATGCAGTCATGAAGTCTGATGCCCACTTGATGCCCCGGATGGACGAACTCCTGGACAAGTTGGGAGGGGTGACCTACCTTATGACCATTGACCTGACAAAGCGGTATTGGCAGGTAGAATTGACAGACAGAGCTAAAGAGCAGTTGGCCTTCATCACTCCGATAGGCTTATTTGAGTTTAAAGTAATGCCTTTCGGAATGAAGAATGCCCCAGCCACTTTCCAAAGGTTGGTGAACCAGGTGTTAAATGGCGCTGAGGAGTACGCTGTGGCATACCTGGATAACACTGCCATCTTTAGTACCAGCTGGGAGGAACACCTGTCCCACCTTAGGGAAGTGCTGGGCAGGATACAGAGGGCCAGGCTCACTGTCAAAGCTGAGAAGTGCCAGGTGGCCATGGGAGAAGTAGCATATCTCGGGCATGTGGTAGGCCGAGGACAGCTCCATCCTAAACAAATAAAAATAGAGGTGATCCAGGCGTGGCCCAGACCAGAAACGCAGAAGCAGGTCAGGAGCTTTCTAGGGACAGCAGGGTACTACAGGAAATTTGTACCCAATTACAGTGCCCTGGCTGCTCCCCTATCTGACCTGACAAAGAAAATTACCTGGGGCCCAGCCTGTAAGGAAGCCTTTAGCAGACTGAAGGAGGCACTGTGCAGTGGTCCTGTTTTGACAAGTCCTGACTATAGCAAAACCTTTATAGTTCAGACGGATGCCTCAGACGTGGGTATTGGGGCAGTACTGAGCCAGACATCCAGCCAAAGGACAGATCACCCAGTAGTATACCTGAGCAGGAAGTTACTTCCCAGGGAGCAAGCTTACTCCACGGTGGAAAAAGAATGTCTTGCCATAGTGTGGGCCCTAAAAAAGCTAGAGCCATACTTGTATGGGCAGCATTTTGTGGTGCAGACTGACCACAACCCCTGGTTTGGCTGACTCAGATGGGAAAAACAATGGGAGACTACTAAGATGGAGTCTTGCTTTACAAGGGTATGATCTAAAAATCGTACATAGGTCTGGAGTGAAGAATCAGAACTCAGATGGGCTGTCTAGGGTCTATGAGGAGTGAACTGATTTTTATTTTTATTTTATTGAAATCTAGGATTACAAATACCTTTGAGCAGGAACTGCTTGTTTACAAAGGTTCCACGTCGAAGAAATGGGGGGTATACATACATACAAAGGTCAAGATAATAATACATAGTTACACAATAACAAGAAGTAAGAGACTAAGGCTTAGGAAAATCCAGTAATTCAAAATGTGCCAAATGTTAGGTAGCATGATATACCAGCCAAGGGCAATCTTGGAAATAAGCACTGCAGGTGAGAGGGAAAGGGCTATGCAGGCAGGAAGGCCATTTTCAGAGGGTAGAGGGTGAGGGTAAGAGCTCTAAAGGGGAAGGAGAGGAGGGATAGAAGTCAGGAAATGCCCCGGGGAGGAAAGGGGCAAGGGGGTAGGCAGGTAGAAGGGGCAAGGCAGGGAGAGATAGCTGTCAACACTGAAGTGGAGGGCAGAACGGTGGGCCCCTGATTAGGGGTGGGCAGTCACAACGACTGGTTGAAATGAGATGAAGTCAGAGTTGTCTCTTAAAAGGGCCAAGAGCAGCAGCAGTAAGAGTTTCTTTGTTGAGAGTATTGTACCACTGTGGTGCTCTGTGGGCAAAGGTCCTCTGGCCCATGGTAGTCTGACATCTGGGGACAAGGAAGGTTAGTTGTTGTGAACTTCTAGTTCTCTGGGTGCTGTGGTGGTCAATAAGTAGCTTTTCAATGCCCGGGGGCATGACCCCGAGGAGGACTTTTTTGGCTAAGAGGCAGGTTTGATACTGTATCCGGCTGATGAGAGGTAGCCATCCTGCCCGAGTGTACAGGTCACAAGTGTGTATAAGTCGATCAGCCCCAGTTAGCAGCCTGCATGCTTTGTTGAGTGCAATTGTAATTCTGAGGAGGGTAGAGGCAGAGCCATAAATTGCTAGCCCGTAATTGATGATGGAGGTGACAGAGCTGTTGATAGCCAACCGGAGAGTGTCAGGAGTCATGCAGTGTTTGTGCCTGTAGAGCAGGCCTATATGGATGTTGGTGGCTTTGACAGAATCTGTGCCGATGGTAGGACAGTGAGCTGTCCAATGTGACACCTAGGTATTTAAATCAGGAACGTGTTCAAGTAAGGTCCCTTTGGTTTAGGGATGGTGAGGACACGGATTTGTACTTGCTTCTATGTAGAAGGTCATAACCTTTGTTTTGCTGTAGTTCATGACCAGTTTGTATGACTTGAACCATTCTTCGATGCGCATGAATTCAAGTTGTAATCTCCAGGAGCTCTGCGTTTTGGTGGTTGGTGAACATGACTGCGTCGTCAGCTTAGAGCAGTAATTTCTGGTGGCAGACACTGGGAAGGTTGTTGAGGAAGAGGCTGAAGAGTAGTGGCCCCAGGATGGACCCCTGTGGGACCACTTAAAGCACTGGCTTTTCTTCTGAGGTAACACTGGCAATCCTAACCCACTGGACCCTCTCCCAAGGTAGCTTGAAAACCAGAGCAGTGCTTCATTGGAGAGCCCAATGTTTGATAATTGCTTGAGTAGGAGGGTGGTTCACAGTATCAAAGGCTTCGTAAGGTCGATGAATACTGCCCCTACACAGTTTCCTTTGATCATGTGGTATGGATGAAGCTTTGGGAAGCTCATCCCATGTAGGGATAAATCCCCCAAATTCAGTCTAGGTGGGGATGAATTGTGATTTAGACAGCCAGTTCTGAGTGCTGCATAATTTTTAAATATACAATGTATTACTGACTATCACTGCTGTAAATCTGATGCTGTTAGAATGACCTCACTATCACCCCGGTTTCAACTGAAAGATGAAAGCCAGGAGAAAATGCTGACACAGCATGTGTATCACACACACTCAGTTTTTAGAGACAATGGCCCAGATATTCAAACTGTGCCAGTTTGTGGCGCAAGCCCGTGCGCTGCTCAAAATAGTTGCTCTGGGGTGTGGCCAGGGTGATATTCAATGGAGTTGTGCTATGGCGCTACTGCTTTGAATATCGCCCCCTGGCCACCCCCCACTGCACATGGCGCAGTGGAACTGTGCCAGCGCAAGTGGTCAGAGTGGAGCATTGAGATGCGGTGGCGCAAGTTCCATTGCACCATGCACAGCACCTGCGATATTCAAAGGGTGACATGCAAATGGGGCCATAATTTATGCAAGGCACACGGGGGTCCATTTGCATTTGATTACGGCCCCATTTGCATGCCATTAGCATGCAGGTGCGCCGATCCGTGATGACTTGCACCTGGCGCCCTGCCAGGCAGCAGCCGTTGAGGACCGACACCCCTGCAGCCCGATTGCAGGACGTCCTGTAAGGGACAATACATGTCTCCAATCCCTGGTGGTCCAGTGGACCGCGATTAGCCCAATCGCAGGCATAACTGTACCTCCCCCCCAGTAGCCCGATCATGGGCAGAAGTGCAACCCCCAAGTAGCTCAATCAAGGGCAGAAGTTTAACCCCACCCCCAGTAGCCCGATTGCAGGCAGAAGTGTAACCCCACCCCGAGTAGCACGATCGCGGGCAGGCGTGAACCCCTTACCTCAGCAGCCCGATCAAGGGCAGAAGTGTAACCCCCATCCCCGCAGCCCAATCGCTGGGCATCAGATCTCCCCAAAGTCCAATATCCTGGTGGTCCAGTGACCAACGAGTAGCCCAATCGCTGGCGGCATTCCTCACCCCCAAGTCTGAAATCCCTGTGATCTAGTGGACCCCTGACCCACCCGCCCACTGAGCCCCACTACCCCACTCCCGGCCAGCGGGGTGAGCAGCACCCCACCCGCTTGCCGCCCCACCCGCCCACCAACTGACAGTCAGGGCTGCATGCCCATTGGTTCAGAGCATGAGCCATGGGCATGCAGCCCATACTGTACAGTCAGTCCAGATATGTGAATAACATAGTTGTCCAGATATGTGAATGAATTCATTCACATATCTGGACTGACTTGTACGGTATGGGTTGCGACGCCCATTGGTTCATGCTCTGAACCAATGGGTGTGCAGCCCTACTGAGTTGTCAGTCGGCGGTGCTGCCGCCCGCCGCTGACTGGGGGTGGGATGGTCGGGCCTCAGTGGGCGGTGGGGCGGGGGCTCCACTAGATCACCAGGAATTTGGACTTGGGGGTGAAGAATGCCACCCGCGATCGGGCTACTGCAGTCCACTGGACCACCAGGGATATTGGGCTTTGGGGAGAGGTCTGATGCCTGCGATCGGCTACTGGGGGTGGGGGTTACACTTGCCCGCGATCAGGCTACTGGGGTTACACTTCGCCCACGATCGCTACGGGGTTGGGGACAGTTGCCTGCACCGGGCACTGGGGGCACCGCCAGGCGCGGTGGGAGCGAGTCGAGGGCCACCCACAGTGGAAGCTGCTGTGTTGCACCCTGCAATGTGGAAGCTCACCTGTGGGTGACCCTCGACTTGTTTCTTTTTTCGGCTCAACTTTGTGCAGGTGCAGGTAGGGTTGCACCTGCATAACTCTGCACGGCTTAGGCTGAATATCGGGCTCGCAGCAGTTTATGCATGGGCACACACCCCACCTGTACCTGCATACATTACTGATGCGCCCCGGCTCATCGGATTTGTGCAGGCGCACTTTTCCCTTTTAAATATCACACCAGGGCGCATCAGTGGGTTGTGCATGGTGCAACCCTTTTGAATATCTGGGCCAATGTGTTACATGTAAGGCTTTAATCAAGGATCCTGTTTGTCTGAGTTAATTACAGCCATAGTTGCTATACCATATCAATTTTTATGACGTTGGAGGAAAACCCCAGGTTATTACATAGAAGTGCGACATCATAAAGATGCTTTCATGTCCTGGAAGGAGGAGGCTTATTATGAGATCAAAAGAAGTGTCATTTGAAGGACATGAATTATGCTGAAGTTGCAGAATGTAATACTTTTGTATAAGATATATATTTTTTTATATATGATCTGACACAGGAGGAGCTAGCTGACCTCACACAAAAAGGGATTGGCCAATACAGTTGTTTAAGGAATACTCTGTTTTACAGAGACACATTTTTACCTAGACTCTGATAAGAAAACATCTTAAGCACTTTAAACAGATAATGTAGAAAGAGAGTCAAATCTAAGTACTGTAATTAGGAATTGCACTGTTAAAACCTTGTTCTTTTAAAAAGATTTGTATGTCTTATGATATGAGTTCTGTATTTTGTGTTTACATATTTTAACTATTTTAGAAAATTATTTTAGAACTTCCTTGGTCTGTCTTTGACTTCTTTCTAGTTGTAAGAAAAGTATATGGTTATTGCAGATACTAAACATAAGCTTGAATGGTGGTACCAAACTGGAAAGAGAGGTATTTTAAATCTGAGGTCTTTATTAAAGTTTTTAAGGGTCCATCTCTGTATACCTGGTTAGATGCCTGTAGGCAAAGACATCTGGCCCCCCAAAGACAGAAATATCTGAGCCTGTACATTGGGTACGCTAGCAAGAGGTTCACGGTTTGAATCCCCCCAAGACTTGAGACAAAAGGTTGATCCAAACTCACAAAACAGCCAAGAGGGTTACCTTGTTCTGTTAAACTGTTCACAAGACTACGCTCGGAGGTTGGCACTTTGGGGGCAGAGGGCCTGACCTGCTGAGTGGGTTTGTGACAGGTACTGTAGCGGTACTTTTGCTGTGATAATGTACTTGAGGTTGTCTGGAGACACATTAGGTACGAATGTATAGCTGGGTTGTCTAGAATACTGCTGTGAATAACTGAGATTTCTGCACCAGAGTCGACAAGGCATGCGTAAGAATAGCCCAGTGGTTACAGGGACATAGTTTGCCAGGAGAGGGACTGAATGACAGGAACCTTTGCCTCCGAGGCAGTTTTTGCCTGAGCTAGTAGTCAAAGGTGCAGTTGTTTGCAATGAAAGCATTAGAGGTGCAGTCAGTTGCTGTTTTCCCTGATCATGGGTGTAGTTGTGGTTATCTTCTGATTGTGCTGCAGGGTGCCTTTTGGTTCTCTTGATTTCTGTGGTAGTACTTTAACTTTCAGCAGGCAGCAGCAGTGTGTCCCTGGAATCTGCACCATTGGCAGGTAACTGGTTCTCATGAAGGCAACGGTGGCTCAGGTCTCTGTCGAAGTGGTTGAAGAGCATTGACAGATGTTGCAGGGGAAGCAGGAGCACTGAGGTGTAAGCTGTTGACAGTAGTGATGAGCATCTGTATCATTGATTGTTGCTGGACACAAGTTGTGAGGGTGCTAACTGCGATGACTGGGTGCTTGCACAGCGGTAGCCTGGGACATTGATATGGACTCTTGTGCAAGTCATGTAGCGTGGATTGTGTCCTTCCAGGTTGTTGGTTTCTGTTGGATTGTGTACAGATGAAGTTGAGGAAGGAGCCCCCGTACAAAGGTTGTGATTTGCTCTTTCTCAGTCTTGTGCAGGCATTTACACTGTGACTCTGTGTCCACTATGAATGTTTGTAATGACTCAGAGGGTTGCGTGCTGGATTCCCACAGTTGCTGTTCCAATAACCAGGGTGGGTGTGCTTGGAGAAAAGGATCCTTGAAGGTTGCATACAGGGCAGCAGTGTCCCCTTTGACTTGTTCTGGAAGTGCGTTGAACCAGATAATGGCAGTCCCTCTCAGAAACGAGCATAAGGCATTGGAAATGTGCAAAGGATCAGTCCAACCATGTAAGGAAATCCATGATTGGAACTGTTCGAGCCAGTTGACAGCATCTTCATGAGGCTTTGCTGAGAAGGGTACTGGCTGTAGGCTGGTATGGACTGTGGACTGGGATGAGATAGTTTTAATGAAGGTAAGGTCTTCCTGGATGACTTGTAAGCTGGAGATAATGCAGCTGAGATGGAAGACTGGATGACTTGCAGGATGGTCTCTATTTTGAGGCCCCATGCACTTGAGATGTGTGAAGATAACTCTCCAGATTCTTCAGCGCCTAGTGGTGTCTTCTTGGACACCATGGCCAGAGACAAGCTTCCCTGCCATGAACGAAGGCCGAAGGATGAGAAGGAGCTGCCGTGATGCAGGACACAAGATGTAGACTAGATGGAGTGCGAGAAGAAAATATTTTGTAGCCAAAAGAACAATTATTTGTAAGCAATTTCCATCAAATTACATCTTAATAAACAATACCCACTCAATTCTGTGTTGTCAATTACTTAAATAACCTTTGTTGCAAAATCAGTCATTTTTTGTACTGTCCCTTTAATTCAATAGGTTTGCCATTGATTCCTATGGAAGGAGGTAATTTGGTGCACTTCACAAGATGGCCACTGCATTGTGACATCCAGTAGCTGCATTTATTAACTGTAGCATGCCGGCTACCACCAAGGGGGTTAAGGGTCACGGCTTTGTTATTGTAGCACATAAGATGGAGACTGCTTGCCATGAGGTTGCAGGCAAGGACAATATGGCATTTGCCAGGCTGCAGGTCATCTTCACCACCAACACAGACAGAAAAAATGGTGGTCTTTCCTTTTGTGGTGGTGAGTGGCAAAATTCTGGGGAAAATTTCTGTATTTATATGACTGCCCGTTTTACTCATTGTGCTGCTTTTCTTTCATTTATGTTCCAACTGGCCTCCAATTATGTTATGTTCTACCCCCAGGGTTTGGGTTCTTTCTCCCTGTCTCTCATATTTTAGGTTGATGTGCCCCATGTTTTATTGATTGTGCCTTCTATTTCACTCACTGTCCTTGTTTGTTTGTTTAGTCTGTTCCCTGCTTGAGCTTTGATTTCTCTGCTCCCGGTTTATGTATTTATACTTTGCTGTGTGAGCTCTGTGTCATGTGGCATAGCAGCAGTGGATTTGGCAGCAGTGGTGTGTCGTGAGAGAGGATCACTCGGCTGGAGGAGTGTTTGTGTATTTATTTGTTGCTGCGTGTCCCCTGCTGGCTGCAGGTCAACTGAGGCTGTGGTGCATAGGGCAGCTGCGGCTCTGTGCCACTGCACGATTTGAGTTTGAATAGTTCACTTGGTAGCAGTCCTGGCCAGAAAGTGGCTAGTTGAGCTGCACAGTTGGGTGGGGCACAGGGTAACAGTCCATTGTGGCTGATGCGGCTTCAACTGTAGCTGCAGTCAGGAGGAGTTGAGCCTTTGAGTGGTACTTTTGTGGAGCTGGAGCCTCCGGATAGATGGCCAGAAGGTGGAGAAGCCATAGCAGCAGTAGTACCAGGAAGCTGCAGTGCTGGACGGCAGGGGTGAGCTGTGTGCATTAGTTTATTTTTTTCTTTTGGAGCAGTCCCTTTGGGATCGGTGTTGCCAAGCTGCAGAGTTGAATGGGACAGTAGGCAGTGCGCTCATGGGGGGGGCAAAGTGACAGATTGCTGGGCCACAGTCCAGGGGAGAGTCTCAGTTGTGGGCCTGAATGGAGCAGGTAGTAGCAGGTCAGGCTGTGTTGTAGCCGCAGTCCTTAAAGTAGCAGCAGGTGGCCACACATCCAGGTTTACTTATTTTATTTAATTTTATTTACTACTCGTAACAGTCCCTTTCCTGCACCACAGAGTTGGAGGGAGGGTCAGACTTGAGTGGTGCAGAAGACAGGGCGGCAGGTTGTGGTAAAGCCACATGGAGAAACAGCATGAAGAAGGACTGATTTAAAATTTTGAGTGCCCTTTATCATTAACTGGTTTCCATTGAAAAGCTGCACAGGCCCTGCCAAAAGTTATGGGCTGGGGAGGGTTGCAGTTCACAGCTCCATGGAGTTGTGGAGAATTATAAAGAAAGAATTAACTTGTACTGCAGCAGGAAAAGGCTGGAACAGCAATGTCCCACATTCATGTACATTTATACTTCTGAGGCAGATGTGCTGGAGGATTAAATTAAGCAGGATACAGTTCAGTTTTATTTTTACAGTTTTCAGTTTTATTTTTCCTCTTTGCTGCCAGGGTGAATGTTGTTCAGCATGCAACAGTTCAGGCACACTTTGGAGATTACTCTGGGTTAGCAAATGATGCAGACAAGCGAGATGGGAGGTCTGGGCAGAAGAAGGGCTGCATTCTCCACCAGGTGTGGTGTTTTGGTGTTGGTGTGCCACAGTGCCACAGGACCCTTACCTTCCTTGTAGTCTGCCTTGCCCATCTGGTTCTTCTGCAGTAATCACTCACCTTCTGGTACTGAACAAAGTGAGTCAGATGCATAAAATAATAAATCAAATTAATTTATTCATTTGGCTGGTCCCCTGGCGCAGCGGTAGAGTAAGTTACCGCTTGTGATGCCAGTGACCTGGGTTCGGTAGTTAGCCTGGGTTGCTGGAGGGTCAGCCAGGGGAGAAGGATCAAGCAACCACAGGGCCACTCTCCTTCTCTGGGGAGGGTGAGCCATAGTTCTTGCTGCTATACCACCACCTGGGTGACCACAGGTGGAGGTGCAGCCAAGTATGCAGTAGTGTTGGGAGGGGCAGACATTGGCCGAGGGCCTGGAGTGAAGGCACAGCTCCGCATGACTGTCTCATTGGCCCTCTTTGAGTGCTGGTGTCAGTAGGGGCGGGGACCAGAAACACAGGAAAAACACCCCATGGTCGCGCCAGGAGATGGCCCCTGCACCAATGACTGGGGGAAGCCTGAGGAGCAGCTCCGAGTGTCTGCTCCACTTGAGGTACAGAGGAACTGGGGGGAGTCCCCTCTGTCACACCTGGGGGTTATCCGGTACTGTTATAGTTCCAGGAGTGGGGCACTTAATGAGGGCAGGCATCCTTGGGTCCTCCCAGCACAGCCTGTGTAGTGCATTGGGGACCCCAATGGAAGGGGCTGCTGTGTTGATGGAAGGGGGCATAAAGACTAAGGGGGAAAAAAGTTTATTCAGACACATAAGCGGGAGCAACTGTTCAGCATGAGGTACAGACTCAGACTGACTAAAGGAACAGGAAATAGGGGTTTCCAAGCCCCTGCAGAAAATCATTAGCATAACATTCTCACCATAGGCTCAAGTTGCACGTTATTGCTCTAGTTAAAGGATCAGCAGCTATTCTCCAGACCCATGCTTAACTTGTACTCCGCAGAACTTACACCAAACCTGCAAGAGGGCAGGAACTCTCTGCCAGTACTGCTCTGTAGTGTTAACAATAGAAGATCCCATGTAGCAGAATTTCCAGTCCAAGGAAACTACATGACACTGATTGTGAAAGATGAAGAGCCCTCAGTATTGGAGTCAGTGAGCAGGAATGAGACCCCACACCAGCAGTCACCTGAAGAAAGCACCATCAACAGTAAGTAGGTGGCCTGGAAAAAGTAACATGTAGGATAAATTTTGAGAAGCGCAGATGATCACAGAGTATGAAACCTGAGCCTGTTCTCTGACTCGCTTCTCTCAGGTGGCTGTGCAGGGGGTTATGTCCGTATCATTGGTATGATATTGGGTCGGGAAACCAAAGTCTGTTCTCAAACCTAGGTCTCCCAGGTGGCAGTACAAGGGGTAGATGTGTATCATTGGTATAATACCAGGGTGGGAAACCTGAGGCCGTTCTTAAACACAGGACTCCCATGTGGCAGCGCAGACGGTTATGTCTGTATCATTAGTATATCACCAGGGTGAGAAACCCGAGGCCATTCTCAAACACAGGACTCCCATGCGGCAGTGCAGGGGGATATGTCTGTATCATTGGTATAACACCAGGGTGAGAAACCAGAGTCCATTTTCAAAGCCAGGACTCCCAGGTGGGTGGGTAGGACATTTGATGTGTATCACTGGTATAATATCAAGGTGAGAAACGTGAATATGTTCTTAAATCCAGGACACCCGGATGTAAATGCAGGGAGTTGTGTGTGGCACAGGTAAAATGCTTGGGGGTGGGCAGTTGAGTCTGTTCTCAAGTCTGGGACTTGCAGATGGTGGTGCATTTGTTTGTGTGTATCATTGGTATAATACCACTGGGGGTAACCTGAGTCCATTCTCAAACCTGGGACTTCAGGTAGACGTGCAGGGAGCTATGGCTATATCATTGGTATAATACAGGGTGGTAAACAGCTTCTGTCATTTAAATGGAGCTTCTCTGACTTTGCTACTTGCTCCAGTTTGATTTTTAAGCTGTAAGTTTAGAAAAAGACACCAAAATTAAATTAAATCTGCTGATACAAGTGAAAAGAATTATGTGCTTCCCTCTCCAGATGCAACACGGAGCCCATAAGGGTGGAAGGGCATAATGAACTGGAAGCTGAGCCCTCCCCCTGCAACATTTGTCCTCTCAGTGGATTTTCAAGTAAAACCTACAGAATAATTTATACTCCTTGCTGCTTGGCACTGAATTAATTATTTTAGTGCTACTTTTCCAGGTTTCAAAATGGAACCTAAAACGGAGCTTCTCTGACTTTTCTACTTGCTTGCTACTTGCTCCAGGAGCGGCTGATTACAGGGGCTTGTGGTGGGGGGTTATTACATTCATTCTGCCGCCGGGATCAGCATTTACTGGGTGCTTGTGGTGGGGGGTTTCTACAGTTCCTTTACTGCCACTGGGAGTGGCATTTACCAGGGGCTTTGGGTGGGGGGTGTGCTTGTGTGACGGGGGTCCACTGTTCCACTGTTCGGTGCATTCTGCCGGGACATCCCTGCAGGCGCAATGCAAATGGGGCCATAATGGCATGCTAATGGCCCCATTGCACCATGCATGCCTAATGGCCTCATTTGCATGCCCCTGGCTCTGAATCACGTTTTTGGGTGAAGGGCATCCTGAAATGCCCTGCCCCGTAGGGTTCACAGCCTGACGTGAGGGATGCACCAGTGCAGCTTGGGATGCCCCGGTGCATCCTGGGCAGGGCACACCTGTGCTATCCACAGTGGGGATGCACTTGTGGCATCTCCCTGTGCCTCCTCTGTGAATCACCCATTTTCACTCAGTGTATCTCCCTGCACTGGGCATTTGAGATGCACTGAGCGCATCTTCTCTGTGAATCCTGCCCAATGTGTTCAGTACTAAAAGAAAACAAATTTGTGAAGGGCTTTCTGTTTGGATACCTTTGTTAAGGAAAGCTGCATTTTCAAAACAGGAATACCTGGAAGAGTCTAACAGATAATATCCACATTTATGTTTACTAGTAGTTATTACTGTCCCCTCCATGTGGAACAAAGCAAAACTGGATTTGGAGTGGCCGAACAAGTAATATGGAGCCCAGCAATGAAAATACTGAAACAAGCAAAAGGACGAGGAGTACCCACGTACGAAGAAAGCACTGGGATCACAAAAATGTCCAGAGTTCTTTGTTTAAGTAAAGTGCATAGTGCACCCACATAGTGAGCATACAAAGTGACGACTGAGCCAATTCTGAAGTAATGCTGCCTGCCCTGCTAGACATCATCAGAGTGAATCACTCTGATGACACCTAACAGGAATTGGGAAGAAATGATAGTTGCAGAAAGGCTTGGCTGACACTGTTTATGCTAAGCGTAATGATAGTGCCTCTGCTAATTAAATAAAGGACTTTGAATTATATTTTTGTGGTCCTGGTACTGTCCACTTACTGTACATTGGTGCTCGTCATCCTTTTGCCTGTCCCTGTGGAACAGCAGACTGAGATGGGACATGAGCTCAGTCTTCCCAATCTCAGGGATATTGACAGGACTCAACATATGGATATGTTCTCCAGCAGGACACAGGGACATGCTGTGAAGGTAACAGATGGCAAGTTTAGGGGCAACATTAGGAAGCATATTTTGTTCCAGAAGGTTGGCTTCTAAAATGACCTGCCAATAGATCCAGTGGACATGAAGACAGTTGAGTGGTCCCCAGTGTTACCCATCCATTAGCCTTTGCCAGCATTGAGCCAATACAGCTGTGGAGAGCTTTTAGGAGTGGCAAGAGTGTTGAAAAGAATATGCCGTGCTCTTGCCACACCAGAGTCAGATGTAACTGATACTGCTATGATTACAGAACTGCACATGACTGTTACTAGCACATGTGGGGTTTGCTCCAGAGTCAGCCGTATCATGGCAACACTGACATGACTACATGTGGGTGATACTTAATATGCATAGTTTGTCAGCACTACCATGTTGCATACAGCAGCCATTAGTATCTCAGCAAATCTGTCCTATGTCAGTGCATTGCACACAGATGTAAACATGGGTAAAAGTAAGACCTCACTGAAAATGAGATACTGCATTTCAGCCAGGCTAAGCTGTATCAGTACATTGTAAAAATGGGTAAACTTAGGCCCCATTATTAGGCGGAGAGTAAGGGGGTCTGCCACATAATGGTTGCACGGGAGCCTCTTAGCCCTCATACGGGCAGGAGACAAGTGTTGGGCTCACTTCAAAGGTACGTTGGATCAGTCCATCTTCCAACAGTATAGGAAGCTCAGAAATGAGTGCAAAAAAGCCATCAGGGTGGCAAAAAGGGAATAGTGTAAATCCACCCTGCTTAGCTCTGCTAGGGACCCACAAAGGTTCCGGAGGAACATAAAAAATGCAGTCAGCGGCTCCTCCAACTCTGGGGTATCTGATATGTTCATTGGTGGGTCAAGTTGTAATGACCCACCTATGATTGCAAATGCTTTAATTCCCACTTTTCAGACTTGTCTGCGCTACCTCCCTTTTCCCTGCTGTGGAAAATATCAGTGGCCCCTTAGCGTCCGCTCTCAGGAAGTACACTCCTCTCACCCATTATTCTATGTCAGGGCTGTGTCTGTCATGGAGATGCACAGACTTCTCTCTGGTCTCTTCCCCACACTCCAGTGCTGGCCATGATAACATGGAGCCCAAGCTTCTGAAGCTGGGTGCCCCCCTCATTGCCATCCCAGTGGTACAGATCTTCAACCTGTCCCTTCAACCTGTCCCTTGCCACTGGTGTTATCCCTGACATTTGGAAAGTGGCGAGGATTGTCCCCATTCTGAAGCAGGGTAACCCTAAAGTCCTGGACAACTACTGTCCAATTGGCATCCTATCGGCTAATTGCAAACTCCTAGAGAAAGTTGTGGCTGAACAACTCACAGAGTACATTCAGGCCCATAAGTTGCTGTCCCCTGCAGCACAGCTATCAAAAATGATATGGTATATCCACGACCCTTGTCTCTATCTCAGCTAGCATCAGAAAGGCCATGGATCAGGGCAAACTCACTGGGGCCATTTTATTGACCTATCCAAGGCCTTCGACCTTGTGGACCATGCATTACTTTGCTCACAGATGCGGTCCCTTGGCTTGTCCCTCCTACCTTGAGTTGGCTTAGAAACTTCTTCCATGGCAGACAACAACAGACCAAATTCAACAAGGTCCTCTCTGACCCCACTCCGGTGACCTCTGGTGTCCCCCAAGGATCAGTTCTGGGGCCCCTTCTCTCTTTGTATTTGTTAACAACCTCCCTGCTGCTGCTTCCAACTGTAGCCCCACCCTTTATGCAGATTATCTAGTCATCCTTGCACATTCCCGGGACATTGGGGTTCTCAACCTTCAGCTGAGTGAGGACTTTAAGAATATTCAGTCCTGGGTAACATCTCACAGCTGATCCTCAACCTAAAAAACCCAGGCCATGCTTTTTGGGTCATTAGCCAAGATCAAGGCCTCCCCTGCCCCTCTGTGTGTCAGTGGTGTGGATAGTGCTCCCCTCCTAACCACGGTTTCTATAAAATACCTTGGGTGACACTTGACCCCCAACTCGACCTGGAGTGTCACATCCTAAATGTTTGCAGAGCTGTAAACCGGGTCTTGCCTACAGGGCAAAGAAAAGTATGACATCTGCTGCTCGCTTGGCGTTGGCCAGAGGTGTGCTGCTCCCTTCGCTTAGCTATGGCCTTCTCCTATTTGCTAGCACCGCCAAGGTCCACCTTGCTCGGTGGAACACAACCTACAACATCTGTCGCTTTGCGCTGGCAGCCCCACGCCTCACCCATCATTGTAAATTATATGACAAACTGGGCTGGCTTTCCCTAGCTAGTCACTTGAGCTTTGGGTTAGGCTGCTTCGTAGGAAAGGTGCTCAGAACCGGCACCCCTCCAGGGTTGGCGCAGATTCTCAAGCTTGCTGAATCCTCCTCCTACCCTCTCAGGTCTCATGGTCCTGGGGTGCTCAAAGTTCCTTATACTCATACTGAAATGGGGGATAGGGACTTTGCTATGTGTGCTCTGAGGCTATGGAACTCCCTTCCTGACCACATTCGTTCCTCCCCCTCCCACTCGAGCCTCCAGAATTCCCTGTGGGAGCACCTGAAACTGGCCTCTGTGTGTGAGTGTCCCAAGCCACCTTAACCAGGTCTCTAAATTGGTCTCACCCAACTCTGGGATACTCCTTGCAGGTTCTAATGATGCTGCCTACTGTCCTTGAACTCTGGGGTGCATGTGATTTGTTTATCTGCTCAGTAATTATTTGTTTCTGTGGCTCTGATGAAAGGGTCACTCACACACTGTAATTACTGCTATTGCTATTGAATGACTTAGCCTATTTTATTCTGTATGTATATATATATATATATTTTTCCTATTACTGCTTACTGTCTATGTTCACCTTGCTCTTCTGTTACTCTGTACATTGTCCCTCTTGTTGTTATGTACCCTGTTTAAACCTGTATTTATCATTGTACTCTCCCGGGTCGTACCTGAAAATAGGCATATAACTTTTCTAGTGTACCTACCTGGTCAACTAAAGCTAAACAAATAAAATTAGGACCCCCTGAAAATGAGATACTGCGTCTCAACAAACCTGAACTGTGTCAGTACTATGACAGAATGGATAAAAGTATGAGCCCACTGAATATGACCACCTGCATCTCAGCCAGGCTATCTTATGTCAGTACATTGTAACAGTGCTTAAGAGCACATAACACAGCCTTAACAGTTGTTATAGCAATATAATTACTGGTCATCAATTTTAACATTGGAATAAGCAGTTGATATTTCCTAACAACCAGTTGGTTGTTACGAGATTCATTGCCATGATTCTCCCAGGATGCCCTCGAGCATTCTTAGAATGTACATCAGCCGAGAGACAGCAAGTGAAAAACGCATCAGAATTTGAATAAAATCCACTCTTATTTGCCGAGCGCTGCATGTCTGTTCCAGGTCTTCTTGGTTCACAAATTAGTTCAATAAAGTGTTTCTCCCTTGGTTCTACAGTAACACGTGTAAAGTAATGAAAATAAAGTAAAAGAGTGTTTAGCCATAATTCTTTACTGAAAAACAAATCAGTAATGCGAACACAGTCCCTTTCCACGAAGCCCTGACATGTGGCGCGTACCTAGACGACCATCAACCGATGAAGAACCAAGAAGATCGTAAGGTGTTTTTAACATTTCAATGACTATAAAATCTACATTTTAGTGGACAGTTGTAGACAAGAAACTTTTTTTCCTCTGTACTCAGTTTTCTGTTCCCATAAATGTGTTCCCGACCCGTTGAATCCCGTTCTTTATATGTATGTGATCTCCACTGCATAAAAAATTAATGCCAAGCAATTATATAAAATAAATCATGAGGAGGTGGTTTTAACTTGAATTTAATGCAAACCCTTGTCGAGTGATGCATGAATAAACCCCTCGAGCTGCACTCTCGGGGTTTATGTAGCATCACTCAACTCGGGTGTGCATTAAATTCTCGTATCAACCACCTCCTCATACATTATTCTCTATATAATTACTGGTGAACCTGTTTATCAACCTGAATACAGGTATTGTCAAACGCCGTAATAACTTGAAAATGGGTTATTATGGCATTTTGCTTTAAAAATCTTTTCCTTTCCCTGGTGTTTCTTGTAACTCAGTGCTAGCGCGCCACCTTATTGGCTGTTACTTGGGCTGTGGGTGGCACGCACAACACGAGCAACATGGTGGCTCTATTTTTCCGGTACCGGAACACCCGCACTGACTATCTGCCAACAAATCAACACAAATGTAAAGTATTTTTAAACTATTGAATTAGTTAACCCTGCCTTCAGAGCAATGAAATAAAAATCTGGCTGATCCTGCAGTACTTGCGCTGGGGACTCGCGCACTAGTTCGGGCTTTAGCAACGGCAACTGACCGTGACTAACTGCTCTTGCGGTGCTGAAGTGAAAAGCACCAATAATTATAAAAGAATAAAATCTAGGCAGTTGTGTGTTCGCAATGTTTCCTTTCACACTCTCGGTTAGTGTTGAGCTCATAAACCTCTCGAGCTTCGCTCTCGAGGTTTATGGCTCATCACTCACCTGGGGTGTGTAAAAAAAAAAAAATATCATAACACACACCCGCCTAGCCATTATTCTCTATTTTACTGACAGGCATAATGAAGTTAGTTGTGTGCATGTATTGATTTGAGCATACAGGAAAATGTACCGGAGTTTTGTCCCAGTTTTACATGGAAAACGAGCTTGTCCTACAGGGAAATGCTTTGTTCAGTCTGGGAACACTGCAGTTGACACCCCTATGATTTCTTTGTAATCCCCTATGACGCCCCTTGCAACCTCTGAAACCCCCAAAACATTAGTTGCCTAGCACTTACCCTTCCTACAAATATAAAACCATACGAGTTCCAATACCACTAATTAGGTAGGTCCCTGAAAGGGTTAACGAAATCAACTCTTCAAAGAAAATACTGTAAATCATTGCTACACATGCACATATTGGAGAGATGGCCAAGGATGTAATTTGGAACTGCTCTGCACTTTGATGCTGTATCCTCTGCTGGAACTCAAACATGGGTAAAAGTAAGACCATCTGAAAATGAGATACTGCATCTTGGCCAGGCTAACCTGTATCAATACATTGTAGAGATGGGTAAAATGAGGGCCCCTCTGAAAATGAGAGCCTGTATCTCATCAGTGCTGTCCTGTGTCAGTACATTGCCAAAGTGGATAAAAGTTATGACCCCACAGAATACGTCATACTAGCTATCCGGCTGTGGCAGTATATTGCAGCAATGCTATAATACCATCAAGAGGTTCTGGAGATATCAGAACACTGGGAGCATAGCTTGAAAGATTCCAACAGTTCTACATGGAAAATACACAGAAAAGGAGCCTACCTTACAGGGAAGTGCTTTGTTCAGTCTGGGTGTACTGCAGTTGACACCACTATGATTCTTTGTAATTCCCTGGGATGCCCCTTGCACCCTCAGAAAATGCCTAACACATTAGCAGCCTAGCATTTATTTACCTTTCCTACAAGAATAAAACTGAGAGTTCCAATGCCATTAATTACATAGGCCCTGAAAAGGTTAATATAAATCAACTCTTCAATTCCTTTGGGTAAATATTGCAAAGATTGGTGTGAATGATGATGTATTAGGACTCATGTACATATATCTCATTCCTACTAGTTACCTTTCCCAGAGAAAGGGAGGACTGTGGGATTTTATTCCTATGAGCTTTTATTTAGATTCTTTAGACTGGTTCTGTACATGTTTGGTATACATTGACACTGTATTGAAATCTGTACGTATCAGGCTGATGGTCTCATTTTCTTGGGAGTCCTTGACATGTAGTTTTGTTTTTGTTTTTTCATTCGGCACTTATACTTACAATTGATATTATCATGTATTAAATGCTGTTACAACACTGAAGGCGTTAAAGTTTATGTAGTGCATTAACTAGCTGAGAGTATAGTTGAGAAAATGCCTCAAGCTAAGTTCTATATTATATTTTGTGTGAAACATTTGCTCGCTTTGAGTAAACTTCTTTAAACCCTCTGTATGCCATATGTGTTTGTGTGTATACATGTGTATGTGTGTATATGTTTGTGTGTGTATGTATATGTGTGTGTATGTGTATATGTCTGTGTGTGTATATGTTTGTGTGTGTGTGTGTATGTGTATGTGTCTGTGTGTGTATATGTTTGTGTGTGTATGTATGTGTGTATATGTTTGTGTGTGTATGTATATGTGTGTGTATGTGTATATGTCTGTGTGTGTATATGTTTGTGTGTATGTATATGTGTGTATGTGTATGTGTCTGTGTGTGTATATGTTTGTGTGTGTATGTATATGTGTGTGTATACATGTGTATGTGTGTATATGTTTGTGTGTGTATGTATATGTGTGTATGTATATGTCTGTGTGTGTATATGTTTGTGTGTGTATGTATATGTGTGTATGTGTATGTCTGTGTGTGTATATGTTTGTGTGTGTATGTATATGTGTGTATACATGTGTGTGTGTATGTTTGTGTGTATGTATGTGTGTGTGTGTATGTGTGTATGTATGTGTGTATGTGTATGTGTGTATGTGTGTGTGTGTGTAGTGTGTGTGTGTGTGTGTATGTGTGTGTGTGTGTGTATATGTGTGTGTATGTGTATGTCTGTGTATGTTTGTGTGTGTATGTATATGTTGTGTGTGTATATGTTTGTGTGTGTATGTATATGTGTGTGTATATGTATGTGTGTATATGTTTGTGTGTATGTATATGTGTGTGTATGTGTATATGTTTGTGTGTGTATGTATATGTGTGTGTATGTGTATGTGTATATGTCTGTGTGTATATGTTTGTGTGTGTGTGTATATGTCTGTGTGTGTATATGTTTGTGTGCGTATGTATATGTGTGTGTATACATGTATATGTGTGTGTATACATGTATATGTGTGTGTATGTGTATATGTCTGTGTGTGTATATGTTTGTGTGTGTATGTATATGTGTGTGTATACATGTGTATGTGTGTGTATATGTTTGTGTATGTATATGTGTGTGTATGTGTATGTGTATATGTCTGTGTGTGTATATGTTTGTGTGTGTATGTGTATGTGTATATGTCTGTGTGTGTATATGTTTGTGTGCGTATGTATATGTGTGTGTATACATGTATATGTGTGTGTATGTGTATATGTCTGTGTGTGTATATGTTTGTGTATGTATATGTGTGTGTATGTGTCTGTGTGTGTATATGTTTGTGTGTGTATGTATATGTGTGTGTATGTGTATATGTCTGTGTGTGTGTGTTCATACTACTAAGGTTGTAGAAAGAGCAAGAAGGCACATGCCCATGACACTCTTGTACTAAACCAAATAATAATATGAAAGATCAAATCCTGAATTTATTAATTTGTCTAATTTATATTTAAATATGTCCTTGGTTTTACCAATAACCACGTTAACAGGGAGTTTATTCCATGGATCCGCAGTTCTAAGTGTAAAAAAAAATACTGACGACTAGTGTAACCCCCAGGTGGCACTATTCCAAGGGCTACTACCCCTGCCTGTTTGGCTACTGACAGGTTGAGGGGCCTAGGTTCTATGACGGGTGCCTCCACCCAGAGGTCAGTGTTAGTAGTGGTTAAACTAGCTCGGGTACAGCCCTCTGGGATGCTGTGACCCCCCCTTTGTTCCCACTAGTGGCCCACACAGTACACCGGAGTTACCTTCCCAATACCCCACATATGCACACTTTTTACACAGAGATACCACTTACCCTCGAGCCTGATTCTGCAGCCCATCTTGGAGGACCCCCTGTAAAACAAGTTTAAACAACATACACAGCAATTTGCAATACTGTTCTAGATGCATTAACACCACAGCCAGTATATAGTATAACAACAACAAATCTGGTTTATTCAGGGGACAGTAATATGGGGGGTAATCAGGTTGATTAGTTTAGATAAGTTCGAATCACAGTACTGTGCACACATATTTAGGGTCCAAAATGTCATTCTCTAGGTACCCAGGATGGGGCTGGGCTAGCCAGGTCCGTTGCCTGGGGTCGGCCGGCTGGTGCAGCTGGATGGGGCCCTGTAGGAAGAAAATATATGCACAACACCCAGTTGTAATCCGGAGCCGGATGGCTCAGTCCGTGAAGAAATGAAACCGCAATAATCAGATGACACACTTGTAATTGAGAACAGGCTGCACGGGGATACCCTGATTTGAGCTCACAATACCCAAAGCTGAGAACTGGATGGTGAGTGTTCTTGCCGGACTGCCAGAAACAACAGGGCATGGAGACAAGGTCCTTGTGACTGGACCCAACTGCAGTTGAAAGCAAATGGATTTAGTCCGACACAAGCTGGGATTTGCTTCCAGCTTCAGCACACAGCTCACAGTATACAGAACATGAGATAGTGACCTCACAAGCACTATGCACATTCATATGTAACAGGAAAGCACTATACCAGGCAGTCTGCTCCCGATCCCAATCTCACTTACTGCAGAATACCCGAGCACACACAATAGCTTCAGTTCCCGACAGACCGACCGTGACTCAGCAATATCTCTAGTCTTCTACAGGGTGAGCCTGATTTCCACTCTTCAGACTTCCTTCTCCTCAGAACTCGGATTCAATCCGAACTATCGCTTACAACGGCTGCAGGCCGACTTCAAGGCCTCTCACGTGCTTCCCACGTGAACTGTACACCGCAGAAGCACAAAGCTCCTTCTCACTTCACTGTCACAATTGATCTACCCTTGCCAGCAACAGTTCAGGGCATTTCCTTTTGCTCCACACCAGTTCTGTTGGAGGATTCAGCTGTCAATCACTGCAGGACTCCCTCTGTTGGTGCAAAAAGGAGCCAAGGTCAAAACTATATTTCCCAGAGTCACTGCCCATACAGTACATAGGTGGCTGACTCAAAATTGATAGTCCAAGTTCTGATTCGTCTACAGTCTCCATTTTAAGGTCTCTCTATCATCCTGATTGGTCGAAGTCAGCAGTTCAGTACCAGAATGGAGAGCTAAGCAAAACAGTCCAGACTGCAAAGAAAAGCAGGTTAGACAAACTGCAATTTTATTAATGCTCTAAATGATTTCAGGAAAACAGTTACATCTTTCAGCTGGACTACCTCTGCGCTCTTAGCGACTGCAGAAATGGAGCGAGTTGACAGAAGCCTGGGTGGTATTCGGACATTGAAACACACAGTCCCCCCATTTCAAACCAATTAGCCTGTGAGCAGGCAGCTCTTAAAGAGACAGTACATGGAGGCTTAAATAGCACTTCACTCAGAACCACATTTAAGTGGCTTAGATGGCGAACACCTCCAGATCTGGAGCATTCAGGCTGCTCCTGGAAGACTTCTGGGAACCTCCATTTGTGGGGGTTACACTAGTATGTCTGAATGGCTTCCTAACTAATTGCAACGGATGACCCCTAACATTATAGATATATTCTTTAAATTGTAAATCTAACTCATAACGTAAGATAGGGTCCTGAATAATGTCGATAGGAATAATAAATCTGTGTGTGTGTGTGTGTATGTATATGTGTGTGTGTGTATATATGTATATGGTGTGTGTGTGTGTGTGTGTGTGTATGTATATGTGTGTATATATATATATATATATATATATTTCATGGCAAAAACTCTAATGCATCAGGTTGTTCTGCAGTGACAAAACCAAGGAAATTCAGTGTTAGGGTGAAGCCTCCCACCTCCAGCCTGCCCTCCAACCGGCATCGGGTGTGCATTGTATAGCCCTAACTCTCACCCCATCACATGTGTGAGCAAGCTGAGGTATAGGAGAATGGGAGAGAGTTAGACCGATGATGCAGTACGCACACCCTGATGCCGGTTTGGGGACGGGCTGGGTGGTGCAAGGAGGCTTTCAACCATAACCCCGAATTTCTTGCATTTGTCACTGTGGAACAACTCTAACTGATGCATTAAATGGATTTTTGCCATGAATTTCCTTCTTTTTGAGAATGAGGACTATAAATAGTGAATAGAATGTGGTGGTGGGAGCAGTGGCCCTTCGGCCCCTGCGCTCCCACCACGTGATGTCTTATGACATAGTAACGGTAACTGCAATGCAAACACAAGCGCGAACAGTTACGCACGTGGTGATGCAAACAAAAATGGTAACGCAAACGGAAATGGTAAAGCAAACGGCAGAAACGCGGCTAACCAAGCGCCAAAGTACAGTGACTGGAGGAGACCCAAGGCACGGAAATGGGTGTTAATGCGCACGGTCACGGTACGTTATTGTAAATTTAAATGTTAATTGTTACAGCAACAGTAATGCCAAAGGGAACAGAAACAGAAAGACAAATGCAAGTGCATACAGAAATGCAAAGAGTAACACTCACGGTATCGCAATTGCAAATGGTAACAGTAACAGCAAAAATAATGCCAAAGGAAATGGAAATGCAAGCGCGTATGGAAACGCAAAACGTAATGTGCACAGTCATAGTGCCACAATTGTAAATGCTGATGGTAATGGTAACAGCAACAATAATGACAAAGGAAACAGAAATGGAAACACAAGTGCATATGGAAATACAAACTGTAACACGCACGGTTATGGTAGCGCAATTGGAAACGCAAATGGTAATGGTAACAGCAACAATAATGCCAAAAGAAACAGAAATGCAAATGCAAGCGCATATGGAAATGCAAATTGTAACATGTACAGGCACAGGAACGCAATTGGAAATACAAATGGTAACGTTAACAACAACGATGACACAAAATGAAAGACAAACACAAATGGAAGGGCAGCCACAAATGCAAATGGTAATGAGCATGGTGACGCAAAGTGAAAGCATAAACAGAATCAGTGCTGTAGAACACAAATAGTAACAGTAATGCAAGCAAAGCACAAATGAAAAGCATAAGGGTAATGCACACTGTGGCGTACACTGGAACGGTAACGCAAACGGGTATGGAACCGCAAGCAGAAACAGTAAGGGTAACAGTAACATAAGCGCACACCCTGGTTTTCCCCAACAGCTGCATAGAGAAACACAGTGAGTACAAAGAATGTATGCATAATAATGGGGCTCAGAGCAGAAAATGAGGAGTTGGAATACGAAATTGTTTATATCTCAGGAACCGTACGACATAGAAAAAAATGCAAATTTTGTATGAATTATGACTTTCCTGGCTAGTTTTGTACTTTGCCTCATTTGTGGGGCTTAGCATTTTTCTGGCGAAAAGTCTGTATCTACTTTTCCATTCAGATCCCAGGCCATGAAGATCGGCAGATGCCATAATGTTATCCTATGAAAAAGGAAGTTCGAGTGCCGTAACTTTGCTGCCCTGTAATATTTTTTCACCAAGCCATGAAAAGGCACATCTCTAGGATGTTGGCTTTCTTCCCTCCAAATTTCAGCCCAAAAGACCAAACTCTTATTTTGCAGCAGGGTGGCAAAGAATTCCTTTCATGCGGTGGACAGCACAATGTTAGTCTGTGGGGAAAAAGTGCCAACTTTGGAGTGCCGTAACTTTGCATCCCTGTAATATTTTTTCACCAAACTACCAAAAGGCATATCTGTGAGATGTAGGCTTTTTTTTCCCCAGTTGTTTAACCAGGAGTGGCACACTAAGCTGAAAGCTTGTTTACAGATGCAACCTGGGAGCACAAGAAATTTAAGTGACTTGCACAGGGTCACACAGTATGCAAGTAGGGGCTGTGGGATTCAAACCCAGATCTCCAGATTTGCAGCTCAGAGCCTTAAACCACTGCACTCTACTGCCTCCAAAGGCTTTCTTCCCTCCAAATTTCAACCCAAAAGACCAAACCATTCTTTTGCAGCAGAGTGGCAAATAATTCCTGTCATTTTGGCCATAGTATTGAAAAGTAGTGTTGTGATTTGCCACTTCTTTTGCAAAATTTGCGACAGTGTACCATGAAGTAATCACCTTTGCAAGACTGCTTTTCCCAAAAATTTTAAAACATATTTTTGGGTGTTTCACCCAAAATAAAGACATGGCTAGCATCCTCAGGGCTCAACTAGGTAAGCACAAAATAATTATGTCCCTAGATGGTCCCAATTTTAAATGGCAAGCATTTCTGTGATCAGTAACTGAAAACAAAATGGCAGATTTGCTACACTACTAGGGCCATTTGCAACACTAAAATGTGCATTGCGACATTTATCGAACTTTTGTAACTTTATTAACTTTTCCATTGACTATAATGGGGAACTTGTTTTTTGAATAACTTTTTAACGTTCAATATTTTATCAAATCTTCGAAGCACATCGGAGATGCACATTCCCTGAAGTTTTGGACCAGTCATGTAAACCACGCAACCCTAGGCGCAAGCAAAGAATGCACAAAAAGGTAATTGTATGCCACAATGTCACTTTAATAACTCTGCAGCCGTAGTATCTGACCAAGTATGACAGTTGGCAGATCCCAAGATCTGTGATTATGCCCAGTGCCTGCCAAACTTCAGGCAAATCATTGAATGGTGGCAAAGTTATTAAAGGTGCAAAGTTTCACCCCGCCCAACCTTAAATGGGTTCCAACTTTAACTATAGTAACGCAGTGCTGCCATAATATATATATATATATATATATATATATAATGGCAAGGAAAAATCTAGAACTCTCATTGGCCAAGAGACATCAGCTGACTGTACATTAAATCTCTATACATGCACAGACATCCTGGTCCTAAACCACATCACACAATAAGCAAATCAGTTCTTCTAGAACCAGAACTATCTTCTATCAGTCCCCCTGCAACCAGAACTGATCTTCCATCACAAACATGGCTGCTACCTTTACACTGTAAAAACCTTCAAGTGGGCACTAAAAATAAAACTACCTTAAATAAAAAAAATAAAACAAAGTAATTAAATGTTGTTTACCTGATCACACTTTCCTTACACATAAACAAATTAAAACATTAACTATTGTTATAGTTTTCATTACAACTGTTTCTTTACTGACAGTGAAAATCCCTCTTCTGTCGTTACCTGCTCATCAGGAAAATCTCTTGTGCTTGTCTGACAGTGAGATAATCGAGTATCTGGCTCTAAAACAGGTCTTTGTTGTCTGTGTATACAGTATGTTAGGAGAGTAACATTCTACTGGTGGAACTGAGCAGAATTTTGAATCCTTGTATTCCATGGTAAACATTCCATGTAATGTATGGGGAGCCCTTATTATTAACTGTAATAAAATGGTAAGAAAACATATAGAAATCTCATTGGCCAAGAGACATCAGCTGACTGTACATTAAATCTCTATATATGCACAGTCATCCTGGTCCTAAACCACATCATACAATGAGCAAATCAGTCCTCATACAACCAGAACTATCTTCCATCAGTCCCCCTTCAACCAGAACTAATCTTCCATTATAAACATGGCTGCTAACTTTACACTGTAAACAAAACTTCATCTGGGCCCTAAAAATAAAACTACCTTAAATAAAAAAATTAAATAAATTCATTAAATGTTGTTTTCCTGATCATCACACTCCCCTTACACACACAAACAAATTAGAAACATTAAGTGTTGTTTATAGTTTTCATTACAACTGTTTGTTTACGAACAGTGAAAAATCTCCCTTCTGTCTTTACCTGCTCATCAGTGAAATCTCTCATGCTTGCCCTGACAGTATAATTGAGTGTCTGGCTCTAAAGCAGGCCTTTGTTGTCTGTGTGTACAGAATGTCAGGAGAGTAACATTCTACAAGTGGAACAGAGCAGAATTTTGAATCTCTCTATTCCATGGTAAACATTCCATGGTAAACATTCTATGTCTTGAATGTGGGGAAAAACAGAAAACAAAAAAACAGGATGAAGAAAGTAGGCAATACAGTAATACTTTATAAACAAAAAGAAAAGGTGGGAAAACACAGTTAAATAGGCAGAGGCAGACCCAAAGTGCCCAAATACATTGCTGGTGTAACCCCCTTGCAAATGGGGGTTCCTAAAAGCTTTCCCGGAGCTCATTTCCATGCTCCATGCCTGGTTGGCAATTGGCATAGAGCCGTTTAAGTGGGTAGCCAGTGAGTGCTTTTAAAGCCCCGTATGCTGTCTCTTTAAGGGCTGCCTGTTGCAGTCATAATTAACTGAAATGGGAGGGGGGCTCTGTGGTTGTATGCCCGAGTCCCGCCCGGGGCGCTGAAAAATAGCTCCTTCTGCCATCACTAGTGGTGCAGGGGAGCTCTGCTGAGGATGTAATTGTTTGCTGAAATAACGTAAAATAATAATGATAATGAAGTTGTTCTAACCTGCCTTCCTTTGCAGTAAAGACTGTTTCGATTGTCTCTCCATTTTGGTCCAGAACTGTTGAATTGGACCAATCAGTACCTCGACTCTGGAAGAGCTGTCTGGCCAATGGAGGAACTGCTTGTAGTTGGGAAAGGCATTGTGGGCTATGGCACTTTTTCACACCATTGAGGGGCAAAACATTGATTGACTGACAGGTATGCCAGCCAATGGAATCAGGTAGCGCCCGAATTGTAAGGAGAGCCTCATGTTGAGAAGGGGCAGATGTGTAGTGGCTGAGGAGAAGTAAGGAGCTGTGTGCTTCTGCGCTGGTGGAGTGTTCGCGCGGGAAGCGCATGAAGGCCTGAGGCGGTCGTTGGTTGCCGTGGAGTGAGATGGATTAAATCCGTTGCATGCGGTCAGAGGAGGCTGGTGCCAGCCCAGCTACCCACCAGGCTTGACCTGTTTGGAGGATTGGAGAATCTGCTGAATCGCGCTCTGTCCTCGGGAAAGTGAAACTGCCATTGCAGCACCTTAGCCGGCTGAGAGTTGGTGTTTCCTGGAGGCTGCGGCCTGGGTGGTACCCTCTGGAGTTGCCATATAAATGTGTGAGGAGGCTGGTGAAACTCAGGCTTAGCCCTGTCAGTGATGCAGAAACCGTTGCTTTCTGGAGTCATGAGTACTGAACCAGGGTAGCTCCCTGCTAAGTTGCAACAGTGGTCTCAAGTTGTTTATTCTACTGCTGGCTGCCTAACTAAATCTTCTTTTCATCCTGACTTTTCTCAGTGTTGTCAAGGCTATCCGGTCAGGGCCTCAACCAGCTGCCACGGTGGACTAGCCGTTAGGGCTTGGGTACCCAGGGACAGTAAATATTAGGGTCTGGCCTGTGCACAGAGCCCTAGGTAAATAGGTATAGTGATAAGCCAATTAACTGGATTCCCCCCTTGCCATGGTTACTTCCCCCTTGAATAAATCAGATTGTGTGTTCTGCATCTATACCCTGGCTACTGTGTACATTGCTAGTGAACTGCTGTATAGTGACTGTAATAACCTGTACCTTGCTTTACAGGAGGGTCCCCGAAGTGAGTTGAGCGGTATCAGCTGGGGGGTGAGTGAACTGGGGAAACGCACTGTGGGTATCCTGAGTGAGCCACTAGCGGGATGAAAAGGGGGTTGCAGTAACCCAGAGGGCTGTGACCGAGGCAATCTCGACAGTATTAACCCTGACCTCTGGGTGGAGGCACCCATCAATGGATCTGGGCCCCTTACCCTGTCTCAGGGGAGGCAGACGGGGGTAGTACCCCTAAGGATAGCGCTCCTGGGGGTTACACTAATATTAATAAAAGCAATCCATAGAGGTAATTGGCCGGTGACATGGGCTATCAGCTAACTCAAACATACAATGCGAGTGCAGAGAGGCATTAAAAAAAGGCCGATCGCTTCCCGTGATGGAAGTGCAGTGCATGATGGTAGAAAACAAAAGTTAAAGAAGTAGACCGCTACGATCATGGAGAGAATTTAATATTAAAGGAGGCAGCATACTATAGAGGTTGAATGGTCTATGCTGCAATTCTGGAGACCTGGATTTGAATTTCACATTTGCTGATGGGGTCCCAATCTCCCATCAGTTTCACTGCTCCCCCAAGCTGCCAGATGCCACGCTGGGAGCCCACCCCAGCATGGCAAAAGCTTAATTTGCCGAAGGGGGTGCCTAATCCCCCGTCGGCTTCACTGCCCCCGCAAGCCACGCTGGGAGCCCACCCCAGCATGGCAAAAGTCCCTTGTGTGTAAATAAATAAAAAAAAAAAAACTGAAACAAAAAAAAACCTTCCTTCGTTGATTCTTTTGCCACCCACCCTCCCTCTGCGTACCCACCTCCCTCCCACATCCCCACCTCACCTCCAGAGCCCAGCGCGATGATCTTCGGTGGACCGGGAACACGTCTGCACTCTGCAAAGCCAACCGCGAACTGAAGAAATGCCGGTAAGCTGTATAATGGCATAAATGGATTTTTTTCAACTTTAGTGCATATCTCAGCCATTTCTGGGAATTTTTTCACCAAATTATCAACATGGGTTTTGAGGCCCCACCTCATGAACTGTACCACTGTTATTTCATTAATCTGTTCGAAGGTGGTTCCACAGTTACTGTGTGGAACCACCTTTCGAAGATGTCTGAAATGACAATTCTGATTCATGAGGTAAACTCCCAAAACCACGATGTTGAAATTTAATGAAAATATTCCCAAAAGCTTATTTCTGGCGTGCGTTGCGCAGTTCCTCGCATGCTCGTAACTCAGAGCATTTTTATATTTTCACACAGATTTTCAGTATTGCCATTTACCACACCTCCTTATGAACAGTACAACTGTAATTTTTTCCCATCTCACGAAATGTGTTTTCCTTACATGTAGTGCACAATGGTGTGTCGATGTACAAAATCAATGTTCTGGACAGAGTAATACAATCACAGTGACACTGTTCATGAGCAGTGGTCTTAAACTGGCTATGTTGAAAATTTGGGGAAAATATTCCCCAAAACGACTGTTTTATGGCGTCGTTAGCGCGAGTTCCCGCATGCTCATAACTCGAGCATTTTTAATATTTTCACTCCAGATTTTCAGTATTGCCATTTTACCACACCTCCTTATGAACAGTACAACTGTCATTTTTCACATCTCATCCAAAATGTGTTTTCGTACATGTAGTGCACAATGGCGCGGTCGGTGTGCGAGATCGATGTTCGGGACAGATTAAGAAAATCACAGTGAAGTAAAGTGCAATTCATAAACTACAACAAGTAGACTGTTGTTTGCTAATGTTGTTAGTAATTGCTATTTTTTCCCATTCAGAAAAGTTTAGCAAGGGACTATTTTATCTCAATGTTTCAATTAATTCTCTATTCTGTATTTAAATAAATGTTACAAAGTTTTCAAAATATAAACACCTTGTCATTTTCTTTGTTTCCATAGTTATTTCCCATTTTATAAGTGAAATAAGACCCTCCAGGGTGGTGGTTGTTATGTGATAACCGCACACCTAGGTGTGGAAGGACACTTGGCCTTCGGCCTCGTGCCTCACCACACACCTAGGTGTGCGGTTATCACATATTATACAATGTGGTAACTCCAATGTCCCAAATCCTGCTTCCTGATTGGTTGGCTGGCACAATTACCAAGGTGATAAATCCTCCAGTGTACCCACTGGAAAAAGTGCCAGCCAACCTTATATCATGCTAATCCGGTCGCTTTCACTTCAAATGAAACTGCAGTGATTTGTCTTGTTGCCGCTTCGCTAAAACACCGTGGTAAACTGTTTACAAAATGACATCATCTTTCGAAGTGTAGGGACCTCAGTGAGTTAGAAAATGCTTAAAAAACATTAAAGAAACAACATTTGCCATTGTATAATATAAATTTATCCCTCCAGGTTGTGGGTACACTGGAGGACTTAACCGATTGGTGTGGTTCGGTCACTCGGCTGCGCTTCGTGACCGAATCACACCAGCCGTGGTAAATCCTCCAGTGTACCCACTCCCTGGAGGGATAAATTGCTTAAACAACCACCACCCTGTCATGTCTTATTTCTTACTCATTGAATTACTTTGCAGAACATTGATTGTTGTGAGCATTCCATTTTGCTACACCATTGATATGGCATACTCAAGAAGGGTTAACAACAGAGAGATGTCATAACAAGGTTGTAATCTGCTTGATTTGTAAGCAATAAGACACGACAGGGTGGTGACTGTTATGAGATAACCGCACACCTAGGGTGCGTGGTGAGACGCAGGTCGAATGCCGAGTGTCCTTCCACACCTAGGTGTGCAGTTATCACATAACAACCACCACCCTGGAGGGTCTTATTGAACTTATAAAATGGGAAATAACTATGGAAACAAAGAAAATGACAAAGTGTTTATATTTTGAAAACTTTGTAACATTTATTTAAATACAGAATAGAGAATTAATTGAAACATTGAGATAAAATAGTCCCTTGGTAAACTTTTTTGAATGGTAAAAAATAGCAATTGCTAACAACATTAGCAAACAGTCTACTTGTTGTAGCTTATGAATTGCACTTTACTTCACTGTGATTTTCTTAATCTGTCCCGAACATCGATCTCACACACCGACCTCGCCATTGTGCGCTACATGTGCGAAAACACATTTTGGGTGAGATGTGAAAAATTGCAGTTGTACTGTTCATAAGGAGGTGTGGTAAAATGGCAATACCAAAAATCTGGAGTGAAAATATTAAAAATGCTCGAAGTTACTACTGTGCGTAGAAACTGCGCAACGCACGCTCATAAAACAGTTGTTTTGGGGAATATTTTCCCCAAGTTTTCAACATAACCAGTTTAAGACCACTGCTCATGAACAGTGTCACTGTGATTTTATTAATCTGTCCGAAACATTGATTTTGCACACCGACCACGTCATAGTGCGCTACATGTGCGAAAACATATTTCTGGTGAGATGTGAAAAATGACAGTTGTACTGTTCATAAGAAGGTGTGGTATAATGGCAATACAGAAACTCTGGAGTGAAAATATTAAAAATGCTCAAAGTTACGAGCGTGCATAGGAAATGCGCAATGCACGCTTGTAAAACAGTCGTTTTGGAGAATATTTTCAGCATAGGGTTTTTGGGAGCCTACCTCACTAACTGTGACACTGTCATTTTGTTAATCATTCCGGAAAGGTGGTTCCACACAGTGACTGCGGAACCACCTTTCCGGACCAATTAATGAATTAACAGTGGTTCAGTTCATGAGGTGGGGCCCCAAAAACCCCATGTTGAAAGTTTGGTGAAAAAATTCCCAGAAATGGCTGAGATATGCACTAAAGTTGAAAAAAATCAATTTATGCCATTATACAGCTTACCGGCATTTCTTCAGTTCGTGGTTGGCTTTGAAGAGTGTAGACGTGTTCCTGGTCCACCGAAGATCATCATGCTGGGCTCGGAGGTAAGTATGGGTTGAGGTGGGTGTGGGGAGGTGGGTACACAGAGGGTGGGTGCGGTTGGGGAGGGGGCAAAAGAATCAAAGAGGAAGGTTTTTGTTTCAGGTTTTTTGATTTATTTACACACAAGGACTTTTGCCAGCTGGGGTAGGCTCACGTGGCTTAGGGGGCAGTGAAGCCGACGGTGGATTGGGCACCCCTGTCAGCTAAAGAAAGTTTTTGCCATTCTGGGGTGGGCCCCAGTGGTATATGAACATTTTTGGGTAGTGGCTGATTTCGGGGATTGGGCACCCCATCGGGCAACAAAGCTTTTGCCACACTGGGGTGGGCCTCAGTGTAGCACCAGGCAGCTTGGGGACAGTGAAGTCGGACGGGGATTGGGCACCTGCCGGCTTAAGAGTTTTGCCACGCTGGGTGGGCTCCGGCGGCATACTAACAATTTTAGGGGGCAGTGAAACTGATGAGGATTGAGACCCCCATCGGCAAATGTGAAATTCAAACCCAGGTCTCCAGAATTGCAGCATAGACCATTCAACCTCTATAGTATGCTGCCTCATTTAATATTAAATTCCCTCCATGATCGTAGCAGTCGCTACTTCTTTAACTTTTTGGTGCCTACCATCATGCACTGCGCACTTCCATCTCGGGAAGTGATCGCCCTTTTTTTTTTAATGCCTCTCTGCACTCACATTGTATGTTTGAGTTAACTGATAGCCCATGTCACCAGCTGATTACCTCTATGGATTGCTTTTATTAATATTAGCAATGTATTTGGGCACTTTGGGTCTGCCTCTGCCTATTTAACTGTGTTTTCCCACCTTTTCATTTTGTTTATAAAGTATTACTGTATTGCCTACTTTCTTCATCCTGTTTTTTTTGTTTTCTGTTTTTCCCCACATTCAAGACATAGAGGGCCAGATATTCAAAACTTTGCCCCGGGGCTAAATTAGCACTACCCGGCAGGCAAACTTAGCTCGGAGCACAAAACAAAGCCATATTCAAAAAGAATAGCCCGGGGCAAACAGCTTCTGAATATAGCATGGGAATGAGGCTGGGCAAACTGGGCTGGGAGTGCAGGGCAAACTGAGCCCTGGTATAAGACAGCTCTGAATATGGCAACCAGGAAGTGCAAACCACAACAGTAACACAGTGCACAGCGATGTGAAGGTAGGTAGAGATAAACTATGTGGCCAATGTGTGTGCCAGCAAATGCATGGACCCAGTACAGCTGCAGGGCAGCATATGTGAAAGTACAGTGTGCAAAACTGTAAAATATTCCCCGAACTGTTAGCGCAGAGCTAACACATTTGCGCAGGTTTAGCGCAGGGCTAAACCATTAGCCCGGTGCAAACACATTTGCCCGGAGCTAAACTTTGCCATATTCAAAAGTGACATGCAAATGAGCCTACTTAGGTAGTCTGTGAGCAAACATCCAGATTAGCATCTCATTATGCCCTGATTTGCATGCAGTTTGCACCTGGCTAACTGTTTAGCCCTGCGCTAAACCCGCACAAACGTGTTAGCACTGCGCAAACAGCTTGGGGAATATTATACAGTTCTGAACACTACTCACATATGCTGCTGCCTGCAGCTGTACTGGGACAACACAGCATAGGTACAGATGGTGGTGGTGCTGCATGCAACTGTCACATTGTAGGTCATGCTACAGTGCACAGCAGAAACTACAGTAGCAAGGGGGCCAGTAGTGTGTGGACACAGCAATGCCTATGGTGTGTAGGGCAGTGATGATGACTGCACTATACACAGTGAGAGGCCCAACCTGCAGGTGTTTACTGACAGTGGACATTACTGTTACGCTGTTGTGTGACCCACAGATGCTGCACCTGTGGCATGGGATGCTCACAGTGACATGTACATTTCTGGCTTTGTGTGCTATGGCAGTTGTACAGCTGTGCGGTATGTGGCCAGGGGCATATATTATCCAAAAGGCACATTGGTGTTGGGGTATTCCCAATACTGGCCCATGTGCACTGTATGATGTGTCCCAGCCTTGTGGCCACACCTGGTCTGTAGTACAGCCTCGCACCCATACATGCTCCCCTCAACATCCTTCATGCCCACAGTGCTGCATGTGTGTGCTGGCATCTGTTGGTGTCCACAGAAGTGTGGTCCGCAGGTGTGTGCTGTATGGCCACACTGCAATGCTGTCCACTGGTGGCAGGGTCACCACTTGCTGCCTGGCATGGCTGTGACTGGTGGCAGATGATGGCATCATTGTGATGCCATCAGTTAGCTGCATGCTTCCTCTATGTTTGGCTTTATCTATGTGTCATATTTATTTGCTAGGGTCACGCAAAACCCGTGCAAACACTGTGCAAAGCCATAGTGTCATACAAAGGTGATTGCCCAGGGTTAAGACAAGCTTTTCCTGGACGGTAATGTACACCACGCTAAGTGTCATGCTAAGTCTTGCAAAACCACTTAGCGCGGTGCTAGTCGCTGAATATAGCATTGCGCCTGTATTAATAATAATAATAATAAAAGGTTATTTATTTAGCGCCTTTCAAATACCAAGGTGCTGTACAAATGAATCATAAAATCAAAATATACATATAAAATCAACGATTCATAACAGCATCAGTCCACAAAAGCCTTGTTCCACAAAAAAGTCTTAAAATCCCACTTAAAGGTATTCATGTCAGTTTGCTCCTTGCATACATTATAATTTTGCCCAGCGCTAATGCAGTTTGCCCGCGTTATTTGGCCTTTTGAATATAGCAGACCCACGCTAATCCCGTGCTAAACCTGCGCAAACGGTTTTTGCCCGGCGCAAACTTTTGAATATCTGGCCCAGAATGTTTATCATGGAATGTTTACCATGGAATACAGAGATTCAAAATTCTGCTCTGTTCCACTTGTAGAATGTTACTCTCCTGACATTCTGTACACACAGACAACAAAGGCCTATTTTAGAGCCAGAGACTCAATTATAATACTGTCAGGGCAAGCACGAGAGATTTCACTGATGAGCAGGTAAAGACAGAAGGGGGTTTTTCACTGTTAGTAAACAAACAGTTGTAATGAAAACTATAAATAACACTTAATGTTTCTAATTTGTTTATGTGTGTAAGCGGAGTGTGATGATCAGGAAAACAACATTTAATGAATTTATTTTATTTTTTTATTTAAGGTAGATTTATTTTTAGGGTCCAGCTGAAGTTTTTTTTTTACAGTGTAAGGGTAGCAGCCATGTTTATTATGGAAGATTAGTTCTGGTTGAAGGGGGACTGATAGAATATAGTTCTGGTTGTATGAGGACTGATTTGCTCATTGTGTGATGTGGTTTAGGACCAGGATGACTGTGCATATATAGAGATTTAATGTACAGTCAGCTGATGTCTCTTGGCCAATGAGATTTCTAGACATTTTCTTACCATTTTATAAATAAGCAATAAGACAAGACAGGGTGGTGGTTGTTATGTGATAACCACACACCTAGTTGCGTGGTGAGGCACGAGGGCGAAGGCCCTGGAGTGTCTTATTGCACTTATAAAATGGGAAATAACCATGGAAATAAAGAAAATGACAAGGTGTTTATATTTTGAAAACTTCGTAATATTTATTTAAATACAGAATATAGAATTAATTGAAACATTGATATAAAATAGTCCCTGGGTAAACTTTTTTGCATGGTAAAAAATAGCAATTGCTAACAACATTAGCAAACAGTCTACTTGTTGTAGTTTATGAATTGCACTTTACTTTACTGTGATTTTCTTAATCTGTCCAGAACATCGATCTCGCACACCGAGCGTGCCATTGTATGCTACATGTGTGAAAACACATTTTGGGTGAGATGTGAAAAATGACAGTTGTACTGTTCATAAGGAGGTGTGGTAAAATGGCAATACTGAAAATCTGGAGTGAAAATATTAAAAATGCTCGAAGTTACAAGCATGTGTAGGAACTGCGCAACGCACGCTTGTAAAACAGTCGTTTTGGGGAATATTTTCACCAAATTTTCAACATAGGGTTTTTGGGAGACTGTGACACTGTCATTTCATTAATCATTCTGGAAAGGTGGTTCCGCGCAGTGACTGCAGAACCACCTTTCGGGACTGATTAACGAAATAACAGTGATACAGTTCATGAGGTGGGGCTCCAAAAACCCCATGTTGAAAATTTGGTGAAAAAATTCCCAGAAATGACTGAGATATGCACTAAAGTTGAAAAATCCATTTATGCCATTATACAGCTTACTGGCATTTCTTCAGTTTGCAGTTGGCTTTGAAGAGTGCAGACATGTTCCCTAGCTTATCAAGGTTGTTGTGCTCGGATCCGGAGGTGAGTGGTACATGAGGGTGGGTGTGGGTTGGGGAGGATGGCAAAGAATCAGCGTGGGGAGGTTTTTTGTTTCAGGTTTTTTATTTATTTACACACGGGGACTTTTGCCACGCTGGGGTGGGCTCCAGCGTGGCTTAGAGGCAAGTGAAACCGGCGGGGATTGGGCACCCCATCCGACAAGCTTTTGCCATGCTGGGGTGGGCTCCAGAGTGGCATATGAACATTTTGGGGGCAGTGTCGACGGGGATTGGGCACCCTTCGGCAAATGAAGCTTTTGCCATGCTGGGGTGGGCTCCCAGTGTGACACCAGGCAGCTTGGGGGCAGTGAAGCCGATGGGGATTGGGCACCCTTTGGCTAAGGAGTTTTTGCCACGCTTGGGTGGGCTCCTCAGCATGGTATACATTTTTGGGTAGGAAACTGATGGGGATTGGGACCCCATCAGCAAATGTGACATTCAAATCCAGGTCTCCAGAATTGCAGCATAGACCATTCAACCTCTATAGTATGCTGCCTCCTTTAATATTAAATTCTCTCCATGATCGTAGCGGTCGCTACTTCTTTAACTTTTTGGTGCCTACCATCATGCACCACGCACTTCCATCACGGGAAGCGATTGGCCTTTTTTTTTTTAATGCCTCTCTGCACTCGCATTGTATGTTTGAGTTAACTGATAGCCCGTGTCACCAGCCAATTACCTCTATGGATTGCTTTTATTAATATTAGCAATGTATTTTGGGCACTTTGGCTCTGCCTCTGCCTATTTAACTGTGTTTTCCCACCTTTTCTTTTTGTTTATAAAGTATTACTGTATTGCCTACTTTCTTCATCCTGTTTTTTTGTTTTCTATTTTTCCCCACATTCAAGACATAGAATGTTTATCATGGAATGTTTACCATGGAATAGAGATACTCAAAATTCTGCTCTGTTTTACTTGTAAAATGTTACTCTCCTGACATTCTGTACACACAGACAACAAAGGCCTGTTTTAGAGCCAGAGACGCAATTATAATACTGTCAGGGCAAGCACGAGAGATTTCACTGATGAGCAGGTAAAGACAGAAGGGGGTTTTTCACTGTCAGTAAGCAAACAGTTGTAATGAAAACTATAAACAATACTTAATGTTTCTAATTTGTTTATAATGTATAGTGGAGTGTTGTTCTGTATAGAATTTCAACCCTTTCAAAATGCTGTTCTACCACAGTTCCAACGTCATGGAATGCTATAGTGTATGGTGGAACGCTGTTCCGCATGGAAATCCATGCCTGGAACAGCGTTGTTGTCCTTCACTTGGTGCGTCATGATCTTGTTACTGCACCCAGTCGTCACGGTGCAGCACAACAAGATCGAAATGACATTCAAGGCATGCGCGCAATAGAGCCGGGCGCGCCAAGACGGGTAACACGGAAGCGTGCACTTTGGGCGGCAGACACAGAAGTAAGCTCCCCGAGTGTTCATTTAGTGGTATTTATGGTTGCCTATACACTATAAAGATTGTATGAGCAACCATACCTAAACAAGAGCAGTTTGCGATCTTGAGGTTTCCGTGGTAACGGACCTCTGTTCTGCTCTCGAGGTCTCCAGGTTACCACGAAACCTCCTCGATCGCACTGGCTTTGTTGTATGCTTATGCATACACAATCCTCTATATGTGTGTAAGGGGAGTGTGATGATCAGGAAAACAACATTTAATGAATTTATTTTATTTTTTTATTTAAGGTAGTTTTGTTTTTAGGGCCCAGCTGAAGTTGTTTTTACAGTGTAAAGGTAGCAGCCATGTTTATAATGGAAGATTAGTTCTGGTTGAAGGGGGACTGATGGAAGATAGTTTTGGTTGTATGAGGACTGATTTGCTCATTGTGTGATGTGGTTTAGGACCAGGATGACTGTGCATATATAGAGATTTAATGTACAGTCAGCTTATGTCTCTTGGCCAATGAGATTTCTAGATGTTTTCTTACCATTTTATAAAGTGTGGGTTTTCACTGCTATGTAGATGATATCCAACTGTATTTGCCCCTGGAATACACAATGCCGTGGATGTACTTAACAACTGCCTTTCTGAGATCGCCGACTGGATGTCCTCCAACTGGTTGTGGCTGAACCCGGACAAGACAGAGGTTGTGGTTGTTGAACTTGGTCATGGGCATGATGGGAGTGCTTCCAGCACAGTTACTGGTTTGTTTCTGGGATCTGTGCCAATGAGTGCCTCTCCTAGGGTATGAGATCTTGGAGTGTTTCTGGATGATGGTTTGATATTTGAGTCTCCAGTGTTTGTCATTGTCCAGTGGTTTTACCACTTACAGAATATCACCAGGATCAAGTCCCTAGTTCCGCCTGAAGACCTGCAAACACTGGTCCATGCTTTTGGGACCTCCTGACTGGATTACTGTAATGCTCCCTACTTCCTAATCTCTGGAGGGCCCCTCCGACGGCTGCAGTTAGTGCAGAACACAGTAACCAGGTTACTGACTGACCTTCCCAGATTCAGTTATGTGACCCCGGTCTTGCAGGCTTTGAACTGGCTGCCAGTCAGATGGAGGATTCTCTTCAAGGTGGGCTTGCTCACCTATAAGGCCCTACATAGTCTCAGCTTAACTCATCTTTATTTTAAAAAGCACAAATCAAAATATCTAAGCGCTTGTACAAAAGATTAAAATACAGCAAAATAAATACTTACTAAAATATAAAACAGAATTACACCATATAAATAATCATCAGGAATCCAGAAAGGCGAGACCAAACAGGCATGTTTTTAAGGCCGACTTGAAACTCTCCACGATCAGTCACTCCCTTACCGAACAAGGTAGAGAATTCCACAGGGTTGGGGCCATAAATAAAAAAGCCCTAGCACCAGATGTCTTCAAACTGACCCTGGGAATCTCTAGCAAGCCCTTGTTGGTGGAACAAAGTGGGTGGAGGGAGCAGTAAGGATGCAGGAGCTCTTGCAGGTAGCGTGGAACTTGTCCATGTAGAGCATTGTAGGTCAGCAGACCAAACTTGAAGGTGATTTGCCATCTATCCGGCAGCCAGTGCAGGCCGTGGAGCACAGATGTGATATGACATGATCATGATAAGCCAGTCAACAACCTGGCCGCTGCATTCTGCACCAGCTGCAGGCAGTGAATCTCAACCCCCGGAAGCCCTAGGTATATGGAGTTGCAGTAATCAAGGCATGAAGTCAAAAATGCATGGACGAAGTTTGGAAGGTCGTCGGGTAGAACCAAGTGCTTTATCTGAGCGATATTCTTCAGATGGTAAAAAGAAGATTTGATGATGACCGACACCTGCAATTTAAGCGTCAGCTCTTCATCAAAAATTACGCCCAGATTACGCACCCGGTCTGAGGTCAACAGCTGACTGCCCCAAGCCAAAGCCCAGAGGCCAACCAGCCAGTTGTCCCTCAACTCGACAGCTAAGATCCACAACTAACACCTCAGTCTTGTCTGGGTACAGCTTCAACCAGTTGGCACTCATCCAGTCCTGGATCTCAGCGAGCACTTGTTACATCGGAGACCGCATCATCCTGCCGGGTACAAGAACATGTGGAGCTGAGTGTCATCTGCATAGCAGTGAAAAACTCAGCCCATACCACCTCACAATGTCCCCTAACGGCAGCATGTACAATGCAAACAACATGGGAGACAACAAGGGAGCCCTGAGGAACCCCACAGGGCAGAGACTGGGTCAGAGGAATAAACTCCCAACACCACTGTCGGAAACCTGCCCATGAGGTACGATTAAAACCATCTGAGGGCCATAACCAACTGTTCAGACAGTCCACAGATGAACCTCAGGTGCTCCAGATGCACACCATGGTCTACGGTGTCAAATGCTGCAGAGAGATCAAGGAGTACCAAAATGGAACGGGTCCTCTGATCTCTCGATATCAGGAGATCATTTAGTACCTGGACAAGTGCTGTCTTGGTACTATGCCTCTTCTTAAATTCAACTGGAGAGGATCGTAGACCTTGTAGATGATAAGATTATCCTCCAGCTGCAGTGCGACTGCCTTCTCAATAACCTTCCCTACAAATGGAATGTTGGAGACCGGCCTGTAGTTGGCAAGACAGTCGGGGACCAAAGAAGATTTCTTAAGGAGGAGTGTAACCACCAGCTCCTTCAGGGTGTCCAGAAACACTCCTGTCTCTTAAGAACACCTGACTGTCTCTTCAAGGACTGGGCTGATGACCTCAGCACATCCCATCAAGAGGCATATTGGACCCGGATCCAAACTACAGTAGGTCGGCCGCAAATTCTGGATGATCCTCATGACATCCATGATTGCCAATCAAAATCTGACCAGACAGGGGTGTGGTTTGGATGCCGGAGAGTATGGCCACATAATACTGCAGTGCAAGCCCCAGCTTAGCCATTTTGGGACCATTAGTTGCACTAAGTGTTGACTTTAGTGAAAAATACCGCATTGCATTTCCGTAGCCACCTATTTTGGTCCAGTGAGGTAGTCACAGCATTTGAAGCGTGGCATCGGTGTAAATTGGGGGCAGTAGATGGGATTCATCTGGGGCTACATAGGCTGCGGGCTCCTTGCACTCGAGTAACTGGGATGCCACCTTTGCGTGACTGGTCGGTGGCTGTGTGGTCATCCCTCTTAGCCAGTGAGTATTCAGCCCTAGATTGTGATTCTGCACCCCTCATAGCTGAAGCCTTTACTCGGTGATTAGGTTTGGCTATACGCTTTCTATTTGAGTACTTTGGATGGTAGCAGCTGTGTGGAGACTGTCTACAATGGCCTTGGAGCCCCCTGCACATGGATCAGATGTCCAGTCTTCCCTGCAACATATCACATCCTTGCTGGAGACTCTGCTGTCCAGGGTCGACTTTTTATCAGCCAGTCTTGCTGGGAATGTGGCTGAGGTGCAGGTTTTGAAAGATAAATTCAATGTAGTTGAGCAAAGGACCGAGAGTCTAGAATTAGGCAAGCCAAACTCTTCCACCGCCTTCAAGAGCATGCGAGCAGGATGGCTACCTTATGGCAAGAAGACTGAGGGATCAGGAGAGTTGCAGCAGAAGGAACAATATTAGGATACTGGGCATACCAGAGGGATCTGAAGGGGTTAATGTGGAGAGATTTCTAAATGAGGAGATCCCCACAATGCTGGGGACTAGGTGGCAAGGACTTATAGAAGTGGAGAGAGCGCACCGGGTTCCTGGAGGCCCCCGACCAAAGACACATGGGCCCTGTCCCACAGTGGCATATATTTTTTAGATATTCCATGATGGAGCGAGTGTTGCATGCTGCCATGGAC
Organism: Neoceratodus forsteri; assembly: GCA_016271365.2. Taxonomy (NCBI): domain Eukaryota; kingdom Metazoa; phylum Chordata; order Ceratodontiformes; family Ceratodontidae; genus Neoceratodus; species Neoceratodus forsteri. The sequence continues at coordinate 62,179,565 of JADMNL010000034.1, read as the reverse complement.
CTTGAGGAGGTGATGTGGCATGGGGCAAAAATCTCATTCTACAGGGACTTTTCTGCTGACGTGGCAGCTCGAAGGAAAGCCTTTGCTCCTGTTAAAAAAATATTGGCTCAGCATGGCTTCAAGTATGGATTCCGTCAGTTGGCCTACCTGGCTGTGTCAAAGGAAGGGAAAGAGACAGTGGCAGAGTCTTACCGGGAGGTGGAAGCTTGGGTCTCCAAGAACTGGCCGTGCCTGAATATAAAAACTCTCTCTCCCAGGAAGCTTTGGTACCCTGATAAAGATGACAGGAACCCAGTTAAAGGCAGAAACATGCACGGGGACTTTAATACAGATCGGATGAGTCCCTCAGGAAATGGGTCCCCCAGACCTTCTCAACTCCGGCACACAGATATGGAGAGCTCAGGTGAGGATCTGACCAGGCTCGATCCCTAGTGCTGCCTCCTCCACAAGATCTTGGACGGATATCAACTCTGCCCCTCGGGTTAGGCTTCAGTCTCATAGTGATATGGGCTCTGCAGATGGGCAAGAAATGGCACCTCCTGCTAAGTTAACTAAGGAGGAGTCACTACACAGGGTTCAACTGGACCCAGAAGACATACTGGATGAAGACATTATGGAAGCGGTGGAAACAGGAACATGGTCTGGCAACCTGCCAGATGCAGAGGAACTTGCAACTACTTCCTTACCGTGCATTAAGCCAGGAACACTGTCTTTTGCAGAAGTGTTATCAAAGGGTCTGCAGAGTGCAAGCAGAGAACCTCTATCGATTGACGGAGCATCTCTACCAGACTGAAAGACAAAAAGGGCTGTATTTGATATTTGTCTTCAGGGAGTAGGGGGCATATATTGGGGCAGTCACATGGGATTTGGGGGTTTGGAAGTGGTGTGGTATAGCCATCCTTTGGATAGGCAGGTATATCAGGTCTGCCCGTATAGACCCTATGTGGGAATATCCACTGACTGGGGCCCCTCCTTTTTCCTGTGTTTTTATTTTTATCTCCGACTTAGATGCCCGCCCTACCGTATCGTATGGGTGGTGTGGGATGATGTCTAGTTCAGGCACAGCTGGGGTTGAGCCTGTCAGTAGTTGGATGGCTCGATTTGTTCCTGCTCTATTCAAGCCTTTTGGCTAGCATGGCAGAGTGTTACCTTGCATCTGGCCAGGGAATAGCACCATTGTGCATACACCAAGACTCGTTAACTTGTGCTTTATACTTGTTGGTACACTGTAGTGGAGTTTTGAAGGAATAAAACAGTTAATATAGTTTCTTGTATAATTTACAACTTAGTGGGTATTCTTATAGTTACATAATACTTAATAGTTTAGTGAGAGATATTTAATCCTGCTTGTGTTTCTTTCTTAATTACTAGGTCAGTTGGGAGACGCATTCTGCCCAGTACATTCTACGGTTTTGACCTTGCTGAACACTCTTACAAACCTCAGGTATCCTATTTACCTAGCTCATTCTCTCGGGGCTCTGAGGTGAGTACTACATTCCTTTTCTTCTTTTCCCTCTTCACGGAAACCTCAGCGATGTGGCGCATTCAGAATGGGGCTTAAGCTCATATCCTGGAATGTGAAGGGGCTAAACCACCCAGTCAAATGGAGTGTTGTTCTCAGGCACCTCCAATCCTTGCATGCAGACATCGCGTTGTTACAGGAAACGCATCTTGTTGCAAGGAATGTTGGTTGGCTTAAAATAGCATGGGTTGGGACTGTAATCACTAGCTTGGCCCAGAACAAGTCCAAGGGGGTAACCATCCTGATCAGGAAATCATGTCCATGGACGGTGGATAAAACAATCACCGATGCCCAGGGTCGGTGGATAGGGGTTAGGTTTTCCTACCTGGGGGGGGCATGTGGTGTTAGCAAACTTCTATGGTCCAAATACGGACTCTCCTGAGGTACTCTTTGATCTCAGTCATGCATTGGAATCTCTCACTGAGGGATATCACAATAGCCCACTCTTGATAGTGGGTGATTTTAATTTGGCACCTGATATATTTTGGATAAATCTAAGCCCACCCAGAAACTCACCCAAAGTAATGGGTACCTTGCTGAAATGATGAGAGAATGGGGCATGACTGATGTTTGACGGAGAGACCACCCCAGGGAGGGACTGTTTGTTCTTCTCGTTGGTTCACACAACTTATAGTTGTATCGATTTCTGGCTCACGAATAGATGTGCAGCTCAGGACATTGTAGCAACCAAGATCAAGGATATCATAATATCCGATCATGCTCCTGCACCCTTCAGATTGCGGGGCACCGGGGAGTTGGCACCAGATGGCGGTGTAACCCCTTACTGATTAAGGATCCCTCCTTTCGGAGCATGGTCCAGGGCGTTGCTCGGGATTACTTCGCACATAATAGGCTGGTGGATACGTCCATGAGCATAGTGTGGGAGGCCTTTAAAGCAGTGTTAAGAGGGCACATTATAGCTTTCGTGGCCCAGAAAAACAGGGAGCGGAAGGCAGAACTTAGCGGGCTCCAAGCAGAACTTTCCGCCATGAAGGCACAGTTTAAATCAACCACTGCCAGGGAGCCGGATGTCACCATATTGCGGGGGATTGTTGGATTAAAATACTGGATAAACACTATACTCCACCAGCAGGTTGAGTGGCATATGACCAGGACTAAACATGCATACTGGGAGGGTGAGGACAAGAGTGGGAAATTACTGGCATTCCAGCTGAGGAAGCAGCAAGCTGCTTCCTGTATTCATGCCCTCAGGACTGATAATGCAGAGATAGTTACAGGTCCCAAGCAAATTAATGAGTGCATGGCACGCTACTACCAGCAGCTGTATCAATCCCAAATCTCCCATGAGAAGGGTCATATGAGGGATCAGTTGAGGGATTTCTGTTCAACGGTTCATATTACTCAGTTACCAGAAGCCATGAAAAGTGCCTTGGATGCCCCATCACTGAGGCAGAAGTCCACAAAGCTCTGTCTCGGTTGGCTAAGGGCAAAGCTCCAGGGCCTGATGGTATGACCACCCGAACTGTATCAACTACTGAGCCCCAAAATCTGCACCCTCTACTTGCTGCTCTGCAGGAAGCACACTACAGGTTCCCTTCCACCAACAATGCAGTAGGCATTAATTACCTTATCCTGAAGAAATCTGATGACCCGTTAAACTGTGCAAATCATCGTATTTCATTAATCTCTGTAGATACTAAGATTGTAGCCAAAATACTAGCCAAACGGATGATGGAGGTATTGCCCTCCATCGTACACCCATCTCAAGCTGGCTTTACTAAAGGTAGGGCAGTGGCTAATAACATCCGCCTCTTGCTTAACATCAAATGGCTAGCCCTTCGATCCCCCAACCCTATGGCTGCTATAGCAGTTGATTTCTTGAAAGCTTTTGATTCGGTGGAATGGCCCTACCTACATGAAGTACTTGACCAATAAGGTTTTGACACCTATTTTAAACAGTGGGTCCACGTCCTATATAATAAACCTATGGCTAGGATACTTACCAATAAAGATTTTTCTATGCCCTTTTCCTTGCAGGGGGTACTCATCAGGGGTGTCCACTATCCCCGTTACTCTTTTTGTTGGCCTTGGACCCTCTTATATGGGTACTCCAGGCCAACAAAATGATTCAGGGGATTTTGGTGGGTGACCACAAGTATCTGACAACGGCGTATGCGGGTGACTTACTTCTCACCCTCTCTCGCCCACAAGAGTCCCTTTCCCCGGTACTGGAGGCCTTGCACTCGTTTGCTAATATATCAGGGTTGCATGTCAACCAAAAGAAAACTAGTGTTGCCCCCTTGAATGGGGCGTGTAATGAGGAGTGTTTGCAGGGGATGGAACTATCATGGGCGCCTGACAACCTGCATTATTTGGGTATACACATCCCTTTTGCCTGGCGGCATATAGAGTCCAGGAATTTTACCCCTTTAATTGCACAGTTGACAACTGAGGTAGCATGCTGGAAACGACTGAATCTGTCCCTCTTAGGGAAGGCGGCAGCGCTTCGAATGCTTATGTTGCCCCGTGTAGCATATTTGCTAAATAACCTGCCCATAGTGTTGTCAAACCAAGTATTTCAAGCGTTAGATAAGCTAATATCAGATTTCCTGTGAGAAGGATGGAAACCTAGGTGGGGTGCTAATAAATTATGGGCACATTGGTCACGGGTGGCTTAGGACTTCCTGGTTTCGGGTACCACTGGTCTTTCCTAGCTGCCCAGGCAGTTAAATGGTTTGTTCCAGCTCCCAGTATTTCACCACCATGGATACAGTTAGAGAAACAGATTTGTCAGTCTTTCCTCTCAGTCTACTTTTAACTAATGCTGTTATACCCCGGACAAACTTACTCCAGTCATGGATGCCACTAGAAGAGCTTTGGTTTCACCTTATAGTCGATTGGGACGTTGAAACATGGTGCCATGTTACCTTTAGATATTTAGATCTTGCACAACCCACTCATTAGGGTGGACAACAAACCCCTGACATGTGCCTCGTGGGAAGGGAAAGGGATCCATACTCTGCAAGACCTCTATTTACCAAACACTAATACCTTAATGTCCTTTGAACAACTGCGTGCATGTTTTTTGTTAAAGTCACAGGACTGTTGGAAGTTCTTGCAACTTTGCAATACAATGCAGACCATTGACTGGACGAGTAAAGGGGAGTCAAAATGGCATTGGCTGTCCTCACTTCATCTGAAGCCTTCCTTTTGTGAGCTAGCGGGTAGGTTCTACAGTACCTGCTGTGAGGCGCAATCAGATCACACGGAGTCGTGCAGATTGGCATGGGGCACCGAAATTGGTAGCCATATTGGTCCAGAAACCTGGTCCCACTGCCTCCATGCAGTGCACTCCACCTACAAAGATGCTAGAAGCCAGTTAATTCAGCTTAAGATACTTCTTAGTTGGTACAGAACACCTGTTATCTTATTCAGGTGGGGGGTTCTTCCACACGCACGATGTTGGAGATGCGAGCACAGCCCCACAGACACCTTGCACCTCTTATGGAAATGCCAACTGTTAGTCCCTTTCTGGTCAGCGGTAGCAATGGATTGCTCAGGGGTGATGGGACATCCCATAGATCTCTCGCATCCTATGCTGTTGTTGGGAGATCAGACTCAGCTAGGGCATCTGAGACCACAGCACCAGAGTTGGGTTCTGGTTGTTCTTCTGGAGGCTAAGCAGCTCCTATTAAGACATTGGTGGCAACCCCTACCCCGCTATTTCGTTGGCATTCAGCTATTGCCAGATTAGCTACCTTTGAAAAAGTTAACCTATGCTGCCAGAGGGCAGCTGCCGTGGTCTTTCCAAATGGGAGGCCCTATCTTAACATGGCACTGTGTCAGGTTCCCCGTCCCCTGTTATGGTAATCATTACCCTAGGCCACTGTTGGTGGATAGGCCTCCTTAAGTAATGTGCAATAATATTACAGGGAGTTGATTCCTTTGTGCACCTCGGTGATGGTCTTGTCTGCTACGCTTGAGGTTTGGTTTGATCTGTCACCCCTTATATACTCCCCAAAGGGCAGAAGTTAGTCATATATTTGGCCTGTATGTATTGGAAAAACTTAATGTTGAGGAGGCGGCACCCATGTGACCTAGATGTGAGTATGAGTTATGAAACTAGATATGGTATATTACAATTGATAGGAGAAGATGTTATTATTAGTTATATATTGCAGTTCTGAACTTTAAACATAGTGCTATGTGTGATAAATATTGGTATGTCAAATAATTATGTAATGCCCTATGGTAGCAGGAGTTTTCCTGTTTTGGATGTGATGCTTATGCAAACAATAAAAATTATTCTATGATAAAAAAACAAAAAAATCTGACCAGACAGACTGAGGAGTAGCAACCTCCCATTGAATGCCACAAACCACCATTGTAGCGGCTGCACAGATATCCAACCTGATTCCAGCAACCTTATCTGCAAAGAACCGAGGAAACTCGCCACACCTTCCTGTGACAAGGCTCTCCTTGGCTGGAGACAGGCTGGATTGCAGTCTGTCCACAGTCCGGAAAACCTAAGCTGGTTGGTTCTGTGCAGCGTGCTATGTCCCAGGACTGAATTCTGCCTTCTTATGGGAGATAGCCAACTGATAGTCCTCGTAATGAGCCATCAGTCTAAGTCTGTTGGCATCAAGGCCAGACTTCTGCCAGCAGTGCTGCAGCCTATGCCCCACTTGCCTCAACTCCCTCAAGGTCCCATCAAACCAAGGGGGCCAAGGGCGGAGAGTGAGTCAGTGAACTTGGACAGGAGCAAAGGAATCCAGAGCCTCCACCACAGCCCTGTTATATGCTAGCAGCAGGTTCTCTGGATCCATGCTAACACTCTACATGCTTGATAGGTCCAGCACTGCCATCAGGCTGTCTGGGCTCAGACTCCTCAATGGGTGGTACTGGACCATCTCCACAGGGACAGGCCTATTGGGGAGCCAACAAATTAACCCTAAGATGTAATGGTCTGACCACCCAACCGGTTCCATCACCACGTCAGAAGACTCCATCCCCAGCAGGAAGACCAAATCCAATGAGTGATCATGAATATGGGTTGCAGAGGTAATGACCCGTGTGAAGCCCAGTGAGTTCATTAACTGGAGGAAGTCCTGGTCAAATTGCATGAGTTCATCATTGACCCAGGCATTGAAGTCCCCCCCAGCACCACCCATCTGGGGGACTCCAACAACATATCGACACTGATGTCTGCAACTTTCTGCAGGAACTGCTTCCTGCCCCTGGATGGATGGTAGACAAGAAGAGTCCTGTACTCCAGACCTGCACCAAGGATACACTCAAAGGACTTGGTCTTCCCAACTGGCACATCAACAAGGCCCAGTTCCATTCTAAAACAAATTGCTACACCCCCGCCCCTTCGATCCATCCTTGGATGGTGTATTACTGAAAACCCATCTGGAACAGCTGACTCAAGAACCAGGCCAGCATTTTTGTTCAGCCAGGTTTCAGTAATGTAAGCCAGGCCTGCTGACCCAACAAGATCAGCAATTACTGCTGTCTTGTTCTTAATGGACCTGGCATTACATAACACCATCTGAGTAAGATGAGCTGTTGGGGTCGGCCACACTAGCTGCGCACCTAATGTGGAGCCCTTGTGTATGGGCACCAGACAGGGAGGCCCCCTTTCTGCAACCCATTTTGCATCAGGGCAGCCCCTGGACCCCACTAGCCCAATCGACCATCCCATTCCACTCCTCCTCCTCCTGATTCACGACTGCCAGCCCTGCACCTCTTTCTCATAATCCCAAGCTCAACATTGCCCATAAATATCACTGGGCAAGGGGGTGCAATCTAAAGGCCGGAGGCTACGGAGCTCAGAGGGAGAGTAGCGCCTAGCCTGGAGAGTTCATGGCCAACACATATTAACAAAGGACAACCAGCACACTAACAGCAGTCCCACACAAAATAATAAACCAAACAAACCCAGAAACATTAACTCAAACAAAACAAACAAAATAAATCCCCATCCCAGTAATTCCCCACCAGTATACCCCTAAAATAAAATACCCCTAAAACAATGACACTGCAAGGTCCAGAAGAATTTGATGTCTTAATGTTCCAAATGGGGCTAAGCCTGCCGTGCTTATAGGTAGTCTGAGTATGATGGGTCTCACCCCCACATACTCCCCACAATTGTCCAAAGCACCGAGCTCACACCACAGCATTCACAGCTATTTTGAATAAGTTCATTCTAGGGCTCTCTCATCACCCCGCCATAACAGCTAAATATCCAACAGATTTCTTCAACAGAACAGTCTCCAGCCAAAGTCACTTGAATTTCCTTCTGAAGATATTAATGCAGCATAGAGACAAGGCCACAGCCTGGAGTGTTCAGCCCCATGAAGGGCCAGGCCTCCAGGTAGAGGTCCTCTGACCCCCCACTTCAGGGTGCCCCAGGCAGTCAGAACACCACCACCCTCCGGTAGTGGACCCCGCTTCCACTTCACTAGGCCGTCCACCCCCAGCTAGCACCCTATCTGGCCAGTGCAATCTTTGGAAAGCACAAGAAGATGAAACACTGTTCCAGAAAGGCTATCACTAGAACCAGTTCCCCTGCTCACTTACTAGTTCACGGAGGGTCCAGAGGAAGCTGCCTAAAGGAGAAGGCCCCAGCCAGGCAACATCTCACAGTGAAGCCCCCTGAATAAGCCCCCGGGCAGATGCAAGCACCACACCCTCCAGCATAGCTCCATCTCCCCTTCCCACAGGCTACCCACACCTAACCCCTCCCACTCCCCAGTTAGCAAACTAAGAGGCCTGGTCAGTCACCATAGTCTCCAGTTAGACCTCCTTCCAACCAATCCACAGATGAAAATTGGAATAAACTCACTGACCAATCAAAATTACTGTCAGTGAGACCTTCTGCAACAGTCCACTCTTCCTTTCCAACTCTTGCACGGGTTTAGCTCTCTCCAGCCAAGTCCTTCGATGGAAAGGGAACAGTTCACCAACCAACCAGCCAAGCGGCTGACCAAGCAACCAACTGACTGACCAACCAACCACGCTTACTATTGGTTGTCTCCTTAGCTGAGTTTCAATCCTCTTCCTCTTCCTCTTCTTGGGCGCAGATAGTGGAGTCCACAAAAAAATCTCCCAGTATGCCACCTCCAAATATTACAAGTGGCTTATGGCACTATGCTCCACTCGACTCAAACACGGAGTTCGAGATGCACGGTACCAGCGGGACTGAACCATCACAGTTGGATGCCAAAAGTAACATTTTATACAGAGCTGGTTGATCACCTAATGTGTATAGTGAGCAGCACAGCAAACAACACCATGGCAGATGAATGTGAGAAGAAGTATGCTAGCGGTGTTGTAAATGCTAGTTGACCTCTGCAACTGGCATACAATCTGCACAAAAAAAGGGTGGAAAAGAAAGACCAAACATATGCTCCTCACTAATCTTCTTCACTTGAAGAGCCCTAACTAGACTAAGCCAAAATAACTAAAAAAAAAACAAAGAAAACAGAAATTAAACAAAATTAAACAAAACTGCTGCTGCTATGGCTGACCCAGTCTAGTCGCTATCTTGCCCCTGACCTCATCTTGGCCCTGCTACCTGTCAGACCTCCTAACACCTGCCTTTTCTGCTTGGTCTCTCTGCTCCTTGACCAGGGGCCTCCTCTCAGTTCAAGGGCCAGACTAAGAACTTCATGACCGTGCTTTTAGCATCACCGCCCGTGCTCTGTAACACCTTTCCACCTAGTGTGAGAGAGGATCCTTGGTTGAGGTTTTAAAGGGCCTGAAAGCCCATCTGTTCTCCCTGGCTTTCCCCAGTTGTATGTGATTAGTTGAGTACTGAATAGTTTTGTTTTTATTTATTATGGATTACTGAACATTTTATCACATTTGTTACTCAATCTACTGCTTTTTTCTCCTTTATTTTATGTAAGGCACTCAGAGCCTCCGGGATTGGGCGCCATAAAAATAAACTTTACCTTGCCTTCTCTAATGATTGCATCATTGGTATAATAGCAGGATGGGAATCATGAATCTGTTCTTAAACCCAGGGCTCCCAGGTGTCACTGCAGGATGTATAGTCTGTATCATTGTGTAATATCAGAGTGGGAAACCTGAGTCCATTCTCAAACCTAGGGCTCCCAGGTGTCACTGCAGGATGTATAGTCTGTATCATTGGTATAATAGCAGGGTGGGAATCATGAATCTGTTCTCAAACCTAGGGCTCTCAGGTGTCACTGCAGGATGTATAGTCTGTATCATTGTGTAATATCAGAGTGGGAAGCCTGAGTCCATTCTCAAACCTAGGGCTCCCAGGTGTCACTGCAGGATGTATAGTCTGTATCATTGTGTAATATCAGAGTGGGAAACATGAATCTGTTCTCAAACCTAGGGCTCCCAGGTGTCACTGCAGGATGTATAGTCTGTATCATTGTGTAATATCAGAGTGGGAAACCTGAGTCCATTCTCAATCACAAGACTCCACAGTTGCAGTGCAGGGGACTATGTGTGTATCATTGGTATAATAGCAAGGTGGGAAACCTGAGTCCATTCTCAAACCTAGGACTCCCAGGTGGCAGTGCAGGGGGTTATATGTGTATCATTGGTATAATACCAGGGTGGGAAATCTGAATCCATTCTCAAACCTAGGGATCTCATGTGGCAGCACAGTGAGTTATGTCTGTATCATTAATATAATACCAGAGTGAGAAACCTGAGTCTGTTTTCAAACCCAGGACTCCCAGGTGACAGTGCAGGGGTTATGTCTGTATCATTGGTATAATAGCAGGGTGGGAAACCCAAGTCCATTCTCAAACCCAGGACTCCCATGTGCCAGTGCAGTGAGTTATGTCTGCATCATTGGTATAATACTAGGGTGAGAACCCTGAGTCCATTCTCAAACCCTGGACACTCAGGTCATCATCATCAAAATTTATTGATCTACTTGTTAAGTCATTACCATTTTAAAATCAGAAAAAGTAAAATTCAATACACATCCATATTGCACAATACATATAACTTAATACAATATGCAATCATGTTATATAATAATATTGCCTTAATATAATTCTTTTGCATAAGCACGCCACTATCTTTCTAGTACTCCCTTTTCAAAAGTACATTGCCATATAACTTTACAAATTTAAATACCTCAATATGTCCTCTACCCAAATACCATATTCCAGCATATTCATATAGAGAATCAGAATGGCCATAGGTTTTTGGGCCATCTAATTGCCCACTAGTTTTTCAACCTTATTTACTTAAATGTAGCGTTTTAGTTTCAATGACCTCAAGGAGGGACATTACTGCATTTAGGATCTCCACATTTTGGGACCTCAGAAGAAATATGACCATTAAATCGGGTTCAGACTCTAATTTTCCCGATACATGACCCAGCAAATTTCTCCTGGGTTCATCATACAATGGGCATACTATTATAAGATGTTTTAAATTATCTGTATCCTTCCCACATTTACATAAAGTTCTCCTTTTGTTTAATTACACTATATAAATTCCATTTCTTATTGTTTGCTATACATTCAAATCTAAATCTTGTAAACAGTTTTCTCCATCTAGGATTACTTATAAGATCAGATAGGCCTCAAATTTGTGTATTCTTTTATTATCTTGCATCCTTTGCTAATTTTTTATTGTTTACACATAGCCAAATTCCTTTGTGTATATGTATCCCTGATTCTTTCATTACTTATTTGTTTAATCAATTCAGATGGAAATCTTAAAAATGTGATATGTTATCTAACAAATCTAGTGGTTTTATAACCTCTTCGGGTATTCTTATACAAAGACAAATTATTTTTTGTGTATAGTATTCAATAGCTTCCTCGAGACTGTCACGGTAATAAAGTGCTTTTCATTTTATATAACTTTAACCAATAATTTACTTTGTTCTTGGCTTAATGTGACATTCAATTGGTAATTGACCCAATTCAGATCTTATAAATGTTGATGGTATACAATTTGGCAAACCCAGTATCTTCTTGTAGAATTTACTTAAAATTGTTTCTAACTTAGCATTGTTACTTTGCCCCAAATTTCAGCCCCATATAATATCTGGTTCCTGAGTTTTGCATTCATGACTTTTAATATGCCTTTCACTGAATAGCCTCCATTCTTATGTGCAAAGGCATTTAAGATCAGCAAAAACCTATTTGCTTTACCCTCTACTTCCCTTAGATGTTTATTCCATGTTCCATCTCTATCCAATACCAATCCCAAATAACAGAATTAATTACCCTCTTGTAATGGCTTGTTATTGACTATATTTGAAAGCTTTAGCCCTACCTCCAAATACCATCACTTTTGTTTTATCATAATTTAGTGCTAAATCTGCCTCTTTGCATTCATTAGCAGATTTGTTGAGCATTCTATTTATGCCCAAATAACTAGTAGATATAAGTACTACGTCATCAGCAAAAGCTAAATATGGGCATGGGGTATTAACAATTCTTGGCATATGAAGTTCTAAATTATACACGCTGTTCAACACAGTTTGGAAATACAAATTAAATAACATAGAGGGAAGAGTACAGCCTTGTTTCACTCCTACATTAGTACTAAACCACTCTGTTAAACTTCCATTATTGGAATATGTAATGCTGGTATAATTAATTTGGTAAAGATTTTTAATGATACCTAAAATTGACATATCAGGCCCCAATCCTTCCCATAATTTGACTCAATTAACCCTATCAAACGCTGTCATCAGATCAATAAAGATGCAATATAACTTCTGCTTTTTTATTTTATTTGTATATTAAATGTGTTATTACTAAACTTTGGTCTATTGTAGACTGCCCTGTTTTGAAACCTGCCTGTGCCACATCTATAATCCTATTACTTTCTACCCATGTACTTAATCTATTATAAATTATCCTAGTAAATAATTTTTCTGTACAGTCTAAAAGACTAATTGAACAGTAACATTCTGGTTTACTTTTGTCACCTTTTTTAAATAATGGTACTATGATATTAAGTTTCCAACTTTCTGGAACTATCTTCTGTTTCTATATTGTAAAACAGAATCACCATGGATGGTATCCATTGAGAAGCCATACTACTAATGGCGTCAAAAGGAACCCCATTGGGCCCAGGGCCTTTTGTTTTGAAACATCTAAGTGCTTCCTCTAGTTCAGTAACTGTTATGCGATTGGTACACTGGTTGAAAATCCATCATCTTTCATTCTATTTTGGTATTCCAAATTCTCACATAAAAAATATTTTGTAATACTGCACCCATACATCCGGTTCAATATGGACATTAATTTCCTCTATAATATTTTGTGCCCTTGTTTACAATATTCCAAAATGTTTTGTCGCTCTTGAGTTTACAGCTTCCTCCAATTCTGTCCATAACGGAGTCTGGTACTTACATCTACTATTCTTTAACACCAAATTGTACTCTTTCCTTAATTGGTTTATATTTTATTATTAACAATGTTAGGATTTTTTTAAGATTCTTAACTGACTACTAAGTTTCTTCTTAGCAATTTTACATTCTTTACTGTACCACTTCTGTCCATCCCTTTACTATGATTTGATTCCTAATAATAATGTTTCTTATATTACCCATAATAGTATTGAAAGTAGTTACTATTAACTTTGAATCCTCCTTTATAATTACTTCCTGCAAGTTGTCCAGTATACATCTGTCAATCATAATTGGTTAAAATTTCCCTCTTATCAATAATTTTCCAACCTATACAAGTTTTTTTAACCACTTCCAAGAAATCTCTTCCCATTTCTTTCACAGAATGCCTACCCTCCAGATCAATTAGAAATTCCAGTACTGAATGCTGACTTTCCAAAGTTGACCTCATCTTTAAATTGACACAGTTGGATAACATGTTTAAATTTCACAAATGTAGTATATTACTGATGTCCCATTGCCTCCCTCATTAGTATAATTTCCTGGAATATCACCTGTTAAGCATCCATTTACTAAGAGGAAATTTATATCACTTAATAACTTGTGTACCTCAACCCCTCTCTGGTTAACAACATTATCTCCTGATTGCCTTTCAAATTTCAAATTCTTTATGTTCAGCTGAGTCAGTGAACACATCAAGTCATCAGATATCCCCTTTAAATTACCCATTCTAGCATTTAAGTTGCCAACTATTATTTTGCAATTGAGCATTCTTCGTTGTTTCACAGTGGACATAAATACCTAACCCACCCAGTGCCCCTTGTTTTTGCAACAACAATTCATACATTCTTCCTTTTTTTAGTTCCAGCATTATCTGTCCATCTGTCTCCCATCGAATAGCATTTATCATTTCATTAGTGCAGACACGTGTGTTCAGCAATGTATTTAGGGTAGTAGCTAATCTGTTGCTAAAGTTATTGTTTTCTAAATGTAGTTGTTTTTTAAACCAAAAATAGATAATTATATGTCATTGTTTTCAAATGATTTTTCTACAGCATAAAATTCTGGGAAAAGAACACCCATCAGTACTATTTCACTAATCTGAATTCCCAGCTTACACTATTCTTTTGAAACTTTAATTGCTTTTAAAATATAGAATTGGTCTGTTACTGCCAATATCAATTCTGTTTTGACTATAGGTCTAAATATACTAATGCCTTCAATGCATGTCTGCTTCCTCCAAGCTAAAGCTAGAAGGTTCTTGATCATCATAGACAAATTCTCATCCATTTCATTTGGCAAACAAGACATACCATACAAAGGAAGTACAAAATCAGTTCTTAACATTTTGTTAAAAAAAAAAAAAAACTTTTAATTTCTTTTGATATTCACCATGTTCCCCATCGTTGTTGCCATAACACCAATATTTTCTTTTTCTCCTCCTTCTCCTCCTTAGAAATATCCGCTATTATTTCTGGGGTGGTATCCTGGTTTCTTGTTCCTTATTATTTTCTATACTCATATCAGCTCTTTCTGGTTATTTTTCCCATCCATGGCCTTTCTTTCTTCCAACTTGTTCTCTGTTCCCATTTCTGGTCTTTTTCTTTCTTAACTTCCTTTTACACCCTTTTCTATCCATAGTGCCACTACCTTTCTTACCCGTCTTTAATTTCGCAACCTCTATCCTTATTCTCTGCATTTAATATTTCTTTTTCTTTCATCTGTTCATCTAATTTCTCATTTATAATGATTAGTTTCTCCTCCTCCTCCTCCATTTTTTTCAGTTGTGGAGTTCTTCTCTTGGACACTACTATCTAGTATCTTGTCATTTACATTCTGTTTACTTTTTTGCTTTCCGCTAACTTAATTTCTTGATCCTTACCTTTTTCCAAAGTGGTGGAAACCTATTCTTAAGCACTAGGCAGATACTATCATTCCTTACTAATTTATCTGGTCACACACATTCCATGGAGTCCTCACATGACAAAACCCCAACCCTTCTTCCTCTGTTTTGATTGATCATAGTTAAATTTTTACATATATTATCAAAATGTTACTGTTCCTTAGTCCGCTCCCACTCCCATCATGTTTATTTACCAGTTGGTCGAATCTCCTTGTTTCTATACTGATACCGTTCAGGAAAACCATGTCTTTTTAATTTCCATCAATTGTTGGTACAGGAACAAATTAGCATTCAGTGGGTCTCTGAGAGTTCTCACTACTTCACCAGTCAGCCCTTCTATATCTGAAAAACTGGGCTCACGTGTACTAACTGACCTTGAATAACCGCATCCTCAACTGACTTCAACTCATCTTTAGACTCCCTTTGTTTTCCTATATTTAATATAATAGGATTTTTTTTAAATAACCTATATTTTCTGAGTCTTCTCTTATTGATTCCCTCATATTCCTAACTGTTTTGTTTAACATCTGTAGATTGTTAATTGTTGCAGATATATTCATATGTGGACTAAATTCCTTATTCACACTTAAATCCTCTTTCCCATTTCTTATATTAGGAGTAGAACCTTCACATGACACTGCTTCCCCAGACATACTGGTAATGATTTTAGGTGTAGGAAAAGAAAATGCAGATTGACTTTCTCATCTTTCTATTCTATCCATTCTGGTTTTGCACAGAAATTTCAAAATGTCTCCATTTGGAGTAGAGGTATGTGGTAATTCATTATCATTGACATTGTCACTACCATTAATTAATTCACCCAACTGTACCCCATTCAACTCCCCCAAGGATTTCCTCATTCAGTTTTTTACTTTGGATGCCCTTTGTCTATTATATTTCAGTGTCCTAAGTTTTAATGAAACATAGAAACATAGACTTTGATGGCAGATAAGGACTGCTTGGCCCATGTAGTCTGCCCATTTCCCTACCTACAGGATAGGCCGCAGATCCTAGTTAACCAACAGCCTATTTCTTCCTACCCCCCACAAGAATTGCCTTATGTCTGTCCCATGCATTCTTGAATTCTCCCACAGTTTTAGACCCCACAACCTCCTCAGGAAGGCTGTTCCATGCATCCACTACCCTCTCTGTGAAATAATACTTCCTCACATTGCCCCTGAACCGCCTCCCCATCTTTAAATTGTGTCCCCTTGTTCTTGCATGTCTCTTTTTCTGAAAGATGCTACCCTCTTGAACTTTGTTGATTCCACTGAGGTACTTAAAAGTTTCTTTCAAGTCCCCCCTCTCCCTTCTTTCCTCAAGGGTATACATATTAAGCTCCTTTAGTCTCTCCTCATACAGCTTCTCATACAGACCCTGCACCATTTTAGTTGCCCTCCTCTGGACTGCCTCTATCCTGTCTATGTCCTTGTGGAGATGGGGTCTCCAGAACTGGACACAGTACTCCAGATGGGGTCTCACCAACTGTCTGTACAGAGGGATAACAACTTCCTGTTTTCTGCTGCTGATGCCTCTCCCTATGCATCCCGGTATACCCCCAGCCCTCCCTACTGCCTTCTCACATTGCTTGCTAACCTTAAGGTCATCTGATATGATTACCCCCAGGTCCCTTTCCTTTTTACGTTCGCTTGCGCAAGGAACGTTTTGGGAGAGTAGCACACTTTGGAGGTGTGCCTCTCCCTTTCAATCCACTGCCGGTTGAGCAGGTGTGGCGGTCCTGCACCAATGGTGTGGAGTTGTGTATGACAGCGGTGGTCTTTGCTTCAAAGAAACCACTGCTGTCATCACAGAGCACGCCACGCCACCCCCACGCCACGCCACCCCCAAAACTTTGGTGCCGCGCTGGAGCCCACCCCAGCATAGCTAAAATGTCCCGTGTTGTTTGCCGACAGGTGCTCAATCCCCGTCAGCTTCGGCCCCAAGCCATCTTCTGCCACACTGGGAGCCCACCCCAGCGTGGCAAACGCCTGGCACTGTTTACCGACAGGGGTGCCCAATCCCCCATCGGCTCCTTGGCCCCCCAGCCATCCTTTTGCCATGCTGGGAGCTCACCCCAGTGTGGCAAACTTTCCACGTAGTCTTTTTGTTTTTTTAAAACCTGTAAACCAAAAACGGTCCCACGGCGCTTCTACCAGTCCCCCCTCCCACAACCCGCACCCACCAACTACGCACCCAGCCTCCCCACACCCCCCCTCACCCCATACTTACCTCCGGAGCTCAGTGCGATGAACGTCGGTGGACCGGGAACACGTCTGCACTCTTCAAAGCCGACCGCAAACTGAGGAAATGCCGGTAAGCTGTATAATGGGCTAGATAGGGGTTTTTCAACTTTATTGCATATCTCAGGCATTTTTTTGAATTTTTGCACCAAATTTCAACATGAGGTTTTGGGACTCTTCTCATGAATGATGTCACTGTCATGGTGTTATTCGGCTCTGGCGGTGATTTCGCAGTCACCGCGAGTGACTGGGCTTAAATCACCCTTTGGGCCTGAATAACACCATGACAGTGACATCATTCATGAGAAGGGTCCAAAACCCATGTTGAAAATTTAGTGCAAACATTCCAAAATGACTGTTTTACGAGCATGCATTGCATGAAGTTCCAACGCACGCCAGAAGTTCGTGAATTTTCAATATTTTCACTCCAGATTTTCAATATTGCCATTTTACCACACCTCCTTATGAGCAGTACAGCTGTCATTTTTACATCCTGCCCAAAACGTGTTTCCACCCATGTAGCACACAATGGCACAGTCAGTGCGAAATCAATGATGGATGCATTAAGAAAATCAGGGTGACACTGTTCATTAGCAGAGGTCTTAAAATGGCTATGTTGAAAATTTGGTGAAAAAATTCCTAAAATGACTGTTTTTGAGTGCGTTATGCAGTTCCTCACGCACGCCATAGGTTTGCTTAATTTTCAATATTTTCACCCAGATTTTCAACATTGGCATTTTACCACACCTCCTCATGAGCAGTACAGCTGTCATTTTTCACATCCTGCCCAAAACGTGTTTCACCCATGTAGCTCACAATGGCACAGTCGGTGTGCGTAAATCAATGTATGGGCACATTAAGAAATCACAGTGACACTGATCATGAGCAGAGGTCTTAAAATGGCTGTGTTGAAAATTTGGTGAAAAAATTCCTAAAATGACTGTTTTATGAGTGTTCATTGCGCAGTTCCTATGCACGCTCGTAAGTTTGCGAATTTTCAATATTTTCACTCCAGATTTTCAACATTGCCATTTTACCACACCTCCTTATGAGCAGTGCAGCTGTCATTTTCACATCTTGCCCAAAACATGTTTCCACCCATGTAGGCATAATGGCACAGTCGCTGTGCTAACCAGTGCATGGGACACATTAAGAAAATCACAGTGTCACTGTTCATGAGCAGAGATCTTAAAATGGCTATGTTGAAAATTTGGTGAACAAATTCCTAAAAATAACTGTTTTACGAGTGTGCGTTGAGCAGTTCCTACGCACGCTCGTAAGTTTGCGAGTTTTCAATATTTTCACTCCAGATTTTCAACATTGCCATTTTACCACACCTCCTTATGAGCAGTACAGCTGTCATTTTTCACATCCTGCCCAAAACGTGTTTCCGCCCATGTAGTGCACAATGGCGCAGTCGGTGTGCGAAATCAATGTATGGGACACAGTAAGAAAATCACAGTGACACTGTTCATTAGCAGAGGTTTTGAAATGGCAGTGTTGAAAATTTGCTGAAAAATTCCTAACAATGGTTGTTTTACGAGCGTGCGTTGCACAGCTCCCACGCACGCCGTGAGGTTTGCAAATTTTCAATATTTCCACTCCAGATTTTCAACATTGCCATTTTACCACACTTCCTTATGAGCAGTACAGCTGTCATTTCTCACATCCTGCCCAAATGTAGTTTCCACCTATGTAGCATTAAATGGGGGTAACAAAAAGGTCATGTTGAAAATTTATTGTGCAAATACCAGCACTACGTTAGGCATTAGGGTAAAGCACCATACATGCCAAACACCACTGCAAATACCGTGAAGCGAATGTTCGGCATTGACAAATGCTTGTTTGTTGTTGTTACTACCTCCCCCCCATTGTGCATTCTTCCCCTGGGTTCTTGTTTCCCAGGTGCATTATTTTGCACTTCTTTGCATTGAATCCTAGCTGCCATACTTTTGATTATTCCTCCAACCTTGCCAAGTCCCTTCTCATTCTTTCCACGCCTCCTTGTGTATCGGCCCTGTTGCAGATCTTGTGTCATCTGCAAGAGGCATACTTTTCCTTCCGTCCCTCTGCAATGTCACTTATGAAGACATTAAAAGGAAAGGACCCAATACTGAACTCTCGTATTCCACTAGTAACCCCTCTTTCTTCAGAGTGGACTCCATTTACAATTACCTTCTGTGTCCTGTTGTCCAGCCAATGTTTTATCAGGCTACCACCCTGGGGTCCACTCCCAGGCTGGTTAATTTGACTATCAATCTTGTGTGGACTGTGTCAAATGCCTTGCTAAAGTCTAGGTAGGCCATGTCCACAGCCCTCCTGGTCTACTACTTTGGTCACCCAGTCAAAGAAATCTATTAGATTTGTCTGACATGACCTTCCCGCTGTGAACCCATGCTGCCTTGGGTCCTGTGCCCCACTGGCCTCTAGGTACTCAACTGTTCTTTCCTTCAGAAGTGACTCCATCACTTTCCCTACCACAGAGGTCAGACTGACAGGTCTGTAGTTTCCTGCCTCTGTCTTGGTCCCACTTTTGTGAAGGGGAATCACATCTGCCTTCCTCCAGTCCTCGGGTACCACACCATCCTCCCATGATTTATTAAAAAGAGTAGCCAGTGGTTTCACTGGTTCTCCCTTAATTCTTTTAGAATTCTGGGGTGAATTCCATCAGGTCCCATTGTTTTGTCCACCTTCAGTTTTAGGAGTTCTTGCAGAACCCTTTCTTCTGTGAAAGGACTGGGATCAACCCCCCCCCCATCAAGAGTACTTCTGTTAATTGGATTAGGCACTTCCTCCTCTTTTGTGAATACTGAACAGAAATATTCATTCAGTATCCCTGCTTTTTCACTGTCCCCCTCTGCCCACCCACTGTTCATTCTATTCAGCCTCACTATTCCTCCCTTTGTCTTTCTATGCTCGCTGATGTACCTATAAAAGGTTTTATCCCCCTTCTTAACCCAGTTGGCTATCTTTTCCTCAGTTTGTGCCTTTGCTATTCTGACTTCCCTCCCTGCTTCCTTCTGCCTTAACTGGTACAGCTCTCTGTCCTGATCCTTCTGTGTTTCCTTATACTTCCAGAATGCTATCTTTTTCTTCCTGATTTTCACAGCCACCTCTTTTGAGAACCATAGTGGCTTTTTCTTTCATTTTGATTTGTTTATTTGCTTCACACAAAGGCTTGTTGCCTCTGTGATGGCAGTTTTGATGATTCCCCATTGTTGCTCCACACCTCCTTCTAGCCTGTTTGCTAGTGCTTTTCTGAGGCACTCTCCATCTTGCCAAAGTCAGCCCTCCTGAAGTCCAGTACCCTCACTTTTTATGGCTTGACTCTGTAGCTGAGTTTAACGTGAACCACACTGTTTGATGGTCACTTGTTCCCAGATGGCAACCCACTTCTAGATCTGAGATCCTCTCATGCCCCCGCTTGAGAGTATGAGGTCTAAGATTGCTCCTTCATGAGTGGGTTCTGAAACTAGCTATCTGAGACTCTACCTGTAGGGCATCAAGAATGGCCCTGCTCTCGATGTGGCTGCAAATGTGCTCCAGTTAACATCTGGCATATTCAGATCCCCCATCAAAGGTATCTCCCTTTCTGCCATTCTAAGAATGCCTTCTGTCATATCTTTGTCCATTCCCTCCCCCTGACATGTGGGTCTGTACACAACTCCTCTGCAGATTGTGGTGCCCTTTCCAGTCTCCAAGGTGACCCACAGTGCCTCCTCTCCTCCCTGTTTACTCTTTTGTTCAGTTGCTTTTATCCCTTCCTTTACATAGAGAGCTACTCCTCCCCCTCTTCTCCCCTGCCTGTCTCCTGTAGGTTATGTACCCTGGTATGTTAACATCCCAGTCATGGTTCTCTGTGTACCATGTTTCTGTGACTGCTACGATATCCAAGCATCCTCTTCCATTAAGACCACCAGCTCAGGGAGCTTGTTGCCCAGACTACGGGCATTGGTACTCATTACCTCCATTTCCTGATGGCATTACTCCTTTTGCCCCATCCCTGTCCTTCTTGCCTTTGTCACTTTCTCCATTTACCCCTGCCCTTCTCCTCATCGACACCTCTATGTTGGTGTTTACGCGACTTACTACCGTGATTTTTTTTGGGGGCTAGGATTTCTGCTTCTTCCAGTGCCTCCTGGATAGTTTAAATGCTTGCCAATGAAGCATTTAAACCTATCACCTAGGATCCTGGTTCCCTCCTGGACAGATGCAGTCCATCATGCCAGTATAGGCTTGCACCACTCCAGGTGGACCCCAGTCCCCAATGAAGCCAAATCCCTGAGCTCCACACCAGTTTTTCAACCACTGATTGAATCCCGTGGTGTGGAACACCCTAGACTCTCCTACGCTATAGATAGGCAGCACCTCCGAGAAGGTTACCGTGCGTGCAGCTTGTCTAAGGCCCCTCCCCAATTCCACAAACTTTTCCTGCACTTCTCTAATCCCTTTCTTAGCCAGGTCATTTGTTCCTAGGTGGACAATGACATCCAGCTCCCCCCCGTGCAGCTGCTCCGGCAATCCTGAGGATTCGCTCCCTGTCCCTCCAAGCCATGGCACCAGGCAGGCACCTTACCTCCCTCTCCCCTTCCTCCCCAATTCTACCTTCCTAACAATGGAGTCCCCCACCAGGAGTTGTTTCCTCCCTCTCGGGGTCCCCTGCCACCCTCCTGTGGGTCTTCTTTGTGGAGGTTCCCAACATCCTCCTTAGTCTCCACTGCAGGTGCCTCCATAGAGAACCACACTTTGCCAGAACGACATAGGGTGTGGAGAGGTACAACTAGAGGGATGCACCTCTGTTCCACCACCCTTACCCTCCCTGAGCCACGCTGTGGTCCAACCACTCCTCTTTCTTGGCAACCTCTGAGGCAACGGCAGTGGCACTGGTGGTCCCTGGATGGAAGAGGAGGTCCCACAAATCCTAGCCAACTCAGCCTGGAGATGAGCAACCTCCTCCCTCAGCCCAGAGAGGTGCCTGGCTGGGACAACACTGCATCCTCCGGAAGTCTCCCGGAAGACTGCTGCTCCACAGCCACTGCACTGCACCCTCCCATCATGTCTTATTTCTGGCCCCTTAACTGTTTACAATCCTTACGCTTTCCTCTGTTTTTTTTCTCTCTCTCTCCTTATTTTCTGCTTGTGTGCCTTTAAGCTTCTGATTTTCCTGTTCTGAGACAAGAATATCCTATATTTCTCAGTAGACCCCTTACTTGCTCAGAGGCAGACCTCCAGCAGCTAGAGGGGCGGGAGAGCTACTCTTGCCCTTCTAGGATGGTGCGTCTTGGTGTGGTTTCTGTGATCACTCACTTCCTGCTCCCAAACAGGAAGTTCCTGTTATCAGTCAAATTCTGTGCCTGTAAAAGTAGAACTAGCTTTGGGTGGGAAGGAGGGCAATATAGTCCCAGCAGAGAAGTCCAGTCACACAGCAGTCCTTTCTCCTGGTGTCTTCTGCCAAGCTACTCAAATGTTAGCTAATGGTTAGCCCTTTTGCTTTTGTATTTTACCTTTACATAATTTGTCCATATCTTGATTATCCCTAGTTTTGACTCTCCCACTTCTTGTTACTGCAGGCATTTTTATTGTTTTCTGATGAGAAACACAAAACCACAAAGTATAATAAAATATGATAACTAAACGTCAGATTAAAAAAGTACAATATGTTATGTGCAATATAGTTATGCTAAAACATTAAAAGAAACAAACTACCTCCCAATATCAATTTAATTCTCACTAAAGCACAGTACAACAGTGATCTTAGTTACTGTGTTGGTATTAGTTTTTGTGTTGAATAATACAGAATAAAGAATCCTACGACTTAAATGTCAATTCTCCATTTGTGCTACAAGGCAAATGCTATATCTTGTTCTATCTTATTATATCTTGTACTTTGTAAATAATAAACTCTTGGCAATACTATTGTCAATAGTTTTGTTATTCGATACCAAAATTATCATATAATATTCAGTACTAAAATTGTCCAAATCAAGACAAAAAAAAATGTCACCCAGATCCACATAGAACAATGGCAACACCTTCTAACTTGGTTTACCCTAATCCCTCAGGTAACTTGATTGAGATGGAATAAACCTGTTAGAAATAAAGTTTATGTTTAAAGATTCTGTTTCTCCACAGCCTCAGTTACTCCTTTATAGTGTGCAAGTACTTTCGCCCGACCACTCCATTGCAGTAAAACTATACTATATGGATAGAATGCCCAAATCATCCAACCATACGTTTCTTGTCGAATCGGGATTGTCAGTCCAAAATCTTCACAGTCTATACCCGGTTCTGTTGCAGCAGTTGATGTAAGAGAGATCAGCTGTCGCTGCACAAAAAAAGTAACCACCCAATGATAGTTGGATACAGCATGTCTAACGTGTATGTGCTTCTCCCAACTACTTCTGGATTTCTTTTCACAGCTTCCACTTGAAATTGCTTGCCGTTTACTTTC
Source organism: Neoceratodus forsteri (assembly GCA_016271365.2). Classification (NCBI taxonomy): domain Eukaryota; kingdom Metazoa; phylum Chordata; order Ceratodontiformes; family Ceratodontidae; genus Neoceratodus; species Neoceratodus forsteri. Next base: position 62,156,120 of record JADMNL010000034.1, on the reverse strand, counting down.
CAAAAAATACAAAGTTACCACAAGTAGTTAAAAACATCCCTTATTCGCAACTACACATAGCAACATGCAGTGTTTGATATAGCATGCAAGCCGAGAGAAAATGGGATGATCTTTGTTTTTTTTTAAACGATAAATGCAAACTGCATGAATGTAGTTCTACTGTGATAAAAACCTTGCACACCTTTTCTTCTCAACCTATGCATGGCAAAACCATTGATGTACAGTAAAGTCAGGACTTTGCTCTGGAGACCCAGGTGACAGTGTGGGGGTTATGTGTGTGTCATTGGTATAATGCCAGGGTGGGAAACCTGAGTCCATTCTCAAACCCTGGACACCCAGGTGACAGTGAAGGGGACTGTGTATGTATCACTGGCATAACACCAGGGTGGGAAATCTGAGTCAGTTCTCAAGCCCGGGACTTGTAGGTTTTAGTGCTGGGGAATATTTCTGTATCATTGGTGTAATACAAGGGTGAGAAACATGAGTCTGTTCTTAAATCAAGGTGTGGCAAACTTAGGTTTTTGTACAGTTAAGTGACAGGCCTAAGGATTTCAGAAACTACTAGAAGTTCAGTCCAGTCAAATTCTAAGTCATTCATGTCAGCCAGCTGTTTTAGAAGGAAGGTGGTGACAATATTTATCTGTTCTGGGAGAAGACATTCCAGATTCTGGATGATGATAACATTTGACACTGTTTAAAGGTATTTTGCTTGGGATTACTTTTGTTTCTTCCTTGCCACACACATTTGTTCTTCATGGGTGAGGGTCCCACTGAGACTTGAAAACTAGTTCCATAAGAGTGGGCTGGGATTTCAGAGAGAGATAAAGGAGTGAGTGGATTGTATATACACACACCAGCTCACAGGTTTGAATCTGGGAAGAAGGGAACTCGGCAGCAGGTTAAAGTTCTTTGGAAGCAAAGGACTGTTTCCTTTTCTTGTGTTTTTCTGTAAGTATCAACCAAACTATCAGGCAACTATGTGGGCATTTTGTGGTTTAAATTAGAGCTGTGTGGAATTAGAAAATTCCAAATTTCAGAATTTCAATGAAATTTCATATAATTTTGAAAGTTATTAATTTGGTCAAAATGCAGCCATCTATTGAGCTAGAGCTTTGGAGTTTAGCATGCTTTATATCTGACTGTAACATGGCATTAAAATGAAAGCAAAAGAAGCATTTTCATTCGTTAAAATATTCGAAAAATTACTCACCTTAGTAATTGTGTTTCTTCTAATGGAGTCTTGCTGTATTCTGACATATTGCAGTAATTCCCAACCTTTGAACTGCCCCGAGAACAAAGAGTTAACTTTCTATGCAGGGCATAGAATGCTGAGCTCAAGCTCAAGTTAAAGTCTCTGTCTGGAGTGTTTCAAACTTAAACCATCAGATTCTTATGAGCTCAAATAACCAAAACTTCTATGTGGAAATTGTAAAAATTCCTACTAGCCAACTGGCCGTAAAAAGTTTTGGATTCCCAAGGAAGACCCAAGTCAGGAAACCCAAAAACCAATCTAATACAAATAACAATAATAAATAAGCACCCAAACAAAAAACACCCCTGGGGTGCAACATTGCACCTCCCCACCCACCTCCCAAAAACAGGTTCTGAGAGGGGAGGTCGAGGTGAGAATACAGTAAGACTCCATTAGAAGAAACATAATTACTATGGGAGTAATTTTTCTTCAAAACAACATGAAGTCTTGTTGTATTCTGACATATTGCTGACTACTAAGCAGTACCTCCATGGAGGAGGGACAGAACATACTTTGGAAATAGGCTCTGAAGTACTGCTGTGCCAAGGCGAGCATCACTCCTAGCCTGGATATCTAAAGAGTAATGCTTGGTAAAGGTATGGACTGTTCTCCAGGTGGCTGCTTGACAAATTTCTAAGAGAGGGATATCCCTGGCAGCAGCCATAGAAGCAACTGTACCTCTTGTGGAATGAGCCCTCAGGCCTGAAGGTGGAGTTTTTCCAGTTTTTCGTAGCAGAATTGTATACAAGACACAATCCACCTGGCAATAGATCTCTGGTGGCAGGTTTGCCCTTTCCCACTTCTCCATAAGTGAGGAACAACTGGAGGAGTCAAACCCGTGACCCTTGGTACGTATGTAGTAACTAAGGGCTCTTTAACATCTAAACTGTGTAGCCTCCTCTCCTGAGGAAGAATGATCAGTGAAGAAAACAGGAAGAGACATAGACTGGTTTAAATGGAAGTCTGAAACCACTTTGGGCAAGAACTCTATTGGTTCTAAGGACCACTTTATCCCTGTGAAATGAGATAAAATCAGGTTCCACTGACAGGGCTTGCAATTCACTGATACGCCTGGCAGAGGTAATGGCTACCAAGAACACAGTTTTCCAAGTCAGGTAATTAAGTTCTGCTGAAGACAGGCTCAAAAGGGGGTTGCATAAGTTGAGCAATGCAAACATTCAAATCCCAGGCAGGAGCAGTGTCTCTAAAAGGAGGATTGGTGTGAAGCAATCCTTTAAAAAATTTACAGAACACAGGATGAGAAGATAGTGAGGAAGACTTCCCCACAGACAAAAATGCAGAAACAGCTGACAAGTGTACCTTGAGAGTAGCTGGTCTGAGGCCTAGGCCATTAAGATGGACCATATAATCCAGAACCTAGGCAATCCAGCAGTGTCTGAGAAATATGCCTTTTAGAACACCAAATGCCTAATCTCTTCCATTTGGAGTTACAAGTCTTTCTGGTGGAGGGCTTTAGAAGCCTTGAGGGTATCCAGAACCCCTTGGGAAAGATGCAGATCTGCAAACTCTAACTCTTCAAGAGCCATGCCTTGAGATTGAGAGACTGAAGATTGGGGTACCAAATCCTCCCCTGAGAGGATGTTAACAGGTTGTAATTCCTGCGAAGAGACAGGGGAAGATGGACTGCTAGGGACAGCAACAGGGGGTACCAGGGCTGTCTGGCCCAATCTGGAGCAATCAGAATCACCTTGCAAGGTTGAGACCTTATTTTGACTAAAACTTTGAACAGGAGTGGGAAGGGGCAAAGGCATACAGAAACTTCCTTCCCTATTCAGAATCAGGGCATCCAGGAGAACTGAACCCAAGACTGCAACAAAAGAGAGGGAGTTGTGATTGTCTGGGGCTGCAAAGATCTATCTCTGAGTGCCCCACCTGAAAAAATCACTTTCAACACCTGAGGGTCCAGGGACCATTTGTGATGGCCCTGAGAGATCCTGCTCAGTGCATCTGCTAGCACATTGTCCTTCCCTGGAAGGTGAACTGCTACCAGAGAGGTTTGTAGGAATTAGCCAGGACCACAACTTCATGGCTTCTGTGCACAAGGCCATGGACCGAGTGCCTCCTGCTTGTTGGTACCACGTGGTGGTGGTGTTGTTGTCTGTTCTGACATGAACCACCTTGTTCTGTACTGACTGAGAGAAAGCTTTTAGGGCCAGCAAAACTGCCTTGAGCTCTAGGAGATTGATATGGAGAGGGATTCTTGGGGACTACAGCCCCTGGGCAGTGAGGGACCCCAGATGGGCTCCCAGCCCAGAAGAGAAGGTCCGTGGTATGGACCACTGAACAAGGCTGAGTAACAAAAGGAACACCTTGTCTTAAATTGTCCTGATCCTGCCACCATTGGAGGGCTTGGATCAAGGTCAGAGTCACTGGGATCAGTTTGGTAAGGGAATCCTTCCTCTGAGACCAAAAAGCTCTCAGGTAGAACTGAATATCCTTCATCTAGAATCTTGGCCCTTGGACCACTGCTGTTGAAGCTGCCATGTGGCCCAAGAGCTGGAGGAAATGCCTTGCTGTTTTGAGATACCCGAAGGCTGAAAGAAGAAGTTAGTTCCATAAGAACCCTTGCCCTTTCTAGAGGAAGAAAGGCTCTTGCTCTGAGTGTGTCCAGTTCTGCCCCTATAAAGGTAAGAAGCTGGACTGGTTCAAGAACTGACTTGGGAAGGTTGAGAAGAAATTCTAGAGAAGTGAGTACTTGCTGGGTCACTTGCAGGTGAGAATTGACTTGGTCTGGAGACTGACCCACTATTAGTCAATCATCCAGATATGGAAAAATGGAAATCTCTTGCCTTCTTAGAAAGGCAACTACTACTGATAGGCACTTTGTGAAAACCACTGGGACTGAGGTTAGGCCAAAGGGCATTGTTTGAACTGATAGTGGCCCGAGGGCAACTCAACCTGAGGTACTTTCTGTGGGAGTACCTGATGGGAATGTGAAAGTAGGCATCTTGAGGTCCAGGGAGGCTAACCAGTCCCCTGGCCTTGGAGAGGAAGGATTATTCAGAGTTACCATCTTGAACTTAGGTTTTAAAAGATGTTTGTTTAGATATCTTAGGTCTAGGATGGGTCACCACTCCCTGTTTTTGGGGTCAGGAAGTACCTGGAGTACAGTCCTTGCCCCAGTGTAGGGTAGGTACTCTCTGTGGCCCTTAAGGCTAGAAGAGAAGAAACCTCTGCCTCTAGGGCAAGGGTTTCTGAGAGATTTGCAGATGGAAAAGATCTGGCTTTCATCTTTGGAACTTTTCTGAAGCTGAGAACCAGTCCCTGGCTTACTACTTCCAGGACCCACTTGTCTGATGTAATAGACATCCAGTCCTGGACAAAGTAAGCCAGCCTGCCCCCTACTGGAATAGTAGAGTCGACCAGGCAGGCCCATCAGGGTGTCTGCTTGGCTGGAGCTTTAGGCTGAGGAGTGGATGCAGCCCTGCTCATCTCCCTCTGCCTCTCCCTCTGAAGAACTCCTCTGAGAAGAGTTGCCTGCCTCTCCTTGGCCTGAGCACTCCTGTAAGTGGTCCTGTACTCATCCATTTTCTTCATGTAATTCTCTGTCTGCTCCCCAAACAGAGAATTACTCACTACAGGAAAATCCATGGCCTTAGCCTGGGTGTCCTGCGAGAGGCTAGTACATCTGAGCCAAGCCATCCTCCGAAGAGCCATAGATGTAGCCATGACTCTTGATGACACATCATTAGAGTCCACAGCATTATGAAACTGAACCTTAGATGCCTCAATCCCATCTGCAGCCGCCACCTCTAGCTCCTTGGCTAGCCTGTTTAGCCAGTACCAGTACAGTATCCCACCTGGACTTCTGGTACCTGGCTGTATAGGCCATGTAATTCGCCTGCCTGAGTCCCAAGGAAGATGCCATGTACTGTTTCTTTGCCATGGCATCAATCTTCCTGGAGTCCTTTTCTGTGGGGTGTGAAGCCAAGGGAATATTTGCCTTGACACAGGCATCAGCCTGCACTACCCCAACATGGCTGCATTGCTGATATAAGAACTCAGTGTCTGAGCCTGAAAGTGTATACCTCTTGTCCATTCTTCTATCCACAGGAGGTACAGTGTTAGGAGACTTTGGACTTTTTGTCTCTGTTTCAAAAGATTTGTGGAGGGAATAGACAGTCTCCTGGACTCTGGGATGTCCATCATTTCTACATAATCAGGCTCCTCTTGATCTTCCACAGCCTCTTCCATAGGAAGCTGGAGGTTTCAGCCACCTTTCTGTAGAACATAAAGTGAGAAGGGACTCGAAAGCCTAGGAGGGGAACACCTGAAGGTCTGTCTGGAGATGTCTGGCTCCACAGGCACATCCAGACCCTCACTTTCACCATCATCACCTTTGGATCTGAACTGTCGATTTGTCTTTGTGTTTTCTTTTGTGAGAACTGATCCTCGGAATCGTCTCTCCTTTGCCTGCAAGAAGCACGCCCTGGTCAGAGGGTACTCCTTCTGGTTCGGTCGGAACCAAACCGGGCTGGCCATCCAGGTCAGCGGACTTCTCGGCCTCCTTTTCCCTCAGTCTACCTAATCTCTTCTCAAGGGTAGATTTGGGAATGTTTTTACATATTTGGCAGTCTGACTCGAGGTGGTCAAACCCCAGACAATAAACACAGGTGGTGTGGGGGCCTTAGCAAAGATCTCCCCACACTCAATGCAGTGTTGAAACCCAGTGGGCCCATTTTTTTCTTGGGTTTCTCAGACATGGCCAACCTAACCAACTTACCCTTTTTATGGCAACTGCCAGGCAAGACTCCCTTATCGGTTCTAACACCGTATCACGGGTATTGGAAAAAAAGCGATGCCAAAACACGTTTTTAGAACCGATAAGAACCGATAATACCACACTAAGTAAAACACAAACTTTCACTATCAAATGGCGGTTCAGATGAACTGAGCCACACTTTACAAGTTCTACAAGAAAACAGAACAATTCCTATCTAGTACTCACGTACCACAGACAGAGACTGAACTGACTATGGATAACTTTTTCTGTTTAAAAAACAATGAAAACTGAAACTTTAACTGACTTTCAACCAAGCTGAAGGAGAAATCTCTGGAGCAACTGTTCAGTGAGGTGGAGTAAAGAATCTAATGGTTTAAGTTTAAAACACTCCAGACAGAGACTTCAACTGAGCTCTAGCTCAGCATTCTATGCCCTGCATAGAAAGTTAACCCTTTGTTTTCTGGGGCAGTTCAAAGGTTGGGAATCACTGCAGAATACAGCAAGACTTCATGTTGTTTGAACATGTGGTACATCAGCAACCATGGTCTAATTCCACAGTAGACCATGGTTTGTGATGCAATACCTTGGCAATCCACAACAGGCAAAAAGCATTATACAAGTGAAAGTAATATGCAAATAGTTTGCTGTTTGTACTTTTTCCAGATTATTTTTGCTAGCCTTTTCCTGGCACAGGGATTTAGACATTTTCAAGATTGTTCTATGTTGTAACTGCCACACAAGTTCATGACTTACTAAAGATTGTACATTTAAACTCCACATATACTGTTAATTATGCTGCAACAATATTTCTTTAGAAGTGAACTTTCACATACTGTTACCATCCCTTCTGATGTACTGCTTTCTAAGCAACTTTGGGTGCAGTGCATTGTGGATGACTGAATAACATTATCTGCCCTAGCCTTTTCTTGGTGAATACACAGTGGTAAAGATGAGCATGCAGCTTCTATAACCAAAAGCAAAAATAACAGAGACAGTGAGATAAACAAAGGAAAATCAAAGAAAGAGGCTACTTCTATGGGTGAAAAGAAAAATAAATTGAGAGAAACAAAAAGAAATCAAAGAAATAGACTAACAATACTAGTCAAAACAAGTATTTGAAAGGCGAAATTAGTAAACGTTATGTAGTTCTATGTCCTGCTGAGTTAGATGGTTTAGAGAGGAAAAAAGTGAAATCAATATTCCTCAAAATAGTACTTGTCCAATGAAGAGTTTTTCAGATTGGCTTAATTCAGTACATTTGGAGAAACCATGCTTGTGCTGCTAGGATTGTTTGGCAGCCACCTATTGGTCTGCAAAGGAACTGCAGGAAGAAAACGAAGCTGTACCATAGCACACTCCCATCATGCAGTGCAGCCCATACCTTGTAATACACACAGAGGAAAATCAAAGCACCTAGAATAGAAAGTGAATTGCAAGTGTTTGAAAAGTTGTAAAATATGTTTTGATGTTAGAAAGCTTAAAGCTTGCAATGAAAGTTATTTTAACAAAAGTGAAATAGCAGCCACAATATTTCCAATAGGTGTGTTCCAATTGCTTTGAACTATATGTACACCATGTTTTAATAGCTCAACATACAGCATTCTGAAAGTAAATCAGTCTGACTGTACCTATTTATTCAGAGACTGTTAGTCATACAATCATTGCCATGTTACAAGTGGATTAAGCCATTTGAAAAGATGGGTCTACTGTGGATTTAATCCATGGTTGGGTTGTTGGAGGCCTCGTTCCCCCAACCATCGATTAATTCCACAGTAGACCCATCCTTTCTCATGGCTTAATCCTTACGAGTAGTTCTAAAGATGCACCAAATATCCTGAACTGAAGATAGATTGTCTTAAAGAGCACCTTTCCTGGTGGTCCAAAAAGTTACAGCTTGTTGTTATTATTTATTTGTATTTGTTAACCAGGTAAGCACACTAGACGAGTGCCTATTTTCAGGAGCGACCCGGGAGGTTACAGTACAGAGAAACATGGTACAAATACAGGGTAACATACAGGCCCACAACTACAAGTGGACCAAATGGAAAACAGTACCCAGGACATTGAATGGACAAAAGAACAGTCACACCCACACACAGGTGGGGCCAGGGTAACAGCATATAGACAATAGTACATGGTCAGAGCAACAAACGAGAATACAACTACAGGCTCGTTAATACATAAGTTCACAATTGTGGCAGGGTGCGGAGAGCAACAAGTACAGGGGGTAAGAGGGAGGGAGGGCAGAATCTGCTGACTCCCCACGTGGCAGTCGGGAAAAACGAGCAAGGGGTGGCAAGATTTTGCAGGGGGCAGCGTAGCTAGAAGGTGAGGAACCCAACCTGGAAGACCACCATGGCAAGGCAAGCGAGTACTGCCCCATACCAGTGGCAGGCCCCGTGGGCAGGTTGGGGATAGTGAAGGGACCTACAGGAGCCGAAGAAGGGAGCAAGAAGGGGAGCAAGAAGGAGGAACCCAGATGGCGGGGGTGGAAAGGTGCGTGCAACCGGAGGGGAGTGGTAAAATCATGAACTGCTTGAGGGTGGGAGAGTAGGGTGGCCATGAGAGCAAATAAGTTCGGGGGTGGAGGAAGTGGTTGAGGCCGAAACCTCACAGGTGGAAGAGGAGACAGGCAGTACTAGACATGAAAGGGTGTGCATTTGTTATTTTTGGCCAAGGTTTATTCTATGCTCCATATTTTGCATTTGTTTTTGAGCCTTGTTTTAGCCTGGCTGCACTTGCCTTTGCTGTTCAGCTGCTAGATCCCACTGATATCACTGTATGGCAGAAGATTGACTCACACTATGCAGTACAGTACAGTTGCAGCAGTTTTGCAAGGGAAAACTACATTACTAGGTGTACATACTGTGGTCCCTCTTCACCAAGACACCTTGCTAGCAATGCATTATGCCAAAATCTAAATGCCTTGTCAGTATGTTTTTCTGTAAGACTGACTTCTGCCTCTGTAACAAAGTATGGGGGATTGAGAGAAGAGGTTGATGTCAGCACCTTCCTCAGTCCTTTTGACCTTCATGCATAAATTGCCCCTTCTTGCATTGATTCTGGAAATGTATTTCATTAATATCCTCTGCAGTTAGTTTTTGCATTCTGAGCTACTAAAATCTGCAGGGTGTACCAGAGCTTCTGTAGCAAGCCTGGTGTTGCTGTGGACCCAGTGCTGTACTGCTGACATCACTATATGGCAGAGGAGTGACTCACACTGCAGTACAGTGACGTTGCAGCAGTTTTGCAAGGGAAATCTACATTACTAGATGTACACATTGTGGTCACTCTTCACCAAGACACCCTGTTAGCAGTGCATCATGGCAAAATCCAAATGTCTTGTTAGTATGTTTTTTTGTGTGTCTGTGTGTAAAACTCACTTACTTCTGCCTCTGTAACAAAGCATGGGGAGTGAGAGAAGATAGAGTTGCTGTCAGCTGAGACAGCTGTCAGTTTATGCATTAGTGTGATTAGTGTCTATACTTTGATCATTTGAAAGCAGTAATGCCTTTTCACCCATGACAAACACACTTTAGGGCGGTAATCTGCAATTTAACTAGTGGGGATAGGGTGCGGAAATTCATCTTGGGAGCTGAGCTGCAGTTTATTTTGGTTTCCAAAACCGTAACTGAATGGAAAAAGTATTTGAAAAAAAAAAACCCTGGAGCCCTCTATAGGTGTTTTCTTATAGGCTGCTAATGGGAAAGTGGGGAGTTAGTCACATGACTCCATACAACTATGAAAGAAAGACCAGAAAAGGGTTGGTGGGAAGCAGCAGCACAGTGGCTGTGGGAAGAGAGGATTTGTCTGTACTAAGACACATTTTAAAAGCAGACCTATGCCTAGTCTCCAGTCAAATTCTAAGAGCAGATTGTGCTTCAGTCTCCGGTAAGCCTCTAGACAATTTAAACTGCAGCAGCCAAAAGGCAAAGTTAAATTTACCAGTTAATTAAGCTCCAGGTGAAGATTTCACCTAAATCCCCCACCAATGCTGATTTCCAAGAAGATTTAAAAACTCAGGTGCAGGTTTGAACCTAAAGTCCCCTCCTGTGCAGGTTAATGGAACTAAATTAAGCTCAGGTGCAGATTTAAACAACAATCCACCTCTGCTACAGATTAGAGTTAAAAGCAAGCTCCAGTGCAGTTTTTAAACTGGGAAACTACCTCTGGTGTGGGTTACAAATGAAATAAGACAAGCTCCGGGCAGGTTAATAAGTTAATTCAGCGCCGGAATGTTTAGGTTGCAGGGCTTTAAATAAATAAATTAAAATGATGGTCCCCAGATCAGCACAGTGTGCAGGAGTGTAGCCAGAAATTTCCATTTTGTACACAGTCTCCAACAGTTACACCCCCCCAATTAAAAAATGTACACATGCTTTGCAAATGGCATCCCCTTCCAAACAAGTCAGATTGTTGTCAGATGACTCCTCTACTCTCTAAAGAGGTTATACATGTATTGGACGCTCCTTAGTGGCCTACACTAACCCAAATACTACAGATTAGAATGATAATATTAACAGAGTGGCTTATGGTTTGTGACAGGCACTCAACAAAACTGTACACAAATGTGTACAGTGAGTATGCCTGTCTACACCCTTGACAGTGTGCACTGAGAGACCCCAGAGGCGATTTCCTATAGTGCAGGGAAGCAGCCTCACAAAATATTGGGTTTCTAACAGCTGGAGCCCTAGCAGCTGAAAAACTGAGGAAAAAGGCACCAAATTCAAATGTTAAGACAGACTGCGCCTCAGTTCATCGGGGATCTTGATTCTGTACCTTTGGATGATTCCTTCAGTCGGGCAGGGTATTTGCTCTGAGGCAGGATACCCTCCTCTAGCTGAGGCTAAGGAGAGAGAGAGGGTGGGCAATTGGATTAATAGAGTTTGGGAGGATACAAAAGAGAACTGCAATTGGAGGAGATAAAAGGGAGTGGAGAGGGAGAGAGATTCAGGGTATAGAGCAGGGCAGAAAAAGGAGATTCAGGGTACAGAGCAGAATAAAATGCTTAAAAAAAGGCATTGCCATTGTTTTCAATGGCATGCCACTGTTTCTGTTGTGGCTCATGTTTTTGCCGACCTTATTTCAGCGCACGCCATTTTGCCTGTGGTTTTGTTTGTTCACACTGTTATTGCAAAGACATTATGACACTGTGCCCTTCTAAGGTACCCTTGTGTCATTCCCATGCATGCTTGAATCCTGTTGCCATTTTAGCACCCACCACCTCTGCTGGGAGGCTATTTCAGGTGTCCACCACCATCTACATGAAGAAGTATTTCAGATCTCCTCAGAGCACCCCTCCTCCAGCTGTATATCATGACCCCTTGTCATGGAGTATCTCTTTCTGTAGAAAATGCTACCTTCCTATACCTTATTATTATCTGTGAGGTATTTGAACATCTCTAGCATATCCTTCTTTTCTTTAGAGAGTACATATTTAGTTCCTTGAGTCTTTCATACTGAACATACGAATGTGCCAGCAGAAACAGACAACCTGGTCTAGCTAAGTCTGCTCGAGTGTGCAGCTAGCACCCCTAGTTTGCAGCTGCCCACCCCCCCTTTGTCATCCCAGTGCCACCTCACCTGCCCTCACTCTCCCCTGTTCCCTGTCCCATGCCCTTTTGAAGCTGTTCACAGATTTACATACCACCACCCATTCTGGTAGGGTGCTCCATTTTGCTACCACCCTGTCTATGAAATAGTGTCTCCTCATTTTCTTCCTAAATCTTCCCCCTTTATTCTTAGCCCATGCCCCCTGGTGACCCTCCCCCTCCTTAACTTAAAGACCCCATCTACCCCATCCTTATTGATTCCCCTCAGATACTTGAATGTCTCTATCATGTCCCCTCTGTCCCATCTATCCTCCAGGGTGTACATATTCAGGTCTCCCAGACTGCTGTCATAGTCTCTCCCTCCATTCCACATATCATCTTTGTTGCCCACCTCTGCACCCCCTCCAGTAGCCTGATATCAAGCTTTAGGTATGGCCTTCAAAACTGCACACAATACTCTAAGTGTGGCCTTACCAGCAACCTGTAGAGGGGCAAGATCAACTCTCATCGCCTGGACGAAAACCCCCTCGCTATGCACCCCAGCATTTTTTTTTCACTTTTGCAGCCACTCTCCTGCACTGGGCAGTGTTGTTCATGGTCCCTGTTATCATTATCCCTAGGTCCTTCTCCTCCTCAGTGATCCCCAGCTTAACTCCCCCCCAGCCAGTATTCTCTCCTTGGGTTCTTCACCCCAACGTGCATAACCTTACACTTCTTTGCATTGAACCCCAGCTGCCATCTCTCTGACCACTCCTCTAGCTTGCTTAGGTCCCCCTGCAGCTCCTTCCATCCCTCCTCTCTATCCACCACTGTTCCAATTTTGGTGTCATCAGTGAACAGACTTACCTTGCTCACCACCCTGTGTGCAATATCTGATATGAAGAGCTCAAACAATACTGGCCCCAACACAGGCCTAAGGCACCCCACTTGTCACCGGCCTTGGAGTTTGGCTCCCCTCTCACCACCACCTGTTGCAGCCTCCCACTCAGCCAGCTTGTAATCCAGTTCATCATTTTGCCCTACCCCACACCAGTTAGCTTCTCCAAGTCACCCATAAGGCACAGAATCAAAGGCCTTGCTGAAGTCCAAGTAAAGAACATCCACTGCCTGACCCTTATCCAGCTCACCTGTCATCCAGTCATATTGTATCAGGTTGGCTTGACAAGACTTTCCTGAAATGAACCCATGCTGCCTCACATCCTGGAGGCCATTGTCCTCCAGGTACGACACCAATCTTTCCTTTAGTATTGTTTTCATGAGTTTGCACACCGTGGAGGTGAGACTTACTGGGTGATAATTACCTGGTTCATCCCTTGGTCCGCTCTTGTGTAATGGTACTACATGTGCCATCCTCCAGTCTAGTAGCACACATCCTGACTCCAGTGAGGTGCTGTATAGATCCGCCAGCAGCTCCGCCATCTCCCTCAGCACCCCGGGGTGGATACCATCCGGCCCTGGTGCCTAGTCTACAGTACCCTCAGTCCCTCTAGGACTCTACTTGCTTCAATTCTTCCATCTGTTGCCTTCTCTCCCTGTCCCCACCCTCCCAGCCCATGGTGGTAGCGGTCCCCCCTTTTCTTCCATGAACACCAAGCAAAAGTATTCATTCAGTGCTGCTGCCTGCTCCTCCCCCTTTTCCGTCCACTCCCCAACCCTTTTTATCCTCATTATTGTCTTCTTGCACTTCCTTTTCTCCCTGATGTATCTGAAAAAAATCCTCCCCCATTAATTTCCTGCGCTAATCTCTGCTTCCTCTGGGCCTTGGCTTCTCTCACTTTTCTGGTCACCTACCTGGACCATCTTGCATACTCCTCCCTGTCAGTTTCCTTCCCTGTCCTCCTATAACTCTGGTGCACCTCTCATTTTACTCTCACCACCTCTACTACTTCGCTGTTCAACCAGCGTGGTTTTATGTCTTGGTGCAGGTTTCTGTTGCCTCTGTAATCCCCTGTTTAATAATATCCCATTTTAGGGATGTGGATATGTTGTTCAATCCACACTTATTGGCAGATTCCTTGCCACTTTAAATGTTGCCAGAAGGTCTTCAAGCTGGCTCCTCCCACCCACCCCGGTGGTAAAACTCTCTGCTCCGCCCCATGATGCCAGATCTTCCTTACTGCTTGGAAGCTCAGGTTCCCTCCTTAGTGCTCTGCATTTTAGGCTGGATTCACACTCTTCGGTTAATCTGAAACTTATTTTGAGATTTACAAGACTTCAGTCTGTATCTTCCTCGTACCTGCGATGGACAAATCAACTCCCGGATTTCGTTGGTGCCCCTGTGGGCAGAAGATGTCTCGGACCGATCTGCACGTCACGTGCATTTATTGCCTTGGACTTGGCCATGACTCACAGACTTGTGAGTTGTGCAAATCCTTTTTGGCTTCGGTCTTGGAGGACCATGTTGCCCGGTTACTGTTGGGGTGACCCAAAAAACGTTATCCTCCGGTTAAGTCTAAGGAGGCCTGTTGGGCGGTGTCCACGGCGGTGGGCTCGGTGGAACAGCTGGAGCAGATGATCGCCCTCAAGGAGGAGGTGGCCCAGGCTGCATCATCATCATCCTCGGTCACGGCATTTATCCTGCTCTCCTTGGAATCCTCCTACACAGCTTCTTTCAAAGAGCTTTGCAAGTCCCTCCACCAAGGGAGAAGGCCTTCGACATTCCTCTCTGTCCAAAAGAAGGACCCTCAAGGTAAGTCCCACCATTGACATTCGTGGGAGCGGATAGGTCTTCTTCCCGGAGAGTTGACACTCGACTCGTCGAGGTTGCAGCTAGAGGCCGCTGGCTTCACGGTGTCCCTGTCAGGTCAGCGGCCAAGATACCCGTCGACGCGGTCGAGATTTTTCTTGACCCATCAGATGGTCTGTCGACTGGAGAAGCCGACAACCCTTTTCACCAGCTCACCCAGTGGAAACTCGAGGACTTGCCTGTGCCTCCTGTGCCAGAGTCCCCGGTTAAGTTCCGTGAACCAAGGGAGGAGCGGGTTTCTCCCGCCCTCCTCAAACCCACCCTCGGAAACACTGAAGGACTCGGTCTCAGACCTCTTCTCGTCCAGCCGATCCTGCCGACATTGGCGGTCTTGGTCTCTGCACTGTGGAAGGCGGTGGCGCAGCTCATCCTGGTCTTCGTCCTCTTTGGAGGATAGGCTCCAGTGCAGATTGCGTCAGTGCTACAAGGAGCTAATGTGGCAGCAGCTCCATTTGACCAGAAATAGGCCAACTTCGTCGTATTCCCTGGCCATTAAGTGGCTGTCACCGAGAGGCGAAGCAACCCTCACAGTGGTCAAGCAGCTGAAGCCGGCACCAGTTGTTCAGCAGAAACCGCCACTCATCATGGTGGAACCCCCGCCTCCACAATCAAAATTTGGGACCCCGACCAAGTATTCTCGGTCGGGTCAGGGCTTGCCCCATCGGTTGTCAGTCACTGTCACTCCTGATCGACCTCGGCAGCTGGAGGGTGGCTCAGGCACTCGGCAGCTGTTCACAGACTCCTCGGAGTCTGATGATGACTCCTCCTTGTTCTCCAGGCTGCTTGACTTGGAGTCCACTGGAGGTCAGTCAGTGGACAAGAGCCCATCCTCATCTTTGGGAATGCTTCAGCTCATCTCAGAGTCCACTGGGATGAAGCTCGAACCGCTTCAAAGCGGGCCAAGTATCCCCTCATGGAGATACTGGACTGGGGATTCCCCATGGAGGCCTTTCCGTGGCAGAAGCCATTGTTGGCCTGGCCCTGGAGCCATGGCAGTGGCCAGCTTCTTGTCCAGCACCTTGGCCAGGATGGCTTGGAAGTATGCTGTCCCCACCGGTTCACTCTCCGGTTTCTCGGAGCACCCCCTCTGGGGAGGGGCTCCTGACTGATGGCATTTTCCGTGTTCCAGGAACACTAGGGATGTGGACAAGCCTCCCGACAAGGAGTCCAAGAAGCTGGACTACTCTGGGTGGAAAGTTTACGCCGCTTCCTCCCTAGACCTTCATCAGGCCAGCTCGGCAGTCCTGATGGCACACTTTTCACATGCCCTTTTGGGCTCCCTGGATGAGGTGATTCCTCATCTCTCGGCTGACCTCCAAACTATGGTAAAGCAGGTATGGGATCAGGGAAGGCGGTGGCCAAACAGCAGCTCCAGACCTCCCTGACATTGCTGATTCATGTGCATGGTCAGTAGCAGCCACAGTGGCCATGCACGCAGAGCTTGGCTGCGGATCTCCACTTTCACGGCAGATACCGCACAAGCTGGCAGACGTTCCTTCCTGGTGACCGACTTGTTCGGACGTGGGGTTGAGGGCATCTTCAACGGATCGAGAAGTCCAATGCCACCTTGGTCTCAGTCACATCTGCCCAGAAGGACAAAGGCTGCCAGCAGCAGCGTAAGTCCTTTCGCCCTTCAGCCTCTGCAGCACGTCCCAGCCCAGCAACACCAGCATCAGGGCCAGCAGGCTCGCACTTGGCACCCCAAAGCCAATCCTGCTTCCTCCAACAGGAAGCAGGAGGGAAAGGTCTGGGAGGTTTCTCAGCCGGTCCTTCCTCCAAGCCTGCCCAGTGACGGGTTGAGGGGTGTCCCCAACCTTGTCACTTCTCCCGGTTCCCCATGGGGACTGCTCCACCACTTCATTTCCACCTGGTCCGATATCACCATGGACCTCTGGGTGCTGAAGTGGTAGGAAAGGGTCTGCCGCTGGAATTCGAGCAGTCCCCACCCTATCGAGCTGTCGCCCCATGGGGGGCTATGGGGTCCGCAGCCTCTCTGTCAGCCCGTCGAGCTGACATTGCCCTGCTCCTCCAGAAGGAGGTGATCAGGGAGGTGGCAGATCCTCCACCAGACCCAGGGTTTGTGTCCAGGTACTTCCTGGTCCCAAAACGGATGGGGGGGCTGGTGCCCCATTCCAGATCTCCATGACCTGAACAAGTTCCTAAGGTCTTAAACCTTCAGGATGGTCACTCTGGCTCAGATCATCCCATCCTTGGAACGAGGTGTGTGGTTCTGTTCTCTGGACCTTCAGGATGCGTTCTTTCATGTCCAAATCTGTCCATCCCACCAGCGATTCCTCCGCTTTAGAGCAGAGGGATCCCTTTACAAGTTCTGGGCCATGCCCTTCAGCCTCTCTCCAGCTCCCAAGTCTTCACCAAAAGCATGGCAGTGGTGACAGCATTCCTGCAGCGCCAAAGGGACGACTGGCTGATTGCAGCCTCCTCCAAGATGGAGGTGGAACAGTCCAGGGATCTGGCCCTCCAGGTCTGCTCTCAGATTGACATCCTCATCAATGAGGCCAAATCAGAACTCGTGCCAACGCAGGTGATTCAATTCTTCAGGGCAGAGCTCGACTCTCTTCGAGCCAAAGCACAGCTCCCAGTGGACAGGGCCAAGTTCTTTCTCCTTTGCCCAATCATTTGTGGTTGGGCAGTTGCGCCTGCCCAGGACTTCCTGTGCCTCCTGGGCCTCATGGCAGCCTGCACCAGCGTGGTCCATTGGGCCCCTGGCACATGCGTCCCCTTCAGTGGGACTGGCCCGCCAATGGTCACAGTGCTCAAGTCCTCTGGACCAGCCAGTGATAGTGACCCAGGAGATGGGGAACGCCCTGCGGTGGATCGCTCCCACTCATCTGCAGGAGGGTATCCCATTTGTCCGCCCAGAGCCGACGGTCACTTTAACACCGACACCTCTGATGGGTTGGGGTGTCCATTTGGGAGCTCACAGTGCAAGGACTCTGGTCCCCAGGAGTCTCGATGCCACATCAACCTGCTGGAGCTTTGAGCGGTCCAAATAGCCCTCACCACCTTCGCTCCATTTGTACGGGGTCAAGTGGTCCAGGTCCAGATGGACAACACCACAACCATGTACTACCTAAACCGCCAGAGAGGGACGCGCTCCTTGCCTCTGTACAAGGAAGCTCTCCACACTTGGTTTCTCATGGGCAGACTGGAGGTGGATCTCCTAGCCATTCATGTGGCAGGAGCCTCCAACACTCTGGCCGATGCCCTAAGCCGGATAGGTGTTGCATCTCACGAGTGGTCTCTCCTGCCAGAGGTAGTACACAATCTGTTCTCTCACTGGGGCACACCTTAGGTGGACCTGTTTGCCTCCAGGGAGAATGCAAAGCTGAGGCTGTTTCATGCCCGCCCCCCTCAGCTGGGCTCGCTGCAAGGGATGCCTTCTCAAGGCCGTGGACTCTGGGCCTCTTTTACGCCTTTCCCCCATTTTTCTTGATCCACAAGATGCTTCTCAAGGCAAGGAGGGACAAGGCGCAGGTGATTCTGGTAGCCCCAAACTGGCCCCACCAGTTCTGGTATCCAGATCTCCTCAGCCTCAGCTCCAGGCTCCTGAGGCAGCTTCCAGCTCACCCGGACCTGATCTCAGTCAACCAATCAATCAATCACTTTATTTAACCAGGCATAAACACCATTGAGCAAGCTAATTTTAGGATGGTCCAGGGGAAGTTATTCCACCGGACCTTCAATCCCTGCACCTGATGGCCTTTTTCCTGAGTGGCTAGAGTTCCAGGCCTTGGGTCTTTCCAACGAGGTCCTCAATGTTGTTGAGGCATCCCGTAAGGAGTTGACCAGAAAATGCTATGCCTTCAAATGGAAGAGATTCTCCATTTGGTGTCAGGATAAGGGGTTGGACCCTCCCTCCTGTTCCTTGGCCAGCATTCTGGACTACCTATGGTCCCTTTCTCGGCTAGGGCTTTGGTCAGTGGCCCTTAAGGTGCACCTTGCAGCATCTCTGCTTGCTGGCGCTGGCGGAAAGCAGTCAGTGGCACAGGAGAAGATGGTCGGGTGCTTTTTCAAAGGCCTTGATCACATATCCCCTCCGGTGCGAGAACCTCCACCTCCGTGGGATCTACTGCTGGTATTGGCTAAGCTCATGGACAAGCCATTTGAACTGATGCACAGGTGTGACATCTCTCACCTGTTGTGGAAGACCGCCTTCTTGGTGGCTATAACGTCAGCCAGAAGGATGGGAGAGTTCCAGGCACTTTCCATCGAGTCTCCGTATCTGATCTTCCACAGGGGCAAGGGTTGTCCCTGCGCCCACCCAAAATTCCTTCCGTAGGTGGTGTGTCCAAGTTTCACCTTAACCAGGTGTTGACTACCGATGTTCTACCCCAATCACACTCGGAGGCTTAATATAGGCTCCATACTCTGGACCCTAGAAGAGCTCCTCTTATTATAAGGAGTGACAGCTGAAGTTCGGGAGAAATTGGCCAGCTGTTTGTCACCTATGCTGAAGCCACACCTGGCAGACCTGCAGCCAAGTGGACAATAGGCAGGTGGGTCACCTCCTGCATAGATCTCTGCTATAGGTTGGCGGGCATGGAGCCTCCCAAAGGGATAAGAGCTCATTCTACCCGCCATACCGCTGCTTCGGTGGCTGCTTCCAGGGATGTCTCTATCCAGGAAATCTGCAGGGCTGCTACCTGGAAGTCAGGACACACCTTCATTACCCATTACCACATCGATCTTGAGTCACGCTGGGATGCTGGTTTTGGGCCCTCGGTTCTCCAGTCCTTATTCCCTAAGTAGGGGGTGTGCGCCTTGCCTCCCTCCTCCCAGAGAACTGCTAGGAGTCTGCCAATAAGTGCGGATTGAACAACATATCCACGTCCCTAGAAATACAGGTTACTCGCCTGTAACAGGAGTTCTAGAGTGGTATATGTTGTCTGTCCACAACCCACCCAACGCCCCCGCTTTGACGCACAACCTGGCTTCCAGCAGGCTAGATCTGGCATCATGGGTGGAGCCAAGAGTTTTTCACCCAGGTGGGTGGGAGGAGCCAGCTTGAAGACTTTCCGGCAACATTTAAAGCGGCAAGAAACCTGCCAATAAGTGTGAATGAACAACATATACCACTCCTAGAACTCCTGTTACAGGTGAGTAACCTGTAGGGTTGCCACCTGTCAGGTTTTTTATCTGGTGATCAGGTTTTCAGGGTCCCTATCAGGTAATCTGGTTTTGCTCTGTGCTGGTCAGGTTTTTGAGCCATTTTGAGTGTTCATGTACTTTTGAAACAAATTCATTCATTGTTTCAACTAAATGCCAGGTTACAAACAAGTTCTGTTGTCAATGTAGCCTTTTGTTTGTGAATGCAGTCACCCTGGCAGGTGTAAAGTATGGCCATTAACACCATTAGCACCTTCTTAGCCTAATCTTTCATCTGCATCTTAAAGTGGCATAGCAGGACATCTGCCCCCACCTTTTGTAACAGTAACAGAACCAGTTGTCCTCCATTTTCATTTGCTGGTAAACATTTTCATCTCTAACAGAATTTAGGAATGTTTAAATGTTTTAAATCATTGTTTTCCTCAAGAAAAAAAGTGTGGTCACTTCTTTGGCTTTGAAATAGTACTTTGGACAAGAACAGGAAATGGAGCCAGAAAAAGATATAAAGTATGAATACTGTTGTATGCTATTTACAGTATTTCCCTTGTCTCCCCCCAGATCATATCTGTAAATGAGATTTATTTTATCTCTGTATGTTTATTTGGTTAACCAGTGTCAATAAAAAATACGTAAGTAAATAAATAATTAGGAAGAACCTAGGAAAGTTACTTTAACAGGCACAGTACAGCATCTTAACATTTTATTCAACTGATGCATTGTTCTTTTTATTAACAAATGGACTTCTAGGAGGAACAATGCGTGATGAGTCATGAAAAGGGATGGGGCTAGGGGAGCTTAGGATCCGTTTTTGCCTCATCCAAAGGTGGCAACCCTAGTAACCTGTATTTTATACTCTGCATCCGCTCTCTGCCTTATGCCTCTAGTTTCCTTTCAGTACTTCCTGCATCCTCCCAAAGTCTGCTCTAAGGTTTACCACCTGACTAACTGATTCTCTGGCTTCCCACACATCGTGATGTTAAACCACACCGTTTGATGATCGCTTCGGCTAGTGGGTCCTCCACCTTTATTTCCTTACTGCCTCCCCATTCGACAACACCAGATCTAAAGTGCTCTTTAGCCTAAGTAGGTTCACCAACCAACTGTGTCATTGGGCTTTCGATGCAGGCCCTGAACCATTTTGGCAGCTCTCATTTGTACTGCCTCCACCCTATCTACGTCCTTCTGGAGGTAGGACCACTAGAACTGGACACAGTACTCAAGGTGGGTTCTTACCAGTAATCTGTACAGGGGTAATACTAAAGCCCACTAACTCCCACTTTCTGCTGGTGATGCCCCTCACTATGCACCTGATCATCCTGCTATAGCCTTCCCCACTGACTTATCACACTGCTTGGCTACCTTAAGATCATCAGAAATTATCCCTAATCCCTTCCTGTTTTGTGATTACTACTCTCCTACACAAATGGCACATTTCTCATGGGTTTCTGTGCCCAAGTGCATGATTTTGCAGTTTACTGCATTAAAATCCAGCTGCTATTCTGTTGACCATTCTTCCAGCTTTTAAGATTGCCCTCATTCTTTCCAACACCCCCAATTGTGTTCATTGCACTGTTGGAGATTTTTGTGTCATCCATGAACAGGCATACTTTCCTACTGCAATATCACTAATAGAGACATTGAAGAGGACGGGCCCAGCACTGACCCTGAGGCAACCTGCTGGTCATCTTGTCTTCCCCAGAGTGGACCTCATTTACCACCCCCTCTTACTCCTATTGCTTAGCCAACTTCTTACCCATTTCACTACTTTTGGACCTACGCCAGGGTTGCTCAGCTTGCTCACCAGTCTCCTATGTGGAGTGGTGTTGAAGGCCTTACTGAAATCCAGGTATGCCACATCTTTTGCTCCTCCCTGATCCAGTTCCCTGGTCACCCAGGTGAAGAACTTAGTCACGTTTGTCTGGCAAGACCCACCCTCCTATGAAACCATGTTGTCCCGGATCCTGTAATCCACTGATTACAAGGTAAATAGAGAAAAGGCAAAAGCAGTAAGCACAGGGATTGGGCTAAAAGGGTAAGACCATCAAAAAATGGAGGACAATGAGTACCAACCTCAGTCTGGGTAACAAGGTCTCTGAACTAGTGACCTTGATGGAAGAAGGCTGGCTGGATATCATGACAGTCACAGAAACATGGTACACAGAGAACCATGACTCATATGTCAACTACCAGGGTACACAATCTACAGGGGTATGGAGGGTAAAGAGGAGGAGGAGGAGTAGCTGTCTACATAAATGAAGGGACCAAAGCAACAGAATTAAAGTGTAAATGGGGAGAAGAGGAGGACTGTGGGTCACCCTGGAGACAGGAAATGGCACCACAATCCACACTAGAGTTGTATACAGACTCCATCTCAGGGAGAGGAAATGGACAAGGAAATGATAGACGGCATCTTTAGAATGGCAGAAAAAGGAGATATTGTTGATAGGAGACCTGGATATGTCAGATGTTAACTGAAGCATCTTTGCTGCAGCCACATCCAAGAACAGGGTCATTCTCATTACCCTACAGGGGCATGCCTCAGACAGCTAGTGTTTCAACCCACTTAGAGGGAGCAATCTTAGACCTGGTATTCTCAAATGGGGTCAATGAGAGAATCTCAGATTTAGAAGTAGGTAGCCATCTGCAAACAAACAACCACCAGTGTGGTTCATGATAAACATAGCTGCAGAGTCACAAGCCACAAAAGCAAGGGTATTGGACTTTACGAGGGCTGACTTTGGCAAAATGGAGAGTGCCTAAGAAAAGCACTAGCAAATGGGCAAGAATGAGGGGTGGAGGAACAATGGGAAACATCAAAACTGCCATCACAGAGGCAACAAGTCTTTGTGTCAAGCAAATAAACAAATCAAAATGAAAGAAAAGCCATTATGGTTCTCAAAAGAGGTGGCAGGGAAGGTTAGGAGAAAAGATAGCATTCAAGAAGTATAAGGAAACACAGAAGGAGCAGTACAAAGAACTACCAGCTAAAGCAGAAGGAAGCAGGGATGGCAGTCAGAATAGCAAAGGCACAAACTGAGAAAAAGATAGCCAACTCAGTTAAGAAGGGGGATAAAACCTTTCATAGGTACATTAGGGAGTGAAGAAAGACAAAAGGAGGAATAGTGAGGCTGAATAAAGGGAAGTGGGGTGGGCAGAGGGTGACAGTGAAAAAGCAGGGATACTGAACAAATACTTCTGCTCACTATTCAGAAAAGAGGAGCTGGAGGTACCTAAACCCAACAATAGAAGCATTCTGGATAGAGGGGTCAAAACCAGTCCATTCATAGAAGAAAGTGTACTGAATGAACTCCTAAAACTCAAGGCGGACAAAGCAATGGGGCCTGATGGGAGTCACCCAGAATTCTAAAATAATTACATAGATACATAGATACATAGACAGTGTCGGCAGATAAGGGCCTATGGCCCACCCAGTCTGCCCATTTGAGCTTTGTAAGTTCAGTCTGTTGCCCTTGCCCCTGACCTCCAGAATTCTTTATGTCTATCCCATGCATTCTTAAATCCCATGATTGTTTCAGCCCCCACCACTTCCTCTAGCAGGGTGTTCCACTTGTCCACCACCCGTTCTGTGAAGAAATTCTTTCTTATGTTTCCTGAATCGCCCTCCCTCCAACTTCATCCCATGCCCTCTAGTCCTGGAACATCTTTTTCGCTTAAAAATAGTGTTTTCCTGCACCCTGTTCCTCCCTGTAAGATACTTGTATGTCTCTATCATATCCTCTCTCTCCTCCTCTCGTCCAGGAGTACATGTTCAGTTCCTTCAACCTGTCTTCATAGGACTTGTGATGCAATCCATGCACCATCTTTGTTGCCCTCCTCTGAACCTTCTCTACCCTGTCTATGTCCTTATGTAGGTATGGTCTCCAGAACTGTACACTGTACTCCAGGTGGGGCCTCACTAGTGTCTTGTATAGTGGAATTATGACCTTCCTTTCCTGCTGGTGATACCCCTGCTCATACATCCCAGCATCCTATTTGCTTTACCTGCTGCCTTGTCACACTGTTTCCCTACCTTGAGGTCATCAGAGATGACAACCCCAAGATCCCTTCCTGCTTGGTGCATGCTATATCCTCACCCCCAACTGATATATTGTGCCAGGGTTTTGTGTCCCATATGCATTATCTTGCACTTCTTTTGCATTGAATTTCAACTGCCAAACCCCTGACCATTCTTCAAGTTTCTACAGGTCACTTCTCATTCTGTCTACACCTCTGGTGTGTCTACTCTGTTACAGAGCTTTGTGTCAACAGCTAACAGTGAAATTCTGCCTCTAGGTCCCAAGAATGTCACTGATGAAGATGTTGAATAGGACCGGTCCCAGCACTGATCCCTGTGGTACCCCACTGGTCACTCTTCCCTCTGTGGAGTGACAGCCATTTACCACCACCCTCTGTGTCCTGCCACCCAGCCAGTTACCTACCCACCACACTACTAGGGAGAGCTAGTGATACCACTGACTACCCTTTTTTTAACAAATCTTGAGAGGATGGGTTGGTACCTGAGGACTGGAGGAGGGCATATGTCAGTCCCCTTCACAAAAGTGGGAGCAAGACAGAGGCAGAAAACTACAGACCTGTTAGCTTGACCTCAGTGGTAGATAAAATGATGGAATCATTTCTGAAAGAAAGATTTGTTGAGTAACTAGAGGCCAGCAGGGCACAGGACCCAAGGTTGCATAGATTCACGGTGGGAAGGTTTTGTCAGATGAAGCTAATAGATTTCTTTGACTGGGTGACCAAAGTAATAGACCAGGGAGGGGCTATGGACATTGCCTACCTAGACTTCAGCAAGGCATTTGACACAGTCCTACTCAAAATATTAATAAACAACTTAGCCAGCATGGGAGTGGGTCCCAAGGTGGTAACCTAGATTAAAAATTGGCTGGACAACAGGATGCAGAGGATAATAGTAAATGGAGCCCACTCTGAAGAAAAGAGGGTTACTAGCGGGGTACTACAGGGTTATGTACTGGGGCTGGTCCTCTTTAATGACTTTATAGCTGACATTGCAGAGGATTGAAGGAAAGTGTGCCTCTTTGCAGATGAATAAAGATCTGCAACAGGTTAATGCACAACGGGATGGTGAAAAGGATGAGAGAGGACTTGACAAGGTTGGAGAAATGGACAAAAGTATGGCAGCTTAGATTTAATGCAAAGAAGTGCAAAGTAATGCCTCTGGGAAACAAAAACCCAGGGGAAGAATACACAACAGGGGGAGATATTAACAACAAAAATAGAAAGGGACCTGGGGTTAGTCATATAATATTACCTAAAGGTAGACAAGCAAGGTGAGAAGGCAGTAAAGAGGGCTGGGGGAATACTGTGATGCATAGTGAGAGGCAGTTTACCAGTAGAAACAGGAAGCTGTCATCCCTCTGTACAGACAGTTGGTGAGAACCATCTGAATACTGTGTGGAGTTCTGGAGACCCCATTTCTGCAAGGACATAGACAGGATGGAGGCAGTCCAGAGGAGGGAAACTAAAATGGTGCGACGTCTGCACCAGAACCCATACAAAGAGAGACTAAAAGAACTTAATATGTATACCCTCGAGGAAAGGAGGGAGAGGGGAGACATGACAGAAACTTTCCAGTACCTCAAGGGAATCAACAAAGTCCACGAGGGTAGCATCTTTTAGAGAAAGAGATGTGCAAGAACAAGGGGGCACAATTTGAAGATAGAGGGGACAGCCTAGGGCAACGTGAGGAAGTATTTTTTCATGGAGAGGGTGACGGACACATGGAACGGCCTTCCTGAGGAAGTCGTGGGGTCAAAAACAGTGGGGGAATTCAAGAAAGCATGGGACAGACATAAAGCAATTCTAGTGGGGGCAGAAGAAAGTAAGCTGATGGTTAACTAGGGTCTGCAGCTTATTCAATAGGTAGGGAAATGGGCAGACTGGGTGGGTCAAGCAGTCCTTATCTGCCGTCAAAGTCTATGTTTCTATCCTTTCCTTCAGTAGTCATTCCATTACTTCACCTATTACTGAAGTCAGGCTGACTGGTCTATAATTTCCTGCATCCTCCCTATTTCCACTTTTGTGTAGTGGGACCACATCTCCTCTCCTCCAGAGTGATAGATTGAACAGAGCTATCAGAGGTGCAGCCAGCACTTCTTGAGCTCCCCAGTACCCTAGGGTGCACTCCCTCAGGTCCCATTGCCTTATCCACTTTCAAATGTGCCAGTTCCTTGAGGATTCTCTCCTCTGTCAAAGGACTACTGTCCACCTCCCATCCTTTCCTTGTCCCTTATCTTTGGCCTGTTACCTCACCCTTCCTCCATAAATGCTGAACAAAAGTAATTGTTCAATATATTCTTTTGGTTCTTCTTCCTCATAAACCCTCCTTCCCTCTTTAGCCTTACTACCCCTTCTTTGGTTTTTCTCTTCTTGCTTATAGATCTAAAGAATATTTTTTCCCCTTTTTTATGTTTGCTTGTGCTAATGCGAAAGAAACATTATGTGGCAGCTTAGGAGAAAGGCGGGTTGTGGAGGCGTGGCAGTGTGGCAGCCAATGCTGCCACAGCATTTGTGGGCTTGCCGCTGTGTAACCAATGCAGCTCCATTGTCCTGGTGACATTAGTTCTCCAGAAGTGCCACCAGCTTGAAAGGATTTGACCGCGGCAGTCAGGGGGCGCCTCGTCACTGCAGCGTCAGGCATTCATCTCTCTTGGGTCTGAAGCTGGCAGTGCGATGGTAGGTGGCCCCTGATTGTTGCAACCTCCGGTGTGCTACTTCCTCAGATTATAATTTTGCAGCCGCCGTGCTACTTCATCAGTTTATTTAAGATGTGTCCCTGATTATGGACATTGGTAGTCAGCGAACATTTGATTTAGATTTACTAGGAAGCCGGATAAAACCAGCGGAATGAAGCATTAATGAGTGGTGTTTGGAGAGAGCAGGCTGCTACCTGTGATTGCTGGCAGAATGAGAGTGGGAGTGAGAGATTGTCATGTCAAGGGATGGGGTGATCAGAAAAAGTAAACAGAAAACGGGAGGGGATGCAAAACAAACAGCCGAGCTGCAACTGTCCACACAGCACAATTTTATTGTGCTCATCCCATCAACTGTCTGCATTCAAGCCTCATCAGCTACAATCCACAAGTCCACATTTAGCAAATCTCCCGCTAGACAACCCCAACCCATATATACAATGTGCAGGCAAACTTGTGGATAGATACTAACCTTATGCATAACTATGCTCCCCATCACACATAGGGACTGTGAGAGGGGTGATGAGGAACCACTGATGCTGCGATGGCTGCTGGGTGATTGCTTCCAAACTGCTGCACTCACTGTACACACTGGCTGGCTCCGAGCTACTGCAAATGTCTTCTCATGCCTGCTCATCCCCCGGTTCCCTCCTCCTCCTCCTCCTCCTCCTGCTGTCTCTGCTCCTGTGGATCTGAGAGTTGGGGGCTGTGTGTCAAGGTTTGTAGTTCCTGCCCCTGCCCCTGCCCCTGCCCCTGTATGGAGGCATCAGACTCACTGTGGGCTATGATTGGCCAGCCAGACACATCCACATCCACCTAACCCTAAACTTTTCAGTTCGTTAACCCCCCTGCCCCCCACACACACACTCCAGTTTGATAATCTGTTTTAGCAATCTCTCTCTCTCTCTCTCTCTCACTCTCTCTCTCTCACTCACTCACTCTCTCTTCCTGAAGACTCAGGCAGGGGTGCAGATGGGACAGATTTATTGCCGACTGGGAAAAATAAGAATAGCAAATTTGTGGAGCAAGGACACCTTTCAAGTATAAGTGGTAATTACTGCACATAAAATAGCGTTTGCAAATGAGCAGTAATCACTTTCTAGTATAGTACAAAGGGAGTAGGAAGATGTGTTTGCAGTCAGTCATGACAGCTGAAGGGATCACTACTGAAGGACTGCTTGGTGTCGGTGGATTTTTGCTAGGTTGGAGGTGCCAGCTGCCAGTAAGGAGATAGCAGAGCATAGCATAGCTCTGTCCCACATGGAAAAGGCAGCCCATGCGGAGAAGATGCTGTAAAATTAGCCTTTAAAGCAGCAGTTTCATAACAATCCATGTTTCTAAAGCAAAATTAAACCTGTACAGGTAATGGCATTAGTTTTCACAATATCATACTAACATACTATTTGCCAGCAGATTAGGCCTTACGGTCTATCGAGTCTGCTCGAACCTAGATCCTTAGTTGGATGCCGAGAACCTTCCATCCTTTGTTCTCCAGAAACCCCCATCATCCATTCCCACCCCCCCGGGACAGGCCATCATCTGATACATCCACTTTCTGTGTCTGTCCCACCCTCTCTTGAAGCCCTTCACTGTGGATCTCTGAACCAGCTCACCAGGCAGTGCATTCCAAGGGTCCACCACCCTCTCGATGAAAAACCTCCTCCTCTTTTCCCCCCTCACCCTTCCACCTTCCAACTTCAAACCATGCCCTCTGGTGATACCTCCCTGCTTTAGTCTAAAGATCCCCTCCATGTTTACCCTATTTATTCCCTTGAGGTACTTGAAGACCTCAATCATGTCCCCCCTGTCTCTCCTCTCCTCCAATGAAAACAGGCAGAGCGCCTCAAGTCTGTCCTCATAAGTCAAATCCCCTAGCCCTCGTATCATCTTTGTTGCCCTCCTCTGTACCCTCTCCAGGAGCTGTATGTCCCTCTTCAAGTGTGGTCTCCAGTACTGTACACAGTACTCAAGGTGTGGTCTGACCAGTCCATTGTACAGCGGCAGAATCACTTCCTTGCTCCTAGAGGTGATCCCTCACGATGCATCCCAACATCCTGTTTGCCTTGCTAGCTGCTCTCCTGCACTGCTCAGAGTTATTCATACATGTATCCACCATGACCCTTAGGTCTTTTTCCCTATTGAGGCCTCCAGCGCCCTCCTAGGGGTGTACCTGTGTTTAGGAGTTTCCACCAAGATGCAACACCTTGCACTTGGTGATATTGAAATTTAATTTCCATGTGTGAGCCCAGCTTCCAGGGTGTCCAGGTCCTTGCAGGGCCACCTCCCCTTCTCCTCAACTACTGCTCCCATCTTGGAGTCATCCAAGAGACTCATTTCACACCCTATACCCTCCCTGATGTCTGATATGTATGCATTAAACAGGATCGGACCCAGGACCGAGCCCTGTGGTACCCCACTACCAACCTCTCTAGGGTTCGAGAGCTCCCCACAGACCGCTACTCTCTGAGTGCGTCCAGCTAGCCAGTTTTCAATCCATCTGACCATCAAAGGGCCTACTCCTAACCCCATCAGTTTCTCCACCAGACCATTGTGGGGGACAGAATCAAACGCCTTGCTGAAGTCCAAGAATAATACATCCACAGGCTTACCCCTGTCCAGTTCTGATGTTATCCATTCATAGAACTCCACAAGATTGGTTTGACATGATCTACCTGGCACAAACCCATGTTGCCGATCATCCAGACCTCCCACCTCCCAAGTAGACCCCAATCGCTCCTTTAGTATACTCTCCATTAATTTTCCCACCACCGAGGTCAAACTGATGGGTCTATAGTTACCTGGTACTTCCTCGACCCCTTTATGGATTGGTACCATGTGCCTCTCGCCAATCCCTAGGTACCTTCCTATCTCAAGTGACCTGCTGAAAAGTTCCCTAGGTGCAGCCAGTATGTCCCGCAATTCCCATAGTATTCTCGGATGAATGCCATCCGCCCAGGAGATTTGTTTTTCTTTAGGGCCTTGAGGGCTAACCACACCCTTTTGGTGGAGATAGCATCATCCGTCCCCTCCCCTTACTGGTCTTTTTATCCTTATCCAGATGTGACACCCTGGGGTACCTTTTCTCCTCTTGCTCCATTTCTGTTGCTCCCCTGATCCCACTCCCGCCGCTTCTATCCCCTTCATGCCTTGCTTGGTAGATATCCCATCCTCCCTAGTGAACACAGAGGCAAAGTACTGCAATACCTCTGCCTGGTCCCTCGCCTCTTCCACCCACCCTCCTTCTGATCTCAATCTGCTGAGATGGCCCTTAGTTTTTCTCCACTCCCCAATGTACCGGAAGAACCCCTTTTCCCCTCCATGTATCCCCTGTGCCAGCCGCTGCTCTTTACTTGCCTTTGCTCCCCTCACCATACAGGTGACTTTTCTAGATGCAAGCTGGTACATTTCCTTATCCCTATCCCCTCTTGTTGTTTTATATTTTTGTAGGCCACCTTCTTTTCTCTGACTGCTACCTGTACCTCACTGACCACCAGCATGGTTTACGTGACCTTGCTCTCTTACGTTTCAACTTAGCGTAGATCCTGACTGCCTCATGAAGTCCCCGCTTTATGACCTCCCATCTCGCTTCCACACTTGTCGCTGAGGTAATCCTCTTCAAGTGATCCTTGAGAATGTTCTCCCATGCCCATAAAGTCTGCCCCTGAAGTCCACTGCCAGTGTCCTAGATCTCCCTCCTCCCCCATGCTTATTTGAAACCAGACAGTATTGTGGTCACTCCCAGTCAGGGGTCCTACAACTATGTCCCTACCAGATCCCCATCTGCCAGAACCACATCCAGAACATGCCCTCCCTTGTGGGCTCCATCACATGCTGTCTTAAGAACACATCCTGAAGCCATCCAGCAGCCTCTGCTCCTTGGCCACCTTAGAGGATATGGTTTCCCAGTTTGTACCTGGCATATAAGGTCCCCCATCAACACCACTCCTTCCCTTTTGACCACACTGGGCAATGATGTTGTCCAGCAAACCATCCTCTAGAACATCACTCATCCCGGGGGTCTATATGCTACTTCCCAGCTTGACCTTATCTCCTGCTGGGGATCAAGGTGACCTATAAGGCCTCCACGCTTCCTCTGCCTCTTCTACCATAGCAATTTCTATATCATCTCTAATGAACATAGCCACTCCACCCTCTGACCTCCTTTCTATCCTTCCTAAGCATAGTGTACCCTGTACATTTAGGTCCCAGTCATGGTTTTGTTGGCCCACGCCTGACCGCCGCCACATCCACCCCCTCGAACAGCATGGCCTGGAACTCCGCAACTTGTTTCCCAAGCTCCTGGCATTTACTAACACCAACCCCACCTCTTATCCCTGAATCTGTTTGTCTAACCCCACCCAGATTCCTTATACTTCCATCTCCCCTGCTCCTCCTGAAACCTCCACCCCCAATCTGTTTCCCTCCCTCTTGGGCTTGACGGCTACCCTCATCTGGAGGAGAGGGCTCTGGTCAGCCCTCCCTCATCCCTTCCCCTTACAAGTTTAAACCCCACCTTTCTTGTATGTAGTCAGCCATCCCCTGTTTAAGGACTTCCTTCCCTAATGGGGCAAGATGAAACCTGTCCTTGGCATATAGTCCTGCCTCCTCCCAAACCCATTCCAGTTCCCTAACACCCCAACCCATTCTCTTCAATTCCCACTTCCTGAGCCATTCATTAACCCTGTAAGCTTCTTTTTTCTCCACTGAGGCTTTTGGTACTGGCAATATCTCCGAAAAGGAAATGTTGCATCCATTATCCCGACAGACTCTGGCACGCTCTTGAACCTTGCTTGGATTTCCAAAACACTATTTCCTCTAGATCATTAGTTCCCAAATGCACCAGGAAACGGTTTCCTCCACAATCCCTAACCATTTCATACACCATGAACTTTGCTCTGTGCACTGTCAGCCCAGAGATACTCACTACCTTCACCTGGCTATGGCATCCACCCCCTGTCCCTCCCAATGGATACCCCTAATCATCAAGTCTCCCAATAACAGAACCTTAACACCGGCATCATCCTTATGGTTACCTCCACTATGCCCTCTCAGCCCCCCTTCCCCCTATTCATGATCTCAATTTCATGGGAGTCTTCCTGCCTTATTAGAGACCCCCTTGTCACCCTCCCCTTTCTGCCTCCCTTGCTATTTTGCCCACATAACTCAAACCCCCTCTGAATAGGTGTCCCCTTTAACCCTCTCTTGTCTGAACCATTTATCCTGGCCCTGATGATTTCCCTTCCCCCACACCACCATCCTCCCCTTGTAATAGTACCCCTGCCTCCAGAGGCTCTGTGGGTCCCCTTTAGCTAGGGCCCCATCCTTGGTACTGACCTCCCTGCTGAAGGGGCTCCTCTCCCACCTCCTGTCTCCCAGTTTCTCTCCAATCATGCCTCTCCTCATGTCTGGAATATGTTGCATCTCCCCATTTGCTTAACATATATGTTCTCTTCTCCTCTGGGACTATGTCTATCCTTTCCGTAGCTGGTCTGTGATGCCCTATGGGTGTGACCTCCCCTGCCTCTGTATAAGTTTCCTCATTTCCACCAACCCCTTCCTCCTCTAGGTTGCTTAGTAGCTCAAATTTATTGTGACACTCTATGTCAGCCTCCATCAAGTAACCCGAGTTTCCTGACTGCATCTCTAAACTGACCCTCTTCTTCCTCTCTTGCACTGTTCACCTTAGGAGCTCCTTCCCACTGTCTGCTGTTTTAGGCTTCCGCACAACAGCCCCCTCCTGACTCTTCCCTCTCCAGTCTCTTTGTATTCAGAATGTTCACCTCTGCACGCTTTCCCCCTTAGCATCAACTTCCTATCCAAGGGTCCTCTGTCCCTAATATCCTCCTGCTTGCTGTAACATAACGCCCTGTAATTTCAGAGCATTGCCCCAGCCTCCTCAGCCCCCCCTTCTGCTGCCCATATCCACACCCCTTATCCTTGGACACCCCCCCCAGCTCCCACAGCTTACTCCTTAACCAATATACCTCACTCCTGATACAAGATAGCTGTCTACAGAGTGGGCAGCCTCCCTCTCTCCAGGCCCAATTTAGAATTATTGCCATCCCACAGCCTGTGCAGCCTACAACCCTTCCGAAGATGCCTGCCATGGTGGAATATGGCCACCCTGATTATCCCTCTGTTTATAATAGCACACCCCTTTTCTCAGTCCCTTTCCCTGAGTACAGTTTCTCTATACTGACTGTAGTTATTTACAAACCCATTTCAACTCCACCAATAACGCTCCTAAGTCTCACAAACACATACAGTCCAGTGTGTGTTCGGTCCCACTAACAGTGTGGTAAGCAGACATCAGGTACCATATGATGTCACAGGCCCACTAGCTCCTGTTGCTTCAAATTTCAGTCCAAACAGAAATACTCAGCCCTTCAATCCCAACCCTCAGTGGCTTTTCAGTATTTAAGAAGGCATACAAAACACGTGTGGGTGGAGGGCTCTTACCAAACACCAGGCAAACAACACATTTAAATTTCCTCTTATCTCCTGCCAAACAACTATCCCCAAGCCACCAAAGTTACAATGTGACAGTTCTAATTCAAGGTAATAATTTTAACACATAAAACTAATTTCACTTACAAACTATTCAAATATTTCAGTTAAAACAGAATATAACTCCAGCCCTTTCCTACCTGCCTGCTGCTTAAGCTCCCAATATCACAGCTTGCATCTTCATGTTTGATAATGTGACATTCAGGGCCAATGTCCCAGTGTCTTATATTTTGAATGGTAATCCCACATTTCAGTGACAGTGGGCTGAGAAGTATGCTCCAAGTGGAGAAGGTGCTGTCCCCATGCTCTGAGACTGTAAAGCAGAAATGTATTTTACTCTTTGCTGCCCAAGGAACAGCACACTTTATGGATGTGAAAGTACCTATTCTCACAGAGTTCGGGAAGGAGGAGGGTACATAGTTGCAGTTAAATGGCATAAATGGATTAAAACATCCACTTTGCACCACTACTTTGCATCCCTTTGTGTTATACATAAAGGAGTCCCAAGTCTGTTCCCTGCACCATCCCAATGGGCATTGCACAAGCACAGGGAAAGGCATGGGACCGGCATGTTAATGAAGCACTGGTGTATGAACAGATGCTTCCTGGCCCCCACAAATCTGGCCACATGTCTCAACATGTCAGACTCCAGCAGAACTGTGTGAAGCAGTTCTATGGGGTGGCTCAGGCATACGGCAGCTGAAATGATGATCAATGTGTCTGAGATTGGCAGGGAACTGGAAAAGTAACAGCCACGAGTGTGGGGAAGTGGCTACAGAAGGGGCTGTCCTGGGCACCAGGGATATATTTCATAATCAGGAGTGAGCACGGGGGTCACAAGACCACCACAAAGTTCCAGCAAGAGATGTGAAATATAAAAAAGACTCCACCCACAAGTAGGCCATAAGATATGGGGTTGGGGACAATTCAGTGGTAGCGCCTCATGCCACATGACTGATGCAATGCCATGTCGAGATACCCACGGTGGTTGCAGTTTTTATGTTTGCAGGCAGAATCCCAGTTTCTGACCAAAAACATGCAGCGTGTAATATTTGCATTGCAACTTAGTTGCCTAAGTTTCGACTTTGTGTGTAGCAGTTTTCAGGAAGTGTGGGGCAGAGAGCTGCATTGAGCCCCTAAAGTCTGTCACTCCCAACTGTGACTGTGTATCAGGCCCCTGAGTTTCTGCCTCTGCAACATGCTGTGTGGTCTGTAGTGTCCCAGGGACATTCAGTTGATTCAGGGCCAGCAGTACAGATCATATAGGGACTGCGCTTAACATGTACTCACTGGAGAACAAACAAAAAATGGGTAATATAATAGAGACCTTCAGGTTCCTGAATGAAATAAGGTGAACTGCAAGGAAGTTAACAGTTCAAGGATACAGAACACAAGTGGGAGCTGACAGGAGGAAGGTTCAAGAGAGACGTGAGAACGTTCTGTTTTACAGAATGGGTGACGGAATCATGGAACAGTCTGCCAGGCAAGCTGATGGGTACAAAAACTGTAAATGGTTTCAAGCACAGCTGGGGCAGAGTGAAGGTTACTCAGACTAGTAACAATAGGGAGGGAAACAAGGTGTGGATAGTGGGAGCTAGCACTGTGTATGGACAGTAGGTCCCAGGGTTTGGTAGGGGAACTATGGGAAGACTGGATGGACCATTCTTCTTTTTCTGCCATCATTGTCTATGTAACTATGCTTCTATGCCCCACATTTTATCTTGCTTTCCACCATATTTAAATATGAAACAGAAACATAGAATTTGATAGCAAATAAGGGCTGCTTGGCCCACCCAGTCTGCTCATTTTCCTGCTGATTCTATCGTGTCAGCACAGACCCTACTTGCTCTCCTGTCCCCTCTCCAGAGCCAGGGTGATACCCAAGATACCTAGAAATCTCCAGGTGGGCCCCCTTCAGTTAGGTAACTGGCTACCTTCTAAACTCTGCAGTTGTTTGCATTTATCATCCTGGGGCACTGTAGGTAAATGTAAGATGAAAACACAGACATAATGTATCAAACTTAAGTGGAGTAGTGATATGAGTGTGTCACCCTGATCCCTCCCTTTTTGGTTTTCCAGGTGGGCTCTGGTCTCCATTTTCCAGGTGGGCCCCCCATACCCCAGTCTGACCCTACCCCTTGGCTTCCCAACCAAGATTTCCTTGTATGTACAGGGGCACTGTAAGTAAATGTAAGATAGAAACACAGAGCTAGTGTTGCAATAAGTATGACCAGGGTTAGATTAACAGTTGTTAATCACCCCTAGGGTGTGATGTGGCACAAGGTGCAGCCGAGTGCCATATTGCCTCTAGTGGGTGATTAACTGACTGTTAATCTAACTCCTGGGAGTGCATTATTGCTATTATAAAATGTTTTCCAAAAGAAAATGTTAAAAGTATGCTTTATGAATGTATCCTCATTTAGAGGAGATTTTTAATAAAATAGTTCTTCCACCAGCAGTTTAAGAATGCTGGTTCAAAATCAGAATGCATCATTCCACACATTTAGCTGTGCTAGAGGATGGAATGCTGACAGGAAGAATCCATGTATCATGGTGATCAGGCTGTACATGACAGTATAACATGGATTAATGTAAGGCTGTTGGAATCCTAACAGCCAATCAGATTGCAGCATTTCTGAGAGCCTTTTTATAATATCAGTTCAAGTGGAATACTGATATGAATGTATCACCCTGGGATCTCCCCTACAGATTTTCCAGGTGGGCACCAGCACCTGTCAACACATTTCAGGTGGATACCCTGTACCCAAGTCCGACCCTACCCTTGCTTCCCAAGTAAGATTAGGTTTTACCTGTCACATGCCTGACTAAAACCACTGCTGCCCCCCACCTCATCTAGAAGACTATTCAAGGCATTCAGTACTCTTCAGTGAATAAATACTTCCTCACATCAATCCTAAATGTTCCTTCCAGCTTCATTGCATGTCCCTTGCTTTCATGTATCTCTTCCTCTGAAAAATACCCTCCTGTACCTTGTTTAACCCCATAAAGTATTTATAGGTCTCATTAAGTCCCTCCATCCCATCTCTCTTCCCAGGTTGTACATATTTAGGTCCTCCTTTAGATCTCCTCCTAGGGCTTCTGATGCAGCCCCTACACCATTTTAGTTGCATTCCTCTCGATAGCCTCCACCCTGTCTATGTCCTTCCTGAAATGCGGTCTCCAGAACTGGACAGAGCACTGCAGGCCTCTTTCTGCTGGTGATACCTCTCTCTATGAACCCCAGCATCCCACTGGCTCTATCCACTGCCTTGTGCAACTGTCTTGCCACCTTGAGATCATCAGTTTTGATTACCCTAAGTCCCTTTACTGTTTGGTGACTGTCAATATCTCTTCTCCCATTTTATACTCTCCCTCTGAGTTTCTGTGACTAGCTGCATGATTTTGCACTTTTTCACATTGAAAATCAGCTGCTATGCCCTTAACCACTCCTCAAGATTTCTCAGGTCTCTGCACATTATTCCTACCCCCTTTTGGAGTGTCTACCCTATTGCAGATTTTAGTGTTATCTTTAAAGAGGAATAGCTTCCCTTTCAGTTCATCTGCAACACTTGTAAAGTCATTAAAGAGGATCGATCCCAGTACTGAGTAGTGAGGCACCCTGCTGGTCACCCTGCTTTGGTTCAACCATCGGAACAGTAACACATTCCTGTGCTGGGCAGTTAGGGCACCAGTCGGCAATGTCACCGATCACTTTTTTTTTGCAGGAGGATGCGCCCCCCCACCCCTACTTAAGGATACCTACTTGGGGGTGTGGACCTTGAGGAGGGGGTGACAAATCCTGCATTTGTTGCCCTGATTGCCTGGCACTGTAATGCTAGTGCTCTGAGTGCCAGAAGGACCCTCCTTTCCCTGGAGTGAACTCCATTGACCACCATCCTCTGTTGCCTATCCATTAACCAATTTTTTACCCAGTTTGCCCAGTTTCCCTATGAGTGTCCTATGTGGTACGGTGTTGAATGCCTTACTAAAGTCTAAGTTTGCTACATCCATCACCTCACCTCACCTTAATCTATTTCCTTGGTCACTCAGTCAAAG
This sequence comes from Neoceratodus forsteri, assembly GCA_016271365.2. Classification (NCBI taxonomy): domain Eukaryota; kingdom Metazoa; phylum Chordata; order Ceratodontiformes; family Ceratodontidae; genus Neoceratodus; species Neoceratodus forsteri. Next base: position 62,119,408 of record JADMNL010000034.1, on the reverse strand, counting down.
AACTCTATCAGATTTGGTTGACATGACCTCACCCTGTGAATCAGTTCTGCTTCTGTTCCTGTAACCCACTGGATTCAAGATACTCCATAATCTTTTCTTTTAGCAGCAACTCCATTAACTTCCCCACAACTGATGTTAAACTGATTGATCTATAGCTGCCACCCATCTCCCTGCTACAACATTTATGAAGCAGGACTGCTGCTGCCTTCTTCCGGTCCTCCAGAACCACTCCTGTTTCCAGTGAGTTATTGAACAGTGCTGTTAGAGGTGCAGCCAGTACTTTCTGAAGCTCCCTCAATACGCTGGAGGTACCTCATCTGGCCCCGTAGCTGTATCCACTTTCAGATTTATGAGTCCCTTCAGAACTGTCACATCTGTAAATGGACATGTGCCTAGCTCCTTACCCTCCGTGCTTCTGCTTCTTTTATGTAGCACATCCCCTCCCCCTCCTCTGTGAAAACCGCACAAAAGTATTTGTTCAGGATGTTTGTTTTTTCCTGATTCCCTCTGCACGGTCCCCCTTGCCCTTCTTAACCTCATAATCCTTCCTCTCATCTTCTTTTTACTTTTGTACCTACAAAAGGCATTGTCCCCTTCAGTTACCCCTTGGGCTATTCTTTTGTCACTGTGTGCCTTTGCATGTCTCATTATATTCCCTCTGCTTCTCATGCTACACCTCCCTATCCTCTTTCTTCTGCATCTCATTATAGCTCCTGAATCTCCATTTGGTTTGAACTGGCCCTTGCATCCAGTGAACCACAGTTAAGAGCTGAAGTCCTTGATTTTAGAAGAGTGGACTTCAGTAGGATGAGGACCTGGTCTGGGACAAGTTAGTAGGGGTGGACAACATAGGCAGGGTGGAAGAGAGATGTGGGGTAATTAAGTGGGCCATTGTAGAGGCATCTAATGTATATATGAGAACAGTAACCAAAAATAACAGGTTCAAGAGAGCATCATGATTCTCAGCAAGGGTCAAGGAGATGGTGAGGGACAAGAAAAAGACATTCTACAACAATAAAGAAAAGCAGGAGGAGGAAGAATTGGGAGAATATGTATTGAAAAATAGGGATGCAAAGAGGATGGTTAGGGAAGCAAAAGCAGACACAGAGCTGTATATTTTTTTACTGTTTGTTCACCTAATTGCTCCTTGCCCTGTTTATACTCGTCCTGCATCTCAATGTAAACCTCTCTCATGTTACTATGTAAACTCTCTGTAACCCAGTTTGTAACCCTCCCGGGTCTCACCTGAAAATAGGCACTTGACTGTCTAGTGTGACCTACCCAGTTAACAAAAGCAAATAAATAAATATTATGGAGGGGATCAAGAGTGGTGAAACACAGTTCTTTAGATACATTAGGAAAAAGTAGGGTAAATCATAAGGCTAGCTGAGGGGTAGGATGATAGAGGAAAACAGGCAAAAGGCTGCCATCCTCAATGTGTACATTTGCTCAGTTTTCACTAGGGAGGACAGTGGGCCCTTCCCAGAGGTGATCAGCGGCAACTAAGGGGTAGGGACAGGAGACACCATTTCCACATCACTCACCATGTAGGCTTAAGTCCAACAGGCTCCATCCTGCGACTAATCCTGTTCTCTATCTTCCTCAGTGACCTCCCTTTGCCTGTGCCAACTCACATAGTCACATGTATACAGATAACCCAGTCCTCTATGCCTCAGATCTATCAACTGCTTCTCTGGAAGTCTTGTTCCAGCATGACTTTCACAATGTCCCTGCGCTGGTTCCTATCCAACCAGCTCACGGGTCAAACAAAAAAAAAAAAACTGTGTCTATGACCTTTAGAATCTGCCAGAAGTTGGCCCACCTCGCCTTCCTCCTTGTTTTCTCCACACTAGATGACTCCTCTCTCGAGGCTGTCCCATCCTTCTAACACCTTAGCATGTGGTTAGACAACGGGCTTGACTTCTTAGCCCATGTTGATGCCATCCATGCCAAACTCCACCCCAAGCTTCGTACCCTGTACTGCAGTAAGGAATGCCTCTCCCCACTGGTCTGCAGGGAATTAGTCACCATAATGGCTCTCCTGGTGTTCACTATGCAGATGTGGTCTATGGCACTGCCCCATCCACTTCTCTGGCCAGACTGGACACCCTCTGCAATGTCTTCTGCTGCCTTGCTTCAATCTCACCTTCTTGCACCCACCACTACTTGCTGTACTCCTCCCTATCCATCCTCCCACTTCCCACACACCACCAGTTCCACTGTGCTTCCCCATCTCTAAATACTGGTTTGGATCCCTTCCGTCTTATTTATTACATCTCCTCTCCCCATACTTTCCTCCTCCTTGCACTCCAGGGACCCACACACTTTTTCCCCTCCCCACCCTCACTCCTTAGCTGGCAAAATCTGCTTTGTGGTACCATATCCCCTCCCTTTGGCATCAGCTTCCCTATTGCATCGGTCTCTCTCAGACGCCAACTAAAACTTCTCCTTCCTCCTCCTTGTCCTGCCAACTTTCTTTCTGAACTATTCCTTACCTCCCCTGACCTACTCTCAACACTAGTTTCAGCATCCCATTACACAGGTTCCTGCACTTTTCAAATTTACCAGCTTTTGCACTGTTGCTTTTGATTTTGTGCATGATTTATATGGAACTCAGTTACAATGTTTGGCATTACTGTGTGTACTTCATCGACTAACACACTTTGTTATTGTTCTTGTAACTTCATTATCAGTCTTTTTTTGTTTTTCTTTGTATTTGCACTCTCCTCTCCCCTCTCTGGAAATGAGCCTTGGCTCAGTGTGCCTCTCACAGTCACAAATTTTCAAATAAATAAACAAACAAATAAATATGTAAATAAATAAAATAAAGAGGTCCTGGAGATGAGGCAGCCTATATTTACTAGCAAAAATGTTCTGAAAGGGCTGGCAGCCCTAAAGATAGATATAATGCCCCAAGACCAGATGGGTTGCATCTGAGGATACTCAGGGAATTGGCAGCAGAACTGGCTGCACTGCTTGCAGATCTGTTTAACCACTCACTGAGAATGGGGTAGTTCCAAAGGAGTGGAGGATGGCAGACATGGTTCTGCTCCATAAGGGGGATGGGGAGACAGGGAGCTACAGACCTATCAGTCATCTCTATTGTAGGGAAGCTGATGGAGTCAGTGGTCAAAGAGGACCTCATGGACAACCTGGAGAGCAATGGTCTCCAGGATAGTAAGCAGCACGGATTTGTGGTAAGGAGGTCTTGTCAAACTAACCTGATAGTTTTCTTTGACTGGGTGACAAGGGAACTGGATAGAGGCCATGCTGTGGATTTGCTCTACTTCGTCTTCAGCAAGGCTTTTGACTCGGTTCCTCACAGTTGCTTTCTGTAGAAGTGCAAGATCTGGGATTGGCTAAGGTCGTAGTAAACTGGGTAGGTAACTGACCAAAGGTGAGGCAGCAGAGAGTAGTGGTTAAATCAAAAGAGAGGGAGGTAACAAGCAGGGTACCACAGAGATCTGTCCAAAGTCAGGTCCTCTTCAACTTGTTCATTAGTAACAATAATGAGGGAATCCAGAGCAGGTTGTATCTCTTCGCAGGCCACACCTGGAGTACTGTGCCCAGTTCTAGAGTCCTCACCTCAGGAAGGATAGGGATAGGCCAGAGACTGTGCAGTGCAGGGTGACAAAAATGATTCCGGGCCAGCAGGGCATGTCCTATGAGGAGTGCCTCAAGACTCTGAACATGTACTCGCTAAAGACCAGAAGGACGAGGGGAGATTTGATAGAGACCTTTAAGTTCCTAAAAGGAAGGTGAACTGCAGCAAAATAATTAGTTTGAACACTAGATTGTGGTCCAGTTGACATGAGTGGAAACTAACAGGAGGGAGGTTCAGGAGGGGCGTGAAAAAGTATTATTTTACAGAAAGGGTGGTGGAGCCATGGAACAGTCTGCCAGCTGAAGTGGTAGATTTGAAAACCTTTAGTGGTTCCAGGCACGCTTGGGACAGATGGAAGAATACAGTGGTTGCTCAGGGCAGCAGTATCAGGGTGGAGCATGGAAGGAGGATGGGAAGGGATAGGACTCCAGAGTGGTGATAGATCTCAGGGCTAAATAGGGAACTCGAGCATTCTGGATGGACCATTGGTCTTTTTCTGCTGTCATTATCTACAGTTTGTTTCTGTTACCTTTTCAGCCACTTTCTTTGAGAACCATAGCGGTCTGCTTTTCTTCTTGTTTTTGCTCACTTGCTTTGTGCAGAGGTTTGTTGCCTTCACTATGCCTTCCCTTAGTGAAGCTCACTGTGCCTGTGCCTCACCCAGGCCATCCCTCCCTGCTAGGTGATCTCTGAGGCATTCACCCATTTTTTGTTTTGTTTTTTAATCTGCCTGCTGAAGTCCAGGACCCCAATCTTGTGTGGCTCACTTTCAGTGCCCTCCTCATGTTGTGAAACACTGTGTGGCTAACCCTGCCCCCAGATGGCCTCCCACCTTGAAGTCTGCAATAAGGTCCCTGTTAGTGAGCACCAGGTCAGTACTGATCCATCATGAGTGGGCTTTCTTAATGAGCTGCTTGAGAAATGTCCCCTGCCCTGCAGGGATTCTAGGATGTCCCTGCTTCTAGCTGAAGCTGTGGCTGGAAGGCTTCAATGTACATCTGGCAGACTGAAGTCCCCCACCAGCAGCACCTCCACTTTGTCTGCCATTGTGCTAATGGCTTCCTCCAGTGTCTTATCTGGTACTCCCCTGTTCTCCCCCTGTGCTTGAGGTCTGTAGATCACACTAGTGCAAATAGTGTCACTGGTTCTTGTCTCCAGAGTGACACCACAGAACCTTCAATCCCTCCATCCCCCACTGGATTTCCTGTGTCTATGTTGCCTTGATACCTGTCCTCACATACAGCACCACCCCCTTCCTTCCCACCCTATCTTTCCTGAACCAGGTATATACTTCTATGGCTATGGCTCAGTCATGGTTTGATGTACACCACAACTTGTTAATATCCACAGTATCAAGGTCTGCCTCCACCATGATGGCCTCCTAGGTACAGAATTGTGTTTCCTAGATTTCTTGCATTTGCACACATGGCTTTCCATGCTTTGTTCCCATGCTGCCTGATACCCCCCTCTTTCCCATTGTGCCTTGCCTCCTTTTCCTCTCTCTCTTTTTCAAGTCTCGTTCCCATCCCCTTTTTTCTGTCACACTGCTTTTTTGGTTTATTTTGCTTCCTGCGGGATTTTTTTCCTTGTGGGTCCTCCTTTCTCTCTGCTTCAGTCCATGGGGGGGGCAGTTAATGCCTCCCTTTTTATGTTTGCTTACATGCATGCACAAGAAACGTGATATGGCAGTTTAGGAGAGAAGCGGGTTGTGGAGGTGCGCCATGGTGGCAGCCAACAGAGGCACTGCATTTGGGGGCTTGGTACTGGTGGACCAATGGAGGCACAGTGTGCCAATGACACTGGTCTCCATAAGTGCACCAAGTACAAACATTTTCACCACTGCAATGAGGGTCTGCCTCGTCATTGCAGCCTCAGCCATTCTGCTGCAATGTGGGAGTGACCCGTCATTGCAGAGCGGTACCTCCCTAAGTCGAACAATAAATTTAACATGGCAGCAGATTGCCGCCACCTCACCCCCATTTGTTGTGAGCCGAGGGGGTGCCCAATCCCCTTGGCATCATGTGCCCCCAAAAATGTCTTTGTTTTCCGATGGGGCCCCAATCCCTGTCGGCTTCAGTTCCATCTCTGCCCAAGTTTAATTTGCCAACAGGGGAGCCCTCTCCCGTCAGCATAATGTCCCCCAAAACTGTTGCTTTCTGCTGAGGGGTGCCCAATCCCCTCAACTCTTGCGCCTCAGAGTGTGCTGGACGGGGTGCCAACCTCGTGAGACTACAGCCCCCAAAAAGAAATAGTCAGGTGGCACGCTGGGAGCCCACCCCTGCATGCCAAATGCCCCTGTCAAACTAGAAACTGTCCCGCGATGTTTATTTTGTTTGTTGTTTTACCCTGAAAACCAGAAAATGGACCTCATCAAGTCTGGTGTCCCTGCACCCACCTCTGCACACCCTGCCTCCCACACACACACCTCACCCCATGCCTATCTCCGGGTCCAACGAACGATCTTCGTGGACCGGGAATGCTCTGCTACTCTTCAAAAGCCGGATCGCTAACTGAGGAAATGCTGGTAAGCTGTATAATGGGATGGATAGAGGTTTTTCAACTTTGCTGCATTTCTCAGTCATTTTTGGGAATTTTGGCACCAAATTGTCAACATGGGGTTTTTGGGACTACTCATCACGAATTCTTGCACTGTCATGGTGTTAATCGCCCAAGGTGATTTCACGGTCACTGCACAGAATCACCTTTTGGGACCAGTTAACAAACGACAGTGCCACTGTTCATGAGGGGGGCTCTCAAAAGTCTATGTTGCAAATTTGGTGGAAAAAAATCCAAGAAATTACTGTTTTATGAGCATGCATTGCGATTTTCCATGCATACTCACAACTTTGCGAATTTGTAATATTTTCACTCCAGCTTTTCAACATTGCCATTTTTACACACTTCCTTATGAACAGTACAACTGTCATTTTTCACATCCTGGCCAAAATGTGTTTTTGTACTTCCGGCGAAGAATAGCACGGTCGCTGTGAGAAGTCAGTGTTCGGGACAGATTTTTAAAAAAAATCACAGTGGTAGTGCTCATGAGCAGAGGTGTCAAAATGCCTATGTTGAAAATTTAGTGACAAAAGTCCTTGAAATGACTGTGTTACGAGTGTACGTTGCACAGTTTTCACGCACCCTCATAATTACACACATTTGTAATATTTTCACTCCAAACTTTCAGCACTGGCATTTTTTCACATTTCCTTATGAACAGTAGAGCTGTCATTTTCCATATCCTGCCTGAAATATGCATTTACACATCTGGCGCAGAAAAGCGTGATACCTGTTGGAAATCAATGTTTGGGACAGATTTGGAAAATCATAGTGACAGTGTTCATGAGCAGAGGTCACAAAATGCCTATGTTGAAAATTTGATGAAAAACTTCCACTAAATGACTGTGTTACGCACATGCGTTGCACAGTTTCCACATAAGCCCAGACGTTTGAGTATTTTTAATATTTTCACTACAGATTTTCAACATTACCATTTCTTTACAGCTCCCTATGAATGGTGCAGCCATCATTCATCACATTCTGCCTGATCTGTGTTTTCATACATCTGGCGCTGAATGGCACAGTCACTGTGGGAACTCAAAGTTCGGGACACATTGACAAAATCACAGTGCCACTGTCCATGAGAAGAGGTCCCAAATGCTTTCATGAGGTGGGGTCACAAAAAAGGCATGTTGAAAATTTGGAGTGTAAATGCCAACAAACTCCCGGGGTGTTAGGGTGTCTAACCACAACGTCCCACCCTTATCAGACTGACAGGCATCAGAGGTGTGCCTTTGGATTGCCAACTATAATGCTCATGCCATTCCATCCCACCCCACCCCACCTCCCTACAGCCAGTGACTGGCATCTAGGTGTGCCTTGAACTCTTCAGCCCCACAGTTCACCTCGTTCTCCTATACTGCACCCATTTTAGCATATGTCCTTATGGAATGGGGTGACTGTACAACCAAACACCCCAAGGCACACCTCAACACAAGTCGGTGTCTGCAGGATAGGGGGAAGTGAAATGGCATGTACGTTATGGGCGATGACCCAAATGCATACCCCAATGCCTGTCCATCTCTGCAGGGTGGAGGTGGGGTTGGCGTGAAGTTCAATACTTCACTGCCATTCCTATTCTGCATCCCTCTAACTCCTGCATTTCCAATGCTAATACCAGCAAGCAATCATTCAGCATTGACAAATGCTTGTTTACTAACTGGGCAGTATTCTCCTCTGTTTGTGCCTTGGCACTCCTAACTGCTCTCCCTGCCTCTCTTTATGAGGCCTTTTCACTACTATATCACTGCTTCTGCTGAAACTAATCAGGGACTTCTTTTAGTGTACTCCCTCAGTGTTTCCTCTGCTTTTAAGCTTCCCCAGTACTTTTTAATAACTCTAACCACTTAATAGCTTAATTTGTTAAATTCGGTAACAAATCGTGGACTTTTTGTACCAGTTCCTGATTTATCTCCTGTTTATAAAAAAAATTGTTCTTTGGGTATTAGATGCTGTATTTGTCAATTACTTCTGGTCTGTATTTTTTCCCCAACTTTAATGCACATATTCCTTGGTCCACATTTTCAAAAGAGATGGGCGGTGGAACTCTGAAAAAAACAGATGAACCACCCATCTCAAAAGTTGCTCCAAAATTCCATATTCAAAGGAGGGAAATGGGCCACCTAAATTGAGATGGGCCACAGCACAAAGTTAATGTATGCAGCCCAAGTTGAGGATGCATGCCCATGAATAGCCTGCACAATGGGATATTCAGAAGAGATAGGCCGCCCAAATGCAGGAGATTAGTGGCGCAAAGTTAGGCATGGAAAAAGCATGCCTAACTTCTGGCCACCCACAGGCAGGCTGCAGTAGTACACACAACAGCAGCACAGCAGCCCCCAAAGCCCAGTGGCCCCCAGCCCCATTTCCTGATGTCCATGTGACAATGGAGTACATCCCTTTTCCCCATAGTGTAGGTTACCCCCTCCCGGCCCGCTCCCCAGTGCCCATATACAATACCAGGCCTGGCAGGATAGCCTAGAGGTTAAACACAGAAACATAGAATTTGATGGCATATGAGGACCGCTTGGCCCACCCAGTCTGCCCATTTCCCTACCTAATGGATAAGCTGCAGATCCTAGTTAACCAACAGCCTACTTCTTCCTACCCCTACCCCCTAGAATTGCCTTATGACAGTCTCATGCATGTGTGAATTCCACCACTGTTTTTGACTCCACAACCTCCTCCGGGAGGCCGTTCCATGCATCCACAACCCTCTCTGTGAAAAAATGCTTCCTTACATTACCTCTGAGCCGCCTCCCCCTCTATCTTCAAATTGTGCCCCCTTGTTCTTGCACACCTCTTTTTCTGAAAGATGCTACCCTCTTGGACTTTGTTGATTCCCTTGAGGTACTTGAAAGTTTCTATCATGTCCCCCCTCTCCCTCCTTTCCTCGAGGCTATACATATTAAGCTCCTTAAGTCTCTCTTCGTATGTCTTCCAGTGCAGACCCTGCACAATTTTAGTTGCCCTCTTCTGGACTGCCTCCATCCTGTTTATGTCTATGTCTTTGCGGAGACTGGGTTTCCAGAACTGTACGCAGTACTCCACATGGGGTCTCACCAGCTGTCTGTACAGAGGGATAACAACTTCTTGTTTTCTACTGGTGATGCCTCTCACTATGCATCCCAGTATCCCCCCAGCCCTCTTTACTGCCCTCTCACATTGCTTGCCCACCTTTAGGTCATCTGATATGACTACCCCAGGTCCCTTTCCATTTTTGTTGTTGTTATTATCAGGTTAGAGTAACGTGCTCTGAATGGACATGGTGTATCTAGCAGATTTAGGGTTGATTCCCCCAATCCCCACCTGCATACTGTGTGACTCTGAGCAAGTCATGTAATCAGCCTAAAGCTCCCAGGTCACCCTGAAAATAGGCAGTTGTGCCTAGTGGGCCTTACCCAGTTAACAAAGTTTACGTAAATAAAGAAGTATATTGAGCACACCCCTTTTCCATAGTGTAGTGTGCCCCCCCACCCAGCACCGACCCCATCTAGTACACAAACACACCTGATCCCCATTCCCTGTATGTAAGACATCAAACTAGTGGCAGATATAATAGCCCCCCTGATCCAATGCACGACTGCATCAGATGACCTCCGGTCCAAGCTCTGACAATAATATCCCATCCTCCAGTCCAAGTACAAGCCCGAAAACACCCCAAATCCTGAACGGGGTCTGTAAAACCTCCTTACACCCAACACTTCTGCCTTATGCCCATAACAGTGTAACCCCCCCCCTGTATTTCCATAGTGTAGTGCCCATCCAACCCATTCAGGACTCCTCCTGCTCCCCCCAGAAAAACCCTACCAGAGTCAGTAACTGGCTCAGCCCTCTGCTCACCACCATGGCCATCCGCCGACTGAACAGTCCAGGAACCACCCCCACAGTGGATGGCCAACCCCCACCCACACATACACACAGCACAAGGGACAGCAAGCACCAACGCACTTGGCAATCACTTTGGCAGATGGGACACACACCCTATGCACATGGGCAAATGGTACGGTATCAGTGTGCAGGAAAATACCCATCAGGTTGTCTGTGGCAGACGCTGCCATGTTGGATGCCTGGTAAACACAGCAGAACTCCATGTCACAGATCACACTAAGCCAAAGAAAACACCCAACATGATTTCTATGGCCATGGCTGCAGTGTGCCTCAATACCTGTGGGGTCTGCATGTGTACCCATGCACACACTGATGTCCCAGCAGTGTACTTACATATCTGGAGGGATACAACCTGGAACTCAAAGCCACTCTCAGGGACCCCCTGCCACCTCCACTGCTACAGTATGGAAGTCACCACCTCCTCTGCAGGGTAAAGTGGTCTTGCAACTGCTGATGGCTATTGTCTACTATTGACTGCATGTTGCACTTGGTACCGTGCAGCCATATTTTTTTGACATTGTGTTGAAGGTCACTGAAGTGCTTGCCCACCATGTCCTGTGGTTGACCCCGGCCACTGATGGCACTGACTGCTGCAGTGATCTCCCACACATGCCTGACAGCATCTGTGGCATGGTTTTGTGTCAGCAGGAACTCCCTGGCTTTGTACACCTTGGCCAAGGCTTTAAGTTCCTCACAGGAGAATGTGTGTGCCCACAGTCTCTCTCTCCTTGAACAGAGGCACCTGTTGGAGAAGGTTATTTTATTTATTTATTTGAAAAGGTTTCACTGACCACTGGTTATGAGACAGTGGTCAGTGCTTGGTGTGTGCGTGCATGCATGTCAATCAATCAATCAATCAAAGTCTTTATTTAACCAGGCAGACACCGTCGAGCAACCTCATTTTCGAGGTGGACCTGGGGTAAGCATATAGGTGTACACAAGAGACAGAGTAAGGAACTTGGTAAAGGCTAAAAAAGGAGGAATAATTATACTTAGACAAAATTTACAGAGTATAATATCACAATAATAGATATATACAGTATATAATTATACTTAGACAAAATATACAGAACAAAGTATCATAATAACAGTTATAAACAGTTTACAAGCATAACAGATGTGATGTGTGTATATGTATATATAACAGTTTAAAAGACAAAGAACCTCTGTGCGCAAGCACTGAGGCAGTGGTTACCCCAAAGGGCATTTGGCTGGGAAGCCAAGTTTCAAAGAAATACAAAATCACACATGCCCCACAATGCAAAGCATCATGGGCTGCATATGCAGATCACCACAGATTATTATGCTGGTTCAACTTTAAGCAGAAATGCATGGTGCCAAAAGGCCTCTCACACAGTTTGCAAAGGGTACCAACAGAAGACATAGACACGTGGCTGCAATATAGTTAGGTAGTTTATACATGATGGCTTTAAAGGTCGAGAATACTGCATTTCTCTGACATCTGAGCATAAGGGATCACCAGCCCACAGTGGTGTACAGGAGACAGTGGTGGGTGGAGTAGGTGAGCTCTGTTATAAACTTTAAGGATCTATGGTAGAGTGTATCCAGTTTGGCAAGAGTGCCTGCTGAGCCCTGACAATATAGAAAGTCAGCATAGTCTAACAAAGGGAGAAAAATTTTTGGACTAATCGCATTTTGGCCTCCCTGCAGAGAAGGTTTTTTTCTCCTATAGGAAAGGCCTAGTTTCTGGTGGAGTTTCTTTATCAGTTCTTCTATGTGTCCTTGGAATGAAAGGGAGTTGTCAAGCCAGACCCCCAAGTATTTGAATTTGGACACCAAGGAAGGTGGAAATCAGGGAGTGATCCAGGGAAGAGCATATTTGGAGAGTTGTGCTGGGGAGAGAGGAGCATGGCTTTTGTTTTCTTAGCATTCAGGATCAACTTCTGGTTTAGGAGCTGGAGTTGCAGCAGATTGCATTCGTCCTGGAGAGTTGAGAGTACTGCATCAATGGAAGGCCCAGTGGTATAGAGATAAGTGTCATCAGCAAAAAGATGTATTTGAGCCTTGTTGGTGGTGGCGTTAATTCTGTTAATATAGAAACATAGATGTTGGTGGCAGATAAGAACCGCAAAGCCCATCCATTCTGCCCATTTATTTTTCTACCTTATGAATGTGCCATAGGCCTTTGCTCTGTCAATGGCCTATCTATTCATACTCCTTTGTATTGCTCCCTTATGCCTATCCTGTGCCTGTTTGAAACCCTGCACTGTATTCATATCCACCACTTCCTGAGGTAGGCCATTCCACGCATCCACCACCCTTTCTGTGAAAAATAACTTCCTCACATTACCCCTTAATCAGCCTCCCTCTAATCTCATTCTGTGTCCTCTTGTCCTGCTATTTTTCTTATATTGAAACATGCTAGACTCTTTCACCTTGTTAATACCCTTAAGGTGTTTAAATGTTTCAGTCATATCACCTTTCTCCCTCCTTTCCTCTAGGGTATACATATTGAGCTCTGTTAATCTGTCCGCATATGTTTTCTGATGCAGTCCCTGCACCATTTTGGTTGCCCTTCTCTTCCTTAATTTGGTTAATGGCCTTGTGAAGGTGCGGCCTCCAGTACTGCACACAGTACTCCAGATGGGGTCTAACCAGTGTCTTGTAAAGAGGGATTATTACCTCCCTCTTATGACTTGTGATACCCCTGCTAATACACCCCAACATCCCCCTAGCCTTACCTACTGTTTTAGTGGTCTGCTTGGATGATTTCATGTCAACTGTGATGATGGTGCCCAAGTCTCATTCTTCCCTTGTGACTGCCAGCAACTGCCCTCTCAGCCTATAGGTGGCTTCAGGGTTTCTCTTCCCTATGTGCATGATCTTGCACTGCTTAGCATTAAAACCCAGTTGCCACTCTTCCGACCATTTTGCCAGTTTATCCAGATCTCTTCTCATTCTGCCCACCCCATCTGGATCATCTAATCTGTTGCAGATCTTGGTGTCATCTACAAAAAGACACACGTTACCCTCCAGTCTATCTGCAATGTCACTGATGAAGATATTGAAGAGGACTGGCCCCAGGACTGATCCCTGAGGTACCCCACCTGTGACTTGCATCTCTTCTGACTGTATACCACCACTCTCTGTTTTCTGCCCATCAACCAGTTTGCCACCCAGTTGACCAACTTCTGACCCACCCTGAGCCTACTCAGCTTATTAATCAATATTCTGTGTGGAACAGTATCAAAAACTTTGCTGAAGTCAAGGTAGGCAACATCAACTGTTCCCCCTTGGTCCACCACTCTGGTTACCCAGTCAAAGAAATCTATGAGATTAGTTTGACAGGACCTTCCTATTGTAAACTCATGCTGTCTTGGATCCTGTGCTCCTATGGATTCCAAGTGTTGCACTATCCTTTCCTTAAGGACTGCCTCCATAATCTTGCCCACTACTGGGGTAAGATTGACTGGTCTGTAGTTCCCTGCCTCATCTCTGCTACCACTCTTGTGGAGCGGGATCTCATAAGCCCTTCCCCAGTCTTCTGGGACCTCTCCTGTGCTCAGAGACTCACTAAACAGTTCTGATGATGACTCTGCTAGTTCCACCCTTAGCTCCTTTAGTACCCTGGGATGTATGCTATCAGGTTCCATTGCCTTGTCCACCCTGAGCTTAGCAAGCTCTTGAGGGACCCTTTCTTTTGTGAAGGGACTAGTGCACACCTCCCTCCCCTCCTTTGTCCATGGTGCTGAGCTCTGGGCCCTGCCTTACCTTCTCTTCAGTAAATACTAAGCAGAAGTACCTATTTAGGATAGATGCTTTTGCATGGTCCTCCTCCTCACACGCCTCCTTATCCTCTTTGATCTAGCAATACCCCTTTTGGACTTTCTACTTTCACTAATGTATCTATAGAAAATCTTGTCACCTTCTTTTACTGTTCGTGCTAGCATTTCCTCAGTTTGGGCCTTTGCCTGCCTTACTGCCTTCCCTGCTTCCCATAGGGAAGTTTGGTATACCTCCCTAACTTTATCTTGCTGTGTTCCGTTATATTTTCTGAAGGCCAGCCTTTTGGCTCTGACCTTTTCTGCTACTGTTTTTGAGACCCAAAGTGGTTTCCTTCTTCTTTTGCACTTTCTTTTCTAACACAATGGGATATTGCTTCAAGTATTGCATCCTTAATGCTTGCCCACTTTGCCTGTACCCCCTCACCTGTATTTCTTTTTGCCTGGGCTAGCTTAACTCTGTTGGCCATCTTATCAAAGTCAGCTCCTCTGAAGTCCCATATTTTTACCTTGGAATGGAATGATTTATTTCTAGTGGCCAAATTGAACCATACGATGCGATGGTCACTGGCCCCCAGGTGACCTTCTACCTGGAGATCTGTGATCCCTTCCCTGTTAGTCAGTACTAGATCTAGGGATATCCCTGTCTCTTATGGATTGTTGTACCAGTTGTTTGAGGCCCTCCCCCTGTAGGGAATCCACTGTCTAGTTTTGGCAGATGTTACCAGTCCCACACAAAAGATTAATACAGAAGTTAGCCAGCCTTGGAGTGGGTCCCAAGGTGGTAGCCTGGATAAAAAATTGGCTAGACAACAGGACACAAAGGGTAGTAGTAAACAGAGTCCACAGTGAGGAAAGGAGGGTTACTAGTGGGGTACCGCAGGGTTCAGTTCTGGGACCGGTCCTTTTTTTTTTTTGTATAATATTTTTATTGTGTTGTTGTAAGAATTCAACTCACATACAGCATAAATGCACAGGTGCGTCCAGACAATCGTTAACAGAGTACCAAGCATCACAATATGGAATAAGGAGTCACCCCTAAGTTCACTCACCACACTGGGGGAATTACAAAATAAAAGGAATAAGTTCTTAAAGTACATCATATGCATACAGCTCAAGGAGTACTTCAGAGGAACTGTCTACGCAACTAGCAATCCAGGCCAGTCGGTAAGCAGGTCAAGGACCCACTGTCCCCTGAGGGTATTTATTCTTACATTTATTAACAGCTCTATAGAAAATACAGAATATCCATCACTGTTACGCTCTTGTAAGACAAAAAATATCCCATAACTAATTCTGATATTAGAACAATGCCCCACATTCTTAACACAGGAATGTTGGCTTCAGCATTCAGTGGGCAACCTCTTTTGTCCCACCCTTATAACCCAGAGAAACCAGAAATAATAAACAATTTAACAGGGATATCCCACTCAGCACTCCGAACCATGGTTCCCAATAAGTAATCCCCTGAACAACTTCCTTGCATAATTCTATATCATTAAACAGTAATATCCCCATATATCAATAGTAAACCAGAAAATCATATTACTACATCCCTAGATCAAGCAAAAAATAATGCCCAGCACACTAGAAAATATCAGACACTTAAACACATTGTAGTAAAATTATGCTCAGTACATTACAAATGTATCGGTCAGATTGCTTAATCTCCATCGACCTGGCTTTCAGGGGCTCCCTGTTCTACAATCGGGAGAATTTTTTCAGCTTCCTCCGGGGTACCAAACAGATATATTTTATCCTGCAAGAAGAGTCTAAGATGAGCAGGAAAGATGAGCTGATGCTGGACTCCCAGGCTACAAAGTCTGCTTCTCACCCCATTGTAGGCCTTACGACGCTGCCTTGTTCCATAGGATAAGTCCGGGTACACAGAAATGACCGCCTCCCCGTAGTTCAATCTGCACTTTCTCCTGGCCTCCACAAGCACCCAATCTCGATCTCCGATCCTGGAACAGATTACTACCAGGGTGCGAGGCACAGACTGATTTACCGATCTACGTGGGGTAATCCGGAAGGCCCTCTTGAATGACAGCGATTGATCTTCCTATCCTAGTCCCAGTATACCTGGCAAAAAAGTTTGCACAAAGCCCAGTGGGTCATCCCCCTCTGCAGCCTCGGGTAATCCTAGGATCCTTAAATTCCACTCTCGAACCTGGTTCTCCACCATTTCAAGTCTCTGATGCAGCCACATGTTGTCCTTCACCACCTTTGTGGAGACATCTGTATTTTTGATCAGCATGGCTTACATTTTATTTAACTTTTGGTCAGCAGTGTCCACTTTGGTTTCCAGAGTGGCCACTCATGGTGTTAAAATATTAAATTTCTTGTCCAGGTTTTAGACAGTGGAGACCAACTTCATGAGGGTGGCGTTCACTGTAGCAAGTGTGATGTCTCCTGTATTGGTTGCACCAGAGGTCCCTGCTACATTGCTTCCTGCAGGCCCAACATCACGTCGACCCCTCGGTGTAACAAATTTGGCAGAGGCAGCCGCGTTGCCTTTTGTTTTCCCCATGGGTCTTTCTGGTAAGTTATTAGACACAGTAGGGGTATTAAAACCAGAACCAGAATCTTAAAAGAGCAACTTTAAATTAAATAACTTTGCAATTTCTAAGGAGCTCTCCAAACTTGCTGCCTCCCAAGAGCTGCTCAGCAGTGCCCCCCCGGACCGGTTCTTTTTAATGTCTTTATAAGTGACATTGCAGAGGAACTGGAAGGAAAAGTGTGTCTCTTTGCAGACAACACAGAGCTCTGCAACAGGGTTGATACACAAGATGGAATGGAAAGGATGAGAAGGGTCTTGGCAAGGTTGGAGGAATGGTCAAACATATGGCAGCTCAGATTCAGTGCAAATAAGTGCAAGGTAATGCACCTGGGAAACAAAAACCCAAGGGAAGAGTACGCAATGGGGTGAGATACTGACAACAGTAAAATTGGAAAGGGACCTGGGGGTAATTATATCAGATGACCTAAAGGTGGGCAAGCAATGTGAGGAGGCGGTAAAGAAGGCTGAGGGGATACTGGGATGCATAGGGAGAGGCATCAATAGTAGAAAACAGGAAGTTGTTGTCCCTCTGTACAGACAGTTGGTGAGACCCCATGTGGAGTACTGTGTGCACTTCTGGAGACTCCATCTATGCAAAGACATAGACAGAGTGGAGTCTGTCCAGAGGAGGGCAACCAAATTGGTGCAGGGTGTGCACCAGAAGACATCCAAAGAAAGACTAAAGGAACTTAATACCCTTGAGGAAAGAAGGGAGAGAGAGGGGACATGATAGAAACTTTCAAGTACCTCAAGGGAATCAACAAAGTCCAAGGGGGTAGCATCTTTCAGAAAAAGAGATGTGCAAGAACAAGGGGGCACAATTTGAAGATTGGGGGACGGCTAAGAGGTAATGTGAGGAAGTATTTTTTCATGGAGAGGGTTGTGGATGCATGGAACAGTCTCCCTGAGGAGGTTGTGGAGTCAAGAACAATGGGGGAATTCAAGAATACATGGGACAGACATAAGGCAGTCCTAGTGGGGGTAGGAGGAAGTAAGCTGTTTGTTAACTAGGATCTGCAGCTTATCTGTTAGCTAGGAAAATGGGCAGACTAGGTGGGCCAAGCAGTCATTATCTGCCGTCAAATTCTATGTTTCCATGTTCTTGCTGGTATTGACCAATCTGTATATGGCATGTTGAAGTCTCACATTATCAGAACCTCCCCTTTAGCTGTCATGTTTTGTATATCTTCTAACATGTGTCTATGTCTTCCCCCTAGTCTGGAGGCCTGTAGACAACCCCAGTTCATATGGCTGTCCCATTTCCTGTTTCCAGGGTGACCCACAGTTCTTCTGGCTCTTTATGTGTATTCTGAATTTCTGTAGCTTTGATATTTTCATTGACATAAAGGGCCACTCTGCCCTTTTTGCACCTCGGTCTCTTCTGAACAGTACATTGCTGGGTACTGAAGTCTCCCAAGTGTGATTACTGGTAAACCATGTCTTGCTAATGGCTACTATGTCCAATTTAGCCTCTGTCATTATTGCCTGCAAGTCTGGGATCCAGTTTCCCAGACTGCGAGCATTTGTGTACATGATTTTCCATTGACCAGATTTTTGTGTGTTAGTTGTTGGGTGAGGTCTGGTGTTTCCCCTGCAAGTCATGTGGGGAGCCAGACCTTCTTCCTTACCTGATGTTGCAAATGAACTACAAACATGCTGAACTCCTGTTTGACTACTAGCTGCAGGGGGGGGGGTCTTCCCATTCGACTATTGGGTGCTGCACCCCTCTCCTCCTTTGCTAGTTTAAATATTCTGCAAACACGTCAAACTTCTGCCCCAATGCACTGACTCCCTCCTGAGTCAGATGCAGTCCATCGAATTTAAAGAACTTTTGCTCCCAAAACTGTTGACAGTTACCTACAAATGTGTGTCCTTTTTCCTGGCACCAGCCCTTGAGCCACATGTTTAGCTCCCCTATCTCCCCTTCTGTGACCTTCCTTCCTTCTGCCCCCCTCTCCCAGACTTGCAGGATCTCAGAGAAGGAGATGCCGGATGAAGTGGATGATAGTTTGTCAACCAGCCTGGTCAGGTGTTCCTTGGTCTCCAAAACTGACCGGCTGGCGAGATCGTTAGTCCCTATGTGTACCAGGATGTCAGTGTTTTCTCCTGCTTCCTGTATAACTTTAGCAGTGCTGTCAGTGTCTCTCCACGTTGATATACCTGGGAGACATCTGACCATTACCCCTTGCTGGAGATAGGTATCAACTCCCCGAGTCATGGAGTCTCCTATGATCAGAAGTTTTTTGATTTCCTTTTTGCTTTTTTTGTTTTGGTTCCTGTTTTGGGTGAGTTTTGTTGGGCTAGCTCCTGTGCTGCAGTGTCCTGCTTTGCAGTGTCCTCTGATCCTTTGTTTGATTTCAGAAATAGAGGCAGATATCTGATTGTAGTTTTTTTATCGTTTGTGGAGGTGATATGTTGGAGAGCACCGAGTGATGGGGCACCTGATTTGCCCCCTTCTAACCACCTGCCAACCTCCCAGACCAACTACCCTCTGCGGTCAAGGTGCTTCTGTTGGATGTTGGGGAAATGGCGGGCTGTTCTTATAATATATTTCCTCCTGAATATGTGATTTGAGGTGCGCAATCTCTGCCCATGCTGCCTGGAGCTGAGCCCTTAAATCTCCAATGGCCCAACATGTAGGACAGTGTCCTAAATCCTGTATAACTACCCTTTTGAAAAGTGTCCTGCAGTACCTGCAGTTAATAATATCCATTCCAGATAAGTTGCTGGGTTTATAACTTGGTCAGAGTAATTGGAAGGAGGAAAAGGAAAATGGAAGCAAAACTTTGATTTTGTGTTCTGTTTTGTTTGTTTTTGTATAACTTGTTATAGCAAGTTAAATTACTTGTGCCCTTGTAAATGAGGTTACTGTTTAGAAACCTCACTGATCCGCCCCTTCCTTCTTTGTTACAAGAAATGTCACAACTGTGCTACCCTATAAAAGGAATGTGGTGTGGGGTGGTTGGGGATGGGGGGGTGGCTGGGCCCTTCCCCTGCCGAACAAGAAGATCCCCGATGAAAGAAACAAGGAGGTAAGAGCAGACACAATCAGCTAGTAACAAATGCAGTAACCCTGAAAGCTTATCCTAATAGAAACATAGAAACATAGAATTTGATGGCAGATAAGGACCACTTGGCCCACCCAGTCTGCCCATTTCCCTACCTACTGGATAAGCTGCAGATCCTAGTTAACCAGCAGCCTACTTCTTCCTATCCCCACCCCCTAGAATTGCCTTATGACTGTCCCATGCATGCTTGAATTCCACCACTGATTTTGACTCCACAACCTCCTCCGGAAGGCCGTTTCATGCATCCACAACCTCTCTGTGGAAAAATACTTCCTTAAATTACCTCTGAGCCGCCTCTATCTTCAAATTGTGCCCTCTTGTTCTTGCACACCTCTTTTTTGAAAGATGCTACCCTCTTGGACTTTGTTGATTCCCTTGAGGTACTTGAAAGTTTCTATCATGTCCCCCTCTCCTCCTTTCCTTGAGGCTATGCATATTAAGCTCCTTTCATCTCTTCATATTTCTTCCGTGCAGACCCTGCACCATTTTAGTTGCCCTCCTCTGGACAGCTTCCATCCTGTCTATGTCTTTGCGGAGATTGGGTCTCCAGAACTGCACACAGTACTCCAGATGGGGTCTCACCAGCTGTCTGTACAGAGGGATAATAACTTCCTGTTTTATACTGGTGATGCCTCTCCCTATGCATCCCAGTATTCCCCAGCCCTCCTTGCTGCCCTCTCACATTGCTTGCCCACCTTTAGGTCATCTGATATGACTACCCCCAGGTCCCTTTCCATTTTTGTTGTTGTTAGTATCTCACCTCCCATTGTGTATTCTTCCCCTGGGTTTTTGTTTCCCAGGTGCATTACCTTGCACTTCTTAGCATTGAATCTAAGCTGCCATACATTTGACCATTCCTCCAACCTTTTCAAGTCCCTTCTCATCCTTTCCACCCCACCTTGTGCATCAACTCTGTTACAGATCTTTGTGTCATCTGCAAAGAGACATACTTTTCCTTCCAGTCCTTCTGCAATGTCGCTTATAAAGACATTGAAGAGGACCGGTCCTAATACTGAACCCTGTGGTACCCCACTAGTAACCCTCCTTTCTTCTGAGTGGACTCCATTTACTATTACTCTCTGTGTCCTATTCTCCAGCCAATTCTTTACCCAGGCTGTCATCTTGGGACCGACTCCCAGGCTGGCTAACTTGTATATTAATCTTTTGTGGGACTGTGTCAAATGCCTTGCTAAAGTCTAGGTAGGCCATGTCCACAGCCCTCCCTGATCTACTACTTTGGTCACCCAGTCAAATAAATCTATCAGATTTGTCTGGCATGACCTTCCCACTGTGAATCCATGCTGCCTAGGGTCCTGTGTCCCTCTGGCCTCTAGATACTAACAATTCTTTCCTTCAGAGTGATTCCATCATTTTCCTATCACTGAGGTTAAACTAACAGGTCTGTAGTTTCCTGCTTCTGCCTTGCTCCCACTTTTGTGAAGGGGAATCACATCTGCCCTCCTCCAGCCCTTGGGTACCACCCCATCCTCCCATGATTTGTTAAAGAGGGTAGTCAGTGGTGTCACTAGTTCTACCCTTAGTTCTTTTAGAATTCTGGGATGAATCCCATCAGGCCCCATTGCTTTGTCCACCTTCAGTTTTAAGAGTTCTTTCAGAATCCTTTCTTCTGTAAATGGGCTGGTATCAATTTCTGTATCCAGAGTGTTTCTACTGTTTGTTTTATGTACCTCCCCCTCTTCATTTGTAAATACTAAGCAAAATATTTGTTTAGTATCTCTGCCTTTCACAGTCTCCTCTGCCCACCCTCCTCCCCTTTATTAAGCCTCAGTATCCCTCCCTTGGTCTTCCTTCGTTCCTGATGTACCTATAAAAGGTTTTATTCCCCTTCTTAAATGAGTTGGCTATCTTTTCCTTGGTTTGGGCCTTTGCTGTTCTGACTGCCTTCCCAGCCTCCTTTTGCTTTAACTGATACAGTTCTCTGTCCTGCTCCTTCTGTGATTCCTTGTACTTCCTGAATGCTTTCTTTTTCTCTTGAACCTTCACTGCCACTTCCTTTGAGAACCATAGTGGTTTCTTACATCATTTTGTTTTGGTTTTTTGCTTCACACAAAGGCTCGTTACCTCTGTGATGGCAGTTTTTATTATTCCCCATTGTTCTTCCACCCCTCCTTCCTGCCCATTTGCTAATGCATTCCTTTGGCACTCACCCATTTTGGCAAAGTCAGCCCTCCTATAGTCCAGTACTTTTGTCTTTGTATGGCTTGACTCTATTGCTGTGTTTATTGTGAACCATACTGTTCGATGGTCGCTAGTTCCCAGATGGCTACCCACTTCTACATCTGTGATCCTCTCTCCATCTCCATTTGAGAGAATCAAGTCTAATATTGCTCCCTCTCGAGTGGGCTCCAGTACTAGTTGTCTAATGCATGCCCCCTGTAGGGCATCTAGAATAACTCCACTCTTCGAAGTGGCAGCAGCAACTGCACTCCAGTTAACATCTGGCATATTCAGATCACCCATCAGCAATATCGCCCCTTTTTCTGCCATTCTAAGTATACTTTCTATCATTTCCTTGTCCATTTCCTCCCCCTGAGAAGGGGGTCTGTATACAACCCCTGTGCGGATTGTGGTGCCATTGCCTGTCTCCAAATTTACCCACAGTTCTTCTTCTCCTCCTCCTTGTTTACCCTTTTGTTCTGTTGCTTTTATTCCTTCCCTTATGTAAAGAGCTACTCCTCCTCCTCTTTTACCCTCCCTGTCCCTCCTGTAGATAGTGTATCCTGGTATGTTTATGTCCCAGTCATGGTTTTGTGTGTACCATGTTTCTGTGACTGCCACGATATCCAGATGTTCCTCCTCCATCAAGGCCACTAATTCAGGAAGCTTGTTACCCAGATTACGGGCATTGGTACTCATTGCTCTCCATTTTTTTATGGCTTTACCTTCTGTTGCAGCATCCCCCACTGACCGTTCTGCCTCGGTCTTTTTCTCATTTAGTACCCTGTTTATGATAGATAAAACTGTAAAACCTGTAAAGCACCACCTGTAATAATTGCACAGAAGATATACCTTGTAAGAAACACTTTGCTACAGAGAAAAATAAAGCAGTAACAGATGATATACCTTGCAAAGACAATTTGAATTAGAAGATTACAGCAGTAATATGTAAGCACATCCTGTAATAATGCAGCAGAAGGTACACCCAGCACCAACAATTTGAATCAGAGAAAAATAAAGCAATAAAATGTTAACAACAAACAGTAAGAATCCCTGTGAGTACAAAAGAAAATAACACACAGTAAATCTGCCTAGCCAAAAGAAGCCTTAATCCTTTTCCTTGCTCTAGTAAGGTTCTTTATTCTGTCCTTACAAGCTACCTAGAAGAAAAGAGCACAGGTGAAGCTAGGTGCCTTTGCCAGCAAACCTAGACTGTGAAAAGCAGGGGACCGAAGATGGAGCCTTGTGGTACCCCTCAATCAGGGGTTTTAGAGGCGAGACCTCACCATCAGTCTTTCCTTGCTGAGAATGGCCTGTTCTAACCCCAGCAATGCTCAGAATATTCATAACTTTGTGCAGTCAGCCTGGTGGGTTGGACTGCTCGGAGAGATGGAACACATGCAAATGATGGAATTCTTTGCACGTGAGCATCTTTCAAATGCTGCCTCTACCAACTGTAGTGTTCTAAGCTCTTCAGATTTTTCTCTCCGCCTGAAAGTCTGGTCACTCTGAGTCTCTGTCGCCCTCTTTCGCGTGAAGAAGATAGAAAAAATCACCAAAACCATAAGTATATTTAGTTTCTTTTACTGCCTCTACTAATTGTTAGTTTACATCTAGTTTATTATTTAAATAGTTTTTCTCGGTTCCTCGAGGTTCGGCATAACCGTGAGGGATCCGAGTTACTTTAATTTTATTTCGGTTCTCTGATTAAAGAACCTATTCATTATTGCTAAATTTTGGTCCTTAAAAACTTTAGTTGTAACCAGTTTTTATCGGTTACAGAACGCTGAACCAGTTCACATTTCATCTCCTCTCTCGGTTCCATCGGTTCCCTATCGGTTTCGGAACCGACCGCAAAAAAAAAAAAAAAAGGGAAAACCCTTTTTAAGCTGTTTAAATAACCGCTTTAGCATTTAGCGGTTGGGGGTTTTCATCTGTTTTTCACCATGACTGAGAAACTTAAGAAGAGAACCAGGGAGCCTGGTTTTAAAAACTGTTTAAAGTATGGAGATGTGTTTGCCAAGGCAGACAAGCACACCTTATATGTAGCTTGTCTGGGTTTTGAGCATTTGGACCAGGAATGTGAAATATGTAAAACTTTCCCAGAAAAAACTGTTGAAAAGCGCCTTGAAAGGCTTAATAAAAAGTTTCCTAGGGCTCCCTCAGGCTCTGACCAGCTGACACCCTAGTCTGTTGTGGTTGAAGCAACAAGTGCTACTACCACTGCCCCGATATGGGTGAAAAGAGGGAAAGAACTGGCTGACTCTCTGGTTCCCTCAAAGAAATTAAAGAAACTCAAGCATGCAGAATCCTCCCCTGCTAAACCAGGGACTTCTGCGCAGCTGCCTGTAATGCCTTCAGCTCAGGAGATAGCTCAGGCATTTAAAATTATTCAGGCTCTGCAGGGCATCATCCCTCAGCCTCCTGCCCCTTCCCAGGGTCCCTAGGTTGCTAATACTGTGTTGCCCCCTGCTCTGGAGCAACACCATTCCAAAGTGGATGAGGAGCCTTATGAGAAGGATGAACCTATCCCCCCAGAGGTGCCCCCTGAGCAGGAATTTGGCTCGCCTCCCAGAGTGTCTGAGGATTTTTCCTCCCATTTTTCCTTCATAAGAAAAATGGCAGATGCTGTAGATATTGCCACAGTAGAACAAGTGGAAGATGAGGAGGAGATTGAGTACCTTAATATGATGGGTCTAACACCCACAAAGGCCCTCCTCCCAGTATATAAATTTTTCAAGAAGGATGCTATGAAGCTCCTGCAGACCACAAATTATATTCCTCCAATTGACAAGTGAATAGATAAAAAATACCAGCTGGACAGGGAGGGAGCTGACTTCCTCTTCTCCCATCCTGATCATCAAGGGGTAATACAGCAAGCTGCCTGTGATAAAGCTAAAGTGCCTCTGTCCTTACACCCACTGGACAAGGAATCCAGAAAATTGGACAGTATGGCCAAAAAGGGCTATTTGTCAGCCTCATTGGCCATGACACAGGCTACTTTTCAAGCTTATGCTGCCCAGTATCAGAAATCCCTGTGGCAGTCGGTACTGGCAATGTCCATGAAGGCAACTTCACCTTTGTCAGATGACCTGGCTGAAACTGCCAGGTTTGGGCTAGAGGTGACCAAGTACCAATTCCAAATGGCTCTTATTTAAATGACACCGCAGCCAGATGGATGGCTAATACAGTGGCTCAGAGGAGGTTTGCTTGGCTTAGGGCTACAAACCTCACTCAGGATACCCAGTCAAAGGCCCTGGATTTCCCATTAGAAGGAAATGTGCTCTTTGGGGAGTCCACAGTGGCCTATATGAAAAAAGGTGGATGAATATAAGGCTACTTATAGAAGTAATCCTGCTAGAGACAGAGCTTCTTCATCCACCAGGCCCTATGGAAGGGGGGCTAGGGGTCATTCTTTCTTGTCAAGACCCTTTTTCCAGCCAGTAGCCATGCCCCAATACCAGCAGTACCCCCCACAGGGCTACTCAAGGGGTAGGGGTAGAAGGGGCTCTAGGCAAGGGGCTCAGGCACAACCTCATCCCCAGCCTAAACAGAACCCTGAGATGCAGGCCACCTTCTCCCTACCTGTTGGAGGCAGACTGTCCCATTTCCTTCCCCTCTGGTCAACCATCACCACAGACAAGTGGGTGTTGGAGGTAGTGGGCAAAGGTCTGTCTCTGCACTTAAAATTTCTTCCTCGAAACCCCCCAGAGTTTCCACCTCCCCACCCCTAGCACAAATTTTATTGCTACAGGCAGAGGTTCAGAAGCTACTTCAGCTCAATGCAGTGGAACTAGTCCCTGCAACCCTGAGAGGAAGATGTTTTTACTCCAGATACTTCCTAACAACAAAGAAAAATGGGGAGTGATGGCCAATTTTGGATCTCAGAGCTTTAAACAAGCACTTGAAAAAGCCAAAGTTCAAGATGGTAACTTTGGCTCAGATTCTGCCAACAATCCAAAAAGGGGACTGGCTGGCATCTCTGGACTTACAGGATGCTTATTTCCACATCCCCATAAAAGAATCTTTCAGGAAATTTCTCAGATTCAGACTCCCATCAGGTCATTATCAGTTTGCAACCCTGCCCTTCGGCCTTTCCTCGGCACCAAGGGTGTTTACAAAATGCCTAACAGCTGTGGTGGCATTTCTTCGAAGACAGGGAGTGACTGTTTTCCCATACCTGGACAACTGGCTGGTGGTGGGCAAATCACCAGAACAAGTCACAACCTCTCTAAAGCTCACACAGGATCTTTTGGAGTCCTTGGGTTTCATACTAAACCAGAAAAAATCTGTCTTCACCCCTACACAGACTTTACAGTTCATAAGGGCAGAGATCAGTACTCTACATGCCAGGGCCTTTTTACCACTAGACAGGGTGCAAAGCCTTCAGGCCATAGCAAATTCCTTCAAGTTGCATGGTCAAAAAACAGCCAGGCAATTCCTGCAGCTCTTGGGTTATATGGCTGCATCCATGGGCACAGTGCAGGGTTCCAGATTTCACATGAGAGACATCCAGTTTCACCTCAGGAATCATTGGAGTCAGAAAAAAAGATCCCTTTTCAAAACTCATTCCAGTGACAAGTCCTCTGTTACAAGCCCTCTTGTGGTGGAAAAAGGAATCCAACCTAAGGCAGGGAGTCCCCTTCCAGAAGGAGGATCCTTCACTAGTCCTCACAACAGATGCATCCCTTCTGGGCTGGGGTGCCCATCTACGGGAGCACACAACTCAGGGTACCTGGTCAGAGGCAGAGTCCCTCTAGCATATAAATTTGCTGGAACTCAGAGCAGTGTGGCTGGCACTAAAAGTTTTCTCTACACTGGTAATGGGCAAGGTGGTACAGGTCAGAGCAGACAATACCACCACTATGTATTACATAAACAAGCAGGGTGGCACCAGATCAGGTCCCCTATGCACAGAAGCCATGAAAATTTGGACTCTGGCATATTCTCTAAAGGTGTCCCTGCAAGCCATCCATCTGCCAGGAAAGGACAATATCTTGGCAGACACACTGAGTCTGATCAATCAGTCCCATCATGAATGGACACTGAACAAGCAGGTGGTATGGGTAATTTTCAGCAGGTGGAGCATTTCAGAGATAGACTTGTTCGTATCCCACCAGAACCACCAGTTGCCTCAGTATTGTTGCAGGCCACCAGCCCAGGGCACAATCCCTCTGGACGCTCTGGTACTGAATTGGTCAGACAAGTTTCTTTATACCTTTCCCTCTGTCCTCTGGTCTTCAGGGTACTGCTGAAGCTCAGATCCCTCTCAGCTTCTCTGATCTTGATAGCTCCAGATTGGCCCAGGCAGCCATGGTACTCTCTTCTGCTTTGCAAGTCAGTGAGCAAGCCAGTAAGCTTGTCTCTCAGGCACAATCTTCTGACCTCCAATCAGGGAACATTGTTGTTCCCAAATCTTAAGTCCCTCCACCTCAAGGCATGGCTCTTGAGGAATTAGAGTATGCAGACTTGAACCTTTCTGAAACTGTATTAAACATCTTGAAAGGTTATAGAAGCCTGCCACTAAGAAAACTTATTCTGCTGGGGGAAAGATTCTCCTTCTGGTGTTTGTAGAAACTTGCCCAAATGATGCAGGGGTCTCAGTGGTGTTGGATTATCTGACTCACTTACATTCACAAGGTCTACAACCCAGTTCTTTGAGTTCACCTTGCAGCAGTATCTGCATACCTTTCTGCTAGGACAAAGGTGTCGGTAGCATCACATCCCATTTTCAGAAGATTTTTTAAAGGCCTGATGCATTTGCACCCTTCCCACAGGGCACCAGTGCCCACTTGGGATCTTAATATATGTATAGCCAGATTGATACGGGCTCCTTTTGAGCCCATGGCTACAGCCCATTTAAAGTATGTTACCTGGAAAACAGTTTTCTCAGCAAGAAGAATCAGTGAGCTTCAGGCTCTCTGTGTTGAGCAGGACTACATTTCCTTCCACAGGGATAAGGCAGTCCTCAGAACAAACAGACAATTCCTTCCCAAGGTTGTTTCAGATTTCCGTCTGAACCAATCAATCACTCTGCCTGTCTTCTTCACAGACCATACAAGCTCTGATGAAAGAAGGCTCCACAGTCTGGATGTGAAAAGAGCTCTCAGCTACTACATGACAGCTACTAAAGGCCATAGGCAAGACAAGAAACAACTTTTCCTTACATATGGGGATGTCAGAATGGGCAAACCAGCCTCAAAAAGATCAGTTTCTCGGTGGATTGTCCAGTGTATTCAATTCTGCTACATTAAAGGAGGTACGGAGTCCCCAGCTGGGCTGAGGGCTCACTCAACAAGAGGAACAGCTGCCACTCTTGCAGCTGCTAGGGAAGTGCCATTATTGGACATTTGTAAAGCAGCTACTTGAAAATCAGTACACACCTTTATAAAGCATTATAACTTGGATGTTTTATCCAGAAATGATGCCAGGTTTGGCACAGCAGTACTGCAAAGTCTGTTTCCAAAATAGAATTCTGTGCCCACCTCCAGGGGGTACTGCTTGGTAGTCTGCACAAAGTTATGAATATTCTGAGCATTACTGGGGTTAGAAGAAAAAATTACTTACCATAGTAATCTTCTTTCTTCCCAGTGATGCTCAGATATTCAGAACTCCCTCCCATCCTCCCCTTCCAGAACTTCAGCCTCTGCATTCCGCATGCTAGTGCCACATAGCCATACC
This sequence comes from Neoceratodus forsteri, assembly GCA_016271365.2. NCBI lineage: Eukaryota > Metazoa > Chordata > Ceratodontiformes > Ceratodontidae > Neoceratodus > Neoceratodus forsteri. Next base: position 62,091,127 of record JADMNL010000034.1, on the reverse strand, counting down.
TTTCTGGGTACACATCTCTATGCTAAATAGATTTTAACAGTTTTCTGTCTCTCTTAATAGTTTTCTCACTGTCTGGTGAACACCATTATTATAGATATAGTCCCTCCCTTGGAGATTTTTTGAATAAATTGTTTTATTAGGCTAATCCTAAAAAATGTTTTAAATAATTATTTGTTGGATTTTTTCATATTGCCTGACTTCCAGGCTTCTTACAAATCTGAAGGGCTTAGAACACTATAGTAGGTAGAGGCAGTATTTGAAAGATGCTCATGTGCAAATAATTCCATCATTTGCATGTGTTCCATCTCTCTGGGCAGTCCAACCCACCAGGCTGACTACACAAAGTTATGAATATCTGAGCATCACTGGGAAGAAAGAAGATTACTATGGTAAGTAATTTTTTCTTAGGTGGTAGTTGAACCATTTAAGTGAAAGAGCATCCAGGCCAATGTTCCTGAGGGACAAGAGAAGCAGGGTGTGGTCAAAGACAGCCCCAACATAATTCTTGTTGTCCAACTTACACTGTTAATCGTTGCTTACCTTGGCTAAGGTGGAGATTGTGCTGTGTTGAGCCCTAAAGCCTAACTGTAGTGGGTTGAGGAGCTTCGCTGATTCCAGGTAATTCCTAAGCTGGGAATTAATGATTTTTTCCAGCAATTTAGACAAGACTGGGAGGAGGGAGATAGGCCTGTAATTATTCAGGTCACTAGGATCTCCTTACTTAAATACAGGAATAACGTGAGTGATTTTCCAGATGGTAGGAAGGTTGCCTTGGGAGATAGATAAGTTGAACAAGTGTGTGATGGGCACCACTAGAGCACAGTAGCCCGGCTTTAGAAAGTAGTGGTCATTGAGGTCAGCACCAGAGCTTTTCCTAATGTCCATCTTGAGCAAGAGGTCTTCCACTTCCTTCAGAGATGTAGGCTGGAGTGAGAAGGGAGGGTTAGTAAAGGTGGACTCAAGGGTGTCAAATCCAAGTTGTGCACATAGGGTACTAGTGGGGGAGGAATCAAAAGCTAACCTTGCAGTAGTGTAATGGTTGTTGAAAAAGTCAAGGATAGTTGGTCTGTCAGTGACTGGGGAAGCAGTGACCAAGATGTCTGTGGGCATCGAGTTACCTTTTGAGTGACCTTCGTTGTCCCTAATTGTACTCCAGAAATTGGATGAGCACTTGGTAGAGAGTTTAAGTTGGGAGCGGTAGAAATTAGCCTTTGCATCTCTAACCATCTTAGTACAGAGATATCTTGCTCTCCTAAAGAGATTCCAGTCATTGGATAGCTTTGTCTTACGAGCAGCTTTACAAAGCATATCCCTTTTTCGTAATGTGCTCTTTAGCTCTGGAGTGAACCATCGGCAAGATTTGCTTCTAACATGGGTTTTCACTAATGGTGCATGCTTATTTAGAGCACTTAATCACAATGTCTTGGAAAATGTCATAGACAAGGGTGATGGTCTCCGCTAAGTAGAAGTCCTGCCAGTGAGAGGAGAAACTTAACTCAGTAGTATATACCCAAGAATTAGAATTGCATCTGCTTCTTCTTATTGCAAATTTGGGAGGTAATGCAAGGATATGGCTAGACCGAACACAAGCAGTAAAGCAGGGATCGCTAATATCAGTGAAGAAGACTCCAACGTGGGTATATAAATGTGGTTTGCTGACTAAGATGATGTCCAACAGGGTGCTTTTTGCAGGATTACTCTTGTTTGGACGTGTAAATTCATTGATGATGTGAAACAGTCCAAGGGAGTCACAGAGTGTTTTGAGGGGAGTAGAAGCATTAGAGAGCCAGTCTAAATTTAGGTCCCTAAGAATTATGGCTTCTGAGGATCTATGTCCCAGGGTAGTGCTTAAGTGGTTTAGAAACTGCATTCCCACTGATGGGGGCCTGTAGCAGCCTGTTACACTAATCAATATTCCAGTAGCAATCTCCACTTGGAGGGAAAGGGTTTCAAATTCATTAGGGACCGTGGTAGAATCAATGATGGAGACCAAGAGCTTGTCTTTGACATTAATAGCCACCCCACCCCCTCTGGACTGCCTATCCATACGGAACAGAGAGTAGGAGGGGAGGTGTACAGCATAGTTACTGGTAGAAAGGTGGAGCCACTATTCAGAGAACACCAGGATGTCAGGGGTGGTATGGCTCATCCAAGCCTGGATATAAGTGATTTTTTTAACAGACTGCATGCATTAATGTGCATAAAGTGTAGTTCTTTGAGATTAGGAAGATATGCAGGGGAACCAGTGGCAGTTGGGGGTCCAGGGCTGAGTTCTACATTGCCAGAGCACATTAAAGGAGAAGCAAGAGCTTCCTAGTTATAACTAGAAGGAGCTTTAGTAACTTTTTACTTTTGCTTTTGCGTGGAGCATGGTTTTGGCAAGGGGGTGCCTTAGGGCTGAAGCCTTGGTTATTCAAGGCAATGTAAAGTAGGACCTTGGCAGCAAAAGGTAGGAGAGAGCAGCCAGCATCAGGAGACAGGTGCGGGGCTTTAAACCTAGGTATGGTAAAGGTGCCAGGGTGCCTAGTTAGTTGAGTATCCAAGTCCAGTGAATCATGCATGGTGGAATATATGAGGAGTTCAATGATAAGAAGAGGATCTGCTTGGTCCAGAGTAGTAATGTGGTCCCCTACCATGCACAGTAAATTCTTAGAGGACAGGTAGTTAGGAATGGGGCATAGAGGGAGCAGGGATAAACAGAATAGCATAACCGATAGCTGCATTTTATTTTATACAAGATTTTATAGTAGAGTTTTAGGGCAGTAGATGCAGAAAGGGCTGAGAGGATAGGGGATAGTGAAGTGAACCAATGAGGAGGCTAGAAATTAGAGCCAATGAACGTGCAGTAGGTGGAGCTAAAGTGTATTTAAGGTGGCCTAGGGAGGGGGTGGGGTGGAGAGCAGAAAAATCAGCTTTCCAACAGAGCCAAACAGAGTTGACTCCATACCTGGTATTTTGGGGAAAAGGGCAGCTTCTGATTCAGGGGTGTAGATTCTGGCTTCTGCGCCATTGGGCGCTTGAGGGTCACTTCCCGACCGTGACTGTGATCACAGCCTGAGGGGGGCTTGCTGAGCTACACCTGTGGAGAGAGGACAGATCGGGTTTACGTAGGAACCGTGGTGAAAAAGGATTACAGGCAAGACAAAAGAGCTGAATCACTCAATTGTGCCCTGAAATCAGGGGTCGGAACAGTCTGGGGCTGGTGCCGAGAAGGTAAGAAAGGGCACAATTAATTTACAATGGGGACAAGAGCAATGGGGGTGGGCAGAATCAAGGACAAGGCTGGGAACACACAGAACAGCAAATGGTGAGTGAATGGCCCACTTAATTCTAGCAATTCCTAACTTTTGTCCCTAATCAGTTTAATTTATATTTTCTTTTTCTCTTTTGGAGCTTGTCTCAGTCTAACAAAGCAAGCGGGTATTGCTGCTTATCTGAGAGCCAGTAACAAATGGGTGAGCATGCCGAAGCCACAAGGAGAACACGGACTCAGCACTAGAGCTGAGGGATCTCTGCTAGCCCAAAAACACAGGCAGGCTTGGTTTAGAAAGAAACACATATTCCCACTGACTGTTTAGCTAAGCAAAATCATTTTCGCATTCAATTCCAGGGACACAGAATTAGCTATTTGTGCACAGTATTTAACAAACACAGATTTAGTCTTTTAAACAAATCCTGGGCATTGTGCTGACCAATCAGAGAGCTCAAAATTCAGAGGTTGCCAATTAGCTTAAGTCCAAAAAAGGCACCAAAAGTCTGAAAAATCAGCAGACCAACAGAGCCAAACAGTCGACTCCATATGTGGTATGTTAAGGAGAAAGGCAGCTTCTGATTCAGGGGTATAGATTCTAGCTTCCGCACCACTGGCCGCTAGGGTTACCACCTTTTAAGAAGCCCAAAGTGGGACATTTCTTACTGAAACATGATTTTTCACAGGACAGTACGTAACCTCAACCAATGTAACAGACTTGTTTTCTCTACAAAATCAGAATTAAGGCTAAGTATTGTAGTTTCTTAGTTGCTTCTATTGTTTCTTATCATTTTAAGGTACTTTAGTTAAGGTATGATAGTTTTCTGCAACATTTAGTGGAAAATTAGAAAATATTTTTATTACTATAAAGTCAAGACATGTAGCATTTTTCATGTTTTTTTGCAGGACACAGCTGCCCAAATCTGGACTGCCTTGCGAAAATAGGGACAGGTGGTAACTCTATTGGCCGCTTAAGGTTCGCTCCCCAACTGTGGCTGTGGTCACAGCCAGAGGGAGCTTGCTGAGCTATGCCTGTTATTGCTGGGGAGAAGGGCAGCTTCTGATTCAGGGGTGTAGATTCTGGCTCCCGCACCATTGGGTGCTTGAGGTTCACTTCCCAACTGCAGCTGTGGTCACAGCCAGAAGGGGCTTACTGAGCTATGCCTGATATGTTGGGAAGAAGGGCAGTTTCTGATTCAGGGGTGTTGGTTCTGGCTTCCGCGCCATTTTGTGTGTGTGTGTGTGTGCATGCATATGTGCATATGTGTGTGTGTGTACACTTCCCCAATCTGAACCACCATTGCAGCATTGTTGTGTACCATGTACCCGTGTTGACTGGGTCAGACAACACCCACTGCCAGCCTGTCATAGGCCACTATTGTTCCACACATGGCCAGTGTTGAGCACCACACAAATGTTAGTGTGTATGTGACACATACTGTACAACCCATCCAACATCATGCAGTGGACAGGTGGCAACATGCCAAGAGCACAGAAGCTACCCTCACAGATGTGGGGGCAACACGTGTGTGTCATACAGGCCTGTGTTGCTGAGGTTCCTTTGCAGCCCACTGCCATGGAGGATGTCCTGTACTGCAGGTATAAGATGGAGAAAAAAGGTCAAAATTGCACGGGCAGTACCTGACACCATCATGCCTATAAGTGCTGGTTGTACCATGCAAGTGTATGTGGCATTAACGCAGTTCCCTCGACCAAACATGGTTACATACATGTACAAGGACTTTGTCATCCATGCCGTGCAATGTGTGTTTTGCCAGTTGAACCCTGTGCTGCTGGAACATGGGTTTGTGTTGACAGACAGTGTGAGAGTGATGCACACTATTGGGATACACTTGACAGCTGGGGCGGGACATTTTTCGACAGCAGCATCCTAGGTTAGGTAACATTTTGTTGTAATATTTTTTGTGCCGCACTACTGGCAACCCATGTTCCTGCACTGTGATGTGCCCCTCCCCCACCAAAAGGCTATTATGTGTGACATGCAGAGCACATACCTATGACTGTGGATGTTGTTTCCTGTGAATACATGTTCCTGCACTGTGATGTGCCCCTCCCATCAACAAGTTTTATAATGTGCATGGCATGCATGCACATAATAAATGGGCACCTACATGTGCCTGTGGATGTTGTTTCCTGTGAAGACATTTTTCTCCTGCAGTGTACTCGCTGCAGTTCTAGTATGCTTTGTATGAGGGGCTCCGGTCCTCTGTTAAATAGCCCAGGCAATTTCAACATGTAAATGTATAAATATCCGGGTATAATGACATGCTAATATGTTGTTTTGCCCACAGTCTGCCCATTGAGGCTTATTTGCATAGGCTTTCTGTACATAGCAGATTTGCTCACCATGCTAAATGGTTTTGCACTTACACATCATGCAGTACACTGTGCAATGCACCATGTAATACAGTTTGTGCATTTTCATGGTGCAAAAGATGCAAATGCAGTGACGCCATGATATAACCGGGGGGGTCAGTTAATTCATTTTTAGTGGGAGTCAAAAACTTATGTGAGTCAAAATGTGGATGTCATTCTAATTTTGAGGAAGTCAAAATACTCCCCAGATCTCACAGTTTGAAAGCCAATATTCTAGGAAAGATCAATTTATGGATGTTCAAAATGAGTGGTAAAGTAAAATCTCCTTTAGAAAAATACATCATTTCTTAACTTCTGTGCATTCAGTTTTGGAAGCTGTCCATTTTTTTTCTTACATTTGAAAGTTAATGACTTCCTTCCTTTTTATTTTGGTTGTTTGAGCTTATTTTTTCAGTCACATGCTCACAAAATGGACTTAACTGAAGCCCTGGATTTAGCTGTTTACACTGTCCATTTGCTATATTCAGAGCTCTCTTCTGTGCTGGGCAATCTTTGCACTGCACTCTGGGCTATGCTTTGCACATCTCCATGTGCATACTGTATTCAGCAGTGTTTGCCCATGGGCTAAGCCTTTGAATATTGCATGCACTGGGTTGTGGCTAATGCTACCTTCTGGACAATGCAAACTTTGCCCACAGGCAAAGTTTTGAATATTGGGCCCCAGAAGTATCCTTTATTTAAACATAAGGGGCAAGAGCAAATTGTGAGCTGGAGGTGCTGACCAGACTGCAGGACTTTGCAATGACTAAGAGACAGTTCTTTGTGAACTTTTATTTTACTCTGTCTGTCCACTGCCTGCATTTAAAAAATGTAAACTTGTTTTTTTACTCATGAAGTGGGGGTACTGCAGTTATATTTTACTCTGCCAGGCTTCTACCTGCTTTTTTGAAGAGGTGAACAGTGAGGAGGGGGAAACAGCCACATTTGTATTCTACTCTGTGTCTACCTAGTGTCTGCATTTCAAAAGTGTATTTTTCATTTACTCAGGGGGACTCAACTTGTGTATTCAACTCTGTGTCAGGCTACTATCTGCATTTTAAAAAATTAAGTTTCTTTTGTTTTTAACTTGCGATGTAGCTGCAGTTGTATTTTACTGTGAGGCTCTGGCAACTGCTTGCAGAGGAAAACTTGTCATGTAGTTCTGTTTAATTTTCGTAGCAATATTTAGCCTTGCTTAGTTACTGCTTTTGCTTACTATAACACTCCTGCCATGTTTCTGCAACTGTTGATAATACCCACTGAGACCAAGTTCTGACAAATGAAGAGACAGGACCTATTTTATAAATATTAATAAAAATAAGAACTTTAAACATCTCTGTAAGAAATATTTTTAAATGGGAATGTTTAAAAAAAAGCATTTCTGTGACTAAATCTAGAAGAAGTTATTGTACCTCAAAGAAAGATTAAGTAAAATTATCTGACACATTTGTGTCCTTGCTGTTATAAAATGCTAATAAAATATCTATTTTTAGTCAGCAGGAGCACTGAGTGCAATGGGAGTTGGAGTCAGCAACCATCGCTTAGGAAACACCAGCTGTGTCACACAACAGAGAAGCTGCATCAGTATCCTCAGTGTGGGAAGAGTTTTCACGACCTTCATCTCATTCCTGAACAACAACAGAGTCATGAAGGAGAAAGGAAATATAAATGTTCTAAATGTGACAAAGGTTTTACAGTACAGAGAAGCCTTAAAATACATCAGCAAATTCACACAAGACTATATAAATGTGCTGAATGTAACAGGAGGTTTGCCCAAAAACATAAACTAATAATACATCAGTGGGTTCACACAGGACAGAAACCATATAACTGTACTGAATGCAACAAGAGATTTGCCAAGAAACAGCATCTAATAACACATCAGTGGGTTCACACAGGGCAGAAATTGTATAAATGTGCTGAATGCAACAAGAGGTTTGCCCAGAAACGAAATCTAATAACGCATCAGTGGGTTCACACAGGGCAGAAACCACATAAATGTACTGAATGCAACAAGAGGTTTGCCAAGAAACAGTATCTAATAACACATCAGCAGATTCACACAGGGGAGAACCCATATACATGTACTGAATGCAACAAGATATTTACCCAGAAACAGCATTTAATGACACATCAGCGAGTTCACACAGGGGAGAAACCATATGAATGTACTGAATGTAACAAGAGGTTTTCTCAGAAACAGAATCTAATAACACATCAGTGGGTTCACACAGGGCTGAAACCATATAAATGTACTGAATGCAACAAGGAATTTGCTAAAAAGGAAAATCTGATTAATCATTGTCGGATTCACATGGGGGAGAAACCATATAAATGTGCTGAATGTAACACGATGTTTGCTCAGAAACAGAATCTAATAAGGCATCAGTGGGTTCACACGGGGCAGAAACCATATAAATGTACTGAATGTAATAAGAGGTTTGCCCAGAAACGGAATCTAATAACACATCAATGGGTTCACACGGGGCAGACACCATATAAATGTACTGAATGCAACAAAGGATTTGCTAGAAAGGCAAACTTGATTACTCATTGGCAGGTTCACACAGGGGAGAAACCTTATAAATGTGCTGAATGTAACAAGCAGTTTGCCCAGAAACAGCATCTTATAAAACATCAGTGGGTTCACAATGGGGAGAAATTATATAAATGCACTGAATGCAACAAGAGTTTTACACAACAGGCTAGCCTCATAAAACATCAGCGACTTCACATGGGGGAGAAACCATATAAATGTGCTGAATGTAACAAGCACTTTACTGCACAGAGTAGCCTAATAAGACATCAGCGCCTTCACACAGGGGAGAAACCCCCAAGAACTATCGCCCAATAACCTGTTTACCAACAACATATAAACTATATACTGGAATCGATGCAGATAGAGTCTACAACCATTTAGACTGCAATAAACTCATGGCAATAGAACAAAAAGGCAATAAAAGAAAATCATATGGCACAAAGGACCATCTCCTGTTGAACAAAGCCATTATGGAGAGCTGCAAAAAATGCCGAAATCTTAGTGTAGCATGGATCGACTACAAAAAAGCATTTGACAGTATCCCACACTCCTGGATCACTGAGTGTTTACGGATCTACAGGATACATCCCACACTGATAAACTTCATCACAACAACAATGACAAAGTGGCAAACCACCCTGCAATTAAATCATGAGAAAGGTCAAATCACCATCCCAAATATAAGTATCCAATGAGGGATATTTCAAGGTGACTCTTTGTCACCACTTCTGTTTTGCCTTGCCCTCAATCCCTTGAGTAGTCTAATCAACAACCTAGGCTATGGATACAGCTTGAACCCCAGAAACAAAAACAATCAACAGCTAACATCTCACCTTCTATTTGTAGATGACCTAAAACTTTACAGTTCATCTGACAAACATTTGAAAGAACAACTACAAATTGTTAAGACCTTTTCTGATGACATACGGATGAATTTTGGCCTAGACAAATGTGCCAAAGCAACATTTGTAGCAGGAAAGTTAACTCATAAAGAAAACATGAATCTGACGGAGGTTTGTGACATAAAAGAACTTGAGCAAGAGGGAGTGTATAAATACCTGGGAATAGATGAAGGAGCAACAGCACAACATGAACAAATGAGGGTAAAAGTAAGCAAGGAATATTTTAGAAGGTTAAAGCTAATTTTGAAAACTGCTTTGACAACATGAAATAAAGTGCAAGCTATAAATCAACTTGCCCTTCCAGTGATATCATACAGCTTTGGTGTGATAGACTGGCCACAGAAAGTGTTGAACCAGCTAGATATAAAAACAAGAAAATGTTTCATGCTCACCAATTAATATACAAAATCAGTGCATGCCAAGATTATACATCCCAAGGGCAGAGGGAGGCATGGGCCCATTGAGATTGATTACATATAGATCCACAATAGTGGGGCTACATACATACTTAATGACATCCTTGGACCCAAATATAGTCAAGGTCTTGCATCATGAAGAAAATAAGCCTAAAATGACTTCACTCATCAAATTAGGAGAAGCCTTCAGAAGGGTAGCAGAGATTGATGTCAATCCAAAGGTAGATAAGGAATTATCAGCAACAGAAAATGCAAAGAATCAGAAAAAGGAGTATAAAGATAAAGATCAACAGAAAAGAAAAAACAATTGGAAAGTCCATAATTATAGTGGAAAATACAGGGAGCTACTGGAGCAACCACAGGTCGATCAAGCCCTGACCCATGAGTGGTTAAAAAGAGGTGAATTTAGGCCACGAGATGAGAGACTAATAATGGCAGCCCAAGATAGTGGGCTACGCACAAGATGGTTTATAAAATCCATAGAAAAAACAGGAGAAACAGACAAGTGCAGGTGCTGTAGTACAGAATTAGAAACAGTTGCGCATCTTGTGGCTGGATGTAAAGTACTTATGGCAGAAGGCCTGTATACTGAAAGACACAACAATGTAGCAAGATTGATCCACTGGAAACTGTGCAAACATTATAACATACAGGTAGCAGAGAGACACTGGAAACATGAACCACAAAGAATCACAGAGAATGAAGAAGTAATGATCACATGGGATCACCCAATACCAACAGCCAAGAAAGTGGAAGCAAGAAAACCTGATATTGTAATACAAGAAAAGAGAACAAAGGTAGCATTACTGATTGAAATAGCCACCCCTAGTGACTACAGTGTGCTGCATACAGAGAGACACAAAATCATGAAATACCAAGATATGCAGTCAGAAACTAAACTGATGTGGAATAAGGACACACAGATTGTTCCAGTAGTGCTTGGAGCAATGGGACTAATCAAAAAGAACTTTCAGGCACATTTAAATATGCTACCAATACTTGTGACACCTTATGAACTTCAAAAGGAAGCTATTTTGGGGACGTTGCATGTGCTGAGAAGAGGAGAAGAGCGCTCTCAGCAAACATCAAAGATTAATACAGTACTAATTTCTTGAGTTTTGAATATGCCCTGGCTAAAGAATGGGGTCCATTCTTGCCACGGTATTAGAAATCCCTAAACATTTGGAGACACTAACCCAGGGAGAAACCATATAAATGTGCTGAATGCAACAAGAGTTTTGCCTGCAAACAGTATCTAATAAGACATTAGCGGGTTCACAATGCAACAAGAGATTTGCTAGAAAGGAAATTCTGATTAATCATAGGTGGGTTAAAACAGGCAGAAATCATATAAATGAGCTGAAATCAACAAGAGTTTTACAAAACTCCAGGGACCAAATGCAGGCCATTGCCTCTCTTACAGAATACCTTTCCTCACTACCTCCTTCCGCTGATCAAATTCTGGTGGGTGACTTAAATGTCAACTGGCTCAGCCCCTCCTCCTCCTCTACCCGAGACTCCTTTTCTGCAATAGACCTAATGCAACTAGTTACCCACCCTACCAGGACTAACCCCAAGAGAGGCTCCAGTACCCTGTTTGATGTGGTACTCACCAACCGCCCTAATCAGATCCCCAATGTACAAGTCCTCCCAGACTCTCTCAGTGATCACTCCCCATTCTATTCCACTGGTCATCCTCAGTCCCCAAACCTTACAGCACAGTCCACATGCCGCGTCAATACCTGGTGGACTGATAAAACTTAAGGAACTCTGTCCCAAATTGACTGGTCTCCTATACAGGCAACTCCTGACATTGACACAGCTCTCTCCTTCTTTACCCGAACTTTTAATAATGCCTGTGATATCTTTGCCCCAATGTTGACCCGCCATTCTAAAAGGCAGAATGCCCCTGGTAACCCCAGCTTTGATCCACCAACTCAAACATAGGGACAACCTATGGCACCGTGCCATTGAGACTGGCTGGCCCAGTGACAGGCAGTTATATGCTGCCGCCCGAAACAAGTGCACTCGGGCCATCAGAAAGGCCAAGTCTGAGCACTATCGGTCCTCACTCACTGCCTCATGGGGGAACCCCAGAACCTTCTGGGATAACATTAAACAGTTAAATGGGAGTGCACACTCCCCACCCAGATCAACATTAATGGCATGATCTCCTCAGACCCAGCCCTCATAGCCAACCACCTCAACACCTCATTCACTGACCTTAGCCCTATCCTCCCTACAAATTTTTTTGACCCTCCTCCCCCAGCACCTGCCGTAAATCTTTCTCGCCCTTATTTTCTCCTCCGCCATGTTTCTGCTCAAGAACTTAGGCCGCACCTTGTCACTGCCCTCAAGAGTAATAGTACAGGCAGTGACACCCTGGATCCGTGTATCCTATGGCTGGTCTTAGACACAGTCCTTACCCCGATCACGTGCCTCATCAACCACTCTCTTTGCCTGGGGAAGGTTCCAACTGCCTGGAAAGTTGCCACTGTCACCCCTATCTTTAAAGGTGGTGATAGGACTGTGGCTGGAAACCATCGGCCAATCTCCATTCTCTCTCCTCTCTCCAAGGCCTTGGAAAAAGTGGTGGCCTCTCAAATCTCTGACTACCTCTCCACCTACAGTGTCCTATGTCCTGAGCGGCATGGCTTCCGAGTGGGCCACAGTACCAACACAGCCCTCCTAGAGTTCTCCAACTTTCTCCACTCCTCCTTAGACACTGGTTCTCTGGCTGGTGCGGTTTTCATTGACCTCTCTAAAGCTTTCAACACTGTCTCCCACCCCCTCCTTCTTGATGCCCTTAGTCTCTCTGATTTTGCTGCTGGGCCTATCTCCTGGTGTACCAGTTATCTGTCTGACCGCTCACAGCATGTAAAAATTAATGGGACCTACTCAGACATCTGTCCCATCTTTTCTGGGGTTCCCCAGGGCTCCATTCTGGGCCCCTTATTATTCTCCCTTTACCTTAACACCCTTCCAAGCTCTTGCTCGGGGAACATTCTATGTTACGCTGATGATGCAGTCATCTTTGCCTCAAGTCATAATCCTATTGCCCTCCAGGACTCGCTGCAGAAGTCCTTCGCTGAAGCCGAGGGCTGGTTCAAGGAACATAGATTGGTGATAAATCTTAAAAAAACAAAAACCATGTTCTTCACTCATCCTCAAAACAAGTCCTGCAACTTCAAACTCCTCATTCACTCTGGGTCCTCTTTCCCACTCGAACAAGTTTGCTCCTATAAATACCTAGGGATCCATTTTGACCCCTCCCTCTCCTTCCATGGACACATCACTGCCCTAGCCACTGCCACTAATATCCGATTGGGCATCTTACATCGGTATAAACACTGTCTCCCCCCGGAGGCTCTTCAACTCGCAGTCACCTCCTCTATCCTGTTCCTAGTGGACTATGGACTGCCGGTGTATGGTGCTGCTGATCAGACCGCACTCCATAAAATTCGCACTACTCTGAATAAGGCCTGCAGGTTAATTATTTGGGCACCTAGGCTAACACACACCTGTCTACTGTACGCTAAAGCACTGGTACTTGATCTTGATGAGCACCTCAAATATCTGACCTGTACCCTTACAAAAAAGACCCTCCTTGGGCTATCCCCACCAGGATTGACCACCACCATACGCTGCTCTGTCCCACTAATTCATACTCAGACCTCTGGGAAAACCTCTCTTGTTATCCCTAGAGCTAGGACCTCTCACGGCCAAAGAGCCTTCAGCTTTAGGGCCCCTTCCTGGTTCAACACACTGCCCCCTCCATCTCCGAAGCTCCAACTATATCGTGCTTCAAAACTTCCTTATGTAACCACCTTATTAACACCCAAAGCTGTAATTGCCACTAGTCAAAGCCGTACTCAATACTTGTGACAAAGCTTACTACTAAGCTGCTAAGGACAACATAACTCTGGTATTATTTGCATCAATCCTACCTGTACCAGCTTGTTTGTATCTATGTCTTAAGTTACTGTTATACTGTGTTGTACTGTTATACTGTGTATTTTCGTTTGTCTTACTGTGACAAGGTACCTTTGTAAATGAGCCTATGGCTCAAAGGTTTTCCAAACTGCTGTTTAAATAGATAAAATAAATAAATAAAACAGTTACCTCATAACACATTAGTAAATTCACCAAACAGATGTGGAATAAGGCCACACAAATTGTTCCACTAGTACTTGGAGCAACAGGACTAATCAAAAAGAATTTTCAGGCACATCTAAATATGCTACCAATATTTGACACACCGTATGAACTACAAAAGGAAGCCATCCTGGGGACGCTGCATATGCTGACAAGAGTGTTCTCAGCAAACATCAAAGACTAATACAGTACAGATTTCCTGAGGTTTGAATATGCCCTAGCTTAAGAATGGGCTCCATTCTCATCATGGTACCAGAAATCCCCTAAACATGTGGAGAGACTAACCCCAAGAGAATCATGGAATACCAACATATTCAAACTAAATCTAAACTGATGTGGAATAAGGACACACAAATCATTCCAATAGTGCTTGGGGCAATGTGGCTAATCAAAAAGAACTTTCAGGCATATCTAAATATGTGACAAATATGCATGACACCTTATGAATTACACAAGTAAGTCATCCTGGGGACAATGCGCATGTTGAGAAGAGCACTCTCTGCAAACATCAAAGACCAATACAGTACTGATTTCCTGATATTTTAAATGTGCCCTGGCTTAAGAATGGGGTCTATTCTCATCATGGTATTATAAATCCTTGAACATTTGGAGACATTAACTTCAGGAGAAACCTTATAAATGGATTGAAGGACATAGATGTTGTACATCACAGAATAGTCTCATGCAACTTCCTGAGTTTTGAATATGCCTTGGCTTTAAAATGGGGTTCATACTCATTACAGCACAAGAAATCCATGAGTATTTGGAGCCACTAACTCTGAGGGAGACGCAGTAAAAAATTTGCTGAATATAAGGGCAGATTTGCCCAATGGATTAACTTAATGCTGCATCAGTTGACTTACATGGGGGAGAAAGCTATGTAGCAAGATTGATCCACTGGGAAACTGTGCAAACACTATAACATACAGGTATCAGAGAGACACTGGAAACATGAACCACAAAGAATCACAGAAAATGAAGAAGTAATGATCACATGGGATCACCCAATACCAACAGCCAAGAAAGCGGAAGCAAGAAAACCCGATATTGTAACACAAGAAAAGAGAAGAAAGGTAGCATTGCTGATTGAAATAGCCACTCCTAGTGACTACAGTGTCCTGCATACAGAGAGACACAAAATCATGAAATACCAAAATATGCAGTCAGAAACCAAACTGATGTGGAATAAGGACACACAAATTGTTCCAGTAGTGCTTGGAGCAATGGGACTAATCAAAAAGAACTTTCAGGCACATTTAAATATGCTGCCAATACTTGTGGCACCTTATGAACTTCAAAAGGAAGCCATTTTGGGGACATTGCATGCGCTGAGAAGAGCGCACTCAGCAAACATCAAAGATTAATACAGTACTAATTTCTTGAGTTTTGAATATGCCCTGGCTAAAGAATGGGGTCCATTCTTGCCACGGTATTAGAAATCCCTAAACATTTTGAGACACTAACCCCGGGAGAGACTGTTTAAGTGTGCAGAATATAACAAGAGGTTTGTCCAGATGAGTAGCACATCCTGCTCTTGTGGCCACCAGCCTTGTAAGGTAACAGAAGAGAAGTGAGGAGTCCCATTCCAACAACTCCATTTATCCAATACAGAAGACAACAACAATGAACTACTCGAGCCATTTATATGACATACTCTCAGTTTTATTCATGAGTCCAAGCTGTTATATGTGTTGCCAACATTAAGCCAATGGACTGGCTTTTCAAGCGAAATAGGGTCTACAAAATAAAAACTCTAAAATAATATTCCAACATACTGTACATTATTGACAGTTTAAATGATAAACGTGGATGATCAGTCAGAAATTACATTGGATTATTGAGGTAAATTAAATATACAGGACACAAAGCCGCAATCCCTAGGTGAAAATGCCTTAGTGATTTTAGATCTGTATAGAATACAGTTTATAATATATAAATTCTTGCAATATTCTAATGAAATATTTTAATCAAAATAAATGTGTGAGAAAATTCTTCTTCCCTTATACCTTAATAATATAGAGCTTATGTTCTTACTTGAAAAATCTTCAAATTAATGATGTACTGTCTGTTAATAATCAAATACAGGTTTTAAATAAATATTTTAAACATTATTGACCAGATATTCAAAACTTTGCCCCGTGGCTAAATTAGGACTGTCCGGTGGACAAACTTAGCCTGGAGCACAAAGCAAGCTATATTCTAAAGGAAGTAGCCCGGTGCTAACCCTGCTGAATATAGCAGTCTAAGGAAGCTGGGCAAACTGGTCTGGGAATGCAGGGCCAAAATAGCCCGGAAATAAGACAGCACTGAATATAGCAACAGGGGAGTACAAACTGCAACTGCAGCTCATTAGACCCTGTAGCAAGCCAGTGTTAAACTTGCAGGTGGAGAACATTATGTGTGATTGCACAGAACTGTCTCACATCTACTGCAAACACAACTCTCAACCTCCTGCCTCATAAATCAGGGACAAGACTTAAAAAAATCAGGGACAAAGGTTTAAAATCAGGGACACACCTTAACAAATGGTGATATCCACTTAGGAAGCTGGTAGAATAAGTGGTGTAGTGTAAAATGCATTTTCTAAGGAAGAACATGTCTGTAACATTAATGTCTGGCACTATGTTATGCTTACAACCCCCACTGTTTGGTCATGGAAACACAGTTTGTAGGAGGGACAGAGTAAAGGTTTGAGGTAAAATCAGGGACCTCCCTGAAAATCAAGGACAGTTGAGAGGTATGACTGCAAACAACAATGTAAGCCACACACTGCAGAACTGTGCTTAGAGTGCTATGCTGAAGTGAGGTTTGCCTGTGGCTAACCTGATTGCACCGGGCTAATGTTTTAGCACTGTGCAAACTGGTTAGCCCGGGGCAAACAGGAGCTACTGTATATTCAAAGCTCTCATGCAAATGAGCCTACTTAGGTAGTCTGTGGGCAAACAGGCACATTTGCATCTCATTATGTGCTGCTTAGCATACAGTACCATGCAGTTTGCCCGGTGCTACTGCATGAAGCACACAGCTCCTCCTTTTGGTCGAAATGGAAGTACAGGCTGGACACTGCAGACCAAGGCAGACCCACAGCATCCTCCATTGGTCGGAATAGAAGTACAGGCCGAAAGCAGCAGGAACTGTGTGCTGCCAGGCTCAGTTGGTGCATACATATCTCACAACCCCTTGCCATGTGAATCAGGGACAAGGCTTAAACAAATCGGGGACAAAGGACCAAAATCAGGGACACATCCTCAAATGTAGAGATATCCACCCAGACAGCTGGTAGAATATGGGGCTTAGTGCAAAATGCATGTTCTGAAGAACAAGTCTGTACCTTTAATGCTTGCCATTGTTATGTGCTTACAATTTACACTGTTCAGCTAGGGAACCACATCTGTGAGGAGGGACAGAATAATACCTTTGAGGCAAATTCAAGGACATCCCTGACAATCAGGGACAGTTAAGAGGTACTCTACTGACCCAGTCACAATGAATGTAAACGTAATATCCCTGGTAGTCTAATGGTCCCCCACCCAACTGCATGACTCCCTACCTGTTCACAATATTATTACACTTAATTTCCCTGGTAGTCTAGTGCCCCCCCACACATATCCCGACCCCCATTTCCAATAAAAGTAAACTCGTTTCCCTGGTAGTCTAGTGGTCCACCCCCAGCACGTATCCCAACTCCCGTTTTGATTAAACTGAAGCACTTAACCCTGGTAGTCTAGTGGTCCCCCCAGCATGTATCCCAACTCCCATTTTATCACACTGAAGCACTTATCTCGGTTAGAGCCCCCAGCACGCATCCCAACCCCATTTTGATTACACTGAAAGAAGTTAATCTCTGTAGTCTAGTGGCCCTCCCAGCAGTTTCCTCATCCCCGCTATGAATAGTGCCTAAGACTATCTCGAGAAATTAGTACTGAGTACTTCCTGACCACACACATTCAGCACATTATCTCAGTAGTTCAGTGGTCTCTCAGCAGCCTGACCGCTATGCACTGTTAGCCATCTGGTAGTCTAGTGGCACCCCCTGCAGTGCTGTCCCTTTATTTTAGCCCACCCATTTACCAGGAACAGTTAGCGATTAGTTTCACTACACTGGTGCCAGCCGCCGACTGAGGAATGAATGAGCAGCTCATTCATTCCTCAGTCAGCGGCCGCCATGGTGGTGTGCGGAGGGCTGAGCTGGTAACTGGCTTGCTTCCTGGCAGATGGGTGGGTTGAGCGGGACGGCGTTACTGGGTGGGGGTACCACTAGACTACCAGGGTAAATAGCTTAATTATATTCACAATGGGGTCGGAACATGCTGGGGGGACAACTGACTGCTAGGATATGTGCTTGAATGTATTAATAATGGGGGTCAGAAACATGCTGAGGGGACCACTAGACTACCAGGGATAAGTGCTAAATTTATTCATAACTGGGGTCGGAAACATGCTGGAGGAAACACTAGACTTCAGGATAGGAGCTTAAATTTATTCATAACGGGGTTGGGGTATGTGCTGGGGGACCACTAGACTGGCAGGGATAGGTGCTTAAATTTATTTGGGGGTCGGCATACATGCTTGGGGGTGGGACCACTAGACTACCAGGGCTTCTATCGCAGCTACTTGGGGGTCCACAATGGGTGGGCATTGCCGCATTACCGCCAGCTTTTGTCCAGCGGTATCTAGCGCTGCGCTACAGGTCGCACTAATGCCCATAGCACGGCACTATGCATTTGAATATGACACACTGCTGGTATGCATGGGCGCTCTTCTGTCCACCCCTGCATACTATTACCTATTAGCGCCAGTGCTACCATTCAGCGCTGGTGCTAATAGGGCTTTTCAATATTTCAGCCTCGGGCAAATCCAGCACTATTCCAGCGCTATGGATTTGCGCTAGGTGCAGAGGTTTGAATATCTGACCCTATATATCAATCCAACCACTGTACATTATATAAATACGCTCCAAATATCTTGTGTGACAAACTAACACTGATGCTTGATTTAATTGTTTAATTCATCTGGTAAAATAAAATAATTGGTAATTGTGCATAAAAATGATTTTGTTTCATCATTTCTATAATGCCTTATGTTATAGTTGTAGTAACCAGTGACTATAATCAATAGACTGTTTAAGTTTGCTTTTTTGAGGTTATGTGTTTATAGACCAGGTGTAGATGGAGGAGGGGTGTCACTTGAGAGCTAAATAAATGCTGATTGCTTAATGTGGCAGATATACCCAAAATTCATGTCCTGTCTGTTGATCGCATGAACACTGGGGCAAAATGGTAGTTTGCATCAATTTTGTACCGACACCTTGACGAATGTTGTGATTTTCAGCTCCACGTATTTATTGCAGATTCTTGGACCATTACTTCAAGACTAAATGAAATATACATTCAAGTGTGGTCTCAATGAATAGGCAGGAGTTAGAGCTTTCAACATGTATATTACGCCGGTCCAAAAAGTGAAATTCGATCATTCCAGCTCCCCCTAAATGTTTCAGATGTGGTGAGGACCTGGGCAGTCCTCCTCATATTTTCTGGTACTGTTCCAAGGTAGCCCCACTATGGAGGGCCATTCGGGACAGTCTAGACCCTATTCTAGGCCTGCAAGATCTCTTTACACTAGAGATTTGCATCCTAGGCATTTACTCGGGTATTAACGTCAGAGAGAGAAGATATCATATGGCTCTTATCTCAATGGCGGTTAAGAGACTAGTGCTTTGTCACTGGTCAGACAACTTAGAACTCTCTTGTATGGACTGGGTAGAAGAAATGTCCTTGTGTTTTAAAGTCGGGAAGCTGATTGCCAACTCAAGACTCTCTCCTTTGACTTTTCAGAAAAAGTGGGGCAAACTGTATGCCCTGTACCTCCATTGATTGAGATTTTCAGGCTTATTTTGTCCCATTTGACTCGAATGGTGCTTTTTCCTCTGGTCTCCTGGAATATCCCTTTCTATCTAAGAGCTAGTTCTCAGTAGAACTACTTATTTCTGGGCTTTATTGTCTGGCTGCTATCTTGTTTGCTCTTCTAGGCTAATTGACTTCCCCTTCCTCACTTATGAATGTGGTACGTTTTTTTCTCTTCTTCAGTGGTGACACCTTCTTTGGGGTGGGGGGGAGGTAAGGGGTTTTATTTTTTCCCATGTTTATTATTCAATGTCTTATTACTGGAATGTGTTGCAATGCTGTTTACTTACCAGTTCGATGTAATTGTTATTGAAAACGAATAAAAAGAGAATTTCAAAAAAAAAAAAAAAAGAGTTAGAGTTTTAAAATGCATATGTATCCATATATTACCTCAAAAGATTAATGGTAAAAGTTATAGGGTTAAAGACGAACCACTGCCTCTTAATTTCTTTAGAAATTACAAAATATTCTTATATTTAATCTTGTCAGACAGGATTTATTGTGCTTTATGTTATAATTTTATGTTGTCTAAAAGGGTAAGAATTCTGCTTTGAAATGTGTATGTGGTTTTGAAGTTTTATGGTAATATCTGAGGATAAACTGGTCAAAGTGAAGGCTCATTAATATGCATTTATTAAATTTTGATGACCGGGTAGGCCCACTGAGCCCCAGAGGTCCCTTTTTCAGGAGTGACCTGGAGAGACATTAAATGGAGTGATACAGGCAGTAAACAGGTATAAATGTACATACAGGTTCAGTAGTTACAGTTTTTGTCATTGATTCAGAAAAGTAGTGGCATTCTATCCATAATGGTTTGGCACAACTCATGAACATCGGTGGGTTACCGAGATAAGGAAAGTGCTGTGTCAAGTTTGAAGTTTGAGCAGGTAAGGTGCTTGGCGTAAGTCTGTGGGGGGGGAACAGGGGAACTGTCAGGTGCCATGGAATTAGCAAGCACTTGCCTCAAGTAGGTGCTCCTTGAGCCACGTACGGAAGTTCATGAGAGAGGGAGAGTCCTGTACCACTGGTGGAAGTTTGTTCCACAGATAGGGGGCTGTGATGGAGAATGATTTCTGGCCTGCGCAAGTCCTGACCCTGGGGGTTTCTAGCAGAGTCCGACCTGAGGTCCTCAGGATTCCAGGGTTGTGTTTGGAGGCTAAGGTAGCTGAGAGGCAGAGTGGAGCTGCAGGGCTGAGTAATTTAAATGCTAGGCAGAGGAGAAGGTATTGGAGGCATGCGTCAAAAGAAGTCCACTGTAATTTGGCTAGTGTATCACAATGGTGGCTTCTGGAGTGATCCTGGGTAGCGAACTGCGCTACCTTGTTGTGTAGAATCTGCAGCCAGTGGACCTCTAGCTTGGCCATTCTCTGTATTACAGGGGCTGCGAAGGTCAGTGTGTGGAGCAGGATGCTTGAGGCAATGGAGAGCCTAGCTTCTGGTATAAGCTGATCCTTAATCCGATACAGGATGCTAAGTTTCCCGTGGATGGTCCTGGTCACTTGTTCCACATGGTTCTTGAAGGTGAGACCTTGGTCAAGCGTAAGCCCTAGGTATTTTAAGGAGGGCACAACTTCAGTGCTGGTCCCTGCCAGTGATTTAAGCTGTAGGGAGCTGGTTCTGTCTTTCCCCAGGGATCTGGGTCTGAACAGCATGGCTTTTGTTTTGCCTACATTCAAGACCATTCTGTTTTAATTTTAGCCAATTCTCCAGTGACATTAGGTCAGATTGGAATAAGGAGCTAAGAGCCTCCATGTTATCTGAGGAGCGGTATATGACGGTGTCATCCATGTATTGTACTACTGCACTGCCCCCGCAGTGGAGTTTTAGGTAATTGGCAAACAATGAGAATAATAGGGGACCAAGGATTGAGCCTTGTGGTACTCTCTCTTTTAGGGGTAGCGGGTCAGATAGCACACCCTTCCAGCTAACTCTCTGGGTGTGGCCAGATAAATAGCTCTCGAACCACTTGAGCACCAGAGGGTCTAGGCCTATCTTTTTAAGTCTTACTAGCAGGAGGTTGTGGTCGACAAGGTCAAAGGCCTTGGACAGATCATTGAATACCACGCTGGAGGGGGTCTCTTTGTCCATGGCACCGAGTACATCTGTTGTGAGGTTCCTGAGGGCTGTGTCTGTCCCATAGTTAGTTTGAAAACTGTGTTGAAAGGAGGCCAGTAGTTGGTGAGTCTCCAGGTAATTGCGGAGTTGGCTATATATTAGTCTTTCCTACAGTTTGGCAAGCAGACAGCTCAGGGAAATTGTCCTGTCGTTACTAGTGTGCTCCCTGGAGCCACCCTTGTGGATGGGAATCATGTTTGCCTGTTTCCACTGGTGTGGTATGGTGCCTTCCTGCAGGGATCTATTTATGAGCCAGGTCAAGAGTCTGTAGTGGAATTGGGCTCCATCCTTGAGTAGTCTGGGATTAATTCTGTCGGGTCCACCTGGGCCTTTGATTTTCAGGGTCCTCAGGAGAGTTTGCACCTATTTGGTATTGACTAGCCTTAAGTGGAATAGAGGTTGTTGTGGTATTGGGGATTCAGACTCATAGGGTGCCAGGATGTGAGGGGTTAGTCCAGCCTTATATTCGTCAAGGTTGGTGAAGTGACGATTGAGGGCTGCAGCAATTTGTGGGCCATCATCCACTAGCTTACCATTGACTTCCATAGGGCCAGGTTCAGCCTTGGTGTTGCCTCTGATCAGCTCACTGATATGAGACCAAAATAGTTTAGGGTTACCCAAGATATTTTTTTGAAGGTGAGTGACATACTCCCTTTTAGTCAATTTTATGGTGCTCTTGCATTTGTTTTGCAGGGCTTCATATGCTACAAGGTCAGCCAGGAGAGAGGACTTCTTAAACCTCTTCCAGGCCTTGTCTCGATTGATCATCAGGGCTTTTAGAGATGGAGAGATCCACTTTTAGCAGCTGCCTTTTACTCTGAGCTTTTTTAGCAGGTTGAAGAGGTTGACTACTTTAATCAATGAGTTGTGGAAGTATTCTAGTGTCTCATCCAAGGAGGGGAGGAGCCTGATAGGTCCCCAGTCCAGGTTATTGAGGTAGTCATTGTATTGTGCTGCCAAGAAGTTTGAGTAATCTCGTGCGGTCAATATTCTGGGTTGGACTTTGGGCACATTGTTCCTCCAGATGCAGAATATTGGGGAGTGGTCACTCAGGGCATCGGCCAGGAGCCCAGCTTTCTGGATATTGGTGGAGTTTGCCACCAGAGCCCCATCCAGGATGGTGTGGTTCCCTGACTTAATTCTCAACCTGGTGGGTTCTGAAATAACCTGTACCAGATTTGCCTCTTGTGTTAGGGACATGTGGTCTTTATTGGAGTCATGGGCCCAATTTAGGTTGAAGTTCCCCAGGATGAGAAGTTCCGTGGCGACGTCTTTGGTAGTTTTATTTATTTAGTGATTCAGAAAAAAAACTTTTACCATAAGCTCTTTTACAAAGGTTCCACATAATAGATTGCAAAACAAAGTGCAGTAGGAGAAAACAAAGGTACATTACAATGAACGATACAGCTTGGTTCAGAACTTACAGAATAACTCAAAACATAGGTACAAGTTAAATAAGAAAAAATGCACTTTATGAGGGTGGGGGATAAGCAGTCACAAAGTGCCTTGTCAGTAGTTCAGAGGGATGGGGATAGCTGGCAGAGGGGTAAAGAAGGAGGTACGGGAGAGAGAGGTAAGTACTGCGGTGGAGGTGAGCATGTGGGGGAAGAGGGACGATAAAGTATAGGGAGAAATGGTGGCGTGAGGGGAGGCTGAACAGAGAGGATATGCTAGAGTAAAATGGTGGGGTGTGAGGGGGCATGGTCAGGCAGCCAGCATTAGTAGTGACTGTTTGGGAAACTCACGGGACTGTGAGTTGGGGGAGGGGGAGGGGGTGGCAGGTGCCGAAGGAGCATGACGTAAACTGATTGCTGGGGCAAGTCATGAGAAGGGACAGAGAGGGAGGGGTTCTGGTGATGGCCTCTAGGGATTGAAGATCCATCTTAGGGGGATTGTAGACACATCCTATAATGAGGTGTTTGGACTAGTCAAGGGTGACCTGCATAAATATTGATTCACTGTCTGGGGCAGAGTCCAGCTTCAGGGTTAGATTTGACACTGTTAGGTTGTCATTAGTGTAGATTAACACACCTCCCCCTCTTCTTCTCTCCCTGTCCTTATTGAAGGCGTTGTATCCTAGTGCCATGATCTCATGGGCAAGGATGTTGGTCTTAAGCCAGGTCTCTGAGATGGCCAGAATATCTGGCTTGTAGAGGTCAAGCCAGGCTTGCACCTCTTGCATTTTTGGTCTGAGGCTGCAGACATTCATGTGTACAATCTTCAAACCCTTGGAGAGTGCCCAATGAGGGTCTTGTGGGGAGGATATTAAGTACTGTATCTAATCTGCTATAAGGGACAGTGGGTTACGCAGCCATTGCCAGCAGTCACAGCCAATTGGAATGCCAGCAGTAGAAAGCCAGGACTTGTGGGACATTCACTACACCTCATGGGTAACCATTCAAGTGCTCATGGGGACTTACAGGGGCATTATTTTAGGCATCAAATCTACAATCCAATTGTGCCTTGAATGTTCTGATTGACAGATCCCTCAGCCACTTAGAGACCTGTCACCCCATCTCTGCTGCCAATCAGGAGTCTAGCTAGGAGCTCTATAAAGAGACAATGTTGCCAGTTTTCTTGAGATCAGCCAGAGTGAGAAGAAGGAGAGCAGGCTGCAGCCTGTTGGGAGCCCCCCACAGGGGTGGGGGCTCAGGCCTGAGCCATTCCACCAGGTCTAGGCCACTTAATCCAAGCCCTTTTAGTCATCAGGGGCATTTATTATCTTTTTAGTTAAAGTACCAGTTAAAGTACTTTTAGTTTCTGCAACAGCTAGTCTGGAGGTTGCCAGAAATGTTCTCCAGAGGCTAGCCCTCCCTTCCTCCCACGTCAGGGAAAGATGTGGAAAAGAGGAACATCTACCATGCCTCAGTGGTGAGAGAGCTGAAGAGACTTCAGGATGCCTTCAGTTGCAGACAAGACCCATGGAGGACCTGAGTGAGTACCCTTCCGGTACGAGGGAGAAGCTTCAAAAATATTATGATATTGCTGAAGTGTAGACTTGACGTGGACACCAAGTTCTTTCCAGGCAGGGAAGGGTGTAACCACCCTATAAATGAGGGTTCCCAAAAGTCTTCCTTGGGTGTGCCTAAATGTGCACTGCCAGGCTGGTGTTCTGCATTCTGACCATTTAAAAAGTTATTGCATGCGATTATCCTATTAGCCTCCGTGCCTGTCTCTTTAAGAGCTGCCTATTTCGTAGTGTATAATTAATCTAGGTAGGAGCAGAGTGTTTCTAAGCTCGTCCCACCTGGGCTGCCAGATAATTGCTCCATTCTGCTATCGCTAATTGCTCAGAGGGAGCTCTGTTAAGAACTGTACCTGTTTGCTGTTTATATGTTTTCTTAATAATAATATTGTAGTTTGTCTAACTTGCCTTTTTGAGGCATGGATTTTTCTGTTAATCACCACCATCTTGGTTCTTAACTGACAGTATGCACCAATCAGTACCTTTGGGGGCCCTAAAATGGAGCCTGCCCCCAAGGGTCATGTGGGAGTGAATTTTCTGTAGGAATTGTAATTTTCTGCCTTTGGCATCTAAATGGACCTGGAGGGGGAGCCCTTGCTGTGACAGACAGAGGAATCAACGAATGGAAACTTTTGGATCACTGGAAAAGTCCCAAGCTGCCTGCAGCAGTGAGTCAGTGTGAGTTTGGTGGCAAGGCTGTGTCTGGCCTGCCTGCCCCGTCTTCTCTAGTGAAGAAGTCTGCTTAAGCCTGAATCGGACTTTATCTGAATCCTAAGACTTGCTGTTGAGCGATCGACCTGTCAGGACTTCCATCATGACCGCAGAGCATATGGTTTGTGCAGAAAATCCTGTGAATTGCACCATGGACTGTTGTCTAAACACTCTTGGTGTGTAGGGTAAACAATAAAAATAATAATAGTACAGATTCTTGTGTCTCGGAATCTGCCAAGAAAAATTTGTAGACAAGTAAGGAGTACTAATAAAGTTTATTATGCTGCTTATGCCAAGCATGTGACAAAGAAAATCACAAGGGAGATGTGTTTCTTACCACTCCTGAAGAATGTACATAATCTCCAGAATTGTAGACCTTAGGTTCTCTAAGATCTTGTTCTATCTCTCCCCGCGCTCCAGCTCTCTGCCCTTCTAGAGCAGCTACAGTAGTGTCTCGAGAGCGCTACAATGGGTTGCAGACAGCTAAATACTACAGATAACAGCGTAGTAACAGAGATTACAACATAGTTACAGATATAAGAAATAATATGTATTGGTCCCAAGTCATTCTCCATTGGAGAATGACTTAGGAGACAGAATTAATAATGAGTATCATATGAGACAGAATATGCTTCCATTAGCATTATAGCTTAGACAAAAGAAATGCTGACAGTTTAAAACTACATGCACATTTCTTACTTACGTACAATATAAAATATTAAACATAACAAAGGCCTTCTGTCTCTGTCAGCTTGCTTAGAGACAAAGAGAACTGCTGACAGGCATATGGGCATATCTTACATGGGCATATCTGAGTGTAAAATACACTACATATAATTATATGTGAATATAAGTATACAATAATCACTGATGATCCATCTGAGTCATCTTATCAGTGATTAAGTAGATAATATATGGAATTTATGCAGTGGGCATGTACATAAATCCTATGTGATAAATCTGAGCTACTATGAGATAAATTCAAAATTTTGCATTTATACACATAGTAGACGCATCATCACAGATTTATATACATAGTAGATATGTCACAATCACTCTAGAACTCATTTAGAATGTTCAGCTACAGTACCAGTACTAACTATATTCAAATGAAAATAACTTTAAAATGACAAAAGATAGCATAGTGCTCTGAGCATGAAAGTTGTGCAGCACAAAATTATCTACAAAATGATTGGTATTTCATTTATAGATATCTTATAGATGTTTTTATAATTAGCAAAAATTAGAAGAAAATGCAATTTTTTGTTCACCTTTTTGACAAACATATGCAAAAAAAGATAAACAATCAAAAGCAAATGTCCCTGCATTGACAGAAAGCATCCCTATTGCATAAATGAAATATACAATGGTGAGCTGTCAGATAAATGATTTATCTACACTCATGCTGTTTGACCTCGGACATCTCACTGTGGCTTGGCACCACTCGTGAGGTTACCCGAGGTCAAACAGCACTTGTGTAGATAAATAATTTATCTGACAGCTCACCATTTTATATCCCTTACATCTACAGTATAAAAAAGAAAAACATAATCTAGATAAATGTATTATAGTGAGGTATAATGAATCATGCATGATCAGTATTAGCATAGTGCAAAATAGCAGTATTACAGTACAATAGACCAGGAATACAGTGTGAGGTGTATGTGGGATGATAGGGGGCATAACCCAAGCGTAACAGGACTGTAATCTGAACTGTGATATTTCCCTACTTTTACTAAGTGTGCTGAATGCTGATAGTGGGTCGTGATTTGGTTCCTCACTGCTTGAAAGTGTCATGCTTGCTGGAAGCAGTATCCAGTAACTCTGACCGGGCTAAATCCATTTCTTTCATCCTGTCTGGGCCTCAACACCACAGCCCAGCTTGCCACTCACGCTGGAGAGAACAACCCGATGAGAGACCTGTCTGGGGATTTGGTTCCCTGCTCAACATCAATGAACAGGAATGACACCACAGTGAATCGTGTGGACCCTGCTTCTCCTGGCAAAACAGCACTTCATCCTGAGGTCTCCATTTCATCCCCCCTGCAACCTGGTCTGGGTATCGTAAGTAAATCACAGGGTAGTTCCCTGCAACCACCTTCTAATCAAAGTGTGTCATCTGATTTAATTGTTTTGATTGATTGTCATTAGCTGAGCCCTCCTGCTCCAGAATGCAAATATTGGTTAAAGAGCATGTTGTGTTTTCTTTTTCCTAAGGGCCCCAACAACAGCTGCAATGCCATCCTACCCCGAGCAGTGCTTCAGGCTAGCCTGTAACTCCAACTGGATACCTAGAGTGTGTGTAACTGTGATAGAGGGAGTCTTGGAGGCATGCATGCTTAAACCTGATTTAATCAATAATAGAATCAAGCACCAGATTTTGCCCCTTCCTAGTTCATGCCCCAAATAAATCGGATCTGAATCTTTTTGCACTTAAACAGGTTGTGGTTTACCTCTGTACAGACAGCATTGAAATACTGTTGGTTGTTGTGTCAAGTCTTATTTTACAGGGGGTCTCCAAGGCTGAGCCAGCTGAACCAGCCCTGGTGGTAAGTGCCACAAGTGTGGGGGGTGACTGTTTTCAAGCATTAATTGCAGTTGTGTGTTCAGTGAACCATCTAGGCCACTAGAAGGAAAAGAGGGGGGTAACAGAGTACTGGAGGGCTGTACCCATGGCAGCTATGCTACCATTGACCTTGTCCTCCGGGTGGAGGCACTTGTTTATAGTACCCAGGCCCCTCAACCTGTACTTAGTCATGCAGGCAGGGGTAGTATCCCCTGGGATAGCACCACCTAGGGGTTACATGTGTATAGATCAAGACTGTTCCTTCAAGGATCATACTGACCAACTAACCAAGATGCTGAACCAGAAGCTTGATCTCCTGTATCATCTGAGCCCATTTCTTACTCAGACATCTAAGTTAAGGGTAGCCACTGACATGCTCTAGCCCACATTTTTCCATGGAGCCCTGGTGTTACACTCACTGAGAAGCACAGAGCTGCAAAAGCCAAAAATATTATATCTCAGAGTTGGGTGTTTTGCCCTAGGTGCAATGCCCCTAGAACACCCCTGCAAAGTATTACACTCACTAAACTGGCCTTCTCTTGAGGGCAGATTAATGTACCTTTCCCTATGTCTTGCCTTCAAGCTTCAGCAAACGAATGCCCCCCTAGTCTGACTGACACTTTAGCAGTTAAACAGACTGGAAGAAGTTTAAGGCCCTCCAATCAGCAGCTCCTCCATGTCCCCAGAGTCCGGACATCTCAAGGGCTCCGGTCATTTACAGCTTATATACTGTCCCTCTGGAATGGTCTTCCTACTAATCTCCAAGAGTGCAGCTCCCTTGAAGGCTTTAAAAACGGCCTCAAGACCGACCTGTTGGGGCTAAGCCTCTGTGCATTGTTACCGCTGAGCATCAGAACACTCCAGAGGGCTACCTCTGTAGCTATTGTTGGCCTTCTGACATGCCATTACTCCCATACTGGGACCCTTACCGTTCTTTGATAAGCTATGTGTAACTGTTTTTTGTGAAACTGTTTTACTCTTCATGATAATCATGAGTTGTACCTAACCTTCCTGTGTATCATCTGGCATGTCCTTATTTTAGTGTCTGTATTATTCCATTTGCTTCGAGTTGTTCTTATTGTTTATTCTGTTGTTTATAATTAATCTCACGTTGCCCCTGAAAAAGGGACTGTAATGGTCTCAGTGGGCCTACCCAGTTACCAAAATTTAAATACCTAAATTTAATGCCTCTGCCTGATCCACCCCATTCTCCACCCACCCTCCTTCCTTCCTAATCCCCACATGCTGGTACTTGTTCTTCCTTCTTTCTCTAATGTATCTGAAGAAGTCTTTTTCTCCTTCCTTAATACCCTGTGCCAGTCTCAGCTCTCTTGGAGCCTTGGCCACTCTGACTAGCCTGGTAACTTCCCTGGACCTCTTCGTATACTCATCCTTGTCAGCTCATCCACCCAATGTCTTGAGTTTCCGGAATGCATTCCTCTTGGGTCTGACCCCCTCCATAACCTCTCAAGTCAACCAACTGGGCTTCTTTGCCCTTCCCTTCTTACTCCTTGTCTTTGTACAAGTTCCAGTGGCCTTCATCGGCCCCTTTTTAAATAATATCTAATTTCTGAGTAGCATCCATGTCTGGTTGAATTCCTGCCAGAGACCTACCCCAAATTTCCCCCATCCTTTTAAAGTTCACGCCTTTAAAGTCAATTATCCTGGTCCCCATGCCCCCTGTTTCTCTACCCATACTAAGCGTAAACCCCACCAAGTGGTGGTCACTCCTAGTCAGAGGGTTCTCCA
Organism: Neoceratodus forsteri; assembly: GCA_016271365.2. Taxonomy (NCBI): domain Eukaryota; kingdom Metazoa; phylum Chordata; order Ceratodontiformes; family Ceratodontidae; genus Neoceratodus; species Neoceratodus forsteri. The sequence goes on along the minus strand of JADMNL010000034.1, from coordinate 62,061,480 downwards.
CTCCAATTTTCTTACAGCATCTCCATTTAAAAGTACAAGGTCCAGTGTCCTCTCCAGTCTAGTCAGCTCATGTACCAACTGCACCAGGATGCTGTCCTGAAATGCTTTTAGTGTGACCTGATCCCTTGCACTCACAGTGGTTAGAGTGCTCCTGGTACTGGGTGGCCTATGTTTCTGTGATGGCCGCAATGTCCACCTTCCCCACTGCCAGGAGAGCCTAAACTTAGCTGACTTATTACCTAGGCTCCTCACATTCAGCATGAGCACCCTCCACCCCGTCTCCTTCCTTATTTTTCCCTGGTTTTCCTTTCTTCTCTCCCCCTGTGCCTCTACCCCAACTCCTATCCAGCTTACATGGGGGTATGCTTGTCTGGCTCCCCTCTCTGGGTTCCTTACCTACCAGCTGTCCACTCACTCCCCCACCTACAGTACAAATCGCATTAAACTGTTCCAGCAAATGACTTGGTTTAGCATTGATTTTTACAGTTGACAATGCATTGGCAACTCATATTGCATTATTTTTCAATGCCTAGCCAGCTGAAGAGTAATGTTTGTGTAATCCCCTTGTTCCCAGGGTTACTAGAATCCCGCTTAGAACCAGTGGCAGGCAGGGAGGGAAAGTCAGCTAGTGAAATACCAGTTAAATGGGTTTCACACTGTCATTCTCTGGTTTCACTCTCAGCTGAGCTGGAGGATGATGTAATCTTAGAGCTCTCACAGTGGCATAAGCCACACTTGTTGCCAGCTCTAGGGAGATAGCTTTAGAATGTTCAGTTAGAGGGCAGTCAGTCCTGAGTAGGAGTTCCAGAAGGAGGCTGCAGCTTCCTGTGCAGCTCCTCACCTAGCTCTGACAGACAGCTACCTCTTGTTTTGTGTAGTTTGTTCTCACCTTAGAAGAAGAACGTAGAAGACAGTGTCTAAAGTGGTGGAGACCTTGCTAAGTGGGTTTTCCTTTGACCCATCCCAGGAGGAATGGGGGCCATCCTCAGGGTTCAGGGGCAGTTCCCTCAATCCATTCTATCTGGCAAAGCTGTCTTGGACATCTTCATTTGTTGTGAGTGCAATTTCTTTTCTTCTGTGCAAGCCCGGGAGGGGCACCTGCAATACCTAGGGTGAATTTCTCTGTCAAAGGGACTCTGTCACCTAGACTTTCTGTGTTTTAAAAGTGTCTGCGTACATTGGAGTCCAGTATGTGACTGTCTAAGTACAAAACTTTTAATTTCTGACACCTTTGAGGTGTGTGTGTGTAGTATGATAAATGTGTTAAATATTTCAACACAGCATCTGCAGTTTTCTACAGTTGTATGGTGTTATTAACCAGATGAATGGCCGAGTATAAGCTTGCAAGCAAGAAGTGTGAGAATCCCCATCTGGAGTGACCATGTTTACCTCTCTGGGTTCAGTTTGGGCACCTGTGCTTTTCATTTAGTGCATCTGGCCATTGCCTAATGGAAATAGATACCCCTGAATGTGGGTTGTTTTCTTTTAGTTTACCCTAGTGTAGTGGATACTGAAAGTTCCTGAGTCTGGATGTGCTCCTTTGTGGTCGTGTGTACCACCTTCATTCCTCATGAAATAAGGGAAAATGTCCTAGTACTGGCTGTATGTACCTAGTCAATGAGAAAGGTACCAGTTCTGGCCGTGTGTGCCAATCTCCATTTCAGAACCAGAGAGTTCGCTGTGTTGTGTTCTTCAGCCTATGCTAAATGGGAATTCAGGAATGTATGTACCTCAGTTATCTGCAATACCAGTATGTGTAGCCCTGTGGGGGACCATCTTCACTTTGTGACTATTCCTATTTTGTTACATGAATGAAAGTCACACTCTAGAATCCCAGCCTGGTTTGGACAGTATTGTTATTGCTTCCTTGTCTGGATTTACTTAGGTGCCCCTGTCCAGAAGTGCAAACCTAGCAAAATTGTGAGCAAACATTTTCTCTCATGGACCTGGGTTGCTGGCCATGGTAATTGGTCCCCCTAGGTGTGTGCCAAGTAGCCACACTTGGGTTTGACTGTTCTAGTGTAACAGTCTGGTCACTTAGCCTAATGGTGGCCATTTCTCTGTTTTCCAAATCTGTATTCACTTATGTAAACCCCCATTTACCCTTAGATGTCTGTGGTGAGAGGAGCAGTCCTGCTAGTTAAACAAGGGGGGGGGCCGGAGGGGGAGTTACATTTGTAAAATGTTTTTGCAGCTCAGCTGGAATGCGCAGTCCCATCACAGTGCACTGCAAATCTGCATTTTAATTTTTAAGAAACAGTTTAGAAACATAAAAACATATACTTTGATGGCAGATAAGGACCGCTTGGCCCACCTAGTCTGCCCATTTCCCTAACTACAGGATAAGCTGCAGATCCTGGTTAACCAACGGCCTATTTCTACCTACCCCCCCCCACAAGAATTGCCTTATGTCTGTCCCATGCATTCTTGAATTTTCCCACATTTTTAGACTCCACAACCTCCTCAGTTCCATGTGTCCACCACCCTCTCTGTGAAAGAAATACCTCCTCACATTTCCCCTGAGCCGTACCCCCTCTATCTTCAAATTGTGTCCCCTTGTTCTTGCACATCTCTTTTTCTGAAAGATGCTACCCTCTTGGACTTTGTTGATTCCACTGAGGTACTTAAAAGTTTCTATCATGTCCCTCCTCAAGGATATACATATTAAGCTCCTTTAGTCTCTCCTCATATGGCTTCTCTTGCAGACCCTGCACCATTTTAGTTGCCGTCCTGTGGACTGTCTCCATCCTGTCTATGTCCTTGCAGAGATGGGGTCTCCAGAACTGGATGTAGTACTCCAAATGGGGTCTCACCAACTGTCTGTACAGAGGGATAACAACTTCCTGTTTTCTGCTGGTGATGTCTCTCCCTATACATCCCAGTATCCCCCCAGCCCTCCTTACTGCCTTCTCACATTGTTTGCTAACCTTAAGGTCATCTGATATGATTTCGCCAGGTCCCTTTCCTTTTTTGTTGCTGTTACTACCTCCCCTCCCATTGTGTAATCTTCCCCTGGATTTTTGTTTCCCAGGTGCATTATTTTGCTCTTCTTTGCATTGAATCCAAGCTGCCATACTTCTGACCATTCCTCCAAGCTTGCCAAGTCCCTTCTCATCCTTTCCATGCCTCCTTGTGTATCAACCCTGTTGCAGATCTTTGTGTCATCTGCAAAGAGGCACACTTTCCCTTCCAGTCCCTCTGCAATGTCACTTATAAAGACATTAAAAAGGACTGAACCCTGTAATACCCCACTAGTAACCCCTCTTTCTTCAGAGTTGACTCTGTTTACAATTACCTTCTGTGTCCTGTTGTCCAGCCAATGTTTTACCCAGGCTATCATCCTGGGACTCACTCCCAGGCTGGCTAATTTGATTAGTAATCTTTTGTGTGGGACTGTGTCAAATGCCTTGCTAAAGTCTAGGTAGGCCATGTCCACAGCCCCTCTCTGGTCTACTACTTTGGTCACCCAGTCAAAGAAATCAATTAGATTCATCTGACATGGCCTTTCTGCTGTGAACCCATGCTGCCTTTGTGTAAGGTTTTGTGCTGGATCCTGCAACACTTATGCAACTCAGTCAGAAATGCTAAGGCAACTCATTGGAGGAACAGTTTAATGTGACTTGTACTGTAGCTTAAGCCCACCTTTGCTGCTATGTACCCCTCTATCCCCTGCCTTAATATTCCCTTCCCCTCCTTGCTCAGGTGTAGCCTGTCCCCTGTGTATAGATCGTTATTGTCCCTGGTTTTGCCCCAGCCACCCACTAACCTGTACTCCTTGGATTGACTCCATTCTCTCAGCCATAAGTTGAACCCTCTAATCCTCCCTTTCCTCACCGTACTCACGCAGGGCACTGGGAGCATCTCCAAGAATGCCACCAATCCCCCCCAGCTCACAGCAAGTGGAAGGAAGTGCTTTTAGAATTATACTACTCTACTGAGGCTAAAGAACCAGAACTCTACTAATGGGACCTTCAATTTAGGGTAAAAACAAACAAACAAAAAGAGTTAGTGTGTTTGTCTGAGTTGGGTGAAGTGAATTGTCATCTGTGCAGTTAGCAGTTAACTAGGTGAAGAAGGAAACTGTGAATTAGGGGGCATGGCTTAAGCAGAAGGAAGCCAGGTGTTTTGGATTTAAAAACTGCCCTAGATAGCTTCTGGTAGAGAACAGCAAGAGGAAGGAGGTGCTGTTAGAACTATACTACTTGCCAGTCCGTCTGCACAGCGGTTGGACTTCCACTTGCAGTGCTGGTGACTCTGGTTCGGGAATGGACCTGGGTCATCAGAGGGCCAGCCAGGGGAGAAGGATGGAGTGTCCAGTGGACTGCTCTCCTTCTCTGGGAGGAGAGTTGGGAGCACGGTCGGTGCTTGACGGACCCCTGGCGGAGGCTAGGGGTACACAGCAACCGACGTCTTAGTGTGCAGGGAGGCGGGGCAGATGCTGGATATCACTGCATGTCCCTGCCTCCAGAAAAATGTAGAAAAATGCCAGTCACTCTGGATGACGCCAACCCCAGCTCCTGACCTCGATTGCTCTTCGCTGCACCATCTGCCAACTCAATTACAGCTCCATGGACACCACTATAGGCCCTGAACCCTGCCCTGGGGGGGAGCGAGGGAGGCAATGTTGGGTCCGATGACACCTTACCTGTCGGAGATGGGCAGGTAAGTGGTGCCATGGCCCCACCCTGGGGGACAAGCCAGGGAGTATTGGTGGGATGGTTGACGGTCATTGGAGAGTGAGGCAGGGGGCACAGTGTGCAGCTGAAGGTTGAGCAATAGGGAAAAAAAGCACAATTATACTACTCTACTGGGACTATATAGCTCCCTCCCTCCCTGCCCCCACCAATAGCTAGTTCTACTTTTATAGGAACAGGATTTGACTGACAACAGGAACTTCCTGTTTGGGAGCAAGAAGGGAGAGATCGCAGAGGCACAAAAGACTCACCATCCTAGAAGGAAAAGAGTAGCTCTCCATCCTTCCCTACCTACTGGAGGTCTGACTCAAGTAAGAAGGAGACTACTGAGGAAAATAGGAACTTCCTCTCACAGAGCAGGAACATTAGGAGCTTTAAGGGCACAGAGGTAGTAGAAAAGTAGGGAAAAAATTATATAAAAAAAAAATAGAGGAAAAAGTAAGTACACAAAACAACAGCTCAATGGCCTACGCAGCCAGTATTGTGTTATGCTTACGCAACTGTGTTACTTAGGTTTTGGCTGTTCGCACTTTCTATTCCAGAGGAATTACCACCACATAGGAGTACCAAAGGCAAGGAACCCTGTACTGGGTTCTGCCCATAGAGGTGCCACGGGATGATTCGCTTGGCTAAAGGTACCTTAGGAAGGATCCCCAGGAGAGAGGTGCTGCCACTGGAGGAGGAGAGGAGGATGGCTGGGCAAAGCAAACGTGCTTCAGAAGGAGGCTGAGGGGAACTGCTTATATAGTTCAGGAAGTGGGAATGGCTGGCTGTTTGTCCATCAAACCAAGGTGGAGCCTTCCAGTTCAATGGTCTACGCAGCCAGTACTGTGTTATGCTCATGCAACTGTGTTGCTTAGGTTTTGGCCATTCATACTCTCTATTCCAGAGGAATTACCACCCTGTAGGAGTACCAAGGCCAAGGAACCCTCTAGAGGGTTCCATCCCTAGAGGTGCAGTGGGATGATTCAATGATTCCCTTGGCAAAAGGTACCTTAGGAAGGATCCCCAAAATGAAAGTAGTAGCATGAAGCATATAAGCAATCAGTAGTTGCAAGACATAGTACTAGATAAAGCATTAGGGGGCTTGATAATGTAATAGGATGCAAAGGTTAGCAATGGCATGAGTTTGATGGGTTGCAAGAGAGAATGAAGGGACCTCCTAAGGAGAGGGGGAACAGCTATAGGGACACCATCCCCCTCCATCCAATAGCAGATCCTGCCTATGGAACTAGGGAACACTACGCTAACTAACAGTTATGACCTGAGGCACGGAGGAGAGAAAAAAAACCTTTGAGGAGGAAATCTCTGGGGATCCAAGGCCTAGGTAGCCATCCCTCCAGGCTTGGGAAATTTTATTTAGTGACGGCTCTGCTGCTGTAATTTGGAAACCCAATTAAAGGGAGGTGGAAAATATTCCAATTTAGAAGGAAACTCTCACTCTATCCTTCTAACAGGAACGCCGTGGAGGGTTGCAAGATGGTAGCTCTGCAACCACCGCTCCAAGGCAGAGGAGGAGAGTAACAACCACCGAGGCACTCATCCAGCTAACCGATCTAAGAAAAACAAACTAGGTGAACCAGAGGTGGTCATACGGAGAATACGGTGAAGGTGCCTTGCTAGGGAACCACTAAAACCAATAGTCATATCTACACAGGGGGCCAGATATTCAAAACTTTGCCCCGGGGCTAAATAGCACTGCCCAGTGTGCTAAATTAGCCTGGAACAAATAGCCCACCATATTCAAAAGGATTAGCCCCAGTACTTTTTTTTTTAACTGTTGACTTTTCCATTAGCAGATTATATCCTCTCACCACTAGAGGGCTATATCTCTGGTAGCAGCTCCTGTCCTATCTGGCACATCACACACTCTGTTCTTTTATCATCACAATGCTCCCTCCTCAGTGGGCTCTTATTTTCCTCTCTCTCCCCCTTCTTAAAAACTAGATAAGCCTGCCATCCGCTCTCACCTCTAACCTCTTGTGCTTCTAGCTCCAGTCTACCTACAGGGGTTAAACGCAGACGCTGTCCCATCATCTGTAAACACACCTCTCGAACAGCAGCTAATTGGCTGGCCCTGTCTTCACTGCCTTGCTTTGCTCTCCGGTCGCTGCTCCCATTGACTTTGCATTAGTTTTGCCGCAAAATTTTGACCGCCCCTCACCCCCTACCTTACTTAAATAGACCTCTAACCCCACCCTCCCTCTTACATACCCTGCCTCCCACTGTCTATTGGCCAACACTTATAGCTTTTTATGCTCTGCCTGTGCCTCCCATCCCCCTTCTTTCATCCCACTTAGTGCTTACTGACTGAGGTGCTCTCTTTCTCAATTTCTTTTTCTATCTGCCTCCTGCTAGCTAAGTTACTCCCTCCTGTTCAACTCACTTCCCCACCCCTACTGTGCTAGTACGCAAGCCATGTGGATTCTCTCTGCCTTTCTCTTGCCTCTCCTCCTCCTCCTTGCCCTGCCTCTCCACTTCTCTCTCCATGGTCCTAGCCACCCCCACCCCCCCTCTACTCTGGTTTTCACTGCTACTCCAAGGGAACCCTCCACTTCCACTCGAGACTTGTGCTTGGTCCACCGTTTGGATATTCCTGGTTACTTACCCTGACCACTACTCTCAGCAAGTGTGGCCACCTCTCTACACTGTACCACCTTGCAGACCATATGGGATACTGCCTGGAACCTTGCAACCTCTACTCCCGGAAACAACAATCAAAACTATTTCTCAAAGAGCTGCAACTCTGCTCCTTCAAACTCCTACTCCTCCTCCTCCTCCTCATCTCAGGCAGCATCCATCCCAATCCTGGCCCTAGAAGCTCAGGTCACACACAAAGTCCAGGTGCCCTTATCCTTGCAACCATTAATATCTGCAACCTACTACCAAAGCTGGATGCACTCCAAGCCTTCATATGCCAACACAACCCTGACATCCTTGTACTTGTGGAAACTTGGCTGACACCTAAAGTTCCTGACTCGGCAGTAACAATACAGGGCTACAATGTCCACAGGCTGGACCAGATATCCAAAAAAGGCGGTGGTTGCGCAATCTATATCAAAGACTTCCTGTCATGGCATCCTGTAGCAACTTTATCACTTTCTGCCTCAGCCCAGATTCTGCCAATAAAAATCATCCAATGTTCCAACCATAAAGCCCTGACTATTGTCTCCGTATACATCCCACCCAGGGACCCTAAACATGGCTTCAGCGATGTCCTAAACTTTATCAACTGTCATCCTCCTGAAGCTGAAATGATTCTACTAGAGGATTTCAACATAAACTGGTTAGCATTGAGCGCCAGTGCCTATAAAGACTCCATCTCAGCTGCTAATCTCACACAAATGGTAAATTCCCCTACTAAGATTAACTACAAGACTGGCACCAGTACCCTCCTGGATTGGCTCCTCACCACTCACCCCACAAGGATTTCTCGTACGACCGTTCTCCCAGACTCTCTCAGTGACCACTCCCCAGTCATATGTGCATGGTCTAACAAATTCCTCAAGCCCCCACCCAAAATTATTGCTAGCAGAGACCTTCCTCATGGAAAACTTCCACATCTCAAACAATACCTGCTTCTACAAGACTGGCTACCCATCTATGAAGCAATAGATGTTAACTTGACTCTTGATCACGTCATCTCAATTTTCAACAAAGCCTCTTTGCCCCTGCTAAAAAGAGCAAAACAAAATCTCTCTCTAACCCATGGCTCACCGCTGCTCTTCTCTCACAGCTGAAACTAAGGAATCACCTCTGGGCAGTTGCCAGGGCCACTGGCAAACAACTGGATATCAAAAATTACAAACAAGCATGAAATGCCTGCACAAAAGCCATCCGGCTCATAAAATCCACCTATTACAAAGACACTCTCACCAATTCATGGGGAAATGGTCGTGCTTTCTGGGACAGTATCAAGGATGTCACGGGGAAGCAGCCAGAAACCTCCCTGGCCATGTTAATGGTTGATGGATCCTCAACCCTCGACCCCAAGGTGATCGCAAACATCTTTAACACAGCTTTTTCAGACCTTAGTGCTGTCCTACCCCATGACTTTTTCAAAAACAGGGCCTACTCCCCCAAATACCTCAGTCCCACAGTCTAACCATCCCCTCTTCTACTTCCGGGAGGTAAGGCTGAATGAAGCTCGCCACTATATTACTACAGCTATCTCTAAATCTAGATCTAGTAGCGACACCCTGGATCTTAAGCTTCTGTTTCTCATCCTCGATGAGGTAATTCATCCATTAACAAAAATCCTAAACCTCTCTCTCAGCTGTGGAAAATTCTTGGACTTATGGAAAACAGCCACCTCGACACCTGTCCATAAAAGTGGGGATAAGACGAATTACTCAAATTATCACCCGATCTCCATACTGCCCCAGTGTCTAAGGCACTCGTGCGCATCGTGGTTGATCAACTTACCGACCACTTGGATAAATACAATATACCTTGTCCACAACAACACGGTTTCCGGAACGGTCACAGCACCACCACAGCCCTTCTTGAGTTCACTGGAGCTTTGCACAAACCCCTTGACAATGGCCTTCTCACAGGGGCCGTTTTCGTCAACCTCTCCAAGGCCTTCAATACAGTACACCATGGAATACTAATTGACCAACTACTGAATGCCGGGCTATCACCTGACTCTTCTCTCTGGTTTAAAAGCTACTTAGAAAATTGGTCGCAGAGAGTAAAAATTGCTGACGCTGTTTCTGACACCCTGCCTGTTCGCTCGGGTGTCCCACAGGGATCCATATTGGGCCCCCCCTTTTTAGCCTTTTCTTAAACTCCCTTCCTTACCACTGCTCTGAGCAGACTATACTACATGCCGATGATGCTGTTGTATTCTCCACTCACAAAGATCCTGCAGCTGTTCAACACAACCTTCAACTTGGTTTCAGTTCTGTAGAGACATGGTTTCTTAATCATAAACTGGTCCTTAATGACAAGAAAACCAAATCTGTGCTGTTCTGCAGCTCTCATAACCCACACAAGCTACACCACTTGGCTATCTCCACCTCCCAGGGGAACACTCTAGATCAGGTGGGGTCCTTCAAATACTTAGGCATACAGCTTGACCCTAATCTCTCCTATGGACATCACATAGATAATGTAGCTAGAGCTGCTAATACACAGCTTGGTCTCATCTACAAACACAGATAACACCTTATGCCAGAAGCTTTGAAGGTTGCAGTCCTGAGCTCTGTGATCTCTGTAATAGACTATGGTCTCATTATTTATGGTTCAGCCACAATCATAACCCTTAGTTGTCTCTCAACTGCCTTAAATAAGGCATGTCGGCTCATCACTGGTGCGCACCGTCTCACCCACACGTGACCTGTACACCCAGACCGGCTGGCTCCAACTGTCAAACCACATAAAGTTTCTCACCTGCTCCATGGCAAAAAAAATCTACCTTGGCCTTGCACCTTCTGGGGTCTCAACTCTGTTACAACACCAAACCAACAAAAGGTGCCTTCGGAGATCCACGCTACAACTATTGAAAGTCCCCCACTGCCATACTTCACAGGGACAATGCTCTTTTACTTATTGAGTGCCACTCTGGTTCAATGGCCTCAGCCCTACCATCTCCTCTGCCCCAACAATTGGTATGTTTAAAACTAGGCTCCAGGACTATTTCACTACCAACAGCTCCTGTGACTGCCCAACTTCACCTTGTTTCTCCACTTCCCTGCCTGCTCTAGGGGTCCCCCCTCCCCTCCTCACTGGATTCTACCCTCACATCTTGGTATACCCAATGCTGCACTTTTCACCTTCTCCCCACCCTGCCTACATTCCTTCTTCCCCCTCCCCCTCCCCTCTTCCCTCACCCTATGACTCTGGCACTTCTTATCTCTTGTCTGTTTTCTCTGACAAATGCCGCTGGCTGCCTTGCTTACAATGTTACCCTTGAATTGTATTAATCTGTTTGCAATGTCCACATTGTTGTAATGTCTGTCTTGATGTTCCCCATAATTTGTATTTCTCTGATGTGGAGCCTTTGTAAAACAGCCTTGACTCAAAGGTATTTGTAATCCTAGACTTGATAAAAAAAATAAATAAAAAAAAAAAAAAAGCTAAGGAGGCTGGGCAAACTGGGCTGGGAGTGCAGTGTTAAAATAGCCCCGGGAATAAGACTGCACTGAATATAACAACAGGGAAGTGCAAACAGCAACGGCAGCTCAGTAGACTCTGGAGCAAGCCAGTGTTGCTGGTGGAGAATGGTAAGGCGCATGCCTGTAGTTCTGTGGAGGAAGAGCTCCTCCCCACAGCCTACATAAGTCAGCAAGCTACCGCCACTCTGGTTAGAGCGAGTCACACTTGCTGCTCTCAGTCCATGCTGCGTGTTGGTGCTGGCTCCTTTTTTCCCCCTTCTGTGCTTCTCTCCCCCCCCCTTTTCCTGTGTTTTCCTCTGCTTCTTGGCCTTTGTGTCCTGCCTCCTCATTTATTTTTGTGCTCCCCTTTCTTTCCCCCATTCTGTACCTTTGCTGTAAGTCCTTTCTGGGGATCTTTCTCGCTCCTCCTCCAGTGCCGCACTGCAGCATCACTAGTCCATGCCGTTCGCACTCCTTCTCTGCTGGCTGCATCCTGCAGCACTTCCTTGACCATGTGGCTTGCTGCCGCTGATGCTTGCTTCTTCAATCCACTCATCCATGGCTTCTTCTAGACAGGAGAATTTCAGTCTCAGAGCCCCATGAATTTGCGGCTAGCATCGCCGCCCATGCTACCTTGCCCCACCTCTGCGGCTTGTCAGGGAGGGCATCTAGCGTCTCTTCCTGACGCTAGTGTCTGCTGCCGCAGCGCCACTTGTTTCCTATAGTCTGCTGCTTGTGCCTTTTGAGTCTGCTAGTGCTTCACTATGCTGCCTCGCTCCGCATTTACTGACATAGAGCTTGCAAACACCAGAGTATGGCATGACCTGGCAAGACTTCTACTTATTTGTGTGGTGATTGCTCTGTGCCTTCTCTCAGACCCTCAACTTTTTCTCCTGCCTACTGACATCCTGACTCCATTTCATGGACAACAGCTGTGATTCAAGCCCCTGTTCCTGACTCTTCGACTGCTGCGCCTGATACTCCATGGGCCCAATGTCACTACCCGCACTGCAGCCTGCCCAGCAGGTCATTGTTCTGAGTTTTAACTCCTTGTCCAGCTTTCCAGTTCTATGCTCCTCAGCCATTCTCCTCGGGCTGTCATTGTGTGTTGTTTCCGTATGCTTTCTCAGTGTCCTCCCAATCCTCTAGTGCTAGGATATGGATGTTCTCCATCAGCACTGAATGACAACATCTTTGGCTCGGTTCATGCAGCTTCCTTTCTTTCTCCAGTCATCCTTACCTGCCTGTCGGCCAGCCAACATGGTGGCTGGCTCGACTCGCTTTCACTACTCCTACCACTACAGTGCTACTACGATTGCAGACCTATGTGTAAGTCCGACTATTGCTATGCTGTTTACTGACCTATGTGCTGGTCCATTCTTGCTTACACAATCATTGCTTTCTGCCTGCTGTCATCCCCTTGGCTTCAGCCTCTGGGATGTCTGCTGCGCCAGGCGACCCTCCGTGGCAGCATTCCCCGGTCCTGCTAGCCTTCATAGAGGCTGGCTTGGCCACTCTATATAACCTTCCATCTGGCCTACGTGTGGTCCAGCCATTCCCTGCTGGCCATGCGGGGCCTAGCCTACACCTGCCTTGCCCAGGGCCTGGGGGTTCAACTTTCTACTCTACACCTGCCTCTCCCAGCATCGGGGCCTGGAGGTTCAACTGTTTCAACCCTACACCTGCCTCACCCAGCATTGGGGCCTGGAGGTTCATATTTCTACTCTACCCCTGCTTCACCCAGCATTGGGGACTGGAGGTTTGATTATTTCTACCCTACACCTGCCTCATCCAGCATCGAGGCCTGGAGGTTTGACTATTGCTACTTTACACATGCCTTGCCCAACAATCAGCCTGGAGGTTTGATTTCTGCTGTACTCCTCCTTCGCCCAGCTCAGGGCAGGGAGGTCCTGTCTCTTGCCGGACTTGCTTTGCCTAACATGTTGGAGGTTTTCTGGGCTTCTGACCTAATGTCCATTTACTGTTCATCCACTCAGGACCAGGGGTTCAGTTACTCCACCTTCTTCAGCTTCCCACCTGCATCCAGCTTCCTCACCTCACCTTCCCAGACTCCACTTCCATGACTTTGTATATCGGAACTCGGACCTCTACATCAAGATTGACTGTGCATCACACTATCTTCGGGATGACTGTCTATCGATAGTTTGCCCTGGACATTGACAGCTCAGCCTGGGAATTTGCTCCAGATATGCTACCGTCTTTGCTGGACACTCATCATCAGTACTAGATTCCATTTGCTCTTCTCGACCTTTGGATCTTCCTCTCTTGGGGTTTCGGATTAGCCGATAATATGTATATACTGCTCATTTAGGATTACTCTCTCTTAGTATGCCCAGGAGGTTGGGCAGGTCAGTAGCCATGGGTCCTCAGAGGTTTCCCCAAAGGGTTTTTTTCCTCTTCTGCGTGCTACTGTCCACACTCTCCGGAGTTGGAGGAGGTAATCATACCTGTAGTCATTATTTCTTTTGGGGGGTCTCATCCTACTCGACTAAGCATCCTTCCTAAGGTGGGATATAGAGAAAGGCCAAAACATCAAGTCCTAACAAGTTGCTATTCAGCAGTTCAAGCACCTAAGCACTATGGCCCAGATATTGAAACTGTGCCAGGCTGTGGCGCAAGCCTGGGCGCAGCACAACTAGGCTGCGCAGGGGCGTTGACAGGGCGATATTCAAACGGAGCTGCGCCATGGCTCAGCATCATTGAATATCGCACCCTGGCCACCCGCAGTGTGCATGGCGCAGTGGCACTGCACCAGCGTAAGTGGCCAGAGTGGATCGGGGGATGCGCTAGCGCAAGTTCCATTGCGCTAGGCACAACAACCATGACATTCAAAAGTGCACATGCAGATGGGGCCATAATGTATGCAAGGCGTAAATGGGGCCATTTGCATGTCATTATGGCCCCATTTGCATGCAGGTGCGCTGATCCCCAATGACTTGCGCCTGGCGCCCTGCCAGGCAGCAGCCATCGGGGACTGACGCCCCCTGCAGCGTGGCAATCTGCCCCACAGCCCAATTGTGGGCATTAGTTAAAATTAAAAGATTCCAATATCCCTGGAGGTCCAGTGGACCGCTGTCAGCCCAATCGCGGGCATTAGTAAAGAAATAAGACTCATCAGGTTGGGTCAGTTTGGCAAGACCCAGACCACATGGAAACAAATTCGGGTGCAGTCCATTTTGGACTGGATACAGCTTCCAGCAAGCAGAACACAGTTCACAAAGTGGGGAACCAAATCAAGACCCACTCACAGCTCACAGCACATTTACATGTAAGGGAATTCTACTGTACTAGGCAAAGCTTCCAATGAGTAGAACACAGTTCACACAGTGGGTAACCAAATCACGACCCACTTGCAGCTCACAGCACATTTATATGTAAGGGAATTCTACTGTACCAGGCAAGACGCTCCCCGGTCACAATACCGAAGTCTCTGCACACACTGGGAGCTTGGGGGTAGCTGGAACTCCTGACAGGCCAATCACATTCAGCAAAATCTTCGGTCTTCTTCAGGTTGAGCCTGGTTCCACTTCAGTAGCTTACTTTAATTACACAACTAGGATTCAATCCGAAAACAATTCTCTTTCCCCTCTTAGGGCAGCAGGCAGACATGCAGGCCAAAGCTAAGACCTTTCCACAGTTCTGCGCGAAACTACGCAGATGGCTGCTCGAACTGTCTCAAGCTGTTGCTTCTTCAGCTTCCAACTTAGATCTGACTCAACTGCCAGCAAGCCTGGGACTTTCCCCAGAATCGAAAAGGTCTGGTTGACTGATCTGTCTGTCAGTCACAACAAAGGCTCCCCCTTCAAGTGCAAAAAAGGCGCCAAAAGCCCAAAACTACAATTCCTACAGATTTTGACTCCAGACGGCTTCTGTAGTCCGTCTCCATTTTAGATCCCACCAGTATTGATTGGTCCAATTCAGCAGTCCAGGACCAAGATAGTGGCGATAAACAAAACAGTCCTTGCTGCAAAGAAGGCAGGTTAGACAAACTACATTATCATTATCACGCTAAATGATTTTCAAAAAATAGTTACATCTTTCAACAGAGCTCCCTCTCAGATTACTTAGGACTGCAATCCAGGCATCTCTTAAAGAGACGGTACACAGAGGCTATACAGGCTCTGGTAATCACATTTAAACTGCTAAAATGCAGGACACCAGCCTGGCAGTAAGCATTTAGGCAAGCTCAAGGAAGACTTTTTGGGAACCCCCATTTGTAGGGGGTTACATGTAGATCTGTATCTACCTATAAATATAGATACACACACACACACACATATATATATATATATATATATATATATATATATATATATATATATATATATGTATATATATATATATATATATATATATATATATATATATATCACTATATATACACACACACACACAGATATATAGATAGCTACACACACACACTACCTGTGGCCACACATGCCCTGGATGATGCCCCCACCCCAAACAAGCAGAGGTGGCCCACAGCAGGTGTGGGTAGAAAACAGTGGGGGGGCCACAAGTGTGCATGGGGCATGCATAAGGCAAACCTGTTGGGGGTGGGGGGATGTTGGCTGTAGGTTCACTGGGCTATGTGGCGCAGCCATCCAATATATTGGGACCTGGGCAGACAGGATGGACCAGGCAGCCCTTCTCAGCCATCATAGTCCCTGTTCACACGTCTGTTAGTTTCACTCCCTGGTAGTCCAGTGCCCCCCCCAGCATGTTACCCAACCCCCGGTGACACTAGAAATGTATTATTTCCAAGGTGGTATAGTGGTCCCACCACCCCACCCCATCACGGTCCCCGACCCCCATTGCCACCATAAGATAACATTGTCCCTGCATACCTCTCAACGTCTTGCCTCAAAAATCAGGGACAATGCTGAACAAAATCGGGGACAAAGACTCCAAATCAGGGATAAATCTTAACAAGCTGTAGTATTCACCCAGAAAGCTGATAGAATAAGGGATTAGTTTAAGCTGAATTTTCTGAATAACAAAAGGTATGCAACCTTAATGTTTGACATTATATTATGCTTACAATCTCCACTGTTCAGTCATACAGTCACAAATTTTATGAGGGACAGAGGAAAGGTCTGAGGTAATATCAGGGGCGTTCCTGAAAATCAGGGACAGTTGAGAGGTATGTTTCCCTGACACTCATATATGCAGCTCCAGTCATGCAAGGGTTGGGAAAGCTGGAGAGGAACAGACTTCAGGTGATTTACAACAAGGTGGATCACTTTGTCTCCCAGGCCAACCCTAAGGATCACCACTGTGACTACCTAGCCTTTCTGAACTGGCTCTCGCTAGATGTGCGCCTCCAGTACCCCCTGCTCTGCCTAGCATACAAGCTAGTTGGCCCGATCCCCCCAGCCTCTCTGGCCTCATTGCTCTAAAGGCCAATCATCGACACCTCCGCACAACTGACTGAACTTTCCTAGACGTCCCCAGGGTCAGAATCAAGGCGGTCGGGACTTCCAGTGACGTCAGCGACTTAATGGCAGCATAGAGCGATGGCTCCGTCCCCTCCTCGAATAAAATCAAACTCCATCACTCGAAGAAAACATGTCTTCACTGGCCAAACCCAAAAGAAATAAAGCAGGTAAACCCCCCTCAACTCCGATGCAGAAATTGCGAGAGATGATACAGGAGGAAATAAGATCTGGTATCCAAGGGGACGAGGTATTGGAGGGCCTACAACAATCAGAGATCACTTCAGACGAACCTCCAGCGAATCCTGAAAGAAATAATAATACAAACGGCACATACAGTTGCCAAAATAGACCACACCTTGAATGAACTTAAGTCGGATCTAAGTAAAATAGATCATAAACTGAGCAACTTGAGCTATGCATGACCCAAACGGTGGAGCAAACAGATCGCCACGACAGACTCCTACTGTACCACATGGCCAGGTACTGAGAACTCACACATAAGCTGGAGGACCTAGAAAGTAGAAGCCGAAGGCACAACATAAGAATTTATGGCATCCCGGAAGGATCGAAAGACAGCTACCAAAATGTTATGAACTTTCTTCAAACAACCCTTAAACAAATACTCCCGCTCCCACAAGACTTGGATCTAACCATGGACCGAGCACACAGATCTCTGGTCCCACGGCCTAAGAATCCGGAGGCAAGACCTCACTCCATTGTGGCAAGGCTGACCAACTACCAGGCAAAAGAGGAGATCATCCGAGTGGCCTGGAAGCAAGGAGTGCTTTTTTTACAAGGGCCAGCAAGTAAACATAGATAATGACCATACCACGCGTGTCCAGGAGGCTAGGAAAGCCCTGTGGCCAGTAGTGAAGCAACTGAGGGCCTGAAATATTAAAACGCAGATCTTATACCCAGCTCACCTCAAAATTGCCACAGATAATGGCTCAAAAACCTTTCAAGACCTCCTTGCTGCCTCGGCCTTCCTGGAGTCGCTGGGGATTGCCATTCCACCCTGCTGAAGGAGAAACTAGAAAAGACCTACTCACATTGGCTTGGAGCATCGCTCAGAAGGGGGCTCCCTGAAGTGGCTCTGTCTGGGGAAACCAGCAGACGACCCTCCGGGCAGACATCTCAGCACTGGTGAAGCAATTTGGGGATCCTGCCAAGCTGGATAAGAAGGCCCCACATCTACACGAGGCGAGCGAGGGATCATCCCAAAATAATGACCGGGATCAAAACACGGAGACCTGAATTTGGATGAGAGGACCGAGAGGTATAGATCCTGGTGCATCCTTAACTAACCCATGCCTGAACACCCTGTTGAGCTACCTCCTTCAACTACATGCCTGGGGGCCACTCAGTGATTATGGAACCCCCCCTACCTTTCTTGTCTTCACCTGTGGTTTCCCAAAGGGTACTTTTTTCTTCTTCTTTATTTTATTGCAACTTAGAGACGCTCCCTGGACATTCCTGGCTTCTGAGCGCCATACTGCATGCCTGCTCGAGGCGGGACGACCGCTTTGTCTCCTGGGCAGCTGTAGTTAGAAATACCACCGCGAAGGATAAGGAATCCTGACTGGGTCCCAACTGAGAACTCCCCTAAGCTGGAAGGCGCATCTGAGATTGCAACACTTGGCCGAAGAGGTGGGGAGAGGGGGAAATTGGAAAACTGCCCAAGGTACCGCAAACTAGCTAATGGGATTTGAACTTGACCCGCGTTTCAATATTACCTCCCACTGGTTACTGTCAGCTGTTCCCTGCTCTAATTGCTCCTGTCTGAATACGATTGCAAAGGTAGAGGTCTCTTATTGGGAGCTACCTGCGGGGTGACCTGGAGCCGAGCTGACAGCTGTTCTGAACGCCTCGAGACTTTGGATGTTTAATCCATTTTTTTCTCATAGGGACATTATGGACTGGGGGGGGTGAAATGGGCCTTTTTTTTTTTTTCTTCTCTCTTTTACTACTCTTACTCTTCCTCCACTGTTGGTTATCCTTGCAACTGTATACTCTTCACCACTCTGGCCGGTCACTTAGAAATTACATAGAGTGATGCTAAATGCCATAACGTTGATCTGTTTAGATCCTAGACTGAGGAGGGAGTCTACGAAGCCTACAAGTCACTGTCTGTAGGGTGTCCTGCACAGGGGTTTCCCCCCCGGGAAGGAAGGGTGAAATCCTCCTGACTGGAGCCCCTTCTGAATATTGATTGCGCATTACCCTACGGTTGGGGACATACTGCCAGCCCTCCTTGGAAGTACACCATCAGTTTTGGTTAGCATGAGCAGGAGAGTGTTAAAGGACCCACTTGCCGTGCATCACTTTTGCACAGGCCCTCAGCTGAGGAATGCCCTGCCAGGTTTTCCGTTCCCACGGTTGGGAGTTACTGACACTGCTGTTCTTTGGTTATAATATGTTTTGGTTAGAAAAGTTAAATGGGTACACATGTAGTTTTACATTATGATGCATTTCTCAGACAAAGTAATATCAGTCCTTTTTTGCTTAAGCATGATAGTTAAGACGAATACAAATGAGTAACGGAAATGTGAAAGTGCTCTCCTACAACATCAACGGCTGCTCCAGCCCGGTTAAGAGAAAGCAAATTCAGAGGTACATCACCAAACAAAACTGTGAGGTGGTGTTCTTACAGGAGACCCACCTGTCACCACCTGAAACATTAAAGTTGAAGACCAAGGCATATCCCCATATGTTTTTTTGTCCCTTGATGCGGGCCGTAAGAGGGGGGTAGCCATCATGCTTGCCGCCACGCCCTATCTCGAGCATGAGGAGACGGTGATGGACCCTGGTGCCAGATACGTCCTGGTGGTGGGTAGGTACAGGATACCCGTAACCCTAATCAATGTTTATGCCCCTCCGGGCTCCCCCACAGCATTCTACACATCGATTGCCCGACTAGTTGCAGAGAGGTCTAAGGGCATGTTGATCATGGGGGGGGACTGGAATTTGATATGGGACAGAAAACTAGATACAACATCGAGGGCTCAGCCTTATGATCAGCAGAAGGTCAGGAAGATCAAACATGATCTGCATCAGGTGGGACTGGTGGATATCTGGCTAGAAAGATATCCAATAGGGAGAGATTATACTTGTTATTCCCCTTGCCATAAGGTTTTTTCCCGAATTGATACATTCTTCACCTTTAGAGATGGAGGGACGGCTTCCCATCGATGTGGGTGGGTACTGCCTCCTGTCGGATCATAATCCCATCTTTCTAGAGGTGGCCCTTTCCTACCCAAGAAAACAATTCATTGGAGGCTCAACACCTCCTTACTCAGAGATAAAGAGACCCTAGAAAAAATTAAGCAGTTGATCGCAGATACACTACAGGAAAATACTACCCCGGGGATGTCCCCACAGATTATCTGGGACACAGTGAAAGCCATTGTCAGAGGACAACTTATATGCATAGCCTCCCGGAAAAAAAAGGAACTCCTCCTTAAGCAACAAAACCTGCTGACGGGTATAAAGGAGCTGGAGACTAAACAAAAAATGAAATGGGACATGCAGAGAGACCGAGAACTTAGATCCTTGAGGACAGAACACCAGAGATTACAAAGGGAGGAGATAGAGAGGAATCTCTTTTTTCTCAAACAAAAATACTATGAGGGAGGCCCAGAGGCACCAGATTATTACGTCTGCCTGAGACACTATAGAGATAGGGCTACAATAACTAAAATTACATCTCCAACTACAGGCCAGATGACTAATAAGGCGAAGGAGATTGTAAAGGCTTTTGTCTACTATTTTTCCAAGCTTTACACCCCACAGGTGCAGACATCCACCCAGGCGATTGTGGACTATCTGGGGACCCTACCCCTTCCTAAGCTCACAAAGGAAAAAGGCCAGGTGTTAACCAGGCCAATTGCACAGGCAGAAATACTAAAAATTATAAAGGGCCTGAAGAATGGGAAGTGTCCAGGGACAGACGGCTTTGGAGCTGAATTCTATAAGGCCTTTGCCACAGAAACGGCTCCCATACTGGCAGAGGTCTTCTCGGAGGTATGGCAGGAGGCACGGCCAATTCCCCCATCATGGCAATATGCCACAATTTCGCTCATACCAAAAGAAAACAAAGACCCCTCTCGTTGCGAATCATACCGGCCAATTTCTCTTTTGAACTCTGATTATAAGATCTTTACCTATTTCGTGACGAGATTGAATCCAGTCCTCCAAGAACTTATCAACCCGGACCAATCGGGATTTGTCCAGGGTCGACAGGCCCGGATGGGGTCAGGTCAGCGATCAATATAATTGATATCATCCACCGCACACGCCTCCCTGCATGTCTCATGAGTTTAGACGCAGAAAAGGCCTTTGATAAGGTCTCCTGGCCATTTCTATTTGCGGTTCTAGATCAGATGGGATTCCCACAATCATTTAGCAATAGCTTGAAGTCCCTATATACTGGCCCACAAGCGTGCATCAGGGTAAATGGGGGTCTCTTGGATAGATTTTTACTTGGTAGGGGCACCCGACAGGGCTGTCCCCTGTCCCCATTGTTGTTTGCCCTCTACATAGAGCCTCTGGTGGAGGCAATCCGTATTTCCCCTGGAGTACAGGGAATTGAGGTGGGGGGACAGCAGCGGAGAATATCACTGTACGCAGATGATGTTCTGCTCTGTTTGTCACATCCAGAGGCTGCAATCCCACAGGTATGGTCAATTTTATCAGAGTTCGGCTAATACTCGGGTTATGTCCTTAATAAAACCAAAACCGAAGTGCTTTGCTTCTATTTCTCCCCCTCTCATAGACTGAGGGAATTCCTGCCACTTAACTGGCAGGCGGAAAAGATGAAATACCTAGGAGCTATCCTGACTAAACATAACTCCCATCTTTTCAAGGCAAATTACGCCCCACCCTCTAGCCAAGTGCAAAGAGACCTAGACAGATGGTCCCTGCTGAACCTCCCCTTTTACTCGAGAATCCACTCCATCACCATGAATATCCTACCCAAGTTTTTGTATTTGTTTCAATGTCTTCCGACCTTTATACCCAGAATCCATTTCTGTGACTGGCAAAGAATGATCACAAAGTTTATATGGAATAACAAAAAACCTAGAATAAACATTCAGATCCTCCAACTGCCCAAGATAAAAGAGGGTAAATCCTTGCCAGATCTTGAAGATTACTACCTCGCCACACAGGTTAAGAGGGCGTTACAGTGGTCTGTCCCTACATATGCAGCCAATTGGAAGGAGATGGAAACACTCGAGGAAGAGGAACGGGGCCCAATGTTAGGATCCCGCACCATACAGCTGAGCATGGATAGACCTCATCCCACCCCCCTCACTAATGGCTGACAGGGACACTCTGAAAGCCACCCATAGGGCCTGGCAGAAATACAAGCTAAAAACTTCCCTATGGCCACTGCATAGGCTATCATGGGACATCGACTTTACACCATCCCGCCTTGACCACACCTTCAGGACCTGGGAGAAGAGAGGTTTAATCTATATCAGGCAGTTTATGATAGGAGGAGAGGTGGCGAACTTTAGAACCCTAAGCAGAGAATATGGACTGCATAATACAGACCATTTTAGATACCTGCAGGTGAGGGATTATATCCTTCATTGTTGAAGAGGGGATCTCTTAGAGGAAAGGGCGGCCCCCTTTGTAGAGACTCTCCATAAAATATTGACTTCACAGAAATCATCAGGTCTCATTTCCATGTTGTACAAAGCCCTGACGGGATTTAGAAAGGATCTCTGATTAAGGTCAGGAGAAATGGCTAGAGGAGGAGGTAGGGTCCACGGGAATTAACTGGGAGCCAGTATTTAAACTGGCCTCCAGAACTACCTGTTCACCCTTCTGGCAGGAATTTAGTTGGAAGGTGTGGATACGTTACTTCCACTCCCCTTTGTCCCTGAGCAGAGGATTCCCTGATAGAGACCCGAGCTGCTGGAGAATTTGTGGAGAGGTCCGGGCGAACTACCTGCATGTCCTGTGGTCCTGTCCCCGGCTTGGGCCCTTCTGGGGAGTGGTGGCTCAGGCACTCATGGAGCTGTTTGCCCTGGACTTCCCCCTGGACTGGACAAATCTCATTCTGGGAGATCCTCCCCAAAACCTGGCTGGAGCAGACACGTTGTATCTCTGATCCCTCCTCTTGGCGGCGGCCCATAAGTCAATCACTAGGCTGTGGCTGAAAAAAGATCCTCCTGGCCTGGGTGATTGGATTGGGGTGGTGCAGGAGGTGGCAGGTATGGAGGAAATAACCTACAAGATAAACTATAGGTTGCCGGTTTATGTTCGGAGATGGACAAGATGGGAGATCTGGCGGGGGGTTGAGGGAAGAGTTTCCCCAGTCCGGTCCCCCCAGGTCTCTGCTCAGGGACCAACTCCGGCCAAGGTTAAAATTAAATAGAAGCACCTCCTAAAGCAATCTCAATGTGGGACAGCTGCCCAGGGGATGGCCTACTTCGTTGTGGTGAGAGCTTAGTGGGGCTTGTCCCCCCCAATGAGCCTGCAGATGTTATCCTGCCATCTGAAATAGATTGATGTAGGTCACTTCCTTTATTCTGTACTTCTCATTGTTCACATCTCTAAATGGACTGTATATTTGTAAACGGAACTGATTTTGTCTGGTTGGTTCATTTTAATTGTACCCGATGAATACTCATAAACTTAAATTTAAAAAAAAAAAAAAGAATCAAGGCAGTCAGTATGTCATTTGCCCTCAGCGCTCCAACACTGTGGAACCAGCTCCCCTCCTGGGGTGCAGGAAGCCCTTACTATCAAAAACTTCCACACTAGGCATAAGGCCCACCTAGCAGTTGCCAGTTCCTGCCATTGTACCAGCTCCTGATAGGAACCCAGAGATTAATTACTAACCAGGTCCTATCCTCCACCACTGTTTAAACTCCATGTCAAACTGATAATATTCGCACAATGTTATCATTGTCGATCAACCTGTTTATTCCATGTGTACTGCTATGCTTCTGCTCTGCCATCATAACTGTGTTGTAATATATGGATATTTAAAATAATACTACTGAAAAGCATATAAAAAATTTCTGGTATTACACCGGAGCCAAAGTCATAATAGTATCATTGGCAAGTGATAATACTATCATTTGGAGCTCGTAATACTATCGTTTGAGCTCCGAATGATAGTATTATCACAATACCTTAAAAGCGTAAACTCAAGACCATAGGCTTCTTCCTGACATCGCCAAAGCTGTGCGTGGTGACGTTACTAAAACTGCACCTCCTGATTAGACGTGGTTTCATTGTGGGTGGGCCAATTATTTTAAAAAAATGCCGAGCGTCTCTCGCTTAGCGAGAGAAAATTATTTCTTTAATTCAGTACCCATGCCTTTTTCCTACCTATCCTTTATACGCTTCAACAAGAAAATAACTAAAGGTAAGACAGCCTACCAAAGAAAAGGCACGAGGCAAACCAAGCTAGCAGATGGGCAAACGAGTGACTGGGGTGTACATGGCAAGAGTGAGCCCTCACTGTGGTGGGAACCTAGCCTCACAGCACCAAATGGCTAAAAAAAATCCCTCGCATACATATATTACAAAAAATTAAAAACAGGTGAGTGTCTATCACTCTGGAGTAATGCCATCTCGAGGTTCTGGGGACAAGGGAACCTCTCGATGGTATTACTCCCTTGTAATAGACACTCGCCTTTCTATTATTCTATTTGTGATTCCTGTAACCTGAACTAAAGTTGTATTTGTCTCTTTTGTCATGTACTTCCCGGGTCGCCCCTGAAAAAGGGACCTCTGGGGCTTAGTGGGCTTACCCGGTTACCAAAATGTAATAAATAAATAAATAGTCTAGTGGTCCCCCGACCCCTGTTGCCACCATATGACTACATTTTCCCTGGTGGTCTAGTGTTTCCCCCCACCCCCTCATCATGGTCCCCAACCCCCGTTGCCACCATACGAACATACAAAATTTGCCTGCAAATAAAGGCCTAGAGGTCTATCAAGTCTGCTTGAATGTGCAGCTAGCACCCCTTATTCTGCAGCTGCTCCTGCCTTCCACCCTTCCCCTTCATTAACCCTCCCCCTTGTCCTATCCCATCCCCTTTTGAAGCAGTCCACTGTTCTACTGGATACCACTTCTGCAGGTAACGCATTCCACCCAGCCACCACCCTCTCTGTAAAAAAGTGTCTCCTCATCTCTCTCCTGAACCTTCCTCCCTCCAGTCTCATATCATGGCCCCTGGTGTCCCTCCCCTCTCTTACTTTGAACAGCCCCTCTGTACCTGTCTTGTTTATTCCTTTCATGTATTTAAAGGTTTCAGTCATGTCCCCCGTCCCTTCTGTCCTCCATTGAGTACATGTTCAACTCCCTCAACCTCCTCTCATATGATAAGTCCCCCAGCCCCCTGATCATCTTTGTCACCCTGCGCTGCACCCCCTCCAGTAACTTAATGTCCCTCTTCAGATACAGACGCCAGTAGTGCACGCAGTACTCCAGGTGCGGTCTAACTAATGACCTATACAGTGGCAGAATCACCTCCTCCCTCCTCGAGGATATACCCCTTGCAATACAACCCAGCATTTTGTTGGCCTTTGCAGCTGCTTTCCTACATTGTGCCGAGTTGTTCATTGACCCTGTAATGAGCACCCCCAGATCCTTCTCCTCCTCTGTCTGGGCTAGCTGCACTCCCCCCAGCTGGTAACTCCTCCTTGGGTTCTTTATCCCAAAATGCAGCACCTTGCACTTTTTGGCATTAAACCCCCAGTTGCCAGGTGTCTGACCAGGTTTAAAGCTTTGCCAGATCATCCTGCAACCCCTGCCATCCCCCTAGGTCATCCACCACCACTCCTACCTTGGTATCATCAGCAAACAGACTGATCTTGCTCTTGATGTCCCATGATATGTCTGCAATGAATATCCCAAACAACACTGGTCCCAACACCGAGCCCTGTGGAACACCGCTCGTCACTACCCTTGGGTGTGAGAGCTACCCACCCACCACCACCTTCTGTTGCCTTCCCTGAAGCCA
The DNA here is from genome assembly GCA_016271365.2 of Neoceratodus forsteri. NCBI lineage: Eukaryota > Metazoa > Chordata > Ceratodontiformes > Ceratodontidae > Neoceratodus > Neoceratodus forsteri. Next base: position 62,036,245 of record JADMNL010000034.1, on the reverse strand, counting down.
GTTTCCTACCCATCTCACCAGCTTTGCACCCGCCCCTGTGCCTACTAGCTTACTTCCCAGCCTTCCATGCGGCACCGAGTCGAATGCCTTACTGAAGTATAGATACAGGACATCCACTGCATAGCCCGTCCAGTTGCCTAGTTACCCAGTCATAGAACTCCACCAGGTTGGTTTGGCAGGATCTGCCCCGTATGAAGCTATGCTGTCTGCTGTCCTGTAGTCCTTTGGCCTCTAGGAGGGCCACCAGCCTCTCCTTCAGGATGGTCTCCATTAGCTTACGCATGATGGATATGAGGCTCACTGGTCTGTAGTTTCCCGGTTCATCCTTGGGGCCACTCTTGTGGAGGGGCACCACATGAGCCATCCTCCAGTCCTGAGGTACACACCCCGAATGTAGTGAAGCATTAAATAGGTCTGCCAAAAGTCCTGTAAGGACCTCTGCCAGCTCCTTCAGTACCCTGGGAGGGATGCCATCCTGGCCTGGCGCCTTGTCCACCCTCAGTGCCTTCAAACCCTCCTGAACTCTGCCCTCCATGATTTCCCCATCTGTCACCCCTTCCCCCCATTTCTGCCATTTCTCCCCCCTTGGGTGTCACCTCCCTCTTCTCTTTAGTAAATACTGAGCAGAAGTACTCATTTAGTGCTTCTGCCTTATCGCGCCCTGCTTCCACCCAACTCCCCTCCTTCCTAATCCTTACTATGTGGTCCTTACAGCTCCTTTTCTCCCTGATGTACCTAAAGAAGTCATTCTCCCCCTTCTTAATGCCTTGTGCCAGCCTGAGTTCCGTAGTTTTGGCTCCCCTTACTGCCCTTGTCACCTCCTTCGATTCTGTCAAGTACTCCTCCCTGTCCTTCTCCCTCCCTCCCTGTTTTCTTGTACTTCCTAAAGGCAGCTCTTTTTCTCCTTACCTTTTCCATGACCTCCTTGCTCAACCAGCTCAGTTTCTTAGCCCTAGCCTTCTTGCTGTGGGCCTTGCAGCAGGTTTTGGTTGTCTCCACTATCCCAGCTTTATGAGCTCCCACCTCTAGTTAGTGTTCATACTAGATTGAATTCTGACCAGGTACCCTTTTACCACTTCCCCCATCCTCCCAAAGTCATCCCTCCTGAAGTCCAGCACTCATGTGCCTGATTCCACTCCTTCCTTCCTTGCCCATATCCAATGTGAGCCATACTGAGTGGTGGTCACTCCCTGACAGCGGTTCCTGCACTGTAAGTTCTCTCACAAAGTCCCCATTTGCCAGCACAAGGTCAAGGGTATTCCCTAACCTGGTTGGTTCACTGACCATTTGCAGCAGGAAGCTGTCCTGGAAGGCATCCAGCAGTACCTGCTCCCTTCTGTTCCTGGTTGTTGGGGTACTCCAGTCCACTCCTGGCATGTTGAAGTCCCCCACAATCACCACACTACCCTTCTTGCAGGTTCTCCTGATCTGTTCTGCTAGTTCCCTGTCTAACTCCTCTGTCTGAGACGGTGGCCTGTACACCACTCCCATTCTAAGAATCCTATTCTTGAAATCCTGGATTTGCATCCTCCCCTTCCTCCCTTACACACTTCAGTCCTTCCTTCACATATAGTGCCACACCCCCTCCTTTCCCAAGATAAGATAACATTGTCTGTCCCTGGTAGTCTAGTGGTCCCCCCACCCCCATCACAATCTCCGACCCCGACTCACAATCATCCCTGGTGGTCCAGTGTTCCAGTGCTCTCCCACTCCCACCAAACACCACTTAGGAAATGAGCCAACAACTGGCTCAGCCCACCTCTCACCACCATGGCTGGCCGCTGACTGCAGTATGCCTGAACGCAGTCAGCGGCTGGCAATGGTGGTGAGAGGAGGGCTGAGCCTGTTGCCGACTCCATTCCTAAGAAGTGTTCAGTGGGAATGGGAGTCATCACTGCCGGTGGGGGGCACTGGACCACTGGACCACCAGGGATGACTGTGAGTCAGGGTTGGGAATTGTGATGGGGGGACCACTAGACTACCAGGGACAATATAATCTTATGGTGGCAATGGGGGTTGGGGACCATGATGAGGGGGTGGGGAGACCACTAGACTACCAGGGAAAATATAGTCTTAGGGTGGCAACGGGGGTCAGGGTCATGATGGGGGGCACCACCACTTTACTGCGGGCATTGTGTCAGCAGTATGCAGTGCCATGCTACAGGTGGCACTAATGCCTGTAGTGCGGAGCTATATCTTTGAATATGCTGACTGCTCTGGCATTCCTTGCTACTCCCCTGGCCCCACCTCTGCATACATTATCTTTTAGCATCGGTGCTACCACACAGCACCTGCACTATTAGGGCTTTCGAATATTGCAGCCTGGCACAAATCCTGCACTATTCCAGCACTACAGATTTGCACCAGTGCACAGCTTTGAGTATTTGTCCCTAAGTCTTCTTTTTCAAAGGGAATCATTTTGATGTCAGTGAAGCTCTATGGACCACTGATGTTAGCAGTGGCTATTAGCGTCCTAGAACTACTAACACTATAATTAGTTCTATGATTAGCATGGCGCCGAGCTACTGAGCAGAGTAATACTATCATAACATAACACAGCACAGAGGTGTGTTACACTGGTTCTGCTACTTAGTGTTAAATGGTATTGTCATATGGTGTTTTTTTTATCAATTTGAGTCAGTTGGGGTCCCCCCCATTCTTTGGATTTAACATGGGGGTTGTGGGAGTGAAACCCCCAAACACAAATAAATTGATTAAAAAACACAACTATATGACCATACCGACTAACCCAAAATAGCACTATAAGTGTAAGTGAATCCATAGGTCTCCACTAACACCATCATTTCAAACTTATCTTACCATTCCCCCAAACTGAACCTCCCCATTTCCCTTGTTTTTTTAATCAGTATAGTTGTATTTGTATTTAAATAAGATACAATGACTTACAACAGAAAATGATCAAAAAACATTCAGACATGGTAATTAATAATTTGTCTATAATCTGTAAATGTCATTTTAAAAACAAGAATAATCTAGGGTAAGAACCTTGTTAACCTGACATTTTTTGATCCTTTAGAAAGAACCTGAAAACTAACTCAGTTACTCACATGAAATAATAGTCATCTTCTGATCAACTGGAAAAGATACTGAAGCACAATATTGCTGATCATGTTTTCTCTCTGCTAGATGCTACCAATTATCACAATATTCTTTTTATACTACTGTGACAATAATTTCCCACAGTACCCCGCGTATGATCTGACTGGTGCCTGGTAAAATTTGATTCTGAGGACTGGATCAGTGGCAGACAGTTATACTACTTTCAGAGTACTCGTGTGTCATTTTGACTTACCTGACCAATGTTGGGGTGTTTAGAGGACAGCTGCTGAAAAGCTTTTTCTTGTATTTCTTTTTCTGGGCTACCCCCAGGTTTTGAGGCACAGACTGTTCTGAAGGAGGAGCTGATTTTGCTCTAAATCTTTTCCTTCTGCTCCAACCACAGCAACCTTCTTCTGGCTCTGTTTGTGCCACACAGCTATATCTGCCTCTTATGTTTTTATTGTTTTACTTCACCAAAGTATAACAGTTTAAAAGAGGAGCAGAACTAAGTACTGATTTGCCAGAAACTCGCAGTGTAAATAATACAAGTGAACTGAAAAAATACTTCATAACCCAGTTCTGTTTTGTAGAATCTTCTTTTTGTTACCATAGCGACACAGTTATGACCTCACATATCTAATGACATCCCAGAAAGGGCCCAACTTGGAGTTTAGAACACTGACTGCAGCATCTTAGCAACAGGCAGCTCCCTTGACAGGTGTTTTCATTTGTTTGTTTTTGGAACCAAAATGTGCAATCGAAATAGTTGCTTCTACTAATGAATCTTATTTTGTGTTGGAGTGGAGCACTCCAATGTTTACTTTTTGGGAAATCGTAAAGTACATCCTCAGCCAGTCTCATCCCAGGTATTCGGGCCTGTTATCAATAATTGTTGATTGATCGATTCATTTGAAATTTGGTAACCAGGAAAGGCACACTGAGCCAAGACCCATGTCCAGGAAGAGGGAACAAAGGGTAGGAAGGGACCCTCTGCTCCCTGTTTAACACAAACAATGAGCTTCCCTCAATACATGTTTCATGTACTCACTCTGAAAAGTGTCTAGTGAGTTCCTATGTCTTGCACTTATTTACACTTCGTCACTTATCCTGGTGTACATAATGTATATTGTTTTTTTGATTATCCTGATGAACTGATGTGTTTAGTTATAAGTTGTGCAGCCTCTCCATCTTGCTTTTCTCCTATGTACCTTACTTTGTCCACCAGAGATGTCTGTTTATGAACTAGCTCATAGTCATTGTATAATACATTTCTCCTTCTGTACTGCCACCTGCTGTGGACGGGGTTGCACCTGAAAAGGGTCCCCTGTATCAGTGCATTTACCCAGTTACCAAAGACTTAAATAAATAATGCATGGATTTAGAATGGCAATAGAACACCAGCATATGGGCTGCACATTTTTCTGGTCCCCCTCCCACCTGGCAACAACAGCAAAGCCTTCTGTCAGGCTCACATGCATGCCTCAGGTCTCCTGCAGCAGAAGCACACTCCCAGTCCCAGCCACAGAGGTCACTGTGATGCTGGAACTCACCCGTACTGCTCAGCGGCAGGCTGCCCTACAGCAACTAAATCAGACTGGCCTGTCCACTGACACAACCACCCACATTCAGTCCAAACCTAGGCTGTATACACATAGTGCTCTGCCCACCAACACAATCACCCAGATTCACTCTCAAATCCGGGCCATCTGTGCTTCAGTACTCTGCACTGCTACTAGGCCAGGGAAGTGGCCACATGTTTTCATTTTTTTTATTTCACTTTTTTCCTCGGCCATGCTTATTCCAGTTTAGGTTCATTAACCCCTGTCCTCCCTGGTTCACTTTTCATCCTGATGTCCCTCCACGGCTCTCTCTTCCATTGCAGGGGCTCCAGAGAGAAGGCCCTCCTCACCCCCCCACAAGGCAGTTGACTATGTGTGGACTAGGATCTAGAATTGACTGCTACTGGGACCCAGAGAAGTTTCTGGAGCCCATGCCATCATATAGACAGACAAATAAACACAGAAATCATGTGCTCAGGCAGTTTGTGTGCATGCCGGTGCAGAATTGAAAAGCCTCACTTGACAAAGCACACCTTCAAAGCTGCACATCCAGAGAAGAGTAAAAATTGAGAAAATGGTAGTCCATAAGTAGTAAGGAAGCAAATAGAAAGTTTATTGTGACAGAGCTCCTCTAACAGTGGCACTATACCCCAGTCCAGCTGTCTGCATAGCAAGTGTACTTCATCCAGCATTGCAGCCAAGTGAGATCTGAGTATCATGCACCTCTGGAATTGGAAGTATGGGTAGTCCATTGTTAGGGCATCATGATTAGAGCGCTGTAATGTGGGCACAGCAACAAAGTCATCAGTGACAGGGGTGTTCTGGATTTTAGAACATCCCGCGCTTACACCATGTTTGGCATCCCCACAATTCTGCTGCCCTTCATGGCATGTCGTACCAGGAGGATGTTATATTTACTTTTGAGGGTATGGGAGCAAAGCCCCTGCATAGTGGGGATGGGGATTAAGTCCCCTAAAAACTTAACTTTTTCACTGGGCAGTCCTTGGATGCTGTAACTTGTTTGTGGCACAATGTCAGTTGTGCTAATACTGGGCAACATATTGCTAGGCCCGAAGTTACCTCACCTACATTGCCCATGCACTGTCACAGGTGAACTGTGGGCATGTACTGTACCTCCACAGCACTGCCTGGGTTGCAGTTGATCCAGATTCCCTACAGCTAACTAGATCTCTCACCAGGGCCAGATTATGGCATAGGCAACATAGGCACAGGCCTAGGGTCCCAGTCTGCCAGAGGCCCCCCAGCAATCCCCAACATATATTTACTATTATTGACTCTTCTTTTTGCCTAAACTGCATTTTTTTTGTTTCATAAATGACTCAGCCATTGAGTAATCTGAGCAAGACGGGATGAACTGTGGCATGATTCTCATCTCCCTGATTAGGTGTTAAGTGCAGAAGATAGTTTAAGGAACCCTGGCCAAGCTGACTTTTAAGGTGTGAACTGGCCCATTTCTTTGCTTCATCTCCTATCCCCCCTTAGAATCAAGTCTTACTCTTAAATATAATAGATTAACAGTACAATTGTTGTTTTCTGGGTGAATAAAAATGAAGGTATTTCCAGGATCCCATCAGTAAATCTTGCCATTTTTAATCCTGGCTTACTTATCAATAACAAAGGAGGGAAGGCGGCAGAGCAAATAGGTTCTGAAACCAACCCAGGAATAGGAGGCACAGGCAGAATAGAGAGGAGATGGGAGGGAGTGCAAGAGAGAAAGGGGGGCCCCCCCATGGGGGGGAGAATGCGAGATGTACCAAAAGCACTGGCAGTTGGCTGGGGTAGAGGAGGACTTGGGGAGGATAGGGGAGGAGCACATTGGAGGGCAGAACCAGTGGGGGGATGTAGTGTGTTTAATAACAGATTTGCGCCTCTGCTATTAAGGAGGGAGGGGGAGGAGGACCATACCAGTGGGGAGGTAGACAAAGAGGTGAGGGTCAGACTGGCAAAGGGAAAGGGCTAGAGAACCATGAGCAGCAGGGCAGATGAGATGCCACTAAGGAAGGAGGGAAAAGTGGATGCAACCATGGGGGGAAAAGACTCAGAATAGGGAGAAGGAGGAGATGGGCTCTACTAGGGGGTAGTGGGACATAGGTGCTCAGAGTCGGCATTGGAGGGTGTAGGGGAGAGGTCAGAGATCAGAGTGAGGAGTGGGGGGAAGGATAGTGGACACTCAGAAGTCAGGAGTCAGGCTGGTAAGGGGAGTAGGGGAGGATGGGAGGAGCAGGGCAGAGGCAATGGGAGGGGTGGAAACAGGAGAAAGTTTTAGGAGTCACAGATGGTGCAGAGGGTGACTGTGAGGGGCAGGGCAGTGTGGACCCTGGTGATAAGGAAGGGGTAAAAGGGAGGGGAGGGGGTATGGGATATGAACGGGGGTACTTGTTCTGGGGGATTCTCTACTGAAGGGGGTCAGATGGGCCTGGGCCTTGCCACACTGGCCCAACCAGACTACCCACTACACACAGAAAGTCATCAATGAGAGACCTGCCTGGGGATCAACCCCCTGCTCAACGCTTTGAAGAGGAACGATGCTTCAGTGACTCGTGTGGGCTCTGCTTCTCCTGGCTGGCACCCCAGCTCAACAACCTGCTGGCTCGATTTCATCCTGCCTGTGTCCTATATTGGGTATCATGAGTAAACATCAGGGTAGCTCCCTGCAACAACAGCTAAATCTAAAGTGATATCAACTGATTGCCTTGTTGTCTTTTCTTTCACAAACTGAGCCCTCCAGCTCCGGATTACAAATAGTGTGTGTTGTGCATGTTGCTTTCTTCCATCACAGGGCCACAACCAGCTGTGACACCGACCTACCCCGGGCAATGTTCCTGGTTAGCCCACCTTTTGCCTACCTGGGTACCCAGAGTGTGTGACTGTGTAGGGGCTCTCAAGTGCATGCACGACTGTCTGATTAATTTAGCTATTAAGCCAATCAAACTGATTACTCCCCTTCCTTGTTCAAACCCCCTTAATAAATCAGATCTAATTCTTTTTGCATTTAACCTGACTGTAGTTCCAGTTTGTACCAGAAGCACTGTACTGTTGTTGTTTGCTGTACCTAACCTTGTTTTACAGGGGCCTCCAGAGTTGAACTGGTGGAACCAGCCCTGGTGGTAAGTGCAACAGTGTGGGTACTTGCATGGTGAATAAGGGTCATTGCAAAAGTGATTACTGTATATTGTTCTGGCCACTAGAAGGTACAGAGGGGGTTACAGTGTCCAGGAGGGCTGTGCCCAGGTTAGCTTGACCACTAACAACCCTGACCTCTGTGTGGAGGCACCCGTTTCAGTACACAGGCCCCTTAACCTGCAACTAGTCAAGCAGGCAGGGGTAGTAGCCCTTGGGATAGCACCACCTAGGGGTTATATCATGGAGGCACCACTGGGATCAGCATCCTCTAGAGGCCAGAGGTGGGAATTACCCCATTATGTTTAGAACTGGTGACAAAATGGAGGAGCTTGCCATCCCTAAGCTCAAGATCTCCCCCCATAAGCTGTTAGTACACTGAATGATGGGGTGGAGTGAGGCTGAAGGGGTAGACCCCTGACAGGCCCTCCTATTAATGGATGTTCCTTTAGGGACCAATAATGCTGTAATTGTAGAGGCTGTGGAGCACGTTAAGTGTTTGGGGAAGGTTGAAGTGAAGGGGAGGGATTCGGACCTGTTTGACCAGACCATGGTGGTTCTACTCTCCTGCAGCTCTTCCATAGATCCAGAAAAAGTACCCCCTGTTATTCTGTCAGAAGGGGCTCAGAAAGGATGTAGGGTCATCCATTTGCACAGTGATCCAGCTACCCCAGGAGGGTCCCCCAGCATAGAATGATTCAAGGACAAGCTGCTTAAGTTGTTAGTTTCTGAGGGGCAATCCGCCCAAGAGTTAGTGAAGGTGCTAGACCTTTCTGAAGAACCCACACCATTGCAGTCCCCGACAGCATCTCCTGCCTCCCCTAGGGTCTCCCCCCCACAGTAATTCCATCTGTGCACCTGGACTCTTACCGTAGACTTAGACTCTTTTCGGGCACAGTTCCAGTGCCCGTAGGGGAGGATGACCTTGAAATGTGGATGGGCTATGCTACCCACCCACATCCAGGAGTGGCAGTGCTCAGAGGGGGGGCCCTGCACTGTAGGCCATTCACTTCCTACAAGCCACTAGCCCAGAGGCTACTGCAGTTGAATACCTTTCTACATTGGAAGGGGTTTTTGGAAGTATTGAGTCAGGGGACGATGTACTGTGGAAATGTAAATTCACCAAGCAATGGAATAATGAGAAGTTGTCTATGTTTGTTACCAGAATTGAGAGGGCTCTGCAGAGGGTTCACAGAAAAGGAGAAGTGCCTGCTAATGAACTTTATCGGGTCAAGTTGGACCATATTCTCAAGCCAGTCAGGTATTCTAGTGTGATGATGCTAAAACTTAAGTTGCAAGATAGGAAGGCTAACCCTCCTGACTATTGTCACCTCATGAAAGAGATTCATGAAGCAGAGAATGATGAAGAGGGATGGGAGCCCTATGTTGGAGTTGCCCGTACCTGTCAGACCCCTGAGAGAAGTGATGAAACTGAATGCAGCAGATGAGAGAACTAATTAAAAAACTGATGAAGTTGAGAGTCAGTCAACAAGCCACCGAGGTGGCCAGAAATACTAACCTCTACCAGGCACCTCCTGAGTTAAAGAGCAAGACCCTGCCTGGTGGAGTGGGGGTGCACGTCATCTCATCAGAAACCCAAACTGAGGGTAACCTACTGGAAGAAGTACGAGAATTGAGAGCCTAGCTTGTGCATACCGTGTGAAATGATCAGTAACCACTAACACATTGCCAATATTCCTTTGGTCGGGTTCTAAGCATAAAAAGACTATACAAACTACTGGCCCAAGATGGGGGCTGATGTTGAGCACCGTGTAAAAACCTGCAGTTGTTGCCTTCAGAGGGAAGCCTTGCACCAGAGGGCTGCCCCACCTTGTCAGTATCACTACCAGCACCCCCATGGAACTGGTTTGTATAGTCTTTTTATGCTTAGAACCCGACCAAAGGAATATTGGCAATGTGTTAGTGGTTACTGATCATTTCACACGGTATGCACAAGCTTTCCCAACTAAAGATCAAAAGGCCTCTACCATGGCCAAGGTGCTAGTGGAAAAATTCTTCGTCCACTATAGTGCTCCAAAGCTGATCCACTCTGACCAAGGCAGAGACTTTGAAAGCAGACTAATGAAAGAAATGCTCTCTCTCTCTCTCTCTCTGTGGGGGGGTGATGCGGAAGTCAAGAACCACCCCCTATCACCCACAGGGGGAACCTCAACCAGAACACTTTAACCGCACACTTCTAGACAAGCTGGGCACCCTCCATCCTAAAAACAAGCATAAGTGGAGCCAGCAGATTAGCACCTTGGTACACATGTACAATAGCACCGAAAGTGACGCTACCAGATTCTCCCCCTACCGTCTCATGTTCGCGAGGGAGGCTCAACTGCCAACTGATGTCTGCTTTGGGTCTCTCCAGAAAACTACCTGCAGTACTGTATGTATAGAAATTGAAAGCTCAATTGAACCATGCATATCAGCTGGCCCAGACCATGGCTGCCAAGAGAAACCTCGCCAACACAGAGAGGCATGACAAGAAAGTAAAGGCTCAAGAGCTACGGCCCGGATACCATTTGTTGTTACGCAATTTGGGACTGCATGGCAAACACAAAATTGCTGATAGGTGGCACCATCTTCCCCATGTAGTAGCTGGAAAATTGGATGATCTACCAGTGTACAAGTTGCGCCCAAAGAATAACTCTAAAGCTGTCAAGACCATGCACCGTAACCACTTGCTGCCCATCAGCCAAATCATCATTGAGGCTGAACCATCAGAAATTGCTTCTCCTGGGCTGGTGACTCATGCTGCTGCAAGAAGGAGATGGAGCCCATCTGTTTCAGCTGTTAAAGATTCGGAGCCCTCTCCCCGGCATGCCTCGAATGATAGTGACTATCAATCCACCTCCGATGAAAGTGAATATGGTAATGCCTATTATCCCTCCTATGAACTGAGTCAGTTGTTTCATGGAAATCCTATGCTGAATCATGGGGATGAAGTTGGGCCTTCTGGACTGCTTAACCCCCCAGCTTCGTTCTTGGAGCCAATGCTCCCTGAAAGTAAAGTGCAAAGTATCACGTCTGAGGCTGCAGACTACCTGTGTTTTGTGGAACTGTGTGACTTGCCTGAAGAAGGGGCTGATGGTCTGAGTCTCTCTGGTAACACCCCAGAACTTAAAGAACAATATGAGAGTGCTGACAAACCCCCCTTCAGTGCCATAAAGCCTAATTGTGCCAGAACCTTCTCAAAATGAGCCAGCTGGGCCCTCATCAGAAGATAATAATGAGCAAAGTGTTGTGGAAACAGAGCCTACAGAGCAAGGAGCGGACAGTGCTCCTGTTTTGGATATTCTCATCTGTGCAGAGGTACCCCTCATGAATGACAAAAGCTCCAAAGTTAGTGTTGAAAGTACAGAGACTGTGGCTGTTCCACCCAGAAAGACTGGCCCAGCTGCCAAGCCAGTATTGCACCTCAGTTATGATTCTCCTGGGAGGCCAGTGAATTTGCCTCTCAATGTGGTTCACACAAAGGTGTTTATATTTCTCAGTGCCTACTATACAAACTGAGCTTAATGGCCAATTTCAGGTTGATTGTTCTTCCTTCTCAGTATGGTGCCCCTGCCCCATCCAGCCCCAAGTTAGCCGATAGGGGAGGGCCTCCTCTTACATTGTTTAATGTACAAGAAGTTATAACATGAATCAGTATTGTAATGTTACTAGTGTGTTATTCTTAGTGGAATCAGTATCACATGTATGAAACATGCATAAGATTGTCATTATGGATATAGTATTGTGAAATGTAGTGAACATGTATAGTAAAGTAATAAGTTTACGTCAACTGATGCATCACATGTTATTTGCATAGCATGCTAATGTTATACCTGTCTCGTTTATATTGCATTTTCAATATTGTGATGGTATAGGACTTGACGAGGATGGCAAGTTTTCTTTAGGCAGAGAAGGGTGTAACCTCCCCCCCACAAATGGGGTTCCCAAAAAGTCTTCCTTGAGCTTTCCTAAATGCTTACTGCCAGGCTGGTGTCCTGCATTTTAGCAGTTTAAATGTTATTGCCAGAGAGTGCCTGTGCAGCCTCTGTGTATTGTCTCTTTGAGAGCTGCCTATGTCGCAGTTATAATTAATCTGAGAAGGGGCTGAGTGTTTCTATGCTCGAGTCCCACCTGGGCTGCCAGATAATCGCTCTGTTCTGCCATCACTATTTGAGCAGAGGGAGCTCTATGAGAAGATGTACTTATTTGCTGATTATCTATTAGAATGGTAACGATATTGTAGTTTGTCTAACCTGCCTTTTTTGCATCCTGGACTGTTCTGTTTATCACCACCATCTTGGTCCTGGACTGTCAGAATGGGCCAGTTAGTACCTTTGGGGACTCTAAAATGGAGCCTGTCCCCAGGGGTCTTGTGGGAGCAAATTCTTATAGGAATTGTAGTTTTGGAACTTTGGCGCCCAAATGTACCTAGAGAGGGAACCCTTATTGTGACTTGACAGACAGATCAGCCAACCAAACCTCTTGGATCCTGAGGAAAGTCCCAGGCTGCTTACAGCTAGAGTTAGTTCTGAGTTGGGAAGTGAAGGAGTAACAGCTTGAGATAGTCGAGCAGCAGTCCTGCGTAGTTTTGTATTGGAGAGCTGTGGAAGGGCTGAGTTTTGGCCTGCCTGCTGCCCCTGAGAGGGAATCTGTGATCTTATCAGACTAAATCCAAATTGTGAGAGCACGATAAGCCACTGAGCTGTGACCAGGCTGTCAACCTGAAGAAGATCGAAGATTTGCTGAATGCGATTGGCCTATCAGAACCTCCAGCCACCTCTGAACTCCCGGACTGTGCAGAGACCCTGTAATTGTGACTGGAGAGCCATTTGCCTGGTACAGTGGAATTTCTTTATATGTAAATGTGCTGTGTGCTGCTAGCGGGTCGTGATTTGGTTCCCCACTGTATGCTGAACTGTGTTTTGCTTGCTGGAGGCTGTATCCAGCTCCAACGGACTGAATCCGTATTCATCTCCATTTGGCCTGGGCCTTGCCACACTGGCCTAACCAGACTAGTCGCTACACAGAGAAAGTCATCGATGAGAGACCTGCCTGGGGATCAGCCCCCTGCTCAACGCTTTGAACAGGAATGACACCTCGGTGATTCGTGTGGGCTCTGCTTCTCTTGGCACCCCAGATCAACAACCTGCCATCTCAATTTCGTCCTGCCTGTGTCTTGTATTGGGTATCATGAGTGAACATCAGGGTAGCTCCCTGCAACAACAGCTAAATCTAAAGTGGTATCATCTGATTGCCTTGTTGTCTTTTCTGACATGAACTGAGCCCTCCAGCTCCAGATTACAAATAGTGTGTGCTGTGCATGTTGCTTTATTCCATGACAGAGCCTCAACCAGCTATGATGCCGGCCTACCCCGGGCAACGTTCCTGGCTAGCCCACCTTTTGCCTACCTGGGTACCCAGAGTGTGTGACTGTGTAGGGGCTCTCAAGTGCATGCATGACTGTCTGCTTAATCTAGCTATTAAGCCAATCAACCTGATTATGCCCCTTTCTTGTTCAAGCCCCCTTAATAAATCAGATCTAATTCTTTTTATATTTAACCTGACTGTAGTTCCAGTCTGTACCAGAAGCACTGTACTGTTGTTGTTTGCTGTGCCTAATCTTGTTTTACAGGGACCTCCAGGGTTGAACTAGTGGAACCAGCCCTGGTGGTAAGTGCAACAGTGGGGGTACTTGCATGGTGAATAAAGGTCATTGCAAAAGTGATTACTGTATATTGTTTCAGCCACTAGAAGGGACGGAGGGGTTACAGTGTCCCGGAGGGCTGTGCCCAGGTTAGCTCGACCACTAACAACCCTGACCGCCGGGTGGAGGCACCCGTTTCAGTACCCAGGCCCCTTAACCTGTGACTAGCCAAGTAGGCAGGGGTAGTTGCCATTGGGATAGCGCCACCTAGGGGTTACATATTGTCAGGGAAAAGAGGAAGTGCAAGGACCATATAGTGAGGATAAAGTGGGGAATGGGTGGGAACAGAGAGGAATGAGCAGAAGTACTGAATGAATAGTTTTGCTCTGTTTTCACTAATTAGAATGATGGACCACTACCACCATGGACTGGGAGGGTGGGGGAGAGGGAGAGGAGATGATAGACTCAAGGATCACAGGAAGTAGAGTGCTAGAGGTGTTGAGGGCCTTAAGGGAGGACAAGGCCCCAGGTCCTGATGGCACCCACCCCAGGGTGCTGAGGGAGATGGTGGAGGTGTTGGCCAAGCTGTTGGCAGATCTGTTTAGCACCTCCCTGGAAATGAGTTGTGTGCCTCAGGACTGGAGGGTAGCCCATATGGTGGCTATACATTAGAGTGGGCCTAGTAGTGAGCTAGGAAATTATCAGCCTGTAAGTCTCACTTCCATAGCAAGAAAGCTTATGGAGACGATAGTGAAGGACAAACTGGTGACGTTCCTCAAGGAAAATGGCCTCCAGGACAGGTGGCAGCATGGGTTCATCTCAGGGAGGTCTTGACAAACTAATGTAATAGAATATTATGACTGGGTAACAAGGGAGCTGGATGGGGGTCATGCGGAAGACATACTGTACTTGCACTTCAGCAAGGCCTTCGATACTGTGCCACATGGGAGACTGGGGGGAGGGAGCTGACTGAGCCAGGGTGGGAAAAAATCTGACAATCTGGATAGAGAACTGGCTACATGGGAGGATGCAATGGGTGGTTGTGGAGGGGGAGCTCTCGACACCTAGAAGGGGAACAAGCGGTGTGCCACAGGTATCAGTGCTGGGCCCAGTGCTCTTTGGGCTTTATATCTCAGATATTGCACACAGAGTTGGGAGCAGGGTTAGTCTGTTCGCAGATGATACCAAAATAGGAGCGGTGGTGAACGAAGAGGATGGATGGAAAAAATTGCACGGGGACCTAACTAAACTGGAGGCATGGTCAGGGAAGTGGCAGTTGGCAGGGCAGTGACCAGGGGGGTATAAGAGCTGTGGCTGCAGTAGGGTCTGCACTGTTCAGGGGCCCACTGCCTCAGACGCCAGCATGAAGAAAACCTTTTCTCACAGACAAACTTGCAAGTTTCTCTTAGAAGATTCCAACTGCAGATCTTATCTGTGTCAATCTTCACCATTCATCACAGATGGGGTATCTGCCAGAGGTCAGGACCCCACGGGAGCTTTTTTTTTTTTAAAGGTAGGCGGAGCTGACACACCATCAGCACCACCCTTGGGGCCGACACACTGCATGGCGCTCGCGAGTTGGCCATTAGGTTGTGTCGACTCCGACTGCCTGCCAGTTCTTCATCTCCCGCCATAGAGGTCACCTCGTGTGAAAGCTGAAGAAAGTCTGAGGTCTGCTTCGCAGTTTCTCTCCCTACAATTTTCTCATGCCGAAGTCCGTCGGTTCCACCTGCCGGTACTGTGTTGCCTTACTCAACGTCGCCCGGTAAGATCTTTCCATTATCATATTTTTCTGTGACGTCGAGTCTGTCTTTGGTGGGTTTTTTTCTCGTAGGTCATGTCTCGGTCGGAGGGCAAGAAATCTTCCAAGATGAGTCGGCCCCCCATGCGATGGTGCCCATGCAGCCAAAAGTTTTCCGTCACCGACCAGCACGACCGGTGTCTTTCATGTCTTGGCCCGCTTCACAACATGGATTCGTGTGATGCCTGTTTCTCCATGGACTGCCGGGTCATCAAGCAACGCGCGTGGGTCGAGCTCCGCCAACTTTTGAGGGTCGGGTGCGCAGTCGGGCCAAACCATGCTGTCTCAGCCTTTTCTCCAGGTTCCCTCCTGGTTCTATACGGACCGAGGAGGAGGGAGCCTCAGCTACTTGTAGCCTAGCCATTGCTGAGGCTTCTTCCACAACGCAGGAGGCCCGTCCCGCTCCTTCCAGGGGGCCGGAAGGAGGCGCCGCCATGGCAATCACACCTTGGGTGGTGAAGGCTCACCCAGTGTCGGTCCCACAGGTCACAAGGCCCGGGTCAGCGCCGTCTTCGATGCTGTCGGCTGCACCGTTGGAGGCCTCGGCACCATGGGCCCTGACAGAGCCGTCGTCAGTGCCGACTTGTCGCACGGCGCTGTGACCTCTGTCGAAGTATTCACGGTGCTGGCACTGCTAGTGGCACAGTGAGAACTACTACAGCGCCGTCCTTTTCCGTGTCTCACCTCAGCGCTGTCCTCGGCACTGAGGTTGAGCACGGCACCATGTCCTCGAGTCTCGGCTCTGTGAGGCCTTCAGAGTCCTCTGTCGGCACCATCCTCGGCACCACCCCTGCCCTCAGTGCCACTCGCCACGCTGGGGAGCCAGGCATCGCCGTGTTCGGTGCTGTGTCCGCCTTTGGCACCACCCTCAGAGCCGTCCCTACCCTCTGCACCATTTGTGTTGCCGGGGAGCGGCGCCGCCAAGGCTGTCGTTGGTGCCGTCTCCACCCTCAGTGCAGCTCGCGATGCTGTGGGACCAGATGGCACCATGACTGGTCCTGACTCTGGATCTCTTGTTTGGGCTGGGGCTGTGCCTCCCACAGATTCCGCTCGCGGGGCTGCGGGAGGTGCTGGCACTGGCTCGGACACAGCTTTGGTCTCTGGGCCTGTTGGCAAGGATGGCACTGCCCGCCCTCCCATGATTTGGCACAGGGCCTTGGACTCTACCTCCTCGGAGATGGAGTTGAGCTCTGAGTCAGATGTGCAGTCTGACCCTTTGGGGTTGGCTGTTGAGGTGGGTAGCATGGTAGTCTCCTTGACAAGTCGGAGTCAGCCCCCTTCTGAGGTGAGGTCGGTGGCTACCGAGACTAGGGTCAGGGGTGCTGACCAGCAGGCAGTGGTGCAGGCCACCATAGCTCTGCAGCTTGGTCTTGGCAGTTTCACTGACCTCTCAGTTGTGGTACCCCCTCCAGTGGTGTGCCTAGATCGCCCAACTTTGGGGCCGATCGGAGCACCTACAGGAGGGGAGGGTACTGCACCCTGGATAACCCCTTCAGGGGCTGCCCAGAAATGCCAGCTACCTAGACTGGCCCTATCAAGGAGGAGGGCTCTTTCAGACTCTGAGGGGTCGAGGGGTGTGGGGTCTGCACGTCGGCCTTTTTCTGGGGTCCACCCAGGCCCTAGGAGAAGCCGTAGTGTGGATCTCCGCTCTTCCTCCTCAGTCTCTTTGAGAGAGTGCCGTTCTTTTGAGGTAGGGGACCATCCTTCTGGACCTATACGGCCCTGGTCGCCTCACAGGGGGGATTCTTCAGGGTGCAGCCAAGGCAGTATCGATTTGGTTGTTCAGCTGTCGGCTGTGGGGTCTTCTGGGTCCCCCTTCCTCTCTGTGCCCTCTCCCTCTCCTTGTTAGGAGTGGGGTAAAACAGGGACACACAGGGGAGTAATGTTCCAGGGAGAGTGGACAGCTCAGGTGGCACTCCTTCTCCAGTACCTTGGCTCCACCCTTGTGGGGTGGAAGTTGGCAGTTGCCCTCCTTCTCCTCCCTGTTTTTGTCCAACCTATTTCTCCTAAAAAAAAAAAAAAGCCCCTTTTTTTCACCAAAAAATTTTCCTTGAGAAGGTGTTGAATCTCTGTACCCTGTCCTTCTTCCAGAATAGCCGACTCTGCTTATCTGGAGTGTTTGCCAGCTATTCGGTGCCTTGAATTCTGGCAGAAAGCATTGCTACTCCTTGCAGTTCTTATACTTTTTTTTTAAACTCTCATTCTTTATTTTATAGTAAAGAACATATACATTGCTTAAAGCAAAAAAATACATGCCAACAATACATTAAAATGACAAAGGCATAAAATACAGAGAACATAAATAATTAAATAACTTTTATATATATATATATATAAAAGTTAACATAAAGGGCACTCATATCCTGTATTTCATTAAATTTTTCATGTTGCCAAACTGATACATCAGGATGGGTAGAGGGGACAACTAATACTCCCAGGGTAGCAGGAAACTGCCCGAGTTCATGGGATAAACTCTGTTCTTATTGGTGTGATATATATTACCCATTTTCTCCACATAATCTCAAAAGCAGCCTGGGATTTATTTAATATACCTGTAAATTTCTCCATTTTATAAATGTCAATCATTATTTGATGCCACTGGTCCAAAGTAGGAGGCAAGGGGGAAATCCACTTTTTAGTAATAGCTTTTTTGGTGGCAAGAAAGGCCAGATTAATAAATTTCTTTGTTGGAATATCCAGTTGAACCAGGGAGCACTCACCAAAAAGAAAAAGGAGAGGGTCTGGGTTACTATCTGGAGAGATTATTTGTTGAAGGGCTTCATGGAAACATGCAAGAAATGGTTGCAAAATCCAGCATGACCAGAAAATATGGCCTAGAGTGGCTGAAGTGAATCCGCATTGCCTCCAACAGTTTGCTCCCCTCTGCTTGTTGTACTTCTGAGTCACTACAGGGGCTCTGAAGTACCTCATAGCTATTTTCCAGGCAAATTCCTTCCAGCGTCCAGAGCTAGTACCTTTCTGCATTGTTTGTATGTGTCTTTCCCATATGGGCAAAGAGATTCCCCTCCCCAAATCCCTCTCCCAGTTTAACCTGGTTTTATCTAGAGGGCTCTCTTTCAGGGGTTGTAAGCCCTTATATAGATTTGAAATAATATGGGGAGGGACAGCTCTCCCATCTGTTACTTTTATCAGAGTCTCCAGGAGCCCAGGAAGGGGACAGTCCCTCCATCTCACTTCCTTAAGGGAGAGAAGATAATCCCTGGTTTGGAAATATCTGAACCTGTCTGAGTATTGGATGTCAAACCTTTGAACTAAGTCTGTAAGCGATAAGATTATCCCCTGAGGCCTAAAATGGTATATCAGATGCAGACCTCTTCTTTGCCATTTGAGGTATCCCTTGTCCAATTTGTCCGGGGTAAAGGAATCTATATGGGGCAAGGAGAACAGGATGGGCCTCCACTTTGTGAATTCCGAGAGGGACAACATCTTCTGCCAGGACCTCAAAGTGGATTGTGTGAGTGGGTTTGTGATTTCCTCAGTTTTTAGGGTTGGGGGAAGGAAAGCAATGTCTGAAAGACATCCCTTAGTTCCTTCTCCTGGCTTTCAGCTGACTTCCACCTGGTTATGTAGCTCTTGTCTAGCCAGTGTAGTGAAGTTCTAACCTGGGAAGCCAAGTAGTATAGCCTGAAGTTAGGAAGGGGCATACCTCCCCGCTGCCTAGGAAGCTGCATAACTGAGAGATTGATCCTCGGCCTCTGCTTCCCCCAAATGTAGACTGACACTTTCCTCTGCAGTGACCTGAAAAACGCATATGTTACCTGTATTGGGAGAGTTTGGGTCAAATAGAGGAAGCTGGGGAGGACCACCATCCTAATAGATTCTACTTTTTGGTATAAGGATAGAGGGAGAGTACTCCATTTTTCCAACTCAGCATTCGTTTTAAGCAAAAAAGGAGAGTAATTTAAGGGGAACAGGTCTTCATTAGCCATACCAATCCATACCCCCAAGTATTTTACACTTTTTAGGTCCCATTTGAAGGAATACCTATTCCTGAGGTCCACTGATGGAGTAAAATTTAGGTCCAGAACCTCTGTCTTAGACAAGTTAACCTTATATCCTGCCAGTTCCCCAGATTTGGTCAGCTTATCCCAGAGTGGAGGGAGGGAGGTCTCAGGCTCAGTCATGTATATCACTAAATCATCTGCATAGAGTGCAAGTTTATGGATGCCAGAGGACAGTCTCACCCCGGACACCATCACCTCCTGTCTCAAAGCTTGGGCTAAAGGTTCTAAATACAGAGCAAACAGCAGTGGGGACAGGGAGCAGCCCCGCCTAGTACCATGGGATAATGGAATAGGAAGTTGAAAATGACCCATTGATTCAGATAAAAGCCCTGGGATCTGTATACATTGGCTTTATTAAATTAATAACAGAATCTGGGATACCAAATTTCCCCAGCACCGCCCACAGAAATGGCCATTCAACGTGGTTGAACGTCTTCTCTGCGTCCAGAGAAAGCAAAAGAAACTGGGACCCCTCCCTCCTGGCATGCTGTAACAGTAATAGTGTTCTTTTTATGTTATCTTGTGTTTGACGCCCTGGGACAAAACCAGTCTGGTCCAGATCTATTACCTCCGGCCAAAAGACCTCAAATCTTTTAGCAATGATAGAGGCAAAAATGTTGTAGTCAATGTTAAGGACTGAGATGGGTCTGTAAGAGGAGCAGGATGTCATATCCTTATCCGGTTT
The DNA here is from genome assembly GCA_016271365.2 of Neoceratodus forsteri. Lineage (NCBI taxonomy): Eukaryota > Metazoa > Chordata > Ceratodontiformes > Ceratodontidae > Neoceratodus > Neoceratodus forsteri. Next base: position 62,016,330 of record JADMNL010000034.1, on the reverse strand, counting down.
TGGTATGCTAGAAATGTAAGCATATCGCTAGGAGTCAGGGGTTAATTCACCTAATTGAACACTTCTACAGGCCTCTAACAAAACTGGAGATAGCTGTTTCCTGAATGCCTTATTTGTCTGGGCCAGGGCTTTTAAAGGTTTTAAGAGCCGAAATAGCTTGAGCAAGTTCTACTGAGGAGATAGGTTTCTCCAAGACTTGTTTTTGTTCTTCAGATAGTCTTGGGAGTCTAAGGCCCTCCAAGAAGGCCTCCGTCTCCCGAGCACCCTTATCTCCCTCAGATCTGTATAAGGCACTGTAGAAGGTCTGAAAGGTATGTTCTATCTCTCTGGGGAGAGAAACCATTTTTCTGGAAGTTGGGTCTCTAATCTGAGTAATATTGGACCGGGTCTTGTGCTGCCTAAGTCTGTGGGCTAGTAACCGGGTGGCCCTGGGACCTCCTTCATAATACTTTTGCCAGATAAACTGTAAGGCTTGCTCTGTGCGGATATCTAGGATCTCTTGGATCTGATCTCTAGTGGCCTGCAGGAGTGGAAAAGCTCCCTCATCCCTCGCTGTATGCTGAGCCTGTAAGTTCTTAAGCTGCCTCTGTAGTTTATCAAGGCGCAACTGTTGTTTCTTTTTATAATAGGCCGCATATTTTATTATCTCACCCCGGAGAACTACTTTCAGGGTGTCCCAAAGTATTCCCTTCCTTATCCCGTTTCTCATTGTCTGCTAGAATTTGCTTAATTTTATGCTGAACCATTTCCTTAAAATCTTTTAATTTCAGTAGGAAATTGTTAAACTTCCACAGAGTATTAACTTTTTCCCTCTCCCATGATATGGTAAGCGTCAGGAGAGAGTGATCAGACAACATCGTGGGTGTCTGCGTACAGTTTTGAATCTTGTATAAATGTTCTCTTGAGATATGAATATAGTCTATCCAGGTATATATTTTGTGGGGAGCTGAAAAATGCGTGTATTCTCTTTTGTTTGGGTGAAGATATCTTCAGGCATCCACCCATTGTGCACCAGAAAGGCAGGTCTGCATCACCCGTAGTGCTGGGGATTTTTTGGGGGATTCATACTGGAGGTATCCAGGTGAGAGGTAGTTAAATTGTGGTCACCTCCCATTATTAGGACCCCTTGTGCTTTTCCATAATCCTCTGAAATAACATCTTCCTTACTTCGGGCCCCTCCCCGGGAGGGATATAGATCGAGGCCAACGTGATATCCTGGCCCTCCAGATGACCCACGGCTAGTGCCAACCTGCCCTCCAGATCTGCATAAGAGTCAGACAACTGAAACGGTGTGGTTTTAGGGACCAGAACCACCACCACTCTTCTCTTCCCCTTCCTGAAAACCGACCCCACTATTGTGGAGAACCCAAATTTAGAAAGTTTTTGATGTTCCTGCTTGTTTAAATGTGTTTCCTGGAGAAGAAGAAACAAATGTTTCAATTTTTTCAAAGAGCTGATCACTCTATAACATTTCAATGGGTTATTCAGCCCATTAACATTATGGGAGCAGACCCTAATTATAGGCTGCTTAGCCATTCGGGATATTTTTAGTACTCACAGCTGATCCAGTGGGGGTAAACAAAAATGTTGAGAGGGGAGCCCATCCCAGGTGCCCAGATGACAAAATATTAGAGGATTCCTTCTCCCTCCACACCAGGAAACTTTGAACTTCCTTGTACATTTGTCCCAACCATTTAGACGTCATATTCTCTAATTGGTAACTATAAACAAAATTGTGCACATATACCAACATAACAAAGTATCTAAATATAACAAATTTCAACTTGAACTTATTTACAGCAGTACTTCCAAGGAAAGTGGGTATAAGAACTGACCCTCTGAGCCAAGACCTCACGGACCTTAAGAAAGTCCCAAAACCTAAGGGAGGAATTGTGACCATATATTTGGCCAGACCTCCCCGACCCCTATCGAGGTCAATGTAAAGTAACATCATCCACACAAGGGAGGCAGTCCAGCTAAACCACATGGCTGCCTTCCCTTGAAAATGACCCGAATGGGCAACAGTAGAAATAGCTGCGGGAGGGTACAGTTAAGCACCTCAGACATCACCCCAGCACATCCCACTTCTGTTCTCTCACATACTTATGCCTGGGGGATTCGATAACTTTGAACCTGCAAACAAAAACAACTTAGGTCCTTTTATGTCCCACAGCCCATGGCACATCTCGTTAGAACTCAGTAAGTAACAAAGAAATAAAGGCTGCGTGTAATATTTCAGTCTAGCCAATAAGTGCGACCTTACTGAGTCATTATATCAAAGTCCTGTCATACATTACAGGTATCCTGTAGCAAGAGATATGAGCAGACGGCCTGTTAAACCCTCAGGGCACCAGTTCAAGTATTCGAGTTCTGGTCTTCGTGTTCTGCCTCTTTAGGGTTTGTTTGGAGTCTTCCAATGAACTCCCTGATTTCCTGAAGTGAGCAGAATCCTCCTCCTTTCCCTGTGCCTGCACATTTGTTCGAGGAGCTCTGCCATTGCGATCTAGGGGGACGCTTTTCTTGTGGCACTGGACCAGTCGACTGGAAACACCATCCCATCTTCTTTAGTTCTGGCTGAATTTAGTCTGGATTTGCATATACCTCAATGCCAGAATCCCAGCAGACCCGTAATTTGGCAGGATATGGGGTTTGGAAGTGAATCCCCTTCTCCCTCAAAAGTCTCAGGATTGGAGTGTAAGCTACTCTTTTTTTCAGAATTTCAGGAGGGTAATAATTGTCAAACAGCAGCCTAGCAGAGTTGTAAGTCACATTTCTCTTAGTCCACACGGTTTGAAGAAGCAGTTCTTTATCTCTATAACTGGACAGTTTTAAAACTATGGAGCGTGGTCTGGCTGTTGGATCTGTTGGTTTCCTCGCCAAGGCTCTGTGTGCTCTCTCAATTTTAAATTGGAATGATGGTGGGAGCTCCAAAACATCCTTGAGCAGGTCAGTTAGAAAGTCTTCCATCTTACCAGTTTCAGACCCCTCTGATAAGCCGTAGATACAGAGGTTATCCTGTCTGGAGCGAGCCTCTAGATCTACCAATTTATCTTGCAGAATTTCATGTTGATCTATTAGGTAGTTGACAGCCTGATGTAAGCGGGTGGTTTCCTCGGCGATCTCCCCTGAAGTCTCTTCAGAGTGCTCTAGCCTTTCTTCCACCTCAGCCAGTCTGGTTTGCAGAGCTGAAAACTCTTTTTTTATTTTCTGCACGAAACACCCGTATTTCTGCGAACAGCATTTCATATCTGGACCTGGAGAGCCTCTCGCTTTCTCTGTCTGTGTCTGGGTCCAGATCTCCGGCTATGCTGCTTGCTGGTGATACGCTACGGCTGGAGGTAGGCCGTCTCATACATCCACCACCATCCGCCCTTTCTTTATGTCTCCCTGGGCGCAGTTTCACTTCATCTTTACTCCCGGACATTGTTTCTTAAGTTTTTAATGTTTTTAGGAATGGTAAAGCTGAGTCTGAGAGTTTTCTCTAGCGGGATGTGTCGGAGACCCTCTTCTATGCGGCCATTCGAGGTGGTGATGTCACTGGAAGTCCTGCAGTTCCTATATAATCTGGAGACGGACCAGGGTCTGGGATGTGTTATCCTTCTCCCCTCTCTTCCTAAATTCTTTACCCACCCTACCTCCCTCTTCATTTTCCAGAGATTGGGGCCTCTCCCAATCCCCTTTAGTTTCCAACTTCTCTCTTTCTGTCCTCTCAGTCATTATTTCTCCTTTTAGTTCATACATCTTCTCCTTTTTCTATCCCTTGGACTTCCTTGTCCTACCCTCCACTCCTCTTACCTCTCCGGCGACTCAGAACTGGCAGGCATGGGGAGTCGACACAACCTGATGGCCAACCCGTGAGCGCCATGCTGTGCATCAGCCCCGAGGGTGGCACCGATGGTGTGTCAGCTTTGCCTACCTTAAAAAAAAAAGCACCCACGGGGTCCTGACCTCCGGAAGATACCCCATCTGTGATGAATGGTGAAGATACACAGAAAGATCATAATTACGGTAGGTATGTAATTTTCATTTTCACATGGTTGGGGGGAGTACAGAACAAAGAAGCAATAGGGTTCATTACTCAAAACATCTAATCTTAGTGCTAGTGTCCCCAGGAGGAGCAGGAACAAATGACATTGTTCAGTTCTTTGACTATGGTGCCAGCAAGGGGGATGCTGGGGCAGCATGGGCAAACTATGTATGTTCAGCAGGACTGATACAAAAAACTCAAGCTATAAAAATGTCTTGTACGCTAATGGATATTTTCCATTTATTGGTGGAGAAGTGGGGCCCACAAAATATTTGCAGGAGAGCCCTTACAGTTGTTGGCACAGCCCTGGCAGTTGGGATTCAATGTGGTTAAGTGCATGGTAATGCACTTCGGGGCAAAGAACCCAAGGAGGGAATACTTGCTTGGGGGGATGAGGCTTGGGTGCATGGAGCAGGAGAAGGACCTAGGGGTGCTGTTAACAGGGGGCATGACCAACTCTGCCCAATGCAGGAAAGCAGTGGCTAAGGAGAACAAGATGCTGGGCTGTATCTCAAGGGGCTTCTAGTCCAGGCATAGGGAGGTGATCCTGGCCCTCTACAGATCTTTGGTCAGGCTGCACTTGGAGTACTGTGTGCATTATTGGCAGCCATATCTGAAGAGGGACGTTAATTTACTGGAGGGGTGCAATAGAGGGCAACAAAAATGTTGCAGGGGATGGAAGGAAAGGCCTACAAAGGCAGGTTGCAGGAGCTGAATATGTACACACTGGAGGAGAGGCAGGATGGGGGGATATGATTGAAATGTTCAAATAGTTGAGAGGGATAAACAAACCCAGTACTGAAGGGGTGTTTAAGCTGAAGACTGGTAGGGCCATGAGGGACACAGGTTAAGATTGGAGGGTGGAAGATTCAGGAGGGAGATAAGGAGGCACCACTTCACCTAGAGGATGGTGTCTAAATGGAATGCTCTACCAGAGGGAGTGGTGGTATGTAAGACAGTAGGAAGTTTTAAAAGGGAGTGGGACAAAGCAAGAGGGAAGGTCTGGGTGCTGAGGGCTGAGACAGTTGGGGAGAGACTAATAGGATGGGGGGTTGGGGCAGCTGCAATCTTCGATGCTAGCTGCACACCCGGGCAGACTTTGATAGACTAAAAGGTCTGTTTCTGCTGACAGTTTCGTATGTCCGTATGATTCTGGGAATGATTTCTTCCAACAATCACTCGCTTTGAAACATAATCTCTAAAGTTCATGACTCCTCTAGTAAACTGCCAACTTAATTCCTACAGCACTTGAGGACCTAGTTTCTTATAGAGATGGGGCTTTATCCCACCACACAAAAACCCCACAACCTGGTTCATAATACCTAAAAGGACAAAGTCCAAAGAAGCAGCTGCTGTGACTTGACGAATAAGGTGGTGCATGCACAAATAGGTGGCCAGCCCAAATGCTTAACACATTCCGGAACAGAGTAGTACTCAGCAGTAACATTTGAAAACATTCAAACAACTAGATGACATTTTAAGACATTTATTTTGTATTCAAGTTCACAGCACAATATGTGGTTCTGTGGTCCAAGGGGTTACCGTAGTGTGCTACACTGCTCTGGACCTTATCTGACAGGACAAAATGATAACACCCAGACTACAAGCACATACATGTGTGTTTGGGGGGAGTGCCTTTGGAGAAGTGCACATCATGATAATTCACATCCCAATTTTTTTTTATCAGGCCAGTTAGTAATTATGCTCTCTGAATGATCAAAATTCAGACTATTGTTATTTGTTCATACTGATATTATTAGTTTCATTCATTTTGAACCATTTTAAGTTAGGTTATGTTTTATGCCACTTTTGAGGGACAGTAAGTACATAGGGAGGGGCATAACCAGCAGAAAGATGGAATTAGTGTTATCCCTGTATAAATCAATGGTGAGGTCCCACCTCGAGTACTGTGTCCAGTTTGAGAGGGCCCATCTCTGGAAGGACATGGATAGAGTGGAGGCAGTACAGAACAGGGCAGCCAAAATGGTGCAGGGCCTGCATCAGAAGCCCTAGGATTAAACACTCAAGGAATTAAACATGTACTCTCTAGAGGAAAGGAGGGATGGGGGACATGATAGAAATGTTTAAATACCTTCCAGGTATTAAAAAGATACATGAAGATAGCATTTTACATAGAAAAAGATGCTCAAGGACAAGGGCTCACACTATGAAACTGGAGGGGGGAGACTCAAAGGAAATGTGAGGAAACACTTATTCACAGAAAGGGTGGTGGACGCCTGGGACAGCATCCCAATGGAGGTGGTGGGTGCTAAAATGGTAACAGGATTTAAGCATGTATGGGGTAGACACAAGGGGGACCTTAGAAATAAGGCAGGGGGAGGTGAAGACCACAGAGTGAGTAGGGTCTGCAGTGGCACAGTAGGTAGGGAAAATAGGGCATATAAGGTGGACAAAGAGGTCCTTCTCTGTGACTTCTATGTTACTATGTGTCTATGTTTCTAATTTTCTTCAAGTTTCAATAACTGATATGCAATGGCCAAGGGGTGCGGTCACAGCAGAGAGGCACAGTCAAGGTGAAAGGTCATGGTTGCAGTGAGGGGGCCCCCAAATTTCTCTTGGGCCTAGGGCCCCAGGTTGCCTTAATCTGGCCCTGCCTGAAAGTATTAATCTTTTTGGGGTTCAATTCTGTTATCTCACAAGAACTGATTTCAGAAAGGGAAAGCATAGGTCTCCACCTCCTGTCACTGTAGATAAACAAAATGCTATAGTCCCCAGTTCTGTCAGTCTCTTACCATTCATTAGGACAGTTGTGGAAACCAAGCACTTACCCTGCCCCCACACTGTAGCTGTCTCTCTGTATTATCCAAGGGTTTAAAGCCCAAGTGGTGTCAGTCCCTTACCTCTTACCAGCACTAAATCCATCACAGTATGGGTAAGTTTGCACTGAGCCTGCCCCACATGGCACTGTACCTGGGGATAAACTGAGGGCTTTATCTACTTATTTATGTTTGGTTTTTTTTATGTTGATTGCGTGCATGTGCAAGAAACATGTTGTGGCACCTTTCTCCAGAAGCAGGTTGTGGAGGCGTGGCACTGTTGTGGCCAATGCTCCCACAGCCTTTAAAAGCTTGGCCCACTTCCCCCAATGCCGTGGCACACTGCTACTGACAGTAGTTCAGCCAGCGTGCCACCAACTTGTAACCATTTAGCCGCTGCAATCAGGGGCTGCCTCATCATTGCAGCCTCAGCCATTCACTGCAATGAGGGAGCGACCCGTCATTGCAGGGCGGACCCTTGAAACAGATATTGTTTGTGAACATGGCAGCGGCTTGCCGCGTGTTCTAAACAATACTACGGTGCCCAGTCCCCTCGGCAGCATGTGCCCCACCCACTGTGGTTTGTTTGCCGACAGGGGCCTCAATCCCCCAGCCGGGTTTAGCAGCCCTAAGAGTTTATGTTGCTGATGGGGGAGCCACTCCCATCAGCATTGTGTAACCCCTTTGTTGTGTGCTGACGGGTGCTCAATCCCATCGGCATACTGTAACCCCTTTGTTGTGTGCCGATGGGGGTGCCCAATCCCCGTCGACTACAGCTGCCCCAAAAGACTCTGTTGGCATGCTGGGAGCCACTCCAGCGTGCCACATGCCCTGTAAAATCAAAAAGGGTCTTCGATGTCTTTTTTTTTTTAACCTGTAAAAGGAAACAGTCCCTCGGCGGTCTCCCTGCCTCCCCAACCCGCGCCCACCCACTGCGCACCCTGCCTCCCACACCTCCCACCCCATACTTACCTCCAGAGTCTGGCGTGATGATCTTGGTGGACCGGGAACATGTCTGCACTCTTCAAAGCTGACCACGAACTGAGGAAATGCCAGTAAGCTGTATAATGGAATAAATAGTTTTTTTCAACTTTGATGCATATCTCAGGCATTTTTTGGAATTTTGGCACCAGATTTTCAACACAGGGTTTTTGGGATCCCTCCTCATGAATTCTGTAACTGTCATGGAGTTATTCGGCCTCAAAAGGTGATTTTTGCGGTCACTGCATGGAATCCCCTTTTGGGAAAGAGTAATGAAATGACAGTGCCAGTGTTCATGAGGTGAGCTCTCAAAAAGCCTATTCTGCAGATTTGGTGGGAACAATCCCCCAAATTACTGTTTTACAAGCGTGCATTGCGCAGTTGCTATGCACGCTCATAACTTTGCGAATTTGCAATATTTTCACACCAGATTTTCACCATTGGCATTTTTTCAGACCTCCTTGTGAACAGTACAGCTGTCATTTTCCACATCCTGGCGAAAATGTGTTTTCGCACTTCCAGTGCAGATTAGCACGGTCTGTGTAGGAAATCAGTGTTCAGGACAGATTAAGAAAATGACAGTGGCACTGTTCATGAGCAGCGGTCCTAAAATGCCTATGTTGCAGATTTGGTGACGATGCTCCATAAAATGGCTGTGTTACAAGCGTGCATTGTGCAGTTTGCATGCACGCAAGTAACATCATGAATTAATAATATTTTCACTCCAGATTTTCAACATTGCCATTCTTCTGCACCTCCTTATGACCAGTACAGCTGTAATTTTTCACATCCTGGCCAAAATGTGTTTTCACAGTTCCAGAGCAGAATAGCGTGGTCGCTGTGGGAAATCCGTGTTTGGGACACATTATGAAAATGACAGTGACACTATTCATTAGCAGAGGTCCTAAAACGCCTACGTTGAAAATTTGGTGATGAAAGTCCATAAATTGAGTGTGTTACTATTGTGCATTGCACAGTTTCAACACACGCTCGTACCTTCACAACTTTGCAATGTTTTCACTCCAGATTTTCAGCATTGCCATTTTGCCACACCTCCTTATGAGCAGTGCAGCTGTCATTTTTCACATCCTGGCCGAAATGTGTTTTTGCTCTTCCGGCGCACAATAGCACGGTCGCTGTGGGAAATCAGTGTTTGGGACATATTAAGAAAATCACACTGACAACTGTTTATGAGAAGAGGTCCTAAAATGCCTATGTTGAAAATTTTGTGATGAAACTCCATAAAATGACTGTGTTATGAGCGTGTGTTGTGTAAGTTCCATGCACCCTTGTAAGTTTGCAAATTAGTAATATTTTCACACCAGATTTTCAACACTGGCATTTGTTCTTACCTCCTTATGAACAGTACAGCTGTCATTTTTCACATCCTGGCCAAAATGTGTTTCCGTGCCTCTGGCTCAGAATACCGCAGTCACTGTCGGAAAACAGTGTTTGAGATAGATTAGGATTGAGTGACTTGGGGGGGAGTGACCAAGCTCAACTGAGCTCTGTCGGGACTGCTGCTGATTTCTTTGTGGTCAAGAAAAGGTGGCAATGCAGGCAGGAGCCCAGTATAAAAGGGCAGCCTGCAGTGCTGGGAGACACAGAACGAGTGAGGGAGGGGGAGTAAGTGAGCTCAACGGAGCTCTGTTAGGAGTGTTGCAGATTTCTTTGTGGGCAGGAAAAGGCAGCAATGCATGCAGGGGCTGAGTACAAAAGGGCAGCCTGCAACGGTGGGAGAAACTGAACGAGCGTGTGAGAGAGCTCAGCGGAGCTATATCGTGACTGCTGCGGATTTCTTTGTGGGCAGAAAAGGGTGGCAATGCAGGCAGGAGCACAGTATAGAAGGGCAGCCTGCAGCACTTGCAGAAACAGAATGAGCGAGTGAGACAGAGGGAGTGAGTGAGTGAGGCCAGTGGAGCTCTTTTGGGGCTTCTGCAAATTTCTTTGTGGGCAGAAAAGGATGCCGACAGAGGTAGAAACCCAGTACAAAAGGTTAGCCTGCAGCACTGGAAGAATCGGAATGAGCGAGTGAGAGAGGGGGAGTGAGTGAGCTCAATGGAGCTGTGTTGGGACTGCAGCAGATGTCTTTGAGGGCAGAAAAAGCCACCAATGCAGGCAGGAACCCAGTACAAAAGGGTAGCCTGCAGCAGAGGGAGACACAGAATGAGTGAGTGAGGGAGGGGGGGTGAGTGAGCTCAATGGAGCTCTATTGGGACTGCTGTGGATTTCTTTGAGGGCAGAAAAAGGCAGCAATGCACCCAAGGGCCCAGTACAAAAGGGCAGCTTGCAGCGGTGGGAGAAACAGAACGAACGAGTGAGAGAGGTGGAGTGAGTGAGCAAGCTCAGTAGAGCTTTGTCATGACTGCTGCAGATTTCTTTGTTGGCAGAAAAGGGCGGCAATGCCGGCAGGAGCCCATTACAAAAGTGCAGCCTCCAGCGCTGGCAGAAATGGAATGAGCGAGTGAGACAGGGGGAGTGAGTGAGGCCAACGGAGCTCTGTCAGGACTGCTGCAGATTTCTTTGTGACCAGGCCACATTTCTTTGTGTAGGCCAATTAGCTCTAGTCCTAATTTAGGAGAAATAAAAAGTTGGTTTAAATCTGAAGCTGATAAAAGGTTAAATGTTGAGTAATTGTGTATATCATGCTCCAAAATATGCTGTATAGTTGCATTTTATGAATGGGAATATGTGTGATGTATATGTCGTTTATTTGTATGGATGTAAAGTTATTGTAATTTATATTTTGTCATGTCATTTTAAGTATTGTTGTATATATTTTTTATTATGATGTTAATATGAATGTAAGTATTAAGGACCTCACTGGAAATGAGCTTGGCTCAGTGGAGTTTCCTATTCTTTTGCTTGTCAATTGAATAAAAATTTTTACTACTTTGTGGGCAGAAAAGAATGCCACCAGAGGCAGAAGCCCAGTACAAAAGGCAGCCTACAGTACCAGGAGAAACAGAATGAGCGAGTGAGACAAGGGGAGTGAGCGACCTCAATGGAGCTCTGTCGGGACAGCTGCAGATTTCTTTGTGGGCAGAAAAAGGCAGCAGTGCATGCAGGGGCCCAGTACAAAAGGGCAGCCTGCAGTGGCGGGAGAAACAGAATGAACGAGTGAGAGAGGGGGAGTGAGTGAACAAGCTCAACGGAGCTGTATCATGACTGCTACAGATTTCTTGTGGCCTGAGGAAGGCGGCAATGCAGGCAGCCCAGTACAAAAGGGCAGCGCTGACAAACAGAATGAGCGAGTGAGAGAGGGGGAGTGAACGAGCTTAACGGAGCTCTGTCAGGACTGCTGCAGATTTCTTTGTTGGCAGAAAAAGGCGCCAACAGAGGCAGGAGACCACTACAAAACAGCAGCCTGCAGCGCCAGGAGAAACAGAATGAGCGAGTGAGACAGGTGGAGTGAGCGACCTCAACAGAGCTTTGTTGGGACAGCTGCAGATTTCTTTGTGGGCATAAAAAGGTGGCAATGCAGGCAGGAGCCTAGTACAAAAGGCCAGCTTGCAGTGCCCGCAGAAACGGAATGAGCGAGTGGGGGGGGGGTGAGCTACCTCAACGGACAAGTGTCAGGACTGTTGCAGATTTCTTTGCGGGCAGAAAAAGCTGCCAACAGAGGCAGAAGCCCAGTACAAAAGGGCAGCCTGCAGCACCATCAGAAACAGAATGAGTGAGTGAGAGAGGGGGAGTGACCCACCTCAACGGAGCACTGTCGGGACAGCTACAGATTTTTTTGTGGGCAGAAAAAGGTGCCAACACAGGCGGAAGCCCAGTACAAAAGGGCAGCCAGCAGCCTCGGGAGAAACACAATGAGCGAGTGAGAGAGGGAGAGTGAACAAGCTCAACAGACCTCTATCGTGACTGCTGCAGATTGCATTGTGGGCAGAAAAAGCGGCAGCAGGCAGGAGCCCAGTACAAAAGACCAGCCTGCAGTGCCGGCAGAAACGGAGCGAGCAGGAGAGGAGGAGTGAGCTAGCTCAATGGACCTGTGTCAGGACTGCTGTAGATTTCTTTATGGGCAGAAAAAGCAGCCAACAGAGGCAGCAACCCAGTACAAAAGGGCAGCCTACAGCACCAGCAGAAACAGAATTAGTGAGTGAGAGAGGGTGAGTGACCCACCTCAACAGAACTCTGTCAGGATAGCTGCAGATTTCTTTTTGGGCAGAAAAATGTGCCAACGCAGGCAGGAGCCCAGTACAAAACAGCAGCCTGCAGCACTGGGAGAAACAGAACGAACGAGTGACACAGGGGCAGTGAGCGAGCTCAACGAACCAACACAGCCAACATTTGGCATTGACAAATGCTTGTTTTATTTTAGTCTTTGGTAACCAGGTAAGGCCCACTATGTACAAGTGCCTGTTTTCAGGGGCGACCTGGGAGCACTGGACAGTGAAGTGACTTGCTCAGAGTCACACAGTATGCAAGTGGAGGTTGTTAGAATCAAACTCAGGTCTGGTCTGCTGGATGTACCAAGCTTGTTTACACCTCGTACCTCTATCCTCTAGGCTATACTGCCATCCCAATTGCCAGTACTAAATTCATCACAGTGGGTGAGTGGGGGTGGAGAGGCTGCACAGTACCTGTTCCTGTGGATAAACAAAGAGCTTTAGTTTATCATCTAGTGCTATCTCAACTGTACAATGTATGAGCATCGAGAAGAAAAGTCATCAATGAACCCAATTCTGTGGATAAACAGAGGTGTTGTAAGTTCCCACCTTTCACTAACACTGGATAACAAATCTGCAAAGGTTGAATAGAAAAATATTTTAAAAAACAAAACAAAAGAAAAGGGTCTCAGATCCCAATAAATGCCCATCGGAACAAGGGTAAAAACTTAAGTTTGTCAGTAAGGGGCGAGAGAGTTGTAGAATAAAGCTGCAGCAGGACTGTCTGTAATCTGACACCATAGTGCCTGACTGTTTCAGAGCTTCAACAAATTCCAGTACAACAGATAATGAGTTAACCCTAGGTTGCTGAAAGAAATAGAATAAACCTATTAGACTAGGTTGGATAGATACTTACTCTGTAGCCCTGCAAAGATTGAATTGAGGTGCTAGAAACAGCAGTTTCAGAAGTTTTTTTTTTTTTACTAATATCCTGAGAAGTTCGGAGATACAATACAGTAGCATCCCCCTTCCTTCAGATGCCAGTGCAGCAAATAGCAACAAGCATTTGTCAATGCCGAATGTTACTTTCTTGTATGTGCTGTTTAGGTATTTGAAAGTGATAGTTTCATGCCTTCCTCCCAAAACATGCACTGTGTCTTTCCATTCAGTATTCACAGAAGAGTGTGAGGGGCAAGGGCCACAGCAGTACAGCAGTTGCCAAGGGGGTGAAGAGGTGGACAATAGTCCATTCAAAGGCAAAAGAGTCCTGAAGGAGGTCACTAAACTAAAGGTGGACAAAGCGAAGGAACCAGAAGGCAGACGCCCAAGGATATTAAGAGAACTGCGAAGGAAGATAGCAGTACCTCTGGCAGCCATGTTCACAGAGTCATTCAACACGAGTGAATTGGGGGAGGGCACATGTGATCCCTCTACACAAGTCCGGCAGCGGGGAGGAGGCGGGGAACAATAGGCCATTCAGCCTCACCTGAGTAGTGGGGAAGATCATAGAGACATTGCTTAAAGAAAGGATAGTGGGGCATCTAGAAGCCATCAGAGCCCAGGACCATAGACAACATGGATTCACAGTGGGTACATCACGTCAGACAAATCTGGTTGATTTCTTTGACTGGGTGACAAAGGAAGTGAATCAGGGTGGGGCAGTGGACAACGCTTACCTTGATTTCAGCAAAGCCTTTGACACCATCCCACATAGGAGGCTGATAAACTAGCTGGGTAGGCTGGGCATGGGGGAAAGGATGGTAAACTGGGTTAGAAACTGGGTAAGAGGCAGGAGGCAGAGAGTGGTGGTAAATGGGGTGCAGTCTAGGGAGAGGGGGTAACCAGTGGGGTGTTGCAGGGATCGGTCCTGGGGTCAGTCCTGTTCAGTGTCTTCATTAGTAACATTGCAGAATGGCTGAAGGGGGAATTTTTTCACCAAATTTTCAACATAGTCATTTTAAGACCTCTGCTCATGAACAGTGTCACTGTCATTTTCTTAATCTGTCCCAAACATTGATTGCGCACACCGACTGTGCCATTGTGGGCTACATGCATGGAAACACATTTTGGGCGATGTGAAAAATGACAGCTGTACTGCTCATAAGGAGGTGTGGTAAAATGGTAATGTTAAAAAATCTGGACTGCAAATAAAAATTCGTGAAATTATGAGAGTGTGTAAGAACTGTGCAACGCACACTCATAAAAGTCATTTTTAGAAATGTTTTCCCCAGATTTTTAACATAGCCATTTTAACACCTCTGCTCATGAACAGTGTCACTGTGATTTTCTTAATCGGTCCCGAACATTGATTTTGCACACCGACTGTGCCATTGTGCGTTTCATGCACAGAAACACATTTTTGGGCAAGATGTGAGAAATGACAGCTGTACTGCTCATAAGGAGGTATGGTAAAATGCTAGTGTTGAAAATCTGGAGTGAACATATTGAAAATTTGTGAACTTATGAGCGTGCGTAGGAACAGCGCAAAGCATGCTCGTAAAAAAGTCATTTTGGGGAATTTTTTCACCAAATTTTCAACATAGGGTTTTGGGGGGCCCTACCTCATGAACTGTGACACTGTTGTTTCATAAATCAGTCCCGAAAGGTGGTTCCGTGCAGTGACCGCGAAATCACCTTTCGGGGCCGATTAATGCCATGACAGTGACAGAATTCATAAGGTGGGGTCCCAAAACCCCCATGTTGAAAATTTGGTGAAAAAATTCCTCAAAATGCCTGAGTATGCAGTAAAATTGAAAAAAACCCTATTTATTCCATTACACAACTTACCAGCATTTCCTCAGTTCGCGGTCGGCTTTGAAGAGTGCAGAAGTGTTCCTGGTCCACCCAAGATCATCGCGCCCGACTCAGAGGTAAGAATGTGGAGGTAGATGCACAGAGGGTGGGGCGCGGGTGGGGGAGGGAGTCAGGACAGTCTGCAGGGGAAGGTTTTTCTTTTAGTTTTTTACTTGGACGCTGGACTTGTGTCATGCTGGGGTGGGCTCCCAGTGTGGCAGCTGGAAGGCTGTTTGGGGGTGGGGGTAGTGGAGCTGATGGGGGATTGGGCACCCCCGTCAGCCATAGAACCTGTTATCACGCCGGGGTGGGCTCCCAGTGTGGCACCCGATAGTCTCGGGGGTGGAAACAGTAGAGCCGACGGGGGATTGGACACCCCCATCAGCCATACAGACTGCTGCCACACTGGGGTGAGCTCTCAGTGTGGCACCCAATAGTCTCGAGGAGGGAAACAGTAGAGCCGCTGGGGCATTGGGCACCCCCGTCGGCCATACAGACTACTGCCATGCTGGGGTGGGCTCCCAGTGTGGCACCTGGAAATCTGTCGTGGGGGACTGCAGCACAGCTAACAGGGGATTGGGCACCCCCATCGGCTATACAGTGTGTGCGTGGGGGGAAGCATGAGCACGCAGTATGCATGTGTGTGTGTATGCAGGGGGGAGCACGCATGAGCACGCAATCTTATTACTGCTCACTGAAGCATAGCTCTGCCTTTCAACTGTATGGCCACTGCATTTTCAACTGCTGTCATAGACAGCTGCAGCGTTGATTGGAGAACTGCAGTCGTGCCTGCAAACACACTGACTGAATTGGAAGAGGGCTGCAACACCTCCGAAAACTCAGATGATGGCACTATGTTTCTTGCACATGCGTGCAAGCAACATAAAAATCAGAGGGGGAGTGCACTATTTTGCAGCTGTAGAGGAATACTTCCAAATGTCCAAAAATGGCGTGCCACAACCAACTGTTTTTAGAGCTACAATCTGATCCCAATTGGGCCCCAGGTTGCCTTAATCTGTCCCTGATCCAACTCTCTCTCTTTCACACTGCCCAGCCAATTTGTATTTTATATATTTCTGCCATGGGAGAGACTACCGAGATATTGCCCACCTACCTCCGCTAAATCTGAGTGGTGTAGACAGTCTGAGATGCAAAGTCTTATCTACTCTTTATCTCTATGCTCTCTCTCTCTTGTTTGTTCAGTTTTACTGTATTCTGGAAGCTGAAATCCTTATCCCTCACCATAGTCAGCAAGGTAGTCACATTACATCTTTGTATTCAGTCTACAGCCCTTCTGTGTTTATCTGTGAATCAGCCACCCCCCCACATCCAGTATATAGTAACAACCCCATCTGATATCCAAGGAGTGAGTGAGCTGACATCTGTTAGCAGTAGCACATCAAAATCAGTGAGGTGTTTACAAGAAAACATATTTAGTTATCAAAAGACCAAAGGATTAAAAAACAGTCTGTAAAGAACTTTTAGTGAGAGAGAACTCTTTTGGTTCAGTCAACCACACAGCCATGTTATAAGCAGGCATCTCCTACATCAAACTGCGTGCGGGGGTGGGGTATCCACTGTTAGTTTTTCGTGTCAGTAGTTTCACACTGAAGGCCCCATGGTGGGGGGGGGGGTGCTGTGGAGCCCAAGCAAAATGGTGACAGGATTTAGTGCTCTTCATAACAAGTATTTTACCTCCTAAATAAAATTGTTTTTTTGGAAGTTTTTTGGCATCAACAGAAGTAACCAGTATCCACAGTCTACTGGAACTGTAATGGGAAATCCAAAGACAGATAAGAGCTCGGCAGATGGAGGTAGAGCTAAAAATTCTCATGGTCTCCAGGCCACGTGCTCAACTCAGGGCCGCACCCTGCCTGATTCTCCAGTGGAGGTTGAAGAAACTATACAAACTCTTGGGCAAAAAATTACCTGTCTACTCACCTCAGTGGCAGGTCTATCAGAAAAATTTGATACCTTGACACTCAGGGTCACAGCAGTGGAAATGGAGGTAACTTACCTCAAAACCGAAATCTGTGATACTAGAAAGCAATCAGAGGTGGCATTAGTTGTGACTTCTAACCTGGAGAAAGAAATGAGCATTTGGAATCCTGCCTGAAAAATTTAGAGAACCAGGCTAGAGCTGCAAACTTGAAGATTGTGGGGATGCTGGAGAATAGCGAGGGAGACCATTTGGCTCTATTTCTGAAAGATTGGCTGGAACAACAACTACAAGAGCCTGTGGTGGCTAGAAATCTGAACATTCAGAAGGCTTATCGGGTAGCATTCAGGGGAAGACCTATGGAGGTGGATACACCGAGGGTAATAGTAATGGTGGTGGAAAGAGTTGGGACTCGTGACTTTCTCCTGGCTCTAGCTCAGAAGAAAACATTTTTGCATGAGGGACAGTGAGTCTCCCTTTACCCTGACCTAAGCTATGACACCCGCCAGAGAAAGAAACAAGCATTTGTTAATGCCGAATGTTGTCGCGCTGGCATTGGTAGTGCAGTGCGTGAAAACATTTTGGGCAGGATGTGAAAAATGACAGCTGCACAGTTCACAAGGAGGTTTAAATAAATGGCAGTGTTGTGTGTGTGTGGCATGAAAATATATCAAATTTGTGAAGTTACAAGGGTGCTTGGGAAATGTACAATGCATGCTTGGAACACATTCATTTTGTGGGCATTCGGCACCAAATTTTCAACACAGGCATTTTAGCACCTCTGCTCATGTACAGTGTCACTGTTATTTCCTCAAACTGTCCCAAAAAGTGATTTCACATAGTGACCGTGCTATTCTACGCCGGAAGTGCGAAAACACATTTTGGGCTGGATATGTGAAATGACAGCTGCACTGTTCATCAAGAGGTGTGGAAAAATGACAATGGTGAAAATCCAGAGTGAAAATATTACAAATGCACGACGTTACGAGCGTGCATGCAATCTGCCAATGCACGCTCGTAACACAGTAATTTTATGGAGTATCATCACCAAATTTTCAACATAGGCATTTTAGGACCTCTGTTCATGAACTGTGTCACTGTTATTTTCATAATCTGGCCTGAACACTGATTTCCTACAGTGACTGCGCTATTGTGCGCCAGAAGTGTGGAAACACATTTCGGGCAGGATGTGGAAAATGACAGCTGTACTGTTCAGAAGGAGGTGTGCAAAAATGACAGTGTTGAAAATCTGGCATGAAATATTGCGAATTCGCAAAGTTACGAGTCTGTGTAGCAACTGCTCAACGCACGCTCGTAATAACAGTAATTTTTTGATTTTTTCCACCAAATTTGCAACATAGGTTTTTTGAGAGGCCACTTCATGAACACTGGCACTGTCGTTTCATTAATCAGTCCCAAAAGGTGATTCTGCGTAATGACTGCGAAATCACCTTTTGAGGCCGATTAGCGCCATGACAGTGATAGAAACATAGAATTTGATGGCAGATAAGGACCGCTTGGCCCACCTAGTCTGCCCATTTTCCTACCTAACAGATAAGCTGCAGATTCTAGTTAACCAACAGCTTACTTCCTCCTACCCCCCACTAGGGCTGCCTTATGTCTGTCCTATGCATTCTTGAATTCCCCCATTGTTCTTGACTCCACGACCTCCTCAGGGAGGCTGTTCCATGCATCCACATCCCTCTCTGTGAAAAAATACTTCCTCACATTACCTCTGAGCCATCCCCCCTCTATCTTCAAATTGTGCCCCCTTGTTCTTGCACATCTCTTTTTCTGAAAGATGCTACCCTCTTGGACTTTGTTGATTCCCTTGAGGTACTTGAAAGTTTCTATCATGTCCCCTCTCTCCCTTCTTTCCTCAAGGGTATACATATTAAGCTCCTTTAGTCTTTCTTCATATGTCTTCTGGTGCAGACCCTGCACCATTTTGGTTGCCCTCCTCTGGACAGCCTCCACTCTGTCTATGTCTTTGCGGAGGTGGGGTCTCCAGAACTGCATACAGTACTCCAGATGGGGTCTTACCAACTGTCTGTACAGAGGGATAACAACTTCCTGTTTTCTACTATTGATGCCTCTTCCTATGCATCCCAGTATCTCCCCAGCCTTCCTTACTGCCTTCTCACATTGCTTGCCCACCTTTAGGTCATCTAATATAAATACCCCCAGGTCTCTTTCCATTTTTACTGTTGTCAGAATCTCACGCCCCATTGTGTACTCTTCCCCTGGGTTCTTGTTTCCCATGTGCATTACCTTGCACTTCTTTGCATTGAATCTGAGCTGCCATACATTTGACCATTCCTCCAACCTTGCCAAGTCCCTTCTCATCCTTTCCACTCCATCTTGTGTATCAACCCTGTTGCAGATCTTTGTGTCATCTGCAAAGAGACATACTTTTCCTTCCAGTTCCTCTGCAATGTCACTTATAAAGACATTAAAAAGGACCGGTCCCAGTAATGAACCCTGCGGTACCCTGCTAGTAACCCTCCTTTCTTCACTGTGTAATCCATTTACTACTACCCTTTGCGTCCTGTTGTCTAGCCAATTTTTTTTATCCAGGCTACCACCTTGGGGCCCACTCCAAGGCTGGCTAACTCATGTATTAATCTTTTGTGTGGGACTGTATCAAATGCCTTGTTAAAATCTAGGTAAGCCATGTCCACAGCCCCTCCTTGGTCTACTACTTTGGTCACCCAGTCAAAGAAATCTATTAGATTCGTCTGACATGACCTTCCCATCATGAATCCATGCTGCCTTGGGTCCTGTGCCCCACTGGCCTCTAGGTACTCAACAATTCTTTCCTTCAGAAATGATTCCATCATTTTTTCCTACCACTGAGGTTAAACTAACTGGTCTGTAGTTTCCTGCCTCTGTCCTGCTCCCACTTTTGTGAAGAGGAATCACATCTGCCCTCCTCCAGTCCTCGGGTACCACCCCATCCTCCCATGATTTGTTAAAGAAAGTAGTCAGCGGTGTCACTAGTTCTACCCTTAGTTCTTTTAGAATTCTTGGGTGAATCCCATCAGACCCCATTGCTTTGTCCACCTTCAATTTTATTAGTTCTTTCAGAACCCTTTCTTCTGTAAATGGACTGGTATCGACCCCTGTCTTCAGAGTGTTTCTCTTGTTTGGTTTAGGTACCTCCCCCTCCCCTTCCTTTGTGAATACTGAGCAGAAATATTTGTTCAGTATCCCTGCTTTTTCACTGTCCCCTCTACCACATTCCCTCCCCTTTATTAAGCCTCAGTATCCCTCCTTTGGTCTTTCTTTGCTCCCTAATGTACCTATAAAAGGTGTTATCCCTCTTCTTAACAGAATTGTCTATCCTTTCCTCGGTTTGGGCCTTTGCTATTCTGACTGCCTTCCCTGCCTCTTTCTGCTTTAACTGATAACATTCTCTGTCCTGCTCCTTCTGTGTTTCCTTATATTTCCTGAATGCTGTCCTTTTCTCCTTAACCTTCCCTGCCACCTCTTTTGAGAACCATAGCGTTTTTTTCCTTCGTTGTGTTTTATTGATTTGCTTTACACAAAGGCTTGTTGCCTCTGTAATGACTGTTTTGATTACTCCCCATTGTTCCTCCAACCCTCCTTCTTGCCTGTTTGCTAATGCTTTTCTAAGGCACTCTCTCATTTTCCCAAAGTCAGCCCACCTAAAGTCCAATACTCTTGCTTTTGTATGGCTTGATTGTATGGCTGTGTTTATCGTGAACCACACTGTTTGGTGGTTGCTTGTTCCCAGATGGCTACCCACCTCTAAATCCAAGATTCTTTCTCTGTCCCCATTTGAGAGTACCAGGTCTAAGACTGCTCCCTCCTGAGTGGGTTCCAATACTAGCTGTCTGAGGCATGCCCCTGTGAGGCATCAAGAATGACCTGCTCTTGTATGTGCCTGCAGCAAAGTGCTCAGTTAACATCTGGCATATTCAGGTCCCCATCAACAATATCTCCCCTTTTTCTGCCATTCTAAGGAAGCCTTCTATCATTTCCTTGTCCATTCCCTCCCCTGAGATGGGGTCTATATACAACCCGTGCGGATTGTGGTGCCATTTCCTGTCTCCAGGGTGACCCAGAGTGCCTCATCTGCTCCCTGTTTACTCTTTGTTCTGTTGCTTTGATCTCTTCCTTTACATAGAGAGCTACTCCTCCTCCTCTTTTACCCTCCCTGTCCCTCCTGTAGATTGTGTATCCTGGTATGTTGACATCCCAGTCATGGTTCTCTGTGTACCATGTTTCTGTGACTGCCACAATATCCAGCCAACCCTCTTCCATCAAGGCCACTAGTTCAGGGAGCTTGTTACACAGACTATGGGCATTGGTACTCATCACCCTCCACTTTTTGATAGCCTTACCCCTTTAAGCCCCATTCCCGTCCTTACTGCCTTTGCCTTTTTTCACATTTACCTCTGTCCTGCTCCCTAATAACTTATCTACCTTGGTGTTTACCTCACTAATTACCATGTTTTGTGGGGGGAGGCTGGGATTTCCCTGCTCCTTTTCAGTGCCTCCCCCCTTGGCTAGTTTAAATGCTTGCCAATGAAGCATTTAAACCTCTCACCTAGGATCCTGGTTCCCCCCCCGGACAGATGCAGATCACACCAGTATAGGTCTGCATCCTCCAGGTGGCTCCCCAGTCCCCAATGAAGCCAAAACCCTAGGCTCCACCAGTTTTCAACCACTCATTGAATTCCCTGGTGAGGTGCCTAGCACATCACCCTTGCCATAGACAGGCAGCACCTCTGAGAAGGTTACTGTGTCACGTTGCTTGTCTAAGGCCCTCCCCAACTCTTACAAACTCCTCTTGCACTGCTCTGATCCCATTCCTAGCCAGGTCATTTGTTCCTAGGTGGACAATGACATCCAGCTCCCTCCTTGTGCAGCTCCTCCCACAATCCTGAGGAATCGCTTCCTGTCCCTCCAAGCTGTGGTGCCAGGAGGCACCTTACCTCCTGTCCTTCCTCCCCATTTCTACCCCCCCAATGATTGGAGTCCCCACCGGAGTTGTTTCCTTACCTGTGGGGTCCCATACCCACCCTCCTGTGGGTCTCCTTTGTGAAGGTTCCCAGCATCCTCCTAGGTCTCCTGCAGGTGCTCCATAGAGGTACCACTATCCCACCAGAAGAGCAAATGAATTGTGGAGAGGTACAGCTGGAGGGATGCAACTCTGTTCCACCACCCTCTCTCCCTCCTGGAGCCCACCCTGGTCCAGCCTCTCCTCTTTCTTGGCAACCTCTGAGGTAGTGGCATTGGTCCTGGTGGTCCCTGGGTGGGGGAGGAGGTTTCACGAATCCTAGCCAGGTCAGCCTGGAGATGGGCAACCTCCTCTTTCAGACCAGAGAGGTGCCTGCAAATAGGGCAGCATCACAGCCTCCAGAATGTCTCCCGGAACACTGCCGCCCCACAGCCATTGCACTGCACCACTCCTATCATGTCTTATTTTGTGTTCCCTCTCCTGTTTCTCTGTATGCTTACTCTCTCCTCTACTTACAACTCTCACCCTTCCTGTTCTGGGACAGCAACTTCCTATCTTCTTTAGTAGCCTCTTTCTTCCTTGCTCAATGTCAGACCCCCACCAGCAGCTGGAGGGGAAAGTGAGCTACTTTTTTCCTTTAGGGTTGACAAAACCAATGTTTCTCTATGATCCTTCCCTTCCTACTGCCAAACAGGAAGTTCCTGTCATACCTCTCAACCTCTAAACCTGCCAATGTGGAACAAAGACCATGGCAATGTGTGACAAATGACCTAAATGTGGAACACCCTATTTTTTGTAGCGTGCGAGTAGCGCGGCCATCTGATGGTGCATCAATAAAGTTATTTTAACCATGTGTGGTGGTGTGTGTTTTTGTAATAAAAACTTACTATACCAATGTGTTGTCTGTACTTTATTTTAATGCTACACTCATGAATAAACACAATGCACACAAGATTAGATTAAGAAACACTTTATTTTGCACATATTAAAAGCAGGCAAAAACAATACACCTGCTACACTACACATCTGCATTTTCTACATTGCTACACTACAGTTCCTACATTGCTACGCTACAGTTCCTACATAGCTATGCTTAACAGTAAATAAAACATTATTCAAACAACTTGAACAATGCAAAGCTTTTCGTTAGTGCTACCACAGCCCAACTGCAACACAATGCAATCAAAACCATCAGTTTATGCAGAACAGAAGAAATTAAAATTAAACAGCAAATACAAACAAAACACAAGAAACATTCAGAAAACTTGTGGCTGCACACCTGCCAGTGTAACCTATATTTTACTTATCACAAGTATGACTGAGATTTTTTTGTTGTATGCTGCTGTGGCTTTTTTTTTTTGCAGCATCTAGCACTTGCTTTGGCTGCTTGACCTCATAGCAGTCCTTGTCTTCATTCATTTTGATGACCAGCAGAGAGTTCAGTGTCTTCAGACTTAGTGAATGACGCAGCTCGGTTTTTACCTTCCTCACCATGCTGAAGGCCCTTTCTGCTTCAGCATTCGAATGCGGCAAGCAAAGTAAAGTCAACATTAATCTTTTGAAAAGCTGAAGTCTTTCAGAGTCACATAGTTGTTGCAGAACAGGAACCCAATATTTAGAAATGCATGAATGTGGTCCATTGACTGGTCCTATTAATTTACCTGTATCTTCAATCTGATACACTGAAAACTCATCTAATAATTGTTCAGAGTCTTCCTCAATTACACAGACTCCAAGACGTTTGGCAACATCAAACACAAGTTGTGTGGATATGTCCAGCTTAATTGCTGGATTGAGAATGGATGCAGCATTTTTTAATAGGTGATCCTGAATTGGAAACTTTTTCAGGATTTTTTCCAGCACAGCAGTATAAAACACCACAGTTTTCTTGTAAAAACTTTGTTCAGTTACTGTCCCCAAAATGTCATCCTCATTATTACTTATGTACTGCTTGACCTCCAGTCCAACCCTGAGGTCCCCATTGGCCAAGACACTGCTTGAGTCATGTAGTACAGACATGTCATTTTGCCTGATTAATTTTAAGGCTGCTGCTGGTTTCAGTACTCTGCTTGCATACTGCTGCATCAGTTTGTGCACATCTCCATGCGAGTCATAAGCTGGCTTTCTGCTTTGTAGCTGGGTGCTGAACTGCAGCAAGGGTTCTAGTGCATATTTAAGAAACATAAAGACCATTCTGAGTTCATGGCTCTGCAGATGATTACAGATTAGGTCAATTTTGGATGATCTTGGTTCCAGTGTTAGAAAATATGACAGCAGAGCCGGCCACATATCCAAGGTTCAGTTGATAACTTTTCCAAGACTCAGCCATCTAGTTGGGGCATGCTTAATTATTTTGAGTGGGTCAACATCTGTGAACAATGCAAATTCCTTTAGTTTCTGTTGTCTTTATGAACTGGTTGAGAAGTGGCAGTACACATCAGAGAGCAATTCTTCCACAGGTGAACGTAGAGCTTTTACCCCAGCTTTGCTGCACAGATCAGCCAAGTGACAGAGGCATCCCATGTTAAGAATGTTTGGATTCACATTCTTTAAACGTGACAGGACTGAATTGTTTTTCCCAATCATAGAAGCAGCATTATCCGATGAAAACGCTGCAATATTTGACAATGGGATTTCAAACTTGTTCATGCTTTCTACCAAGCAATCAAACATCGCTTGCGGTCCCTGACACACAATCTGGCATATCTAAGAAGCGGATGACATTTCTGCCAGCAGCTTCATCCAGGTAACCCACAAGAATTACTAACAGTTTTTCATCACCCATATCAGTGCTCTGGTCCATGTACATACAGGAGGGTACTTTCTGACACATTGCAGCTACATCATTTTGGTATCGTGGCCCAAGCACATCCCTTGCAATGCAGCTTGCTTTGGTTGACCCACAGGTCATCTTCTTCAGAACTTCTGGGTCTTCTCCATATTTTTTCATGTACTTTAGAATATGCTCTCCTGCTGCAAATGGGAGATTATGTTCTGCTATCAGGGACACAAAGCCACCTCTGCCTCAATGACTTTCGTGCTCACCAGGTTTGGAGAGCCAAAGAAGTCCGACATATTTTTCCAGTCACGTGCTTGGAATTTTGCGGTGCTTTTCTGAATTAGCATGCGCTGCAAGTCATGTCATCCTCCATGGTGGATGGTGAAATCTGTGCCACAGGTCTTGCAGAATGCATACTTCACACCATGTTTGCTTCCGCTAACCAGTCAAACATGCTCATCCAGGTTGCTTGGAAAATTGTGTATCTTCTCTTCTTCTTCTCCAGAGATTTGTCACTATCATGGTCCTCATCATCAACTTCGGCCCGGTTGTCTATACATGAAGTATTAATTTTGTATTTAGTGCTCGAACACATCAGTTTTAGTGTACCAGTGGGGTAGGATTCTATTCTTCAAGAAGGTGGCAGAAGAAAAGAAAGAATTTCTCTGCCATCCTCCTGTTGAACAGATCCAGGCTCCCTCTGGATACACATCTTCAATTAAAAAAAAAAAAAAACAATCACACAACAAGAGATGCTGAAGAACTGAAGATGGAGAAACACACTTGTGTGGCCCAGCGATGAAGTACCGAAGATGGAGAAACACACTTGTGCACCCCAGCTTGTCAAGACATGGTAGCAGGATGGTTCAGGCAATGAAAGACAGAACATGGAGACACACTTGTGGCCCAGCTTGACAGGACATGGCAGCAGGACGGTTCAGCGATGAAGTACCGAAGATGGAGAAACACACTTGTGCACCCCAGCTTGTCAAGACATGGCAGCAAAGACAAGAATTCCATGGAACGCATCTGAAGTAAGCTGCAGGCAAGTAGCAAAGTAAGCCAGAGCCAACTTTGCCAAGGGATGGCAAAGATAAATGAGTACTCAGAAAACACATTTCAACCAAGTAATCCATTGTAGTGTCCTTTAGCAGGCTAAACACTCACTGCAAAACCAGGACATGTACATCATTCTTTGGATTAGGGGATCCGCTTGCTGTGACTAATCAATCCTGATGGTTGATTAACATGCCTGTAGTGTGTTACACTAACACTACAATCATATTAATAAAACATCAGATACTGTTTGGATGCTGCAAGCCCCACCCCAATGTACCCAAATACTTGTACAAAATTCTGTTACACATAAGTAACCCCGCGACATCACGTAGCAAACCACCACACCATCAAAACCAGCCCAAGCAAGTCATTCTCTGGGTTGGTGAGAGGAGTCCTGTTTGCTGTGACAATCAATCCTGATGGTTGATTAACATGCCTGTAGTGTGTTACACTAACACTACAATCATATTAATAAAACATCAGACATTTGTTAGACGCTGCAGGTAGGTCCCCCTGCTGCACCACCACAAACCACAAATACTTGCACAACCCATTTTATTAAACACATCCATCCAGACCCAAGTACTCTGATGCATTCCTGTAGCGTCAGATCCACGACCGACCAACAAAAAACAGGTCACATATGTCATTGTGGGTTGGGGGAGGTCTGGCTTGCTGTGCCCAATCACCCATATTGTTTTATGAATACAGCCAGCAGAGTCAAGTGTGTCATCATACTAGAATTTTATTCCACAAAATACCAGATGTTGTCAGACACAGCAAGCTTCATGCACCCCCAGCCTGCCAAAATGGTATACATTTATATCCTAAGGAAATTGGAGTCACTGAGGCAGCAACCACCTAACAAATTACAAGTCCCAAAAGAAAGGAAATGGTGGTAGCATTCCCACCCACTACTCCCAGACTGTTAAAGAGCACTCATTTTAAAAATACTTCACACTTTAGGATAGCCCCAATTCCCCTGGAACATACCTATTGAATTCTGCTGCTGCTGATCCTCCTCTCGCCTCCTTTTGCTGGTGAGAAATGCCTGCATGGTGTAGACAGTCCTGGACTCCTGGTGGATGCGCTGGTTGCTTGCTGAAATTGCTCTGCCTCTGATGGTAGAAGGTCAGTGTCCCAAACCCAGGCTCGAGTTCTATAAAAAAAAAAATTAGCAGTTTAATACACATTGGCTATATGATAAACGATCCCTTCATACGCAAAAACATTTTGGACTTAGTTTCCCTGGTGTCTAGTGGCATCTCCCACCCTGCAACAGCCATCCCTGTATTGTTTCAGTGTTTCCCTGGTGTTTAGTAGCACCCCACCCTCCTGCATGCCTTTTCTGATGGTTGTTCTGCTGGATGTTACAGATCCCTTGGCACTTCTTAATAAGAATACAGGAATTTCCCTTTTGCCCTGGCCAGATTTCTGAAATTCACTAAAATACCACCAACACCTTAATTTGGCTCAATTTCAGTTGCTTTGCATCAGTTCCCTTCCTCCCAGGTTGAAAATAGGCCATATTGCCCTGCCCTTGTTTCCCAATCAACAAACGAAATAAATAAGTAAATACAATTCTTTGCTTCCTATTGCTGTGAATGTTTGTTTTTCAGTTGACATTCTGGCATTTGTTTTGGCATGGCAAGTTTCCTACTGATGCACCTTGTGGTATGCCAGTGGCCCCAGTTACATGATCGAGATTTCAGTGATTTGCCATCTTTTGCACTGAATGCGGTTTCTCCCAGAAACAATGCTGTATTTTCTGCAGCATGGTGGATGCAATTCCTACTGGCATTCTGGCTTTCCTACTGGCATGCTTGTTCCTCCTGACATCATGCTGGTGCTTGCAACATTGTACAACTGTCCCCCAATGCCATCCCAGGGCTTCTATTGTTATTCTGATGTTCCCACACTCAGTGGAGTAACCGGCCTTCAGAAAAGTGTATGCACAAGGCTCTAAAATCTAAAGTAAAGACCGAAGGTCTGGGGGGCCACCACAACTCCCATAAAACCTTTGTAGTTTTGGACAGTACATTCTGATGCATTTTGGAGGTCATTTATAACAGAATTTGCTATCCTCCTACCCCTGCCTCTGCATAGTAAGTTGTACCCTAGCCCCCTCCCTAGATTCTCCACAGTCCAGCATATTGCTCTCAGCCCACCTACCATAGCCTAGCCAGCTGTTCCAGAGCAAGGCCCTCAGTCCTCCCCAACCCAGCAAGTTGCACTCTAGCCCTCCTCCCTAGAGAATCCACAGCCCTTTCCACCAGCCCAGCAAGTAGTTGCACCCCAGCCCCCTCCCTAAAATCCACACTCCTTCCCCAGCACAGAAAGTTTTTTACCATAGCTCCCTTCCTAAAATCCTAGTACTCCCTCAGCACATTATGTTGCCCTTTCTGGCAGACCAGCTTCCAAGCCCACCCCTGCAAGTTGCACTCTAGCTCTCCCAACCTCCAGATCCACCATAAAATGCACTAACTTGATATCCCCCTCCAACCACACACATACACAACCACACTAGAAACCCAATATAGCAGATACTAAAACAGTAACTCATGAACTAAATTTGAAATCCAGCGTTGGTCCTCTCTAGTCTTGACTGTAAAAAACAAGCAAGGCAAGGCAGCATTGCAATAAAAAAAGTCCCACTGAGAAAATCTGTGTTTCTCACCTCTTGGGACTGTAGGGGTGTAGGTGATTGGCGCCGGTGTTCGTTCCCGACCTCAGGCTCCCTTCTTATTCCTTTCACTGTGTGGTCTCCACAGCCACTCTCCTCTCCGGCGCCGAGTACAGCCACTGTCCTCTCCGGCAGTATGTGCAGCCGCTGCTCACTTCTTGTTCCTGCTCCTCGGCTGGTGCTGGCTAGTCAGCTCTCTGGGTGCGCTCCGAATCCCCTCCGCTCTGATGCGTTGTCCTGACCTCCTCCGGCTCTCCTAGAAACAGCTACCAAAGAGCTCTCTGGTTCCCCCTCCAGCCACTAGCTGCTTTATTGTACAGCAGCGGACCTGAGGGGGGACCAGCCATCAAGGGTTAATCTGTGGGGGCGGGCCAGGTAGAGCGGAGGCTGCTGAGCTACGAGGCAGGCTTGGGGGGAAGCACAATTATTGGTCCACACTCCACAGTAGAAAAAGCACCCTATTGGTCGGCAGGGCACGTTGGACACGTCACACGGCAAAGAGAGACGGAAACCCGGAAGTGTTTGGGCAACAAAGGCAAGCACGTGTTTTCAGCGTTCGGGATGGATTTGGGTGGAAAAACACCACAGAATGTGGGGCAGTGGAACAGGCTGACTGGGACCAGCTGAATACGGGACATCACGGAAAATCCGGAGCAGTTGAGAGGTATGGTTCCTGTTGACAGTCAGATCCAGTGGCTATAAAAGTAGAACTGGCTTAGGGTGGGTGGGATGGAGGGCATTTAGTAAGAAAAAAGGCTAGCAACAGGAAGTTGTAATTTGAGTCACCTGCTTTTATAGTGTCTAAGCCACACCCCCAATTAAGCTGTCTCTCCTGCTACTGGTTTAGCAAAGTCAGCTGATACAATACCCTTCCCAGCACAGAACACACACTGACTTTCTTTTTCTTTCTTTTTTTAACCCTAAATAAGACCCCTTCTACTTCTAATAAAGTACTGTATCTGTCTACTTAATCTCAACAGACACTGACTCTTGCTGAGATATAAGTTTTAAATTAATAAGAAAATGTAGCTTCTTTTAGTTAGCTGCTTTCTGCTCTACAAGCAAGGCTAGCAACAGGCAGTTTAGAATTCATGAAGAGGGGTCCCAAAAACTCCATGTTGAAAATTTGGTGCCAGAATTCCAAAAAATGCCCAAGATATGCAGCAAAGTTGAAAAAACCCTATTTATTCCATTATACCGCTTACTGGCATTTCCTCAGTTTGTGGTCAGCTTTGAAGAGTGCAGACATGTTTCCGGTCCACCAAAGATCATCATGCCAGACTCCAGAGGTAAGTACAGGGTGAAGGGGGTGTGGGGAGGCAGGGTGCACAGTGGATGGGTGAGGGTTGTGGGAGGGGGGCCTGGGAGAGCTCCAAGAGACCATTTCCTTCTTTACAGGATGAAAAAAAAGACATCGGGGGACCGTTTTCCTGTTTAACAGGTGCTTTGGCACACTGGGGGGGCTTCCAGCATGCCACCTGTGTGTGTGGGTGGGTGGGTGCGTTAGCTGACGGGGGATTTGGCACCCCCATTGGCAAACAAGGAAAGGGGGGAGCTGCAGGAGCCGAGAGGGATTGGGCACCCCCTCGGCTATACAAACAGAAGGGGGATGACATTATGTCAATGAGGAGTGGCTCCCCTGTCGGCAACATTCAAGAGGAAGGAGGGAGGGATACATGCTGACAGGGATTGGGCACCCCCACCAGCAAGAGAAACTGCTGGTGGGGGGCGCATGATGCCGAGGTGGATTGGGCACCCTCGGCAATCAAAAAGGGGGGTGTTACATGATGCCGATGGGGATTAGGCACCCCCATCGGCACACAATAAAGGAAGGGGGGTTTGCATGCAACAGTGACAGTCACTGCCGCCATGTTGCCTGCACTTAGGAAGAGGTGTGCTGTGGTCACGCTGCATGAGAGCTTCGCTCTCATTGCAGCGGACCTTTTCATTGATCTCATCGCCTCATTAGCCAGGCAGGGTGTCGGCCCCTGATGCAGGCTGATTGGGGAATGCAGGACGCACCTACTGGTGCATGCCCTGCATTCTCCCAACAGCGACCGCGCCTCCAAAGCTGCACTGTCCCACAGTGTTGGCTGTGCAAGCGCGCCAACATAAAAATTTGAGTTTGCGCTATGCTTCATGAGACAGATGTGCCTAATGGACTGTTTTTTCCAACGTGCTTGTGATTAGTGCATGAGGGAAAGGTCTTCATCTTTATGGATCCCTCTGATGCACTGAAATGGGCCCAAAAGAATGTGTCACAGAGAAGGGAAGAATTTTGGTCAGAATCTGAGAGCGATGATGAAAAGAACACTTGATTTTTAAAATTTAAAACTCAGGTTTGCCTCTTGTTCAGAGCGGCTGGTAACACAGCCTGTTTATATTGCTTAAACTTCATGTCTATGGTTATCCGTCGCCACATATCAGTACATCATTTCTAGCATTTTCAGTGGGGCTAGTTGGGAAATATAATGGGATACACTGCCTTACTTTTGAAGGATATGTTACTTCTTCAAGTTAAAAATGTTCATAACTATAATTAGCAGGAAATTTTACTGCAATGTTTGTTTTGGGAATCCTGAATCCTGTTTTGGGGGTACCTTATAGGTCCAAGAATACAGGATTGGGCATGTGTTTCTTTTTCTCATGTCCTCTGATAGGAAAAAGAGAGTGTTGTTACTATCAATCTATTAAGTGCTGAGTAAGTAATCACATGCAGCTCACAAACTCAGTATACAGCACATGGAAATGTTGACTTGCTTTGAAAATGTTCTTCACCCCCTTATGATGTATCTACTTGATGCACAGTTTTTTTTTTATTTACTGGCTTGTATTAAGAGGGGTGGTGCCCTCATTTGATGTATAAAACATATAATGGAGTGATGCATCTGGCAATATAAACTATATGTCTATTGAAACTTCAATAAACAGAAAGTTAAAACAAAAAGGCCCCATGGCACCCCTGAGCTAAAAGACATTTAATAATGACTTCTACAAGCTGTGAATTGGTGTGTGTCAGTAGGAGTACTCACTATGACATAAATACAAATGTGGACATCTGTTCGGAAGTTCAGTGCACTCCCTTGATTGAAGTGCTAAAGTAAACTTCAACGAGCATGTCCACTAACATTCTATACAAAAACATGGCAAAAGAACTACTTTATCAAATGTTAACCTTCAGATCCTCCTTGACAGAAAATAAGAGGAGATACAAGATTTTTTAATTTTGCCCAACAATAGTAATAAGGTACTCACAGGGGTTATGTTAATGTTTAAGTTAATCACCCCCTGGGGGCAATATGGCACTTGACTGTGCCTCATGCCACATTACATCCCTAGGGGGTGATTAATTCGAACATTAACATAACCCCTAGTTGTACTGTTTTGCTTAATTAGGATTGTCAAACTAGTTCTAAAAAAATCAGAACCCTTACAGAACCTTGGGGTTTGAGTTCTAATTTAGAACGAGAACACCCATAGGTTCTAAGTATAAAGGGTTCTAAATACCAAATAAAATGTGTTCTTAGATATTTCAGAAACAGGAGATGCTGGCCTGGAAAACAAACTAAGTGTTGGGAATTACATCCTAAAAGTAAAATCTGCACAAAAGGTTACTCAAAAAGATCTAATACCTCTGAAGAAACTCTCTCCCCCTGACTGCAAATGTTACCCTGGGTGAGGGGCACGCTATATCCCAAAATCTGTCATCATGTTCTAGCTAAACAGCTTTGGTCCTTAGTTTGGCATAAAGTTTCTTCACTTTTTCATAATGTGAATTATTTTACGCCGGAAACATGTATGTTAGGTGATTATTCCTCACTCTCTGTTTCTAAGCATAAATATATCACACTTACCTCCTTGGGAACTAAACTACTTATCGTTCGTTATTTGCGGGGGGGATTGGACACCTAATTATTCTGAGTGGGTACAGGAATGCCTAAGCGGTTTTCATGCAGAATGGGCCATTGCTAAGTGTAATGGCACTTTAAGCAGATTTCAGGCTCGCTGGTCTGAATTTGACACTTTTTTCAGCAAATAGCTCTCCAGTTTCTGTTACTCTCCTCATCTTGTTTTCTTCCTCAGGTGTTTGCCATTGATAATTTTGTTTGAGGAGTCTCCTGGTCTATCCGACCCAGGGCAGTTGCATGGGGGGGCAGGGTTGTAAGGGGAGGGGGTAGGAGGTCTTTTTTTATTTTGATTGATGTTTATTTATGGTGTTTTTTTGTCGCATTTTCTTTCTAACTGTTTGTATTGTTTATTAGACTGTTTCATTGTACTGGTTTTTGGCTTAAATTCAATAAAGTATAATTAAGTTGCAAAAAAAAGATGCAATACCTGGGTGTGGCTAAAACTGTAGTGAACTGGGCGGGTAGTTGGCTAGAAGAGAGGCAGCAGAGGGTGGTGGTGAACAGGATTAAGTCTGAGGAAAGGGAGGTTACGAGCCGGGTTCCACAGGGATCTGTCCTGGGTCTGAACCTCTGCAACATGTTCATTAGTGACATTGGTGAGGGAATCCAGGGCAAGCTGTGTCTCTTCGCAGATTCTACAAAACTAAGTGGGAGGGTGGATAGTGAAGAGGGGGTAAGGGATATACAGAAGGACCTACAAAAGCGTGATGGGTGATTAAATGTCTGGCAGTTAAAATTCAGTGCTAAAAAGTGCACAGTAATACACCTAGGGAAAAAGAACCCCAGGGCAGAGTACTGGATGGGTGGGAGAGAGACTTAGCACTACAGAAGAGGAACGAGCTCCAGGGGTTATCATCAGGCACTCCCTTAAACAAATGAGTCAGTGCAACAAGGCCTATAGTAAGGCTAACAGGATGCTGGGAAGTATCAGGAGGGGTACTGATAGCAGAAGAAAAGAGGTAATACTTTCCCTATACAGATCCCTGGTGACGCCTCACCTGGAGTACTGCATCCAGTGCTGGAGTCGTCACCTCAGAAAGGACGGGGATAGGCTGGAAACAGTGCAGTGCACAGTAACAAAAATGATTCAGGGCCAGTAGGGCAGATCCTATGAAGAGCACCACAAGGCACTAAATATGTATTCACTGGAAACCAGAAGGGAGATATGGCAGAGACCTTCAGGCTCCTTAAAGGAACTAACAAGGTAAATTGTGAGGAATTATTTACCCTGAATACCAATTCAAGGTCAAATGGTCATGAGTGGACATTAACAGGAAGGAGGTTCAGTAGGGATGTGAGGAAGTACTTCTTCACAGAAAGGGTGGTGGAACATTGGAACAGCCTGTCAGCCAATGTGGTGTGTGTGTGAACACACTCAGGGGATTCTAACAGGCAAAGGATAAAATGAAGGGAATAGTTGTCGCCTGGGGCGACAAGACCAAGGAGGAGAATGGGGATGGGAGGGGAAAGGTTAATACCCTGGAGGAACAAGAGGGAAGCTTCCAGGGATTACAGGGCATATGGGCAGACTGAATGGACCTCTGGTCTTTTTCTGCCATCACGGTCTATGTTTCCATGTTTCTAAAATGTTTTAGAAAGACAGGGACTATGAGACTATGCAGATATGCCAAATTTGTGGAACTGCAGACACCTGACGTATGCATTTTGAGAAGCACAACGTGTGTCTCTCATCTGTATGTGCAGAGAGCCAATATTGTTGCTGTGCTGAGGGGGTAGGACTGTCATTGCTTTTTGTTTCTCCTTGCAGTATCTTTCTCTGTTCTTTCTTTCGAGCCCTATACACAAAAGAGTTTGAGTTCTAAAGAACATTAGAACTCTAGAACTATTTGCAAAGTTCTAGACCAGAACCAGAACCCAGAACTTCAGAGGGTCCATACAACCCTAATATTTATGGCCACAGCAAGGAAAAAGTGTAAGTAAAGGGCCCCACCTAAAAATGTAAAGCTCTTAAAATTACCAATGGCATTGGAAATATGGGGCCAAAGTGTCAAAATTCAGTACTCGACCCAAAATAATTTATGACCCCCCCCAGGAAATGATCACAGAAAGATTTATACTTCCTGGTGCTCCTGTTTGTTTTCCCAAAAGTCACCAAGGAGGAGGAGACTAAAGATGAACATATGAAAAGTG
Source organism: Neoceratodus forsteri (assembly GCA_016271365.2). NCBI lineage: Eukaryota > Metazoa > Chordata > Ceratodontiformes > Ceratodontidae > Neoceratodus > Neoceratodus forsteri. Next base: position 61,982,134 of record JADMNL010000034.1, on the reverse strand, counting down.
CTAATGTTGTCTCAAAATTATAATAACTTCTAGCGAGACAATGGGCAAAATTCCCTAATGTCACACTAGTCGAATAAAGAAATTATTCTTCAGAAGTAAGCAAACCTCCTGGTGAAAGAGGAATACGTTGGAACTAATTTAATACAATACGAAACAAGCATTTGTCAATGCCGAATGTTCGTTGTATGCACTGGTGTCATGGTAGTGGGACAGGATGTTTGAAAATTGTTTTAGTGAAGTTGTTTGTGAGGGGGGTCCCAGAAAACATATGTTGAAAATTTTGGGCAAAAATATTTAAAAATAGTCAAGTTATGTCACTAAGTTGAAAACCCAATTAAAAAACATTGATGCTGAAAATCCCATTGAAATACATTAAAGCGCTTACCTCAGTTCACGGTTGGGCTTTGAAGAGCGAAGACATGCCTGCAGTCCAAGGAAGATTATGACAACTGACCTCCGGTGGGTAAGTATGGGGTGGGGTGGTGGGTCAAGAGTGGGAGAGTGAGACATTGGGTAATGGTGCTATGGACATTGAGGGATTTTTTTTGGTTTTACAGGGTCAAAAAAACGAGGGATAGTTTTTGTGCCTGTTTTCAGGGGCGACCTGGGAGCACTGGGTGGTTAAGTGACTTGCTTAGAGTCACACAGTATGCAAGTGGAGGTTGTGAGAATCAAACCCAGGTCTGGTCTGCTGGATGTACCAAGCTCATTCACAGTTCATTACTCTAACTTCTAGGCTATACTGCCAGTCCAATGGACAATGGATGGACAGATGAGGACACTGGGTGATTGGGCACCCCCATTGTCTCATACTGGTTGGGGGGTTACACAGCAGACAGCAATGGATTGACTGATGTGGACTCTGTGGGATTGGGCACCCCCAGTGTCTGTATACTGTTCGGGGGAGGGGGTTACACAGTGGACAACAACGGACGGACAGATGAAGACACTGGGGGATTGGGAACCCCCAGTCTCTGTATACTGTTTGGGGCAGGGGGGTTACACAGTGGACATGATGGATGTTTTTCTTTTTTTAGGATAAAAAATAAGCATTTGTTATTGCCGAATGTTTGATGCATTGGAAGATGTCCGCCTCTGCACCTTGTTTATGTTCTTGAGGTACTTGAACGTGTCTATCACGTTTCCCTGCTTTCTCCTTTCCTCCAATATGTACATATTGAGGTCATTTTAATCTCTCCTGATATGTTCTGTATTGCAAGCCATGTACCATCTTGGTTGCCTTTCTGTGGACTGCCTCCACCCTGTCAATGTTCTTGCACATTTGCAGCCTCCAGAATTGCACACAGTACTGTAGGTGAGGACTCACTAGTGCATTATACAATGGCATCACCACCTCACGCCTTCTGCTAGTGATACGTCTGCCTCTGCACCCCAGCATGCCACTGGCTATCCTTGCAACATTTGTGCTCTGCCTTGACACCTTTAGGTTATCAGAACTGATATAGGCTGGAGGGACACTAGCCTATAGGGACCTGGAGGGACACCAGCCTATACTGGCAGGATGGTCTGCATCTGTCCAGGAAGGGAACAAGTCATTTGAGCAATCGGCTTAAATGCTTCATTGGCTAGCTTTTAAACTAGTCAAGGGGGGAGGCACTGATAAGCAGCAGGAAAATCCCAGCCTCCCCCTACAAAACAGGGTACTAAATGAGAAAAAGACCAAGGTAGAAAGGTCAGTGGGGGATGCTGCTACAGAAGGTAAAGCCATCAAAAAATGGAGAGCAATGAGTATCAATGCCCATAGTCTGGGTAACAAGCTTCCTGAATTAGTGGCCTTGATGGATATCATGGCAGTCACAGAAGCATGGTATACACAGAACCATGACTGGGATGTAAACATACCAGGATACACTATCTATAGGAGGGACAGGGAGGGTAAAAGAGGAGGAGGAGTAGCTCTCTACATAAGGGAAGGAATCAAAGCAACAGAACAAAAGGGTAAACAGGGAGGAGAAGAAGCACTGTGGGTAAATTTGGAGACAGGCAATGGCACCACAATCCACAGGGTTGTATACAGAACCCCCAGGGGAGGAAATGGACAAGGAAATGATAGAAAGTATACTTAGAATGGCAGAAAAAGGGAGATATTGCTGATGGGTGATCTGAATATGCCAGATGTTAACAGTGCAGCTGCAGCAGCCACTTCTAAGAGTGGGGTTATTCTAGATGCCCTACAGGGGCATGCCTTAGACAACTAGTATTGGAACCCACTCAAGAGGGAGCAATCTTAGACCTGGTCTCTCAAATGGAGATGGAGAGAGGATCACAGATGTAGAAGTGGGTAGCCATCTGGGAACTAGCGACCGTCGAACAGTATGGTTCACAATAAACACAGCAATAGAGTCAAGCCATACAAAGGCAAAAGTACTGGACTTCAGGAGGGCTGACTTTGCCAAAATGGGTGAGTGCCTAAGGAATGCACTAGCAAATGAGCAGGAAGGAGGGGTGGAAGAACAATGGGGAATAATAAATAACTGCCATCACAGAGGTAACAAGCCTTTGTGTGAAGCAAATAAAACAAAATGCTGTAAGAAACCACTATGGTTCTCAAAGGAGGTGGCAGTGAAGGTTTAAGAGAAAAAGAAAGCATTCAGAACGTACAAGGAATCACAGAAGGAGCAGGACAGAGAATTGTATCAGTTAAAGCAAAAGGAAGCTGGGAAGGCAGACAGAACAGCAAAGGCCTGAACTGAGGAAAAGATAGCCAACTCAGTTAAGAAGTGGGATAAAACCTTTTTTAGGTATATCAGGGAGCAAAGGAAGACCAAGGGAGGGATAGTGAGGCTTAATAAAGGGGAGGAGGGGGGTGGGAGAGGGTGACTGTGAAAAGGCAGAGATACTAAACAAATATTTTTGCTCAGTATTTACAAATGAAAAGGGGGAGATACCTAAAACAAACACTAGAAACACTCTGGATACAGAAGTTGATACCAGCCCATTTACAGAAGAAAGGGTTTTGAAAGAACTCTTAAAACTGAATGTGGACAAAGCAATGGGGCCTGATGGAATTCATCCCAGAATTCTAAAGAACTAAGGATAGAACTAGTGACACCACTGACTACCCTCTTTAACAAATCATGGGAGGATGGGGTGGTACCTGAAGGACTGGAGGAGGGCAGATGTGATTCCCTTCACAAAAGTGGGAGCAGGGCAGAAGCAGGAAACTACAGACCTGTTAGTTTAACCTCAGTGATAGGAAAATGATGGAATCACTTCTGAAGGAAAGAATTGTCAGTACCTAGAGGCCAGAGGGCACAGGACCCAAGGCATCATGGATTCTGGCGGAAGGTCATGCCAGACAGATCTAATAGATTTCTTTGACTGGATGACCAAAGTAGTAGGTCAGGGAGGGCTGTGGACATGGCCTACCTAGACTTTAACAAGGCATTTGACACAGTCCCCACAAAGATTAATATACAAGTTAGCCAGCCTGGGAGTGGGTCCCAAGATGATAGACCAGGTAAAAATTGGCTGGAGAATAGGACACAGGGTAATAGTAAATGGAGTGCACTCTGAAAAAAGGGGTTACTTGGGGTGCACTTGGGGGTTCAGTATTAGGACGGTCCTCTTCAGTGTATTTATAAGCGACATTGCAGAGGGACTGGAAGAAAAGTATGTCTCTTTGCAGATGACACAAAGATCTGCAACATAGTTGATACACAAGGTGGGGTGGAAAGGATGAGAAGGGACTTGGCAAGGTTAGAGGGTGGTCAAATGTATGGCAGCTTAGATTCAATGCTAGAAGTGCAAGGTAATGCACCTGGAAACAAAACCCAGGGAAGAGTACACAATGGGGGGTGAGATACTAACAACAACAAAAATGTAAGGGACCTGGGGGTAGTCATATCAGATGACTTAAAGGTGGGCAAGCAATGTGAGAGGGCAGTAAGGAGGGCTGGGGGGATACTGGGATGCATAGGCAGAGGCATCACCAGTAGAAAACAGGAAGTTGTTATCCCTCTGTACAGACAGCTGGTGAGACCCCATCTGGAGTACTGCGTGCAGTTCTGGAGACCCAGCCTCCGCAAGGACATAGACAAGATGGAAGCTGTCCAGAGGAGGGCAACTAAAATGGTGCAGGGTCTGCACCAGAATACATATGAAGAGAGACTAATGGAGCTTAATATGTATAGCCTCGAGAAAGGAGGAGAGGGGGACATGATAGAAACTTTAAAAGTACCTCAAGGAATCAACAAAGTCCAAGAGGTAGCATCTTTCAAAAAAGGTGTGCAAGAACAAGGGCACAATTTCAAGATGGGGGCAGCTCAGCAGTAATGTAAGAAGTATTTTTCACAGAGAGGTTGTGGATGCATGGAACGGCCTTCCGGAGGAGGTTGTGAAGTCAAAACAGTGGTTGAATTCAAGCATGCATGGGACAGTCATAAGGCAATTCTAGGGTGTGGGGGTAGAAAGAAGTAGGCTGCTGGTTACCTAGGATCTGCAGCTTATCCATTAGGTAGGGAAATGGGCAGACTGTGTGGGCCAAGCGGTCCTTATCTGCCATCAAATTCTATGCTTCTGTGATAACTCCTAGGTCCCTTTCTTCCTTGGTAATTGTCAGCACCCCCCATCCTGTAACTCTCCCCAGGTTTCCCTCTTCTCAGGTGCATTATTTGCACTTCTTTGCATTGAACCTCAATTACCACTCCTCAGACCATTTTTCAAGCCTCTCTATGTCCCTGCTCATTTTCTCCACCCCTTCTGGAACATTCATTCTGTTGATGTCGGTGTCATCTGCAAACAGGCAGACAGATCTTTCCTTCTAGCCTTTCTGCATTGTCTGTAATGAAGACATTGAACAGAACTGGTCCCAGGGCTGATCCCTGAGATACCCTGCTTGTCACCCCCTCTCCCCAAATTGGATCTCATTACCACTGCTTTCTACCTCCTGTCCATCAGCCTGTTTCTAACCCAGTTTATCAACTTGTTCCCTTAATCATTTTATTTTATTTGTCAGAGATCGGAATTACAATTCTTTGAGTCAGGGACTTATTTCCAAAGGCTCCATGTCTTTGTACACATAAGGGAACACATTAATTACAAATACATACTTTCAAGATATAGCATAGGAATTGGCATTGTTACAAAGCACAGTTCATGAGTTACAACTGTTATAACAGTATATACATCACAATAGTCTAGGTTCATGAAAACAGTATATACAGGAGAGGCAGTGAGCCTGAAATGAAGCCAATACAGTGGTGTAGTCAATCGTAGGTTCACACTGCTACAGCCATGGTACCAAAAGGATACTTAACAGAGGCAGTCTAGATGGTAAGACTTTGTCACTGGATCTAACTAGGTCATAAATACAGTTCAGGTTAGCGGTTCACTGGTGAGGCGACCATGTGGTCACTTCAGCCTTCTATGTTGGACGTTGTCAAAGGCTTTTCTGAAATTGACGTAGGTGATGTCAACTGTCCCTCCCTGATTTACTTCCAACCCTAACGCCCCAACCCACCAGGAAGAGACTGACAGGCGTTGGGGGTGTCTCTTTGAGTCGTTGTTCATAATGCTCATGCCATTCCACCTCCAATCTGCAGACACTGACAGGCATCGTGGTGTGTCTTGACATCTTCAGCCCTAACGCTCACCCCATTCCATAATGAAATAAGCTGAGATGGGTGCGGTATAGGAGAATGGGGTGAACGTTAGGGCCAAAGACTCCAAGGCAAACCCCAATGCCTGTCACTGGCTGCAGGGTGGGGGTGGAATAGTGTGAGCATTACGGCCAACGATCCCAAGGCACACATCCAACATCTGTAAGTCTTTACAGGGTGTGGGGGATTACGGTTAGAAACCATAACGCTCCTGGTGTTTGTTGGTATTTTTACTCAAAATTTTCAACATGGGTGTTCTAGGATCCCCCCTCATGAACAATGGCACTATCATTTCATTACTCAATCCCAAAAGCTGATTTTGTGCAGCGACTGTGCCATTCAGCGCCACAGGTGTGAAAACATATTTTGGGCAGGATCTGAAAAATGACAGCTATACCGTTTATGAAGAGGTGTGAAAAATGGTAATGTTGAAAATCTGGAGTGAAAATATTAAACACTGGCGAAGTTATGAGCGTGCATAGAAATTACGCAACACACACCTGTAACGTAGTCATTAATTGGAATTTTTTCACCAAATTTTCAGTATGGGCTTTTTGGGACATCCCCTCATGAACAGTGACACTGTAATTTTGTTAATCCGTCCCAAAAACTGATTTTGCACAGCAACCGCGCCATTCTGTGACACAGATGCGAAAACACATTTTCGACAGGATGTAAAAAATTACACCTGTACTGTTCATAAGGAGATGTGAAAAAATGCCTGTTGAAAATCTGGAGTGAAAATATTAAAAATTGGCAAAGTTACGAGCGTAGAAACTGCACAGTGCACTCTCCTAACAAGATCTACTGTCACAGCAAGTTCCTACATAACTGTTCTATCTTCTAAGGGGATATCTCTTTCATCAGGTCACACCTTTTTGATGAGTCCCAAGCAGTACCAGTAAGCAAAACAGTCTGGGTGGCAGGAAACCAAATGCCTAACAAAGCAGGCCCTGAAGCACAGTGAGGCCAAAGCCTGCCCTGCTTCTAGAGGCAATGTCCAGACTGTAGTGCCCTGTGAAAGTGTGGACAGTACTCCAAGTGGCAGCAGTGCAAATCTCAGCAGTGGACACATTCCTGAAATAGGCAACCGAAATGGCCATGCCTCTGGTAGAATGACCCTGAACGACACCAGGGAGTTCCTTACCATAGTTCCTATAACAAAAAGTAATACAGTTGGCCAGCCATTTGGACAAACACTATTTAGAAATTGGAGATCCCTCTTTCCCAGTGGTGAAAGAAACAAATAACTGAGAGGACTTTCTGCAGTACAGTGTGTATAGTACGTGAGAATTCTATGCACATCTAAAGTTTGGAGCAATGCTTCTTCTGAATTGAAATGCTCCAGGAAATAAACAGGCAGGCAGATTGATTGATCTAAAGTAAATTCAGACACCACCTTAGGGAGAAACTTGGGGATAGTACACAAAAGTGCATCTTTGTGGAAAATCAAATAAGGCTGCTCACACATGAAAGCCTGTAGCGCTGAAATTCTTTGAGCAAAAGTAATAGCAACTAAAAATAACGCTTTCCATGACATAAAGTGTAGCTTGCAAGACACAGCTGGTTCAGAAGGAGGCAGTGTCAGTTTTTCTAGTACAAAATTCAGGTCCCAAGCTGGGACTGGGTTTCGCGTAGAAGGCTTCAAGTGGAGAATGCCTCACATCCAATGGGGCCATGGTTTGGCCATCAGTGGACGCATGGAAGGCCAAGATAGCAGTCAGGTGCACCTAATGGAGGAGTATTGAAGGCCCGCATCAAACAAGGACAGTAAGTACTCCAGAACATGTTTCACTGGACAGGAGAAAGGGCTCAGGTGACAAGAAGTGGCCCAGATAGCAAATCTCTTCCATTTTATCGAGAAAGTGGCCCTGGTGGATGGTTTCCTAGCAGCCACCAGGACATCAGCCACCTTCTGGGAGACCCCAAACCAGGCAAAAGCTATGTCCTCAGGAGCCATGCATGCAACCAGAGGGACTTGAGGTCTAGATGGACCAGGGTTCCCCCTGCCTGCCCTTTCTCCTGTCCAGTGAAACATGTTCTGGAGTACTTACTGTCCTTGTTTGATGACGCAATGTCAGTGGCTCAGTAGGTAGCACACTCACCTCTGAGGCCGGGAGATCAGAGGGCTGTGGGTTCAGTTCCCACATCTGGCACTTGGGTTAATATCCCAATACTGACACTGTAGTGTAGCATGAGAGGGGTGCTGCACTTCTGAGGTGCCGTCTTTCGGATGAGACGTTAAACCAAGGTCCCATCTGCCTGGATTGGTGGTAGTTCAGGTAGATGTTAAAGATCCCATGGCACTTATTGAAAAGAGTAGGGGAATTTCCCCGGTATCCTGACCAAATTTCCCTCATGCACTAAAAATACCACCAACAGCTTAATTTGGTTCAAGGTCAGTTGGCATTCATCTGTATCCCCCTCTCCCAGGTCGTGCCTGAAAATAGGCAGGATTTGTGTAGTGCACTTACCTGGTCAACAAAAACTAAATACTAAATAAATAAATAAATAAAACAAGGACAAGGCCAGTTGCTGCAGTAATGAAAACTATATTTGACGTGGCCCGAATGGCGCTACCAGAATCAGAGTGTCCCCCTTTCCATCTGGATCTTGATGAGCACCCTCTGAATCAGAGGAAAGGGAGGTAAGGCATAGAGAAACCTCCCTTTCCAGGAGACGGACACCGTGTCTCACCGGTAAACTCCAGGCCCTGGATCTAGCCAGCAGAAATGCAGTAGTTTTGCATTGAGTGGGGACGCAAAAAGGTGCAACTCTAGAACACTCCATCTGCTGAACAAGTCTTCTATGACTAAGGATAGCAGTTCCCACTCATGTTCTGCACTGCAATCAGCTAAGGCTGTCCGCCAAGGTGTTTTGGTCACCTGGGACATGGATGACTGACAGTTCTAGACCATGATCTAGAGCCCAGTACCAGACTGTCATCACCTCATGACACTGGGGGTACAAACAAGTCTCCCCTTGCTTGTTGATGTAATAGGACCACATTGAGGTTGTCCAACTTCACCAGCAAGATACCCAGAGAGAGAAAAATGGTTCTGGAAGGCCTGAAGAGCTTACAGGGCCACCTGCATCTCTACAAGGTTTATATGGAGATGGGCCTTTATCATGGACCTGGTACCTTGGGTCTGAAAAGGACCCAGATGTGTTCCCCAACTGAGGCCCGAGGCATCCGTGGTGAGAGTCTGCTTGGGAGGCGGAATAAGGAAGGGAACCCCTTTTAAGAGATTGCTGGGTTCCCTCCACCACTGAAGCACCTTGCGTAGCGGAGAAGAGACCAGGATTTAATCCAAATTGTCAGTACGTTGGTCCCACTGGACACTCAATGTCGATTAGGGAACCTGCATTTGTAGTCTGGCCAAAGGTACAATCACCACGGCAGTTGCCATCAGGCCCAACAGTCTCAGAAATTCCCTGACTGTAATATACAACCATGGGCCATGGATTGGGCCTGGGCCATTAAACATTCCACCCTGTCCTGAGTGAGGAAGCCCTTTCTCTGAGCAGAATTCAGAATTGCTCCTAAGTATTGCAGTCATTGGGATGGGGCTAGTACAGACTTGGGCAAGTTGACAGTTATCACTAGGCACTGAAACAACTGAAGGGTACACTCCAGGGTTAGCAGTAGCATGTCCTGGGACTGAGCTTTCAGCAACCAGTCGTCCAGCTAAGGAAAGACATATAGGCCATTGCAACTGAGGGCTGCAGCTACTGCTGCTAAACATTTGTGTAACACCTCCCCCATTTGGAGGGCTTACCTGAAAGCCTCTGGTTGTTCTCCTGTTGCTGATGGCATCCCCACTACCTGGCGGCACTTCCAGCTGGTTAGCCCATATCCCCCAAATGTTCCTCTAGGTAGTTGAGCCCTGCTGGGCTCACTGAATCCATTTGCAAGTGGTCAGCATGTTTTCTAAGGCCACCGCTCACATCATTGAAGAGGGCGCACTGTCATCCAATCGCCATTGCGGTCAACAGGTGGGAGGTGTTCCTGATGGTTCCTGGTGCCAGGTTAAGTTTGAAAAGTCACCAGGGACATGCAGAGCAAGGAGAAAATATTTTTTAAATAAATAAATAGGCAAATGCCTGAAGCGCTGTCTCTGGGGCACAAAAGCTAAAGGGCAAAGGTCAGGGCAGTGTTTCCTCTTATGAATATTAATGAGCAAACTGTTGTGTTCCTAGGGGCAGTGTTTTAAGGGAGCCGTGACTCCCAAAGGGTATATTATATCAAATTAAAAGTGGACAGGTTTAGTAGAGAACTGCTGGGGCTAACTAAACATGGGGATGTCAATTAATAAAAGTAAAACTGCTGGCTGCATCAGAACTTTATATGTGGGGACACCGAATAGACTGCACAGAAACTGTATATACAGACTCCATCTTTGTGTTTAACAGCCACTTGGGAGACAGCATTTGACAAAGGGACTTCTGAGGCATTGCCAGAGACTTATGGGGAATAATCTGGGACAAAGTCTAGGCACCAAAAAGTAAGCCAATTAACAAATGGAAACTATTTAGGACAGTTTTGGCAGCCAATAGGTTGTTTGGATCTAAGCCATATATAAAAGGGATAACTACTCAGATTAGTCAGATTTTGCCCCCGAGTTCATTGTGTGTGCCTCTAGGGAGCCTGCCAGCTCGCAGAGGTTAGACCTGTCTGGTCTCGACTTTTTGGCTCTCAGGCCATGTGTCTGAGGTGCTCAGTCATCCCAAGCTGGGGTTGCAGCAGCAGGGGATTCATGCAGCAATCAGTGAAGTCAAGATCAGCCTGCAAGCTGACTGGAAGGACCAAAAAAGGACAAGCCTTACATAAAAATGTGCATAATTTTCCAAAGTGTTTGCACGGCTGACAAGTTCGAGATGTCTGACGTGTATGTTTTGGCTAAATTTGAATCAGTTAAGCACTGGCTGTTGAGCCTGCATCCTGAGACCAGCATTTCAACGAGAATCATGAGGGAACCCTTCCTCATGCATCCCAAAATATCTGCACTGGTCCCATGTCGTAGGATCATCCTCCTGGTTTGGGTAGTGTGAGTAATTGCAGGGTAGCTCCCTGCAACAAGAGCCATAAATCATTGTGTACCATCTAATTTTCTTGTTTTGGGTTTATTGCAACTGACTGAGCCATCTGGCTCCGGATTACAAATATTTGGGTTGTATGCATGTTAACTTCTTTCCTTCCTAAGGGCCCCAACAAGAGCTGCAATGCTGGCCTACCTCGGGCAATGCTTCAGGCTAACATGTTTAACATCCTGGCTAACCAGGGTTGTAGTACTGTGTTAAAGGGTTTTACAGTGCGTGCTAAATCAGTCTGAATCGCCAATCATTTGCTAGATTCATGCCCCACCCTTGTTCACGTCCCCTAAATAAACCAGATTGTGAGTTTTCACATTTAGCCTGGCTAGTGTGTGCCTTATTGTTTGGGTTACAGCTTTATTACTGCATTGTTACATCACTGGTCTTATTTTCCAGGGGATCTCCAGGGCCGTTGCAGAAGATCCAGCCCTGGGGGTAAGTGCAAGGAGTATAAGCATATTATTACTGTCAATTAGTATAGGTGAATGTTCTGTTGCTAAACTGTTTGGACCACCAGAAGGGTTGGTGGGTGGTTATAACATCCCAGAGGGCTATACCAAAGCAGCTATGCTACCCTAATGCCATTCCTCCGGGTGGAGGCACCCATTCACGGAACTCAGGCCCTTCAACCTGTGCATAACCATGCAGGCAGGGGTAGTAGCCCACAGGACAGCACCACCTAGGGATTACATCAGTAAAGCCCTGAGGCACAGAGAATAAACCAAAGGGCAAAACCATGAACTGGTAGTGTTCCCTCTGGAACAGGAGCCTGAGGAACTGGCGGTGCAGGGGGTAGACCTTGATATACAGATAGGCATCCTGCATATCCAGGGAGCATAACCAATCTCCCTGTTTCAACAGAGGAAGAAGGCCCGGGAGGGTGACCATCTTGGACTTTTTGTACGGGATGTAATAGTTTAGCTCTTTGAGGTCTAGAGTAGGCCTCAAATCCACAGTGCACTTGGGAACCAGGAAGAACTGGGAGTAGAACCCTTTATTCCTCTGCTGTCCGGTTACTGTTCTGTAGCCTGTTTTCTCAGCAAGAAAGTGACCTTCACCAGGAGCACTGAAAGGTGATGTGGGAGAGGGGTGAAAGGAACAGGAGGAATGACCAGAGGCTGTTCCTGAAGTTCTAGAGTGTGACCCTGTTTGATTAACTGCAGGATCCAAGCAGCTGTAGTAATGGCCCTCCACTGCTTTAAATGAAGGGAAACATAACCCCGACTACCACCTCCTGGCTTGGAACAGGAGGGAAGGGGTCCAGCGAGGAGTCAGACTGAAGCAGAGCCTGCAGGAGGGACCGCATCTCTACAACTGGGGCATTTGGCTGGGACACTGATGGTGGAGGAGTGAGTAGGCAAGGTGGAACTGGCCCTGCGTTTGCCCTGTGAACTGGTTCCTGATCCAGATTAGTGAGAGACCTTATGAAAGGAGGGTCTTGGCCAACTCCTGGGCTGAGTGTGATACAGCGAGTGGACAGACCTAATGGCCCTACCTGAAGCCTGCTGGTCATTCATAATATTCTGCACATCAAGTCCAAGGAGCTTGGAGCCCACACACAGGATATTCACAACTTTCTGCTGGACATCAGCAGTAAAGCCTGAGACTCTTAGCCAGAAATGCCGTCTAAGGCAAATGTCAGTGGCAGCCGCCCAGGTGGTGGTATCCGTCATGTCATAAATTTTATTTATTTATTAATTGTTTAAAATTTGGTAACCAGGAAAGGTACACTGAGCTGAGGCTTGTTTCCAGGTGCGACCCAGTGACGGAGAACAAAACAGGGCAGTAGTGAAAAGGGTAAGTGAAACATCATTTGACAGTATAGTACTGAAGTAAATACAATCGAGTGGGAACTTTACATCTAGTAATACATACAGGTATAGTAAACGTAGGCAAAACAACAATTATATAGCAGTCATTCTACAAAAATAGTACCACATGGCTAGGAAACCAGTTCATATGTGGAGAGAATCAGTAGATACACCATATAGTAGTTGCCCTGGAGTCAGAGGAGGTGGTGACAGGAGCATGTGGATTGAGTGGAGAGTCTTAGGAGGTGCTTAAAAGAGGGGAGAGAGAGAGAGAGAGAATGAGAGAGAACCAGAGAGAGAGAGAGAACCAGATAGAGGATAGAAGCTGGTTCCAAAGAATGGGGAGCCAGTATGAGAAGGTGGCTTGTCCTGCACAGGACTGTGGATGGGGAATGGAGAAGATGCATGAGTCCCTAGAACATACAGCATAGTCAGAAATAGCCATGGGTGACAGGAGTGAAGACAGACATGAGGGTAAGGAGTCAAACCAACATTTGGCAATGAGGACATGGTAGTAGATAGTGCGGTGATGTGATGGGGAAGGTAGGGGGAGTGCGATATATAGTGTGCAGTGGTGGGTGCAGGGGGTCATATTGGACGTAAATTGACAAAATGAGTTGCAAAGACTGACTAGTCTGACAAGGGATGAGGGAGGGGCAGAAATGTAGCCCACATCAGCATAGTCAATGATAGGGAGTATTAGTTTGGTGACAAGTTATTGGCGTATGGGGAGTAGGAGGCAGATCTTATATATCAGTATAAGGCAGCGAGTTTTGGATGGCACTTGCTATGGATTGTGTTGAAGAGAGTGGAGAAGTCTAGAGTACTGTCAAGCCGTACACCCAGGTATTTGAAAGCAGAGACTGTCTCAAGCTGGGTGCCATCTAGGGTATGGAAGGCAGGGAGGGATTGGAGTTTTACTAGCTTTTAACTTGTACTGAAGGTCATGAGTAGTTAGATACTCGGTTTTTGTTTGTATTCATTGTGAGCTGGTTAGCCTTGAACCAGAGGAGCACGTTCAGAAGGTCACACTGGAAAGAGAGAGAGACCTCAGATGCAGTGGTTGTTGGGGTGGAGAGGCAGATTATGATGTTGTCTGCATACATGAGTGTGTCAGAGGACACACAAGCTGAGGGAAGTTCATTAAGGAAGAAGGAGAATAAGGCTGGGCTGAGGATTGGGGAACACCGGTCAGGATGGGGAGTGGAGGTGACAGTATACAGCCCACTTGAATGAACTGTTGATGACCAGTCAGGTAGCTGTGGAACCAGTTAACAGTATGGGGTGAGAGACCGCTAAGCTCAATTTATTTAGGAGGAGCTGGTGGGAAACTGAGTCGAAAACTTTTCTTTTTCCCATTTACAATTTTTGCATTTTTCCCTTTTTTACTTCCCTGACCCGGGGTCATGGTGTACACATGTGTATGCGCACATGTAGACTCATGCACACATCCAGATCTGGTGACCCCTTCCACCCCACCCCAGACTTGTGACACCACTCCTGCCACCTGCGCACCCACCTGACCTCCACCCAATGGGTGCGGGACTACAGAGGAGTGGGCATCCATCCCTGGAGGGGAAATCCCACTCCAACCCTTCCCCCCTGACTGGCACCCCGGTGACCCGAGGTTGTTCCTGAACCTGGGTCGCTGGCTCAGCGTGAGGTGTGACGTCCAGCGTCTTAACCCTCAGCACCACCAGGCCGGCTTGAGTCAAAAGCTTTTGCCAAGTCTATAAAAATAGTAGCTGTGATCTGACCATCGTCAATTCCTAAGAGGACAGAGTCAGTTACCCTGAGGAGTGAGAATATGGTGGTGTGTTGTTTTCTGAACCTGGACTGGAAAGGGGAGACAAAGGATAGGGAGTCAAGAAAGGAGAGCACTAAGGATCCTTGGAGTTTTGAAAAGGAGGGGAGTAATGAGATAGGCCTGTAATTCCTGGGGGAAGATGGATCACCACCCTTGTGGAGTGGGAGGGCTTTGACTAGCTTCCAGGCTTGAGGAACAGCAGAGGGTGAGAAGGGCAGGTTCAGGATGTGTGTGAGAGGGGTGACTATGGCCAGAGCAAAAAGCTGGAGGAGCTTTGGATCCAGCCTATGTGGGCTGTGCTTTGAAGTATTTGGAGGTATTAGGGTTTGGAGGACTTCCTGAGTGGAAAGTTGAATATGTCATGGTGATGGGGAGAGGAGACCTGGGGAGTGTCAGTAGCAGGTTGGCTATGAGGGGCACAGGTGGTAAAAAAATGGTTGAAAGTAGTGCCAACTGTGAGTGGGTCAGATACTAGCTTGCCACCAGTTTTGGATGGGAGGAGGAGTGGGCAGGTGGATCAATCTGGGAATGTAGAACTTTCCAGAGCTTGGCTGGAGACCTTAGACTGTATTGGACTGGAGATGAGATGAATAGTATGGGGACCTGACAGTGTGAACAGATTTGGTGCAGAGGTTTCTGATGGACCAGTAGTGTTGATAGTTGGCAGCAGTGAGGGTGGATTTATAATTTTCCCATGCTCGGTTGCGGGATTTGAAAAGTGCATTGTGGTCATCAGAGGTAACCCAGGGTGGTAGAAACACCCGACTCTTAGCTTTCTAGGGGGAGGATAATTATTCTAGGATTTGTTAAAAATTGAGGTAAAGAGGGACAGGACATCATCAGTGTTGCTTTTAGAGTAAACAGGGTTCCAGTTAGTGGAGGTGAAATCTGCCAGGGGTAATTCTGTATCGAGGGACCCGAGAAGCCTATACCAAATGTATTTATTTTATTTTTTTATTTATTTGTTTAAGTCTAGGATTACAACCTTTGAACTAGTAGCTTGTTTACAAAGGTTCCACGTCAGGTAGAAAAACATTGACAATCTGTTACAAACATTAATTGCCTGAACTAAGGCAAAGTAAGGACTTGTAAATACATTTAATTATAAAGGTGAAACATCATTTCATTTCTGAATATTGATAATAATACTCACATCTCAATCGTAACATGAGCACAGCCATTCTCTGATCTTGATTCCCAACCCCATCTCTTTTCTTGATGTCAACAGACAGAGGTGGAATATCTAGTTCAGGCCTCCAAAAGAGCTAAATGCATGCATTTTAAGACACAGCAATTATTTAAACACAACATGCAGTTTCCTGTATGAGATCCACCATACACTGACATTTCTAACTGACTCCATTTTAGTCTTGTTTACATTTCCCTTAAGTTTCTTTACACAGCAGCTCAGCTTTCCTTACTTCCAGTTTTATGATCCTCTGTTTCAGTCTCCAGCACCACAAACTGTACTGTTCAGAAACACAAGCAGCTGCTGCTCTTCAGAGTTTGGGACTAGAAGAAAGTACAGTTGCGTAAGAACTTACCATAACAGTAGATCTTCGAGAGTATCTCTTGCAGCAGGTCATAACTAGTGGGATTTAGCTGCCTGCACCATCTCCTTTGGATGATTTTCACAGCAGCCAACCCTGGAACCTCCTTCTAGCACCACCACACAATATACACCTGGCAGGTATAAAAGGGGGAGGTCCCAATTCTCCTCAGTTCTTTTACCATGCCAGTGACCATATGTGTAACCATATCTCAGGGACTCCAATGGGAACTAAGGAGGGAAAAATAAGGCAGCAGCTCATGGAGTACTAGAGACAGTAGGAAGGAAATTCAAATTCCAGACAGGGACTGGATCCCTGATAGGGGATGTAGGTGCAGAATACCTTTCAAAAAGGTTTGAATTAACAGTAACTGGGACAAAGGAATGTTGTCCACAGGCAAATGAAATATGGCTATAGCCAAAAGGTGAACCTTCACAGAGAAATATTTTAGTCCACCCTCCGACAAGGAGAGCAAATAATCGAAGATGCGCTGTGGGAAACACTCATAAGGATCCAAGGCCAGAGAGAAAGCCCAAATAGAGAAGCATTTCCACTTCAGAGAATAGGAAAACTGAGTAGATGGCTTCCAAGCAGCCCAGAGAACTCCTGCCACCTTTGGGGACACCCAGAAGTATGAGAGGACTATGTCCTCAGGTGCCAGGTGTGAAGGTGGAGGGAGCGAATGCCCGGGTATAACAGGGAGCCATGTGCCTGGGACAGTAAGACTCAACAAAGAGGCAGAGAGATTGGTAATGTATCTGAGAACTGGTGAAGCAAAGGGAATCAAATCTGTCTTGGCCAGAATGGTGCTATGAGAATCATAGATGCCCCATCCTGGACCAGTTTGAATAGTACTCTCTGAACGAGTGGATAGGGTGGGAAGGTGTACAGAAATCTTCCTGTCTAGGAAAGAAATAATGCATCCCACCACACAGTTCCAGGACCTCACTCGAGAGAGTAGTAAAGCGGCAGTTTTGCATTTTGTGGAGAAGCAAACAGGCCCATTTCCGGTTGGCTCCACAAGCAGAAGACATCTTTGAGAATGTCGGGTAAGATTTCCCACTCATGGGCTTGGGCAGAGGATCTGCTCAGGGCATCGGCCAGGGTGTTGGAGACTTCAGGGATGTGTACTACCAGAAGATGAATATTTCTCTGGATCACCCAGTACCACACACTTATCGATTCTCTGCAGAGAGGGTAGGAATGGGTGCCACCTTGTTTGTTTATGTAGTGAACTACCATAGAATTGTCTGATTGCACTTGCAGGCAACCCAGGGGGAGGTGAGCCTCAAATGTCTGTAAGGCATAGAGTACTTCCCATAGTTCCAAGACATTGATGTGGCAGTGGGCCTCCACTGACATCTAAGATCACTGTGATCGGACATGCAGGATGTGAGCACCCCACCCTGTCAAGGAAGCATCTGTTGTCAGAATGAGACTCCGGATGGGTGATTAAAACGGCTTGCCTCGCATGACATTGTCCCTTGACTTCCACCATTGTTGGGCTCAAAGAGCTAGGGAAGACAGCAGGACTGGGGCATCGAAATAGTCCTGTTTTTGGTCCCATTGGACTCTGAGGGACCACTGAAGGATCCTCATATTCAACCTGGCATTGGGGACCACTGGGATTGTGGCCACCAAATGTCCCAGGAGGTGGAGACAGTCTCTTGCAGACACCAATTTGCTAGATTCTAAGCTGCATGCTAAAGGAATCAGGGCGTCCTCCCGAGCCATGGGCAGAAATGCCTTTCCCACGGAGGAGTTCAGCATGGCTCCTAAATATTGGAGGCATTGAGTAGGGTCCATTTTGGACTTTGGATAGTTTACCAAAATCCCTACTTGGGTAACTGTAGGGTTCGAGAAAGCATGTGAGACAACTGGTGTTTGGAGGATGCTTTCAGGAGCCAGTCATCCAGGTATGGAAAGACATAGAGGCCTCCCTTCGGAGGGCCACTGTGACCACTGCAAGGCATTTTGTAAAAACCCTTGGGGCTGAGGAAAGACTGAAAAGGAGGGCCCCTGAACTGGTAATGATAACCATGAAATGGAGAAATCATCTGTGAGCTGGGTGCATCATGATATGGAGGTATGCACACTTCATATCCAGAGAGCAGAGCCAATCTCCTGTGTTCAGCAAAGGGAGATGTGTTGGAAGGGCCACCAAGCTGAACTTTTAGTAAATGATGTAGAGATTGAGACACCTCAGATCCAAAATGGGGCATAAATTCCCCGTAAATTTGGGGACCAGAAAAAAGTGAGAGTAAAGTCCCGCACCCTTCTGAGGAAGGGGGACTGGTACAATAGCCCTTTTTGATAGTAAAGCATCAATCTCGGTCTGTAGGACCAGTGGCTGGTCTGGAGGGCAGTGAGAGACCCTGGGTGGTAATGGAAGAGGCACCTCCGTGAACTCCAGTGTGTCTCCCATCTCGATCAGTTGTAGTAGCCACTGGTTGGAGGAAATGCGATGCCACCATTGCAGGTGCAGGGAAAACCTGCACCCAGCAGCTGTGGGTAGGGCCTCCATACCCACGACCAGAGGAAGGCCTTCAGGTGGAAGACTGGCCTTGCTGAGGGGCAGCAGGGATGTAAGAGGTTTTCTGGAAATTTCAAGGACCTGGCAATTGCAACTGAAGTATTCTTTTGCGAGTCTTTCAAGATGTCCTGGGCCTGTGGACTGAACAGCTGAACTCCTGTAAAGGGAGCATTCAAGATGGATTGCTCTACATCCTGGGGAAAAAACAGATAACCTGAGCCAGGCAGGACGCCTGACACATATACCAGCAGAGGGCATACGAGATATAGTATTCACAGCATCATAAGTAGCCCTAAGCAGGTGGCGGTCTACCGCCGCTGCAGTAGATAGTTTCACCCTTAGGTCCTCTTGGACAGAACCCACTGGGAGGGACTGGATTGTAGCTTGGGAGGCTGTATTGTAGCTTGGGAGGCTGTTAGGATTTCCTCCTGATATTTCAGGAGGTGTCCCATGTAATTGAGTACATGTAGGGACAATATAGCTGAGAAAAAACACATTTTCCAGTGACATCTGATTTTTTAGATTCCTCATCTGGGGGCTGAGCACTCATGTGCTGAGGCTTAGAGGACCTATCATGTGCAGCACTGATCACCACCCAGTCCACCTGAGGCAGAGACATGAAGTAGGGGTGAGACACTGGAGCTTCATAAAGCCTATCAGCCTTCCACAGATTGGAGGGAATCTTGAAAGGTTGCTTCCAGGCAGCCATAATAGCATCTTCAAAGGCTTCCACCAACGGGGGGATAACCAGAGTGGGGCATTCAGGCACACCTAGGTACTGAACCACTATCTTGTGAGAAGCCTCCTGCTCAGTGCCCTGAAACCCGAATGTTTTCTGGAGGTGGATTATGATGTCTGAAAATGTTGGTGTAACCCCCCTGCAAATGGGGGTTCCCAAAAGTCCCCTAGTAGCTTGCCTAAAGGCCCCAGCCTGGATGGTGTTCAGCAGTTAAGCCGCCTATTTGTGAGTACTTTTGGAGCCTCTAGTACTGTCTCTTTAAGAGCTGTCTGCTCGCAGACATAACTAGTTTGCATGGGGGGGACTGTGTGTTTCCCTGCTCGAGTCCCGCTTGAGCCACTGACAAATCGCTCCGTTTCTGCCGTCGCTAAAGGGGCAGAGGGAGCACATTCTTAAAATGTAACTGTTTGCCCCATACCATTTAGAGTATTAGTGGGAATGTAATTTGTCTAACCTGCCTTTCTTGCAGCTTTGCCCCTCCATTTTACATCAGAACTGTAAACTGGATCCAATCAGGAGGGAGGGACACTTAAAATGGAGTATTGAGCAACCAACCAGGATTAGAACTCTCTTGGGAGCCGGCTGTCAATGGGGGAAATGACCAGTAATTCTGGGAAGTGAAGTTCTGGACTGTGGCGCCTTTCACACCAATGGGGGGAAGTTGTAAGTGACTGACATCTGAAGCCCTCCAATTGGAATTGGGTCGAGTGGCGCCTGATGGTAATTCCCTGCCTACTGGGTGAGAAGGTAGATCCGTTGTGGCCGTGACTGAGGAAGGAGCTCCAGGCTTCTGCACTGTAGAGTTTCACGCAGGAAGCGCGTGTGGAGGCCAAAAAGTCAGGTGGCTCATTTGCCGTGGTGATTCGGACTGAATCCACTGTGTGTGGAGGAACAAGAGAGGCTGTGTAGCCAGAAACCAGGCTTAACCTGTGGAGGACCGGAGAATCTGCTTCATCACGCTCGGTCTGTCAGGAGAATGAAGCTGCATCGCGAATTCCCGGGTTGGCAGTAAGTGCGATCGGGATATGAAAGCAGCTGCCTGGTACTGTAACTTTCTCTTTTCATATAAATGTATATGTCCTGCTCATAGGCCCATGTTCCTCGCTGTGAGGAACGTGTCCAGCAAAGGTCATGAGTAAAAATTAGGGTAGTTCCCTGCCAGCTGAATAATTGGATTGCAAGGGTTTCAACTGATTTTCTTTCTTGATGCACAAACTGAGCCTACCTTCTCCGGATTACAAATTGGGTATTGTGCAAGTATTTTCATCCTCAGGGCCCCAACCAGCTGCACTGATCCTGGCTAGCCCCCTCTCCATCCTGGGTACCCAGAGACAGTGACTTATAGGCACTTCATCCCTGTGCACAGTGCTCTGAACATTAGTGTGACTGAATTAATTAACCTGATTTCCCCCTGTCCTTGTTACTATCCCCTAAATAAATCAGATTTGGTTGTTTACCAAAGTTACACTGCTTGAGATATGTGTTTGTGTTGAAATACCTTACAGTGGCTATTGTGTTACTGCATCTTACTTTACAGGGGGTCCCCAGAGTCAAGCTGATCGAACCAGTCCAGGGAGTAAGTATATACTGTGAAGGTACTGCTGCTATATTGTGTGGGCCACTAGTGAGAAGAAAGGGGGATTGCAGTGTTCCAGAGGGCTGTGACCAAGTCATATCAGACTGTCTTAACCCCGACCTCTGGGTGGAGGCACCTGCCATTGGATCTAGACCCCTCAACCTGATAGCACTTACGCAAGCAGGGGTAGTAGTCCTTGGGATAGCACCACCTGGGGGTTACATTGGGTCATCCGGCAGAGAACAAGGGAGTTTGGGGTAGTTTCCCCTTGAACAGAAGGCAGCAGAGGAGGACTGAGGTGTTCCTCATGGTCCATGTTGACCTCCTCCCCGCTGTTCGCTAGACCCCAGCCCTGCAGGAAAGGGTCCTCCATGTCCACATCCTGGGTGTACAGACCCAGGGAGACAGGGGAAGAATTAGTCGTCTGCTGGGCCAAAGAAGGACAAGATGGAGCAGAGACCAGAGGTGACCCCTCCCTAGGGGGGCATTGGGTCTGAGTGAGGTCCAGGATGGATTTCACCAGTGCCTGGACATCTATCATGGATAACTGTCCAGTGAGATTGGTCAAGGCAGACTGGGTGGAGCAAATGGGCACCACTGACAAAATGGTCACAGGCAGTGGGACCAAATGAGCAGCCATCGGTGAGAGGTATATATAGGACCTCAGGATCATTGACGATGGTGCAAGGCTGACTGTCAATGAAGAGATTATCAATGGGCCCCAGCCCCTGCTGTCGATGAGAGCATCATTGATGGAAAATCTATAGTCATCGACTGCAGTTTTAGAATCGTTGACAAAACGCTGAGCAGCATCGATGACAGAATCGCTGATGGGCCATGAGGCAGGAGCGTCGATGAGAGGGTCATCGATGAGAGAGAGCCAGAAGCCATCATCAACGGATGATGGTTATGCAGTATGAAAGTTGATGGCAGCATTGGAAGCTGCAAAATCACCCCAGAGCTGCTCGTTGATTGAGGAGCTGTTGCCGAAGAAGGAAACAAGCCACAGTCGTCTACGGTTTTGAAGATGAAGTGTGAAGGGCTACCAGCTCCATACTTGCATGTAAAGCAGAGGACAACACAGGGGTGGTAGAGACATGCTTAGTTTTAGAGGCTTGTTTCCTACCATGACCCTGGGTTGAGATGGAGGGGTCACCCATGGAGTGGTGAGACCCCGAAGAGGATGCCGAGGAGTCTGTAGAAGAGGAGCAGTGCTGTTGCTCCAAGAGGGCTACCTTCTGCTCCATGATGTACTCACAGAGCAGTTGCAACCTTTGGTGTTTTGTGGTTCTGTTGAATTTATGACAGAAGTCACACTCCAATCCACCATATGGCCTTCCACCATTTCCACAAGGGGCGGGCCAGGTTACACCGGTAGGAGGGGGTTTGGGCACCCCTTCACCCCAGGCAGCAGTCCAGTGGTGGCCATGGGCACCATGGGGGGGAAGCAATTCTTTGGGGACTGCAACTTGGGTAACCAGGTGGCCATTCCTCCCACACCACCATCGGTGTCTGCCCAAACCTTGGGACAAGGAGGGGAAAGGGGCAGCTCCTCTGCAACAAGTAATGAGCCATCCCCGGCCAGCTCTGCAGGGACGGAGACCTCGGTGGACAACACGGTTAGGCAGGTTTGGAAATGGCCACAGAGGGACCAACAGCGGGGAGTGCAGACCCACAGCCAGTGGACCCACCCTTCTCATCCCTCATGCTGGCAGGTATGCAGGGGCCCAGTGAGATGGCTTCCGCTGTGGCGGACATGGATCACTGGGCCTGCCTGGGGGTTAATGACCCAATGGGCACCCATCTTACCTCGGCAATCAGAGAAAGGATCTGGAAGGGCAAATACATAGAGATATTTGATCTTCTCCATAGGGAATTGCCGGACACGGTGGACAAAGACAGGCCTAAGCAGGAAAGGAGGTGGCGGCCTACAGTGCCCCGCACTTTTGATAACTGGACGGCGGCCTTTGATATTTTTCTCTCCATATATTGCGCGAAGTTCCCGCAGAAAATAGGGCAGCTACTCAAGTACAGGGACAACATAAAAACGGCTCACTTGGCATTTAAAGGGAATGACTAGCTTAGGTATGACAAGCTGTTCCACATGAGGGTACCTAGATCACCAGACATACGCTGGGACAAGACTGACCATGACCTGTGGCTGAGGCGCATGACACGGGCCAAGCCCACTAATGTGACCTACATGGCCAGTGAGCACATGGTAAACAAAATGCAATGGTCAGGACAGAAAGGGGTAGGTACCTGCAGGCAGTACAAAATATGGGAAAATGTTTTCAGGACTTTTGCAAATTCCAGCATGAGTGCAGCAGCTGTGGAGGTAAGCACAAAGCTAGCACCTTCCAGGAGAGAAGTAGCTACAGGAAGGGTGATAGCCATCAGGCCAACACCAAGCAAGGGGACAGGTTCACGAAAAAGCCTGGTGAGGTCCTCAGTAAACATTGAGTGCATGAGGGCATGGCTTGACCTCTACCCTTGCAGAAAGGATGCACAGTACCTCCTCAATGGTTTCTCTGCAGGCTTCTACATCCCATACCAGGGCCCCCGGATGGACACCACAGCAAGCAACCTCAAGTCCGCCAGGACTTGGCAGAAGGTTGTAGCGGGGAAGGTGCACAAGAAAGTGGCAGCTGGTAGGGTTGTGGGGCCTTTCAAGAGTCCACAACTGAGCCCCTTGAGGGTCTCTCCACTGGAAGTGGTCCCCAAGAAGGCCCCAGGTGAATTCAGGCTGATCCATTACCTATCATTTCCAAAAGGGGCTTCAGTGAATGATTTTATTGCTGCAGAGGACAGTGCGGTGTGCTACGTGTCCTTTGACACCACGGTCAAGCTCATCCAGAGGGTAGGCAAAGGGGCACAATTGGCCAAAAGTGACATCAAGTCCGGGAGATTTTGACCTATTGGGTTTTACATTTGGGGGGGAATTCTACTATGACATGGCAATGCCGATGGGTTGCTCCGTGTCATGCACCACTTTCGAGACATTTAGCCATTTTCTAGAATGGGTCACCAGGCAACACAGTGGCAACAATTTGATCACACACTACTTAGACAACTTCTTGTTCATAGTGAAACTGGACTTGACGCAATGCAGTAAAACACTGACCACGTTTATGCAGCTCATGGAGTGGTTTGAGGTGCCTCTGGCCCATAAGAAGACAGAAGGTCCAGTAACACTGCTCATGTATCTAGGCATAGAGCTGGACATGGTACATATGGTGTCCTGCTTGCTGCAGGACAAGGTAGTATTTTTGAGGAAGTTGGTGGCAGACATTCGGCAGCCACCAAGGTGAACCTTCGGAGGCTACAGTCATTAACTGGACACCTAAATTTCACATGTAAGGCCGTGTTGCTGGGTAGGCTTTTTCTGAGGTGGCTGTCCTGGACCACTAGGGGCCTGTTACAACCATACCATCATGTCAGGATTTCATCTGAGATGAAGTCAGATCTGGCGGTCTGGGACACGTTTCTGAGACACTTTAATGGGACATCAGTATGGCAAGCCAGCCTCCAATTCAGCCTGGTTTGCCAGATGGTTTTTGACACTGTGGGAGGGGGGGCACTGGCTTTGGGGATTGCTTCCAGGGGTCCTGGTTTGTGGGTCCTTGGGATGACAGATGAATGTTGGGTGGAGGCAAGCCTCACAAAGAATGTGATCCTGTTGGAGTCCTTCCCAATATTGGCAGCAGTGTTCGTGTTGGGGGACCGGTTCAGACACAAAAAGGTGTGCTTCCTGACAGATAATATGGGGGTGGTGTCCATCCTGAACACAGACATCCAACTCCAAGGAGGTGATGTGGCTGCTCAGGTTTTTGTCTTGTGGTGCCTACAAATCAATGTATTGTTCAGGGCCAGGCTTGTACCGGGGGTTGACAATGTGATTGCTGATGTGCTGTCTCAATTGAAGTTTGAGCATTTCTGGGAGATGGCCCTGGCAGCAGAGATATCCCGTCAGAGTGCCAGCATTCCTGTGGCAAGCAGCTATCCAATAACAGACAACTTGATATGACACGCTCTGGCTCTGGGGACCTGGTGTAAGTATAGGGCACATCTAAAACCGTTCTGGGCTTCCTTTGGGGATGTCCAACAGAACTATTAGCTGTTGGAACAGACTAGCCTATTGCAACAGTTTCTGCGCCATTTGATTGAACAAGGCAGGGCCTCAGCGTACATGGCATTCATGGCAAAGATGCATGGTTCCAGGACATGAATGGCTCCTTCACCATCTGTAAAATGATAGAGGGGTGGCACAGACTTAAAGGAAGCAAGAGGGATGGAAGACGTCCAGTGGACAGCCAACTGTTGTGTGGTATACTGGGCAAACCGGGAAATATATGCTGGTCAGCGGATGAAGTGAGGCTCTTTAAAGGACTGTTGCCCTGCACATTTTTAGGCGCATTCTGGCTGTCAGAAATGGTGGAGGACTCAACCATGCCAGCGGGATACTGTCTGCAGTGGTGGGATATAACGTTTGTGGGAGATATGCTGCAACTGTCACTGCATTTCTCCAAAATGGCACAGATTGGCCCCATAAAGATAATAACTTTCCTCAGGGTGCAGAGGAGCAGCATCTGCTCATGGGCCCTGGTAAAGGAATATGTAGCTCACAGGGGGTGGGGCAGGGCACCTTCTTAACCCATGTAGATGGCAGGCCAGTAACTAGGTACCAGTTTGGAGCAGTTTTTAGGACGGGGGTGAGAGCTACGGGTCAAGACCCTAGTGGGTTTAGCATGCACTCATTCAGGATTGGGGCCACCACTGAGGCAGCTCGGCTGGGGGGCCAGGAAGCACAAA
Organism: Neoceratodus forsteri; assembly: GCA_016271365.2. Taxonomy (NCBI): domain Eukaryota; kingdom Metazoa; phylum Chordata; order Ceratodontiformes; family Ceratodontidae; genus Neoceratodus; species Neoceratodus forsteri. Next base: position 61,956,591 of record JADMNL010000034.1, on the reverse strand, counting down.
TACAGAAGACTGGGTGCTGGTAGTCCAAGGCCTATAAAACATACATTAGTAATACACCTAGGGGGAAATGACCTGGGAAGCCTTTTATCGATAGATGTGATGAGAAGCATAATGGTAGATCTGGAGTGGATAAAAGGCAGATGCTGGACACTTGCTTAGCGTGGTCTAGGATAATGCCCCAGCAAAAATGGAGGAGGGGCCAGGTGGCCAAGCCACTCTGGAAGGTGCACAGTAGTAAGTGAATAGGGTGGTGTTACGCTTCTGCAGTCAAAACAGTATACAAGTATTACACCATAGGGACATAGTCCTGTAGGGGGAGCTATTTTGCAGCGGACGGGGTGCACTTGTCAGATATAGGGCAAGGAATCTTCGACTTGGGTATTCAGATGGTTTTGGAATCATGGTTATAGTATTATCCTGGGGCATTGGTGGGAGATGCGCAAATGAATTTGCAGATCTTGTGGCAGACAACTATCAATGTAGAGGCTAACATGATAAAGTTTTGAGAAGAAGAAAGAGGATTGAGGGTGGTCTGATGAGGGCACATTCCAGAAGAGACACTCGCACAGCGTTGGGCAGAGCCTGTTACTGTGGGGGGTGATGGTCAGGTGGTTGACATCTGGTGAGGGCTCAACAGCACGACTGTGGCCTTGCGGTATGGGTCTGGTTAGAGCAGCTTTGTCAGGGAAGAATGCTAACCCTGTGGGGGGGAGCCACGCCTTCTCTGGCCATGGGTTGGCTCATTTCTTGGAGGTGGATTGCCATAGCCTAAGGTCGTCTGCTGCCCCATGGAAATACCATACCATAGTATGCATGATTAGTGTTTGCTATATTATAACCTGTTGTTTATGAAACCAATATTGTGTTTATATTAAGTAATCCCTTCGTGGCGCTATCCCAAGGGCTGCTACCCCTGCCTGCTTGGCTAGGAGCAGGTTAAGTGGCCCTGAGTAATGAAACAGGTGCCTCCACCCAAAGGTCAAGGTTGTTAGTGGTCAAGCTAACCTGGGCACAGCCCTCCAGGACACTGTAACCCCCCCTTTTTCCCTTCTAGTGGGAGGAACAATATACAATAATTACTTTCACAAGGACCCTTATTCACCAGGTGATTACCCACACTGTTTGCACTTACCACCAGGGTTAGTTCCTCTAGCTTGACCCTGGGGACCCCCTGTAAAACAAGGTTAAGCACAGCAAATAGCAACAGTACAAAACTTTTGGCACAAGCTGGAACCACAGTCAGGTTAAATGCAAAGTTAAATCTGATTTATTCAGGGGACTTGAACAAGGGAGGGGCTTAATCAGGTTGATTTGCTTAAAAACTATATTAATCAGACAGTTAGGCATGCAGTTCAGAGTCCCTGCACAGTCACACACTCTGGGTACCCTGGTAGGAAAATGGTGGTCTACCAGGAACGTTGCAGCTGGTTGGGGCCCTGTGATGGAAGAAAGCAACATGCACAACACACACTATTTGTAATCCGGAGCCGGAGGGCTCAGTTTGTGACAGAAAAGGCAACAAGACAATCAGACGACAACACTTTTAGATTTAGCTGTTGTTGCAGGGAGCTACCCTGATGTTTGTTCATGATACCCAATACTGGACACAGGCAGGATGAAATTGAGACTTCAGGCTGTTGAGCTGGAGTGCCTGGAGAAGCAGGGCCCACATGAATCACTGAGGCGTTGTTTCTGTTCAAGGCGTTGAGCAGGGGGTTGATCCCCAGGCCGGTCTCTCGTCGATGACTTCCTCTGCGTAGCAGGTACTCTGGCTGGGCCAGTGTAGCAGGGCCCAGGCAAACAGAAATGAATATAGATTCAGTCCGTGGAGCTGGATCCAGCCTCCAGCAAGCAAAACACAGTTCGGACACACAGTGGGGAACCAAATCATGACCCACGATAAGCACACAGCACATTCACATGTAGGGAAATTCCACTGTACCAGACAAACGGCTCTTCGGTCACAATTACAGAGTCTCTGCACAATCCGGGAGTTCAGAGTTAGCTGGAAGTCCTGACAGGCCAATCACATTCAGCAAATCTTCGGTCTTCTTCAGGTTAAAGCCTGGTCACAATTCAGTGGCTTAATTCGCTCTCCAAATTCGGATTCAGTCTGAGAAAAGCACAAGTTCCCTCTCAGGAACAGCAGACAGGCATGCACGCCAAACTCAGGCCTTTCCACAGTTCTCCCATGTGAATCCACTATGGATTGCTGCTCGAACTATCTCGAGCTGTTACTTCTTCACTTCCCAACTCAGATCTAACTGAAACTGCAAGCAGTGTGGGACTTTTCCCAAGATCCAAAAGGTTTGGTTGTCTGATATGTCTGTCAGTCACAACAAGGGCTCCCCCTCCAGGTTATTTTAGACACCCAAAGCCCAAAACTACAATTCCTACAAGTTTTGGCCCCACCAAGCCCCTGTAGGCAGGCTCCATTTTATAGTCCCAAATGTACTGATTGGCCCAGATTTCAGCAGTCCAGGACCAAGATGATGGAAACAAACAGAACTGTCCATGTTGCAAAGAAGACAGGTTAGAACAAACTGCAATATTATTACTACTCTAACAAATGATCAGCAAACAAGTACATCTTCTAACAGGGCTCCCGCTCAGATTAATTATGACTGCAATCCAGGCAGCTCTTAAAGAGACAGTACACAGAGGCTATACAGGCACTCTCTAGCAATACATTTAAACTGCTAAAATGCAGGACACCAGCCTGGCAGTGAGCATTTAAGCAAGCTCAAGGAAGACTTTTTGGGAACCCCATTTGTAGGAGGGTTAAAATCAGATGTTTGGTGTATGACAATAGTGTCAAAAATACATTTTCGGCCTTTTTTGCCAAAATACTATGCTGGTCATGTGTTTTCTTATGGGATTGGATGAATGGGCTTGTCTGGGCAGGGTCTCTCCTGGAATTCCTGGGAGGGTAATTGCCTGGTGGCCAGTAGCCAATCCCTGGTCACCTTCTTCCCAGGTCCAGGGACCGGGGGAGGGTGACCAATGGCCCAGACCTGAGGGTTAAAGGCTAGGAGTAGCCTGGAACTGGGAGGGGCTGAGGTCAGCTTATAGTGTCTGGATGACAGAGGATCTTCCTCTTTCTGTCCAGACTACAGGGGAACAACAAAGAAACCCAGCATCCTTCCCCAGAACAAAAGGGCGGACATGGGGTTTGTCTAGGCAGTGGAGGTTGCTGGGGCAGATGACTATCAATGTAGAGGCTAATGTGATAAAAATTTGAGAAGAAGAGAGAGGATTGGGGGTGGCCCGGTGAGGGCACATTCCAGAAGAGATGCTTGCACAGTGTTGGGCAGAGGCTGTTACTGCGGGGGGTGATGGTCAGGCAGTTGACACCGGTGAAGGCTCAATGGCATGGCTGTGGCCTAGCATTATGGGTCTGTTTGGAGCAGCTTTGTCAGGGAAGCAGGCTAAATCTGTGGGGGGGATCCACATCTTCTCTGGCCATGGGTTGGCTCATTTCTTGGAGGTGGAGTGCCATAGCCTAAGGTCGTGTGCTGCCCCAGGGAAATACTATACCATAATATGCATGATTAGTATTTGCTATATTATAACCTGTTGTTTAGGTAACCAATATTGTGTGTATAGTAAATGTTTGATTTATGACAATCATGTTGAAAAAAAAATTTCGGCCTTTTCTGCCAAAATACTATGCTAGTCATGTGTTTTCTCATGGGATTGGATGAATGAGCTATCTGGGCACACAAGCAGCTGCTGCTCTTCAGAGTTTGGGACTAGAAGAACAAAGGTTACCTATCCTTAGAAACCCAGGTCCCTCTGCAGCTGACTGTGTGCTCGCCATTCCTTACCTCCAGCTTCATGATCCTCTGTTTCTGTCTCTCACACCACAAACTGCACTGTTCAGAAACACAAGTAGCTGCTGCTCTTCAGAGTTTGGGACTAGAAGAACAAAGGATATCTATCCACAGAAAACCAGTTCCCTCTGCAGCTCCTGGTATGATCAGCTCTGTGCTTCTGCCTCCAGCAGATTTCCAAGGTGAACTTTCACTTTCTGTCTCCCTCTGTAATGTGCCCCCCCACACCACTCAAAACACTCCATTAAAGGAAAACTATGACCTCATATCTTCTAAATGTCATTTGTTTCCATGTCAACAGACAATTCTTTTCATGTAGCTATTAAAGATGTATGCAACTGCTTTAGTCTGTTTTCACAGTTCATGCTAGGCCCTGTTACTATCCTGGGAGGCTCCATTTCGTGGCTGTTGAAATCTCATTGTCCCTGAGAGCTGCATTAGCATATGAGAACATGATGCGTAATCAACCTTTAAACTCCCCAGTATGCCTGTCTGCTTAATTAGTCTTCAAAGAAACAAGCTTCACAAAGGTGTGAAATACCACATTTACCTTCAGTAAGCTTTGTAAACTGTCTGAGTTATAATGCAGTTTTTTTCCTTTAAACTCCATTCAGTTAATGAGTTTCCAGACAGTTTTTGCGGGGTATTTGTTCTTTGAGCATAGAGATACATGGTATAAATGGTTGACCTGACATCATGCACTCATATGCTAATGCAGTTCTCGTGGACAATGAGATTTCAACAACCCTGAAATGGAGATCCCAGGGCAGTCAGAGGGAGCTACTGTGAGCTGTGAAAACAAACTAAAGCTAACACATATAGCCCTAACAGCTGCAGGAAAGGAGTTGTCTGTTGACATGGAAACAAAATTTAAATGATATAATTTGCAGGGCTCCCAGCAAAGGTAACCCTCTAGTTTAGCTTTTGTAAGAAAAGTGGCTTTTACCTTGTGCTGCAAAGTACTTTAATTCAATTATCAGAAGTCCACTAGTGTAATTTCTTAAGCTAAGATGGCTGCCATGCTGGGGGTGCCAGAAAGACAGCAGCAAGAGTTTGTCTCCAGTTTGCTTGTTTTTAGAGTATTTAGAATAAATATTTAGATAATTTTTAGTAGTTTTGATACAACCAGTAGTTCTTCACATAGAAGTGAAGCTGTAGATAGGTAGGTAGGGATTTACAGTGAGACAGATAGGAGGCTGAGCATCTTCAGTAGCAGAACTACACCTTGAGTGTACACTGGGGCAGTAGGTTCGGTCCCAACGAAGCCCAGACTGTGGGGCGCTAGGGGAGCCCAGTAGCTGTATGCCCTGACATCAAGTAGCAGTGAAGTAGGATAAGTAAAATTAATACTTATCTCCATTGCTTTATCCGCTTGAAGAAGATATTATCCACAGTAACAGAAGTGGAGTGGAGCGGTATTGAAGGGGAACCTGAGGAGTCAGAGTGTCAAAGGAGTAATCCTGGGATTATCACGGAGAGAAAGTGTTTGGTGGAACAACTTTGCCTGGCTGTGGTTTCAGGCTGGGGTGACAGTCCAGCTGGACCGACGAAAGGAAGCGCTCCAACCTTGTCTTTGTACTGTACCAGCTTGGTGGAAGTGTTGTGTGGAAGGCAACCACGATAATGAGTGGCATTTGAGAGGGCCTTCTGAAGAGCTGGAGCAGGATTGAGACCCCCAGCCTGGACAAAGGATGGCCGCGGCCACTACCAGAGGGTGGCGGTGGTGATTCATTTCCCCTCAGGTGGAGCGAGGGGCTTACCAGAGGGTGGGTTGGCCTTTGTCCGCCGAGAGGAAGGTCTGAGGGGAGCCTGATCCATTTAAAGGAGAGGCCCTCTGAGAGTTTGGAGGGGGAGTCTGTATATATCATGGAAGAAAGCCCTGGTATGGAATAACAGCATTGGAAGAGACAATTGGAAAGGCCCAAAGAACTCTGCCTTCTGCAAATCTGGTGAAGCACAAACTTTCTTCTTTATTGTGTGGCTCTGTTATTGGAGATTTCCTGTTTACCAGACATAATGCTATGTGAATTGACAATCTGCTAAACACTGAACTTCATACAAATCATTCCTGTGAGGGGGGCTGAAGAATACTGAGTCCTTTATTCTGCAGCGGTGGGAGCACTGCAGGTGAAAACAAACTAAGACTGCAATTGGAGACTATAGACTCTGGGTGGGATATTCAGAAGGGTTGTGCATGGCACAACACAGTTGCGCCATGCGCAACCCACTGATGTGTCCCAGCACAATATTCGAAAGAGGAAAGTGCCTGACACAAATCCCGATATGCCGGAGTTCATCAGTAATGTATGCGGCGCAAGTAGGGGGGGCGTGCCCATGCATGCTCCGCATACCCTGATATTCAGACCAGGATGTGCTGAGCCCATGCATGTGCAACCCCTACCTGCGCTGCACACAGGTGAGCCCCCCCAAGAAAGGAGCAACAGCTGGCCACCCACAGGTGAACTGCCATATTGCAAGGTGCAACACGGCAGCTGCCAGATGTGGGTGGCCACCCAAGCTCCGGCGGCACCGTCCGTCGTGTGCGCGCCCCATGTGCCCGACTACGGGCATTGAGTATTAAATAAGACTCCTATATCCCTGGTGGGCCAGTGGACCGTTTCCAGCCCGATCGTGGGCATAAGTATTAAAATGTCCTATATCCCTTGTGGTCCAGTAGACCGCTTCCAGCCCGATCACAGGCATAAGTATTAACATATAAATGTCCTGTATTCCTTGAGGTCAGTGGACTGCATCCAAGCCGATGATGGCGTGCATTTTAAAATATTAAATACCATTCCATCCCTGGTGGTCCAGCAGTACCTCCCTCCCACCGCCCACTGAGCCACCACCCCGCTGCCCCTGCGTGCATGTGGTCACGGTATGGTCTACCGCCCATTGGCCCAAGCTGTGGACTGGTGGGCATACAGTCCTACTGCACTGGTCAGTCGGCAGGCAGCAGGATGGCTTGAAGGTGGGAGCTGCCACCCCCGCTGCTGACAGGGGAGGAGTGGAGTGGTTGGGCTCAGTGGGGAAGGGGGTACTGCAGAACCACCAGGGATGGAATGGTATTTAATATTTTAATACTTATGCTCACGATCGGGCTGGAAACGGTCCACTGGACCACCAGGGATATAGGACATTTTATTATAATATTTATGCCCGCGATCGGGCTGGAAGCAGTTCACTGGGCCACCAGGGATATAGGACTGTATTGTTTTACTACATATGCCCGCGATCGGGCAGTGGGGCACTTTGCCGCTTGTGCAGGGGGCATCGGTCCCCGATGGCTGCAGCCTGGCAGGGTGCCAGGTGCAAGTTGCTGGGGATCGGTGCACCTGCATGCAAATGGGGTCATAATGACATGCAAATGGCCCCATTTGTGCCTTGCATGCATTAGGGCCCCATTTGCATGTGCACTGCCTAGACCTCGCGGTTGATGTGCCTTCGCAACGGCACTTGCTCTAGCGCATCCCCCTGCCCATCTCTGGCCACTTGCGCTGATGCAGTGTCACTGTGCCATGCAGAATGCGGGTGGCCACAGAGCGATATTCAATGGTGCTGAGCCATGGCGCAGCACTGTTGAATATCACCCTGTCAGTGCCCTGGCACATCCCAGTTGCACTGTGCCCAGGCTTGCGCCACAGCCTGGCGCAGTCTGAATATCCCACCCTCTGCGTATAAAATAACTCTTTTAAAGATATTTGCTGCTAAATGTGTGGGGCAATTCGAGGGTGGGGAGAAGGAGTAGTGGGAATTTTTAGATTTGATTAAAGCAGGGAAATTATAGGAAACATTGAAGGGAGAGGGAAGTATGTATAAGTGAGCAAGATAGAGGGAAGAAGATTGTTTTATATAAGTAAGGAAGGTATTTGGTCGGGTGGGTAAGGGTTAGAGCAAGCGATTGAGGGGTGAGATCAGAATAGTGGTGTGTGTGTGTGTGTGTGTGTGTAGGTTTAAGTAATGTGCCAGGAGATACTAGCACAATCAGGCAGTACTCCCCTCGAGACTGAGGGATCTTCACCCTTTTGACTGCCCCCTGCTTCCTTTTGAGGTGTATGGTAGATGCTGGGCGTTTGGCATATTAAAGAGGCAGGGGGGTGGAAGATCCTGGAACTCTCGGGGGGGGAAGGGAACGGGAGAGGGGTGGACAGATTGAGACAGTAAGGACCAGGAGGCACCCTGAGGTGAAATGAGCACAGGAGCGAGGTCCTCCTTGCCTTGTGCCCGTACCCAAAGGTTTTGACTTAGGCAGAAACTGGGGCCATTTTCAGATTCTCATCCCTCTTGGGCAGTGTTATGCAATGCAGGTCTGTTAGGAATAAAACCGCACTGGTTACGGATCTTGTAGCCTCTGCAGACCTGGCTTGCATCACTGAGACCTGGCTGGATGAGAATTTTATTTATTTATTTATTTAGTTTTTGTTAACCGGGTAAGTGCGCTAGTCAGCAAGTGACTGTTTTCAGGCACGACCCTGGAGGTACAATTACAACACACAAAGAGTACAGCCAGATTATTAAGACAACGAGTACAAAAAATGCAGAGAGAAATACATATGGCAATGTAACATACATTAGTAAACAAAAATATACTTTAGCACTTGATCATGGAACATACTCAAAAATGTGAATAGTAGAAGGCAGAAAATAAGAGAGGATAGGCATCAGTAGAAAAGGCACAAGGAAGGGAAAACTGGCAAAAGGACGGGAGGGAGAGATTAAGTGGAAAGGAGGTGCCGTCAGATACGGCAACAGCTGGGTGAGGTACCAACCTACGGCCGGGCCTATGGAGCCGAAAGACGGCAGGCGAAGAGAGGGTGGCTCCATGCAGGCTCCATTCTGGAATCTGTTGTTCCAGTCGCGTTCTCAGTGATACACTGCCCGAGAGTGGACTGTAGGGATGGGGCAGTCACTGACTGTTTTAGACAGGAACTGGGGATCAGGAAGGTGCCAGCTGGAGCTACTAACTCCTTTGAGTGCATAGTGGGTGCGGGTGCAGCCTACAGGATCCTTCTCATCTACCATCCACCAGGTGATGGGAGGGTTTTCCTGAAGGAGGTTGTGGACTTCATCACCGAAATGGTATTGGAAGCCCCCAGATGGTTGATTCTGGGGGACTTCAATGCCTCGGTCGACAACGAACTGTCACCCTTTGGACAAAACCTCCTCCAATTGATGGAATCATTGGGACTGACATGGGTCACCACAACACACCGGAGAGGGCACTCATTGGATTTGGTGTTCCACCTGGGGATGGAAATCTCCGATATGGAGATGGATCCAATCAGGTGGTCTGACCATCATGCCCTGAGATTCAGTTTTGCAGCCCCATAATAGGCCTGCCCCTAAGGAGTTGGTACGGTATCGTCCTTTGAGAGGAGTTACCTCAGAAGGCCTAATGACGGTACTGGACCTCTCGGGAATTCCAACAAATAGCACTGACCCAGTGCCCCTTGTACTAGCCTATAACAGGGCTGTTGTTGGGGCCCTGGATGTCATTGCTCCTGTGTGTGTTTACCCTCTCACCCTTTGCCTGGGTGCCCCTTGGTATGATGGGACACTTCAGGAGTTGAAGAGGCAAGGGCAAAGGTTGGAGAGACACTGGCGGAAAACTCACCTGGAGGAGGACAGACTTAGATTTCTAGATCATTATTTATTTATTTAGGTTTTGTTAACTGGGTAAGTGCACTAGCCATAGAATGACTATTTTCAGGCACGACCTGGGAGAGTACAACAGAAAGTTATACAAATACATTACAAGAGTGCAAAACATTACATAATAACAGGTATAGCTAACAGTGGAAAATAATACATAAAGAGAAAATAACATATATGAAAAGATTAGAACACTGTACAGTCCATAATGGGTGAGCAGCAGGTAGCAATGAAACCAAACAGTCTGAGTACAAAACTTAGTGGAAATTTACAATGAAAGCAGCATATGGCAGCGTAAGATATTACACACTCCAAAGGGGTTACCTACATCCAAGTAAGCAAGCAAAACAATAGTACAAACCATGGCCACTGGCACAGACAGAATAGGTTATAGCAGCGTAGAGAAAAGGAAAGACTAAAAGAGAGAGGCCTGTCCAACTAGGACACAATAGCTGAGACAGAGAGAAGAAGTGTGCAACCCAGGGAGATAGAGTAATGCAGAAGTATTCAGTAGGTCGAGGTGGGATATTGAAAGGGAGGGAAGAGAGAGTAGGGAACAAGAGAAAGTACAAGTGGGCAGAGGGGAAATTTAGTAGGGTCTGGAAGGTGCTATGATTTTAACAGAGAAAAGTTAGTGTAGGCAAAGCAGAGCTAGGTGGGGTCAAAACAAGCACTTTGGTCTACTGAAGACAGGCACTGTCGCAGCCCACTTTTAAAATGAATGTGGGATGGGGCCTGTCAAAAAGCTAATGGAAAGGAGTACCAGAGCCTAGGGGCTGCATTGTTGAAAGCTCTGGAGCCTACAGATGTCTGGTATCTTGATGTGGTAAGTAGATCCTTATCAGCTGAGCGGAGCCCATGGGAGGAGGACTGGGGTGTAAGCAACGCCACCAGTGAAAGAAGCGTTTTATTTCTAATTACTGAGTTTACAAGAGAGCCTAGGTAGTATTGTTGGCACGAAGAAGGGGAGAGCCAGCCCAAGTCACTATAAAGGTTACAGTGGTGCTTGAGCTGTGGTGATGAGGAGGCGTATCTGCATATACTGTTATAGGCTACGTCCCATTTGTGTAAGGTAGTTTTAGATGCAGAAGCAAAAACTGGAACACCATAAGTGAGAGCAGGGAGAAGGATACCCTTGGCAATAGGCAGCTTGGCTGAGGGAGTTAGCATATAGCTGTTTTTATAGGCTACCCTTAGTTTAACATTCTCTGATTTACTGATGGACTGAATACGACCTACCAAGCAGCAATTCCCCATAAGAAGGCAGCGTTCCTGTCCAGGGAAATTGCTGCAGCAAAAAATAGACCAGCTCAGCTCTTCCGGACCATGGGCAGACCATGCAATCCAGCCTGTCTGCGTTTTGGTTGAGCATTGTCACAAGAAAAGTGTGAGGAGTTTGTGCAGTTTTTCACTGATAAGGTGTCCTCTATCAGGGATGAGATCAGCTACTGCCTACCCATTGGACCTTACATTGATCAATTGGGTGATACTAATACCCAGATGACCTGGTCCATCTTCAGCCAACCAGTAGTCTTGGATATGGTGAGGATCATCCAGACTCTGAGGCCAACTTGCTGTAGTTTGGACCCGGGCCCAGCCCACCTCCTTGCGGGGTGTGTTGAGGTAATTCACCTGGTCCTTGCTGAGATGGTGGGGGTTTCACTGCAGAGTGGGATCTTTCCTGATCCCTTAAAGGAGGCGCTAGTGCGACACCTCCTAAAAAAGCCCTCCCTTGACCCGGACTGTCTGGCAAACTACAGACCAGTCTCTAGCTTACCCTTTATAAGGAAAGTTATCAAGAAGGTGGTTGCTGTGCAACTGGAGGATCATTTATCCATCTACAATATCTATGACCCTCTCCAGTCTGGCTTCAGAAAAAGGCATAGCACCAAGACCACCCTGGTGCGAGTGCTAAATGATCTCCTAATGGCAAGAGATCGGAGAGCCTGCTCCATCTTGGTTCTCCTTGATATCTCAGCGGCATTCAACACTGTGGACCATGGGGTGCTGCTCAAACACCTGCATTTTTTCTGTGGACTGGGGGGGGTGGTCCTCAGCTGGTTTCAGTCTTTCCTCGAGGGCAGATCTCAGAGAGTGGTGTCAGGGATTTATTCCTTGGCCCCTCACTGGCTGCCCTGCGGGGTATCGCAGGACTCGGTGCTGTCCCCCATGTTGTTTGCAGTGTACATGCTGCCATTATAAGATGGTACAGGTTGAGTTTTCACTGCTATGCAGATGATTCTTAACTGTACATGTCTTTTGTGCCTGAACAGCAGTTAGTCTGTTTTTTAAACAACAACTGCCTCTCAGAGATACAGGCTGGGATGAGTGCTAGCTGGCTGAGGCAGAAGTCGGGGGGGGAGTAGGTATTGATAGTGGACCCTGATCGTAGGACGACCAGGCATGGGTGGGAAAACCCTCGGGTTTATACCTTGGAGGAGTCCCACTGAATGCCTCAGGCCAGGTGCGTAACCTGGGCGTGATTTTTGATGAAGGCCTGACCCTGAAGGCTCAGGGCTCGGCCGTGGTCAAATCTTCCTTTTACCATCTGAGGAATCTAGCTAGGGTGAAGCACCTGGTCCTGTCTGAAGACCTTCCCACCTTGGTCCACGCCGTTATCACCAGGCATTTCGATTACTGCAATGCCCTCTACCTAGAGCTACCGGGGGTGGATATCCATCATTTGTAGCTACTGCAGAACGTGACAGCCAGGTTGTTAACTGGAACCCCTAGATCCAGTCACATAAGATCTGTGCTGCATGAACTGCACTGACTGCTGATACAGTGGCGGATCACTTTCAAGGTTGCATTGCTAACCTATAAGGTCCTACATGACCAGGGAACCCATTACCTGAAAGAACTCCTATCTCCTTATTGCCCCACCTGCTCACTCCGATCCTCTGGCTAGGGATTGCTATAGATTCCCAGGGTAGGCCTGAAAACATAGGGAGGAAGGTCGTTTGCCTTCATGGGCTCCTACCCTGTGGAATTCTCTACCTTGTTGGATACAAGATAGCCTGATCATGGAGGGTTTTAAAAAATCTAAAAAGCTAAACTGGAGTCCCTGCTAAGAACAGTTTTTATGGTGTGCAACAGCAAAGGGAGTGAGAGGAAGGAGCTTCTAAATACTTAAAGTTACATGCTTGCACATCCAGATATAGAAGAAGAAGAAGAAGAAGAAGAAGAAGAAGAAGAATCAGTATTTATATAGCGCTTTTCATACATCCAAAGCGCTTTACAAGCAATGCTAGACTGGTAGTGAAGTGACTGAATGTGTGGTGGCGGCCATATCGCACATCATCACCCACACAATATAATGTGTCACTTTCAGAAAAAAAAGTACTTTTATTTTTATTTAAAATGTGGTGGCTGCAAGGTACATTGAGTCAAACAAAGCTTATTTTCAGGGGTGTCCTCGAGACTAAAACTAGGAGATGCAAATCAGCAGCGTCCATTTATTGCCAGCTGATGCCTCAAAATAAATCTTAGAAGACGCAATCTTTACTGTCAATTATATCGCATTTTCTTATAGTGGTTTACTGTTTCTCAGTATTTACTGGCTAGAGTTGCATGGTGTAGGACACATTTCAGAGTCGGACAGGAAATGGACTTCAGACTGACAGCAGCACAGGCAGGAGCACACAGGGTGCTGCAGCGGGAACTGTGGATGTGGTTTGGCTATCCTAGTCCAAAGGCTTCCAAGTGTTGAAGAACTGAAGCTACTCAGACTTTTCTGTGGTTTTGAAACATTATCAGGAGGCGGTGCTAGAGACTGAAACACGGGATCATGAAGTTGGAGGTAATTACTGATTGCAGGGAAGTACGGTGTCAGAGTATTTAAAAAGGCAAGGCAGAAACTGGGCAACATGGGATCAGTTTGCAATGCTTTTCAAATCCTAATGATTGAATTTGTACAGAAACAGTGTTATTGCAAGGCTTGCTGAAAAAAACTGCTTGCTTTATTTTGTTTTCACCTTCTGTGCCCGGTGTATTCTGTCTGCATTTGTCATTACCCTCACTCTACCTGCAGTGGTAACCTGCAGAGAACAAACTGGGGAGTTGCAGAGGGACCTTGTGTTCTGTGGACATGGTAGCCATTGCTCTCCTGAATCCAAAGGATCCCTAATGATTCTGAGCAGTGCAGTTTTTAAATATCAGGAGGTGGTGTTAGAGACCGATTGAGGATCATGAAGTTGGAGATGAGAAGAAAATCTGTTTACTTGTGCTGAAAACAAAGGCAAAGCAGAAACTGTGCAGAGTAGGGTTACTTTGTACACACGAGCAGGCAGTTGTATTTAAAGGTTTTTTGTTCTTTGCCAAACTGTTTTGTTTTATTTATTATACTTTCTTTGGGCTCAAGATTCTGGCTACATTTGCCATTATCCTCACTAACCTCTACCTATGAAAGGTAACCTTTACTTTTGTGTAGGGTGGGCCCTGGGCCCTCCCTCCCAGCATGTCTCTCGGTATCACTGGTATTATGGTCACCTGGGAGGAGGTCCTACACTAAGAAACAATCAAGGGCCATTTACTTGACCTCCCGAGCACTGCGGTGACCTCAGGGCATCCACAGACACACAACAGAGTTGGCTAGTCTGCAGATTTAAGGGGGTTAGCATCAGTTGGAAACAAATGGAATGTTCAAACAAGAATTATTTGTAAAAACACACTGGATTGTTTCTTTTCTTGAGTTTCTTTTCAGGTGATGTTACTCTTTTTTCCAGCTGGCACAGTTCATTTGTCAGTTACTGTAAGATGGTATTTTACTGACTCTTCTGGGTTGGAAACAACCCTGATGGGGTACTTTATTCACATATTTCTGGCCTTGAGAGGAAGCACATTTACTCTTGGGGTTCCTCACTCCTGAGCCTAAGTGACAACCTAAACAGAATTTTGGTAGCCTATTTTCTTAGACACTAGCCATTGGGCTAATTCACAGTCTCTCAGCTGGCAACAGTTTGGTGCCAACTGATCCTGCGAGGGTTTCTAAGGGATCTACTCTCTCCTTCACAAAGCACATCCTTTCCTGATCCTCTTTTCCACTTTTCTATTTTACTTCATGTAACTCCTAGGTAGCGCCATCCCAAGGGCTACTACCCCTGCGTGCGTGACTAGGCATAGGTTGAGGGTCCTGAGCTTGGTGAATGGGTGCTTCCACCCGGAGGAATGGTTCTGGGGTAGCACAACTGCTGTGGGTATAGTCCTCCGGGGCACTGTAACCCCCCTCTAACTGCTTACACAGATCAGCAGATAAACAATCACACATGGTATATGAATACAATATGGAACCCACACTGGGCACACTTACCACCAAGGCAGGATCAGCCGCAAAGGCCCTGGAGACCCCCTGTAAAACAAGACCTGCACTGTAACAGCGTAATGGCAATACAGTATCTCCTCCACAAAGGTACACACTAGCCAAGTTAGAAGCAGGAATAATAGAATCTGATTTATTCAGGGGGCATAAACAAGGGTGGGGCAAGAAACTAGCAGTTGATTTCAGATCTGATTTATTCAGGCTAAGCATGCATGCACTAGGAGTCCCTCTGTCACAGTCACACACTCCGGGTACCTAGTTGTGAAGCATTGCCCGGGGTAGGCTGGTGTTGCAGCTGTTCATCAACATGCACTTTAACCCAAAATTTGTATTCTGGAACCAGATGGCTCAGTTTGTGATAACAAACCCAAACAAGTAAATCAGATGACACACAATGATTATAGCTTTGTTGCAGGGAGCTACCCTGTTGTTTACTCATGCTACCCAGACCAGGAGGCAGGACTGATGAGATGAAGACCTCTGGATGTTGTTCTGGCTTACCAGGGGAAACAGGGCTCACATGACGCACTGTGGTGGTTGATGCCTGTTCATTGGTGTTGAGCAGGGAGAAGAATCCCTGAGCGGGTCTTTCATCAGATAATTCTCTGCGGTGGGAGCTGCAGTCTGAGCTGGGATGGCAGGGCCCAGACCACAGCAGACAGTCTGGATTAAGTCTAAGTGCTGGAGCAGCCTCCAGCTAGCATAACACATTCTATGGTGGAGAACCAAATCACGACCCACACAGCACATTCAACACATAAGCAAAACAACAAGATACTACAATTTAGATGAAGTCTGGTTGCAATTAAGCAGGGTCTCTGTGCAAACCATTCACTCTGTGGTTCTCTTCGGGATCCTGACAGGTCGATTGCTTCTGGAGCAAGTCTTCGGTCCACACCAGGCGAAATTCACTCTCTCTCAATTCAGGATTCAGGTCTCAACAAACAGTACTTGGATATAGTCCGATTTAACTTGCAGGCTTCCTCACACTGGAAGATGGTAGCAGGCAAGCCAGACACAGCCTTCCCAACGAATCCCTGCGCTACCATGCAGGAGCATCTGCTCGAATAGCTTGAGATGTTTACTCTCTCACCTCCAACTCTCAACTGACACACTGCTGCAGGCAGCTCTGGGATTTCCCAGTGATCCAAAAGGTTTGGTTGGTTAATGAATCTGTCTGTCACAGAAAGAGCTCCCCCAGGTCCATTTAAGTGCCAAACAGTAAAAACTACAGTTCCTACAGAAATTCAATCCCACGAGTCCTCTGGGGACAGTCTCCATTTTAGGGTCCCCTGAGGTACCAATTGGTCCAAACTGGCAATCCAGAACCAAAATGGTGGCTTTAAGCAGAAAATCCATGCTGCAAAGGAATCCAGGTTAGACAAACTCCTATATTATTATTATTAAAGCACATAATCAGCAAACAATCACAGATCCTATAAGGGCTCCCTCTGCACATAGCGATAGCAGAATGAAGCAGCAATACCACAGCCTGGGCGGGACTCGAGCCTGAAACCACTCGGTTCCCACCCAGATTGATTATATCCTATGAAGAGAGACAGCTCTTAAAGAGACAGTCACGGAGGCTAACAGGGCACTCTCATGCAGGCATATTCAAACTGTTTGAGACATAGAACACCAACCTGCCAGTGGCCATTGGGCAAGCCCAGGAACACATTTTAGGAACTCCCATTTATAGGGAGGTTACATTCATAATCACAGACTCCAAGCACATCTGGGCACAGCCCGTCCTCATTACAGGCAGAACGACATGCACCAAACATTTTCTGAGGCCCCACTCCACTGCTGACTGGAACTGACATCCTGTCAGGGACCATCCCTCTTTTTGAGGAGGGAAGGTACTGCTGAGTGCCACCCAAACCTGTACATCAAGTAAAGATTAAATATCACCTCAGACCTTTGGCCGGCAGCACTCTCTGGGATACTTTTCCTCACAGACAGACCTCTGAACTATTTTTCAAAATGGATTTTTTACCTTCTAGAGAGGGGCAGACCCCCTTTCGAGGTCCTTGTTCGATGGCAGCTGCAACAAATGAGCACTTTTTTCAGGATGCTAGCCTCTACTGAGAAACTTACAGACAATGGGAGCTAGCACTATGTGTCAGACGCTAGCCTCCCACACTCATGCTTAGCAGAATCTGCCCTCCAGCAGACAACACTGACTCCTCCACTTTTGGAATGCCAGGGCAGATCAGCTGGCCCTGTCCTTCAAGGACATAGAAACTGGCATCGCACTAGAGGCTGAGAGACTCTTATAGGGATATTCACATAGCTCCTAAGGAGGGTACATTTGCTGTGGCCATTCCCCCTCTTACCCCATACACTTAGCCTCTTTCTGGTGGGCACTGCATTTCTTGACCTGGATACAGATCTCATTCCATTACTAAGTGTCATACATTTCTTTGTTTTCCCCTGTACTCTACCTTTTTGAGCTGAGTTAATCCTCCCCGACTTTATAATCTCTCTCCCCCACACCGTTCTGTACCTGCTGTTGTTACCTGCATTTCCTTGTCATTTCCATATCCTTCCATCCAGATAGTAGTAAGATTAGAGGAAACGGACCCCTCCTGTCAGCAACACAGCTGGCACTCCCTAACTAGCTGAACAGGTAACAGGGTCTCTCCTATGACATGAAAGCCTGCTGCTCCCACCAAAAACACCAGCCGTTGCTACCTCCACAGGAACAGCAAGTCACATCAGATGAGATCATTGCCAGTTTGTCCTGGGTGAGTATCCCTTCAGACAGGCAAGGGCCATTTCTGTTGGTGTCAGTAATTAGCAATGTGTTTTTATTGGCTGTAAGCTTTTCTTCAAATTGGTAGCAGAGGGTGTCACCCAGTATAACATAGAGGTTAGAGTAATGGGCTAGGTGTAACCCTCCTGCAAATGGGGGTTCCCAAAAGACTTCCAGGAGCTTGCTTGAATGCTCCAAGTCTGAATGGTGTTTGGCGTTTAAGCCATTTATCAGTGAGTGTTTTTAGAACCTCTGGTACTGTCTCTTTAAGAGCTGTCTGCTTGCAGACATAATTAGTTTGTATGGGGGACTGTGTGTTTCTTTGATTGAGTACCACTCGAGCTGCTGCCAATTCACTCCATTTTGCAGTCACTAGGAGTGCAAAGGAACCTATCTGAAAGATGTAACTGTTTGCCAGAAACCATTTAGAGTGATAATGAAATTACAGTTTGTCTAACCTACTTTCTTTTGCAGTCAGAACAGTGTCTGCCTAGTTCCCCATTCTGGTTTTGAACTGCTGAACTGGACCAATCAGTGTGGGGTAAGCTAGCTCTAAAATGGTGCCTTGGACGAATCAGAACTTGGACTCATAATCTGAGCCAGCCACAAGAGGATTGTATGGGCAGTGACTCTGGGAGATGTAGTTTAGACTTCAGTGCCTTTTGGACCAACAGCAGCAGTCTATGTGAGTGACATCCAATCCAGTCAAGAACTGGGAGGAACTCAAAGGAAGTGCCGTTTTGTCGGTTGGAGTTTCAGTTGAGCTTTGGCAGTGAAGAAGGAAGAGGCCCTGTCTTTTCAGTGTGCAGTTTTAGTCAAAAAGCGTGTGTAGGCCCAGAGTTCGGTCTGCAGCTTGTGTAACAGCTTGTTAGGACTGAATCACGTCCTGTGAAAAAGAATCAAAGGATCTCTGAAGAGTACAAACCAGGCTCACCCTTAGAAGACTGGAGGAATTGCTGAAAATTGCACTCGGTCTGTCAGGAACTGAATCTGCTGTGTGTTCTCCCGGTATTGTGCAGTAATGCGATCGGGATACAGATGCAGCCTGCCTGGTATAGTGCTTTCTTTTATATGGATGTGTGAAGAGGTTTGTGTACCTCAAGTGAGCCCTGCTGACATTGAAGGACCCTATCTTATTTGGAGGTCGTGAGTACTAATTCAAGTAAGCTCCCTGTTGAATTGCCACATTAAATCCAAATGGAATTACTGTACTGCTGACTGTTTAATTCTCCTTTCTCTGTGTGAAAGGGCCCTACCAGCTGCCACGGTTTGGACTAGCCACTGGGGCTTGGGTACCCAGGGACAGTAACTGATAGGGATAGGCCTGTGCACAGAGCCATAGGTAGGTTATTAAGTGATAAGCTAATTAACCTGATTTCCCCTGTCCTTGTTATATCCCCTAAATAAATCAGAGCTGCTTGTTTCAGCAAAGTTATACTGCCTGAGGTGTTTGTCTATGTTAAAGTACTGTACTGTGATTGTTGCACTGTATCTCTTTCACAGGAGGTCCCAGTGCTGGAACCAGACCTGGGGTAAGTGTATACTGTGAAGGTAATTCTGATATATTGTGGGCCACTAGTGGGAAGAAAGGGGGTTGCAGTGTCCCAGAGGGCTGTGACCAAGTTAGTTTAACTATTGCAAACCCTGACCTCTGGGTGGAGGCCCCCATTGGATCCAGGCCCCTCAACCTGTTAGTGGCAAATCAGGCAGGGGTAGTAGCCCCTGGGATAGCGCCATCTAGGGGTTACATCTTGAGGCTCACCGCTGGGATTGTGTGTCCTCTAGTGGCCATATTTATGAACCACTGTTAAGAAAAATGGGTACCCGACAAGTGGCTGTGCACCGGCTGGTGGTGTACTGGGAGAGATCGACCCCCAAAATGCTATGCTTATCCTGGACATCCCCTGGGTATCAATCACGGACACTGTGCAGGAGTACTTTCCAAGGTGGAAGGGTTACAAAACCCTGTGGTGGTGGGTCGGCATGCTAATCTGCTCACCCACACTTTCCTGGCCCTAGTAGAGTTTAAGGATCCCATAGATAACTCCAAAGTGCCACAGACCATTACCCCAGAGGAGCCCTCACTGCTTGGAGAGTGATAACTAAGACAGTAAAGACCCGGGGAATCAGCCCCACCACTATCTGAAACTTTGAGGAGAAATTTGCTGAATGGTTGCTGGGAGAGGAAAACTGTGGAGGACTTGAAGAAACTATTCTTGCCACCTGGGGTGTTCCTCCCCAACACCCTCTCCTGCTCCAGTGCCCGTGATGGTGGCTGAACCAATGCAGACTCCTATTTCTGCACCTGCCATTAGTCACGACTCTTACCGAGAGGTTGGGGATCTTCTCTGGCACCTCCCCACCCCCCAAGGGAGGATGACTGGGAGACCTGGATAGACTATGTTGCCCCAAGTGCTAGAATGGCAATGCTCGGAAGGCAAAGCTAAAGAGGGTTAGTGAGAGCCTCCGAGGTTCTGCCTCCTGGCTACCATCCATGCTAAACGGGCCAGTAACCCTGAAGCAACTGCACAGGTCTATCTTGAGGCCTTGGAGAATGTGTATGGGAGCCCAGATTCTGATGAGGACCTATGGTGGAGAGTAAGAAATGCACAACAGTACCAAGGGGAGTTGTTGTCTGTGTATGTCTCTCGGCTGGAAAATTGTTGCAAGAATGCCTCAGAAAGGGTAGTTTGCCAGCGATTGAACTGGACCGAACCAGACTGGACAGAATCCTTAAGTCTGCCCCTTCTCAGAACTGCTGTTGCTTCAGTTACACCTGGCAAATCGACTGAATCCCCACCCTCCTATGATGAGTTAATGAGAGAAATTCGAGGAGTTGAGAAAGGCGACCTCGGAGGTACCTGCACCAACAGCTGTGCTTCGACCAGTGACTGAGGGTGACCCATCAAGTGAAGTTCAGGGGCAGAGGTTGACAGTCAATGAGTACTCTGACAAGGAAAAGATATGCCACAATGGGGCGAACTGTTGAGAGAGATCCGGAAATTCAAAACAGTCCCTTTGAAAGCCACGCCTGCAAATCAGAGCCCTGACCTATATCCGACTGCATCTGCTATGGGGTGGGGTACCCACCCATGTATCTCCTGCTGATAACAGCTCCAAACTCAATTCCTTGACCATGGAAGTGGAGAAACTGACGAGATGTCTCCAAATGCTTATCACGCGCAGACAGAGATGACACCAGGTTTCCAGTTAGTAATACCCCGCCCTGGCTCCCAGTGTGGCGCCTCGGCCAGCTCAAACTCCAGAAAGTATGTTTGCTATAATTGTGGGAAAGATGGGCACATGAAAGGGAATGCCAGTCCCCAAAAGACACTGACAAAGTTGCATATAGGCTACAAGGAGAGCTTTGGAGAAGAAATCAGTGGTTAAGAGGTGCACGACATGATCCCAGTGAGGGCACCAAAATGCTAATTCACGTCCTTTTGTGCAAGGTCAGTTGCCCAGGCCCCACTACCGCCTCTCCAGACTGGTCCAAAATAGTGGGTCCCTCCATGGAGACCACTGTAAAGGTGAATGGAGTGTCTACAAGAGCTGTATTAGACAGTGGCTCCCAAGTGACAATTATGTTCCAGGATTGGTATCAGAAGCATTTGTCAGATGTACCCTTACAACCATTAGAAGGACTGCATGTATGGGGGTTAAGTGAGAAGGCCTACCCCTATTCCGGGTATAACCGAATTTGGCTGTCTTTCCCCACCTCCGTGGCTGGAGTGGCCGAATAAGTAGAGACCCTAGCCTTAGTGTGTCCCCACTGGACTGTATGATGGTGTCCCTTTGTTGATTGGAACAAATGCTCATATGTTGGAAGGCTGGCACAGTTGTGTTATGAAAACAGGGTCAAAGACTAGTAGGCGTTAAGAGTTCGGCTTTAATTAAGAAGGCCTATGAGGCACAGAGAGATGCTGAAAAACAGAACCAGAGGAACGGGTCGAATTGTATGGAAGAAGGATCCTGAGTCTCTGATCCTGGCGCCAAATGCCCAGTGTACCTTACAGGAGAGGTCCGTATCAGAAAGGATGTTAAGAATAAAATATTAATGTTGGATGCACCAGGTGATGGAAAATTGCCAGAGGACTGCTAGTCAAGCCTAGTATTTTGCCAGCTAGAGCCCATGCTTATGCCAGAAGGGTAATGGTCCAAGTTCATAATGTGTCTGAAAGAGACATTCGAGTAAACAGAGGTTGCATCCTGGCTAATGTGCATTGTGCAGACACTGCAGTGCTACCCAGCAACAGAGTTCAGGAAGAATGACAGAATAACGCCTGACTTGTTTGATTTCAGCGACTCCCGCTGCCAGCTGAATGGAAAGTGAGGATCAGTGAGAAGCTTGCCCAGAGAGACCAGGTGTTTTCTTTAAAGGAATGGGATGTAGGATGCGTGCAAGGAGCTGAGCACAATATCCGCTGCATGACGAAAGACCATTTTGTGAGAGGTCTCGGACGCCTGGCACCTGCTGACATAGATGATGTGAGACGGCATCTGCAAGAGATGTTAGCTGCTGGTGTAATACAAGAATCTAGAAGCCCTTATGCTTCCCCATTGTAGTAGTGAGGAAAAGAATGGAACAGTAAGGATGTGTGGATTATCGCACCTTAAACTGGCGGACTATCCTGATCAGTACACAATGCCCGCATTCAGGATGCTTTGGACTGCCTAAGCGAGGCAAGTGGTTCTCTATGCTGGATCTCCAGGTGGGTACTACCAGATCCCGATGGCCCCAGAGGACCGTGGAGAAGACGGCCTTTATCTGTCCGCTTGGCTTCTATGAATTCAAGGAGGATGCCTCAAGGGATTTCAGGTGCCCAGCCACTTTTCAGCGATTGATGGAGCGTGCAGTGGGGACATGAACTTACTAGAGTGCCTGGTATACCTAGATGATGTTATTGTGTTTGGCAGCTCACTGGAGGAACATGAGAGCAGATTATTTAAGGTATTGGACCGACTGGAGGACTTTGCCTTAAACTGTCCATTGATAAGTGTCAATTCTTTCAAACATCAGTAAAGTATGTGGGACACATAGTATCCACCGAGGAATAGAGACCGACCCAAGTAAAGTTGAGGCCTTGACCACCTGGCCACAGCCAAAAATCTAAAGAACTGCAAAGATTCCTGGGATTCTGTGGTTATTATCGGAGCCTCATCAAGGACTATTCAAGAGTGATCCACCCTTTACTTAACCTTACTCAAGGGTATCCCCAACCCACAAAAATACCAAAAGTCAGTGTCCCTCAGGACTGAAGAGTGTATTTTCATCCAAGTGAAGTATTTGGGGCCCGCTGAACTCCCTGATTGTGAGACTGCTTTTCATGAGATCATATATCAACTTACCCATGCTCCAGTGCTGGCCTATGCC
Organism: Neoceratodus forsteri; assembly: GCA_016271365.2. Classification (NCBI taxonomy): domain Eukaryota; kingdom Metazoa; phylum Chordata; order Ceratodontiformes; family Ceratodontidae; genus Neoceratodus; species Neoceratodus forsteri. Next base: position 61,933,660 of record JADMNL010000034.1, on the reverse strand, counting down.
GATCCAAGAAAAACCTTACGTCCTGCACACTGATGCTAGCTTGCAAGGGTTGGGGGCCAGTTGTACGAAGAGCACCTAGAATGGCCTGAGACCAGTGGCCTTTGCCAGTAGAAGCCTGACCCCATCCGAAAAGAACTATCCTGTACATAAGTTAGAGTTCCTAGCTTTGAAGTGGGCTATTGTTGACCAATTCCATGAGTACTTGTATGGGGCTAAAATACTAGTAAAAACTGACAATAATCCTTTGACCTATGTGCAGACCTCAGCTAAGTTGGATGCCACTGGCCATAGGTGGCTTTCTGCATTATCTACATATGACTATGCTCTCGAATACCGAGCAGGTCTGAACCACATAGATGCTGATGCTCTCTCCCGGGCCTGTTCCCCAGAATGATTGGGTCCGATTAGCGAGAACCTGACATTGGGCACTCTACGGAAGTTTGACAGGGAGGAACAAATGTCCCGCAGGACTTGATGGACTGCATGGTGGATTGCTTGGGAGCCTCTGAGAATTGCATACCTGCTGCTTGTGCCACTTTTCTGCAATAGACATTGGTGCACTGCCTCAGCTGGACAATGACAGTATTCGGCGGGCTCAATCCCGGATCCCATGATCAAAGCAGCTTTAGAAGCCTCTATGCAGGAAAAGATGTGTCCAAATTACGCTCCACTGATTTGAGAACTGCACTGTTATACAAAGAGGTCCTAAGTTGAAACAGTCAATAAACTGTTATACAGAGAAACAGTAGACAGAGGGGACAAGTAGACAAACAACAACTAGTGCTGCCACTGCCTTTTGAGACTCAGTACTGAGGTCCTTGCACAACCACATGGGGCACCTTGGTATAGACAGAACACTTGACTTGGTGAGATCAGATTCTATTGGCCTAAGATGGGGCTGATGTGGAGCAACACATTCGAACTTGTAGCTGGCTTACAGAGGAAAGCTTTGCCCCAGAGGGCTGCCCCCTTGTTAACATCACTACCAGTGCACCCATGGAGCTGGTCTGTATTGATTTTCTGAGTTTGGAGTCAGATCAAAGAAATATCAGTAATGTGCTGGTGGTCACTGACCATTTCACGAGATATGCCCAAGCTTTCCCCACCAAAGACCAGAAAGCATCCACTGTGGCCAAAGTACTTGTAGAAAACTTTTGTTCACTATGGGGCTCCACAAAGAATCCATTCTGATCAAGGAGAGACTTTGAGAGTCGTCTGATCAAAGAGATGCTTTCTCCTGCGGAGCGCGAAAGTCCAGAACCACTCCCTCACCACCCAGGGGACCCACAGCCTGAACGCTTCAACCGCACTTTGCTAGATATGCTAGGCACCCTGCACCCAAAGGACAAGCCTAGATGGAGCCAACAAATTAGCACCCTGGTACATGCTTATAACTGCACAAAAGTGATGCCACTGGATTCTCCCCTACCGCCTGATGTTTGGAAGAAAGCTCGACTACCAGTAGATGTGTGTTTTGGGGTCTCTCCTGATGGGGTTCAAGCTGACAACTATTTACAGTATGTGCAAAAGTTAAAGGCCCAGCTAACTCATGCGTACCAACTGGCTCAAACCATGGCTGCCAAAAGAAATCTGCCAACAAAGAAAGGTATGATAAAAGGTGAAAGCACAGGAACTCCAGGAGGGAGATCGGGTATGCTAAGAAATCTGGGACTGCATGGCAAGCACAAGATTGCTGACAGATGGCACCATCTCCCTCACATTGTAGTGGGCAAACTAGATGATCTGCCAGTGTACAAAGTAAGGCCTGAGAATAATTCAAAGATGTAAAAACAATGCATAGAAATCATTTACTGCCCATTGGACAAATCTTAATTGAGTCTGAGCCCTAGAAGATGCCCCTCTGGACCAGTGACTAGAGCTGCTGCTAAGAAAAGATCAAGAAAGTCTGCACCTACAGAAGCAAAGTTAAAGTGTTCCCTCCACAAGTCCCAGTTGAGCATGACTGTCAGTCCATATCGGAAGAAAGTGAGGTGACTTTGAATACTATCCTTCTTCGAACTGAGTCAATTGTTTCGGGCAATCCCTAGTCAATACTGGAGATGAAGCTGGGCCTTCTGGACTGTCTAAGCCCCCAGCTTCATCCCTGGAGCCAATGCTCCCAGAAAGTGAAGTGCAAAGCATCAGATCAGATGAAATGGAATCATTGTGCATGGTTGAACTGTTTGAGCTTTCAGGGGAGGAAAATGATAGATTGGGGCAGACTGGTGATACACCCGAACAAGAAGAGTATTTTGAGTGCTCTGACAGTCCACTGCCAGTGTCCGAAAGCTCTCCATGCGAGCCAAATGTTGTGGACTCAGAAACTGTAACTCCTGGAGCTGAAAGTGCCCCAAGTTCTAGCCTCTCTACCCCCATGGAGACTCCCCTGACAAGTGAGGACAATGCTGAAAATGAGGCTCAGAGTGCAGAGACTTAACAGTTCCCCTAGAAAGACTGGTCAGGCTTATGCGCCTGTGGTGCACCTCAGTTATGATTCCCTTGGGAGGCCTGTGGATTTGCCTCTCAATGTTGTCCATAAAGGTGTATGTGTCCCCGAGCTCATTGCCAAAACTGAGCGTCAGTGCTAACTCCAAGTTACTTGTGTTGCCCTCTATGTATGGTGCCCTTGCCCGTTCAGCCCTAAGGTAATCTGATAGAAGGGATCCTCTCTTCAGGTTTCATGTACAAGAGGTAATAACTTGAGTTATGGTACAATGTGTATGTAATACTGTGTAAAGTGACGTACTGCAATGTCTCAGAAATGTGTTCTTGGTAAAATGATATATTGACTGATGATTACATGTGAGCCTAATGCAAATGTATCGGTTGCAGTTAAAACTTATGAGGGGTACTTAGCAGCGCTGGTCGAGCTTTCCCAAAACCAGGAAGGGTGTAACCCCTGCAAATGGGGGTTCCCAAAAGACTTCCAGGAGCTTGCTTGAATGCTCCAAGCCTGAATGGTGTTTGGCGTTTAAGCCATTTATCAGTAGTGTTTTTAGAACCTCTGGTACTGTCTCTTTAAGAGCTGTCTGCTTGCAGGCATAATTAGTTTGTATGGGGGACTGTGTGTTTCTTTGATTGAGTACCACTCGAGCTGCTGCCAATTCACTCCATTTTTGCAGTCACTAGGAGTGCAGAGGGAACCTATCTGAAAGATGTAACTGTTTGCCAGAAACCATTTAGAGTGATAATGAAATTACAGTTTGTCTAACCTACTTTCTTTGCAGTCAGAACAGTGTCTGCCTAGTTCCCCATTCTGGTTTTGAACTGCTGAACTGGACCAATCAGTGTGGGTAAGCTAGCTCTAAAATGGTGCCTTGGGCGAATCAGAACTTGGACTCATAATCTGAGCCAGCCACAAGAGGATTGTATGGGCAGTGACTCTGGGAGATGTAGTTTAGACTTCAGTGCCTTTTGGACCAACAGCAGCAGTCTATTGTGAGTGACATCCAATCCAGTCAAGAACTGGGTGGAACTCAAAGGAAGTGCCGGTTTTGTCGGTTGGAGTTTCAGTTGAGCTTTGGCAGTGAAGAAGGAAGGAGCCCTGTGCTTTTCAGTGTGCAGTTTTAGTCAAAACGTGTGTAAGGCCCAGAGTTCCGTCTGCAGCTTGTGTAACAGCTTGTTAGGACTGAATCCGCCCTGTGAAAAGAATCAAAGGATCTCTGAAGAGTAGAAACCAGGCTCACCCTGTAGAAGACTGGAGGAATTGCTGAAAATTGCACTCGGTCTGTCAGGAACTGAATCTGCTGTGTGTTCTCCGGGTATTGAGCAGTAATTGCGATCGGGATACAGATGCAGCCTGCCTGGTATAGTGCTTTCTTATATGGATGTGTGAAGAGGTTTGTGTACCTCAAGTGAGCCCTGCTGACATTGAAGGACCCTATCTTATTTGGAGGTCGTGAGTACTAATTCAGGGCAGCTCCTGTTGAATTGCCACATTAAATCCAAATGGAATTACTGTACTGCTAACTGTTTAATTCTCCTTTTCTCTGTGTGAAGGCCCCTACCAGCTGCCATGGTTTGGACTAGCCACTAGGGCTTGGGTACCCAGGGACAGTAACTGATAGGGATAGGCCTGTGCACAGAGCCATAGGTAGATTATTAGAGTGATAAGCTAATTAACCTGATTTCCCCCTGTCCTTGTTATATCCCCCTAAATAAATCAGAGCTGCTTGTTTCAGCAAAGTTATACTGCCTGAGGTATTTGTCTATGTTAAAGTACTGTACTGTGATTGTTGCACTGTATCTCATTTCACAGGAGGTCCCAGTGCGGAACCAGACCTGGGGGTAAGTGTATACTGTGAAGGTAATTCTGATATATTGTGTGGGCCACTAGTGGGAAGAAGGGGGTTGCAGTGTCCCAGAGGGCTGTGACCAAGTTAGTTTAACTATTGCAAACCCTGACCTCTGGGTGGAGGCACCCGCCATTGGATCCAGGCCCCTCAACCTGTTAGTGGCAAATCAGGCAGGGGTAGTAGCCCCTGGGATAGCGCCATCTAGGGGTTACATATGAATTAACTTGCTTACCTGGGTTTGATTCAAACCACCTCCACTTGCATTATGTGTGACTCTGAGCAAGTCACTTAACCTCCCCAGTGCTCCTGGGTCACCCCTGAAAACAGGCACTTGTGCCTAGTGGGCCTTACCCAGTTACCAAAGAATAAATAAATATTATTTGTTTCAAATTTTCACCAGGAAAGAGATACTGAGTTGACAGATGCTTGTTTCTTGATGCATCCGGGGGGGGGGTTAAGGAGGGACATATGGCAAGTTTTAGACAAAAATATGTACAAGTGGAGAAGAGCAATACAAGATACAACAGGTAGTCTATATAAGTATTATGTACAATTGGAATGGGATATTGCAAAGAAAAACATCCAGGGGTGTAGCAGTAGGGTTCAGTTAAGATGCAGTGCGCATTAAATGTTTGCGAGTGGAAGCTGGAGGGGGAACAGGAGAAGGGGATGAGGCATAGGAAGGAAGTGTAAGAGTGGAACAGAGGTGGGATCAGATGCAGTTGCAGGAGTGAGACAAGAAATTTAGGAGGAGCAAGGAAAGAGCATAGTGAAGAGGCATAGTGGATAGGAAGTGGAAGGGAATATCAAAGTTTGGGGAAATGATAGGAGAAGACAGCCTGTCCAGCAGAGCATGACCTACACAGGGTGCCAGGGAATGAAAGCCAGAGCTGTGAAGGGAGTGCTGCATGAACTGCACTGGCTGTCAGTCAGGTGGAGGATCCTCTTTAAGGCGAGCTTGCTCATCTGTAAGGCCCTACATGGCCTGGACCCTGATTACCTGGCAGACTTTCTCACACCTGCTACCTCAGTCTGCTCCCTCTGTTCCTCCTTGTGATTCCCAGGACGAGGTTAAAAACTGCTAGCGACAGAGCTTTTAGTGTCACCAGCCCCGTCCTGTGGAATTCGCTTCCTGCATCTAGAAGGGAGGCCTCCTCGGGGGAGGTATTCCAGGCACGCCTCAATGCCTTCTTGTTCATGCAGGCTTTTCCTGACCCAGTTTTGTAAATATCGCCCTGTTGTGCCTTGTTATACTGTTTGTCCCTAGTTTCTGTTGTTATTTATTTACTGAATTGTATTTAATGACTATTACAGATTTCACGATTTTTGTTACTTACTGATGTTATTTTATGTACGGCACCCAGAGCCTCTGCGATTGGGTGTCTTTCAAAAAATGTGCCTTGCCTTGCCTAATGAGAAGGAATGCGGAAGGAAAGAGGTGGATATGAAGAGAGAGAGCCTAGCCAGTATTTGGCTACATAGAAGGCCTTGAGGCGTGCCTGGAATACCTCCCCCGAGGAGGCCTCCCTTCTAGATGCAGGAAGCGAATTCCACAGGACGGGGCTGGTGAACCGAGGAAAAGATAGCCAACTCAGTTAAGAAGGGGGATAAAACCTTTTATAGTACATCAGGGAGCGAAGGAAGACCAAGGGAGGGATAGTGAGGCTTAATAAAGGGGAAGGAAGGTGGGCAGAGGGTGACTGTGAAAAGGCAGATATACTAAACAAATATTTTTGCTCAGTATTTACAAAGGAAGTGGGAGGTACCTAAAACAAACAGTAGTAACACTCTGGATACAGAAGTTGATACCTGCCCATTTACAGAAGAAAGGGTTCTGAAAGAACTCTTAAAACTGAAGGTGACAAAGCAATGGGGCCTGATGGGATTCATCCCAGAATTCTAAAAGAACTACGGGTAGAACTAGTGACACTACTGACTACCCTCTTTAACAAATCATGGGAGGATGGGATGGTACCCAAGGACTGGAGGAGGGCAGATGTGATTCCCCTTCACAAAAGTGGGAGCAGGGCAGAAGCAGGAAACTACAGACCAGTTAGTTTAACCTCAGTGATAGGGAAAATGATGGAATCACTTTTGAAGGAAAAAACTGTAGAGTATCTAGAGGCCAGGGAGTTGCAGGACCCAAGGCAGCATGGATTCACAGCAGGAAGGTCATGCCAGACAAATCTGATAGATTTCTTTGGCTGGGTGACCAAAGTAGTAGATCAGGGAGGGGCTGTGGACATGGCCTACCTAGACTTTAGCAAGGCATTTGACACAGTCCCACATAAAAGATTAATATACAAGTTAGCCAGCCTGGGAGTGGGTCCCAAGATGACAGCCAGAGTAAGGAATTGGCTGGAGAATAAGACACAGAGAGTAATAGTAAATGGAGTCCACTCTGAAGAAAGGGGTTACTAGTGGGGTACCAAGGGTTCAGTATTAGGACCGGTCCTCTTCAATGTCTTTATAAGCGACATTGCAGAGGGACTGGAAGGAAAAGTATGTCTCTTTGCAGATGACACAAAGATCTGCAACAGAGTTGATGCACAAGGTGGGGTGGAAAGGATGAGAAGAGACTTGGCAAGGTTAGAGGAATGGTCAAATGTATGGCAGCTTAGATTCAATGCTAAGAAGTGCAAGGTAATGCACCTGGGAAACAAAAACCCAGGGGAAGAGTACACAATGGGGGGTGAGATACTAACAACAACAAAAATGGAAAGGGACCTGGGGGTAGTCATATCAGATGACTTAAAGGTGGGCAAGCAATGTGAGAGGGCAGCAAGGAAGGCTGTGGGGATACTGGGATGCATAGGGAGAGGCATCACCAGTAGAAAACAGGAAGTTATTATCCCTCTGTACAGACAGCTGGTGAGACCCCATCTGGAGTACTGCGTGCAGTTCTGGAGACCCAATCTCCGCAAAGACATAGACAGGATGGAAGCTATCCAGAGGAGGAACTAAAATGGTGCAGGGTCTGCACGGAAGACCTATGAAGAGAGAGACTTAAGGAGCTTAATATGTATAGCCTCGGGGAAAGGAGGAGGAGGAGGACATGATAGAAACTTTCAAGTACCTCAAGGAATCAACAAAGTCCAAGAGGGTAGCATCTTTCAAAAAGAGGTGTGCAAGAACAAGGGGCACAATTTGAAGATAGAGGAGGCTGCCAGAGGTAATTTAAGGAAGTATTTTTTCACAGAGAGGGTTGTGGATGCATGGAATGGCCTTCCGGAGGAGGTTGTGAAGTCAAAAACAGTGGCGGAATTCAAGCATGCATGGGACAGTCATAAGGCAATTCTAGGGGGTGGGGGTAGGAAGAAGTAGGCTGCTGGTTAACTAGGATCTGCAGCTTATCCACTAGGTAAGGAAATGGGCAGACTGGGTGGGCCAAGCGGTCCTTATCTGCCATCAAATTCTATGTTTCTATAGGAGGAACAGTGAGCGAGGTAGCTGACTTCGAGGGAGGGAAGAGGGAGAGAGCTATAAAGGGAGCAGTGGTGGGTGCTGGGTGGGGCAGTCCAGAGCAAAACGACAGAAGGAGTGGAACAGAGAATGCAGTCTGGTCAGAATGGATTTAGGAGCTGTACTGTAGACAGTGTCTCCATAGTCAGATATTGGGAGAATCATTTTCAGGATGATGGCTCTACGAGCCTGCAGGGGGGATGCAACCATGGTTCCTATATAGTGCCCCTAGCTCAGGTTGCAGGTTTTTTTGGATGGTATCCACATGACCAGAAAAGTTGAGGTGACGGTTGAGCCAGACTTTTAAAAAGGAGCTTTAAAAAGCTTTTAAAAAGGCATGGGACTGGCACAGGGGGAAGCAAGGGCACAGAGGCAGGGACGGGGGGGGAGAGGAGGGCAGGAGGCACTGGTGAAAAGCCAGGACTCGTCCAATATATGAGCAGACTAGATAGGCCAAGTGGTCTCCTTCTGCTGGTAACTTTCTTATGTTCTTAGACTCTGAGGTACTTAAAGGAGGGCACATTGTTGAGCGGTGTCCCATCAAGGATGTGAAAGGATAGGAGGGCAGCAAGCCAGAAGAGCTTCTTTTTGAGCCAAAGGTCACGGAGACCAATTTTTTTTTTTTGGTGTTGAGGGGCAGTTGATTTGAATGGAGCCAGTGTTGGACGTTATCAAAGTCCAGCTGGGTCTTGGCCATCAGATCAGAAGGGGTGAAACCAGAGGTAAAAAGAACTGTATCATCTGAGTACATAAGTTTAGATAAGGAGGAACAGCCAGCAGGGAGGTCATTCAGGAAAGTAGAGAACATGATAGGGCCAAGGAGGAAGCCTTGGTGGACACCAGTACTGATGGGGAAAGGAGGGGATATGGAATCACCAATTCTAACTGATTCAGCCCTACTCTCAAGGTAGCAGTGGAACCGGTTGATAGCAGAGATAGAAAGCCCCACTGCTTTAAGTTTGTTGAATAGTAGAGGGTGGGCAACCATGTTGAAGGCTTTGGCAAGTTGACAAAGATGGAAGAGGCCCTGATCCATGCCTGAGGAGGGAGGAGATGGTGGAATGGGATTTAGGGAACCCAGACTGGAAACGGATGAAAAAGGAGGTTATGTCAAGGAAGGGGGAATGCTGAGAGAGTACAACGTGCTCCTGCATTTTCACAAGGGTGTGAGGTAGGGAGAGGGGGTGTTAACTACAAGTGCAGGAGGGGGTCACCATCTTTGGGAAGAGGAACAACAATAGCATGTTTTCAAGTGTCAGGGACAGAGGCCAGGGAGAAGGAAAGGTTGAGGAGAGAGGTGATTAGTAGAGCAATGGCTGGGGAGGAGTTTTAGTTTCTGGCATTTGCCTGGCCCCTAGTGTTGGCTGGGGGTGAGGCAGGCTAAGACTGCATTCATTGAGGGAGGGAGGGAGGGTTTCAGTTCCTGACACTTACCTGGTACCTAGCATTGGCTGGGGGGTGATGCAGGCTGAGACTGCATGCATCAGGGGAAGGAGAGTTTCAGTTCCTGACACTCGCCTGGCCCCTAGCATTGGTTGGGGTTGAGGCAAGCTGAGATTGTATGCATTGGGGAGGGAGAGTTTTAGTTCCTGACACTCACCTGGCCCCTAGCCTTAGTTGGGGGTGAGGCAGGCTGAGACTGCATGCACTGGGGGAAGGAGAGTTTCAATTCTTGGCTCTCACCTGGCCCATAGCATTGGCTGTGGATGAGGCAGGTTGAGACTGTCTGCATTTGGGGAGGAAAGATTTCTGTTCACAGCACTCACCTGGCCCCTAGCACTGGCTGAGGCAGACTGAGACTGCATGCATTGAGGGAGGGGTTTCAGTTCTCGGCACTTGCCTGGCCCCCTAGAGTTGGCTGGGGAGAGTCAAGCTGAGACTGCGTGCATTGGGGGAAGGAAGTTTTCAATTCCCAGCACTCGCCAGGCCCCTAAAATTGGCTGGGGGTAAAGCAGGCTGAGACTGCATGCATTGGGGAGGGAGAGAGGGTTTTGTTTCTTGGCACTCACCTGGCCCCTAGCAAAAAAGAAAAATTGGCTGGGGGTGAGGTGGACTGAGACTGCATGCATTGGGGGAGGGAGGGTTTCATTTCCCAGCATTCACCTGGCCTTTAGTGTTGGCTGGGGGTGAGACAGGCTGACTGCATGCATTGGAGGATGGAGGGTTTCGGTTCCTAGCATTTGCCTGGCCCATAGTGTTGGCTGGTGGTGAGGCAGGCTGAGATTGTTTGCATTGGAGAGTGAGGGTTTCAGTTCCTGGCACTTGCCTGGCCCCTAGCATTGGCTGGAGTTGAGGCAGGCTGAGACTGCATGCATTAGTGGAGGGAGAGAACGAGGGAGGGTGGATTTCAGTTCCCAGCACTCGCCTGGCCCCTAGCGTAAGCTGGGGGTGAGGCAGACTTAGACTGCATGCACTGGGGGAGGGAGGGTTTCAGTGCCCAGCACTCATCTGGCCCCTAGCATTGGCTGGGGGTGAGGCAGGCTGAGACTGCATGCATTGGTGGAGGGAGAGAACGAGGGAGGGTGGGTTTCAGTTCCCAGCACTCGCCTGGCCCCTAGCGTAAGCTGGGGGTGAGGCAGACTTAGACTGCATGCACTGGGGGAGGGAGGGTTTCAGTGCCCAGCACTCATCTGGCCCCTAGCATTGGCTGGGGGTGAGGCAGGCTGAGACTGCATGCATTGGGGAGGGAGGGGAGGGTTCCATGCCTAGCACTCACCTGGCCCTAGCATTGACTGGGGTGAGGCAGGCTGATACTGCAGCATTGGGAGGGAGGGAGGAGGGTTTCCATTCCTAGCACTCCACCTGGCCCCTAGCGTTGACTGGGGGTGAGGTAGGCTGAGACTGCATGCATCGGGGGAAGGAAAGTTTCATTTCTGTGCACTCACCTGGCCCCTAGCTTTGGTTGAAGGTGAGGCAGGCTGAGACAGCATACACTGGGGGAGATGGTTTCAGTTCTTGGCTCTCTCTTGGCCCCTAGTATTAGCTGAAGGTGAAGCAGGCTGGGAATGCATGTATTTGGAGAGTAAGGACTTTAGTTCCCAGCACTCGCCCTGCCCCTAGCATTGGCTGAGGGTGTGGCAGGCTGAGACTGCATGCATTGGGGGAGGGAGGGTTTCAGTTCTCGGCACTCACCTGGCCCCTAGCGTTGACAGGGGGTGAGGCAGGCTGAGACTGCATGCATCAGGGGAAGGATGGTTTCAGTTCCTGTCACTTGCCTGGCCCCTAGTATTGGTTGGGGTGAGGTAGGCTGAGACTGCATGCATTGGTGGAGGGAGGGTTTCAGTTCCCAGCACTCACCTGGCTCCAGCGTTGACTTGGGGAGAGGCAGGCTGTGACTACATGCATTGGGGGAGGGAGTGGTGGCTGCTGACACTGCATGCACAGAAGCATGTATTGAGGCATCCAGGTGACTTTTCACACTTTTCCTCAAGGGAGAACACTAGAAAAATCCATGGCTTACTGAGCTGCTGCTGACCCTGGCTACCTGGAGCTCTGCACCCTATCGAGCACCCAAGCCACGCTGCCTCAAGTGTGAATCTATTCCCTGGTGGAAAGTGGGGACGTGAGGCTGAGATAGTTGGTGTCAGCAGGTGGGCTGGACACTGTAAGAAAAATATGACCAACTGCAGGAAAAAAAAAAAATGCCAGCTATGGGTAAATTCAGGACAGATGTGAGGAAGTACTTCTTCACGGAAAGGATGATGGATGCCTGGAATAGTCTTCGAGCATAGATGGTGAGTGCGAAAGTAGTAGGCATCTCAGAGGAAAATGGTGCAGGGGAGCCGAGATCAAGTAAGGTCTATGAGGACACTATAGGCAGGGACAAAAATGGGCACATTGTGTGAGCCAAGCAGTCCACACCTACCATTAAATTCTGTATTTCTGCATTTCTGTGTTTACTAAGGAGACACTAGAAGGTTTGATACGTTTTCTTGGACCAACAAGAGTCTTGTACAAAGATGGAATTCTATACAAGCTTTCAGGGCTTCACAGGTCTCTTCTTCAGGTGAATAATACAACTGAGCAACATAAGCAGTATTTATATATTTTGTGAAACAATTTATAAAATTAATTGAAGAGAATTAGAAGAAGGGTAGAATGGTAGGCAGTGTGAAGCTCAGAAGTGAAGAAAGGAATACAGAGCAATAAAGCCCTGAGATAAGAGTCTAGAAGTTACAAAGCAATAAAAACAGGATGTGTGAGAAGAGCTAAGGGGGAGGGGTAACAACGAATAGGAACAGGTCATGTGAAGATGAAGGGATGCTAGGAAGAGGTAATAAGAAGGTGACCAGACAGCAACACATATAAGAAAGACTTGAGATACAAGGTGTTTACAGTAGGCAGGAAGGGTAGATAGGTAGGAAGTGATAAGAAATGAATGGAAGCTATGAAGAAATGAAGGCACACAAAACAACAAAGGCCTAGGGGCCCCATATTCAGAGCAGGCTGAATGTGCACGCAAAACAATGCGCCACAGAAATAAATTAGGCCAGCTGGCTCTGGTGCCATATTCGGACAGATTGTGTGGTCTGAACAGATCACTCAGTCAGTTTGAATATCGGACCCTGGATGTGCGGAGCACAGCAGGGGTGCAAGTCCCATGCAGAGCATCCAGTGTGCAGAGCTGAGGAATGCTCATAGGGGAATGCATGGTGCATTCCTGTATGTGCCGCAGCCCCATGGGTGATATTCAGCCCAAACTTGCAAATAAGTCCATTTGGCATGCATGACACAAAGGGGCCATTTGCATGCCCATTATGGGCTTATTTCCATGGCTACGCCTGGCAGAATGCGCCGGGCCAGCCCCCTCCCCAGCCCCGATCACTGTACAAAAAGTAGAATCCTGTAGCCCCATTTCCATAGTGTAGGCACCCCCTTCCCCAGCCCCAATCGGCATAAATAAAATCCCCTTCCCGATCACCCTGGTAGTCTAGTGTGACCTTCTGCCCCAGTCATCATGAAATTAAACATCTGCCCTGATTGCTTGATAGTGAAGTGACGCCCTTTCCTCTGCCCCAATCATCATGAAATAAAACATCTGTCTGATCTACAGGTAGTGAAGTGCCCCCCTGCCCTGATCGTACATGTCAAACAAAAACCCGCTCCCTGTTCCCTGGTAGTCAGTGGCCCCCACCCCTCCACCCCCGTTAGCCAGTGACCCACCTGCTCTTCCTCAACCCGACCAGAGCGGCTGGCACAGCCCACCCTCACACTGCACTGGCCAGCCGCTGACTGAACTGTACAGGAGCTCTGTACAGTATATATTACATGACCATTGGTTGACCGGTCATCTAATAGGCTTGTATTATATACTGTACAATGTTCCTGTACAGTTCAGTTGTCGACTTGCTGGTGCAGTGTCAGGTGGGCTGTGCCAGTCGCTAGCTCTGGTCGGGTTGGGGTGGGTGACGTGGTGGGCCACTGGCTAATGAAGTGAGGGGTATGGACCACATGACAACCAGGGAACAGGGAGCGGGTTTTTGTTTGACATCTGTAATCGGGGCTGGGGAAGGGGTGTCACTTCACTACTGGGTGATCAGGGCAGAAGTTTCATTTCATGATGATTAGGGTGGGGGTCACACTACTACCACGGTGATCAGGGAGAGGATTTTATGATATGACGATTGGGGCTGGGGAGAGGAGTCACTACACTATGAAAATGAGGCTACAAGACTCTACATTTTGTACAGCGATCAGGGCTGGGGTGGGGGGATGTGTACCCTGCCCTAGACAGTGCACAGGGCACTAACCTGCCCCATGCATAGTTAAAGTAGGGTTTCCAAAGCATAACTATGCGCCGGCACAACTGGCCATAGTTATGCTTTGGGAGGGGTCAATATTGTGATGTGTGGCTTATGCATGGGGACCCCTCATTTGCATAGGTGCATCACAGTATTGTGCACAGCGGTACAGTTGGGGGTGCACAACACATCGGTGGTCTTTGAATATGGCCACCACCCCCGATGGTCCAAGCAAGTCTGAAGATGCGTAGCATATCCAGGAATTTGCTGTTCATCTCGTCTGAATATGAGGACCTAGATAAACAGAGTGTAAGGTTTGTATACACAGTTATGTGTGAAAAGAACTAATCAAGGGGTGGAATGGGGGTAGGCAGGACTGAAGCTGAAAAAATATTTATACGAAAGGCAGAAAGGATGCTAGGAACAGGTAATTAGAAACAGAGCTGGCAGGAACACACAAACAATCTTGGGTAACAAGTAACAAAAGATTACAGTTTAACATGGTGTCATAAATCCAATGTCCCGATTCAGTCCACAAATATTAAATTTAAATTGTTTGCTATATTTCAGTTCAGATGTCCTTCTGTCCTGTGTGTCTTTGAAGTTGCCTCATAGTTTCAGGACAGAGAAGTCAGAGAGGGAATGATTTGTTTGTAAAAAATGGTGTCCTGCTGGTATGCTGCTAGCCTGGTTTACTTTTGAGTGGTTCATCCTGGTTTGCTGTGGTTGCCTAGTTTCCCCAATATAGCATCCATTTGTGAACTTTGTGCACTTAATTCGGTAAACCACATTGCTGGATTGACATGTGTAGGCTCCATTGATTTTTATGTTGATTGCGCGCATGCGCAAGAAACATATTGTGGCAGCTTTCTCCAGAAGCAGGTTGTGGAAGCGTGGCACTGTTGTGGCCAATGCCCCCACAGCCTTTAAAGGCTTGGGCTGCTTTCCGCAATGCTGTGGCACGCTGCTGCTGACACTAGTTCAGCCAGCGTGCCACAACTGTATAAAAATTTAGCCGCCGCAATCAGGGGCCGCCTCATCATTGCAGCGTCAGCCATTCGCTGCAATGAGGGAGCGACCTGTCATTGCAGGGCAGAACCTTGAAACACTGATATTATTTGTGAACATGGCGGCGTCTTGCTGCCATGTTCACAAACAATATTAAACACCCTCCCCGCCGAGGGGGTGCCCAGTTCTACTCTGCAGCATGTGCCCCCCCCCACCGTGTTTGTTGCTGATGGGGGCCCCAATCCCTGTTGGCTTCAGTGGCCCAAAGTTTATGTTGCAGACGGGGTGCCCAATCCCCGTCAGCATCATGTCACCCCCCCTTTTGTTGTGTGCCGATGGGGTGCCAGTCCCCATTGGCTACAGCTGCCCCCAAAAAATGACTCTGTTGGCATGTTGGGAGCCCACCCCAGCGTGCCACATGCCCCTATAAAATCAAAAACGATCCAGTGATGCTTTTTTTTTCAACTTGTAAAAAAGGAAACTGTCCCTCGGCGGTCTCCCTGCCCCCCTCCCACAACCCGCGTCCACCCACTCGCTCCCTGCCTCCCCACACCCCTCACCCCATACTTACCTACGGAGTCCAGCACGACGATCTTCGGTGGACCGGGAACATGTCTGCACTCTTCAAAGCCAACCGTGAACTGAGGAAATGCCGGTAAGCTGTATAGTGGAATAAATAGGGTTTTCTCAACTTTGATGCATATCTCAGACATATTTTGGAATTTTGGCACCAAATTTACAACATAGGGTTTTTGGGACCCCTCCTCATGAATTCTGGCACTGTCATGGCATTATTCAGCCCCGAAAGGTGATTTCATGGTCACTGTGTAGAATCCCCTTTTCGGGACTGATTAACGAAACGACAGTGCCAGTGTTCATGAAGTGGGCCTCAAAAACCTATTCTGCAAATTTGCGGGAAAACTCCCAAATGACTGTTTCACGAGCGCAGTATTCGCAGTTGTTACGCACGCCAGAATTTTGCGAATTTGCAATATTTTTGCCAGATTTTCAACATTGGCATTTTTTTCAGACCTCCTTGGGAACAGTAAGCTGTCATTTTCTACATCCTGGCCGGAATGTGTTTTCACACTTCCAGCGCAGAATAGTGCTGTCGGTGTGAGAAATCAATGTTCAGAACAGATTAAGAAAATGACAATGGGACTGTTCATGAGCAGAGGTCCTAAAATGCCTATGTGGAAAATTTGGTGACGATATTCCATAAAATGACTGTTACGAGCATGCGTTGCGCAGTTTGCACACACGCTCGTAACTTCACGAATTAATAATATTTTCACTCCAGATTTTCAACACTGCCATTCTTCTGTACCTCCTTATGAACAGTACAGCTGTCATTTTTTACATCCTAGCCAAAATGTGTTTTCGCAGTTCCGGCACAGAATAGCGTGGTCGCTGTGGGAAATCTGTGTTTGGGACACATTATGAAAATGACAGTGACACTGTTCATTAGCAGAGGTCCTAAAATGCCTATGTTGAAGATTTGGTGACGAAAGTCCATAAAATGAGTGTGTTACGAATGTGCATTGCGCAATTTCCACGCACGCACGTATCTTCGCAACTTTGCAATATTTTCACTCCAGATTTTCAACATTGCCATTTTGCCACACCTCCTTATGATCAGTGCTGCTGTCATTTTTCACATCCTGGCCGAAATATGTTTTCGCTCTTCTGGTGCACAATAGCGCGGTCACTGTGGGAAATCAGTGTTCTGGACATATTAAGAAAATCACACTGACACTGTTCATGAGCAGAGGTCCTAAAATGCCTATGTTGAAAATTTTGTGATGAAGCTTCATAAAATGACTGTGTTACGAACGTGTGTTGTGCAGGTTCTATGCACCCTTGTAAGTTTGTAAATTAGTAATATTTTCACGCCAGATTTTCAACACTGGCATTTGTTCACAGCTCCTTATGAACAGTATAGCTGTAATTTTTCACATCTTGGCCGAAAAGTGTTTCCACACTTCCGGCGCAGAATACTGCAGTCGCTATCGGAAATCAGTGTTTGGGACAGATTAGGATCGAGTGACTGGGGGGGGGTGACCGAGCTCAACTGAGCTCTGTCGGGACTGCTGCAGGTTTCTTTGTGGGCAGGAAAGGATGACAACACAGGCAGGAGCTCATTACAAAAGGGCAGCCTGCAACGCCGGGGGATACAGAATGAGCAAGTGAGGGAAGGGGAGTGAGTGAGCTCAACGGAGCTTTGTTGGACTGCTATGGATTTCTTTGTGGGCAGGAAAAGGCAGCAATGCATGCAGGGGCTGAGTACAGAATGGCAGCCTGCAGCGGTGGGAGGAACAGAATGAGCGAGTGAGGAGGGGAGTGAGTGAGCTACCTCAACGGAGCTGTATTGTGACTGCTGCAGATTTCTTTGTGGCCAGAAAAGGGTGACAATGCAGGCAGCAGCCCAGTACAGAAGGGCAGCATGCAGCGCTGGCAGAAAGGGAACGAGCGAGTGAGACAGGGGGAGTGAGTGAGGCCAGCGGACCTCTGTCTGGACTGCTGCAGATTTCTTTATGGGCTGAAAAAGATGCCAACAGAGGCAGGAGCCCAGTACAAAAGGGCAGCCTACAGCGCCAGGAGAAACAGAATTAGCGAGTGACAGGGGGAGTGAGTGTCCTCAACAAAGCTCTGTTGGGACTGCTGCTGATTTCTGTGTGGGCAGGAAAAGGTGCCAGATGCAGGCAGGAGTCCAGTACAAAAGGGCAGCCTGCAGCGCCAGGAGAAACAGAACGAGCGAGTGAGAGAGGGGGAGTGAGCGAGCTCAACAGAGGTGTATCTTGACTGCTGTGGAATTCTTTGTGGGCAGGAAAAAGCAGCAGTGCAGGCAGGAGTCCAGTACAAAAGGCCAGCCTGCAGCGCCGGCAGAAAAAGGAACGAGCGAGTGAGAGAGGGGGAGTGAGCGAGCTCAACGGAGCTGTGTTGGGGCTGCTGCAGATGTCTTTGAGGGCAGAAAAAGCTGCCAATGCAGGCAGGAACCCAGTACAAAAGGGCAGTCTGCAGCAGCGGGAGACACAGAACTTGCGAGTGAGGGAGGGGGAGTGAGTGAGCTCAACGGAGCTCTGTTGGGACTGCTGTGGATTTCTTTGTGGGCAGAAAAAGGCAACAATGCATGCAGGGGCAGAGTACAAAAGGGCAGCCTGCAGCAGCGGGAGAAACAGAATGAGTGAGTGAGACAGGGGGAGTGAGTGAGGCCAACGGAGCTCTGTCGGAACTGCTGCAGATTTCTTTGTGGGCAGAAAAAAATGCCAACAGAGGCAGAAACCCAGTACAAAAGGACAGCCTGCAGCGCCACGAGAAACAGAATGAGTGACTGAGATGGGGGGGAGTGAGCGAGCTCAACGGAGGTCTATCGTGACTGCTGCGCATTTCTTTGTTTGCAAGAAAAGGCGGCAACGCAGGCAGAAGCCCAGTACAAAAGGCCAGCCTACAGCCCCTAACAGAAATGGAACGAGCGAGTGAGAGAAGGGGAGTGAGCGACCTCAATGGAGCTGTGTCGGGACTGCTGCACATGTCTTTGTGGGCAGACAAAACCGGCAACGCAGGCAGGAACCCAGTACAAAAGGGCAGGCTGCTGCAGCGGGAGACCCAGAACTTGCGAGTGAGGGAGGGGGAGTGAGTGAGCTCAATGGAGCTCTGTTGGGACTGCTGCAGATTTCTTTGTGGGCAGAAAAAAGCAGCAGTGCATGCAGGGGCCCACTACAAAAGGGCAGCCTGCAACGGTGGGAGAAACAGAACGAATGAGTGAGAGGGGGGAGTGAGTGAGCGAACTGAATGGAGCTCTATCATGACTGCTGCAGATTTCTTTGTGGCCAGAAAAGGGCAGCAATGCAGGCAGGAGCCCAGTACAAAAGGGAAGCCTGCAGTGTGGGCAAAAACGGAACGAGCGAGTGAGACGGGGAGTGAGTGAGGTCAACGGAGCTCTGTCAGAAGTGCTGCAGATTTCTTTGTGGGCAGAAAAAGGCACCAATAGAGGCAGACCACTACAAAATGGCATCTTGCAGTGCCAGGAGAAACAGAATGAGCGAGTGAGACAGGCGGAGTGAGCGACCTCATAAGAGCTCTGTTGGGACAGCTGCGGATTTCTTTGTGGGCAGAAAAGGGTGCCAACACAAGCAGAAGCCCAGTACAAAAGGGCAGCCTGCAGTGGTGGGAGAAACGGAACGAACAAGTGAGAGAGGGGGAGTAAGTGAACGAGAGCAATGGAGCTGTATCATTACTGCTGCGGATTTCTTTGTGGGCAGAAAAGGGTGCCAATGCAGGCAGAAGCCCAGTACAAAAGGGCAGCCTGCAGCGCCCGGAGAAACACAACGAGCGAGTAAGAGAGGGGAGTGAGCGAGCTCAACAGACCTCTATTGTGACTGCTGCGGATTGCTTTGTGGGCAGAAAAAGGTGGCAACACAGGCAGGAGCCCAGTACAAAAGGCCAGCCTGCAGTGCTGGCAGAAACAGAACGAGTGAGAGAGGGGGAGTGAGCTTGCTCAACAGACCTGTGTCAGGACTGCTGCAGATTTCTTTGTGGGCAGAAAAAGTCACCAACAGAGGCGGCAGCCCAGTACAAAAGAGCAGCGTGCAGCGCCAGCAGAAACAGAATGAGTGAGTGAGGGGCAGTGACCCACCTCAACAGAGCTCTGTCGGGACAGCTGCAGATTTCTTTGTGGGCAGAAAAACGTGCCAACACAGGCAAGAGTCCAGTACAAAATAGCAGCCTGCGGCACTGGGAGAAACAGAACGAGCAAGTAACATGGGGGCAGTGAGCGAGCTCAACGGACCAACGCAATCAACATTCGCCATTGACAAATGCTTGTTATTGTGCTGTTCTGGCTTGTCTTGATGGTGGTCTATGGATATGTGGGTGCAGAGCATACATCTTGCCATCCTGTATGGTGGTGTCCCTTTTGTTTCTCAGTTAGTTATTTTGATCTGCTGGGAGTTATGGATTATTATGTTGGAGAGGTTGATGGCTGCTTATAGGCAATTACAGGTGGTTCAGGGACAATGTCCTTAAGTATTTCATCTTTACTCAGTGTCTTTAATAATTTGCTAAAGGGGTTTTAGCATAGGGCTGTAAGTGAGAACTAGGGGTGTGTGATCAGTTTGATCTTTTTGCCTGTATTCCAGAAGATTTTCTCGTGGCATTTGTATGGCCTGTTCAATTTCTCTATCAATTTGTCATGGGGAGTGGCCTGCTGGATTAAGGAATTCCAAAGTGAGGAGAGCTGTCTGTATCTTGTTCTCTCATCCAAGGGTGTAGCTACTGATACTCCAAGTAAGCCATGGCGTACCAAGTTTAGTAGCAGGGGGTAGCAAACAAGCTTGCCAGCATCGCTCTGCCCTCTCTAGTCCATCACATTTAAATTCCTTTGTTTAGCTTTGCAGGCTTTTTCTCTCCTCTTTCAGTTTTGTTTTTTGGGGGGAGGGGTGGCAGAGTGGACCATGGATGTTGAAGCTAAAAGTCTCAATTAGGTTCTCATGGTCTGCCTGAATAGTGATTGGCTGCAGCATTTGGTAGCGGGTGTGGCAAGTCTGGTGCAGCGAGTTTAAATGCTCCAGCAAAGTTAGAAGCCATACTATTAGTTAAATTGTACTGGGAGTGAGAGAAGCAGTAGAAGAACTGAGGAGCAGCAGTCGTAAGAACAGACTGAGCCAGCTAAAAGAATGAAGACTTCATGTGGAGTGGCAAGTGGAGCAAATCTGCCGACCTGCGGGGGAGAGAGAAGAAATTTCTGCCAAGGTCTTGGACTCCTGGTGCAGTCAGTGGTATTTACCAGCAGGCAGTGAGCACCACACTAACAGTGCAGACAGACAGACAGCAGGTCTAGTGTGGGAATCATCTGATTGGAACCACTAGCCTTGGACTTGAGTCGTTGGGGGAGGGGGGAGGCATGAACAATAGTGTCGGAGGGGGTAGCAGTGTGGTAGGTTGGTGTACAATTCTGAAATGCCTGGCTACACCCCAGCTCTCATCAGATCAGATTTGATGATATAGAATTTAGGATGGAAGCTGGAATTATGCAGGTAGCGGTGTCTTTTTTTTTTTTTTTTTTTTGCAATGTCTGTTTCTGCACTCCACTCTCAGGGCATCTCTCAGGGTCACGCCGACAGCCGCCACACTCAACCGCCCACCTGAACTGACCACTCCGTGAGCTACATTGGGTATGCGGGATCTGGGACTCTCCCTGCCCCATGGAGAGGCATCCAGATCCCAAGAGAACTGGAAAGTCAGCCGGTAGTGGACATGTGGTGGGTCGGCTTGCCAGAGATCGCCGTCGCCTCACCCGAGGGTAGAGGGATTTTCTTGTTACGTTTTTCCTCCCCTGAGACACGGACGTGCCATGACGTCCTGCCTGGCGTGTGCACTCTCCCATACGCACCCAGAGGACATCTGCCGTGCCCCAATCCCCATACTTCTTGCACTGTGCACTGCAGTGCCCCCAGCCTCCCCCAGGGGATGCCAGCACCACGGGAGAACCCCAAACCCACCCCAGGACTAAGACAGCTGTCTACGGATGCTCAATCGTAGTCCTCCCCTGCTGACCCCAGACAACCCGGGCTTGTTCCTGAACCCGGGTGGCTGGCGTGGCGCGAGGTGTGGCGTCCAATGCCTCAACCCTCAGCGCCACCGGGCCGGCTTCAGGTAGCGGTGTCTTTCAGTGGGTTTTCTGTGTTTTATGTTTACTAAGTTGAGTCTACAAGTAAAATAATGTGTGAATTATGTGATTTGAAGGGCTGACTGGTAGGAAGCAGGCATGGTTTCACTTGTGCCTTGTGTGCTATTTTCCCAATATCTCCCCAGTGTGATATTAATAAGTTTAGCTGTCTATCTACAGGGGATTACAGAAGTGAAGTAATGCACCTACATGATATGCACACCGGTCTCCCTTACTGAATGGGTTTAGCTGTCTAACTACAGGGGTTACAGTAGTGAAGTAATGCACCTACATGATATGCACTCTGGTCTCCCTTCATGATTGGGTTTAGCTGTCTAACTACAGGGGTTACAGTAGTGAAGTAATGCACCTACATGACATGCACTTTGGTCTCCCTTCATGAATGGGTTTAGCTATCTAACTACAGAGGTTACAGAAGGGTTTAGCTGTCTAACTACGGGGGATTACAGAAGTGAAGTAATGCACCTGCATGACATGCACGCTAGTCTCCATGAATGGGAGGGAGGTTTCTTATCTTGCTACAGCAAAAGAATATAAAATACACCGTCTTACAGTTTTACATGCTTATCTTTTCTTTTTCATTTATTGTTCATAAATATTTTACACACATTATTATTTGTAAAATCTGAGAATGGGAACTTCCACATCAATATTTGTGAAATGAAATTGCAGAACGAGCTCAACTATGGAAATGTAGATTTTGGAACTACTCACCATTAGTAAAGGAACTAAATCTCTGATGTTGTGGAGATCCAAATACACAGTGAGCCTGGGACTGTTTTCAGATTTCTATGATGGGAGACGTTTGACATAAGGGGATATCTCTGTAAAAAGATGCAAATTGGCATTCCAGTGTATCAATAAAACACTGTAATAAGGTTCAGTAGCTGTGCAAGAGTTTATATATGACATGTCTCTCTGTGGGGAGAGACAGTGGGATGCTAGGGTGCATAGGGAGAGGTATCACTGGCAGAAAACGGAGGTGAATATGCCACTGTACAGATCACTAGTGAGACCTCATCTGGAGTACTGTGTCCAGTTCGGGAGGCCACATCTCCAGAAGGACATAGACATGTAACCCCCCTACCAATGGGGGTTTCCGAAAAGTCTTCCGTGAGCTTACCTAAATGCTGACTGCCAGGCTGGTGTCCTGCAGTCTAATCATTCAAAAGGTATTGCTAGAGAGTGCCTGTAAAGCCTCTGTGTACTTTCTCTTTAAGAGCTGCCTGATTGTAGTTATAATTGAAATGGAAGGGGGCTGAGTGTTTCTCTGCTTGTGTCCCGCCCGGACTGCCTGATAATCACTCCATTTCTGCCGTCACAAATTGCGCAGAGGGAGCAGTGGTGGAGCTAGAGGGGGCCTGGGGGGGCGGTCGCTCCTCCTGGCTGCCCCAGTGTGAGTAGTGGTGCACCACCACCATCTTTATTCACTGTTTAGTGCCCATTGTGGAGCCTGTGATTGACTGAATGGCCCCCCCCGGCTCCCAAACACTCTTAAACCTGGCTCTGCCACTGAGAGGGAGCTCTGTCAGAAGATGTGCTCGTTTATTGATTAGCTATTAGAGTAATAAAAATATTGCCTTGCCGCCTTCAGTCCCCTAGCGTTGGAATTAACTAGCGCCTCCTCCCACTAATAGCCACTCACTTCCCCTGGTTCTCCCTCTCCTACTCATGCTCCACGACCCCTTAACTCGCTGCTCTCCAGCCCCATTGCTTGGTCTCCCTTCGTGCTCCTTGTAATTGCGTTGTTACCCCTACTCTTCCTCCCACTATCGCCTGCTCTCTGGCTCTCCACGACTGGCTGTTTTAACCCCTCAGCCTGGTCGCTTTCTCCAACTTCTTCCTACTTTACTGTATCCTTACTCCACTATACTGCACTGCCTCCCAGGCTGGCCATCTCCCTTTGTCTGGTCTCGCTCTTATGCTGCTGCCCAGGAGTGTTCCCCTGATTGACCTTTCCCCCTCCTCTTGACCCTGTCCTCTGCCTCCCCTGCTTACCCACGTCCCCTGAGCTTATCACCCCTCATCATTCCTCCCTTCTCACTGCTCTCCTCCCTCCCCTTCCCACTTTAGCCACCCCTCCATCCCCCTCTGTCCTCCTTCAACCTTATGTACTGTCCTCACCCCTTCCATCTCCTACCTATCACCTTTCCCCTCTTCCCGCACCCTGGCGTAACACTCCCTCACTTGCCGATCTCTCCTTTCTCCTTTGCCGTCTTTCCGTTCCACCAGTCCGGTTGCAGGTTGTAACCTTGTACCGCTAAAGCCGTATTTTGCCATCTCCCTTCTGTGCTAGTTTTTTCCCTCCTGTCTTGCCCATTACGCTGCTACCCAGGAGTGTTCCCCTGACTGACCTCTACCTCTCCTCTTAGACCTTGCCCTCTGCCTCCCCTGCTTTCCCACATCCCCTGAGCTGATCACCCCTCACCATCTGCCCTTTTCACTGCTCTCTTCCCCTCCTTCCCTCTCTAAGCCACCCTCCATCCCCCTCTGTCCTTCTTCTACCCTTATGTACTGTTCTCACCCCTCCCTCTCCTAGCTATCACCTTCCTCTTTTCGTCCTGCCATAATCTGCCAATCTCTCCTTTCTCCCCTGCCGTCTCTTAGTTCCACCAGTCCAGTTGCAGGTTGTAACCTTGTACCGCTAAAGCCGTATTCGCTGCCTCCCTCTGTGTTAGTTTTTCCCTCCTTTTTTACCCATTACGCTGCTACCCAGGAGTGTTCCCCTGACTGACCCTCACACCCTCCTCTTAGACCATGCCCCTGTCTCCCTGCTTACCCACATCCCCCAAACTGATTCACCCCTCACCTACTGCCCCTTTCACTGCTCTCTTCCACCTTCCCATTCTAAGCCACTCCTCCATCCCCCTCTGTCCTTCTTCTACCTTTTGTATGGTCCTCACCCCTTCCTTCTCCTGTCTATCACCTTTCCCCTCTTTCGTGTTCCTGCCCGTATATATTCCCCTCTTCCCGACCTCTTCTTTTCTCTTGCCGACTCTCGGTTCCACCAGCCCGGTTGCAGGTTGTAACCTTAAACCGCCAGTCAGATTCCGCCTCCCTTCTGTATTAGTTTTTTCCTCCTGCCTGCCCATTACTTCCCTGGGAGCCGACCACCCCCTTCATGCTCTCCCTCACTTACCCTTCTGCCCCTTACCCCCTTATTTTTATATAATGTATGCATGTCTGTTCTTGTTCCAATGAATCTCGCTTGTATGCGTAAATCTACACTGTATCACTTTGTTCTTGTTCCAATGTATCTTGCTTGTATGTGTAAGTTATACTGTATCACTCTGTACTGTAACTGTACCTCCCGGGTCAGGCCTGAAAATAGTCACCTGCTGGCTAGTACACTTACCCGGTTAACAAAAACTAAATAAATAAACTAAAAATTGTAGTTTGTTCTAACCTGCCTTCTTTGTAGCAAGGACTGTTCTGTTTAACTCCACCATCTTGGTCCTGAACTGCCGAATTGGACCAATCAATACTTTGGGGCTCTAAAATGGAGTCTGCTTATAGGGGCTGTGTGGAGTGAAAACTGTGGGAATTGTAGTTCTGGGGTGTTGGTGCCTTTTTGCACCTACAGGGGTAGCTTTGTTGTGACTGACAGCTGAACTGACCAACCAAATCTTTTGAATCTTGGAAAACCCCCGAGCTGTCTGCTGTACAGTCAGATCTAAGTGGGAAGCTGAAGGAGCAACAACTCGAGACAGTTGAGCAGCCATTTTGCGTAGTTTGTATGGGAGAACTGTGGAAAGGCTAGAGTATTGGCCTGCATGTCTGTCTGCTGCCCTGAGAGGGAACCGAGAGTTATTTTCAGACTAAATCCGATTTGTGAGCCACGGACTTTTGACCAGGCTAAATACTGATAGATTTTGCTGAATGCGATTGGCCTGCCAGGAATTCCAGTCACATCTGAACTTCTGATTTGTGCAGAGAGCTGTGTGATTGTGATTGGAGAAGGATTGCCTGGTGCTGTAGAATTTCTTACATATAAATGTGCTGTGTATTGAAAGTGGGTTGTGATTTGGTTCCCCATTGTGTGAGCTGTGTTCTGCTTGCTGGAAGCTGTATCCAGCCCAACCGGACTGAATCCGCAGTTATCTCCATGCGGCCGGGCCTTGCCACAAGGGCCCTGCCAGACTATCCCACTGCACAGAGAAGAGCCATTGATGAGAGACCTGCCTGGGGATCAGCCCCCTGCTCCACGCTTGAACAGGAATGATGCCTCAGGGAGTCGTGTGGGCCCTGCTTCTCCTGGCACTCCAGATCAACCACTGGCTTGCTTGATTTTCATCCAGCCTGTGTCCAGTCTTTGATATTGTGAGTAACCATCAGGGTAGCTCCCTGCAACAACAGCTTAATCTAAGTGTGTCGTCTGATTTCTTTGTTGTTTCTCTTTCTTCACAAACTGAGCCATCAGGCTTCGGATTACGAATAGTGTGTATTGTGCATGATGTGTTTTCCATCACAGGGCCCCAACCAGCTGCGACGCCAGAGTACCCCGGGCAACGGTCCTGGCTAGCCCATCTCTTCTCCACCTGGGTACCCAGAGGGTGTGACTGTTAGAGACTCTGAATGCATGCATAACTGTTTGATTTATAAAACATTTAAGTAGATCAACCTGATTTCGCCCCTCCCTTGTTCAAATCCCCTGAATAAATCAGATCTAACTTTTTCTGCATTCAGCCTGCGTGTGGTTCCAGTTTATGCTAAGAGTACTGTACTGTTGCCAATTGCTGTGTGTAACCTTGTTTTACAGGGGGTCCCTAGGGTTGAGCCAAAGGAACCAGCCCTGGTATTAAGTGCAAATGGTGTGGGTACTGGTAAGGTGTATCAGGGTATTGTAATAGTGATCACTGTGTATTGCACCAGCCACTAGCAGGGAAAGAGGGGGGTTACAGTGTCCTGGAGGGCTGTGCCCAAGCTAGTTTGACCACTACCAACCCTGACCTCCATGTGAAGGTACCCGTTTCAGAACTGAGTCAGGCCCCTTAACCTGCTACTAGCCTCGCAGGCAAGGGTAGTAGATCTTGGGATAGCACCACCTAGGGGTTACATCTTGGAGGCACTGCTGGGATTAGCGTCCTCTAATGGCCAAAGGAGGGAATTACCCCAGTATGTTCGGATTTGGTGAGAAAATGGAGGAGCTTGCTACGCCTAAGCTCAGAATCCCCCCAATGAGCTGTTAGTGCACCGAATGATGAGGTGGAGCGAGGCAGAGGGGTTAGATCCCCAACAGACCCTCCTGTTACTGGATGTCCCATTAGGGATCACCAATGCTCTTATTGTAGAAGCTGTAGGACATGTCAAAGGTTGGGGCAAAGTTGAGGTGAAGGGGGAGGGATTCAGACCTGTTTCAGCAGACCATGGATGTTTTACTCTCCTGCAGTTTTCCCGTAGATCCAGAGAAGGTACACCCTGTTATTCTGCCAGAAGGGGCCGAGGGTCATTCACCTGCATAGTGATCCAGCTAACCCGGGTGGGTCCCCCAGTATAGAGGGGTTCAAGGACAAGCTGCTCAAGTTATTAGTGTCTGAGGGGCGAACCGCCCAAGAGCTATTAAAGGTGCTAGACCTTTATGATGTTTTTTCCATCACAGGGCCCGGCCACTTCTCCTGCTTCCCCTAAGAGTTCCCCTGTAGTTCCCTCCCCCATAATAATTTCATCTGTGCATTTGGACTCGTGCCGTAAACTTAGACTTTTCTCGGGTACTGTCCCAGTGCCTACAACGGAGGATGACCTTGAAACAGGGGTGGACTATGCTACCCCTTTGGTACAGGAGTGGCAGTGCTCTGAGGGGGAGAAAAGAAAGAGACTAATTTATTTATTTAAAAGTTTTACCAGGAAAGGCATACTGAGCAGACTACCGCTCGATTCCAGATGTGTCCTGGGGGTTGTTGGGGATGGGATGATGCACATACATATGAAATACAGAGATACAAAATACAGAATATCGAACTTTCATAGGTTATATACAAAAGATGCTAAAACAGTGACAAAAAAAATATATACTGGAATATAAACAGTATGTACACAGCAAGCAACATGGAAAGCTTGAGGGGGCCCTGCACTGGAGGCCATCTGCTTCCTATGAGCCACTAGCCCAGAGGCTACTGCGGCTGAATACCTTTCTGCATTGGAAGGAGTTTTTGGAAGCACTGAGTCAGGGGATGATTTGCTATGGAAATTAATGTCTGCCAAGCAATGGAAGAACGAGAAGTTGTCTGTATTTATTACTAGAACTGAGAGGGCTATGCAGAGGGCCCACAGAAAAAGAGGGGTGCCGGTTAAGGAACTGAACCGGATCAGATTGGACCATATTCTCAAGTCAGCCAGGTACTCCAGTGTGATGATGTTAAAACTTAAGTTGCAAGACAGGAAGGCTAATCCTCCCAAGTAGTGGCACCTTATGAAAGAGATTTGTGAGGCAGAGAATGATGAAGAGGGCTGGGAGCCCTATGCTGGGGTTGTTGGTACCTGCCAGACCCCTGAGAAACGTGACCAAGATGAGGCTCAGCAGCCGAGAGAGTTGATTAAAGAATTGACAGAGGCGGCCAGAGAACCTGACCTCTACCAGGCACCCCCTGAGGCAAAAAGTGGGGTGGGGGTCCAAGTTGTCTCTTCAGAAACCCAGACTGTGAGTAACCTATCGGAAGAAGTGCGAGATTTGAGAGCCCTGGTGGGGGACCTACTACGAGCCACACAAACCCTCAAACTCGGTGGAGGTCCAGAGGATCAAGAACACAAGTCACAAGTCAAAGAAGAACTGCAAAGTGCCCCTGATGTGCTCAAACTGGGAGATGGCACGTGACCCCCCAGAGACCCTAGAGAACCCACATTTTGCTACCACTGCGGGAAGGACGGACACATCAGTTTCTTTTGTCGCTCACCAGAGAATCTGAGAAAGGTCACCACTAGACTATTAGCCTTGATTTGAGGGAACAACAACCGGCCACCAGGTGGAGCTGCCCAGAAAAGTTACTCTTCAAAGGCCGCTGCCAAGTCGACATCTAAGTCTGTGCCACCTGAATGGTCCGAGGTGGTGGGTCCTTCAATGGAAACAACTGTAAAGGTGAATGGTGTGTCCACCCGGGCTGTGCTTGAAAGTGGGTCTCAAGTGACTATAATGTTTCAAGACTGGTATCGGAAGCACCTGACAGATGTGCCCCTACAACCCTTGGAAGGCTTGCATGTCTGGGGGTTGAGTGAGAAGTTGTACCCATACTCAGGGTATATTTGGATCTGGCTGTCTTTCTCTACCTCGGCGGCTAGAGTGGATGAACAAGTCAAGACCTTGGCCTTAGTGTGTCCCCCTACTGGACTGTATGATGGGGTTCCCTTGTTAATTGGGACCAACGCTGATATGTTTGGGAGACTGGCACAACTCTACTATGAGAAACAGGGGTGCTGGACTGGGAGGGCTCTAAGAATTCCAGCTCTGATCAAGAGGCCCTATGAGTTGCAACAGAATCTTGAGGAGGTAGACCAGGATGAACCGGTAGGGGTCATCTGGAAGAAGGATCCCGATTCAGTGGTGCTGGCTCCTAATGCCCAGTGTACCCTTCAAGGGGAAGTACGCCTATGGAAAGATGTCAAGAACAAACTACTGATGTAGGATGCGCCAGGCAATGGAAAATTAACAGAAGGATTATTGTTTAAGCCCAGCATCTTGCCTGCTTGTGCTCATGCCTACGCATGATGAGTGGTGGTCCAGATTCATAATGTGTCAGATTGGGAGATCCGGGGTGAACAGGGGCTGCACCCTAGCTACAGCACACTGTGCAGACACTGCAGTGTTGCCCAGCAACAAGCACCCTGGTGAGACAGATAGAGTGACTCCCGACTTGTTTGACTTTGATGACTCCCTGTTGCCCACTGAATGGAAGACTAGAATTAGCAAGAAACTTCCCAGAGAGACCAAGTGTTTTTGTTGAAGAAATGTGACATGGGATGTGTCCAGGGTGCGGAGCATCACATACGCCTTCACAATGAATGGCCATTTCGAGAGAGGTCTCGACGCCTAGCTCCGGGCAGACATAGATGATGTGAGAAGACTCCTGCAGGAAATGCTTGTAGCTGGTGTGATACATGAATTCAGGAGCCCATATGCTTTGCCCATTGTGGTTGTGTGTAAGAAGAATGGGTCTGTGAGAATGTGCGTGGATTATTGAACCCTGAACCGGCAGACCATCCCTGATCAATTCACCATGCCCAGATGCTCTGGACTGTTTGAATGGGAGCAAATGGTTCTCGGTGTTGGATCTTTGCAGTGGATACTACCAGATTCCGATGGCCCCGGAGGACCATGAGAAGATGGCCTTCATTTTTCCATTGGGGTTCTATGAATTCCTCAGAATGCCCCAGGGGATATCGGGCGCCCCGGCCACCTTTCAGAACTTGATGGAATGTGCAGTTGGAGATATGAATTTGCTGGAATGCCTGGTGTACTTGGACGATGTCATTGTCTTCGGGAGCTCCTTAGAGGAGCATGAGAGTCAACTCTTCAAAGTACTAGACCAATTGGAAGATTTCGGCCTCAAGCTGTCTATTGACAAGTGCCAGTTTTTCCAAACGTCCGTAAAGTACGTGGGGCACATAGTATCTACAGAGGGGATAGAGACTGATCCCAGTAAAGTTGAAGCTGTGACCACATGACCCCAGCCCCACAATCTGAAAGAACTATAACGCTTCCTGGGGTTCTGTGGCTACTACCGCAGGTTCATGAAAGACTATTCCAAGGTGATTCGCCCACTTTTGAATCTTACCCAGGGTTACCCTCCTTCCAATCATAAATACAAAAAAGGGGCCATCGAAGGACCAGAGAAAGTATGCTTCTGCCCCGGTGAACTTTTCAGGCCCCGCTGGATGCTATACCAGCTCACCCATGCCCCCATCCTCACCTATGCTGATCCCACCAAACCCTATGTGCTGCATACTGACGCTAGTCTACAGGGTTTTGGAGCTGTGTTGTATCAAGACCATGAAGATGATTTGAGACCTGTGGCTTTTGCTAGTAGGAGTCTGAGCCCGTCAGAGCGAAACTACCCTGTACATAAGTTGGAGTTCCACGCGCTAAAATGAGCCATCGTTGACCAGTTTCATGAATACCTCTATGGGGCAAAGATATTGGTGAAGATTGACAATAACCCATTGACCTATGTGCAGACTTCAGCTACGTTACACGTCACAGGGCATAGGTGGCTTTCTGTGATATCTACCTATGGTTATGCTGTCAAATACAGGTAGGGCCTGAATCATATTGATGCTGATGCCCTATCCCGAAGGCCCACTTCCAAGAGTGACTGGGTCAGGCTGTCTAAACCTGACATCCGAGCATTGTGTCAAAAGTTTGATAGAGATGAACAGATGTCTGGTGACACAGTGGACTGCTTAGTAGATTGCTTAGGCCCTTCTGATACCTGCATACCACCTGCGTACTGTCACTTCTCTGCTCTAGATATTAGTGTACTACCTCAGTTTGACAGTGACAGCATTCAGTGGGCTCAATCCCAAGATCCTATGACTCAGCCAGCACTTGATGCTGTTTGTGCAGGAAAAGATGTGTCCAAGCTGTGTTCCTCTGACTTGCGAACTGCCTTATTGTTTAAAGAAGGCCCCAGGTTGAAGCTGCTCAATCAGTTGTTTTATAGAGAGACAGTAGATCAGGGTGGCCAAGTAGACAAGTAACAACTGGTCCTGCCTGTGGCCTTCGAAGATTTGGTGCTGAAGTCCCTCCACATTCATATGGGCCACCTCAGTATTGACAGGACCCTTGACCTAGTATGATCTCGAGTCTATTGGCCCAAGATGGGGGCCAATGTTGAGCACCATGTAAGGACTTGTAGTCACTGCCTGCAGAGAAAAGCCATGCCTCAGAAGGCTGCCCCTTGTCAACATTACTACCAGCACCCCAATAGAACTAATCTGCATAGACTTCTTGAGTTTAGAGCCTGATCAGTGAAACATTGGCAATGTGTTAGTGGTTACGGATCATTTCACACAGTATGCACAAGCTTTTCCCACCAAAGATCAAAAGGCATCTACCGTGGCCAGGTGCTAGTAGAAAATTTCTTTGTCCACTATGGTGCCCCCAGCGGGATTCATTCTGATCAAGGCAGAGACTTTGAGAGTCGGCTAATCAAAGAAATGCTCTCTCTATGGAGGGTGTGAAAGTCCAGAACCACCCCCATCACCGGCAAGGGGACCCTCAACCAGAACATTTTAACCGCACCGGGCTAGACATGCTAGGCACCCTTCACCCAAAAGACAAGCATAAATGGAGCCAGCAGATTAGCACCTTGGTACATGAATACAATTGCATGAAAATTTATGATACCGGGTTCTCTCCCTACCGTCTCATGTTCGGGAGAGAGGCCCCGGCTGCCTGTTGATGTCTGTTTTGGGGTTTCTCCAGATGAGGTCTGAGCTGAAAATTACCTGTAATATGTACAAAAACTGAAAGCCCAATTGAACCATGCCTATCAACTGGCCCAGACAATGGCTGCCAAGAGAAATTTAGCCAACAAAGAGAGGCATGATAGAAAAGTAAAGGCTCAAGAGCTTCGGGCCTGGAGACCGTGTGTTGTTGCAAAATTTGGGACTGAATGGTAAACATAAAATTGTTGATCGATGGCACCATCTTCCCCATGTAGTAGTAGGAAAGTTGGATGATTTACCAGTGTACAAAGTGCACCCAGAGAACAACTCCAAAGCCATCAAGACCATGCACCATAACCAGTTGCTATCTATCGGCCAAGTCATGATTGAGGCTGAACCCTTAGAGATTGATCCCCCTGGACCAGTGACTCATGCTGCAACAAGAAAGAGACAGGGTCAACCAACCCCAGTGGTCACAGAATTAAGGTTTTCTCCACAGCAGGCCCGGAACGATAGTAACTGTCAGTCCACTTCTGATGAAAGTGAATGTAACCCTGTCTATTATCCCTCCTTATGAACTGAGTCCGCTGTTTCGAGGTAATCCCCTGATTAATTGTAGGGATGAAGCTTGGCCTTCTGTACTGCCTAACCCCCCAGCTTCGTCCTTGAAGCCAATGCTCCCTGAGAGTGAAGTGCAAAGTATTATGTCTGAAGATGCTGAGCCGCCGTGTCTTGTGGAACTGTATGACTTGCCTGAAGGGGGGGCTGACGGTATGAGTTTTTCTGGTGACATGCCAGAGCTTGAGAAACACTATGAGAGTGATGATAATTCCCCTTCAGTGCCAGAGTGTCTTCAAAATGAGCAAAGTGTTGTAGAAATGGAGCCTACAGAGCAAGGGGCTGACAGTGCTCCAAGTTTGGACATTCCTACCCAGGCAGAGGCACCCCTCACAAGTGGTGAAAGTCCCAGGACCAGTGCTGAGAGTACAGAGACTGTGAATGTCCCCCCCAGAAAGACTGTCCGAGCTGTCAAGCCCATAGTATGCTTCAGTTATGATTCTTTTGGGAGGCCAGTGGATTTTCTTCTCAATGTGGTCCACAAAGGGGGTTTATGTCTCTCAGCGTTCACTGCCCAAACTAAGCCTAAGTGCAAATTCCAGGTTGATTGTTCTGCCCTCTAGGTATGGTGCCCCTGCCCCGTCTAACCCCAAGTTAGCTCATAGGGAAGGGCCCCCCTCTTACATTGTTCAATGTACAAGAAGTTATTACATGATTTTGCATAGCAGTGTGTAAATTACCTGTGTGAAATATGCATGATGTAATTCAGAATGGATATAGTATTGTGAAGTGCAGAGAATATGTATAGTGAATGTTTAAGTTTACATTGACTGATGCATCAGATGTTACTTGCATAACATGCTAATGGTATAAATATATAGTGTAATTTGCATTTACAAATATTGTGATGGTACCGACTTGACGTGGACACCAAGTTTTCTCCAGGCAGGGAAGGGTGTAACCCCCCCTACTAATGGGAGTTCTTGAAAAGTCTTCCGTGAGCGTACCTAAATGCTCACTGCCAGGCTGGTGTCCTGCAGTCTAATCATTCAAAAGGTATTGCTAGAGAGTACCTGTAAAGCCTTTGTGTACTGTCTCTTTAAGAGCTGCCTGATTGCAGTTATAATTGAAATGGGAGGGGGCTGAGCGTTTCCCTGCTCGAGTCCTGCCAGGGCTGCCTGATAATCACTCTGTTTCTACCATCACTAATTGTGTAGAGGGAGCTCTGTTAGAAGATGTGCTCGTTTATTGATTATCTATTAGAGTAATAAAAATATTGTAGTTTGTTCTAACCTGCCTTTTTTGCAGCAAGGACTGTTCTGTTTAACTCCACCATCTTGGTCCTGAACTGCCGAATTGGACCAATTGGTACTTTGGGGCTCTAAAATGGAGTCTGCTTATAGGGGCTGTGTGGAGTGAAAACTGTAGGAATTGTAGTTCTGGGGTGTTGGCACCTTTTTGCACCTACAGGGGTAGCTTTGTTGTGACTGACAGCTGAACCGACCAACCAAACCTTTTGGGTCTTGGAAACCCCACTGAGGTGTCTGCTGTATAGCCAGATATAAGTGGGAAGCTGAAGGAGCAACAGCTCGAGACAGTCGAGCAGCCTTTTTTTGTGTAGTTCACGTGGGAGAACTGTGGAAAGGCTAGAGTTTCGGCCTGCATGTCTGCCTGCTGCCCTGAGAGGGAACCGAGAGTTATTTTCGGACTAAATCTGATTTGTGAGCCACTTACTTTTGACCAGGCTAAATACCTGAGGTAGACTGAAGATTTTGCTGAATGCAATTGGCCTGCCAAGAATTCCAGTCACATCTGAACTTCTGATTTGTGCAGAGAGCTGTGCGATTGTGATCGGAGGAGGATTGTCTGGTACTGTAGAATTTCTTACATATAAATGTGCTGTGTATTGAAAGTGGGTTGTGATTTGGTTCCCCACTGTGTGAGCTGTGTTCTGCTTGCTGGAAGCTGTATCCAGCCCAACCAGACTGAATCAGCAGTTATCTCCATGTGGTTGGGCCTTGCCACAAGGGCCCTGCCAGACTACCCCACTGCACAGAGAAGAGCCATCGATGAGAGACCTGCCTGGGGATCAGCCCCCTGCTCCACGCTTGAACAGGAACAATGCCTCAGGGAATCGTGTGGGCCCTGCTTCTCCTGGCACTCCAGATCAACCACCTGCTGTCTCAATTTTGGTTCAGCCTGTGTCCAGTCTTGGGTATCGTGAGTAACTATCAGGGTAGCTCCCTGCAATGACAGCCTAATCTAAGTGTGTCATCCGATTTCTTTGTTGTTTCTCTTTTTTCATGAACTGAGCCATCATGCTCTGGATTACAAATAGTGTGTATTGTGTTTGTTGTTTTTTCCATCACAGGGCCCCAACCAGCTGCAACGCCAGCCTACCCCAGGCAATGGTCCTGGCTAGCCCATCTCTTCTCCACCTGGGTACCCAGAGGGTGTGACTGTTAGGGACTCTGAATGCATTCATAACTGTTTGATTTATAAAGTATTTAAGTAGATCAACCTGATTTCGCTCCTCCCTTGTTCAAGTCCCCTGAATAAATCAGATCTAACTTTTTCTGCATTCAGCTTGCATGTGGTTCCAGTTTATGCTAAGAGTACTGTACTGTTGCCAATTGCTGTATGTAATCTTGTTTTACAGGGAGTCTCTAGGGTTGAGCCAGTGGAACCAGCCCTGGTAGTAAGTGCAAACGGTGTGGGTACTGGTAAGCTGTATCAGGGGTATTGTGAAAGTGATCATTGTGTATTGCTCTGGCCACTAGCAGGGAAAGAAGGGGGTTACAGTGTCCTGGAGGGCTGTGTCTAAGTTAGTTTGACCACTGCCAACCCTGACCTCAGGGTGGAAACACCTGTTTCAGAACTTGGGCCCCTTAACCTGCTACTAGCCAAGCAGGCAGGGGTAGTAGCCCTTGGGATACTGCCACCTAGGGGTTACAGACAGAATAGAGGCAGTCCAGAGAAGGGCAACAAAAATGGTGCAAGGACTGCACCAAAAGTCATATGAGAAAAGACCGGAGGGCATCAATATGTATTCCCTGGCAGAGAGGAGAGGGTTGGGTTATGATAGAGACATTCAAATACATCAGGGGTATGAATGAGACAGAGGAGGGTAGCATCTTTCAGAAAAGGTGTATAAAAACAAAGGGGCAAGTGATGAGGCTAGAGGGGGTAGGCTTGGCTCAACATGAGGCGTACTTTTTCACAAAAAGAGTAGTGGATGATTGGAACAGCCTCCCTACAGAGGTGTTGGGGCAAAAATGGAGGAGGGAACTCCAGAGTGCATGGGATAGACATAAGAGTCTAGCAATAGGGATGAGAGGGTGAGTCACAGATCAACTAGCATCTATGGTAATGCATTAGGTAGGGAAAAGGGGCAGGCTAGGTGGGCCACGTGGTCCTTAACTAACATCCCCTTCTGCATCTATGTATATGTATCTATGGTCAGTGCTGTAAGCCATCATCAGTGCAGGAGTTTGTAACTGTACATGATGTGGTCAGTACTGAAAGTAGTCAGCAGTGCAAAAGTTTTAACTGTGCGTGACGTGGTTGGGACTGAAAACAATAATAAAACACCATAATAAGGTTTGGTAGCAGTGCAAGAGTGTTGAACTGTGTGAGATGTTATCAGCACTGAAAGCAATAATATACAATGGGCACAGAACAAAATACTACATTCTGATTGGTTGGCTGGCACCTGTTCACCGTGATAAATACTCCAGTGTACCCTTTGGAAAAGGTGCCAGCTGTCAATCTGCCAAATCTGTAAGTCTCCTCGAGATCACTCTGAGCATACCAACCCCGTCTGGCACAACTCCTACTGCTCACTCTGACACATATGAAACATCAAAGCGACCGGCTGCTGGAAAACCCACCATACTAACTTGCCAGTTATTTCAAATAAAAAAAAAAAGCCTCATCAACACACAGCAGTATTTTAACTTTTTTTTCAGTCACTTCACCTCAATTACAGACTCTCTCGCTCAGTTTATCTCTCTCTCTCTCTCGCCACTCGCTTCTCGTCTGCTTTAGTCAGCGGCACCACACATCAAATCTGCCACCAGCTCTTACCTCTGTCCTCTCCCACAGAATGAACAAGTGGCAAAAAAAAAACAATGTTAACATTATTTCCCCAACCCAGAAGCACAAGAGGGCTCGGGAAGGCTATCATACATGAGAGCAACATTGTACACTGCGTAGAACGGTTCCCTGCATACTGCAGAAACAGAGCCAGTACATCAGATGCTCCTGTGCATGTGTACTATGCCCTAGCAACCCAAGATGGCAACCATGCACTATTTGTTCTCATGGAGCAACAAACTAAGCAAAAATAACTTTAAATATCTATCAAAAAAACATTTTTTATCTGATCATAAATAAACAGAAAAAAGGGGACACATTGTATAATAGCAATATACCCTCCAGGGAGTGGGTATATGGGTGAGTTTACCACTTCTGGTGTGGTTAAGTACTCGGCTGCGCCTCGTGACTGAACCACAGCAGGCGTGGTAAATCCACCCATATGACAGCCATACGAACTGAGGTTGTCTACAGGTCTCCAGACCAGGGGGAGGACATAGACACATTACTGTTAAATGATATACAAAACATGACAGCTAAAGGGGAGGTTCTGATAATGGAAGACTTCAACATGCCAGATACAGATTGGTCAATACCAGCAGGAACATCTGCCAGAACTAGACTCATGGTGGATTCCCTGCATGGGGAGGACCTCAAACAACTGGTACAACAACCCACAAGAGACAGAGCTATCCTAGATCTAGTACTGACTAACAGGAAAAGGATCACAGATCTCCAAGTAGAAAGTCATCTGGGGGTCAGTGACCATCACATGGTATGGTTCAATTTGGCCACTAGAACTAAATCATCCCATTCCAAGGCAAAAATTTGGGACTTCAGAGGAGCTGACTGTGATAAGATGGCCAACAGAGTTAAGCTAGCCCTGGCAAGAAGAAATACAGGTGAGGAGGTACAGGCAAAATGGGCAAGCATTAAGGATGCAATACTTGAAGCAACATCCCATTGTGTTAGAGTCCCCGTTCACACTACAGACAATTTTGAAAACGTTTTTCAATCTGTTTTTGAAATCGTTTCAGCACTTACCATGCTTATGCGTCCGCACTACTGAAAGCATGTTCAGAAACGCTTTCTGATCCATTTTTAGTGCATTCGCACTGTCTGGTAAACGTGTGATGTTTGCTTTGTCCAAAATGAGGAACTACTTACCATCATGCATTGTGGCAGACAAGTCACAAGACAGGAGGAGACTACCTAAACGATTCAGGGGCTGTTCACACCACAGGCAAACATGAATTGATTCCAAAAATGATTTTCCAACCGTGTTTAAGACTATGTCCCACCAGGGTTTAAGCACGGTTCTTTAAACCGTGTCTGGATCCATGTACAGTGTGAGCGTGATCCGTGCTATGGGGCTTTTGAAATGAATTAAGGCACTGGAACCATTTCAAGAGCCCCATTGCGAACAAGGCCAGAGAGAAAAGGAAGTGCAAAAGAAGAAGGAAACCACTTTGGTTCTCAAAAGCAGTAGCAGAAAAGGTCAGAGCCAAAAGGCTGGCCTTCAGGAAATATAAGGGAACGCAGCAGGATGAAGATAGGGAGGCATACCAAACTTCCCTAAGGGAAGCAGGGAAAGTAGTAAGGCAGGCAGAGGCCCAAACCAAGGAAACACTAGCACAAACAGTAAAAGAAGGTGACAAGACTTTCTATAGATACATTAGTGAAAGGAGAAAGTCCAGAGGGGGTATTGCTAAGATCAAAGGGGATAAGGGGGCGTGAGTGAAGGAGGACCATGTAAAAGCATTTATCCTAAATAGATACTTCCGCTCAGTATTTACTGACGAGAAGGTAGAGCAGGGCCCACAGCTCAGCACCATGGACACAGGGGGGAGGGAGGTGTACACTAGTCCCTTCACAAAAGAAAGGGTCGTACAACAGCTCGATAAGCTTAGGGTGGACAAGGCAATGGGACCTGATGGCATACATCTCTGGGTATTAAAGGAGCTAAGGTTGGAACTAGCAGAGCCATTATCAGAACTGTTCAATGAGTCTCTGCATACAGGAGAGTTCCTAGAAGACTGGAGAAGGGCTCATGTGATCCTGCTCCACAAGAGTGGTAGCAGGGAGGAGGCAGGGAACTAGAGACCAGTCAGTCTTACCTCAGTAGTGGGCAAGATTATGGAGACACTCCTTAAGGAAAGGATAGTGCAACACCTGGAACCCATAGGAGCACAGGATCCAAGACAGCATGGGTTTACAAAAGGAAGGTCCTGTCAAACTAATCTCATAGATTTCTTTGACTGGGTAACCAGAGTGGTGGACCAAGGGGGAGCAGTTGATGTCACCTACCTTGACTTCAGCAAATCTTTCGATAATGTTCCACATAAAAGATTGATTAATAAGCTGGGTAGGCTCGGGGTGGGTCAGATATTGGTCAGCTGGGTGGCAAACTGGTTGATGGGCAGAAAACAGAGAGTGGTGGTAAATGGCATACAGTCAGAAAAGATGCAAGTCACAAGTGGGGTACCTCGGGGATCAGTCCTGTGGCCAGTCCTCTTCAATATCTTCATCAGTGTCATTGCAGATAGACTGGAGGGTAAGGTTTGTCTGTTTGCAGATGACACCAAGATCTGCAGCAGAGTAGATGATCCAGATGGGGTGGGCAGAATGAGAATAGATCTGGATAAACTGGCAAAATGGTCTGAAGAATGGCAACTTGGGTTTGATGCAAAGAAGTGCAAGATCATGCACATAGGGAAGAGAAACCCTGAAGCCGCCTATAGGTTGGGAGGGGAGTTGCTGGCAGTCACAAGAGAAGAAAGAGACTTGGGCATCATCATCACAGAAGACCTGAAATCATCCAAGCAGACCACTAAAGCAGTAGGTAAGGCTAGGGGGATGTTGGGTTGTATTAGTAGGGGTATCACAAGTCGTAAGAGGGAGGTATAATCCTCTTTATAAGACACTGGTTAGGCCCCATCTGGAGGACTGCGTGCAGTACAGGAGGCCACACCTTCGCAAGGACATTAACCAAATTGAGGCAGTCCAGAAACGGGCAACCAAAATGGTGCAGGGACTGCATCAGATAACATATGAGGGCAGATTAACGGAACTCAATATGTATACCTTAGAGCAAATGAGAGAGAGAGGCAATAAGATTGAAACATTCAAACACCTTAAGGGCATTAACAAGGTGAAAGAGTCTTAACATATTTCAATATAAGAAAAATAGCAGGACAAGAGGACACAGCATGAGATTACAGGGAGGCCGATTGAGGGGTAATGTGAGGAAGTTCTTTTTCACAGAAAGGGTGGTGGATAGATGGAATGGCCTACCTCAGGAAGTAGTGTATATGAATACAGCGCAGGGCTTCAAACAGGCATGGAATAGGCATAAGGGAGCAATACAGATGAGTATGAATAGATAGGCCATTGACAGAGCAAAGGCCGATGGCACATTCATAAGGTAGAAAAAGAAATAAGCATACTGGTTGGGCCTTGCTGTCCTTATCTGCCATCAGCTTCTATGTTTCTATACTCCCTCCCTTTCGTGGTATATTACTTAAATATAACACCATAAAATGGTTCAGTAACAGTGCAAGAGTTTTTTACTGTGCAAGACATGGTCAGTACTGAAAGCAATAATAAAACACCGTAAAAAGGTTCCGTAGAAGTGCAAGAGTTTTTAACTGTGTGTGATTCGGTCATTACTGAAAGTAATAATCATACACCATAATAAGGTTCAGTAGCAGCACAAGAGTTTTTAACTGTGCATGACTTAGTCATTACTGAAAGTAATAATAAAAAACTCAGCCGGTGCTGAATCGCAGCATGGCGGTCCTCCCCCGAACAATTTGAGCTGCCGACCGAAGGAGGAGTTGACGCCAAAACTGTTTAAAATTTAAATTATCGCTGTGGACTCTGGCACCTCTCTCAGCTAGTACAGCTACAAAAGCTGGCTGAGAACAGCTCCTCAGGACAGTCGCCGCCAGAGAAGGAGAGAGAAAGACCGGGGGGTGGAGGGGAAGACCCGTTGCTGATGGTCCCCTTCCCCTGCACCGGAGCGATGGGCAGGAGATTCTTCATGGGGTCTGAGGTGCGCCGGTGCTGAATTGCAGCACGGTGGTCCTCCCCTGAACAATTTGAGCTGCCGACCGGTGGAGGAGGAGTTTCCCGCCCACGCACCCCTTCCCTCCTCCACATTAAATGGTCTGACCAAGCCAATTAGGAGAGTCCTCCCTCCACTGACATAGGTCTAGTCCAGCCCACTGTACAGCACTAGGATGCTAAGTAGTGCATGGGAGTGAGTGTAGCATCAGGCTCAAATATCAGACTGTTACATGGACACAGTATAGCTAGACGTAACTGAAAGAACACGAGCAACTGAGTCATAAGTCAGTTAAAGCCCTGTATCTGGGACATGAGCTGTCTGGCTGAGCTCTGAACCAGGATGGTAGTACTGATAGCGTAGGTTATAAGTAACTGCTGAAGAGTAGTCAGAACCAATAGGGGTCAGTCAGTCATGAAGTCTGATGAAATGAACACAGCAGCTGTCACTATGAGCAGAATGTTCAAAATACCATCAGTATCTATGCCAACTGACAGCAATGACCAAAACATGTGTGCCCCTGCGGCTGAGAACCACCTGTCCCCCCCAGTCCATTTGTGATTGAACAGGAACAAGATCCTTAAAGGGACACTTAACTGGGGTATTACCCTTGTAGTTGTGTACATCTGCACCACCTTATGGGTTGATAGCCTTATAGGCGATCACTATCAGCAGAACCCCCACTGGGGTCAGCAAGACTGCCACCTACCTCACCTACAGTACCTCTCTGAGACGCTGGGGATAGACTACATACATGCGACTCATGAGCTGACTGAGAAGGGGGCCTTGCTATCAAATGTTCCGAGGTTCAAACCCCCAAGAACTAAGTGGAATACTACCCTCAATAACAAAACTAATAAACCTAATCGCAGTTCTGCTCCTCCTAGCAGGAGATATTGAGCCCAACCCTGGACCCCCTGTAGCTAATTGTAACATTGGCTCTCCACAGGACCTGAACTGGACCTCCCCAAAAGGCCTAAAAATAGCCCATATGAACATATGTAGCTTGCACCCCAAAATACATGAAGTCCAAGGCTGGCTGGAACTGTACAAACCAGACATTCTGGCAGTATCAGAGACCTGGCTAAAACCGCAAATATTAATGCATGAGATTGAAAGCGCTGGATACAACATCTACCAAAAAGACAGGGCAGACAAAAGAGGGGGTGGAGTACTTGTATATGTCAGAGAATCACTAGACTCTGTGCTCGCCCCCCTTCCCTATACTGACTGCATCGGATACAAATCCATATTTATAAGGCTTACCCTTGGCCTTACTAAACACCTAACAATAGGATGCCTATATAACCCTCTAAAGGTTGCCCTTCAAGCCTTGGAGACACTAACCATGGCACTGGCAGAAAATAGCACATCTGAACTGATAATACTGGGGGGCTTCAATCTTAACTGAGCAGACCTACAGAACCGCACTCCTTGAAGTGAATATGGAACAGGTCATTACTGAAACAACAAGACACAATGCCAAAACTGGAAACCACACTACCCTGGATTGGGTCTTGGTATCCAATCCCTGCAACATCCAGGTGGCTGGCACCCAATCGGATGCTCTGTGTGACCACTCACCAGCATTCTGCATTTGGAAGAACAGGGCACCTAGAGTCCCCCCAGGCTCCTCACCACCAGAGACTTTTCCAAATTCTCTGAGGAAGCCTTCCATGAATACCTCAATAATATTGACTGGAGCCCCATACGACTACTCCCTAGTCTCAGTGAAGCCCTGGAGTACTTCCAGAACACCTTCATCTCAGCTGCCAACCCTGCTCGCTCCACTAAGGAGACTGAGAACTAAAGGTCGCTGTTATAAGTGGATCACCACTGATTTACAAGCCGTGATGACAAGCCGGGACAAGGCCTGGAAGAAATATAAATCTACTGTACGCCAGGTGGACTTGATAACCTATAGGACTCTAAGGAACCAATGCAAGCAAGCATCAAAGGCTGCAGAATGGGAGTATATAAAGAGACTCCGGCAAACCAACCTTGCTGATCCAAAGTCCTTCTGGTCACACATAAATGCTCTGCTAAAAGGCAATGGAAGACATCTGCAAGGACCAATAGAACACAATGGCTGCACAACAATGATGGCCTACAGACTGCTGCAGCCTTCAACAGGAGATTCACTAACTTAGAATAATACGAAGTAAACCCCTCCCAAGGACCACAAGGCACCAGTGTGAGGAAAGGCAGGGTACGGACAGGCCACAGTTTCACCTAAGGATGGTAAGGGCAAGGGAAGTTCTCCCCCTTCTAAAGGCCATCAAAGCGAAAGGCTCAGCTGGCCCGGACCCCAGGTTGCTCAGGGCAGTAGCACCAGCGATAACCCTACCGGTCACGTGGCTCATCAATAGGTCCCTAGTGGAAGGGGTTGTGCCTAACAGATGGAAGCAAGCACACATAATACCCATACACAAGGGTGGTCCAAGAGAGCCCATAGGCAACTACAGACCAATCTCCCTACTATGCAGCCTAGCCAAAATCCAGGAAAGACTAGTCTACTATCAGCTTACGGACTACCTGGAGACTAACAAACTAATAGGCTGTTTGGGCCCAGATCCCTGGGTCCTGAGAGGTCACTGCTCCTACACCTTCAGTCCAGGGGGGGTTAAAAACTTGAGGTGGTAACCTCCACCAAATACCTTGGACTTACCTTGGACCAAGGTTTCACACTAAAAAATCATGTGGACCAAATCACCAAAGCCATCCAAGGGGAAACTCGGAATCCTCTACAGACTAAAGGACCAGCTTATCCCTGAAGCTAGGGCAGCCATTGCGGCTAGTGTACTTCTCCCAAAGCTCACCTACGTGGCCCCAGTACTCCAGGGCGTGGCCAAGACAGAGCTATGCAAGCTGCAGACCTTGTACAAGATAGTCCGCTTTGCCGCACTGTCACACCTGAGGATTCACCACTGGGAGGCCCAAACAAGGCTCAGGTGGCCGTCTCTGGAAGCTCGCCTCATCTACCCAACCCTCTGCCTTACTTTTAAGCTAATGGGTCCCACACCTCCCCCTAGCCTTAATGGTCTCATTAGCATTAAACATAGCCCACGGAATCTACGTAACTCAGGCCAAACCCTCCTTGTGGTTCCCAAGACAAGGACTAAAGCCGAGTCCATGTCCTTCGCGCATACCGCCCCTTCCAACTGGAACAACCTCCCCCTGGAGGTATGGGAGGCAGAGTCTATCACCTGCTTCCAGTCAAAGCTTAAGGCACACTTGCTCGATAGAAGCATATGCCTATGTTACAGGACCTGACCATTTAAAGCCATCCCGGTAGGTCAACGCACCTGCCACAAGGATGGGGAGCACTTATGTGTCTACATATCCCCCTTCCTTTATGCCCATAAGGAAGGTACCATATGACCTTAGCAACTGCCTTGCCTTTACCTCGAGCACACTCAATCTTAACATGTACTTGATATGTAAAATGTTTCTTGATGTGTAACTTCTATGTCCTAACTGCCTGTATGTCTTCCACAACTTACCGCTTGTAAACTTATGAAGTCTTTTATGACATATCAATCAATCAATCAATCAAATCTTTATTTATTCAGGCGAACATCATTGAGCACAGCTTATTTGCAAGATGGACCTGATAAGGTCAAGGTTCAATAATTGGTACATGTATAGGAAGATT
Source organism: Neoceratodus forsteri (assembly GCA_016271365.2). Lineage (NCBI taxonomy): Eukaryota > Metazoa > Chordata > Ceratodontiformes > Ceratodontidae > Neoceratodus > Neoceratodus forsteri. Next base: position 61,889,715 of record JADMNL010000034.1, on the reverse strand, counting down.
TAAAACACGTATATACTTATATACAGTAATCAAGGTTCAATAATTGTATATGTACATGAATAATTAAAACACTTATATACAGAAATCAAGAACAGAAATTGTTTAAACATAACAGGATATGGTAGGAACATATGAGATGCACTCTAGGTAAACCAGTATATACATATCAACATTGGCAGTAAACATGGCATACATTCAACATGATATACCCAAGATTCCAAAGATCCAAGGGAAGTCGATGTGGACAAGAGAAATAGTGATTGGATGACTGAAAGAGGTGGTCATAGACTGAGACAAGTGACATGGTAGGAAGGGTACGCATGACTAGAGCAGGGCTGGTGCTAGAACTGGGAGGTGAAAGGCAGTAAGGGCTAAGGTAGGAGCCTGGAGTTAATGGGAGAAGATTATAGCCAGGGGTGAGGTATCTGTGGAGATGAATTCTAGGAAGTGAATTGCCATGATATGATGGCAGCCTGAGAGGGGAAGGAAAGAACTGCGAATAAACTAGAACTTGTGGAAGCAATTGCATTTTCAGGGAAGAGACTTAGGTATAGATGCTTGAAGGATGCTAAGGATACCCGTTGATCAGCTTCAAGGACTTTTGAATCGTGTTCCATGATATAGCTAGATTATAGCTGATAGCAGATCTCCCATGCTGGGTGTTGACTTGTAGACTTTGAGCATAATGAAATTGTAGTTCTTAGGGGCGAGGTGCCAGCTGTGGCCTGTGCAAAGCAGTCTAATATATAGTTTGGAAGCATCTTAGTCAAAATTCTGTATGTCCACACTGCAGCATTTCTGTTTCTTCTGAGATGTAGAGATGTCCAACCGACTGCTGCATAGAGAGAGCAATGGTGAGTGTTAAATGGTAGATCTGTTATCAACCTCAGAGCTCTGTGGTATAGTGTATCCAATTTGCATAGGTAGGAGATAGGGCAGTGACTATAGAGGAAGTCTGCATAGTCAATTACTGAGAGAAATGTGACCTGGACCAACCTCATTTTGGAATCTCTGTTTAGAAAGTGCCTATAACATTATAATCATCTGAGTGTACTGATCTGTTACCTGTAAGAAATTGATACTCCCGGGTCGCCCCTGAAAAAGGGACCTCCGGGCCCAGCGGGCCTACCCGGTTATCAAAATTCAATAAATAAATAAATAGTACATACTCAGCATGGATTCCGGAGAAAACATGGGACAGACACAGCCCTCATCAGGCTCACCACTGATGTTCTTACGGCCATGGACAAGGGCACCACCACTGGGGCCATCTTCATAGACCTGACCAAGGCCTTTGACTTAGTAGACCACGACCTACTGATGAACAAACTGAGTAATCTTGGCCTTGACCAGCACTCCCTAACCTGGTTCAGTAGTTTTCTGACTAACCGCTCCCAGCAGGTCAAGTGGAGAGGTGCAGTATCTGAACCTCTCACCCTAGGGGAAGGGGTACCCCAGGGATCCATACTGGGCCCCCTCCTATTCACACTATTTGTCAATGACCTGAACGAACACTATGGAGGCTGCTCGGTGGTCCAGTATGCAGATGATGCCTTGATGTACTGAACATAAAACTCCACTGCACACCTGGGGGAACACCTCCAATCGGACTTTGAAACACTGAAATCCTGGCTCTCTGAAAACAGACTAATCTTGAATCCCACAAAAACAAAGGCATGGTATTTGGCCCAAGAGCTCTCAGACAGGACAGAGGCTCCCTGCTCCCATTGGTCTCCACATCGGGCTCCACAATAGATGTAATGAAATCCTTCAGATACCTAGGGCTCACTTTGGACCAAGGCCTTACACTGAAGCCTCATGTCGATCAGGTTACAAAGATGCTGCACCAAAAACTGGGTCTACTATACCGCCTGAACGACTAGCTGATTCCCGAATCCATGGTCACCATTGCAAACAGTATCCTGCTCCCAAATCTGATCTTTGCTGCCCCAGTAATGCAAGGTATGGCAAAACAAGAACACAGTAGGACACAAGTATTATACAATAAGATTGCTCGATTTGCCACCTTGTCTCACAACAGGATGCACCACTGTGAGGCATTAGCCTCCCTTAACTGGCCATCACTCTCCAACCACCTACAGTATCCATTATTGTGCAACACATATAAACTCATCAGCAGCCCACCAGACAGCTTGACTGGGCTGCTAGTCCCTAAAAGGGCAGGCAGGCTGCTCCGTACCTCAGGGAGAAATCTCCTGGAGGTACCCAGGGTTCGCACCACAGCAGGCACCAAGTCCTTTGCCCATGTAGCTCTACATCTATGGAACAAACTCCCACCAGACCTTCAGGAGGCGACCTCCCTGGGAATCTTCCAAAAGGGACTCCGGGCTCATCACCTAACAAATAGTGCATGTACGTGCAGAGATACGAACCTTAATAACTAGTTCCCAGCTTACTTCATGCACAGCCCATTCCTAAACAAAAACTTAACCTTGAAAGAATCATGCTGTCTCTCAGTCTGATTGTGCACTAATTCTACTTTTTGTACAAGCTCTTTTGATTCCTAATGTATAATTTTGTAATTCCAAATTAGTATACTGACCAGATTGTAACCAAAATGGTCATTTTACCATACTGCCATGTATGTGAACTGATTGTACTCTGTAACTAAATCTGGGTCACCCCTGAAAAAGGGACCTTCAGAGCTCAGTGCGCCTACCTGGTTATCAAAATTGAATAAATAAATAAAATAAAATAAAATAAAGAGGGTTGTCTATGGGGAGTCATTCACAACTAGGATATTCTCAATCGAGAGGTCTCCTTGGCAACATTAGACCTCGGGAAACCCAAAGCTCAGTGGTCATTCAATACAAAGAGACCCTCGTAGATTTGAGAAGATCTTGTTTGTGAATGACTCCCCACAGACAATCTTTATAGTTAAGGAGTCTCATTCAACATAAAAACAGTGAACAGACATAAAAAGTAACTAAAATTTTTAAAACAAGCCTTACTTGGCTTCCGTATAGTGGCTCGTTCCGGCGCTACTTGCTTCCTCTCTGCCGTGGCTGCTACATCGCGCATGCACGAATGCATTTGATCTTGTTGTACTGCACCGGTGACGTACTGAGTGCAGCACAACAGGATCGTGACGCACTGAGGGTAGCACAACAAGGATATTCTAAGCATGGATTTCCATACACAATAACGTTCCCCCATACATTATAATAAAGCTCAGGAGTAGTGCAAGAGTTTTTAACTGTGCTTTATGGCATCAGTACTGAAAGCAATAACAAAACACCATAAAATGATTCGGTAGCAGTGCAAGAGTTTTTAACTGTGCATGACGTGGTCAGTACTGAAACAGTAATAAAACACCATAATAAGGTTCAGTAGCAGCACAAGAGTTTTTAACCAAACATGACGTGATCAGTACCGAAACAAAAATAAAACACTGTAACCCCCAACCTGTTCAAGAGTAATGTAGTTTGCAAACCAGGCCCCCCCAACTGTGCCCAGACTGACATCAAACCACAAGTTGGCATAAGAAAAGGCATTACCCCTGGCATTGGGGCAAATACCTGGTTCGAGTATCTTAGAGGTCATTTTTATTTATTTATTTATTTATTTTTTGAAATGTTTCATCTGGAAGGCACACTGAGCAACAAGTTGCTTGTCTCCCGGTGCGACCTGGGGGGGGTACAAAGGGTTGAGGTAAAACACTAGGTAGGAACATACATGGCAGGAGTACAGCAAAAAGACATTTCTAACATAAAAGTGAATTACATACAGCAAGTATGGATAAATAGTATCGAAATGCAGCAAAACAGACAGTACAAAAGTGCAGGAATACCTTAAAGTGCAATAAAGATCAAGTGCATGATGGCTAAGACTAGTAACTAAGTGCGATGTGGCACCGTCTAGCAACTAAGTGCGATGTGGCACAGTCTAGCAACTAAGTGCGATGTGGCACAGTCTAGCAACTAAGTGCGATGTGGCACAGTCTAGCAACTAAGTGTGGTGTGGCACAGTATAGCAACTAAGTGCGATGTGGCACAGTATAGCAACTAAGTGCGATGTGGCACAGTATAGCAACTAAGTGCGATGTGGCACAGTATAGCAACTAAGTGCGATGTGGCACAGTCTAGCAACTAAGTGCGATGTGGCACTGTCTAGCAACTAAGTGCGATGTGGCACAGTCTAGCAACTAAGTGCGATGTGGCACAGTCTAGCAACTAAGTGCGATGTGGCACAGTATAGCAACTAAGTGCGATGTGGCACAGTCTAGCAACTAAGTGCGATGTGGCACAGTCTAGCAACTAAGTGCGATGTGGCACAGTCTAGCAACTAAGTGCGATGTGGCACAGTATAGCAACTAAGTGCGATGTGGCACAGTCTAGCAACTAAGTGCGATGTGGCACAGTCTAGCAACTAAGTGCAAGGGAGAGGGGTGGGAAGGGGAGAGAGGGCTAAATAAGGGCGGGGAGCAGTGAAGGAAGGAAGATGAATCCAATACACAGCACTTTCAGTAGGATCCCTGTTGGGGGAGAGGGGGTAGGCAAAATCTGGGGAGAGTTAGCGGAGGAAGTGGGGTGAGAACAACAGAAGGGGAGCTAGGGAGTAAGTCGGGATGGGGAATGGAAAGGACTGATAGGGAGCTGTAAAAGGGAATTGGAACTTAGACAAGCACATGGTAGATTAGGGAGGATTGAAGCAAGAGCAACTAGAAGAAAGATAGTTGTGGAGGGCAGTACAGAGGGAGTATGTAGAGGAGAAGGAGGAGGACTGACATATTTGAGGGGGAAGGGAGTTCCAGATTTTAGGAAAGCGATGGGCAAATTCTGACTGGCTGAAGAGGGTATTATGGCTGGGGACCAACAGAGTGTGAGAATCATATGAATGGAGGGAGTGGGAAGGGGTGAGGGGATAGAGAGGGAAGATAGAAGATAGGGAGGGAGTTCACCAAACCAGTATTTTGAGGTCAGCTTGACACAATGGGAGAGGCTCCTAGCTGCCAGTGGGGGAAAGGCAAGGGCTTGATAAAGGTCACAGTGGTGTTTGAGAGGCGGCACCAAGGGCAAAGCGATAGAAGAAGTTAAAGAGAGTGTCCAATTTGGTCAAGGAGGATTTGGGAGCAGCACCATAGATTACGTTGCAGTAATCAGATATAGGAGGAATCATTTTCTGGACAAGTTCACGCCTCGCAGTCAAGGGAATACAGCTGCAGTTTCTAAAAAGGGCACCAAGCTGGGGGCGCAGTTTCTTCAGAGTGGCGTCAACAAGAACAGAGAAGTTGAGATGTTGGGCAAACCAAACCCCAAGATACCTAAATGAGGAGGTGTTCTCAAGAGTTGTCCCATCAAGAGTGTAGAAGGAGGGCATGCTAGTGAGCCAAGAGAGTCTCTGCCTTGTGCCAAAGCTCATGGAGACTGTCTTCTTGGCATTTAGGAAGAGCTGATATGCGGCAAACCAGAGCTGAACTTGGTCAAAGTCATGCTGTAAGCTGGTTACCACGTCAACCGGGGTTTTGCTAGAACTGAACAAGATAGTGTCGTTGGCATACATGTGGATGGAGAAGAAGGAGGTGCAGGCTGCAAGAAGGTCTTTAAGGAAGACAGAAAAAAGCAAGGGTCTGAGCACTGATCCCTGAGGGACTTCACTGTCGATGGGGAGTGGAGGGGAGATGGAGTCAGAGATTTTAACTGAGTCCTTCTGATGAGATAGGATCTAAAACAGTTTGTAGCAGACGAGGTCAGGCCAGCTGCAGAAAGGGAGTCAAGGAGTAGGTCATGGGAGACCGTGTCGAACACTTTCGGTGGGTCGACAGAGATGGTCGTGGTGATCAGGCAGTCATCCATCCCAGTGAGGATGGAGTCAGTGAGCCTGAGCAGGGGAGGATGTGGTTGAGTGGTTCTTCCTAAAACCAGATTGGAAAGGAGCGAAGAAGGAGGACTCAGAGAAAAAGGAGGAGAGCTGAGAGAGAACAAGGTGTTCTTGAAGTTTGGTGAGAGAAGAGAGGAGGGAGAGATAGGGCGATAGTTGCCAGCAGAAGGGGAAGGGCCACTGCGTGTTTCCAGGAGGAGGGAACTGTAGCAGTCGAGAAAAAGAGATTTAGGATTAAGGAAATAGGGTGAGCAATCGCAGGAGCAGAGAGGTGGAGGAGTTTAGAATCAAGGTCATCAGGAGGTGAGCCTTTTGAGGGGTTTAGCGAGAGGAGGGGCTTTTAAGGCTTCAGCTGGAGAGATGAAGGAGATAGGATGAGAGACAGGGGTAGGGGGAGGAGGGGTATGCGAGAGGGAGAGGAGGAGGAGGGACCTTAGGGTTAGGATACATAAATGAACATTTATATTTACTCCAGGTTCTGGGGAGAGGTTCCAGGTGTATGCTAGGTCTAAACCTATGAGCAGTGGCTTCCAGTAAACTGGAAGAATTAACTTGACTGTCCAGACAGGGAAATTGGGATTTTGCAATATGGCTCCTTTATTCACAAGATGAAACAGTGAACAGGGTGATCCCACAGATTTGTCACTGTACACTGCAGGCATGCAGAACTCTTTTTGCCAACATTTCAGGCACACATTTTGTACTCTTTCTCTAGCACATTTTTTCCAGATGCACCCATTTGGTTAAGGACTATATTTCCCTTGCACTATCCACCCCTGTTTCATAGTGGTATCAGGACATTTCCTTGTCCGACTGCAGACTGAGTGTCTATTACGTGTTTGGTTATCGCACACTCTTTTCACCTGCTGCAAATGTCCTACTGTATGTTATCATTCCAATGGAACCTTGTGCCCATCTACCGATCACTTTGCCCTGCCTGAATTTCGAGTGGCATACCTCCCACCCTAGCCCAGGTCAGTCTCTGCCATCTCTTCTGGATTACACAAGAACAGGATCTTCAGTACTCCATGACTGACAAGAATCCTACACACATTTCTTACTTCATTCCCGCTTGTCTGTGGAGAATATGGGCCCAACAGGTGTACTCTAGCCTTAGTCTATGGCACATACACCTTTCACTGCAATTCCCCACATTACATAACAGTTTATTTGTACTCACTGGTACCAAGCTCTTCCATAGCTCTTTTGACAGGAATACTCTTTCAGGTTTCCTCACTGGACAGCTGACAAAGTCATGTCTACAAGGGGGTTGCCCCCTTAGACACACTGGAAGTTCAGTCCTATCCTTCCTCTCAGGAAATTGTCACACTGGGTCCTGGAATCCATGATCTCCACAACTTCCCTGAGTGCTGCTGCTTTCTCCACTCACTAGGGTGAGAAATTAACAAACAGAGGTCCTTTCTCTGGCTTTTTGTTAAGCCCCAAGGAACCTCACACGCAGAGCTCTTCTCTACTGGAACTCCATCTCAATACTGACTGCTCTCTGCACTTTAAACCCCAACATTCTAAACCTCCCCTGGCAGCTGATTCCAAAGTGGCTTATGCTGCTGCAAGAATTCTAAATGATCTAATGCATTTCTCACTCACTCCAATCAAGCAAATAATGATGTCATCTTGTAGAACCCCCCTAATTAGTTTTCTACACAGCTGCCCACTACCTTCCTATAGCTGACAGTGATGGGATTCTAGTAACCCCAGGGGACTGGGCTGTCACAACACCACAATAAATTTCAGTAGCAGTGCAAGAGTTTAACTGTGCATGACATGGTCAGCACTGAAAGCAATAATAAAACACCATAATAAGGTTCGTTAGCAGTGCACAAGTTTTTAACTGTGCATAACGTGGTCAGTACTGAAAGCAGTAGGGAGTGCATGCCAGCGCTAACACTAGATGGCAGGCTAATTGTTACGCTCCGGGCAATACCAGCATTTTTAAAATTATTTATTTATTCTGATTTCCATTTCGACTGGTGCAGTACATCTGTTTATTTAAATCAAGGGCTTGCTTTTAATTAATTAAGTGTATCATGGGAGCAGTTTATTTACTTTTTTACAACGTTTTCTGTTTTCGGCGCTCTGAAAGTCTTGCCGCGATGTGGGCTGCTACTGTCCGGTCTCCAGTTATGCGGAACATCTTCCCCTCTTCACATTCTACCACTACCATCACTACTCAAACAGCCAGCAAAGATGATATAGCCCAGATCAAAACAATGCTACAAGGATTACAATTTGACTTCACTGAAAGTAAGGCTACAGCTGTTACCCTTACTAAAAACACAGAAGAACTTTCATCCAGAATTAGCACCAACAACAGTAAGATAAATGAACTTACCGTCAGTTTTCTTGAACAGCTAATGGAGAAACAAAGCTCACAAATTGGTTATTTACTAGAAAAGGTAGACAACCTAGAAAACAGGAGTCATAGAAATAATATTAAGATTTTGGGGGTCCCTGAGGGTCCGAACCTGATTCAATTTCTACAAAACTTTTTGCCTGAAATTCTTGGTTACCAGTGGCCCTGGTTACTTGAAATTGAAAGGGTGCACAGATCGCTGGGTCCTCATAAGAAAAATGGAAAACCCAGGCTCGTTATTGCTTATCTGCTTAGATTTACTGTTAATGAAGAAATTCTGTATTTGGCAAGAAGGAAAAGAAATGTTCTGTGGAAAGGGGATCACATCTCTATTTTTCAGGATTTATCCTCAGAAATAGTTAACAAAAGGAAGATTTTCTATGAGGTAAAACAGCTACAAAAGTATGGTGTTCCCTACTACTATGAGTATCCACCATCCTTGATTATTCAACAGGAAGGGGGAAAGTTTCTAAATGTGACTCTGTGGCAGAGGCTTGGAGCTTCATAAGTTTCATAAGTTTTATACAGAGCTAGTTAGACAGTTGTCCATAATGCTCGCCAAGACTTGTTACCAAGCATCTGATTTGTATATTTTATCCAGATTCCTCTTAAAGCTATCCATCGAAGGACTGTTAACTACCTCTCTAGGAAGTGCATTCCATCTAGCCACCACTCACTGACTGAACCACTTTTTTCCTTTCCATGTTTTACAGTTTTCCCCCTTTAGCTGCCAAGCGTGAGCTCTCGTGATATATATTTGTTCTTTAAATGCCAAACCCAATCTATCTTGAAGGTCCACATCATTTAAAGATCTGTATAATAAGCATAGGTCCCCTCTGCATCTTCTATATTCTAGTGGGAATAGATCTAATTCCTTTAATCAGTTTCTGTAGTCTTTATTAGTCATACCATTATGGAGCGCGTAGCTCTTTTTTTGCACCCTTTCAAGTTTTTGAATTTCCTTTTGATGATCTGGAGACCATAGCTGAACACCGTACTCCAAAATGGGCCTCACCAGTGGGCTATACAGGTGGACCAACACCTCCCTGTTTCGACTAGCTATATGTCGCAAGATGCAATTTAATACCCCATTTGCCTTTGTGCAAATAGCATTACAGTGTGCTTTAAAGCTAAGATCTTCTGTAATCATGATACCCAAGTCTTTTTCCTTTACTACTTGTTCTACAGTAATATTTCCCAGTTTATATATATGATATGTTCTTAGCCCCTAGGTGCATGACTGTACATTTCTTGGGATTTAGGGGGAGCTCATATTTGTTACACCAATTGTATATGTCATCCAAGGTTTTCTGTAGGACTTCATGATCTTCCTTATTCCTGATTTCCAATCCCAGTCTACAATCATCGGCAAATTTAGCAATCCAAACCCTCTCGTCCTTAACTTGCAATGATGTGACATAGATGTTAAACAAACAAGGTCCCAGAACGAAACCCTGTGGCACCCCACTTGTCATCAATTCCAGTCTGGTACAGCTCCTCTAATGTTTATCCTTTGTTTGCTGTTATGCAACCATGCCCATATCCATGCCACTATGTTCTCATGACTACCCATTGTGTTCAAGGCAAGAATTAATTTATTGTGTGGTATTTTGTCAAATGCCTTGTAAAATCCAAAAATACAATCCGGAACTACCAAAATTCTATGGCCTTTGATATAAAAATAGCTTTGGTCAATGGCTCCCCTGGGCTAAAGTCTGCACGATGGTCTGTCAGAGCAATGCATGCACCCTCTGTCTCTCGTGCTTCCAATGGCATAACTCACACCCAGAATCCTGAAAGGCTTCTCCAGCATTCTGATATGGTCAATTTACCTCAAAGCTCAACACCCAGCTCATACTCTGCTGTTGCAAATCCCCATGTCACACCTCCCCGCTTACCAGGGATCATTAGAAAATCCAGACAGATGGTCACTTCTCAAATATCCCTACACTTGCTTCTACAGTGCAGAACCCGAGGAAACGTGGAAGGAGCAGAGAAAGCTCAATATCAGTCTCCTCTCGCCATACCCCTGAGCTGGAAGAGACAATGCATGTTGATGACATCCTGGAGGCGGGTTTCTCTAATCTTAATCTCTCTCCTGCTTCCTGTGATCAAGGAATCCTTTTGGCTGCAACTGCCTGTTCTACCACGGATCTTCCGGAGAGGACTTACACCTCTGCAAGTGTGATGCACACCTCGCTTCCTGTGTGACAATCGTGTTCAGTTTTTCCATTAAAACCTTGGTATTCCCTACATATATGCAATTCCTCATGGGCTATGGTCTCTCCGTGGCAATCCTGGTGAGTTTTCATATACTCTGATTTGCATGAAGGATCTGAGACTGATATTCACCTTGGATTTCATTCTTTCAAAATATTGGCCCTTCTCTCGTGTAATTTAAGGCCCTTCTTGTACTTACTGTTGGAAAAAGCTTTTGTAAGTTCCCGGGGGTGTTATCATATAGTAATAAGTAGCCAATTTTATTTAACTGCTGGTTGAAGGTTTGTGAAGGATGCCCAGATTCCGCCCCTCTATCTCTATTCTACCTGTCTGATTCTCTTTACTTGGGGTGCTGGTAAGGGGTTACAGCCTGCTAAATAATGGATCACTTCTGGCTTGAGCTGGAAATGATGGCTCACCCCTACAACAACTTCAATCTTATTTTAAGTTCTTGAGTTCAATGTGGTTTCATTTGACCTAACCTGGCTGAAGCTTTGGGGGAGAATAACTCAAACTGCTTGTTAGTCTCTATGATGACCCCTTAGAGTTAATCTCTGCTTTTATTAGCCAGTGGCTATGGGTATAGCTTTACAATTATACTGCAGATTATGATACCTTTTTTTTCTCCCTCCTTTTCCTCACACCTCACTTTTCTACCTCACTTTCCTTATTCCCCTTGTGATGTCTACTTGCTGTTCCTCTATATCCCCGCCACCCTTGGTCAAGATCTGGTTCTCCTGCATTCACCCTTGGGACATTCTATATTGTTCTGGCACCATTCATAACACTCCTTATGGTACTGCTCTGGTCCCTAAATTGATTTGTTATTTTTCATCCTACATACAGCTGGTTCATCTAGATGTCTGTTACTTGCCAGCGCTACACCTGACACGCCTTGCACTATTTGGTCTGGTGAACTTTAGGTTTTGCAGTTGACGACATCCTACTGCTTGTTTCTGTACATAAAATTGCATTTATCTCTTGTATTACTATTTTACACTGTTTACTTGATTTAAAGTCTCTATCTTGATACAGAACTACTCCCCCTTTTTCTTTTTGGATAGTACTCACCTGCTGTGTATTGACCTGTAATCTAGTTTTTTGTTAATAGTCACACATGCTTCCATACAAAATTGTATCTTGGAATGTGAATGGGTTAGGGTCCCCCATTAAAAGGAAAAAGGTCTTGTCTTACGTGAATAACAAAGGTACAGATATAGCTTTGCTACAGGAAACACATTTGAATTATGTTGAGTCAGCCAAGCTCTCTAGGTCCTGGGTTGCTCAGGTTGAATTTAGTTCCTATAATAGCAAGCAAAGAGGAACTGCTATCCTACTCAGGAAGGGAGTTAATTTCATTAAAACATCACATATAGTCGATCCTGAAGGTCTGTTCCAAATTGTGTCAGGTTTACTCGATGGGATACAGGTGGTATTCTGTAATGTTTATGCACCAAATTCCAAACAATCTGTCTTTTTTGACTCACTAGCTGATATAAACTAAGCTAAGCTAAACTGGACATAGTAGCCATTAGCGAGACATGGTTCACCAGTAATTACACTTGGGAGACTTCAGTACCCGGCTGTGTACTGTTCAGAAAAGACAAAAGAGGCAGAGGTGCAAAAAGGGGGGGTGGAGTGGCCTTTTATGTCAATGAAAATATCAAAGCTACAGAAATGCAGAATACACATAAGGAGCCAGAAGAACTGCGGGTCACCCTGGAAACAGGAAATGGGACAGCCATATGAACTGGGGTTGTCTACAGGCCTCCAGACCAGGGGGAGTACTTAGACACATTATTGTTAGAAGATATACAAACATGACAGCTAAAGGGGAGGTTCTGATAATGGGAGATTTCAACATGCCAGATACAGATCGGTCAATACCAGCAGGAACATCTGCCAGAACTAGACACATAGTGGATTCTTTGCATGGGGAGGGCCTGAAACAACTGGTACAATAACCCACAAGAGACAGGGCTATCCTAGATCTAGTACTGACTACCAGGGAAAGGATCACAGATCTCCAGGTGGAAGGTCACCTGGGGGCCAGTGACCATCACATGGTATGGTTCATATTGGCCACTAGAACTAAATCATCCCATTCCAAGGCAAAAATATGGGACTTCAGAGGAGCTGACTTTGATAAGATGGCCAACAGAGTTAAGCTAGCTCTGTCAAGAAAAAATACAGGTGAGGGGGTACAGGCAAAGTGGACAAGCATTAAGGATGCAATACTTGAAGCAACATCCCATTGTGTTAGAGAGAAAAGGAAGTGCAAAAGAAGAAGGAAACCACTTTGGTTCTCAAAAAACAGTAGCAGAAAAGGTCAGAGCCAAAAGGCTCGCCTTCAGGAAATGTAAGGGAATGCAGCGGGATGATGATAGGGAGGTATACCAAACTTCCCTAAGGGAAGCAGGGAAGACAGTAAGGCAGGCAAAGGCCCAAACCGAGGAAACACCAGCATGAACAGTAAAAGAAGGGGACAAGACTTTCTATAGATACTTTAGTGAAAGGAGAAAGTCTGGAGGGGGTATTGCTAAGATCAGAGGGGATAAGGGGGAGTGTGAGGAGGACGACCATGGAAAGGGCATCTATCCTAAATAGATACTTCTGCTCAGTATTTACTGAGGAGAAGGTGGGATAGGGCCCACAGCTTAGCATCATGGACACGGGGGGGAAGGAGGTGTGCACTAGTCCCTTCACAAAAGAAAGGGTCCTAAAAGAGGTCGATAAGCTCAGGATGGACAAGGCAATGGGACCTTATGGCACACATCCCAGGGTACTAAAGGAGCTAAGGGTGGAACTAGCAGAGCCATTATCAGAACTGTTTAGTGAGTCTCTGAGCAAAGGAGAGGTCCCAGAAGACTGGAGAAGGGCTCATGTGATCCTGCTCCACAACAGTGGTAGCAGGGAGGAGGCAGGGAACTACAGACCAGTCAGTCTTACCTCAGTAGTGGGCACGATTATGGAGGCACTCCTTAAGGAAAGGATAGTGCAACACCTGGAATTCATAGGAGCACAGGATCCAAGACAGCATGGGTTTACAACAGGAAGGTTCTGTCAAACTAGTCTCATAGATTACTTTGACTGGGTAACCAGAGTGGTGGACCAAGGGGGAGCAGTTGATATCGCCTACCTTGACTTCAGCAAAGCTTTCAATACTGTTCCACACAGAAGATTGATTAACAAGCTGGGTAGGCTTGGGGTGGGTCAGAAGTTGGTCAACTGGGTGGCAAACTGGTTGATGGACAGAAAACAGAGAGTGGTGGTAAACAGTGTTCAGTCAGAACAGAAAAGATGCAAGTCACAAGTGGGGTACCTCGGGGATCAGTCCTGGGGCCAGTCCTCTTCAATATCTTCATCAGTGACATTGCAGATGGACTGGAGGGTAAGGTTTGTTTGTTTGCAGATGACACCAAGATCTGTAACAGAGTAGATGATCCAGATGAGGTGGGCAGAGTGAGAGAAGAGATCTGGATAAACTGGCAAAATGGTCTGAAGAGTGGCAACTGGGGTTTACATACGAACAAGCCAGCAGAAATAGTCCATTTGGTCTATCAAGTCTGCATGTATTGCAGGTTTAACGCAAAGAAGTGCAAGATCATGCACATAGGGAAGAGAAACGCTGAAGCCACCTATAGGTTGGGAGGGGAGTTGCTGGCAGTCACAAGGGAAGAAAGAGACTTAGGCATCATCATCACAGATGACCTAAAATCATCCAAGCAGACCACTAAAGCAGTAGGTGAGGCTAGGGGGATGTTGGGGTATATTAGTAGGGGTATCACAAGTTGTAAGAGGGAGGTAATAATCCCGCCTTTACAAGACACTGGTTAGGCCCCATCTGGAGGACTGCGTGCAGTACTGGATGCCACACCTTCACAAGGACATTAACCAAATTGAGGCAGTCCAGAGAAGGGCAACCAAAATGGTGCAGGGACTGCATCAGAAAACATATGAGGACAGATTAACGGAGCTCAATATGTATACCCTAGAGCAAAGGAGGGAGAGTGAGGTGATATGATTGAAACATTCAATCACCTTAAGGGCATTAACAAGGTGAAAGAGCCTAACATGTTTCAATATAAGAAAAATAGCAGGACAAGAGGACACAGCATGAGATTAGAGGGAGGCCGATTAAGGGGTAATGTGGGGAAGTTCTTTTTCACAGAAAGGGTGGTGGATGCATGGAACTGCCTACCTCAGGAAGTGGTGGATATGAATACAGTGCAGGGCTTTAAACAGGCATGGGATAGGCATAAGGGAGCAATGCAGATGAGTATGAATAGATAGGCCATTGACAGAGTAAAGGCCTATGGCACATTCATAAGGTAGAAAAAGAACTGGAAAGACTAGATGGGCATTGTTGTCCTTATCTACCGTCAACTTCTATGTTTCTGTGTTTCTATGTTTCTATATGCTTAAAGATTACATGGATCATAATATAATACTAGGTGGGGATTTTAATGAGGTGATGGATCCCTTACTTTATAGGAATCCTCCTAGACCTTCGCCTTTCACACCTAAAGCATGTCAATCGCTTTATAACCTTCTTGGGTCCTTATCTCTTACTGATGTCTAGAGGTTGGTTCACCCAGAGGACAAGGACTGCACTTTTTTCTCTAACTGATATGCCACTTACAGTAGAATTTATCATATTTTTGGTTCAACCACTTTTGTTAACTCAATTTTGGAGTCTGCAGTTGATAGTATTATCATTTCAGATCATACCCTAATTTCTTCGAATATTGTTCTGGGTGAGGGCCATCCAAAATCACACAGGTGGAGGACGCCTCCTTACTTAAAGACAAAAAATTTGTTGATTGGGTTACTAAAGATACGAATGAATATTTCCTGAATAATAATAATGGGGAAGTTACTGATGCTTGTTTATGGGAGGCATATAAAGCTTTCATCCGAGGTAGGATCATAAGCTTTTCGGCATCAAAGAAAAAAGAGAGAGCTACACTTTTAGTTATCAAACAGGCCAAACTAAAGGAATTTGAAACAAAAGTAAGCTCTTCAGGCCACTTTGATCAATCCCTTTTATATGAAATAACTCTGCGTAAATTTGACATCAGTAAACTTCTTTCTGCCCGTGCAGAATATGCATTATTTCGTACAAAGTAGAGTTATTGGGAGTCAGGGGAAAAGGCTGGAAAACTGTTGGCTTACAGGCTCAAAACGCTGCAGGACCAAGCTGTTATTCCGGGTATCCATAACACAGCTGGAAAGGTAGTTAACAGCAGCAAAGGAATCAATGCTGCCTTCAAAGAATTTTACATTAAGATTTATGATAAAAAAAACCTGTGGATATTATAAAAATAAAACAGTTTCTTTCCTCAGTTAAAATTCCCAAGTTAACTAAGATGAAGGAAGAACAACTTGGTAAGGAACTATCCCTAGAGGACATTTTTCTAGCTATTAACTCTCTGCCTAATGGCAAGGCCCCTGGACTAGATGGGTTCCTGGGGGAAGTTTTTAAACTCCTTCATCCCAATTTATCCACTTATCTACTAAATATGTTTCATGAATCTTAGTACCAAAGTTCCCTACCTCCTACACTGATGCAGACCCTGGTTACTCTCATATATAAGAAGAATAAGGATCCCCTGTGTTGTGACAGTTACCACCCTAGATCTTTGATGAATTCAGACTTTAAAATCCATGCAAAAATCCTAACCTTCCATATTCAAAAAATTATTTGTGAACTGATTGGTAAGGAACAGGTGAGTTTCATTCATGGCAGATCCAGGGTAGATTGTGTTCGCAGATTACTAAATGTGTTATGGCATGCCAACAGAATTAAGGAGCCCTATCTAGTATTCTCCTTGGATTTGTTTAAAGCTTTTGACTTCTTGTCTTGGGACTACATGTTCCTTGCCCTACAATGGAATGAACTGTGGAATCAACGTTAACACCTGGGTCTTATTACTATATAAAGGTTCTTCTGCTCAAATACTTACAAATGGTCTTATATCCCAACCTATTTCACTGTCCTGTGGAACCAGCCAAGGTTGTCCCCTGTCTCCTTATTTGTTTATTCTGGCAATTGAACCCTTGATTAGGGCCATAGCTGAGCACCCTGTCATTCCTGGCTTTAAAATCAGTTCATATGTTCATAAACATTTGCGTTTGCAGATGACTTGTTATTAAACTTATCCAGACCTGCTCAGTCTTATGTGACCCTTAAAAACTGCTCCTTGAATTTGGCTTTATTTCGGGTCTACAAGTTAACTGGGACAAGTCTCAAGCACTTTGCCCTAACCCCTCTCCCTTTATACTAAAAAAACTTAATGAAATCTTTGAAAAGGGTTGGGTTAAAGTCACATAACTTAGCTGGGCTTGCAAATCCCCACCAATCTCAACGCTTTAGTTAAACTTGATTACCTACCTATGTTCCGCATTATAAATCAAGACTTAGTTCGTTGGGGGCAACTCAGTCTGTTTCTCTGGGGCAAGGTAAATTCAATCAAGATGATCATTGCCCCTAAGCTATTCTATTTGTTTCAGAATATTCCAATCCTGCTACCCAAATCTTTACTTCATAAGTTAAATTTGTTAATAAAGACTTTCCTCTGGGGAACTAAACCACCTAGATTAAGCCTTAACAAACTGCGTGCCCCATATGATCTAGGGGGTTTATCCCTTCCTCACTGGGAGTGGTATCAATGGGCCTTCTTGTTTAAACAGGTTGTGGGTCATTTACAACCAAGTACTGTAGACAGTCCCCATTCTCCTCTATGGCTATCATTAGAATCAGCTTTGCTAAAACCTAATTGTTTCGCTGACTATATTTATCTACCCCCCCAAACTTGAAAAACAACCCCTGTTTAAGTTACTCATTCAGGGTACTTAGGAAGGTGAATAAATCCATTAATCCTGATTCTAAACCCATCAAAACAATGCCCCTCTGGTCTAATCCATCTCTAACAAAGAATTATGTTCTGCTGTCCAACAATGTTTGGGCTCAAGCAGGCATTAAACCAATCGCCAACATATTTCATAATGGCTCTGGTACATTGATGTCTTTCATGGAAGTTAAGGAAAAATACCATCTCCCGTGGTTCCACTTCCATTACTATTTACAATAACAACACTTAAATTTTGAACATCTTTCAAATGAGGGTCTTTCTTTAAATGTCTGTAGGGAATGGGACCAACTGGTAAAGCTTAGCAACATTAAGAGGGGTGCCAGTTTAGTTTACAAATCACTTACTTCCTCATCTCTCACCTCTTCTGCCAGACAGAAATGGGAAGTAGAACTGGGAATTGGAATAGAGGAGCAAGACTAGGATTCTGCTTGGGATCATGCTTATCATGGGAGAAGGATCTCCAAGGTAAGCTTATTCAATTCAGAATGTTGCATCAATATTACATGTCCCCTGCTAAACTCTTTGAATTGGGCATTTCTCCTGACTCACATTGTTGGAAGTGTAATTCCTCTGATGCCAATATACTTCACATGTTATGGGGTTGCCTGGAATTGAAAGAATTCTGGTTGGAGGGGGGTAAAATTGTTGAGTACCTAGAGGCCAGAGGGGCACAGGACCCAAGGCAGCATGGGTTCACAGCGGGAAGGTCATGTAAGATGAGTCTAATAGATTTCTTTGACTGGGTGACCAAAGTAGTAGACCAGGGAGGGGCTGTGGACATGGCCTACCTAGACTTTAGCATGGCATTTGACACAGTCCCACCCAAAAGTTTAATAAGCAAATTAACCAGCCTGGGAGTAGGTCCCAGGGTGGTAACCTGGGTAAAACATTGGCTGGACAACAGGACACAGAAGGTAATTGTAAATGGAGTCCACTCTGAAGAAAGAGGGGTTACTAGTGAGGTACCGCAGGGTTCAGTACTGGGTCCAGTCCTTTTTAATATCTTTATAAGTGACATTGCAGAGGGACTGGAAGGAAAAGTATGCCTCTTTGCAGATGACACAAAGATCTGCAACAGGGTTGATACACAAAGAGGCGTGGAAAGGATGAGAAGGGACTTGGCAAGGTTGGAGGAATGGTCAGAAGTAGGGCAACTTAGAAGTAGGGCAACTTCAATTCAGTGTAAAGAAGTGCCAAATAATGCACCTGGGAAACAAAAACCCAGGGGAAGATTACACGAGGGGGTAGTAATAACAAAAAAAAAATGGAAAGGGACCTGGGAGTAATCACATCAGATGAACTTAAGGTTAGCAAGCAATGTGAGATGGCAGTAGGGAGGGCTGGGGGATACTGGGATGTATGGGGAGAGGCATCACCAGCAGAAAACAGGAAGTTGTTATCCCTCTGTACAGACAGTTGGTGAGACCCCATCTGGAGTACTGTGTCCAGTTCTGGAGACCCTATCTCCGCAAGGACATAGACAGGATGGAGGCAGTCCAGAGGAGGGCAACTAAAATGGTGCAAGGTCTGCAAGAGAAGCCATATGAGGAGAGACTAAAGGAGCTTAATATGTATACCCTTGAGGAAAGGAGGGAGAGGGGGGACATGATAGAAACTTTTAAGTACCTCAGTGGAATCAACAAAGTCCAAAAGGGTAGCATCTTTCAGAAAAAGAGATGTGCAAGAACGGGATACAATTTGAAGATAGAGGGGGGGACAGCTCAGGGGCAGTGTGAGGAAGTATTTTTTCACAGAGAGGGTGGTGGACGCATGGAACAGCCTTCCTGAGGAGGTTGTGGGGTCTAAAACTGTGGGAGAATTCAAGAATGCGTGGGACAGACATAAGGCAATTCTTGTGGGGGTAGGAAGAAATAGGCTGTTGGTTAACTAGGATCTGCAGCTTATCCTGTAGCTAGGGAAATGGGCAGACTAGGTAGGCCATGCGGCCCTTATCTGCCGTCAAATTCTATGTTTCTATAAATCCTGTTTTTCCAATACAGTACCCCTTTCTCCGGATATGTTTATTCTAGGAATATCCCCACCTACTCTTATGCTCCCGTACCAACAAATGTTATGGCTATCAGTGGCTTCTGTCCATGCCAGACATTTAACACTTAAATATTGGAATGATCCCAAGGTACCCTCTCTAACTGAATGGTTAAGTATGATGAGTTACACTGCCAACAATGAAAGAATCTCTTATTTGCTCTCCGACAGACTGGAAAAATTCCTAATTATTTGGGGACCCTTTTTGCAGAAGATGTTATGTAGGTTTAGTATGATAGATGTTTTAATAATAAATCTTTATGTGTGTTTGGTTTTAATGGACCAGTGGTTTTCTGTACCTAATTATTTCACTAGTTAAGTAAGTCGAATTGGTTATAGATAGAAGGTCTAAGGTCCAATTACTATTTACTAGTCTTCAATCATCTAATTATTTCTATGCTGTGTTTAAATTACTTTATGTATCCATATATCAAAAAACTGTGATGAACTGTATACACTGTTGCATGCTGTTATTTGGTATAATTTTATGTATTTTGTGTTCTTAAAAAGAAAGAAAAATTAAAATTATTATGGAAAAAAAAAGTACTGAAAGCAATAACAAAACACCGTAATACAGTTTGGTAACAGTGCAAGAGTGTTTAACTGAACATGACGTGGTCAGTACTGAAAGCAATAACAAAACACCATAATACGGTTCAGCTGTGGTGCAAGACTTTTTAACTGTACATGATGTGATCAGTACTGAAACAATAATAACACACCATAATAAGGTTCAGTAGTAGTGCAAGAGTTTTTAACTGAACATGGCTTGGTCAGTACTGAAACAATAATAAAACACTGTAACCCCCACCCGGTTCAAGAGTAATGTATCTTGCAAACCAGGGCCCCCCTAACTGTGCCTAGACTGGCATTAAACCACAAGTTGGCATAACAGAAGGCATTACCCCTGACAGTGGGCAAATACCTGACTCAAGGATCTTAGAGGTCGGGGAAGGGGTTAGAGTACATAAACATTTATATTTACTCCAGGTTCTGGGGAGAGGTGCTAGACGTATGCTAGGTCTAAACCTATGAGCAGGGTCCCCAATAATGGTACACTGGAAGCATTAACTCGAATATCCAGAAAGGGAAATTGAGATTTTGCAGTATGGCATTATTCACAAGATGAAACAATGACCAGGGTGGTCCCCCAGATGTGTCACTGTGCACTGCAGACATGCAGATTTCTTTTTCCAAAATTTCAGACACACATTTTGTACTCTTTCTCTAGCAGAACAATTCTCTCCAGATACACCCTTTTAGTTAAGGACTGTCTTTATTTCCCTTGCACTGTCCACTCCTCTTTCCTAGGGGTATAGGGACATTTCCTTGTCCAACTGCTGACTGCGTGTCTATTACATGTTTGGTTATCACACACTCTTTTTATCTCCTGGCAATGCCCTATGTTACCAATCCAATGAGACCTTGTGCCCTTCTAGCGATCAGTTAGCCCTGCCTGAATTTCAAGTAATGTTCTTCCCACCCTAGCCCAGGTCAGTCTCTGCCATCCTTTCAAGGTTACACAAGAACAGAATTTTCAGTACTCTATGATTGACAAGAATCCTACACACATTTCTTACTTCATTCCCCCTTGTCCGTGGAGAATATGGGCCCAACAGGTGTACTCTAGCCTTAGTCTATGGCATGTACACCTTTCACTGCAATTCCCCACATTGCATTACAGTTTATTTGTACTCACTGGTACCAAGCTCTTCCATAGCTCTTTTGACAGGAAAACTTTTTCTAGTCTCCCCACTGGCAGCTGACAAAGTCCTGTCTACAAGGGGGTTTGCCCCTTAGATGCACTGAAAGTTCAGTCCCATCCTTCCTCTCAGGAATTTGACACACTGGGTGCTGGAATCCACGGTCTCCATCACTTCACTGAGTGCTACTGTTTTCTCCACTCACTAGGGTTAGAAATGACCCAACAGAGGTCCTTTCCCTGGCTTTTTGCTAAGTCCCAAGAAACCTCACACTGAGAGCTTCTCTCTGCTGGAACTCCAGCTCAATACTGACGGCTCTGTGCTGTTTAAACCCCAACATTCTAAACCTCCCCTGGCAGCAGATTCCAAAGTGGCTTATGCTGCTGCGAGGATTCTAAATGACCTAATGTGTTTCCCACTCACTCCAGTCAAGCAGGTAATGATGTAATCTTGTAGAAAACCCCTAATCAGTTTTCTACACAGCTGCTCACAACCTTCTCATAGCTGTCACTGATGGGATTCCAGTAACCTCAGGGGACTGGGAAGTTACAACACCATAATAAGGTTCAACTGTAGTGCAAGAGTTTTTTTTAACTGAACATGACTTGGTCAGTACTGAAAGCAATAATGAAACACCGTAATAAGGCTCGTTAGCAGTGCAAGAGTTTTTAACTGTGCATAACATGGTCAGTACTGAAAGCAACATTATAAAATGGGTAGAAAGAATGCTGAATTCTGATTGGTGGGGAGCTGCTTTCAGCAGGGCCGTTATCCCAATACAATGGCCCAGCTGAAAGTATTGTGTTTAAAAATGCATAACATTTACCAAAAATGACCCATTTCATAATCGCAATAAGGCACTCCCAGGGGTGTGTTATGGTGGGTTAACGGCCCTTTTTGGGTGGTGGAAGCCCTCTGCTACACCTTGTGCTTCAACCCACCCTAAGGTGGGCCATTATCCCACCATAACACACCCCCTGTCATGTCTTATTGCATAAATAAAACACCATAATAAGGATCAGTAGCAGTGCAAGGGTTTTTAACTGTACATGATGTTATCAGTACTGAAAGCAAAAAGAAAGCACAATATTAAAGAGCAATTAACACGTTTCTGTAGAGACGTGCCAGTTGTGCCCTACTCTGCCTACAGTACCTCCTGGTACAGAGAGTACCATAAATAGAGGTGCTGTAAGGTAGTATTTTACAGTGAAGCTGCGGTGGAGAGCAATGTGCGCCCCCTGCCGCAGCCCCAGGTCCCTTTCCCGGTTCAGTCCTGAGGATGACATCAGGTCGGGATGGGGTCCTGGCGAAATTCTATTTTGCCTGTGAAAGTACCGCGGAATTGGCATTTCGCCAATGAAATTGCTGCAAAATGCCAATTTCACAGTGCTTTTGCTGTCAAAATGGAATTTCGCCAGGTCCCTATCCTGACATGACATTATCCTCAGAATTGGATTGGGAAGAGGACCTGAGGCTGTGGCAGGGGGTGTGCATTGTGCTCTGTTGCATCTTTACTGTAAAATACTACCTTAAAGTGCCTCCATTTGCGGTACTCTTTGTACCGGTAGGTACTGTAGGCAGGGTAGGACACTACTGGCACGTCTTTTTAGACATGTCAGTTGCTCTTTTAAGGTTCAGTAGTAGTCTAAGAGTTTTTAACTGTGCACGATGTGGTCAGTACTAAGAGCAATAATAAAACACCATAATAAGGTTAATGGATAGGTCACTGGGCATTACCAGTGAGTAAGTACCGAGAGGTTCTGGCCATATAGGAACCTCGAGAGGTTCCTGTGTCCAGAACCTCAAGATGGTATCTCAAGGGTAATGCCCAGTGACCTATCCATTATTTTTTTTAATATATGGCTGCAGTGTTTTTTTTCTTTTCGGGTGGTCATCCGCTGCAGTGAAGGAGTGTCTTGGTTGCAGTCAACCGCCAGTGTACTGTCTTGGTTCTCCTCTCTGTGTCAGTACCCCCTCCCTCCTTCCAATAAGCAGGGTATATTAGGTTCATGGCAGTGCTACCTTGTTCTTCACTGTGAATGCGGGATCAACAGATAAGTCCCCTTTTGGCAACAATGAAACTTAAAATAAATAAATAAATAGTGGAAATACTGAGTACGCGATTCACACTCGCTAAGCGAGAGATGGCTGCCATGTTTTAAAACTTGTTCCACCCTCCCACAAAGGAAGAGCGGACAGTCAGAAGGCACGCTTTGGGAGATGTCGGGGGGCAGACTTGCAGTTACGCAGTCGAGTTTTACGGATAATACTATTGTTCAGGTCTCGAACGATACTATTATGGGAACTGAATGATGGTATTATCACTCATGAATGGTGGTATTATCACTGTGGGAGCTATAGTATTACCAGAGATTTCTGTATGCTTTGAAAGGGTATTATTTTAATGATCCGTGTATTAAAACACCATAATAAGGTTCAGTAGCAGTGTAAGAGTTTTTAACTGTGCATGACATTGGCAGTATTGAAAATACTCCACCTTCTTTTTCATGCCTTACCAGTCTGGTTTTAGGAGAGTCCATTCAACCATCTCCACACTGTTGAAGCTCACTGACTCTATCCGACAGGCATGGACCAGGGACACATCATCTCCACCATCTTCGTCGACCTAGTAAAGGCTTTCAACACTGTGTCACATCCGCTCCTCCTCTCTTATCTTTCCAATGCAGGGCTCTCCACTGAGACCACCAGTTGGTTCCACTCTGACCTAGCAGGTAGGTCACAGACTGTCCGGATTGGCAACTCCCTCTCATCCCCACTACCCATAACCACTGGTGTGTCCCAGGGCTCCGTCCTTGGCTCCCTACTGTTTTCTATCTTCCTTAATGACCTGCCTGCCCTCACACATCTATCCATATGTATGCAGATGATACCGTCTTATGTGCATCTGGCCTCTCCATCACAGATGTGGCAACCAGGCTCCAGCATGACTTCAGTCAGGTTCAGCTGTGGTTTTGCTCCAGCCAACTTCTCCTGAATGCCAAGAAAACAGTCTCCATGACCTTCGGCACAAGGCAGAGACTCTCTTAATTCCCTTCCCTCCCTTCCTTGTACACCCTGGATGGGTCTATACTTGAGGATTGCTCCTCCTTTAGATACCTCAGTGTCTGGCTTGACTGACACCTGAATTTTTCTGTACACATAGAGGCCAACCACAAGAAATTGCACCCTTAACTGGGTGCCCTGTACCACAACCGGGGCTCCATCCTGCTGTCGGCTCGCTGGGCCATTGTACAAAAAAATATTCTCCCCATCTTCAGTTATGGGGATATCATTTACAGTGCTGTCCCATCCTCCTCCTTAACCAGACTGGACACACTCTTACACTCCTTCTGCTGTTTTGCTTTTGACTGTCCTTCCTGCACTCA
The DNA here is from genome assembly GCA_016271365.2 of Neoceratodus forsteri. Lineage (NCBI taxonomy): Eukaryota > Metazoa > Chordata > Ceratodontiformes > Ceratodontidae > Neoceratodus > Neoceratodus forsteri. The sequence continues at coordinate 61,865,270 of JADMNL010000034.1, read as the reverse complement.
CCACTGTACCCTTTACCAATCCCTGTCCCTTCCCTCATTGGAGGACAGACTGCGTATACACTGTGTTAGCTTCCTGGCTAAATTTTAGTTCTAGTCCCTGCCTTCCTACCTCTCCTCCCTCTCCATCCTTCCCTCTCTCTCTTATTCACTCAGAAACTCTGACCCTCTCACTTTACCTGTTCCTCGTCGTACCTCATCAGCAGGCCAGGCTGCCTTCTCTTTCAGGTTTCCAAATCTGTGGAGCTCCCTGCCACACCACATTCAATCTGCCCCATTCCTTTGGGTTTTCAAGTCCCTCAGTAAAAGCTATTTCCACTCCCCCTGCACCTGTTTCTAATTCCCTGCCATCCCAGTGACAGCTGATCACTCTCCTGTCACTCTAATGTACCCATCCCATCCTACCCTTTGTGATCTCCACTGGGTTTCGTTTTCTGCATTGGTCCTGTAAATCATGTGTATACTGTATGTCAGCAATTCATTGTATTCTCATTTATAAATTGTGTACCTATGTAATGTAATCTGTTATTTTTGTCACTCTATTCTTATTTAATATTTCGAAATGTGTATTTATAATATTGCAATTTCTGCTGTTCTGTCTTGTCATACTGTGTATTTAGAATTTGTTACATTTCCTGTATGGTTTGCCCTTCTCTGTGTTTGTTTTTGATCAATTCTAGTTTCTCTGTTGCTCTTATGTTATGTACTCTCATCCACAAATGCTGTATTTACTATAACTTGCCTGAACTCCCATTCTGCTCCCCTCCCCCCAGGATGCATCTGAAAATTAGCTTGTTGCTCAGTATCTCCTCTGCCCAATATGGTTTCCGCAGGGCCATAGCACCACCACGGCCCTGCTCAAACTCACCACTGACACCTTGCCTGCTATGGACTCTGGTCTTCTCACAGGGGCAGTTTTTATAGACATGACCAAAGCTTTTGATCTTGTTGCTCACCCTAACCTTGAAATCTGTGGGTTTTACAAGGGGTGTAGTGGCCTGGTTCAGTAGTTATCTGTCAAACAGAGCCCGAATTGTTAAATACGCGTCCACCCTCTTGAACCAGGCTACTCTAAGTGTTGAGGTCCCTCAGGGCTCCATTTTGGGGCCCCTCCTTCAACAGCATTACCATGGGTCTCACCTGCTGTTCATCCCTCTTGTATGCGGATGATATCGTTCTATATACTAGCTCCAAAAACCTGTCTGACATAAACTTGTGCCTCTCATCTGACTTTCATAAAACCCAAACTTGGCTCTCTGACCACAAACTGGTCCTCAATGTATCAAAAATCTAAGCTATGTTGTTTGGGTCCACTGCCAAACATAAATCCTGCAGCAATAACATGAAAGTCTCCTGCCCTGGCTCCCCTCCCATAAGTACAGTTTCCTCATTCAAATATCTTAGGGTCATCTTTGATCAGTCTCTTGGCTTTGATCTCCACGTCAAATCCACCTGCAAATCGGTAAACTCTAAGCTAGGCACTGCCTATAGATCTTGCTATACACTTACTTCATCTGCTATGCTGGCTATTGCCCATGGTATCCTACTACCAGCCTTGACCCATGGAGTCATCACATACGTGGCCATACCTAAGACTACGCTTCGTGCCTGGGACACCGCCTATAATAACATTTGCCGCTATGCCTCCTCATCCCCTAGGCTCAAACACCATTGCCAGCTCTACTCAGACCTAAACTGGATATCACCTACTGCACAGAGGCTCCATTCAGTTGGCTCCCTAGTGGATAGTGTAATTAGAGCACAATCTTCTGCTAGTCTGGCTATGCTACTGTCTCCTCAAACATCCTCCTATGGCCTGCGCTTGGCTGATAAGTCCCTACTGCAAGTACCAAGGTGTAAAACCTCAAAAGTTTCCCAAGCCTTCTCCCATTATGCCACACTGCAATGGAACGCCTTACCATTAACAACTTGCCAGGCGCCTTCCCATGCCCCCTTTAAAAAAGAGCTTCGCGCCAGCCTATCTGCATCAAACTCGTGCACCTGTTTTCAACCCCCATGATCCCTTACTCGCTCTATCTCCCATCCGCCTACTGTGTCTATGCCGTCTAACCTGTCTCTGTTTCACTTCCTCCTCCTATTATGACTGGACCTTATCACGTCTCTACTTGTACCACTCCCTATTGTTCCATCCAGTGTAAATGCCCTATCCTTTCTTCTCTTAGGAAAATGTCTTTGCTCCGCAAACTGTCTTGTATGATGATTTTTTTATTTCCTGACTTTCCCTTCAGAAATTGTATTTGTTAAACTGTGAACTTCCTTTGTACTTAATAGGTCACTGTATATTTGTTGCCCTGCTCTCACTACATGTTAGATAGCTGTTTTTTATGTCTCTTTAATACTTACTCTGGCCACACTTGTATTTTGTCTCCACCGTGTATACGTCACAGCCCGTTTGTTATATGCTTTCCATGTATTTCTCCAGATTTTGTTATGGTGTACCTGCAATGTTGTTTTTTTCATGTTGTAATCCTTCCGGGTCGTGACTGAAAATAGTCATTTTATGGCTAGCTCACCTACCCAGTAAACAAAAACCAAATAAAAATAAATAAAATGTTCTTCCTGGTAAAACTTTAAATAAATAAATAGGAACAAACCCATTCTATGTTGATATGTTTCTATGTTCCAGGAAACAGAAGGGAAGTAGACACCTTTAACAGACACAGGTGAACGTGACGGCAACAACAGAGGTAGAACTTCTGAAAAATGAAGTTATGTGTCCCATCTGTGTGGATTATTTTAATGATCCTGTCATTATAGATTGTGGGCACAACTTTTGCAGAGCCTGTATCACAAAGTACTGGGAGTACCAAGATGGAAATATTTCCTGTGGTGAATGCTATGTGTTAGAGCAGAAGGTACTCCGAGCAAACAGGAAACTTGCAGTGATAGTGGAGATTGTAAAATGTCTGACTGGAAATAAAGAGGAGCCCAAAAAGAGCAACACCTGTGACCAGCAGCAACAACCACTGGGACAGTTTTGTGAGGAATCTGATGAACATAAACCTGTCCGTGCAGCCTTTGAAAAGTCACCAATGCATGAATGCCACAGTACTGTTCCCAAGGTGGAGGCCCTAAAGGTAGGTACAGGAAGAAAATGATTAACATTTGAATCAAGTTCTTTCTGACTAGGTTACGATATGTATTAATCTTAACTTTAGCAGCACATATTTAAGTAATAATGCTCGGTTTGCTGGGGTATACAGAAATACCCAGGTGATGAGAGTGGCTTGAGACTGAAAGGCTAAGGCATGTAACTCCCCTTGTAAAACTGGTAAGGAAAATGCTGCAAGCTGATTGGCCCACAGCCATGCATGGTATGACCACTACCAACAGTGAAAAACACCTGCTGCCCACAATAGTGCTGTGAGAGCTGGTTTATCAGCAGTGCAGTCAGTAGCGGGCCACATCTAATTGTACTAATAAAAGGTTTACCGTGGCTTTAAATTATCTGGCTACTGAAATGTTTCAGTGAACGCTGTGATCCAGGCCTCCTCTAGAAGTGCGATGTGGTGTGAAATGTTAGGGCTGGTGGTCTGCCTCCTGGTGCTGTACAGTTTGTTGTTTTTAAGCTGGTTCACACGGGTGTTTGCCGTAGTGCAGCCCAACAAGTCGTTCCATCAGTCGGTTCAGAAATACTGAATGACCACCATTCACATGACACCACTGTGCACATCGTACACTGATGTTGAAGGTCCGCATTCAAGTTCCGGCATGGTTACTGTTGTTCCGGCTGCAAGCCTTGGGGTGGAGGGGGGAGGAATGTCCGTGTATGTCACATCCCGTCAAGGTGTAAACAGGAAGTGGGTGATTTAAATTTTAAATGCTGTTGTTTCAGCGTGTTTGCCACATGTTTGTTCAACAAAGCTCTGTAACAGAGTAGACACACCAGAGGGTGTAGACAGAATGAGAAGCGACCTGCAGAAACTTGAAGAATGGTCAGGGGTTTGGCAGTTGAAATTCAATGCAAAGAAGTGCAAGATAATGCATATGGGGCACAAAAACCCTGGCACAATATATCAGTTGGGGGGTGAGGATATAGCATGCACCAAGCAGGAAAGGGATCTTGGAGTTATCATCTCTGATGACCTCAAGGTAGGGAAACAGTGTGACAAGGCAGCAGGTAAAACAAATAGGATGCTGGGATGTATAGGCAGGGGCATCACCAGCAGGAAAAGGGAGGTCATAATTCTGCTATACAAGACACTAGTGAGGCCCCACCTGGGTACTGTTATGGTTCTGGAGACCATACCTACGTAGGATGTAGACAGGGTAGAGAAGGTTCAGAGGAGGGCAACAAAGATGGTGCATGGATTGCATCACAAGTCCTATGAAGACAGGTTGAAGGAACTGAACATGTACTCCTGGAGGAGAGGAGGAGAGAGGGATATGATAGAGACATACAAGTATCTTACAGGAGGAACAGGGTGCAGGAAAACACTATTTTTAGCGAAAAAGATGTTCCAAGACTAGAGGGCATGGGATGAAGTTGGAGGAGGACGATTCAGAGGAAACATAAGAAAGAATTTCTTCACAGAACGGGTGGTGGACAAGTGGAACACCCTGCCAGAGGAAGTGGTGGGGGCTGAAACAATCACGGGATTTAAGAATGCATGGGATAGACATAAAGGAATTCTTGAGGTTAGGGGTAAGGGGCAACAGACTTCTAGGAAAACAAACTGAACTTACAAGCTCAAATGGGCAGACTGGGTGGGCCATAGGCCCTTATCTGCCGACACTGTCTATGTATCTATGTAACATCTGTTAGGCCTGAAATAGTACCCAAAACCCTCTGGAACTGCCCGATCAGTATACGTCCAGTGGTGTTTCATTCATCTTTTTCAGATTGTTTGCCACCAAAGTCGCAGATAAGAAGTATTAATTCCTGTGACCACCTGATTTCCTTCTGTAACAAACAAACCCCTCTGCCACAGCCTCCGACCATTACAGCAGCCAAGGACTTACATTTCAATCAGCCAGTCCCCCGCTGAGCCATCAGTGAGACCATTTATATATATTTCAGTTTCAGTGTTAGTACCATCCGGAGATGGGCACTTCTGCCAACAGCATGTACCAGGGTGCCCCTCATATGCACAGTACCGAGCCACAGTGAGAAAGCAGTGCTGCGTTTGTGTGCCCTTAATTCGGGATGTATGGCTCGTGTGTTTTAATGTGAAGAAGAATCAGCATTTATATAGTGCTTTTCATACACAGTGTATCCCAAAGCACTGTACAAGCAATGTTAGACTGGTAGTGAAGTGACTGAATGTGTGGTAGCAGCCATATCGCACATCATCACCCACACACAGCCTGGATAATTGCATGAACCAGTTTTTTTATGGGAAGGGGAATGTTGGCCAGGACACCGGGAATGTTCCCTACTCTTTACGAAGAGTGCCCTGGGTTCTTTTACTTCCACCTGGACACCCACCAGGACAACACCAGGATGGGAAGAAGGGACCTTGGTTTAATGTCTCATCCGAAGGACGGCACACCCTAGCAGTACAGCACCCCCCAATACTGCACTCAGATGCCAGCAATTTTTAGGTGCAAGTCCAATCCCAATGTGAGACAAGAACCCACGTCCTTCTGCTCCAGAGGCGGATGTGCTACTAACTGAGCCACGCTGACGCTGTGAGCTGTGTACCATTATTTATTGGGCATCTCCCATTTCACTTCAGCAGCGATCGGCTGTAATATATGCTTCTCTTCAAGACCGCTAGCTACTCTATCATGTTACAAGTACATATTCAGGATGCCTTTCCGCTGTTCAATTGTCTTCTTGAAGTCGCATGTCTTACATGTAAAACTATACACAGATGCATGACTCGGCAGGTGATATTTGGGTTGGTGTAGTGTGTGCATCTTGAATTCAATCTAGCAAGTGCCATTGTGCAGTCCTGGACCACAGCCATTTTGTTCTACCATGTGTGGCTGGCTTTTATCACTGCACAATCATGGGTATTCTAACATGGCCGTCAATCCCCCCTCCCTTCCCAGATGGAGGTGGAATACTGGGGTATTGCAAGTATGGGCATTCCATATACACAATTTCCTGCTGGTACTGCATTCCCCAAAAACACAGTATGGACTAAACAATGCACAATTTGTATGCACATGGACGCTCATGGTGACCTGCCCATATGATACCACTTTTGTTAGTTGGCTGCTGTGGCAGTATACCAGGCCACTATTCCAAGTCTTATTAAAATAAGGCATATGAATACTGCTAGCTAGGCATCTCTTGGATCACCTGGGGGACTGATTACAATCAACTCCAGGCCTGTAGTTTTACACACCAGTGCAGATTGTGCTTTCTTGTCCAACCACTTGCTCAATATAGATGTGTAGAAGAGGATGTGTATAGGGGAGCATAGTGGTGAAGAAGCAGGGCTTGGCTATGGTCAACAAACAGGTTGGAAGCCCAGAATTTACTGGGGGGTGATGGTGGTCCAATACTTGGCTTGCCTTTACCTGTGAATTTTCTAGCCAGTGTTTCTTAATGTTTTAATTGAGTCACAGTGGTGGAGGGCATTGCCAGTATTGTAACTCTGCGGCAAAGGACTCAACTCCATACCCAATGCATTTGTTACCCACCGAAGCAGATGTTAAAAAACTGCACAGTGCCATTTCTGGGTTTTATCTTGCAAGGAAAGCACCCAAGAATAAACATCCAGAGACTGCAGAGTGGCATCTTGTGGTGAGGGGATGCCAAATTCCACTACCAAACATATGAGCATACACAATGTGCCAGCAGCTACAGTGCATATGGTCTAACGAGTCTGCAACTTTCAGATAGTACTCTGTGGCTCCCCCCGTATCATAGTGACCCTCCCCCTGACCCTGTCCCATCAATGCCATTCTAGGCACCCGCAGTGCTATCATGCCAACAGTTATGATGTATACTTCTCATGGCCTCAATCCGGCTGCTGGAGATGATCACGATGACAAGTTGAAGGGTCAGTCAGACACTGAAGAAAACCAAAATCCAGCAAGCTCTGATCTGGGTAAAGGTTAATCCACAGCATCAATGGCCATGGATGTTAAGTCAATGTACGGGCGCCCCAGAGCCAAGATACCAGCCAGCACTTGGCATGCACCGCGATAAAAAATGTTGTGCTGATTCTGTTATTTCAGCGATGTCAGAACACTTTAAGTTTATGGTCCAGTCCACCGCAAAATATTTTGACATGGAGAGGCAGCGGATGCAGTTTATCATGGAAATGGAGCAGCGACATATCAAGCACAGTGAGTGCATGGAACATTTTCACATGTATCATGAGTGCACAGTGCTGCAGCTCCTGACTGAACTGGATTGGCAAACACTACTACTAGCACCATTGATGTTCCCCTATGCATGAACTCCCCGCATTCGTGTATTTCAACTATCCCAACCATGCAATCCTGACGTCAACCACATTGGACCTAGTGACAACGATTCTGGCTTTCCCCAGCAGGCATTCGTCTCTCTCTTAACAACTGCCTAAATGCATGGTAAGTGCAAATTGGGTTGCACACAGTGCTGGAGCACTTATGTGCCAGCTTCCGACACCCCTGTCTGTTTAGTAGTATGTTTGCCTGACATATCAAGGTGGTGGGGACATGTTTAGAAATTATGAGTGAAGTCACTATGTTACTTTTGGTGGTGGGACGCACTAGCATAGGGGTTGTATTATCACTGAATGATGGACTGGGATCACAGATGTTTTATAGGGTGCTGCTATACTGTGGAATTGAGTGCAGTATATTTGTGCAGTTCGTGTTATCAGTTCATTGCAGTTCCTGATTTCAAACTTCATTTCTTGGCTGAAAACGTTTCTGTAAGATACTGTGATACTGTGACTTTTTATTCATGTACTTTGTTTTTTTCAATGTTCACCACACCACATTGTGCATATATTCAATTGTGTGCACCCTCCCATGCAATACAGCTTGCTATGCCTCTGTGCACCAGTGTCCTTTTTTTTTAATATTCTCAGTTTTTATACCCCCTTACTCACCACTCTGGACCCTATCCTTGGGGATCCCTAGGCTGTGCATACTTCTGTAGGTCCTGACCAGGGGTCTCCATTCTGGTTCCTGTCAGCACTGCCCCCATCCTGTCTCAGTTTGCCCCCCCAGGCGGGGAGGAGAGGGACCCCCCCTATAGTCCCCTCCAGTCTATTAGTGTGCGCCGAGTATGCTGCTTAGGCCCATCCTGAAGCCTGGTTCTGGATTTCCCTTGGGCAGCCGGGTCCCGTCTACAGGTATCTGTTACGGGATTTTTTCCATTTTTCTAGTGCTGCCCCTCCCTTCAGGATGCCGATGCGCTTGGAGAGCCAAGGGGTGAGGCACGTAGCAACATGCTGTCACCCCGGCTCTTGGCCTACATTGTCCCTCCCTGTTCATGCCTTCCCACTGCACTTGCACCAGTGGTCACCCAGGTGGTGATAGAACAGCGGGACAGACATCCCCCCCCCCCCCCCCTCACCGGAGAAGGAGAGCAGCCTGTGGGTGCTTGATCCTTCTCCTCCCGGCCAGCCCTCCAGCTTCCCGAGTCCGTTCCCAAACCTGGGTCGCTGGCATCGCAAGTGGTAGCCCTACTGCTGCGCCAGCTGACTGGCTCCAATGCACCAGTGTTCTGATGGGATCCACACTCACATCAGGAATGGCAAATCCAAGCCTGTTCAATGGCAAGAGCTCTAGTAATGGCTTGTTGCATGAACCCAAACCATTAATGATCAGGATTCATGTTAACATACGCCCTATGGTAGCACACTGAAAGGTGGTCTCACATGACACTAACATGTTGGTGTCAATGGCAGGAGGACGTCAACACTGCATGCATTCTGTGAGACAATAATGGCATGCATGGCACGCCATAACAATGAACATTGCATGTCCATCCGCCAACACCAGGATGTCAACTTTAATGCTATATGTGTTACATGTAACCGCCTCTGTGAGATGTGAGAACACGCAAGAACCACGTGATGCACTGAATGGCTGCATGCAGCCAGTTCTTCTAGTGACTCCATACTTGCTTGTCAGGCCACACATGTGATCTTTTTTTAGACACATAGCAAGAACAGTGCAATAATGAAATACGCATAACAACTGCTGTTATGTACCTTCACAGTTCTCTTTATTGCTCTATGTATATACGTGTCACAGATTACCTTAGCCATTGTACTGTCTACTGAGATGTTGAGCAATAGCATTTCTGATTTTTCTTGCCTGCCCCTCTGTTCTACCCCTTTGCACGTCTTGCATTTCAGTGCCTGACGGCTTTTGCAAGTCCTCACCATCAGCCTCCCTAATCCATTCCAAATTAAAAACATCCCCTTTTGCTCACAAATGTTGTGTAGAATGCAGCACACAAGTACCACGGATGGAACAAAGGACATGTGTGTATCAAGCCTTTTCAGCAGGCATCGCCATCTTCACTTTAGCTGACCAAAGGCATTCTGCACTGCCATACGCTGACTTGACAGATTGTGGTTAAAGTGTTTCTGCTCAGTTGTAAGGTTTCCAGTGTCGGGAAACGGCTTCATCAGCCATGACATTAATGGGTAGGCTTGGTCACCAAGTAAATGAATTGCACCTGTACCCCACAAATTTCTCATTGGGGAAAAAGAAGCCCATCCATAGCCTTCACATACAGTCCACTGTTTGCAAGAATACAGGCACTGTGAACTTTACCAAGCCATCCAATGTTAACATCCCAAAAGCAGTATCGGTTGTCACTGATTCACTCAGCAGGTCAGGCCCTCTACTCCCAAAGTGCCAACCTCTGAGCGCAGTCTTGTGAACAGTGTAACAGACAAGGTAACCCTCTTGTCTGTTTTTGTGAGTTCGGATCAACCTTTGGTCTCCAGTTCTGGAGGGATTCAAACTATTAACCTCTTGTTAGCATACCCAATGCACAGGCTCAGCTATATCTGTCTTCTGGGGGGCCAGATATCTTTGCCTATGGGCACCTAACCAGGTATGCAGAAATGAACCCTTTAAAACTTTAATAAAGACCTCAGATTTAAAACACTTCTCTTTCCTGTTTGGTACCACCATACAAGCTATGTCTGCTGTCTGCTATAACCTTAAATATTTCTCAGCAAAAGAAAGCAATTCAAAGACAGACCATGTTTTCTCTAAAATTAGTGTTTTTACTAAAATATATAATAATATGTCAAACATACAAAACAGAACTCTTATATCACAAGACATACATATCTTTAAAGAAAACAAGGTTTAAAACAGTGCAGTTCCTACAACAATATTTAGATTGTGTCTAGCTTTCTAAATACCTTTTCTCAGTGCTCAGATGTTATCTTGGTTAGAGTCAGATAAAAATGTCTCTGTAGTGAAAAAGAATAATCTCTACAAGCTGTATTGGCCAACCCCTTTTGGATGAGGTCATTCAGCTCCTCCTCTGTCAAAATATCTAAAAAAATATATATATTTCTATACAACCACAGGATGTAATTACAAGTATTAATTCTGCAACCTTAGCATAACTCAAGTTTCAAATGACACTTTATTTGATCTCATGCTGTACCCTCCTTACACAGGCTTCATATGAGCATTTGTAACCTCTCACCTCTGTGTAATAACCTGTGTTTTCTCTTCAACGACATAAATCTTTTTTATGATTTTCCCTCTTAACAAAGTTAACCCAAAAGATTAAAGACTTCCAGGTAACACATTGTCTCTAAAAACTGAGTGTGTGACACATGCTGTCAGCAGTTCTCTTGGCCTGCAGCTGTGAGCTGAAATCTGGGGTGGGGGGGATGAATGAGGTCATTCCTAGAGCATTTGATTTTTCAGCAGAGACAGTCATTAATACATTTTATATAAAAAAAAATATTATACAGCACTCAGAACGGGCTGTCTACGTCACACCGGTTGCCCACTGCTGCCTGCATCGCTACAGAGTGCCAGACTTTATGGTTGAAGAAGTCTGCCACATCTTCTGCTGGTGCCTGAGCTAGTATGTGTGTGCCATCTATTGTACCGACTGTCTGTGGTAAACCAAATATTTCCTCGAAGCCATCCAAAATGTCTTGTAGCTGTGTGCCCATAGGTGGTGTCATCATGTGCACGAAGGTGTCAATGATAGCATCGTAAACTTCACGCACAACAGAGCAGACCGCTGCCCTAGACACACCAAACAAGTGTGCAGTGGTCCATTCCTCGTTGTTTGTGGCCAGTCTCCAAATCGCGATAGCCAGTTTCACTTCGGATGTAATAGCTTGATGCATGTTTGTGTTCTGTCTTCCTATTCTGTGTTGTATTTTGCTCAGTATGAAGTAAAGGGTTTCACAACTCATGCAGATGTTTTCAGCCCATTTGTATGGATTAAACGTCACTAAATTCCAAAACACTGAGAAACGTTCATGTGTCCACAGTGTTCTCCGCCAGCTGTTGAGTGCCGCAGTCATAAGCAGCATAGAATATACTATAACTTCTCATCCACATTGCAAATGTCTGTGTAGATGGTTGCAGAAGGGCCTCATCTATGTCTGCTAGTGGCGGCAGGGCTTCAGTCTCTCTTGCGTGTGCAAAGTACTGCCACATTTGAAAGTCCATGTTGATGCCCTACAACAAAACAGGAAAATGGAACATTAGGGATTTGAGTGACAGACACATTGACTCACAGTATGCATGCAGTCATGAGTACAATTTGTTTTATAAGTAGTGTGCCCACTGTGGTGCTTAACTCGACCAGCACCATCCAGGCAAACAAGTTACAGGCGTCTTCAGAGAAGACACATAGCATGCATGTCAAGTTCACTTTTGTAAAAAAATGACTCATGTTGACACCCAGTAAAAGAAACAGTTCATGTCTGAACAAGGGACAGTGTCACATCTTACTGAGTGGCAGACATCATGGTATGAATAACCGCACAGGAAAAGGATACTGAAATTGTGTGTTGCCAACACTGTAAAACAAGCATGGTGTTGTGCACCAAGACAGACCTCATGAAAGGAACACAGTACAGTATTGAATCGACCCAGAAGCAACGTGTATTGAATGAACAGATGCAGTATGATCAGTAACATGGCACATTGTTGGTTTTCTCCCAGCTCTCCTCCTCCCTTGAGTCTTCCTCCTTTCTCACCCCCTTCCAGTCTGGTTTTTGCAAATCCCACTCCATTTCCACCTCCCTCCTCAGGCTGACTGATGCCATCCTGATCATTATGGACCAGGGCCTGCTCATCTCTGCCATCAGTATTGACCTGGCCGAAGCCTTCGACACAGTTTCTCATCTCCTCCTCATAGATCAGCTTTCTGTAGCTGGTCTTTCTACCCATGCCACAGATTGGTTACATTCTTACCTCCAGGGCAGAACTCAAACTATAAAGATTGGTGACTCCATATCCCCCCTCAATACCTGTCCACACTGATATCCCCCAAGGTTCAGTGCTTGGACCCATCCTCTTCTCCATCTTTCTAAATAACCTCCCCTCTGCATGTTCATCTGCATCCATACTATGTATGCTGATGATACTGTAATATTTGCCTTCAGCTCCTCCCTCGATGACCTGACAAACCAACTCCAGCATGACTTCAGCAACATCCAACACTGGTTCCGCTCTAATCAGCTCTCTCTTTAAATGCTTTGAAAACAGTCTCTATGACTTTTGGGACCAGGCAAAAACTGTCTAGCCCTTCAGCCCTGCCCACCTTCCACAGTTTGGATAGTACTCACCTTAAAGACGTCACTTCCTTCAAGTATCTTGGGTTATGGCTAGACCGTCACCTAGACTTGTCTGTGCATGTGGACTCCTTGCACAAAAAGCACCACCCTAAACTTGGAACTTTGTATAGGAACTGTAGTTGCATTCCTTTGTTGGCCTACAGAGCCATTGCTCAGAGAATGATCCTTCCTGTCTTCAACTACGGTGACACTGTCTACGGCAGTGCTCCTAAGTCTACTCTGGCCAGACTGGACACCCTCTTCCACTCCTTCTGCAGGTTTTCCCTTGATTGCCACCCCCCCGGACCCACCACTGCCACCTTTACACCTCTATCTCTCTTCTCTGGAAGCCACATGGCTGGCTTGTGGCTCTGTCCTTATTGCTAAACACGGGCAGAGCTTCCTCCCATCTTACTCTCTCTTCTCTTCTCTTCTCTTCTCTTCTCTTCTCTTCTCTTCTCTTCTCTTCTCTTCTCTTCTCTCTTCTCTTCTCTTCTCTTCTCTTCTCTCCACAGCTTCTAACTCTGCCATTTCCCTTCATGGCTCTAGTCAATGCACTCTAGCTGTCCCTTCTAGACGGTCCTCTGCTGGTCAAGCTGCTTTCTCCTACCTTCTTCCCAAACTCTGGAATTCTCTCCCACTCCCCATCTGTTCTGCCGCCTCTTTTTCTTTTTCACCAGGCTTCTTCATGCTCACACTGCCCCCTCCTGCACCTACACCCGCCCCTGACCTCTTCCCTTTTCTCCTACTTCTCATTTTCTTATCTTACTCCCCCCTTACCTCCTCCCCAATTGCCCTCTGCTTCTTCCTCCTCCCCACTCTTCCTGTCCTCCTCCTGTTACCCTGTCTCTCTCCCCCTTCACCTCCTCCTTCCTCCTCCCCTCTGATTGTTCTCTGCTGTGGCTGGTTAGCCCTTCTGGCTACCATGGCCTCCTCTACTCCATTCTTGAAGGCTGCTGTTTGTCTCATTATGCATTGACCTGTATGTAACACTTTTTAATTGCCCAGTACCTTCCAGTGTGCATGATATAATGCTGCGCTTGTGTTTTATACTACCCTGTATAATTTTTGCATTCTTAATGCACATGCAAAACTTTTGTATTGATTTGTACATGTTGATTTTCCCTTTTACCCTCTCCTCCAGGACACATCTGGAAATGAGCTCTTCTCATTTCAGTATGTCTCTCCTTGTGAAACTTTTGAAATAAATAAATTAAATTATTGGTCTCCTTTAGCTTTCCTAGGTATACCTCCCTGTTTTCCTCAGCCTGATCCTCCTTGTACATTTTTCATGCTACCCTTTTTGCTCTTACTGCTTCTCTAACTTCTCTTGTATTCCAAATTAGATTTATTTAGATTTTTTTCCCTTCCTGCTTCAGACAAGCTTTGGTGACCTCTGTCAGCCTCACTTTGATATTCCACTCTCTCTCGGTCCCTTCCACTCCCTTAGTTTGTCACAAGGATCTCCCCCATGTCCTCCAAAACTGCTGTCCTGAAATTCAAGGACCATTATCTTTGACTTGGGGTGTTGCATTTCTAGGGCTATTAGTGTACCACACTGAGTAATGATCACTCATCCCCAGGGGCTCCTTTACTCTGGCTTCTCCTACTATGCCCTGATTTTGACAGTACCAAGTCAAGGATGGATCCATCCCTGGTTAGTCCCATCATCCATTGTACCAGACTACTGGAACAAAATACAAACCTCCCTTAAGCTCACTGAGCTCGTTTCTGTCAACTGCTTTAAATATTTGTTCAACAAGATCTTCAGGGAAACCTGCCAGTGCCACAGCAGTTAGTTACACCCACAGCGGTGGGTCTGCCCACCTCACTGCATACAACCTGATGCACATTTACCCCAGCTATCTTGCATTCCAGTTATCCTCAGCCAACACTTACTGGTCACTTCCGTCCTCTTTGCTCCCTACCTACTGGGGAAATGGCCCCCAGCTCTTCAATCACCCCTCTGAGCCCCTCTGCCCATCACTGCATTCTGTCTTTCCCTCCTTCTTTAGTACAGATCCTTCTCTATCAGCACCAACCTCTCTCTTTGCTCACTCACCATCTGTTGCCTCATGCTCTGCTCAGTCACTGATGCGGCTGCTCCTGCAGCATCTTTGTTCCATATACTCTGCTCTTAAGCTGCCTGCTCCTGTCTATACTATTTTGATTGCTCATTGCTCATATTGTACTATTCATTACCAAGTATGCTATTACTCTCAAGTGTTAGCTCTGCAAACTAATTTGTGACCTGTTTTTATTTCAAATTTGTAAATTGTTTTTGACCTTCTCTTGTTATAATTGTCATACAAGGGCCACCTTGTCAATGAGCATGCTCAATGGTGTCTTCCTGCAAATAAACTTGAACTTGAACAAGGAAGCCATGTAGCATTTAATCTAAAAAAGCATGGCTCCTGGCACTCCGATTCCCCCCCCAACATTTCCCAGTCTGCTAGAATATCCTCCATTATAATTGTGGTTCCATAGTAGTTGCCCTTCTGATGTGGTCCTGCTAGTGCACTGCAGCCCTCCTTAAACTGATTGGTGATCTTTATGCACCATCACCAGCACTCTGAAGTTCTTACCTACTTTATCTATCAGCTGAACAAAAATTCATTCTATCCCCACTCCCCCACGATTCTTATCCTCTATTGCTTTTGTAGAGTCTCAGTGTATAGCATATCCCCTTCTCCTGCCTCTTTTTGTGTCCCTTCAAAATAGGGCACATATTGGGATAGCAAGGTCCCAGTTGGGATTTTGTGTCACCCACATTTGCAGGATGACATCTGTGTCCAGCTGGGCTTGCATCACCGCTGCATGTAGGTCTCCCATTTTATTCCCAAGAAGCCTGATGTTCAGCCAGACTACCTTCTACTAGTTAGGTCTCTCTCCCCTCACTTGGCTAACTCCATCTCCCCCTTCCTAATGTTATTATTCCACCTCTGCTTTCCCCCTTGTCTGCCCTACATTACAGTTTCTAGCTATCTTCACTTGTTGTGGGAGTGCCAGCAGAGCATCCTAGTCTTGTAGACTGTGGACCTTAACCTTGCCCATCCCCATCCTGTTTAAAAGTTGCAGATTCTCAATGTGTGCTGTGAAACCAAGAGCAACTAAACATGTCTCATGTCCTTTCAGCTACCAGAAACCTTTGAAGATGTTGCCGTTGATTTTTCTGAAGAAGAATGGAAGATGTTAAGCAAACTTGAGAAGGAGCTTCACAGGGAAGTGATGGTGCAGAACTATGATACCATGGTTTCAGTAGGTAAGGATCAACCTAGTCTCAAAGGAGGGATCTTTATTCTGAGGGGGATGGGCTTACGTTTAACCATTTAAAGTCTGATGGCATGTTGGGAGAAAGGATGAAAAGAGTGGCTTAGGGGCTCCATTGTAACATTCCTGTACCTTTTTAAAAAATGCAGTAGTGAAGTACCTTGACACATAGAAACACAGAATTTGTCAACAGATAAGGACTGGTTGGCCTACCTAGTCTGTCAGTTTTCCCTGCCTATAGTATCACTGCAGATCCTACTTCATCTGTGGCCCGTTCATCCCCTTCCCTTCCCAAGAGATTCTCTTATGCCTATCCCATGCATTCTTGAACCCCACCACTGTGTGCCTAGCCTTCTGCCTTCATTTTGGGACAGTCTATGTTATCAGAGGGGAGGACATTGCAGGAGATGAGAATATAGAACTTGAAAAGCTGAAGAAAGCCATTTTGTTGATCTGTTCTGCTCTTATCGTTGCCTAACTGATGAGAAAGAGTCCCCTGGTCATCATTTGTCTTCTCTGTCCTCTTTTTTTTATCCTTGTTGCCCCCTTACTATACCCAAGTGTCTATCCCAATTATTCTTGAACCCTTCACTGACCACAGGAGAGGGGAAGTGGGTTGGAGGACAGGTGGCATTTTAAATCTTTAACTGCAAGATTATCTATACAGGGAAGAAGGGAAGCTATTTTACTCCATAACCCTTGATATAGGTGACTCAAATTGAGTGACTCAGTTTGAGCACCTGGGTTAAGAGCGGCTGTGAGAGATCAGCGAGGAGGAATGAGAGTGACTGGAAAACATGTCTCGGTACTGTATGGTGATTGAGAGCTAGCAAGAGAAGGGTATAGGGGTTTGTTTGGGAGGGCAAATCTGAGCTGGCCATCTGGCATGGTGGTTAAGGCTACAGTCTGTGATAGTGGTGGTCCGAGGTTCAGAACTGTGTGGGGTTTGTTTTTATGTTGGTTGCAGTTGCATTGTTGGGATTTTGGGGGGGAGTTATTTATCCCTGACTTTGTTTACCCCTGCCCACAGGTTGCTCCCCCCATCATTCTCCCCTGCACGCTACTAATCCACCAAGTAGCCCCCTCCTGTGTTTGCCTCTGTCCCCCATTGTCCATCCCTCTTGAGGTTGGTTATTTAGAAATGGGGGTGCAGGGGGCTTGCACCTACAAAGGTGGGATGCATGGGCAAAGTCCCCCTCCACATAAATAGTAAATTTAGATATTTCCACCATATGTTTTCTGTTGTGCCATCACTTTTTTCATGTGGTAGCTGTAGTGCTGATATCTGATTTTGTATTTGTCAATTTTGTGCTCGCTGTTTTATAAGTCACAATTAAATCTTGGCTGTTATCACATGGCACCATTTTACTCTTTTGGTTTTATATTTTTTGCTGCATTTCACCCCACAGTCCATCATTAATAGAGGAGTGGAAGTGAGTCAGAGGACAAGCCACTGTTTCGAACTTTCATTACTGGGAGGACAGCATTTTCTTTTTTTACAGCTAGAATCTTTCAGCTGCACAGAACGGGGAATGTAGTCAGCACAGCGCACTTACATCCTATTGTTCTTTTTCTCACAGTCAGAGACAAGTAACCTTAGCTTGCAGTGATCCACGGAGGTTGCAGGGCTAATTATGCTCTGCTGTGAATATTTTGTATGGTGTTTTAAGTGACTGGGATAGCTTACCGGCTGCTGCAGTTTCCATGGAGGCTGTAGAGGGGAGCCACAGACAGAAGCTACTAGATATAGTATGTCTTTTCCATGGAGGCAGTAGCTGATTGTTTTCTGCAGCTCATCACTGAGGGGCTTACTCCTGCCCTCCCTTCCCCAACCCACCTGCCCCTGGCTGCCATCCAGGATAATGCTTTGAACTTCCTGCACATAGGCAGGATGGGGGGGGATACACCAGCTAAATATATTAACATAACTAGACCAGCTGGGGATTGGACTGTTGCAGGGGGACAGAGAAGCAAAGAGAGGAAAGAAAAGCAAGAGATGTAGCCAAAGCACAAAAAACAATAAACAAAAACTGGACTAGCATCTAACAAGTCAGGCACATCTAGAAGGGGTCAAAAATAGTCAGGCAAACAGGAGCCAGAGGGTAGGAAGAAACAGCCCTTTAAAAGTAAAGGAGGGAGTCACTGATATCGGGGTAAACTAGTGAAGCAGGGAGGCCTACACAGACCAGGAGAACAGAAGTAGTGAGCGTGGGTGAAGATGCAGGGAGTGGTGCAGTATAGTGGGTGCAGAGCTGCAGTGTTCAGGAGAACATTCTGGATCATATAATGCTGCCCCATTTGCAAGCACCTCTCTGGGTTGAGTGCAGAGGTTTTCTATCTCCAAGCCACATTGGCCAGGATTCAGGAGACATCCGCCCCCATCCAGAGGCCTCCGCGTGTACAACCAACACCTTCGAGGTTTCCTGGGAGGAGGAACAGATTTACCACATTGGGCTCAGGGACAGTGTAGGACATGGGTCTGAAGCGCATCCCCCAAGTGGTCCAACTTAGGAATTCCTACTCTGTTTTGGAGGAGCAGGAAAGCCCCACAAGTGCACCTGAGATTGAGACCGTCCAAGGAGGATGAGTGGGTCCTCCATAACGAAGCCCGAAGGATGCAGGGTAGGGGACCCCAAAGGAAGAGGAAGCTACTCCTGGTGGGGAACTCAATTGTCCGGAGAGTGGAATTGGGGAGAAGTAGCAGGAGGGAGAGGGAGAGGGAGATCAAGTGCCTTCCAGGAGGCACATCACAAAGGGATGAAAAGTGAATCCAGAGAATTGCAAGGGTGGTAGTAAGGAGGGAAGAGCTGGATACTCCACACCATGGGATTTAATAAATGGTTGAAAAACCTGGTGCAGAGCTCAGGGTTTTGGCTTCATTGGGGATCCACATGGAGGGATGCAGGCCTATACTGGTGTGATGGTCTGCATCTATCCAGGAGGGGAACCAGGATTCTAGGTGATAAGTTTAAGTGCTTCATTGGCAAGCATTTAAACTAGCCAAGGGGGAGGTACTGAAAAGAAGCATGGAAATCCCAGACCCTCACAAAACAGGGTAGTTAGTGAGCTAAACACTAAGGTAGAGAAGTTGATGGGGAGCAGGACAGGGGTCAATGAAGAAAAAGGCAAATGCAGTAAAAACAGGGATGGTGCTAAAAAGGGCAAGGCCACAAAAAATGGAGTGCGATGAGTACCAATGCATGTAGTCTGGGTAACAAGCTCCTTGAGCTAGTGGCCTTGATGGAAGAGGGAGACCTTGATATCATGGCAGCCACATAAACATGGCACACAGAGAACCTTGACTGGGATGTCAGCATACCAAGGTACACAATCTACAGGATGGACAGGGAGGGTTAAAGAGGGGGAGGAGTAGCTCTCAATGTAAGAGATCAAAACAATGGAATTACAGGGTAAACAGGGAGGAGGGGAGGCACTGTGGGTCACCCTGGAGGCAGGAAGTGGCACCGCAATCCATACAGGGTTGTATGCAGACCCCTGTCTCAGGGAGGAAGTGGACAAGGAAATGATAGAAGGCATCCTTAGAGTAGCAGAAAAGGGGGAAGATATTGTTGATGGCCTGATGGGGGACCTGAATATGCCAGATGTTAACTGAAGCACCTTTGCTGCAGCCATATCCAAGAACAGAGTAATTCTCAATGCCATACAGGGGGCATGCCTCAGATGGCTAATGTTGGAACCCACTCAGGAGGGAGAAATCTTAGACCTGATGCTCTCAAACGGGGATGGAGAGAGGATCTTGGATTTAGAAGTGGGTAGCCATCTGGGAACAAGCGACCACCAAACAATGTGGTTCACTATAAACGCAGCCGTAGAGTCAAGTCACACAGAGGTGAGGGTATTGAAGACTTCAGGAGGGTTGACTTTGGCAAAATGGGGGAGTGCCTCAGAAAAGCACTAGCAAACAGGCAAGAAGGTGGAGTAGAGGAACAATGGGGAAAAATAAAAGCTGCTATCACAGAGGCAACAAGCATTTGTGTGAAGCAAATAAACAAAACAAAATGAAGGAAAAAAGCACTATGGTTCTCAAAAGAGGTGACGGGGAAGGTTAGGGAGAAAAATATAGCATTCAGGCAGTAAAGGGAAACACAGAAGCAGCAGAACAAAGAACTGTACCAGTTAAAGCTGAAGAGGGTGAGGACGGCAGTAAGAATAGCACAGTCCCAAAGTGAGGAAAAGATAGCCAAGTCAGGTAAGAAGGGGGATAAAACCTTTTTATAGGTACATTAGGAAGCAAAGAAAGACCAGGGGAGGGAAAGTGAGGCTTAATAAAGGGGAAGGGGTGGGCAGAGGGTGACAGTTAAAAGGCAGAGATACTGAACGAATACTTCTGCACAGTATTCACAAAAGAAGAGTAGAGGGAGATACCTAAACCAAATAATAGAAGCATATTGGATAGAGGGTTCAGTACCAATCTATTCACAGAATAAAGGGTCCTGAAATAACTCCTAAAGCTGAAGGTGGACAAAGCAATGGGGCCTGATGGGATGCACCCCAGAATTCTAAGACAACTAAGGGAAGCTCTAGTGACACCACTGACTACCCTTTTTAACAAATCATGGGAGGATAGGGTGGTGCCTGAGGACTGGAGGAGGGCAGATGTGATTCCCCTTCACAAAAGTGGGAGCAGGGCAGAGACAGGAAACTACAGTCCTGTTAGTTTGACCTTAGTGGTAGGGAAAATGATGGAATCACTTCTGAAGGAAAGAACTGTTGAGTACCTAGAGGCCAGTGGGGCACAGGACCCAAGGCAGCATGGAATCACAATGGGAAGGTCATATCAAATGATTCTAATAGATTTCTTTGACTGGGTGACCACAGTAGTAGACCGGGGAGGGGCTATGGACATAGCCTACCTAGATTTTAGCAAGGCATTTGACACAGTCCCACACAAAAGATTAATAAAAATGTTAGCCAGCCTGGGAGTGGTTCCCAGGGTGGTAACCTGGGTAAAAAAGTGGCTGAACAACAGGACACAGAGAGTAATAGTAAAGGGAGTCCACTCTGAAGAAAGGGGGGGTTACTAGCAGGATACTGGAGGGTTCAGTACTGGGACCGGTCCTCTTTAATGTCTTTATAGGTTACATTGCAGAGGGACTGGAAAGAAAAGTATACCTCTTTGTAGACGACACAAAGCTCTGTGACAGGGTTGATACACAAGTGGGGGTAGAAATGATGAGAAGGGACTTGGCAAGGTTAAAGGAATGGTCAATGGTATGGCAGCTTAGATTCAATTCAAAGAAGTGCAAAATAATGCACCTTGGAAACAAAAACCCAAGGGAAGAGTTCACAATGGGGGGGGCGGTATTTATGACAACAAAAATGGAAAGGGAACTGGGGTAGAGATATCAGATGACCTAAAGGTAGGAAAGCAATGTGAGAGGGAGTAAGGAGGGCTGGGGGGGATACTGGGATGCATAGGGAGAGGCATCACCAGTAGAAAACAGGAAGTTGTTATCCCTCTGTACAGACAGTTGGTGAGACCCCATCTGGACTAATGTGTGCAATTCTGGAGACCCCATCTCCACAAGGACATAGGATGGAGGCAGTCAAGAGGAGGGCAACTAAAATGGTGCAGGGTCTACACCAGAAGTCATATGAAGAGAGATTGAAAGAGCTTAATATGTATACCCTCGAGGAAAGGCAGTAGAGGGGTGACATGATAGAAACGTTTAAGTATCTCAATGGAATCAACAAAGTCCAAGAGGGTAGCATCTTTCAGAAAAAGAGATGTGCCGGAGCAAGGGGGCACAGTTTGAAGATAGAGGGGGGACAACTCACGGGTAATGTGAGGATTTTTTCACAGAGAGGGTGGTGGATGCATGGAATGGCTTTCCCGAGGAGGTCATGGGTCAAAAACAGTGGGGAAATTCAAGAATGCATGGGGCAGACATAAGGCAATTCTAATGGGATGTAGGAGGAAGTAGGTTGTTGGTAAAACTAGGATCTGCAGCTTATCCAGTAGGTAGGGAAATGGGCAGACTGGGTGGGCCAAATGGTCCTTATCTGCCATCAAAGTCTGTGTTTCTATGTAGAAGAACCTCTGAGTAGGTGTAGGGGAACAGAAGAGGGTAGAGGGGAAGTGGACAACAATCAAAGCAGGGATTGTAATGGCAGCACAACTCTGTGTCAAGCAGATTAGTAAGGGAAAGAGAAAGAAGAGACCACTATGGTTTTCAAAGGATGTAGTGGAAAAGGTTAAATCACAAAATATAGCATTTTAGCAATACAAGCAGACACAGGAGGAAGATGATAGGGAGAGGTAGCAGGTAAGGCAAAGGGAGGTGAGGAAGGTGGTTAGGGAAGCCAAGGCACAAACAGAGGAATGCATATCTGACTCAGTGGTGGGGGATGACAAAACCTTTTATGGGTATATTAGTGAGAAAAAGAAGGTAAGGAGAGGAATCATGAGTCAGAAATGGGCGGATAGGGGGAGGGTAGAGGATGATCACTAGAAAGCAGAAATACTGAACAAATACTTGTGTTTGGTTTTTACAAAGGTGGGACCAGGAAATGGGCCAGCATTGGGCAAGGAGGTTGCAAAAATGAACACAGTTCCCTTTGCAAAAGAAAGGGCCCTCAAGGAACTGGCAGCAATAAGAGTTGATTTGGCTATGGGGACAGATGGAATACACACAAGGATACTGAGGGAGCTGAGAGAGGTGTTAGCAAGGCCTCTGACTACCTTGTTCAACCTGTCATTTAAGACCAGGGATGTACCCAGGGATGGGAGGATAGCTGATGTAGTCCCTCTTTACAAAAGTAGTAACAGGGAGGAAGCAGAGAACTACAGACTGGTCAGCCTGACCTCGCTAGTGGGAAAAATCATGGAAATTCTACTGAAGGAAAGAATAATGGAACACCTGGTTATCAGTAGTCTACAGGACCCAAGTCAGCATGGTTTCATGGGAGGGAGATCGTGCCAGACTAGCCTCATTGAGTTGTTCGACTGGGTACCAGGGAGGTGGATCCAGAGAGGTGGATATGGCCTGCCTGTACTTCAGCAAGGCCTTTGACACCATGCCACATAGAAAACTGTTAAACAAGCTGGGAAACATGGCGGTGGGCAGGAAAGTAGTATAGTGGGTGGGGAACTGGCTGGAAAATAGGTCCCAAAGGGTGGTGGTAAATGGCATACACTCTGCAGAGGGTAAGATGACAAGTGGTGTACCACAAGATTCAGTGTTGGGTCCAGTCCTCTTCAGTGTCTTCATCAGTGACATTGCAGAGAGTCTGGAAGGAAAAATTTGCCTATTCACTGACAACACCAAGATCTGCAACAGGGTGGACACACCCGCGGGAGTAGATAGAATGAGAAGAGATCTAAAGAAGCTGGAGCACTGGTCAAGGGATTGGCAACTGAGTTTCAATGCCAAGAAATGCAAGATAATGCACATAGGGCACAAAACCCCCGGAACTGCATATAATCTGTGGAGTGGGGAGAAATAACATGCTCTGAACAGGAAAGAGACCTGGGAGTGATCATCTCTGATGATCTCAAGGTAGGCAGGTAGTGTGACAAGGTGGCAGGAAAGGCAAGCAAAATGCTGGGATGCATTGGCAGAGGTATCACCAGCAGAAAAAGGGATGTGATAGTTCCACTCCGCAGAACATTAGTGAGGCCGCATCTCGAGTACTGTGTACAGTTCTGGAGGCCTTATCTATGTAAGGACATAGATAGGGTGGAGGCAGTTCAGAGGAGGGTGACAAAAAAATGGTGCGGGACAGCATCGCAAGTTTTGGGAGGAGAGGCTGAAAGATTTTAATATGTACTCCCTGGAGGAGAGAAAGGAGAGGGGGGATATGATCGAGACTTTTAAGTACCTCATAGGGAAGAACAGGGTGCAGAAGAATACTATTTTCCAGAGAAAGAGATGCTCAAGGACAAGGGGTCACACGACGAAATTGAAGGAAGGGAGGTTCAGCGGAAACATGAGGAAGTGCTTCTTTACAGAGAGGTTTGTGGACAAGTGGAATGCTCTGCCAGCCGAGGTGGTGGGGGAAGAAATGATTATGGGTTTCAGAAATGCTTGGGTTAGGCATAGAGATGTATTGGTACTCAGGAGAGGGGTGTAACCTAGTTCCAGCAATGCATAAAGGATTAGGGGTAATGGGAAGACTAGGTGGGCCAAAGGCCCCTATCTGCTGACAGTTTTTATGTTTATATGTTACTGATATTGAACAGACATCTTCTTTGGGCAATCTATTCCAGCTGTCCACCACCCTCTGAGTAAAACAAGTACTTCTTGATGTTCTTATTTAACCTGCCTTGTACCAGCTTCTTCATATTACCGCTAGTGATTGTGTTTATGCTGATTATGAACCATTTAGTGCTGTCAGCTTCATTACCCCTATAGAAATATGAATGTTTTTTTCATGTCCTCTCTCTCTCTCTCTCTCTCACACACACACTGTCTTTGTCTTTCTCCCACCTGGTTTGCAGCAAGTACATCTTAAGGTCCATCAGCCTTTCTTTGTAGGATGTATCTTGATGTACCTGAATCATCTTGGTGGCCCTCCTGTGGACTGACTCCTCCATATCCCTATCTATCCTCATGTAATGATAGCAGAACAGCATGCAGTACTCTAGGTGGGCATCACAGGCTGGTTCTCTCACAGAGTTCAGCCTGCACTGCTACCAGATTTCACAACACTTCAGACACCTGAATGGGTTAACTTGGTATGCTGCCACCTCCCAGCTGCAGTATTACTCGGGGGTATCTCTAGGTCCAAATCGACTGTACTACAGTACAGTGCTCTTTCCCAAAAGGCAAGTGACCCCTCCATCACAACTGAGAAAACTTTAAATTACTTGTGGTAACTGTAGCCTGCCTCTTTGGAAACAGATAATAGACTTGCCAATTTACCTCTGATTATCTATCCTTGAAAAGACTTGGTCACAGAAATCATGAAGTACATAAAAATAACATTTAATACTCTACAGTATTTACATATGTTACAGGATAATACACAATTGTCACAGACTTGTTCTCTCTCGTAATTCAGTCTGCACTGCTACCAGTTTTCACAATCCTTCAGATGCCTGAAAGGGTTACTGCAGTATGCTGTGGTATAATCAGCGTGACTGTTACTCAGGGTATCTGGAGATCTGAATCCCACTATAGCCACTGCTCACACGGTAACTGCTCTTTCCCAAAGGGCAAGTGACCCATTCTTTTCCCACAGCTGAGGACACTTTGCATTAGATATGGTAACTATAGCCTTTCTCTTTGGAAACAGATTACAGACTAGCCAGTTTACCCCTAGATATCAATAGCTGAAATAACGTGGTCACAGAAAGCATGAAGTATTTAAAAATAACATTTAATATTCCATGATATTAACATATGTTACAGGATAATACACAATAAAGACTATATGGGAAGTACAGCATTTCTACACAGTAGAGCTGCGTGGAATATAAAATTCTGCCTGTGGAATTACCATTCCAATTCTGCTGAATTTTGTATGGAATTTTTGCAAACATTTTGTGGAATTTTGCTAAATTTTTAATTTGTTATGTTGTTCTTTTAAAACTATGCATCCAAGTGACACCAAAATTAGTGCGTAGACAGTAATGACTTACATATGTGTACCACATTTCAGGGTTGTAGACTGAAAGGGGGAGGAGTTATGGAAGACCAAACATTTAATCAGAATAATATTTTTAGTTATTTTGACCTCATTTTAAAATTTCTGATGCAAATGTATCCAATGTTTCAGGATTTAAAGAAACTTACAACATGAGAATGTGCACCGTCGTTTAAGTCTCAAGCGTCAACAGCGGCTGAGTTATAGATACATAGATACATAGACAGTGTTGGCAGATAAGGGTCTATGGCCCACCCAGTCTGCCCATTTGAGCTTGTAAATTCAGTTTGTTTTCCTAGAAGTCTGTTGCCCCTTACCCCTGACCTCTAGAATTCCTTTATGTCTATCCCATGCATTCTTAAATCCCGTGATTGTTTCAGCCCCCACCACTTCCTCTGGCATGGTGTTCCCTTGTCCACCACCTGTTCTGTGAAGAAATTCTTCTCATGTTTCTCTGAATCGTCCTCCTCCAACTCATCCCATGCCTCTAGTCCTGGAACATCTTTTTCGCTTAAAATAGTGTTTTCCTGCACCCTGTTCCTCCCTGTAAGATACTTGTATGTCTCTATCATATCCCCTCTCTCCTCCTCTCCTCCAGGGAGTACATGTTCAGTTCCTTCAACCTGTCTTCATAGGACTTGTGATGCAATCCATGCATCATCTTTGTTGCCCCTCCTCTGAACCTTCTCTACCCTGTCTATGTCCTTACGTAGGTATGGTCTCCAGAACTGTACACTGTACTCCAGGTGGGGCCTCACTAGTGTCTTGTAGCAGAATTATGACCTCCCTTTTCCTGCTGGTGATGCCCTGCCTATACATCCCAGCATCCTATTTGCTTTACCTGCTGCCTTGTCACACTGTTTCCCTACCTTGAGGTCATCAGAGATGACAACCCCAAGATCCCTTTCCTGCTTGGTGCATGCTATATCCTCACCTCCCAACTGATATATTGTGCCAGGGTTTTGTGCCCTATATGCATTATCTTGCACTTCTTTGCATTGAATTTCAACTGCCAAACCCCTGACCATTCTTCAAGTTTCTGCAGGTCGCTTCATTCTGTCTACACCTCTGGTGTGTCTACTCTGTTACAGAGCTTTGTGTCATCAGCGAACAGTGAAATTCTGCCTTCTAGATCCTGCGCAATGTCACTGATGAAGATGTTGAATAGGACTGGTCCCAGCACTGATCCCTGTGGTACCCCACTGGTCACTCTTCCCTCTGTGGAGTGACAGCCATTTGCCACCACCCTCTGTGTCCTGCCACCCAGCCACTTACCTACCCACCACACTACTGTCCTGCCCACACCCATATTCCCCAGTTTGTGTAATAGTCTTCTATGTGGCACAGTGTCAAAGGCCTTGCTGAAGTCCAGATAGGCCATGTCCACTGCCCTCCCCTGATCCACCTCCCTAGTCACCCAATCAAAAAATTCAATGAGGTTGGTCTGACATGACCTCCCCCTGGTGAAACCATGCTGCCTTGGATCCCGTAATCCATTGATAACCAGATGTTCCACCAATCTCTCCTTCAGTAGTGCTTCCATGATCTTCCCCACTACCGAGGTGAGGCTGACTGGTCTGTGTTCCCTGCTTCCTCTTGTTCCCACTTT
Source organism: Neoceratodus forsteri (assembly GCA_016271365.2). Classification (NCBI taxonomy): domain Eukaryota; kingdom Metazoa; phylum Chordata; order Ceratodontiformes; family Ceratodontidae; genus Neoceratodus; species Neoceratodus forsteri. The sequence goes on along the minus strand of JADMNL010000034.1, from coordinate 61,838,090 downwards.
TGTATAAAGGGACTACATCTGCTGTCCTCCAGTCTTTGGGTACCTCCCTGTTTCCAGTGATCGGTAAACAGGATAGCCAGAGGTTCAGCGCCACTCTCTTAGTTCTTTAAGGACCCTGGGTGCACCCCATCTGGCCTCATTGCTTTATCAACTCTTATTACTTCCAGTTCCTTCAGGACCCTTTCTTGTGTAAAGGGACTTGTGTCCATTTCTGCACCATTCTCACCCCTTGTACTCCCTTCAGACCCATTACCCTCCTCTTCCTCAGTAAAGACTGAGCAGAAATACCTGTTCAATATGTCAGCTTTACTGTTGTCATCCTCCACGCGGCTCCCATCCTCCCTCTTCAGTCTCACTATCCCTCCCTTTATCTTTCTTTTTTCACTTATGTACCTGTAAAAGGTTTTGTCCCCTCTACCCACTGATTTTGCAATGTGTTCTTCTGTCTGAGCTTTGGCTTCCCTTACTGACCTCCCTGCCTCCCTTGCTTCTCCTGGTACTTCCCTATCCCCTCTGCCTGTGTCTTTTGTATTGCCTGAATGCAATCTTTTGGCTTTCACTTTCTTTTATATCTCTTTGGAAAACCATAATGGTCTCCTCTTCGTTTTCCTCTTGCTAACCTGCTTAATGCATAATTCTGTTGTTCTTGTAATCCCCATTTTAAATACTGCCCACTGTTCCTCAACCCCTGATTCCTGTCCCATTCCCCTTAATGCCTCTTTCAAGTATCTTCCCATTTTCCCAAAGTCTGCCCCCCTAAAATTCAGGATACGTGTTTTTGTGTGGTTTGGTTCTGCTCTTTCTGTGATTTCAAACCACAGTGACTGGTGGTCACTGTTTCCAGGTGCTCCCCACTGTTACCCCCCATCACACTGTCCCCGCTTGTGAGCACAAGGTCCAGTATTGCCTTCTGCCGAGTTGGTTCCATGACCAGTTGCTTGAGGAAGGCACCCTGAAGGAGTCCAGGATAAATCTGCTCCCAGTTGATGCTGCTGCTGGGATGCTCCAGTCCACATCTGGAATATTGAAGTCTCCAATCAGTACTACCTCACCCTTGTCTGCCATCCTTTGGATGGCTAGCATCAGCTCCCTATCTGTTTCTTCCTCCTGGGCTGGTGGTCTATAGACCACACCTGTGCAGATATGTGTCCCCATTTTCCTTTCCAGCTTAACCCACAGTATCTCTCCCCATTTTGTTCCTCCTGGATCTCTGTGGCCCTTATGTCATTTTTCATATACAGTGCCACTCCTCCTCCCTTCCTGCCTGCTCTGTCTCTTCTGAATATGTTGTAGCCAGGTATGGCCATCTCCCAGTCATGGTATATTACACCAGGTTTCAGTGATGGCCACAATGTCCAGGTCTGACTGTACCATGACGGCCTCCAGATCTTCCATCTTGTTGCTAAGGCTCCTGGCATTTGCACACATGGCTTTCCATGATTTGTCCTCCCTAGACTGCTTCACTGTTCTACTCCAGCCCCTTCCTTGGTTGTCATTTATCCCTGGTTCTCCTTGCTGTCTGCCCTTCTGCTGAGTGTTGCCCCTTTTCTGCTTATCCACCTCTTGGGCACTAATCTCCATCTTTTGCACACTGCTTTGCAGAGATGGCCACTCCTCTGGTTCACTGGTTCCGCTGCTAGCTGTGGGGTGAGCAAGTAGGTACCCTCCTTGCTGGCCTGCCACTCCCTTTGCTAGTTTAAATGCTTGTCAATGTAGCATTTAAACTTATCATTGAGTGCTTGATTCTCCAGGATGGATGCAGGCCGCAGGCTTGAACAAACCTCCATCCTCCAGGTGGGTCCCCAGTCACCAATGAATCCAGACCCTTCCTCACAGCACCAGTTCTTCAACCATGAGTTAAAGTTCCTGGTGCACGCACTCTATGCTCTCCCTTGCCTCTCACAGGTAGTACTTCTGAGAAAGTGACAGAAGTAGCTACTTGAGACCCTCCCAGTTTCCTAAACTCTTCCTGAACTTCCTTTGGCTCCCCATTTGCCAGGTCATTAGTACCTAGGTTGTTAATGACATCCAGCTCACCCTCCTGTCTTGCCTTCCCAGTGATCCCCAGGATCTTCCTTCCATCCCTCTGTGCCGTGGCACCTGGTAGGCACCTCACCTCCCTGTCCTCCCCCTCCTGTGTTCCTAGCTGGATCCCTCTTATGATGGAGTCCCCCACCAGGATTCGCTTCCTCCTCCTCTGGGGTCCACTGCTTTCCCCGCTGAGGTCACATCCTTGGCTAACCTCCACATCCTTTCCTTCCACTTCTTTGGGTACCTCTATCTGGTTGTTCTCATTTGCCAGTGTGGCATATGAGTTCTTGAGTGGAATAGGATCTGGGATGTGCCTCTGCCTGACTGCTCTAACCCTCCCTGAGCCCACTGTCATCCAAGTGCTCCTCGTTCTCGGCATCCTTTGAGGCAGTTGCATTGGACTGGGTGGTCCCTGATAGGGAGTGATGGTACTCTGACCAGTTTACTTCCGCTCTGAGTCTGACTACCTTATCCCCAGTCCAGAGATGATGCAGATAGGGGCAGCACCTCAGTGTCCAGAAGGTCTGCCTTGAACATATTGCCCCACAGCCACTGCATTGCACCACTCCCCACATTATACTGCAATTCCACTACTTGACTGCTACTGAAACTCTCCTAGTTCCCTTTTTATTAATTTACTGTACTAAAATCCTGTCACTGATCCTCAGATTTTTTTAAGAAAAAGAAACCAATAAATAAATAAATGAGTCAAAACACTTGTCGTGCTGAGGGTGGGCTTCTTCCCCCTTATGCCCCTCCTACTTCACACCCCTTACTATACCCTGTGTTTAGCTCCTGTCAATCAGATTTATCAGGGCATATAATTAAGAGTTGGGGGAAGGGGAGGGGGGGGTGAAAATTTGCAGCAATTAAAGACAGCACAGAATTACACCACCACTATGTTTTAAATTTTCAACAGCCCAAACACAATTAAAAGTAAAGACAACAAAGAAAGTATAGTGTCACTAAAAGCTCACAATCCAAGTTTAAAAGAAAAATAGCAATTACCAGTTACTCTAAAGCACTGAATTGAATATGTTTCCTTCCTTCCCCTTCTGGCTTCTTCTGAGAAAATAAACCTCTGCTTGCTACTTTAACTGTGACTAAGCCCCACCTCCAGTTATCACATAGTTATAGATAGCCAAAGTTTGCCAAAATTAAGATTTATGTTATTTTAGTATAATTTTGATAGTATTCATTGAAAGGTTGTAAGTTTTGACAGGTATACAGGTTGTCACTTCATTTATGTATGTACATAGTTTCACATTTCTAGCTTCAAATGGGACTGAGCTATAACCTGCCAATTATGTTGCCAAAATATACATTTCAGTTATTTCTCTCTAAATTTAAAACAACATATCTAAATGTAACCAGATTTGAAACATTAAAACAACTATTCCACATAGTAATTTATAACAAAGTTCATATTTACAGCTTTAAATGAGACTGAAATAAACGTAGTCAAATTTTCACCTTTTAAAACTAAATTTTGCAAGAATGTAAACTGCAGATTTATAAACTCCTGATACTTAAAAACTAGAGACTAGAATTCTATTAAATTCAGCAGGTTCTTAGACATTACAGGGAGACTGTGTGTGTGTGTCAGTTTTATTAATTGCTTGCTGCCTGAAATTGCAAATTAGCATCTGTAATTAAAGTCAAATTCAATTTGTCTTTGTGAAAACTGTGGAATTTCATGAAAATTCCATAAAATTGAAATTTGCTAATTTCACTCAGCCTTATTAGGGGATTTAAATGAAAGGATAGGGGTATGAGAAGCAGGTAATGCGGGGGGGGGGGGTTACAAGGTTCATGAGTTAGATGTATAGTTTCTTAGCCCAGCAGTGACAGACCTCCGAGTTGGAGCAAGGAAGCACAAAGTGTCAACAATTCCAACCTGAATGCAGGCTATATAAGGAGTGCACCCAGTAAAATGATCCAGGGAGCCTGATGTACATGCAAGTCTTGGACTTAGAGGTACTGCAAAAATATATAGTGGGGGAAGACAATGTCTGGGGTACCAGGAAGAAAGAATTCTGGCTGTTCCAACAGGATAGGTTAATAAGAAAATGAGTAGATGACACTTGTTTTAAGGAATTTTGTCACTTGGATATCGGGATCAACAGTTCTGCTGATTCAGTCTGGCTATGCTAGGAGAGAAGGGGGCAAATAGTCACCCAGTCAGGAACAGCAGGACTGCAACATGCTCAGCCCAGCTTATTAAATGAAGTAGTGATATGTGCATTGTGAATGTTAAATTTGACAGAAAGAATTCTGGATGATTGTTCTGTATGCTACCATAAATATCTCAGAAAATGTTACTAATGTAAATTTAAAACTGCTAAACCAATTTATCCAGTTGTGTTGGATACACATCAGTTATGCATGTCAATGTTAAGTCTATGCCTACAAGAGCACAGAAGTTACAAACATCCACATTTTTGAGTTTTCACATTTTGCAAATATTTACGTAGTAAAGATTTGAACCCCCATAACTCAAGCATCTGCAGTCTAATTCTTTCCATATTTAAATGGTTTTGTAACCATTACAAAAAGGTTATTCATGCTAATTTACACACGTCTTGCTCCAATGGTGCCTGAGGTATATGCAAATAATTGTTTTCATGAAATTTCCTGGAAAACATAAAATGACAGATTTTAAGCACATATAATTTTGAAACAATGCATCCAAATCTCATGACATTTGGCACATTTTAGAACACCTGCCATCAAATAATCATACCAAATTTAAGATTTCTGGACCAGTATAGGACTGAGGTATATGCAGATACATGTTTTCATGAAATTTCCCACACAAAATAAAATGGCAGATTTTTAGCACCAGTAATCTTGAGGCATTCCATCCTTATGTCATTAAATTTGGCATATTGTTAGAACACCTGCCATCGAGTGCTCATGCCAGATTTAAGACCTCTGGTCCAGTATATAGCTGAGGTATATGCAGATAAAATGTTCATGAATTTTCCCACAAAATATAAAATGACAGTGAACACTTATAATTTTGAGATATCCATTATACTTTCATGGTATGCACATCATTAGAACTCCTCCAAGACATGACACATTCCAAACTTCAGAGCTCTAGCTCTTTAAACGTCTGAGTTATAACCAAATTAATGCATTTTAAAAATTCTGTGAAGTTTGTACAAAATTCTGTGGAATTTCAGAAATTGTCATCAAATTCCATGAATTTGGAATTTTCTCATTCTGCACCGCTGTACTACAGAGATAAACATAAATGCATTTGAAGAGATGGAGATCATACAGAAAAGAAATTAAGAGAATAGGGGTGTAGGGCTATGTAAGTTTCTAGCGCACAGGGTGCAAGAATATTTAAGTACAGAGAGAATAGGGGATACAGGAATATGTAAGTATGGGCAGAACAGGGATGCAGGAATATTTAATTGTAGAGAGAATGGGAATGCAGGGACATGTAAATATGGAGAGAACAGAGGATGTAGGAATAGATAAATAGGGAGTAAATGGGTTCAAGAATATATATATCTGGAGAGGACGGGGTGCAGGAATGTGTAAATGTGGAGAGAACAGGGGGTGCAGGAATATGTAAATTTGGAGAGAACATGAAGTGCAGGAATGTATAAGAATGGAGCGAACAAGGGGTGCAGGACTATATAAGAATGGACAGAACATGGGGTGCAGTAATATGTAAGTGTGTTGAGAACAAGAGTGCAGGAATATGCAAGTGTGGAATGCACTTATGTACCTATGTATGGGGCTAATGCCAGCTGCTGTCCCTTTAAGTGCTCTTAGAACAATTGTAGCAATTATATCTCATTAAGTTAATTCGTTATGCTAATTACTGCTTTAGCAGGGGCTAGGAAACCCCTTAGGCTAATCTGTCAGTCAGTCAGTCAGTCAGGGTCTGAACCTCATGGAAAACAAATTTACCTACTGATGCCTCTGAATAAACCACCTTTATCCATTATTTTATGCATCTGTCAGTCATTCGAATGGCAGCACGGGGTCCTCACCAGCATCAACTGAAGGGTCTGGCAGAACAGAGAGAATGTAAGGGTCTTTTAGTGGCAGACCAACCCAAAACGCCACACATGGTGGAGAATGTGGGCAACTGTGATGACTGAGGTGCTTGTACACTGGTGGCCTAGGACATTAATGTGGACTCTTGTGCAAGTCGTGTAGCTTGGATTGTGTCCATCCAGGTGTCTGGTTTCTGTTGGATTACATAAAGATGGAATTGAGGAAGCAGCCCCCTGACAAAGGTTGTGATTTGCTCTTTCTCAATCTTCTGCAAACATTTGCACCATGACTCAATGTCCACTATGAAGGCTTCAAGAGACTAAGGGGGATTCCATGGTACGTTTCCACAGCTGTTGTTCCAATAACCAAGGCAGATGTGCTTTGACTAAATGGTGTATGAAAGTTGCATACAGGGTGGTAGTATCTCCTTTGACTTTTTCTGGAGATGCGCTGAACCAGGAAATGGCAGTCCCTCTCAGAAACAAGTGCTAGGCATTGGAAATACACAAGGGATCAGTCCAACCACATAAAGAAATCCAGGCTTGGAATTGCTTGAGCCAGTTGACAGTGCCTTTGTGAGGCAAGGCTGAGAAGGGTACTGGCTATAGGCTGGTATGGACCATGGACTGTGGTGAAATAACTTTAATGTAGGCCAGGTCATCTTGAATGGCTTGCATAGCTGGTGCTCCTTGAGCTGAAATAGAAGACTGGATGTCATGGAGGATGGTTTTGATTTTGTAGCTCCATGCCCTAGAGGTAGGTGAAGGTAGAACTCCGAAAGCTCCGGCACCAAGATTTGCGCCATCATCGGACATTGTGGTTGGAGACGAGCTGCGTTTCACCGATCAAAGGTCATACCGGTGAGAAGGAGTTGCCGTCATGTAGGAGATGGGATGTCGTGCAGTAGGTGAAGTGCTGAGAATAAAATATTTTTGTATACAAAAGTACAATTATTTGTAAGCAAAGTTCATCAAATGATGTTTTAATAAACAGTTATCACTCAGTTGTCAGTACCAGTTGAGTCGAGGAGGGAGGGAGCTTTTGCACTGTTGCAGCAGAGCAGTCAGCATCAGATTGATGACTAGAGATAGCAGCAGCAGCATGAACATGGTGTCTGTGTGGTGAGTAAAATAGAAAAGTAAAGGAGTAGAGGGATGGGGCTTGGGACACTTGGGAGCACATAATGCATTGTTGGCAACTTGGCACTACTGACTGGCTGGTTCAGCTGGTTAGTCGTGTGTGAAATGGTAGGAAGATGGATGAAAGCCTTGGATGAACTGAATAGGTGAGCAAGTAAATAGATGGGTTGGTGTATGGATGGCTATTGGCTATAAATAATAGATGAATGGATGGCAGGCACGTGGGACCGTGGGTGGGGATGGTTCAGTAAAGAGGCGAATAGATCATGTAAGGGCAGATGGAGATGGATCATCTATGCATAGAAAGAATGGAAAGAGTTGAAATATTACGTTCTTTTAGTGCGATTGTGAAGAGTTGATTTGTTGTTCAACAATCCTCTATCAAAGAGATGCAGACCTAGCACAACAGATTCTAAATCACTGTGCTCACTCTACATACTGGTGAAACTGCAGCTAAGGATTGGGTATGTTTATAAAAAATTCTTGCCATGTGAACATCCAGCTGTGGCAGGTCTAACCTGTCAGTTGATATGTTGGGGTTTCTTGGGGGAGGAGGGAGTCTGCAGCCTGAGCGTGACAGGTCATTTAAAGTGTTTTTTTATATATAGGTTTTTTCCTGTATTGGTTTTTCTCCACAGGTGGTGTGTGAGCGGGTTCTCTGATGTGTCCCTGTCTGCTTCCTCACAGCTGGCACTAGCTGTACCATTCCATCATGCCTGAGATCCCCCACAGATTGCCCCCTGTGGTGGGACTGGGTAGGGGAGGGCTGCTTCCCCCCAGTTGGTGACACACATCCAGATTGGGCAGGGTGTTTGGTCGATGCGGGGCAGATGTAGGTGGGCAGGCCTTCATGTAGTCTGTGCCAACCCAGTATTTTTCGCCTGTTTCCACTGCCATGACAGCACATCAGAGGGGGTGTCTGTGGAATTGTGCATGCCCAGTGGGATCATGGTCCCTTCCTTCAAGTTCATCCAGTGGTGGTCAAGGGCTGACAGCTGGCCACCCCTCCTCAGGAAGAGAGCAGCCCCTGGGACACTATCTGTCTCTCACTGGCAACTCATGTTCATTCCCAAACATGAGTTGCGGGCATACATGAGGTAAGGCAATCGAGCCTCAGCCTTCCATGCCACTGGGCTGGTTTTGAGTTGTATGTTGGAATTTTGCCTATTTTATAAGGGAAATAACACCCCATGAATGTGCATTACATAGGATCTACCTCCCTCTGTATGGAGACGCTCGGCTGCACCTCCTACCTCTCCTACACCCGGGGGAATGTGGAAATGCAGCTGTATGCATACTGTATTTCTTAAGCTTGCATGTAATGCATACATATGCGCACAGCTGTGTACATGTACTGTTTATATACATCTGAATGTTAGGCATGTGTTTGCTATACTGTATATATGGTGTGTGTAGTTGCTCTGTGTGGTGCAGATACTTAAAGGGGCACTGTCAGCTTTCTCCCTTTGTTTGTGGGCATATGTATGCAGTGTAAGTTCTGGCACAGACCCATTCTACATGTGAGCCCAGGTATTCAAAAAGGTTGTGCCATGCGCAACAGAGATGCGCCAGCGCAAGTCCGAAAATGCGCCATTCTGCGATATTCAGCGGGAGGGATCTGCACCCCCCCCAAATCGCAATGTGCAAGAGTGCAATGGTAATGAATGCATGCGCAACTGAAGGGGCAGGAACCATGAATAAATAGTGCAGTGCGATATTCAGCAGCATGCGCCATGCGCAATAGGGGAGCAAGCAGAAGTTGCGCGATAGTGGAAATGATCCAAAATAAAAAGGAACAAGAGAGAGGCGCAAGAACGCTATAGGGAAACCAGAGGTGGGAGCAAGGTGACAGCCACAGAGGAGAGGGAAGCAGTGAGTGGGACTGGAAAAGAGCAGGACAGGGCACACCTGGGAACATAGGGCAACAGGACAGGAGTAGGGAGCCGGTGCCACAGTGGACTGAGGGCAGTGGCAGTGGGCAGGACAGCCAAAGCTTGGAGGTGTTCCTGGTGCAGGGGGAGTAGCACAAAGGACAGCAGAGGGAACGGGATTACAGCTGCCGGGGGGGCATAAGCCAGGGACATGGCCAGTGCCACCATTCAGATGGATGCGGTAATGAGGGGTGTGAGAAGGCAGGCAGCTGGGGGGCACAGCTGTGGAAGGGCCCGTCGATGGTATGCCCCCAACAGGTGGTACCGAGCCCGCACCAGCTTCGAGCACTACAGTGACACCAAGACTGTGGGCCGGTACCTCCTGAACTGGACGATCCTGAGGCGACTCTGTGAGCTGTGCAGTGATGAGATGCAGGCACCCAGACGACGGAGCCATGTTCTGTCAGTGGAGACAAAGGTAACAGCTGTCATGTGCCTGCTCGCCACGGGCACCTTCCAGAGACCAACAGGGGACACAACAGGCATAACTCGGTCAGCCGCGTCACGCCTACTCACACAATTCCTCAGCGCACTGCTGCCACGAGTACATCCATTTCCCCAGCACACCGGCGGAGTGCACAGCACACATACAAGAGTTCCACAGGGTAGCATGTATGCCTGGCATGCTCGGGGCCATTGACTGCACCCATGTGGCCATCCGCAAGCCACCTGGCCCGGAATGTGCTGTGTACAACTGCCAGGTGGTGTGCGATGCTAGGGGGCGCATAACCAATGCCTGTGCCACGCACCCTGGAGGAGCACATGATGCCTTCATCTGGCACCAGTCTACACTGTGCCACAGGTTCGAGAGTGGGGACATCCCCACTGGCCACCTAGTGGGTGAGTATGCAAATCACGCACAATGACATGAATCTTGGGAGGGGCATAGTAAGAGGTGCCATGGGTACTGGCCTAGATGGCCCATGGCAGGGCGACGCTGATCACCAAACTAATGTCCACCCTCTACACACAAGTGACAGTGGCTATCCACTCCGTCCCTGGCTGCTCACACCATACCGGCTGCCCACGACCCCATCACAGCAACGGTACAATGAGGCACATGCCACCACACGCAGTGTCATAAAGTGGGTGTTCGGGAAGCTGAAGGCACATTTCCATTGCATCCTGCACAACATGGCCAACGACTGTGGGATAGCTGTAGAGGTCGAAGAGGGGGACAGCGATGGGGATGATGAGGACACCGGTGCAGATGGTGATGGCAGCCCCCCCTTGGTCGAAGGGACCCCCGACTGATCCAGATGTCGCAGCTGCACCAAGACACCATCGCAGAGGAGCACTTCAACCAATCCAGGTAAGTCATGGGGCCATATGCAACCACCAGTGGCAAGGGCACAACCCACAAACACGCATGGACAAACCTCAGGGGCACATGGCGCAAAGGAAATTGGCTGAGTGTGGAACCGCACATGCCATCAGGGATGGGCAAGGCCTAACACGGCATGTGGTCATGCACACACACACACACACACACACACACACACACACACACACACCCACACCACCCACCCACCCACAAGACATGTCCAAAGGGGTAGGAGGCACGATCTCCAACCGCGACTCCTAGACACACACCGTCCACAGACCACCACGCCTAGTGCCCATCATTGTGCGTGTCTCCGACGCTGGACACCATTGCACAGTGGCGGACAGCGCAATGCAGGCATCATCATGTAGACGCCACAGCGGCCAGCAGCCGGGAGGGTGTGCACATGGACCGTGTGTGTGTTCAGGGCTGGGTACGCCACCTGTGCATTGCACGTTGAACAACACAGTGCACACAGGGCAGCGTCAGACAGTAGCCATGGTGGGAGACAGGTCAGTCACGCGGCACAGTGCCACGGCTGCCACAGATGCATGAGTCACCCCGCCGAGATCCGCCAGCCGTGACAGCCTGACAGTTGGCCTCATGGGGTGGCACCGACGGTCCCCCGGGGTGCTGCTGTGGGAACATGACCGTGCTCGAGCAGGGGTCTGCAGCTCACCGAACATGCCTGCGCCAGGCGTGCTCGGGATGCCCACAGCTGAACCTGGTGTCGACATGGAGGGTGTTGCACATGCCGGGAGGGGGTTGGACATGGCACTGCGCGGTGTCTGTGGCACATGGGCAAATAACTGTGTGCCCATTGTGGCCATGACAGCTGTGAATGCCTGTGTCTGCCTGTCAATGGCGGCGGTCACATCCTCCAGTAGCCGGTCCATCCCTGCCAGGAGCAGACCGGTGTCCCTGCTGTGCTACTCCTCTGCCTGGCGCAGAACTGCACTGAGTGCATCCACTGCCATCACAAGCCGCAACTGCTGATCCACTGTTTCATGGAGTATGCAGGTGTGCTCATCTAAGAGGTCATCCGCCTGATCGGCATGCTGTCCCTCATGGTGTTCACGGCTGTGCTGGGCAGCACCCCTTGAGGTTGGGCGCTGCACACCAGGGCCATGCATGGGCATGTCCATAGGCTGTGCACTGACGCTGGCCCCCAACACTGTCCCCCTGTCGCCATTGGCCAACTGCTGACACTGCCCCTCCAGCCACAGCTCGCCAGGGCTCAACAGTGCGGCCGCAGCAGCCCCACTGTCCTGGATGCACACCAGTGCTGCCTCACTGGTGCAGACAGGCACAGGCTGGGACTGTGATGTCACGCAGGCCTCCGCGGTGGCACCACCCACGGCTATGCCCATACTGTTACCTCCTGTGGAGCCATCCTGCGGCCCACACGTATCACTGTCCATGATTTGAGCTCTATCATCATCGGTGACTGATCCGGTACCAGTCAGAGTCTCAGCATGCTGGCATCCATGGATGCTATCACGCTGGGACATGGGCAGGGCCTCCTTTGCACTAAGTCCACCGACTTCAGTCCAGACAGCCAGGCGGGCACACTGTCGTCCTGACCCTCGGACACCTGTGGAGGTGGATGGGAGCTCCTCAGTGTCCAGGGTATCGCCCTCAGTGGACGAGCCCACCACCGCTGACCCATGTAGATGATCAGGAGCTGTAAGGGAACACAGTAGCATTAATGTCTCTGCCCTACCATTTGGCATTCCCCCCAACCCCCATACAGTGACAGATCAGGACCTACTATGCAGTGATGGGCTACCACCCATCTGGAAGCCACCACCCTCTAGGGCACAACGCCGCATGCTGCCAGCAACCCACTCTTCCTGTGGCATCAGGTGTGGCATGGCTGGCTGTCCACCACCAGTCGCAGCCCATGCTGCCCTGATGGCAGCCACCTTATCTTTTACCCTCCTCCTGTATGTGCCCACTTCTTCTTGCACTCCTGCATGGAACGCTGGTGGCTGCTATGCTGGTTGATGGCACGTGCCAACTTACCCCATGCCGCAGCACGGGCCTGTGGTGTTCCCCATTGTCTGCTGAGCAGTGGTTTCTGGTCAAGGTAGGCCTCAAACAGGGCATCTGATTCTGCCTTGGTGAAGTTGGGCCTCCTTCGTCTCCCATGTCTCTGTTCCTCCTCCTCCTCCTCCTCATGTTCGGTCATTATTGATCCTGTGGGAATGACAGGTGTTATCTCTGAATGTGCAGTCCCATGCATCTCCCAAACACAACAGTCCACACTGGCAAACAGCATGCAACCCACCACAATAGACTGCAATACCAGACTATGGCATCTGCAGCCCCATGTCGCATTTATATAGCGCGCAAAGCATGCAAATGAGGCAAGGCGCAAATTTAAGTGGATGCTAATGCAGTAGCTGCGCTGTGGAATTGCTGATGAGCTGATTTGCATATGCCGGCTGAATATCACACTGTTGCGCCTTGCGCAATTGTGTTGAGCGTGCTCAGGCACGGCGCAGCTCTGTGACTTGCGCAGTACACACCACACGGCGCATGCCTGGGGTGCTGACGCTGATGCCTGCTGCACTGCTGATGTGCTGAGTGTGGGAGGCAGTGCAGGGCATGACCACCACTGTGCCAGTGACGCTAGTGTGCTGTTCACATGTATGGCGCTCTTGCCCGGGAACGCCGTAGGCGCAGTGGTGTCACAGCGCGGTAGGCCACTGCAGGGCGTCTCACACAGGTACCCAACCGCACTACACGCAGTTAGTACCAATCACGCTGCAGCAATCCGTGCACAGGAGACCCTTGACCCTGTGCTCGACCTTTGCCCCCTAGGCGCCATGCATCCACATGGGTGCACCTCTGTCACGCTGTTTGGTGACAGCGCAATGGGGAATGGCAGCGCTGTACCGTGCAGCATCTGCACGTGGCGGACATGTGCTACAGAGTGCCATTTTGTCTCCAAACTGATGCAGACATGGCAAGACGGAGGGCTGCTGTGTGGAGCCAAGTGGAGCTGGCCAATTTGGTGGCCATCGTGGAGCCCCATGCTGGGGCCCTTTTTGGCAGTGACCCCCCTGAACAGGGCCAGAAGTGCCGTCTGGGAGGAGGTGGCAGTGTCACTGGAAGAGGCCACAGGACTCACCTGGGCATCGGAGCAGTGTCGCCACCAATACGGGGACCTCCAGCGGAGGGACCTGGACAGGCTAGCCCACCTGCAGGTACGTGACAGGCGATGCGCAGTGCCATGACCAGGTAGGTGCCCCATCCATACACTGGTTGTGTCCTTACGGGTATCGCGGTGGGCATGTGTCCACCACACGGGGGGGTGGGCCGTCCAATGTGGGCAGTGGTGGTGGAGGGGGGGTTGCAGCATGGCTGGGCTGTGCGGGATCACACACACCCGGGGGTGGGAGGCCTTTGCTACTGGATTGTACTGATGTTCCCCTCTCCATGTTTGCACCCTAGGCCCTGAAGAGTGGAGCAGAGCCTGCAAAGACCACCACCACTGGGAGGATAGGGGAGCTGGTCAACAGCCACGGGCTGCCGGTCCCAACATTGAACAGTGCCCAGATCAGGCCGATGAGGGTGAGTGCCTTTCTTCCAGGATATTCTGTGCATGCTGTGTTGCAGGATAGGCGGTGGGGCATGGCCACCATCCATTGACACCACTGCCGTGCATGCCACATGGTACGCTTAGCACTGTCCTGTAGCACTGCACATGTGGGTTTGCATCGCTGGTGGTCCATGCATGTACCGGGTACATGGCTGTGCCACTGCCTTCGCACCGCATAGCCATGTCACTGTACAGCCACAGTGGTGCTGTGTGGGACTTGGGCGGTGGGTGTGTGCAGTAGTCCGCATGGCTGTGTGCACCTGTGTAGGCAGATCATGTGGACACGATCACTGTGGGTGGTCACACACCATCACAGGGGCGTGTCCCACAGCTGTATGCCATGCACAATGGGTGGGCTGCAGGGGGATGGACATTCACACCTGTTGGCTCTGCTCCCTTGTCCTAGGTGGACGGAGGATGATGCAGCTGGAGAGGGCCTGCAGGAGCTACTCCAACTTGCACGGGCGTCATTGGGGATTTTGCAGAGGTTGGACCAGCACGGTGTCCGGAGGCGTCGAAGAAGGAGGCGCCACAGGAGCGAGGAGCCGGGCGGCTGCTGAGACCTCCATGCCCCTAGTTTCACCCTACCCCCCTGGACCCACCCTCCTTCCCTCTCCCATTTCTTCACCCCTGCTCCTTACCCACCCCCACCTAGTTTGTGGCCCTCACCCCCAACTAATGTATATAGCTGTATATAGTTTTATTGTACCTTTGAATATACATTTGTTTTGTTATGCCTACTGTGGTGGTCTCTGATTTGCAGTGGGCTACAGGTGCTCAACTGCAGTGGTGTGCATGTCGTCAGTGGTCGTGCAGTCATGGGTGTGTGTGTGTGTGTGTGTCCGTAGGGGAAGCGACTATGGTGTGGGTGTAGCTATCAGTAACTGTCTGTGGTTTGTGTGTTGTTCCCTGTGCAGTGGATGGCTGTGTGCAGTGGTCCACGGTGCATGCACTGTATCCGTGGCACCCCTGTCAGACCTCCCATGGCCTGTGCAGCTGACACCCTTGCATGTCTGTGATCTGCACGGTCTGCTGGCATGTCAGTGGTGGCTGTCCATGCTGGACAACCACTGTGCCCAGCACAATGCCGTGTTGCCTCCCGTCACCGGTATGGTGCACGTCTGCCTCAGGTGGCACTTGGCCTCCGCTGTTGTCCCACCTCCATGCTGTCGCTTGTGTCTGTTGCAGGGGATGTGCTCCACTGTCTGTCACTTGTGCTCCAGCTGCATGCTGGTGGCGTACAGCTTCATGGTGCCTGTGCGGGGTGGCTGGCACACCTGTGCCATGGAGAGGTGCTGGCCGTGTGTACACGACTGCCGTGGCCACACGCCAGTGGCTTGGTTGACCCGCTACTGTGTCCCTGTGTTGGTATGCCCTTGGATATGGGTGGGTGTTTGTGCATGCACTGTGTTGCATCCTGTGTGGTGCATGCTTCCATGCAACACTGTGGGTGTCTGCGCTGGCTGTTGTGGCCAGTGCTGGGATGGGGTGTGTCCTTGGGAGGGTGTGCAGGGTGCTGTACCGCTGGTGGTGGGGTCCGGGGAATGCCGTGTCGCATGTGGGGTACCTCGTGTGCCGATGCATGGTCAGTCTCTCAGCTGTACCTCATAGAATTTGACGGCCAATAAGGACCGCTTGGCCCACCCAGTCTGCCCATTTCACTCTAATGGGTAAGCTGCAAATCCTAGTTAACCAGCAGCCTACTTCTTTCTACCCCCAGAATTGCCTATGACTGTCCCATGCATGCTTGAATTCAACCACTGTTTTGACTCCACAACCTCCTCCAGAAGGCCTTTCCATGCATCCACAACCCCCTGTGAAAAATACTTCCTTACATTACCTCTGAGCCGCCCCCATCTTCAAATTGTGCCCTTGTTCTTGCACACTCTTTTGAAAGATGCTACCTCTTGGACTTTGTTGATTCCCTTGAGGTACTTGAAAGTTTCTATCATGTCCCCCCCCTCCTTTCCTCGAGGCTATACATATTAAGCTCCTTTAGTCTCTCTTCATATGTCTTCTGCAGATCCTGCACCATTTTAGTTGCCCTCCTGGACAGCTTCCATCTTGTCTATATCCTTGCGGAGATTGGGTCTCCAGAACTGCACACAGTACTCCAGATGGGGTCTCACCAGCTGTCTGTACAGAGGATAACAACTCTGTTTCTACTGGTGATGCCTCCTATGCATCCCAGTATCCCTCAGCCTCCTTACTGCCCTCTCACATTGTTTGCCCACCTTTAAGTCATCTGATATGACTACCCCAGGTCCCTTTACATTTTTGTTGTTGTTAGTATCTCACCCCCATTGTGTACTCTTCCCTGGGTTTTGTTTCCCAGGTGCATTACCTTGCACTTCTTAGCATTGAATCTAAGCTGCCATACTTTGACCATTCCTCTAACCTTACCAAGTCCCTTCTCATCCTTTTCACCCCACCTTGTGCATCAACTCTGTTGCAGATCTTTGTGTGATCTGCAAAGAGACTTACTTTTCCTTCCAGTCCCTCTGCAATGTCGCTTATAAAGACATTGAAGACAAACCGGTCTCAGTACTGAACCCTGCGGTACCCCACTAGTAACCCCCCTTTTTTCAGAGTGGACTCCATTTACTATTACCCTCTGTGTCCTATTCTTCAGCCAATTCTTTACCCAGTCTATCACCTTGGGACCCACTTCCAGGCTGGCTAACTTGTATATTAATCTTTTGTGTGGGAATGAGTCAAATGCCTTGCTAAAGTCTAGGTAGGCCATGTCCACAGCCCCTACCTGATCTACTACTTTAGTTACCCAGCCAAAGAAATCTATTAGATTCGTCTGGCATGACCTTCCCACTGTGAATCCATGCTGCCTTGGGTCCTGTGCCCCTCTGGCTTCTAGGTACTCAACAGTTCTTTCCTTCAGAAGTGATTCCATCATTTTCCCTATCACTGAGGTTAAACTAACAGGTCTGTAGTTTCCTGCTTCTGCCCTGCTCCCACTTTTGTGAAGGGGAATCACATCTGCCCTCCTCCAGTCCTCTGGTACCACCCCATCCTCCTATGATTTGTTAGAGTGTAGTCAGTGGTGTCACTAGTTCTACCCTTAGTTCTTTTAGAATTCTGGGATGAATCCCATCAGGCCCCATTGCTTTGTCCACCTTCAGTTTTAAGAGTTCTTTCAGAACCCTTTCTTCTGTAAATGGGCTAGTATCAACTTCTGTATCCAGAGTGTTTCTATAGTTTGTTTTAGGTGCTTCCCCCTCTTCATTTGTAAATACTGAGCAAAAATATTTGTTTAGTATCTCTGCCTTTTCACCGTCACCCTCTGCCCACCCCCTTCCCTTTATTAAGCCTCACTATCCCTCCCTTAGTCTTCCTTCGCTCCCTGATGTACCTAAAAAAGGTTTTATCCCCCTTCTTAACTGAGTTGGCTATGTTTTCCTCGGTTCGGGCCTTTGCTGTTCTGACTGCCTTCCCAGCTTCCTTTTGCTTTAACTGATACAATTCGCTGTCCTGCTCCTTCTGTGATTCCTTGTACTTTCTAAATGCTTTCTTCTTCTCTTGAACCTTCATTGCCACCTCCTTTGAGAACCATAGTGGTTTCTTACATCGTTTTGTTTTATTTGCTTCACACAAAGGCTTGTTACCTCTGTGATGGCAGTTTTTATTATTCCCCATTGTTCTTCCACCC
Organism: Neoceratodus forsteri; assembly: GCA_016271365.2. Classification (NCBI taxonomy): domain Eukaryota; kingdom Metazoa; phylum Chordata; order Ceratodontiformes; family Ceratodontidae; genus Neoceratodus; species Neoceratodus forsteri. The sequence continues at coordinate 61,820,374 of JADMNL010000034.1, read as the reverse complement.
CTCCTTCCTGCCCATTTGCTAGTGCACTCACCCATTTTGGCAAAGTCAGCCCCCCTGAAGTCCAGTACTTTTGCCTTTGTATGGCTTGACTCTATTGCTGTGTTTATTGCGAACCATACTGTTCAATGGTCGCTGCAGTTCCCAGATGGCTACCCACTTCACATCTGTGATCCTCTCTCCATCTCCATTTGAGAGAACCAGGTCTAAGACTGCTCCCTCTCGAGTGGGTTCCAATACTAGTTGTCTAAGGCATGCCCCGTGAGGCATCTAGAATAACCCCACTCTTAGAAGTGGCTGCTGCAAGTGCACTCCAGTTAACATCTGGCATATTCAGATCACCCATCAGCAATATCTCCCCTTTATCTGCCATTCTAAGTATACTTTCTATCATTTCCTTGTCCATTTCCTCCCCCCAAGAGGGGGGTCTGTATACAACCCCTTTGCAGATTGTGGTGCCGTTGCCTGCCTCCAAATTGACCCACAGTGCTTCTTCTCGTCCTCCCTGTTTACCCTTTTGTTCTGTTGCTTTGATTCCTTCCCTTATGTAGAGAGCTACTCCTCCTCTCTTTTACCCTCCCTGTCCCTCCTGTAGATAGTGTATCCTGGTATGTTTACGTCCCAGTCATGGTTCTGTGTGTACCATGTTTCTGTTAATGCCACGATATCCAGATGTTCCTCCTCCATCAAGGCCACTAATTCAGGAAGCTTGTTACTCAGACTACGGGCATTGGTACTCATTGCTCTCCATTTTTTGATGGCTTTACCTTCTGTAGCAGCATCCCCCACTGACCTTTCTACCTTGGTCTTTTTCTCATTTAGTACCCTGTTTTGTAGGGGGAGGCTGGGATTTTCCTGCTGTTTATCAGTGCCTCCCCCTTTGACTAGTTTAAAAGCTTGCCAATGAAGCATTTAAACAGATTGCCCAAAAGACTTGTTCCCTTCCTGGACAGATGCAGACCATCCTGCCAGTATAGGCTGGTGTCCTTCCAGGTGGAACCCGAGTCCCCAATGAAGCCAAACCCCTGTACTCGACACAATTTTTTCAACCATTCATTAAACTGCATGGTGCAAAGTACCATTGCCTCACTCATGCCACTGACAGGCAGCACCTCTGAGAAGGATACTGTGTGAGCTACTTGTCTTAGGCCCCTCCCCAACTCTACAAAGTCCTTCTGCACTGCTCTAATCTCATGATGAGCCAAGTGTGCCAGAATGAGGATTTAAAACAGGCAATCCCTTAGGTGTTCTATTTCACTCTGTCCTTTCTCCTTTTTTTTCTGACTATCCTTTCTTTTCCCTATCAGGGTGGCCAACCTGATATCTATTTTCTATTCTTTTCTATCCCGTATTTGTTAAAATGCCTGTGTTCCCATTTAAAAGCAGCTCCTGAAAAATAACTGGTGCCTTAAAGAAAGAGCAGTGGTTCCCTGCTGCTGCTAGCAGTATGTTGAATTTGGTCCCAGCTGATGTGTGTTTTGAAATGATTGTTTAACCACCAGGAGTGGTTTCTTATAAAGAGGACATAGCTCTGAAGTGGATGCAGAATTACAAAGAATGTACAAAATCTGCCCCTGTTGTTTCATGCTCCTGTGTCTTGCAGCAAGTGTGTAGACTGAGCTAACTCAGTCGGGGGTAACACAGAAGAACACTCTCTTAGAAAAAACTGAAGGGAGTTTAAGTACATAAAACACCTGTGATGCCCATATAAAGAAATGCTGTAGGTATCAGGTACAGCAAAGAAGCTTGCTTTGCTGTCAAGCAAAACAGGGCTGAAAATGAAATGGGAGCCGATGACTGAAAGTTTTCAGCCAACAGCTGTTTTACAAAGCTAAGTTTGGTACAGAAAATGTTTATTTCTCTTAAAAAAGCAGTAGGTTCCTAGTGCTTGCAAGAGTAAACAGATAAGGAGCACGCCCTTTTCTGCTTACATTTTTCAAGCCTAGTGATAGCTACTGAATATTTTTCTTCTGATTTAAAATATTGCAATGAGCCAGAAATAAAAGAAAAAGGGTCATTACTTGATGATGTTTCCAGAGGTCCTGCTATAGGGCTGGCAGCTCCTGAACTGACTGTATTTATGGGAGAAGCAGTCAGTGACATCACAGTAGGGGAGGAGTCAGCTCCCAAGTGTGATGTCATGCCCTGTAATTAAGGATTTATTTAGCCTTTTTTTTTCAGAGAGACTCCTTAAGAGCCTGCATGATGGACATAGAGACTTGCATTAAGCTAGGCAGGCTAGGACATTGTTTTATGAAATTTAGAGGTTAAAAATAAAGTGTTCCTGCTAATTGATGTTGTCATCTGACCTCTGATGTCACATCAGGCCGCCATAAAAGGTTGTCCACCAGAGGGCTAGGTAGATAGATAGGAGAGAGAATATGGAAGATGGTCAGTTGCTTTCTGATCAGAGACTGAGCAAGAGCTAGGTGTGGAGGTTTACACACTGTCAAGAAGGAAGGTCTCAGGAATTCTTTTGATTTGATGCTTAATGGAAGAAGAATGATGTCCTGATGCTTTACATTGGTGTGAAGAATTAACACCCTCTTATTTTCCTTTTTGTAAATATCCTTTATTTTCTTTATTTTGCTTTTTGGACAATAAATTGACAAATGCAGAATATGCGTTTTTTATGCACTATATTACAGTTGTCTGTCTAAATCTGTTATAAAGAATCCTCGCTACCACACCAAGTAATTTGTCCCTAGGTGGACAGTGACGTCCAGCTCAGACTCCCGTGCAACTGTTCTCGTGATCCTATGGATGCGCTTCCTGTCCCTCCAAGCCATGGCACCAAGCAGGCACCTTACTTCAGTTTTCCCTGCTCCCCCCAGTTCTATCCCCCTAATAATTGAGTCCTCCACCAGGAGCTGCTTCCTTTCCCTGTGGTGCCCTCTGCCTCCTTCCTGAGGGCCTCCCTTGTGACAGTTGTCTGCAACCTCCTTAGTCTCCTCTGCTGGTGCATCCATAGGGGAACTGTGCTCCCCCAGAATGGTGTATGGATTGTGGAGTGGAACAACTGACTGGGTGTGCCTCTGTTCCACCACCCTTACCCTCCCTGAGCCCACTGTGGTCCAACTGCTGTGCTTTCTTCACAACCTCTGAGGTAGTGGTGGTGGCTCTGGTGCCCCCTGGTTGGGGCCACTGTCCAATGTGGCCTGAAGACGGGCAACTTCCTCCCTCAGGGCAGATAGTTGTCTGTAAACAGGGCAGCATCTCAGCCTCCAGAAAGACTCCCGGAAGACTGCTGCCCCACAACCATTACATTGCACTACTCCCCACATGTCTGTCTACCTTGTTTATTTATTTTTTGTGTGTGTGATTGGTTTGTTATATAGAAATATATGTATTATATAATGTGTATGCTTATATTGTCAGTGCAGTGTGCTAGAGAGGATATGACAGTGATATGCACCTTGCCCTCTTGAGGAAATGATGTCAGAACCCCAGGTATAAAGGAACTATTTCCAGGGGTGGGTGGGGTGAGGGATGGGAAGGGTTTGGGCCTAAACTGTGCCCTCACGAAACCTCGGGGGTGTGTGCAGGGTGGCACTGTGTATGCAGTTGTTGCATTGCTGTCTGCTGCCGCCCGCTGCAGGGTGCTCATGGTGGGGCTGCCTTGCATGGCTCCGTGCTGCACAGGGTTTCATTGTCACAGGGGGGGTGGTGGCATGCATGGGGTGTCCTGCACTGTTGGGCGCTACTCCTGGGCAGGGTGTATGGGGATCGTGGTGCAGGGTGTGCTCTGCATTGGTCGGATGGTGTGGCACGGGGTGGCCGGACATCCTTGTGTGCCGGTCACAGCTTGCCAGGGGGTGTGCTGGGGCACCATGCCCCGGCTGTGGGATTGTTGCTGGTGTCCATCAGCCGGTGGTTCTTCCGGCTCTCCTCAGGTTGTGCGGTGCATGGGGTGTGGGGGGCGATGTCTGTTCTGCTGAGTGCTCCTCTGCCCATCTCTACCATTGGTGGTGGACTCCTGCATCCTGTCCCTGCGCATCCCTGGTTGTGCTGTTGCGCTGCTGCCCTGCTCCACTGAGCATCCCTGGTTGTACTGTTGCACATCACACCTGCTCCACTGCACATCCCTGGTTGTGCCATGGCGCATTTGGCATGATATTCAGTCGTGTGCCGCAGGCACATCTTGACCTGCGCATTGTTTGAATATCGCATGTGTTGTGCATGGGTGCACTGGACTTGCGCCTGCTCCTGCTCACTTTTGTGGCATAGTTTGAATATCTGGGCCGTGCTGTAAAATACATCTAGCAATATGTTGTATCTCTTTTGCTCATTTTTCACAAAATTCAACCTACCCACCTCCAGAAGCATCGCCAGGTTCAGAACGTGCATCGGGCACAAGCGCAGTCACGAGGCACAATTTTTTATCATGCCACTTGTGATTAGAGGTTTCTCCAATAAACGATTAAATGCTGAATTGTTTATGGTACCTAAAAACAAAAAACTGAGCACTGAGAGCATGGCATAGTAAAAGATTTTGCCTCACCACTGTGCCCGATGTGCATTCTGAACCTGGCGATGCTTCCAGAGGTGGGTACTTTCAGATCAGGCCAAGGGAATGTTGACTTTTATGAAAAATTAGCAAACCAGGAACAAAGTTGTGTGTGTTTTTTTTTTTATATCACTGGGTGTATTTTGCAGCACATGTAGGATGGGTCTGTGCCAGAACTTACACTGCATACATATGCCCACAAACGAAGGGAGAAAGCTGACAGTGGCCCTTTAACATTGAGTGCTGGTGTAAAAAAGGAAATGAAACACAAGTGGTGTTGGTTCTTGGGTCCAGAAGAACAGGAAAAAATTATTGTTTCAAGCGCTATTGATTTTTTTTGTAACAGTGGCTGATATTTCAATCTGTGTGAAGTGTCTGCAAGTCTCTGTGTTCTGTCAGGAAGAAATATTAGTGTCTTAAGATTAATAATGGTCCTCTAAAGGCCTGCCTTAATTCGCCATCTTGTTCCCTCACATGTACTGTCTGTAGTTTATGGGCAATGCTTTATTGGTCTGGCTTTGGCAAGTTTTCAATTTAAAGTAGCAGTACTACGAAAAAAAAAGCTGCGCTTTTTTGACAGTTTATTCCCTATGCCCTGCTAATCATATACATGGTAGTCTTTCTTGCCGGCATTGTACTATCGCCGAGTAATTTGCTCAGTTATTCTCTGCTTGTGTTTACATTTCTGCCACTAAGCATGTTGCACGGGAACTCCCTCTGCTGCCAGCTGCACATGTGAATGACTTGCAGGGACATCGGGAATGGTCAGCAGAGGGTCCCTCTGCTGTTGTCAGAAGACGTGATGTGACTTGTAGAAAAAGCGCACGGAAAATTAGTCAGCCGCCATATTTGTTGTAGCACTACAACCATTCAAATAAATTGAAAATATCTAAAAAACTAAAAATGACTGGAAAAAACATTTACAGGTATGGAAACTGGAACTTTGGCCTCATGCTTACAGCCAAAAAACTGAATTTTGATAACTCATTCCTGATTTTGTAGTACTGCTGCTTTAAAGTGAGGGGGGAGGCACAAAATGAATACCATCAACACAGCAGTCTTATTTGTGTTAGCCAGCTAGAGGTGTGGTATGTGTAAGTTTACATTTTCTTGAAACTTGCCTTTATTGCCAATACCCTTTCCAGGTAATACTGTAGCGAGAAAGGTGAAAGGGTTCATTGGTGAAAGGTGGGGTTTAAACTTGTGAAGGGGGAGGGATGGGGGAAGAGGTTGTCGAGGAGGGGTCCGAAAAAGGAGAGACTCTGTCTCCACCCTCCTAGGGAGCTGGAGAAATGCAGGATAAGGCTGACTGGTAAGGGGCACACTGGGGGGAGAGGGAGGCCCCATGGGAACATGAGCAGGAGAAATGGGAGTATAGGGAAGGGGTAGAGGGTGGTCCTGCTAAATGTGGGGTAGCTGACCAGGGAGGCATGGATACTGGACATGGTCCTGGTGAACAGTGACCAGATTGGGGGCCTGGAGGTAAGGGACTCAGCAGGGAGTCACCATGCCATGGTCTGGTTCTGCCTGGACCTAGGAAGTGTAGAAGGCTGCACAAAGACAGAGGTAACTGACTTCAGGGGGGTGGATTTCAAGGAAATGTGAAGGATCCTAAAGGAGCATTTGGACGGGATAGGGAAGCACATGGACTCTGACAGCAGGTGGGAAATCATCGGGGGGGGTGCAGGATGCTAGCAGCACCTGTGCAAGAGTGAGACGCAAATGCGGTAGGGCCCAAAAAGCCTGCTGGTGGACCCGGGAAGTTCTGGAGGTGGTGAGGGAAAAGAAGGTGGCCTATGGGCATTTTAAGTGCTCAAGGAGTGAAAGGGATCGAGGGGGGTACGAGCTAAATATGTACACATTGGAAGACAGAATGGACTGGGGGGATGATGGAGGTGTTCAAGTACATGAAGGCCTGAAGCACGGAAAACATAATCCTTTTCTTGCTGGCATGTAGGTGTGCTTTCAGAATATTGCAGTATTTCTGCCAGTTGACACCTGGGCTTTTTATTCCGTGGGTCCCACAGTCATTAGTAGTGATTTTAGAGCAGTAAGCTACTGTCAGTTGTGGGGATGGGCGAGTCTCTTCACATACTCTGGGTGGAAGACTTGTATTTTATATGTTTACATCAGAAGGCTGTAATTTTTCCATTCTTCTGCCAGGCTTTGTGCTTCAATATGCAAACATACAAAACCAGTAAGCCAAGATTACAAAGTAGCAGTTTCTTTACCAGAGGCTGCTGGGTAAGACTGCTTATACACTCTGCTCAGGCTGTCTGGTTGTGGGAGAGTGACACTGATAGGAAAGGGGACAGGAGCTGGGGCGTACAATGTGATTGTGATCTATTTGATTAGAGCACCAGATTTGGAACCTGAAGATCAAAGGTTCAGATCCCACTATGGACACTGACTGTGATGTGATCCTGGGTAGTACTAAAGCAGGAGCCCACTGGAAGTGGAATGTTGTATTAAAGGTGAGGTAGTCTGAGTAAGTAAGTTGGAATGGAAATATCTGGTGGTGGTGGTGGTGGTGCCATGTCTAGTGTGGAGAGCGTGTGCGTGAATGGACCTCTGTGGGACTGGCTACCTTGATGAGGTACAGAGGCTTGTCACAATGCAATATTGTCACCAAAAGCCAGTCTGTTAGTCTGACACCTGTTGGTGGTGGTAGCATGTCTAGTATGGAGTGTGTTTGTACCTCTGTGTTGGTGGTGGTGTGGTGGTGTGCTGGCATACAACACAGAAAATGATGCTAGCGTCTGAGAGGGCATGGACTGTGGGGGAAGGGTAGCTCACCTTGCCAGGGCGGGTGGGTAGCAGTGGCGTCCAGTTGGTGTGCACCTCAGAAATTCCTGGCTACACCCCTGAACAGTTCCTGTGGTTTTGACTGGCCTGACTGTAGCAAGACGGCTGCCAGCTGGGGGTTAAGGGTCACTTCCTGTCATGTTGTGTTGAGAAAACAAGATGGAGACTTCTTGCCACAAGGCTGCTGTGGAGCTGCAATTGTTAAAATGATGATTTCCATTGGCTTCTGTCCTTCTTCTCCAGCTGAATTTGATGGGAGTTTTCTGTGGTGTGGTGAGTGACAAAGTTGAGGGGGAACTATATTTATCTGATTGCTTTCATCTCTTTTTATGTTGGCGCGCTTGTGCAGCCAACATCTTGCGGCAGTGGAGATTTGGAGGCACGGTCGCTGTTGGGAGAATGCAGGACATGCCAGTGAGATGCGTCCTGCATTCCTCAATCAGCCAGCAGCAGGGGCCGACACCCTGCCTGGCTAATGAGATGAAGAGATCTGACAAAAGGTCTGCTGCAATGAGAGCGAAACTCTCATGTAGCATGACCCCAACACGCCTCTCTCTATGTGCAGGCAACATGGCAGCAGTGACTGCTGCTGTTGCCTGTCAACCCCCCCTTCCTTTATTGTGTGCTGATGGGGGTGCCCAATCCTCATCGGCATCATGTAACCCCCCCTTTTTTGATTGCCGAGGGGGTGCCCAATCCCCCTCAGCATCATGTGCCCACCAACAGTTTCTCTTTGCCAATGGGGGTGCTCAATCCCCATCAGCATGTATCCTCTGCCTCCCCTAAATTTTGCTGATGGGGAGCCACTCCCGTCGGCATAATGTGGTCCCCTTCTGTTTTTGATTGCCAAGGTGGTGCCTCAATCTCCTCGGCTCCTGCGGCTCCCCTTTCCTTGTTTGCCGACGGGGATGCCCAATCCCCTGTCAGCTAAAGCACACACACACACACACACACACACACACACACACACACACACACACATACACAGGTGGCATGCTGGGAGCCCACCCCAGCGTGCCAAAGCACCTATTAAAAATGAAAATGGTCCCCCGATGTCTTTTATTTATTTTTTTCCCTGTAAAGAAGGAAATGGCCCCTCAGCGGTCTCTCTGGTGCCCCTCCCACAACCCACACCCACCCACTGCACACCCTGCCTCCCCACACCCCCTCATCCCATACTTACCTCTGGAGTCCGGCGTGACGATCTTCTGTGAACCGGGAACACGGCTGCACTCTTCAAATCTGACCGCGAACTGAGGAGCTGTATAGTGGAATGAATAGGGTTTTTTCAACTTTGCTGCATATCTTGAGCATTTTTATAAATTTGGGCACCAGATTTTCACCATGGGGTTTTTGGGACCCCTCCTCATGAATTCTATCACTGTCATGGCGTTAATTGGCCTCGAAAGGTGATTTTGCAGTCACTGCGTGGAATCACCTTTTAGGGATCGATTAATGAAATGACAGTGCCAGTGTTCATGAGGTGGCCTCTCAGAAAGCCTATGTTGCAAATTTGGTGGAAAAAATCCAAAAAATGACTGTTTTACGAGCGTGCAGTGCGCATTTGCTACGCAGGCTCATAGCTTCACAAATTCACAATATTTTCACGCCAGATTTTCAACATTGTCAGTTTTGTACACCTCCTTGTGAACAGTACAGCTGTCATTTTCCACATCCTGCCTGAAATGTGTTTCCGCACTTCCAGCGCACAGTAGCGCGGTCGCTGTGGGAAATCAGTGTTTGGGCCAGATTATGAAACTGACAGTGACACAGTTCATGAGCAGAGGTCCTAAAATGCCTATGTTGAAAATTTGGTGATGATACTCCATAAAATGACTGTGTTACAAAGCGTGCGTTGGAAGATTGCATGCACGTTCGTAACATTCTGCACTTGTAATATTTTCACTCTGGATTTTCACCATTGGCATTTTTCCACACCTCTTGAACAGTACAGCTGTCATTTCACATATCCTGCCCAAAATGTGTTTTCGCACTTCCGGCGCAGAATAGCGCGTTCACTGTCCGAAATCACTTTTTGGGATAGTTTGAGGAAATAACAGTGACACTGTACATGAGCAGAGGTGTTAAAATGCCTGTGTTGAAAATTTGGTGCCGAACGCCCATAAAATGATTGTGTTCCAGGCGTGCATTGTGTATTTCCCACGTACCCTTGTAACTTCACAAATTTGCTATATTTACGTCACATTTTCAACACTGCCATTTTTTTTATACCTCCTTATGAACTGTACAGCTGTCATTTTTCACTTTCTGCCCAAAATGTTTTTCCACACTGCACTACCAAAGCCAATGCCACCGCGACAACATTCGGCATTGACAAATGCTTGTTTTTTTGTTTTGTTTTCTCCCAAGGCCATCCCTCTGTATTTTATTTACTTTATGTTTTTGTTGTCTGCAAGGCTGTCCTACGGTTTAGTTCATGTACTGCCCCTGATGATTTATTTATTCTAGTGCCCTACTTGTGCTTCGGTTAGTGTTCTTGCCCCTGATTATTTCTTTTTTGTATGGCTGTACCCTGCCTGACGTTTCTGCTGCACTTTGTGTTTCTTTTTCCCGTTTATTTATTGAGTCATTTCTTTATATGCATATTTGTTGTTGTTTGGCCCCGTAGTTGGAGCGTGGCTGAGCAGGTAGAAGCAGAGCTCCATGTAGCAGCAGTGGCCACAAGGAAGTCGCGGCTGCTGTTGAATGGCTGGGCAGCTGTGTTTTGTTGCAGGACACTGTCCTCTGGAGGTTACCTGCAGAGCACCTCTGTCCAGCCGCAGCAATCATTGATAGAGACGCTCACCACAGCTGTCAATAGTCTGCACCGCAGCTCAACTGCATCTTCTATTACTTCTGTCAGTGCGCTTTGACGATTTCGTCAGCAACCTGATCCACCTCCGCCTTCACGAGACCCTGTGACATGCCAGTGGTGTAGATTCAGAGGACACACTGCCGCTGTCTGCCGAAAGCTGAAGTACCAAAACAGAAATCAAGGGAACCAAAATTGCCCATCGCCACACAATCAGCAAGATAATCGCAACCACTCCCAGGATAAGAGGAACACAGCAACTGACCACCCCTGACTCTTACAATTCAAACAAAATGTATCCTCTTAACTGCTAACTCTGGCACACTGTCACTTCCAGGGGCAAAAGTGCCTGTATTCAGATCACTTCTCATAGCAAACTATGTGCCTGTAACCATCAGAGATTGGTCCTCACACACCTTGGTCAACAATGGAGTAGAAATCTCAATTATCAACAACAGTATTCTGAACAACCAAGCTATTTGTCACATACCTAATGTCTCTCCAGCCGACTTAAAGTACATCATCACAGCAAGTACAGCTACAGTACCTATCACAGGCGTGGTCCATCTCAAGCTCCACTTTGAAGTTGAAGTTTATTGCAGGAATAACTCCATTGAGCAAGCTCATTCACAAGGAGGTCCTGAGGGCATGTAACAGTTAAATATACAGACAAGGCAAATTATATTCAACCAGTCGAATTCCAAGGATAAAGTATAAGCTACATATAAAGAAAGCACACAAAAAAATGTAGCAAATGTACAACTTGATAATAGAACATACCGACTGCATTGTAGTAAGAAGGGGTAGCAACATTCAAGGACATGGAAATGAGTACATATGAAATGAGATAAAAGAGAAAAGAGTGTGAGAAGGAGTGAGGAGAAGGACAGTCAGTGGAGGTCCAGGAAAAGGGAGAACACAGTGTTGAGATAGCAAGGTGTGAGTGGACCAGTATAGCGAAGATGAGGAGGAAGGAAATGTTGGGTATGCAGGAGGAATAGCGAGGAGAAGGGGATATTGATTGTGAGACAGTGGTCAAAGAACACTAGTGGCAGCAACATGTTTCTTTCAGTTTGGTTTTGTCTCACAGCAAGCTACTGTCAAGTTTTACCTAGTGCCTGACCTACAACCGGCAGTGATTCTTGGCCTGGACTTCCTCAAAGCTCACAAAGTTATCCTAGACTTTGCCTCAAACTGTCACTAGATCCTTGGAGGCAACTTGCAGCTCTAGACTCGTCACTGTGCCTCCTCAGTCAGAAATGATTTTGATTGCCAAGATTCGAGGTGAACCACTTCCACAAGGTGTTGTTGGCATCATCACGGGATCCCCTGTGCTGCATTCATCAGGTCTCCTTCCAGGAAACACCTTATCGGCGGTGTATGATGGTGCAGTCTTCCAAAAATGCTGCAACTTCACAGATGAGCCTGTGGTCATCTCAAAGTGTGCCAGCATCAGAAAGTTGTCTGCTTGTCATCAGGGGACCAACTCCATCTCATGTAAGAATGTTATCCTGGTTCTACCAACTCTAGTCCTGTTAGTACTATCACGACCACTCCAGCTTCAACAGAGTTAACCCTCAGTCAGTGACTATCATCTTCAAAACTTCCAGCATCTCCAACAGAAAAGCAACAACTTTTAAAATTCCTGGAGAATTACCCGGATGTCTTTGTGGGTCCAGATAACAAGCTCGGATGTTGTGATAGCTTGCAGCACACCATCAAAGTGCAGCCCAACCAGAAACCAATCCGTCAGCGAGCCTACAAAGTGGAACACAAACAGAAACAAGTCCTAGAGGACAAAATCAAAGACATGCTGGAACAAGACATTGTTGAAGAGTCTACAAGTCCCTGGGGTGCACCTTCCTTGCTGGTGGTGAAGAAGGACAAAGTGTATCACTTTGTGGTAGACTTCAGAAAACTCATTGCCTACATGGTGCAGGATGCTTATCCCTTGCCTGCAACCGAAGATGCTTTAGAGAGTCTTGGTGCAGCCAGTTCTGCTTACTTCACCACTCTAGACCATCAGAGTGGGTTCTGTCAATGTTTCCATTGATCCAGCTTCTCATCTATACACAGCCTGGCGTTGCCACCTGGGACTTTTTCAATTCAAACATCTGCCTATGGGACTTCAGAACAGTCCAGCCACATTCCAACATGTTATGGAAACCATACTGCATGGGTTGTCTTGGAAATCTTGCCTAGTCTACCTGGACAATGTTATTTTATTCAGCAGAACTTTTCCAGAGCACCTCCAACATCTCAAAGAAGGGTTTGAATGTCTCAGACAAGCCAGTCTCAAGCTTCACCCCGAGAAGTGTTGTTTTGCACAGCATCAAATTCATTACCTGGGATGTGTTGTTAGTTCTCAAGGCATCTCTCCAAACCCAGATATGCTCTCAGCAATCAAAGACTATCCAGAACCTAACAATCTCAAGGACCTTGGAGCTTTCCTGGGCTTCTCTGGCTACTACCGAAAGTTCATTTGCAGCTATGCCAAGATTGCAGCTCCATTGTATGCCCTCACCAAAAAGGGATGTGACTATACATGGACTTCTGAATGCAAAGAGGCCTTGGAAACCTTGAAAAAAAACCTATTCTCTTCTCCAGTATTGGCCTACCAAAGGTTCGACCAACTCTTCAAGCTCTACTCAGATGCTAGTTCCTTTGCAGTGGGCGCTCTGCTGTGTCAAATACAAGATGGAACAGAATGAGCTGTTTCCTATGCTGGGTGCTTTCTTTCCTCAGCTGAGCAGAACTGTGGCATCACAGAAAAAGAATGTCTAACTATGGTAGTTGCCGTAAACAGATTTGAATGTTACATTCACTATTTCTCCTTTACAGCTATCATTGATCATTCTGCCCTCAGATGGTTATTCGAAATGAAGGAGCCAGGAGGCAAGTTCGCCCGATGGATCGCCATGCTGCAAAGCTACAACTTTGAAATTCTGTAGAGACGAGGTCGAGGTCACTCAAATGCCGATGGTGTAAGCCGGAGACGATATTCCTCCTCATCATCTTCAACAGACAAAGAATCCTGCTTACAAGCTGCTCCTTTCCACTCCATGGTTGTGCTTCCTGTGGACACTCCTACTGCATTTCAAGTTGCTTTGCTTCTACCAACTGCTTCTACAGAAAAACACACAAATCCTCAATTACTGCAAGCAGCCGAAGAGCTTCTCATCCCCTCTACTTCTGATCTGTCCCTGGCAACTGTTAAAATGCAACAAAGAACTGATTCTTAATTCACAGACATAATCGCATACTTAGAGCCTGGAACCTTACTGCAACAAAAGAAGCATCGCCAGGATGTACGTTTCTTTGCCTCGCAATACTTGTTCAGTGACGGAGTGCTTTTCCACATTTGGACCAAGGTGGGCAAGGGTCGTCGCACGGACAGAACTCGTGTACAGCTAGTTGTGCCAGCCTCTCTAGTCAATCAAGTTCTTCTCTCCACTCATGCCTCCTCACTTTCCGAAAGTCATATGAGAATCCACAGAACTCTCGAAAAGACAAGGCTTCACTTCTTCTGGCCTCACATGAACAAGGACATCGTCCGATTTGTCAAATCCTGCCACCCCGTTCCCAAAGAAAGTCTCCTGCTAAATCAATAGAGGCTCACATCATTTCAGTGCCTTTAGCCACGGAACCATTCCAAAGAGTCAGCACAGACATTCTTGGGCCTTTACCTACATGCTCTGACTCTGGCAACAAATACATTCTTGTTTTTGTGGACTACCTAAGTATTTGGAACTAATCCCCCTAAAAGGCATCAAAGCTGCCACAGTGGCAAGTGCCTTCTTCAACACAGTCATTTCTTGTCACGGTACCCCATCGTACCTGCATTCAGACAGAGGCACTAACTACCTTTCAACCATTGTCTGAGAAACATGCAAACTTCTCGACATCAAAAAGACTCCCAGAACCAGTTATCATTCACAACGTAATAGAAAAAGTGAAAAAATGATGTCTACCATTCTCAACACACTCTCCAAGTACCTGGATGAAACTCATGTCACCTGGAACCGTTTTGTTCCTTTTGTGCAATTTGCCTACAATACAAGCCCTTGTGTCGACAGTACAGAGTGTCACAACATGCACTCAGCAGGTCAGGCCCTCTGCTCCCACAGTGCCAACCTCCGAGCGCAATAGTGTGAACAGGTAACAGACAGAGTAACCCTCCTGTCTGTTTTTGGGTCTGTATCACCTTTAGTCTCAAGTTCTGGGAGGATTCAAACTGTGAACCTTATGCTAGCATACCTAGTGAACAGGCTCAGATATGTACCCTCTTTGGGGATTGCGGTACAGTCTTTCGCCAGGGGCATCCAGCCAGGCTTCCAAAATGAACCCTTTTAATTCTGTAAGAGACCTTAGGTATATTCTTACATTTTTACTCAAGCTCAGTAACACCCTCAAGCTGTTGAACAGTTTTGTCAGTCTTAACCCTTATATGTCACATGCAAAAAGAACTGGCAGACACCCAGGTCGTCTTTTGAAAAAAATATATTTTACTAAAAGATGATAAAAATATGAAAAATGTAAACACAGAATATATCAAAGAGCATCACAATCACACAAAAGAAAAAAAGCAAGGAAAATTACAAAGCAAACTCCTACCACGATACAGTCTGATCTTTATCTAATGTATTACCTCTGTAAGTGCCTTCTTAAAGTTAGATCAGAGAGCTGTCTCTTTAGAGTCCCAAGATAATATGATCTATTTACAAGGATACATTTCAACCCCCTCTCCCCACCCCCTTAGTGAGTCATCTAGCTCCTCCTATTTAGAATTAAAAATTCCAACCATGATTTTGCAGCAGAAGGTATATTAAATAATGTCACATCAGCAAAAATTCCACTTCTTAAATGACTCCTTAATTAAACATTTTCTTTTTGATCTTGTGTGATTTCTATTCCCAAGGTGTATCAATGGGTTTTACAACTTTTAACACCTTGTTGGTATCAAGTGATCTTACTTCGAGAGGGCTCTTGCAGTAGGTAATTACATATAGGACTGATGCCGGCCGGCGGCAGGACCCCATGGAATATTTTTTAGCTAGCGGTCCCTGGCGAGGGACCTCCCCCACGTCAGGTGACCGGCATCATACGACGTCGGTATAAAGGGGCGGTCCCAGACACCCGCCTTCCAGTTCTTTCCTGCCGTTAGCTCGTGCAGCACCTCGCGGTAAAGGTCGTGCTTCGTCAGCCCTACCTTTCGTCGGTTTTTACCGAAAAATAGTTATTCTTTTTCAATCGTCAGGTATATGGTCGTGTGTATGTCGCCCCCTCACACCCTCCGAAAGCACAAAACAGCAGCGACTGCATGCCAACTGCCACACAAGGACGTGCTATTCCCTGTGCCTTTTCTGCCTAGGCCCTGATCACCTGGTTGATAAGTGCCAGCATTGCCTCAGCTTCAACGCGGCTACCCGTAAACGGCACCAACAGTCCCTGGAAGCCCATCTCCTCAAGAAAAAGATGTCTTCTATGGAAAAAGAGTTGAAAAAGTTGAGGCAGGCATCCACTTCCCCGGAAGGACATTGGAAAAAGAAGGACAAGGAGAGGCACCGGGAGAAGTTCTCCTCTACCGCGTCTCCCGCTGGAGTCGTGGCCCAGGTAACGTCCCGCCCGGGGGACCGTTCGGCAGCCTCCAAGGATTTGGAGGAGGCATCGGCCCGCCCGTCTGGCTCACGCTCAGGCCTTGTGGGCACCTCCGGGTGAATGGAGGCCTCCGCCCCCGGTTCGACCGCAGGCTTGCGGCCTACTGGCGTGGACGACTCCTCTAAGTTGGACGTCGGCTCCTCTGATGTCCGCATGGAGAGGGTCGATAAGACGCCCGACCCTTCGGGGTGGCGCACGCACACTTCCCCCTCGGACTGGGCCGTCCCTTCCTCGGCCCACCTCAGTGAGGGCTCCTGTAAGCTGGATGCTGGCTCCTCGGCGCCCGCCGGGGCACTCACCTAACCGCCGTCGCTCCTCCGATGTGCCCGGGTGACGGAACTGACGACGGACCCCCCCAAGTCCATCGTACCCGGTTCCCCGCAGCCTTCGCTGCCATCTGGGGAGCCTGAGTCACCCCAGCCTGACCCTGGGGATTTCTCTCCTCCATCCCCGGGTGATGCGGGGGATCTTCCTCCTCTGTCAGACCCTCCTCCGACGGAACCGGATCTGACGTTGGCCCCCCGGACACCGGCCTCGACGCCGGTACCTCCGACGCCGGTGCCGCTGATGCCGGCAGGGGATATCCCCCTTCCATCGGGCCCTCCGCCCTCCGGGCCCCTTAATGTGGATTCGCCTGTGGGGCCGCCGACTGGGCCGTCTGCTCCGTCAGCTCCCCCGGCTCCCAGGTACCCCGCCGTCTTATCCAACGCCGTCGTACCTGGGACAGCAGTATCCAGCGCTGCAGTATCCGACGCCATTCCCTCCGACGCCGCAGTACCTGACGCCACATTACCCGGCCGCGCGGGTTTCCCGCGCGGGTTTGGATCCCTCACCTTCACGGGTACAACCAGTACACCTTTCCCCCTCCTCCACCTCCACCGCCCCCACGGCCGCCGGTGGATCTGCAGGAGACTCTGGCCTCTTGGTGGGCTGAGGCCAAGGCTCAACTCACCAAGGAGGTAGAGAGTCACTTTACGATGACGGTGCCGCCCCCGGCTCCTGTACATCCGAGGCAGCACATTCCCTCACCTCCTCCAGACTCCAGGGCTCTTCCCTCTGGATCCCGAGAGGGGCAGGACACACGTTCAAGGGTACCACCCAAGGAACCCATTCCTCCCCCTAGTTGTGTAAGGGAGTCTTATTCTTCTTCTGCTTCTTCTTCCTTCTCGGATTCCTCAGATTCTTCCGAAGGATGCTCCGAGAGAGACGACGAGCCCCGCTGTCCGTCTAAGCCCTGGCTGACGACCTCTCCGAAGTCTCCTCCGGAGGATCCATCCTTCACGGAGTTGCTTAGAAAAATCCAGGAAGTTCACCAGTGGCGCTCTTTGGAACCAGATCCTCAGCGACTTAAACTCGCCGAACATCTGGACCTGCCTGTGACAGCTCCAACTTTAGTGCCACCCTGGATCAAGCCTCACGCCCACCTTGTTACCACGATTTGGAAACAACCGGCTACATTAGCCCCACTTCCCAGGAAGTCTAACAGGCTACACCAGGCTCCCGAGGGTGTAGACTATCTTGACTCTTATCCTCGTGCCAACTCAGTTGTGATTAGCGCCGCTTACAGCCGGTTGGCACATCCAAAGCATCTGAGCTCATCTCCTCCGGATAAAGAATCTCGCCTCCTGGACCAGTATGGAAGAAAGATTTATGCCTCTTCCACACTGGGAATTCGGGCCCTGAATTACATCACCCATATGGGGGATTACCAGAAGGCCATCCTTACCCAGGCGGAATCCAAGCTGGACTCCTTACTTGACTCCCAAGTCAAACAGGAGTTAGCAGACCTCGTCCGTTCTGCTCATTTGGCCAGTCGCCACATTTTGTGGGTGACATACGATGCAGTGGACACTGTAGGGCAGAGCTCCACTTTCGCCGTGAGTCTATGGCATCATGCCTGGCTTCGCGTGTCAGGTTTGGTCCCAGAGGTGCAATCTACTATTCAGGAGGCACCTTTCAGGGGGTCGGTGCTTTTCGGCGGTGATGTCAAGGACATCATCACCGACTTGCAAGAGAAGGGGACGGCTCTGAAATCCGTGGATTCCATGTACCGTCCCCATCACCAGCAGCGCCGTCCTTTTCGCAGACGGAGTCGGCCACAAGCGAAACCCCAAGGAAGGCGGGCCACTAAACATCGGGCCCCAGCAGCTGCCAGGCCCCCTCCGCCCAAAAAAGCAGCAGGTGCCTCAGCTGCGGCACTGCCCCACACCACCTGACTCCTTTCCTCCCCCACCGCCTCCGGACCCACCGGAGGAACCAGTAGGAGGGGAGGTTTTCCCTCCACCTTCCGGGTTGGGAGAGGATAACCACAGATTCTTAGGTGCTCCAGCTTATAGCAGAAGGGCACTCCATAGAGTTTCTTCAGAAACCACCCTGCCACCCACCCCTGAAGTCATCCTATTCAAAGGATCATCTTCCTTTGGTCCAGGAAGAAATCTCGGCCCTTCTCGCGAAGCAGGTGATAGAACCCGTCCCCCTTCATCTTCGAGGGACGGGTTACTATTCTCATTTCTTCCTGGTCCCAAAGAAGACGGGAGATCTCAGACCCATTCTAGATCTCAGTTCCTTGAACCTTTATGTGGAATACAAAAGGTTCAGGATGCTCTCTCTGCAGGGCCTTCTGCCCCTTCTTCAGCCGGGTCAATGGCTTTGTGCGCTGGATATGCAGGATGCCTATCTGCACATTCCCATTCATCTTTCTCACCGAAAGTATCTTCATTTTGCCTTTCAGGGGGACCACTACCAATTCAAGGCGCTCCCCTTTGGTCTTTTCTCGGTGCCCCGAGTATTTACCAAATGCCTGGCTGTGGTAGCAGTCCACCTGCATACAATGGGAGTACAGGTGTTCCCTTACCTGGATGACTGGCTCCTGGCGGCGTCATCCAGGGAGGAACTCCTGCATTTTCTCTCCCTCACCCAGCAGGTTTTCACTTGCCTGGGCATTACCATCAACCATTCCAAGTCTCATCTGGACCCTTCCCAGAGGCTACAGTTCATCGGGGCTATCCTCGATATGATGGTGAGCAAGGCCTTCCTGCCTCCAGACAGGGTGGCCTCTCTTCAATCCCAGATTTCCCTGCTATCAGAACGCAGGAGGGTTCCAGCGAGGTCGGTCCTCCGTCTTCTGGGGCTCATGGCGGCCGCTATTCCAACGGTCCCCCAAGCTCGACTTCACATGAGGATCTCTCAGTGGACTCTTCGCTCTCAGTGGGATCAACTTGTAGATGACCTAGATCAACTAGTTCTTATCTCCTCGCCGATGGCACGAGACTTGCAATGGTGGATGGTTCTTGAGAACCTATTTCGGGGGGGTTCCCTTCTTTCATCCTCCCCCCTCCCAGACTCTGACCACAGACGCATCAGGCGAAGGTTGGGGAGCCCATCTGGGCCCTCATCGGACCCAGGGCTTATGGTCCAGACTGGAACTAGCTCTCCACATCAACATGCTCGAGCTTCGAGCTGTGCTTATGCTCTCCAAGCCCTTCACCAATACATTCTTTCCGGCCACCTAGCCGTCCAGACGGACAACATGTGCGTGGTGTGGTACATCAACAAGCAGGGAGGAACTCGCTCCTACCCTCTATGCAGGGAGGCAATGAGGGTTTGGGATCGGGCAACTCAACACAACCTTCACCTCACGGCGATTCATGTTCTAGGAGTCGACAACACCCTGGCAGACAAGCTAAGCCGCTCCACTGCCCTGGCACACGAGTGGGAATTGGACCAAAGGGTGCTAGATGATATCTTTCAGCTTTGGGGGACTCCGCAGGTAGACCTGTTCACCTCTCCCCAAAACACAAAACTTCCCATCTTTTGCTCGCTCGTTCCAGAGCGAGGCGCTTTCTGGAGTGACGCTCTGTCTCTAGACTGGAAGGACAGATTTGTCTATGCTTTTCCCCCAATTCCTCTGATCCCACGAGTATTGCAGAAACTAACCACAGAAGGAGTGAGAATGATTCTGATCACTCCTTTCTGGCCCAGGCAAATCTGGTTCTCTCTTCTATAACAATA
The DNA here is from genome assembly GCA_016271365.2 of Neoceratodus forsteri. NCBI lineage: Eukaryota > Metazoa > Chordata > Ceratodontiformes > Ceratodontidae > Neoceratodus > Neoceratodus forsteri. The sequence goes on along the minus strand of JADMNL010000034.1, from coordinate 61,800,584 downwards.
CTCAGAGGTTCCTCCTCTTCCTCTATCTCGAGGTTTGCTGACCCAGGATCAGGGGACCCTGGTCCATCCAGGCCTCAAATCCCTCCAACTTCATGCATGGCTCCTGCAAACCTAGCCCAATCCCGTTTTGGCGTCTCTCCAAAAGTGGCGGATATTTTGGTGGAGGCTAGAAAACCCTCCACCAGGTCCACTTATGCCATGAAGTGGAAGAGATTCTCTATTTGGGCAGCCTCTAAGAATGTGGAACCTTTCTCCTATTCAGTGGCTTTTCTGCTGGAGTACTTACGTCATCTCTTCGACCTGGGTCTCAGCCATTCCTCCCTGAAGGTTCACATGGCTGCTATTTCAGCCTACCATGTTCCCTTCGCAGATAAAGCTTTCGCTCAACTGGAGGTCTGTAAGACCTTTCTCAGAGGGGTCCTTCATCTAAGGCCCCCCATCCGTACCCCTGCTCCCCCTTGGGACTTGAATTTTGTTCTCAAGAAGCTTACTCTCCCTCCCTTCGAACCTGCAGCTTCTACAGATCTGAAGTTTCTTTTGTGGAAGACGCTCTTCTTGGTGGCCATTACTTCCGCTCGAAGAATTTCCGAGCTCCAGGCCCTTATGTGTAAAATCCCATATTTGATTTTTCATAAAAAACGAGTTGCTCTTCGCAAGAATCCTAAGTTTCTACCTAATGTGGTAGCAGAGTCTACCTTAAATCAGTCCATAGAGCTACCTGCCTTTTTTACGCAGTACTTTTATCAGGGGGAATATTTACTCCATACCATGGATGTTCACCGGATTCTGAGATACTACACCGACAGGACGAAGGATCTCAGAAAGACTGATCAGTTGTTTGTCTCTTTTGCTCACAAAAGGGAAGGCAATGCTGTTTCCAAGCAATGCCTGTCGAAGTGGTTGGCTCATTGCATCATTTTCTGTTATGACCAGTACAACAAGACCCTTCCGGGTCAGGTCAGAGGTCACTCTACACGAGGGGTAGCGGCCTCTGCGGCTTGTTTCAGGAATGTGTCTGCGGCAGACATCTGCGCTGCCGCCACCTGGACTTCCGTCCATACCTTTATGAAACACTACAGTTTGGACATTGCCTCTCGCCATAGAGCAGGCTTCGGGCTAGCTGTTTTGCAAGGCCTCCTGTCTTGAGGCTTACAAAGCTACTGCTACTTTCTGGAGTAGTTTCCTCCTTTGGATACCTCTTATTTGTTCCAGACTGCTTGGGATTCAGTCCTATATGTAATTACCTACTGCAAGAGCCCTCTCGAAGTAAGATAGTACAGTTATGTAAGAACTTACCATAACAGTAGATCTTTGAGACAGGCTCTTGCAGTAATACCTCCCACCCTCCATCCCCTAGGCTTTTTCAGCTCCTTTTCCAGGAATGAAACATTTGCTTCTCTCTCGTCCGGCCTTCCGGGCCTGTGGTGGGAAAGAACTGGGCGAGCATCTGGGACCCGCCCCTTTATACCGCGTCGTATGAGCGCGGTCACCCTGATGTGGGTGTCCTCGCCAGACCAAGAAGCAAAATTCTTCCATGGGTCCTGCTGCCGGCCAACGTCAGTCCTATATGTAATTACCTACTGCAAGAGCCTCTCTCGAAGATCTTCTGTTATGGTAAGTTCTTACGTAACGGTACTTTCTTCCTATAGGAATCATAAAACTTTACAAGCCCTATATCGTGGCAGCTGGGTCAGTTCTAATTAAGACAAAAAAACAGGAGACCTTTAATCAGGTCTCTCTGGTCCTTTTCATTACCTCCTGGTTTCAGGTCACTTGTCACTGCTGACACCTTGATGTAGGCCAATTTCTCACATCATCTGGTCAGTTACATATCCTGTAGCTTCACTGAAACCTTGGGGGGGGCACCCATGGAAGCACAGGCTGTCTTATGTGAGACAATCACATACTATATTTTTATATTACAAATATCATACAATAATCATAACCAGCTGGCCAAGCATCAGACTGAGTTCACACCATTTTTCTTAGTCCATGGATGCCACCCAAGAACTCCACTGGACAGGGATCTTCTGCTGCTAGAAGTTCCAAAATCAGCTTCGTTCTTCATTTGTATGCTGGAACAGCTTGAACTTGCCAGATGTGTTGCCATCACCACATTGGGCCAGAGAAAATCTGCAATGCAGAAAAATGTCAGCAGCCAAGTCGCATGAGCCTTCATTCTTTTTTGGAGATGTTGTGTACTTGTACCGACCTGTCCTTGTTCCAGGTGCCATGAAGAAACTGCTTCACCCCTGAACTGGTCCCTTCTACATTGTAGAAAAGCTTCCTCCTATGCACATTTGTCTACGTCACAAGTCTGATGGAAAGCAGGTACACAACAAAGTCCATATCAATAGCTTGAGACATGGGTACCTGAGTAACACCCTTCCAGATGACCCCAGTTCACCTAACAATGAAACTGCACTTGAGTCTGCCATCCTCTCTGAAGCTGAGATCCCTTCAGACAACTTGCAACCATTCCTACCGATCTTCCCACTCCTGATGCTTTCCAGCTGGATTCCATTTTGCCTGATTTGCCAGATGACCTCCCTGGGATGACTTCTTCTCAGCCTCCTCCTCCTCCTTCTTCTTTCTTCCTTCTTCTTCTTGCACTCGTGTACACACACCAGATCGAGAAGATCTTAAGGAAGAAGTACGCAAATAGATCCTAGACTTACAGAGTCAGATGCTGTGGATTTGACAACACGCGGAACTCCTGGGTCACTTTTAACGACCTGACCTCGTCCTGTCGGAAACTGATGTAATCACGCGTGCCTCCATTCCCACTGATCAGAAAAGTTGACAGAGGTCTTGAACTTTTGTTAACCGGATTCAGTGGTGGTACATCGTCCATATTTCTGGTGCTCATGTAAAAATGCCTGTTCTGTTTTTTCTCCTTCTCTCTGATGATAATTCTGTGTCTTAGTAATGTGCTGTATTTGTTAATTGCACTGTTTACCCTCCAGCTGCTACCCTTCCTTCTCTTCCCTTCTCCCCTTCTTCCTTCCCTGCACTTTGGCACTTGTCACCCTGACCAAGCTTCAAGTTGCTGTGGTGTTTCCCCTTCTCCTGGTACTACTCTGACTGGTCACCATTGTAGTCCAGATTCTTCCCTCCCTGCAGTGGAGTACTGTTTTGTTTTAAATGTGCCATGCCTCACATGCTTGAACAATAAAGTTTCAACTGTTTATAGTGTGATATTGCTTTCTTTGAGTGGTGCTCACATTAACTGTCCCGGGGGTGATGTGGAGTACACTTATGTACTTATGTACTAATGCCAGCTGCCATCCCTTTAAGTGCTCTCAGAATAATTGTAACAACTATTTGTTTATTTTATTTATTTACAAAATGTTTCACCCAGGAAAGACATGAGCTGTAAACAGCCCATTTCCAGAAGCGTCCTGGGGAAGAGGGGGATTACAGAAGTTGAAAGAGCAAGCAAACACTTATACAAGGTGAAATAAAAGTACACTAGAATTGCAACACATTGCAGAATTGCAGACATTGTAATACACTAGGAAAGTAATTTCAGGTATCTCAAATGAAGTGCTTTGAGTCGAAGGCTGAGCACAAGTTTGGTAAGTGTTAATACAAGTCCAAAGGGGGGCTAGAATATGACAAGAAGGGATGTAGGTAGGTTAGAGATAGTGGGATAGAGGGTAGGGGAATGGAAGGGGGCGAGAGGAGAGAGCAGTCATGAATCTGTAACCCTTCAAGATGTTGAGAACCCTGCAAGGGACAGGCAGAAAAGGAGAAGGAGATGGGGAGTGGGGGGGAGGGGTAGGGAGGGGGGAGAGAGCCAGGATCTGTTCAACCCCAGGATGCTGAGGAAGCCCTGCTAGGGGATAGGACCAGGTAGAAAAGGAAGAGATGGGAGGAGGAGGCCTAGAGGGGATGGGAGACAGTATTAAAAGTGGAGAAAGGAAAATAGGAAATTGGGGAGGAGTGATGGGGTATCTGGAAAATGGAAAAAGAGGGGGTCAGTGGGGGACTAAGTGAAAGAGGGGGTAGGGAAGCATGTAGTGTGGCCACTGGCATTGGATGGAGAGGTAGGGGGAAAGGAGAAGAGGAGATAAAGGAGACTACCCTGTGCCGGTATAGTCAGGGGAGGGATAAGGAGACTGGGAGGTGAGTCAGGGAATAATCAAAAAAAGGGGTGAAGGGTATATTTACACAAGGGTGTGGAGGGAGGCGGGGGGGCTAGGAGTAGGTACAGGGGTAGAAGCTGAGAGGGAAGGAGGGTGGTGGGTTAAGGAGGGGGACTAGTAACAAGTACAGATAGGGGAATAGTAGTTGTGTGGGGCCAAGGAGATAGAAGATGGGGATGAGGAGAGTCTGATATGAGGAGGAAGCAAGTTCCTAAGCTTTGGGAATCGGTAATAGAAAGCAGCCTGGTCTATTGAGGTAGCGCGATGAGGAATAGCTAGGGTGTGCGAGTTAGTAGATCTACCAACGATTTATTAATCTACCGATGTAGAATTATATTTCATTACATAGAAACATAGACTTTGATGGCAGATAAGGACCGCTTGGCCCATCTAGTCAGCCCATTTTCCTACCTACAGGATAGGCCGCAGATCCTCATTAACCAACAGCCTATTTCTTCCTACCCCCCCACAAGAATTGCCTTATGTCTGTCCCATGCATTCTTGAATTCTCCCACAGTTTTAGACCCCACAACCTCCTCAGAAAGGCTGTTCCATGCATCCACTACCCTCTCTGTGAAATAATACTTCCTCACATTGTCCCTGAACCGCCCTCCTATCTTTAAATTGTGTCCTCTTCTTGCAAGTCTCTTTTTCTGAAAGATGCTACCCTCTTGGACTTTGTTGATTCCACTGAGGTACTTAAAAGTTTCTATCATGTCCCCCCCCTTCCTTCTTTCCTCAAGGGTGTATCCTTTAGTCTCTCCTCATATGGCTTCTCTTGCAAACCCTGCACCATTTTAGTTGCCCTCCTCTGGACTACCTCTATCCTGTCTACGTCCTTGCTGAGATGGGGTCTCCAGAACTGGACACAGTACTCCAGATGGGGTCTCACCAACTGTCTGTACAGAGGGATAACAACTTCCTGTTTTCTGCAGCTGATGCCTCTCCCTATACATCCCAGTATACCCCCAGCCCTCCCTACTGCCTTCTCACATTACTTGCTAACCTTAAGGTCATCTGATATGATTACCCCCAGGTCCTTTTCCTTTTTTGTTGTTGTTACTACCTCCCCACGCATTGTGTATTCTTCCTCTGGGTTCTTGTTTCCCAGGTGCATTATTTTGCACTTCTTTGCATTGAATCCTAGCTGCCATACTTCTGACCATTCCTCCAACCTTGCCAAGTCCCTTTTCATCCTTTCCACGCCTCCTTGTGTATCAACCCTGTTGCAGATCTTTGTGTCATCTGCAAAAAGGCATACTTTTCCTTCCAGTCCTTCTGCAATGTCACTGATGAAGACATTAAAAAGGACTGGACCCAATACTGAACCCTGCAGTACCCCACTAGTAACTTTGCACGGTGAAGTTTAAGTTCAGTGCTCCCGTCATAAACTCTTCCCCTTCTGAGATATTTCGCTGTTGCCCGCTAAAAGATCTTACCCCTGATGGTTTTCTGGCGGCAGCTGATTTATCAAGGGTGGGTGATGCATGCGTCGGAGCCGTTGACGCTGGGGTTGACGCCTATAATAAGGTGTTATCTGGCGCCATTGACTCCCTCGCACCTGTCCGTGTATGACCCAGAACCTCATACCTGAGGTCGCCCTGGTATGATGGCGATCTCAGGGAGATGAAGAAGCTGGGTCGGAGATTAGGCGTCGCTGGAGGAAATCCTGCCTGGGGCAGACAAACTAGTCAGGTGTGTCACATTATTCTGCATATCAGGAGGCAATCAACCAAAAGAAGGCAATATTTTGTCTCGGAGATTGCTGCCGGGAGAAGCCGACCAGCCTCACTCTTCCGGACTGTTGATAGACTTCTTCACCCATCTTGTCTCCAGCTCGGAAGAGCTTCCTCAAATGAGGATTGTGAGGAATTTGCTCGGTTTTTCTCGGACAGGGTGTCTGCAATCCGGCGGGAGGTTTCCTCAGCCAGTAATATCATTGCTGTCAGTAGTCGTCAGTTGTTTTCTGAGACACTCTCTGGTTGGGAGAGTTTAGGCCAGTGGAGGATCGTGAGGTCATTGAGATAGTGGCCAATCTGAAGTATACCTTTGTGAACTGGATCCCATGCTAGCCGCTTCTTGATGAGGTGCATTGACACTGTTGGCCCGGTGTTTGCCCTGATTGTCCGGTGTTCCTTGAGTCAGGGTGTCTTTCAGATGCCTTGAAGGAGGCTCTGGTGAGACCCCTTAAAGAAAGCTTCTCTGGACCCGGAGATTAGGGCACTACTGCTCTATCTCCAATCTTCCATTCCTGGAAAGGTTGTAGAGAAGGTGGTATCACTTCAGTTGGAGAACATCTCATGACTCACGAGTTATATGATCCTTTCCAGTCAGCTTTTCGGGCCAGACATAGCACTGAAACTGCATTAGTTCGGGTGCAAAATGACCTTCTCAGGGCTAGAGATCGGGGTGACAAGACAATTCTTGTTCTCCTTGAACTCTCTTCAGCATTTGATACTGTGGACCATTGTGTGTTGCTTTTCTGCCTGAGGGAGTTATGCGGACTCACTGGTATTGTTATCAAATGGTTTGAGTCATTTCTTACTAACAGGAGGCAGCGGGTTGTGATGGGTAATTCTCATCAGCACCCTGCCTCCTTTTAATATCAAGTCCCTCAGGGTTCGGTATTGGCCCCAATGTTGTTCACAGTATACATGCTGCCCCTGGGGGGGATCATTAGGAGGTATGGTTTGAGTTTTCATTGCTATGCCGATGATACTCAGCTATACCTATCCTTTGCCCCAGGAACACCAAATGCAGTGGATGTGCTGAATACCTGTCTGGCTGAGATAAATGACTGGATGTCTTCCAGCTGGCTGCGACTGAACCCCAATAAGACTGAGGTATTGGTAGTGGAGTCGAACAGAGCTCGTGATGGGATGGCCTCTGATTCTGCGACTGGCATTGTGCTAGGAGCGGTGTCATTGATGGCCTCCCCATGGGTGCGAAATCTTGGTGTGATCTTTGACAGGAACCTGTCCATGGAGGTCCAAATATCCTCCGTGGTTCGCTCCTGTTTTTTCCATCTTAGAAATATCGCCAGGATTAAGCCCCTTGTTCCGGCTCTGGACCTCCCTACCTTGGTACATGCCTTAGTTACCTCTAGGCTTGACTACTGTAATGCACTCTATCTCGGGGTCTCTGGAACTTCTCTTCGCAGACTGCAGCTAGTGCAAAATGCTGCTGCCCAGCTTTTGACCGGGCAGAGTAAGTTTTGTCATATCACTCCAGTATTGCGCGTGAATTGCACTGGCTGCCTGTCAGGTGGAGAGTTTTGTTCAAGGTGGGTTTTCTCACCTATAAGACCCTACATGGACAGGGCCCTGGTTACCTTTCTGATCTCCTGGTACCATACACCTCTATCCGAGATCTCCGCTCCTCTAGTGGGGGCCTCCTCAAAGTTCCAGAGCAAGGTTAAAATCTGCAGGGATCGCTCATTTGGAGTTGCGGCCCGCTTGGAACTATTACAGTTGTGGTGAGAGAGTCTCTACTATAGAGGCCTTTAAGAGTCGTCTGAAGACTTTTTTATTCATGCAGGCATTCGGTGACTGAGTTTTTATATATTTTATATTTGTATGATATTGTAATTGAAATGTATACAGTATGACACACTGTACAGTTTTTGTGTGGCTCCCAGAGCCTTCGGGATTGGGCGTCTTTTTAAATAAATTTGATTTGAAATTTGATTTGATAACTCCTCTTTCTTCAGAGTGGACTCCATTTACAATTACCTTCTGTGTCCTGTTGTGCAGCCAATGTTTTACCCAGGCTACCACCCTGGGACCCACTCCCAGGCTGGTTAATTTGACTATTAAACTTTTGTGTGGGACTGTGTCAAATGCCTTGCTAAAGTCTAGGTAGGCTATGTCCACAGCCCCTCCCTGGTCTACTACTTTGGTCACCCAGTCAAAGAAATCTATTAGATCTGTCTGACATGACCTTCCGCTGTGAACCCATGCTGCCTTGGGTCCTGTGCTCCACTGGCCTCTAGGTACTCAACTATTCTTTCCTTCAGAAGTGACTCCATCACTTTCCCTACCACAGAGGTCAGACTGACAGGTCTGTAGTTTCTGCCTCTGTCTTGGTCCCACTTTTGTGAAGGGGAATCACATCCACCTTCCTCCAGTCCTCGGGTACCACATCATCCTCCCATGATTTATTAAAAAGAGTAACCAGTGGTTTCACTAGTTCCTCCTTAATTCTTTTAGAATTCTGGGGTGAATTCCATCAGGACCCATTGCTTTGTCCACCTTCAGTTTTAGGAGTTCTTGCAGAACCCTTTCTTCTGTGAAAGGACTGGAATCGACCCCCCTATCAAGAGTGCTTCTGTTAATTGGATTAGGCACTTCCCCCTCCTCTTTTGTGAATACTGAGCAGAAATATTCATTCAGTATCCCTGCTTTTTCACTGTCCCCCTCTGCCCACCCACTGTTCATTCTGTTCAGCCTCAATATCCCTTCCTTTGTCTTTCTACGCTCGCTGATGTACCTATAAAAGGTTTTATCCCCCTTCTTAACTGAGTTGGCTATCTTTTCCTCAGTTTGGGCCTTTGCTATTCTGACTTCCCTCCCTGCTTCCTTCTGCCTTAACTGGTACAGCTCTGTCCTGCTCCTTCTGTGTTTCCTTATACTTCGGAATCTATCTTTTTCTGCCTGACTTTCACAGCCACCTCTTTTGAGAACCATAGTGGCTTTTTCTTTCATTTTGATTTGTTTATTTGCTTCACAAAGGCTTGTTGCCTCTGTGATGGCAGTTTTGATGATTCCTATTGTTGCTCCACACCTCCTTCTAGCCTGTTTGCTAGTGCTTTTCTGAGGCACTCTCCATCTTGCCAAGTCAGCCCTCCTAAAGTCCAGTACCCTCACTTTTGTATGGCTTGACTCTGTAGCTGAGTTTAACGTGAACCACACTGTTTGATGGTCACTTGTCCCCAGATGGCAACCCACTTCTAGATCTGAGATCCTCTCACTGCCCCCGTTTGAGAGTACGAGGTCTAAGATTGCTCCCTCACGAGTGGCTTCCAAAACTAGCTGTCTAATGCCTGCCACCTGTAGGGCATCAAGAATTTATTTATTTATTTATTTAGCTTTTGTTGACCGGGTAAGTGCACTAGACAAATCCTGCCTATTTTCAGGCACGACCCGGGGAGGGGGATACAGATGAATGCCAACTGACCTTGAACCAGATTAAACTGTTGGTGGTATTTTTTTAGTGAATGGCCCTGCTCTTGGATGTGGCTGTAGCAAATGTGCTCCAGTTAACATCTGGCATATTCAGGTCTCCCATCAACAGTATCTCCCCCTTCTCTGCCATTCTAAGAATGCCTTCTATCATATTCTTGTCCATTCCCTCCCCCTGACATGGGGGTCTGTACACAACCCCTTTGCGGATTGTGGTGCCCTTTCCAGTCTCCAAGGTGACCCACAGTCCTCCTCTCCTCCCTGTTTACTCTTTTGTTCAGTTGCATTTATCCCTTCCTTTACATAGAGAGCTACTCCTCCCCCTCGTCTCCCCTGCCTGTCTCTCCTGTAGGTTATGTACCCTGGTATGTTAACATCCCAGTCATGGTTCTCTGTGTACCATGTTTCTGTGACTGCTACAATATCCAGGCATCCCTCTTCCATCAAGGCCACCAGCTCAGGGAGCTTGTTACCCAGACTACGGGCATTTGTACTCATTACCCTCCATTTCCTGATGGCCTTACTCCCTTTTGCCCCATCCCTGTCCTTCTTGCCTTTGTCACTTTCTCCATTTACCCCAGCCCTTCTCCCTATCGACACCTCTATGTTGGTGTTTGCCGCACTTACTACCGTGAATATTTGGGGGCTAGGATTTCCCTGCTCCTTTCCAGTGCCTCCCCCCTTGGCTAGTTTAAAAGCTTGCCAATGAAGCATTTAAACCTATCACCTAGGATCCTGGTTCCCCTCCCAGACAGATGCAGCCCATCATGCCAGTATAGGCTTGCATCACTCCAGGTGGACCCCCAGTCCCCAATGAAGCCAAATCCCTGAGCTCCACACCAGTTTTTCAACCACTGATTGAATCCCATGGTGCGGAACACCCTAGCTTCTCCTATGCCATAGATGGGCAGCACCTCCGAGAAGGTTACTGTGCGTGCTACTTGACTAAGGACTCTCCCCAATTCCACAAACTCTTCCTGCACTTCTCTAATCCCTTTCTTAGCCAGGTCATTTGTCCCTAGGTGGACAATGACATCCAGCTCCCTCCCCTGTGTAGCTGCTCCAGCAATCCTGAGGATTCGCTCCCTGTCCCTCCAAGCCATGGCGCCAGGCAGGCACCTTACCTGCCTCTCCCCTTCCTCCCCCAGTTCTACCTTCCTGACAATGGAGTCCCCCACCAGGAGTTGTTTTCTTCCCCTGCAGGGTCCCCTGCCACCCTCCTGTGGGTCTTCTTTGTAGAGGTTCCCAGCATCCTCCTTGGTCTCCACTGCGGGTGCCTCCATAGAGGAACCACACTTTGCCAGAATGGCATAGGAATTGTGGAGAGGTACAACTGGAGGGATGCACCTCTGTTCCACCACCCTCACCCTCCCTGAGCCCACTGTGGTCCAACCGCCTCCTCTTCTTGGCAACCTCTGAGGCAACGGCAGTGGCACTGGTGGTCCCTGGATGGAAGAGGAGGTCCCACAAATTCTGGCCAACTCAGCCTGGAGATGAGCAACCTCCTCCCTCAGCCCAGAGAGGTGCCTGCAGATGGCACAACACTGCATCCTCCAGAACCTCTCCCGGAAGACTGCTGCTCCACAGCCACTGCACTGCACCACTCCAATCATGTCTTATTTCTGGCCCCTTAACTGTTTGCAATCCTTACTCTTTCCTCTGTTTTTTTCTCTCTCTCCTTACTTTCTGCCTGTGTGCCCTTTAAGCTCCTGATTGTCCTGTTCTGAGACAAGAATATCCTATATTTCTCAGTAGACCACTTACTTGCTCAGAGGCAGACCTCCAGCAGCTAGAGGGGGGCTGGAGAGCTACTCTTGTCCTTCTAGGATGGTGGATCTTTGGTGGTTCTGTGATCACTCACTTCCTGCTCCCAAACAGGAAGTTCCTGTTGTCAGTCAAATCCTGTGCCTATAAAAATAGAACTACCTTTGGCTGGGGAGGGAAGGAGGGCAATATAGTCCCAGTACAGAAGTTCAGTCACACAGCAGTCCTTTCTCCTGGTGTCTTCTGCCAAGCTATTAGCAGAATCTTTCTAAGGCAGTCTTTAAATGTAGCTTCCTTCTAGCTAAGCCACTCCCCCTACTTACTAGATCTTTCTACAAGTAATTTAAACCTCACAGCAGTTATGTCCTTTCAATCACCTGAGATTTACACCTAGATAACTGTTCAGATACCCATTCAGTTCAGTTAATCCAGACAAACACACACTTTTTTTTGTTTTGTATGTTAGTTTTTTTTTTACCCCAAATTAAAGGTCCAAGTACAAAAGTTCTTCTACTTTAGTCCCAGCAGAGAAGTCCAGTCACACAGCAGTCCTTTCTCCTGGTGTCTTCTGCTAATTGGTTATGCTAATTACTGTCTTAGCAGGGGGCTAGGAAACCCCTTAGACTAATCTGTGAGTCAGGGTCTAAACCTCATGGAGAGATGATGTACCTACTGATGCCTCTGAATAAACCACCTTTATTCATTATTTTATGCACCTGTCAGTCATTCGAATGGTCCAGCAAGGGGTCCTCACCAGCAGCAACTGAAGGGTCTGGTAGAACAGAGAGAAAAGGTAAGGGTCTTTTAGTGGCAGACCAAACCAAAATGCAACATAAGTATGGATAGAATTGGGGTACAGGACTACGTATGTATTTAGAGAACAGTAGGTGCAGGAGTATGTAAGTATGGACAGAATATAGGATGAAGGAATATGTAAGTAAAGATGGAGCAGTGGGTGCAGGAATATGCAAATATGGAGAGAACATAGGGAGCAGGAATATGTAAGTATGTAGAGGACATGGGGAGCAGGAATATGTAAGTATGGAGGAGACAGGAAGTGCAGGAATATTTAGGTATGGAGAGAACACTGTGCTGGAATGTGTAAATATGGAAAGAACATGGAATGCAGGAATAGGCAAGTATGGAGAGAACAGTGGTGCAGCTATATGTAAGTATGGAGATAGCAGGGAGTGTTGGAGTATGTAACAACTGAAAGAACAGGGGTGTAGGAATATGTAAGTATGGAGTGAACAGGGGTGCAAGAATATGTAAGTATGTTTGGAACTGTGAGTGTAGGAATGTGCAAGTATGAAGAGAACAGGGGGTTTAGAAATATGTAAGTATGGAGATAACAGGAGGTGCAGGAATATGTAAGTATGGAGAGATCAAGTGGTGCAGAAATATGTAGGTGGGGAGAATGGGGTGCAGGAATATGCAAGTATATATAGAACTGGGGATACAGGAATATGTAGGTAGGTAGAGAACAGGGAGTGCAGAAATATGTAGGTAGGGAAAGAATGGGGTGAAGGAATATGAAGTTGAGAATGGGGTACTGGAATATGTAAATATGGAGAGAACATGGGATGAAGGAATATAAAAGTATGAAGAGAGCAGTGGTGCAGGTACATGTTGTGTAAGTATGGAGAGAGCATGGGATGCAGTAATATGGAAGTATGGAGAGAGCATGGGATGCAGTAATATGGAAGTATGGAGAGAGAGCATGGGATGCAGTAATATGGAAGTATGGAGAGAGCATGGGATGCGGGAATATGGAAGTATGGAGAGAACAGGGAGTGCAGGAATATGTAACTCTGGAGAGAACATAGGATGCAGGAATATATAAGTATGGAGAGAAAAGGCGGTGATGCAGTACGTTTGTTGTGTTTATTTAAAATCTGGTAAGACCTTGGGTGAGGAGCCCGTTTACAAGGGCAACCAGAACATATAACAGAGTACAAAACATACATTTGACAAATAATACAAGTAATACAACCATAAATATACAAATACACAGTCAAATATGTCTATCCAAAGAAGCAGGTACATTGACAATTAACAGTGATGAAGGGCCAGATATTCAAAGCTTTGCCCTGGGCTAAATTAGCACTGCTCGGCAGGCAAACAGCCCGGAGCACAAAGCAAGCTATATCCAAAAGGAATAGCCCGGGACAAACAGCTTCTGAATATAGCATGGGAATGAGGCCGGGCAAACTGGGATGGGAGTGCAGGGCAAACTTAGCCCTGGAATAAGACAGCTCTGAATATAGCAACCAGGAAGTGCAGACCAGAACAGCAACACAGTGCACAGCGATGTGAAGGTAGCTGGAGGCGACTTATGTGGCCAATGTGTGTTCCAGCAAATGTGTGGACCCAGTACAGCTGCAGGGAGCAGCCTATGGGAAAGTACAGTGTGCAAAACAGTATAATAATCCCCGAACCATTTGCATGGAGCTAACGCCTTTGCGTGGGATTAGCGCGGCGCTAAACTGTTTGTCTGAGGCAAACATGTTTGCCCGGCGCTCAACATTGCCGTATTCAAAAGTGACATGCAAATGAGCCTACTTAGGTAGTCTCTGGGCAAACATCCAGATTAGCATCTCATTATGCCCTGATTTGCATGCAGTTTGCCCAGCGTTACTGTAGGGTCCCACAGAGCCACCTATAGGTCAGTCTGGAAGTACAGGGGCTGGCTAGGTCTGACTGCAGCTCCACCTGTAGGTCTGTCTGGCAGTGCACACGATGATAGCTGCAGGCTACGTGTAAACAGTACAGCATAGCATAGCATAGTGTGCCCCAGGGGACAACACAGCATAGGCACAGGTGGTGGTGGTGCTGCATGCAACTGTAACACTGTAGGGCATGCTACAGTGCAAAGCAGACACTAAAGTAGCAAGGGGGCCAGTAGTGTGAGGGACACAGCACTGCCTATGGTGTGTAGGGCAGTGATGCTGACTGCACTGTACACAGTGACAGGCCCAACTTGAAGGTGTTTCCTGACAATAGACAATGGACATGAGATGCACACAGTGACATATACATGGCTGGCTGTGTGTGTGCTGTGGCATCTGTACAGTTGTGGCTGGAGGGGCACGTAGGATCTGGCAGGCACACAGGCGGTGGGGTATTCCCACTGCTGGCCCATGTGCCCTGCGTGCTGTGTCCCAGCATGGTGGCCACACCTGGGCTGTGGTGAGGTCTGGCCACCCGTACATCCTTCCCTCAATGGCCACCATGCCCACAGTGCTGCCTGTGTGCTGGCATCTGTTGGGCACCACAGCCATATGGTCTGCAGGTGTGTGATGTATGGCCACACTACCATGATGTCCCTTGTGGGCCCAATCACTCCTTACTGCCTGTGCATGGCTGGGACCTGTGGCAGCTGTTGGCATCATGGTGGTGCCATCAGTGAGCAGCATGTGTCCTCCATGTCTTGCAGTTTCTAAGTGTCATACTCATATGTTAGGGTCACACAAACTGTGCTAATGCCGCGCTAACACGGCGCAAAGCAACAATGTCGCACAAAGTTTACCCAGGGTTAAGACCAGCTTTTCCTGGGTGGTAATTTGTACCGCACTATGGGTCGCGCTAAACACCTTAGTGTGGCGCTAGTCACTGAATATCTCATTGCACCTGTATTCATGTTCACTTTGCCCCTTGCATATAATTATGGTTTTGCCTGGGGCTAATTGGCCTTTTGAATATAGCAGGCCCGCGCTAATCCTGCGCTAAACCCACACAAATGTTTTTTGCCCAGCGTAAAGCTTTGAATATCTGGCCCGTAATATTTTAAAGCATGTTTAAAACTGTTAACTGTATTACATGTTTCAAATAAAGACAGAGGTAGAGAATTGTAAAAAGATGGCAATTAGTAAAATGTTGTAGGAACATATGATTGGATTGATCTATTAATTTTGTTTGTTAGTGTAGTTGTGATTCTTTTATAAGTTCTGCTATTTGAAACTGGATGCAAAATATGACTTCCCTGTCACATGTCCAGGCATGTCTTATGGGAAATACTGCCAGCTGCTCAGTGTAAATTTCCACTGAGTACATTTGAGCTACAGACCCTGGCAGACAGAGGGCGCAATTTTAAACACTTCAAACATCCTGCAAAACAGGGTCATAAAGCTTGACAAGGGATGTTCTAGGTGTGAAGACAGGCCAGTTGGCTCAGATGATGGCACACACACACACACACACCCACTTTTACTCACTGACTCATTTGGGGTGTGGGTGGTGGGAAACTTTCACTCACAGGGCAAGGCCACTCCTCAGCTAAAGGAAATAAATAAGGAAGCTGAAGGTCATCTCTCTGTCTCTCTCCGACACTCAACATCTGCACAAGTGGGCCCTACTGCAGGTTAGGAAAAGTGTCTTCTATAACTAGCACTAGGTAAATAGGTTTTAAGTAAAATAAATTCAGATTTTTCTATGCATCAACTGTCTGTGTAACTTGCTTTATTTTCTGTTTCCTAGTAGACTTGAAATATTTTGTCTGACTAAATATATCCTGTTTGTAAATACTTGGAGTTCTTTTAGTAAAGAATCCATTTTTGATAGAACCAGTGACAGCTTGTTTTTTTAAAGGTAATTTTCTATTCCTGATGAACTCTTCTAAGCAGTCTGTCTCAGAAGGGCACTCTATCAACTGTTATTGTGTTGACCTTCCTAACATTGAGCAAGAGGGCAGAAGGGTGGTTTCCAGGTTCCAAGCAAAAATTAGGTGGTGGAAAAGGGTTAAAATTCTTTGAGGAGGCTGTTCCATGTGTCTGTTACCCTCTCCGTAAAAAGGTACTTCCTGATATTACCTCTGAGCCTGCCCGCTCTCAGGTGTAGGTTGTGCCCTCTTTTACGTGCCTCTCCATTTGCATGGAAGAGGTTGTCTACCTGAACAGTGTTTATACCCTTGATGAAGTGGAACATTTCTATCATATCCCCTCTGTCCCTTCTATGTTCCAGGGAGTACAAGCTTAGGTTTTGGAGTCTAGACTCATATGGCTTGTGATGCAGGCCCTGCGCCATCTTTGTGGCCCTTCTCTGAATTGATTTCAAGTGCCCTATGTCCTTCTTCAGGTGTAGCCTCCAGAACTGGGTGCAGTACTCCAGGTGTGGCCTCTCCACAGATCTGTACAGTGGAATGATCATTTCTTGTTTCCTATTAGTTATTCCCCTGCCTATGCATCCAGGGATGCAGCTTGCTTTTCATGCTGCTTTTTCTCATTGATTCCCTACTTTAAGATCGTCCGATATGATTATGTCTAAGTCCCATTCAGTCCTAGTCTCTTCAAGTCGATGTCCATCTAGGAAGTATTGAGTTCTTGGGTTCTGTTTTCCCATCTATTGAGCTAGTGCTCTGAAATTTGACATGCTTACTTTTTTTTTTAATTCATCTTTATTGAAATATTGAGGCAAGATGTACATTTTTCAGATCACTGACATTTTCTCATTATACATCTCTTTCCATTTATCATCAATTCATGTTATTTCATTTATTCTGGTCCTGGTCTTCACCTTGTGCTTGATATTGTTATATTTCTTTCATGTTAGTCAGTCCTTCACCAACAAAATTCCTCTATTCCCATGGACCCACATTAATTGCTTGACCCCCCATCCCAGTCCAGGGTTCTCCTGGGCCTCCAGGGCCCCCCTCAGTTTTGATCTTAAGGTTCCCACAGAGTCTCCTTCCCTCCAAATGACCCATTGTGTCCACCTACGAACAAACACATGGGGCTTTAAATTTACCTTGTATATCAATTCTTCCATATTTTGGATCTCTTGTATTATTGATCGCCATTGTTCGAAGGAGGGGGGATCCTCCTTAAGCCAGCTACGGGTGATTGCTTTATGGGCTGCTCCAATCAATATCTTCCACAGGTATAGTGTATCTGATCCCTGAATCCCCTGTGGTGGAAGGCCCAACAGTAACTGGGGAAGGTCCAAAATCTCAGTTAATGAGACTATCTCTTTTAAGGCCATTTGGATCCTTTCCCAGAAAGGTTGTATGGCTGGGCATTGCCCGAACACATGGGTGTGATGCGCCCTGGTTTCAGAGCATATTCTGCAGCACTCTGCTGAGCGGTCACCCTGCCACCTGCTTTGGATTAGTGTTGTATAGAAGTACCTTTTTTTTAGTTTCCATGCAAACTCTTGCCAGCCTGGGGAGTGTGTAGTATTTTTTGCACCCAGGCACACTTTTTCCCATTCTTCCTCCTCCAGTTCTATCCCAGCTTCCCCTTCCCACTTTCTTTTGAGGGGATCTGTGCACTTTGTGCCTAACTCCTGTAATGCTTTATATATGGCTGAAATGTGCCCTTTAGTTAGTTTTTGGTTTAAGATGTCTTGAATTGTGTTCAGGAGGTAGTCCGTGGTGGGCCCCTCCCTATCATGGCCCTGGAGAGTCATTATGTGGGACCTGAGCTGCAGGAACTGAAAATGGTCTGAGTTCCTTAGCTGGTATGTGTTTTTTATTTGTGAAAATTCTTGGGTCACTCCGTCCTGGAGGGAGCCGACCCAGGTGGTAAAGTCCCAGTGGGGACCATCTCCTAAAAGTCAGGTTGAACTCTGAGGGTGGGAAAGTACTATCCCATGCAAACCATCTGAGGGGCCATAGGGTTGCCATTAATTTATACTTTTCCCAGGTTTTGTGGGCCGCCTGAATTGTGTTGTTAACTGTGAGAGGGTATTCCCCCCCCCTTATCGGAGGGGTTCATCACCCTGGCCCTTAGTGGGACCCCATCCGCCATCATCTCTTCCATTTGCTTCCTGTGGGATTTGTATCCTTCTGTCATCCAGAGCAATGCATGTCGGAAGTGGGCGGCCAGATAGTAATCTTCTAAATTGGGCATTGCTCCTCCTCCATTTTTCTTCTCTGTTTGCATTATTGCAACTCTGATCCTGGGCCTGTCCAGAGACCAAATGAAGTGAGAGATGAGCTGTTGCCATTTTTGGAATTGAGCTTGTGGGATGTTGAGGGGGAGGCACTGAAATGTACAGGAACCTTGGTAGGACTGTCATTGTTATTGCCTGTATCTTGGACTATAGTGGGAAATTTAGTAGTAACCATCTGTTGATGTCTTGTTGGATATGTTGGGTCATGGGTTCAAGATTTACCTTAAAGAGTTTGTTGAGGGTTTTTGGTATTTGGGTTATTAGGTATTTTATCTTTGTTGAGGACCATTCCAAAGGAAACATTTCAAGGATCCTCTGGGATGGATCATAGTGAAATTTCAAAGTTGGTGGCCAAATTCTTCCAGGAGCTGCCAAATCCGGGGTAAGGACTTTTTGGGGTCCATTAGATATAGCAGAACATCATCCACGTACAAGGATATTTTGTGCTTTGTATCCCCAATTTGGACTCCTGTTATATTTAGGTAATTTCTGATAGTCTGTGCTAGTGGTTCAATATAAAGGGCAAACAGGGTGGGAGAGAGCGGGCAACCCTGTCTCGTCCCCCTTCCCAGGTGAAATCTATCTGAATGGCCCCCATTAACTCTTATTGTGGGGTACATACAAGAAAAATGAAAAAAAAAAACAATTTAATATATTGTAAACATATTTTTGGGAACATGGGCTGGTCTTAAACCCTTCAAATAAAAAAGTATCTTTGGATTTAGATATAAAAACATTGGATGTGTGTAGCCTGGCCCTTGTGGATTGTTACAAATATTTGGGATTCTGGATGGACTCCCATTGTAATTGGGACTTACATATTGACAACTTGATACAAAAATTGATCAAGAAGTTGGGGGTATTGTATAAACATAGAGATTGTCTTTCATCTGAAGCCAGGTTAAAAATTGTGAATTAGATGATAATTTCTCATATTGACTATGGTGATGTAGTGTACAGTGGGGCTGCTAGAGGCATCTTGGGAAGGCTTGATGTTATTTACAATAGAGATACATGCTTTGTCTTAGATGCACCCTGGAATACACTTCATTGCACTCTTTGTAAGGCCTTAAACTGGATATCCCTGATGGAACGGTGAAATATGCCTGTGCAGTGTTTGACCCACTGCTGTTATTTAAAAAAAGCACCAGAATATCTAGTAGAGTTTTTGGAGGAGTGGAATGCTAAGGAGGGATTACGATCTGCAGGGGAAATAAATTTTAGGGTACCATTTATGAGAACAATGAGGGGCCAACATTGGTTATGCTGTCTATATGTGTGACTCCCTCTTTGGACATGCACTTCCACCACCCAAGCGTGATAACGGGGCACAAGCCCTCACACTTAAAATCTCCCCCAACCCTGGTAAGGGCCCACTCTTTCTCACCGTTACCTATATTCCCCCCAGAAAGCAAGACCTCACCAGTCAGGTGCTTGCTGACTACCTCTCTGGCCTACCGCCCAAAATGGCCCAGATAATTGTTGGTAACCTGAATATCAACTGGCTCTCTGCCATGGCCTCCCAAACCAGAGATATCTTTGCCGCCCTTGACATGTCTCAGCTTGTCACCACCCCAACTAGATTCAACCCCTCTACTGGCTCCAGCACCCTCCTTGATATCACCATTACCAAACAACCACCCCCAGAGGGTGCTCTTCAGTTAGAGAAGGGGGAAGAAGCTTCTAGCTGGAGGCTGGGAGAGCAAGTAGACTTGAAAGATTTTCTTAGCTGGTATTTTGTGTGTCTGTAATTGTATTTAAGGGCTGGTCTTACCTGCCATTTATTGTGCTTTTACATTTAGTTTGGGCAGCCTTTTATTGTGCTTTTACATTTAGTTTGGGCAGGAGGAAGGGATTCTAACAGACAATTTGGTGTTTGTGTGTGTTTAAAAGTTGCTATCTGGCCTGTAAGTGCAGGCATCATATTACAGGGGATTAGTGCTGTTTGAATGTAAGGTGTGATTACCAGCTCAGTCAGTCTTCAGTTAGAGAAGGGGGAAGAAGCTTCTAGCTGGAGGCTGGGAGAGTAAGTAGACTTGAAAGATTTTCTTAGCTGGTAGTGCTTGGAGGTGCAGTGAGGGGCAGACGCAGGGCTGATGCACTCTTGTGAGAGTCGGGTGTAGGCCCTAATCCCACCCTCCCTCACCCCTCCCTCCCCAGAGCTCGGCTCATTTATAGGGGAACACCTGCCCTGCAATTGGAGGAAAAGGCTTCAGGTGCAGCCCATGTAGTTCTAGCCACTGGGGGTTGGGTTTAAAGGCTGGGAGAGAGGAGCTTAGGGAGTTATACACTTCCCCTGTAAGTTTACTGTGTAGTACTGCATCTAGTATTGGGGGTACCTGTTTACTGTGGGACTGTATATAGGATTAGTGGGTGACCTGATTAGTGGGTAGGGGTGTATCTTGGACTAGTGGGGAACCTGGTAGCTCACCCAAGGAAACCTACTTGGAGGGGGATGGGACCACCCGGCATTAGGGCCAGCATCTTTGGGAGGGTGGTGGGGTGCACAGCGTGTGGGGTGGCCATGATACTGGACTGGGCTTGGAAGTTCAGTGGTTTCCCAGTGTGCTACCAGCTGGCACAGTTTAGGGAGGAGATTGAGTGGATTAGGAGACAGCTGGAGGGAGGTGTGGTTGGGGAATAGGGCAGGGGCTCTCCCACGGGGTTGCACTAAACACTAGGGGTGGGGCCATAGGGAAAGGAATGCAGGAGAGTACTCTGGGGTTGCATAGGGACCCTGACAGAGGGGGCCCAAAAGGAGGACACTACTAAGGAAGCAGGCAGGTATCTGGGGACCCTCACAGAGGGGGGTCAAAGGGAGGACATTCTCAGGGAAGTAGACAGATGGCTGGGACCAGACAGAAGGAAGCAGTGGGGGAGGTGAATCGGACCTTAAGCTCAGTAACCGCTTCACTTCTCTTCTTCTGTTTGAGGATGAGGAGGGGTGATGTAGCCATGACAGGGGTGGTTAGAGATGGAAAGGTAATGGGGGCAGGAGGCAGGGACCGGATAGCAGGAAGAACAGGGGGGAACTTGGAACATGGGAAAATGGAGGGAGTGGGGGATCAGAGCAGGAGGAGGGGGTAGAGGGAGGAAAGCGCAAGGAGAAGGACCAGTTGGGAGGAAAGGGCAAAGAGAGGGACCAGAAGTACAAGGAGGATGCAGTAAAGGGAGCTGAGGGTTTAGGCCAGGGGAGCACGACAGGTAAGAAGGGGCTGAACGGAGATGGGAAGGAAGGGAGGACGAGCCAGGCAAGTATTGCAGATGGGGGGAGGACCAGTCACGAGCAGTGACGGGGGGGTAGCGGGGCACAGAAGGATACCCGGGAGGAGGAGAGGCATAGGATCAGAGGGGAAGGGGTGGCCAGGGTAAATGAGGAGGTGGCAGGTGGCACCCAGATAGGAGGAGGAGCAAGGAGCCGGCTAAGGGGAGGGGCCGGTAGAAAGGATGAGAGACATGGAAGGGGGAAATGGAGGAAAAGGGGCAGTCAGAGTGCTCCTGTTGGGTAATTCCATGATAAGGGGTATCAAATGGGATAGGGAGGGGAAGCCTGCCGGTTATAACAAAATGCTTCCCTGGACTAATGGTGCACAGGGCCAAGCATGAGGTATATCAGCTGGCAAAGGATTGTGGAGGTTCCCTGGACATACTGGTCTACCTGGGTACCAATGACATTGAGGGAAATAGTGAGCTAGAGATACAGGCAAGGTTCAGGGAGCTTGCCAGGGTGTGCCATGACATTTTGTGCTCTATTTTCTCCAGATCAGATCTGAGTTCTGACAGAGTGTGGTCTGTTCTGGAGGTTTGGAGGATTGAGGCTATTACTGCTGCCATGTGGGTTTCTGAGTCAGTGGTCTCGGCAGGGACCCCTGTTTTTTCTTGTTGCAGTAATTCTTTTAGCTTCTGTACCAGGGCCAGGGTGTTCCTTGTTAATGTAGTTCTTGCTCTCATTGCTTTGGCAGGTGAATTCATGATGTTTCTAGGCAGGTGATGATAGATTTTCTCAGGGGGCTGAAAGAGCCAAGAAATCAAGCTGCCATCAGGCTGTTGACGTCTCCAGAAGTCCCCAGGAGGTGTTTTAATAACACGCCATGAAAGTAGGATGGATTGTTTCATAATCATTGGTGCTCACATAGAAACATAGACTTTGACGGCAGATAAGGACTGCTTTGCCCGCCCAGTCTGCCTATTTCCCTACCTATTGGATAAGCTGCAGATCCTAGTTAACCAACAGCCTACTTCTTCCTATCCGCCACCAGAATTGCCTTATGTCTGTCCCATGCATTCTTGAATTCTCCTACCGTTTTTGACCTCACGACCTCCTCAGGAAGGCCATCCCATGTGTCCACCACCCTCTCCATGAAAAAATACTTTCTCATGTTGCCTCTGAGCCGTCCCCCCTCTATCTTCAAATTGTAACCCCTTGTTTTTGCACATCTCGTTTTCTGAAACATGCTGCCCTCTTGTACTTTGTTGATTCCCTTGAGGTACTTGAAAGTTTTTATCATGACCCCCTCCTCCCTCCTTTCCTCAATGGTATACATATTA
The DNA here is from genome assembly GCA_016271365.2 of Neoceratodus forsteri. Classification (NCBI taxonomy): domain Eukaryota; kingdom Metazoa; phylum Chordata; order Ceratodontiformes; family Ceratodontidae; genus Neoceratodus; species Neoceratodus forsteri. The sequence continues at coordinate 61,778,056 of JADMNL010000034.1, read as the reverse complement.
AGCTCCTTTAGTCTCTCTTTGTATGGCTTCTGGTGCAAACCCTGCACCATTTTAGTTGCCCTCCTCTGGGACTGCCTCCATTCTGTCTATGTTCTTGCAGAGATGGAGTCTCCAGAACTGCACACAGTACTCCAGATGGGGTCTCACCAACAGAAGGATAACAACTTCTTGTTTTCTACTGATGATGCCTCTCCCTATGCATCCCAGTATCCCCAGCCCTCCTTACTGCCTTCTCACATTGCTTTCCTACCTTTAGGTCATCTGATATGACTATGCCCACGTCCCTTTCCATTTTTGTTGTTGTTAGTACCCCCCCATTGTGTACTCCTCCCTTGGGTTTTTGTTTCCCATGTGCATTATTTTGCACTTCTTTGCTTTGAATCTAAGCTGCCATACATTTGACCATTTCTCCAACCTTTCTAAGTACCTTCTCGTCCTTTCCACCCCCCTTGTGTATCCTTCCAGACCCTCCGCAGTGTCACTTATAAAGACATTAAAAAGGACCGATCCCAGTATTGAACCTGTGGGATCCCACTAGTAACCCCCCCTTTCTTCAGAGTGAACTCCGTTTACTACTACTCTCTGTGTCCCATTGTCCAGCCAGTTTTATTACCCAGGCTACTACCTTGGGACCTACTCCCAGGCTGGCTAACTTGTTGGTTATGGAGAGAACAGGGAGTGCATGAAAGTTTGACCTACTTTGAATTATAGCCTAATTATTGATCTGTAAATTGTGTCTCGTGTCATGTTTAGTAATATGTGGAGTAGTAACGCCGTACACCCCTGTATGATATTTTTATTTGTTGCTACCTAACTGTACAATGGATATGCTACTGAACTATGTTTCTCTGTAACTAACTCTAGGTCACCCCTGAAAAAAGGACCACCTGGTCTCAGTGGACCTACCTGGTTACCAAAATTAAATAAATAAATACATTTTAATTTTTTGTGGGGAAATGTTATGAAAATGTTTATCTGCATATACATCAGCTATCTATTGGGTCAGAGATCTTGAATTGGCAGGATTACTTGATGCTAGGTGTTCTAACAATGTGCCAGATTTCATGACATTAGTATGGATTGTCTTAAAATTATACAATAGAGCCCAGATATTCAAACTGCGCCCAAAAAGTGCGCAATAGCAGGAGCAAGCGCAAGTCTATTGCGCCCATGTGCAAGAGACGCGATATTCAAAAATGGAGCAGGCCAAACTGCGCCTACAGCCGACGACTGAATATCGCACCACCTGCACCATAGCCCAACTAGGGAGGGGAAGCTCAGCAGATCTGATGCGCCATAGCGCAACAACGGATGTTCAGCTGAGCAGTCCAGAGGTGCCATAGTGCAACCAGGGACGCCCCTCAGCAGCAGAGGAATGTAACTGCACAACCAGGGAGGTAGGGGCCCACCACCCATGCCACAGATGGGCACAGGAACACACAGCAGCACAGTTATATAGTCCCCCCACACCCCATGCACTGCACAACTGGGGGAGGGCTGGAATAACCACTGGCCCATGGAGACAAGCAAACAACCCACAGCCAGGCCATGGTGCCCCGTCACACCTACTGGCAAGCTGTGACTAGCACACAAGGAGGGCTGACCACCCCGTGCCACACCATCCCCCAATGCAGAGCACACCCTGCACCGTGACCCCCAGACACCCCCCCATGAGCAGTGACCACCACTGCAGGAAACCCTATGCATGCCACCACCCCCACTGTGACACTGCAACCCTGTGCACCACAGAACCATGCAAGCCAGCCCCACCATGAGCACCCATCAGCGGGTGGCAGCACACAGCAATGCAACAACGGCAGACACAGTGCCACCACGCACAGTCCCCCCGAGGTACTGCTGAGAGACCAACCATGCGTCTTTCGGCACATGAGGTACCCCACATGGGACAGGGCGTGCCCTTGACACCACCACCAGTGGTACAGCACCCTGCACAGTAGTTCAATGACACACCCCGACCTGCCACTGGCCACAACAGCCAGCATAGACACCCACAGTGGTGTGTGGAAGCACGCACCACACTGGATGCCACACAGTGTATGGACAGACACCCACCCATACCCAAGGGCACAGCAACACGGGGATGCAGTGGTGGGGCAGCCAAGCCCCCAGTGTGGGCCCATGTAAACTGTGTACACACAACCCGCAGTCCTCCATGGCACTGGAGTGCCAGCCATCCTGTGCAGGCACTGTGGACCCGTACACTACCATCAGTCGCCTGGAATACAAGTCACAGACAGTGGGGCACATCCCCTGCAACACACACAAGGCACAGCATGGAGGTGGGACAACAACTGTGGTGCCCACAGTGCCACCTGAGGCAGGCATGCACCACACCAGTGACAGGAGGCAACCCAGCAATGTGACAGGTACAGTGGCTGCCCTGCTGGGACTGCCACCACTGACATGCCAGCGGACCGTGCAGGTCACAGACATGCATGTGTGTCAGCTGCACAGGCCATGGACGGGCCGATGGGTGTGCCATGGACACAGAGCACGCACCATGGACCACTGCACACAGTCATCCAGTGCACAGGGCACAACACACACACACCACAGAGACTGACTGATAGCTACCCCCACACCATGGTCACCTCCACACGGACACACACACATACCCATGACCGCACCACCCCTGACGCCATGCACACCACTGCAGCTGAGCACCTATAGCCCGCTGCAAATCAGAGACCACCACAGTATTCATATCAAAATTAAATGTATTGAAAAAATATATAACAATCAACTATATACAATATTACAAGAACTAGATACAATATTACATGTGAACTATATACAAGGTTGGGGGGGCCACAAACAAGGTGGGGGTGGGTAGAGGGCAGGGGTGGACAAATGGGACGGGGAAGGAGGGGTGTGAGGGTGGGTCCAGGGGGGTAGGGGAATACTGGGAACAATGTATCCCTAGCGGGAGCGCCTCTCCCCGCTCTGACTCCTCTGGGCCCTCTGCCTCCTCAGGACCCCAGTTTCGTCTATGCATCGCAGGATGTCCAGCGACGCCTTGCACCAACAATATCTCCCTGCAGTGCCTCCCGGATTTCAATGGCTGGCGGGTACTAGGACAAGGGAGCACAGTCAGTAGGTGTGAATGCACAACCCCATACAGCCCGCCCACTGTGCATGGCATACGGCCGTGGGACATACCTCTGTGATGGTGTGTGACCACCCGCAGTGATCATGTCCACATGACCTGCCCACCCAGGTGCATACAGCCATGCGGAATGCTGCACACACCCACTGGCCAAGTCACGCACAGCACCACCATGGCCGTCTAGTAACATGGCTATGTGATGCAAAGGCAGTGGCACAACCATGTACCTGGTGCACGCATGGACCACCATTGATGCACTCCCAGACATGCATTGCCACTGGACAGTGTTGACTGTAACAAGTCGCGTGCATGGCAGTGGTGTCGATGGATGGTGGCCATGCCTCGCTGCCCACCCTGTCACACAGCATGCAATAGTAATCATGGATGTATGGCACTCACCTTCATCGGGCTGGTCAAGTGGGCAGTGAGGGCCCTCGCCCCACCTTGCTGCACCCTGCTCTTCCTGCTGCCGCTCTTCATGGGCACGGCGGCGTTCCTCCGTGCCTGTGGGGCAAACATGGAGAGAGGAACATCAGTACAATCCTGTAGCAAAGTCCCCCTGCCCCCAGGTGTGTGCCCTCCCACCCAGCCAGACCCACCCACCCCACACCCTGTGAACACCACCACAGCCAACCCGGATAGTCCCTCCCTATGTGCTGGAAACATACAACACTGTCCCATATGGAAGATAAAAGTGTGTTGACGGAACCCCTACCTGGCTCAGTGGCACCCGTCTTCCTGGCATGTGCCCGCAGGGCGTGCCAGTAGCTCCGGCCCTCCGCCGCAGGTCCCCGTATCGGTGCCTGCACTGCTCTGCACTCCTCCCCCATCCAGTGGCCTCCTCAAGGGCAGTGGCCACCTCCTGCCACACCTGGGTCCTGGCCCTGTCCAGGGGCACCTCCCCGAACAGAGGCCCATGGTGTGGCTCCACAATGGCCACTAGGTTGGCCAGTTCAGTAGCAGACCACTGGGCTGCCCTTCTGTGTGCCATTCTCTGTTTTCTAGTTGGCAATATGGTGCTCTGCAGCGCGGCTCCCCATGTGCAGATGCTGCGCGGTACAACACTGCCATTCCCTATCGTGCTGTCACCGAACAGCAAGATAGAGGTGCACCCATGCCTGACGCATGGCGCCTAGGGGACAAAGGTCGGGCACAGGGTCAAGGGTCTCTGGCACATGGACACGCACAGCACCATTGGAACACAATGCGTGTAGTGTGATTTGCTGCCTGTGTGCCAGCGCCATAGTGGCCTACCATGCAGTTGGCCCATATGATGGCCCAGTGCCACAGCGCCATGTAGTGACCATCACTATAGCACCACTGGCACAATGGTGGCCATTCCCTGCATTGCCTACTGCGCACAGCATTTCATTAGCGTGGCAGACGCCTGTGTCAGCAACCCGGGCATGCACAGTGAGGTGTACTACGCATGTCACAGAACTGCACCATTGGCTCAGCACGTTCAACACAATTGCGCAAAGCGCAACAGCGCGATATTCAGCTGTCATATGCAAATCATCTAATCAGCCATTCAATGGCGCAGCACTGCAATTTGCATCTACTTAAAGTTGCTCCTCACCTCATTTGCATGGGTTGCGCTATAAAAGTGCGACATTGTGCTGCAGTGACCATAGTCGGTTACTGCAGTCTATTGGTGAGTTGCATGCTGTTTTGGGAGTGTGGACTGTGGATTTAGGGACATGCATGGGACTGTACAGTCACAGGTAACAACTGCCATTCTTACAGGCTACATAATGACCGAGCAGGTTGTTGAAGAGGAACACAGTGGTGGGAGGAGGAGGAGGCCAAACTTTACCAAGGCCAAAACTGAAGCCCTGTTTGACGCCTACGTGGATCAGAAGCGACTTCTCAGTGGACGGCGGGGAACACCTCAAGCCCGTTCTGCTGCATGGGAGGAGATGGCACGTGCTGTGATCCTGCATGGCAGCCACCAGCACTCCGTGCAGGAGTGTAAGAAAAAGATGCGCATGGACAGGAGGAGGATAAAGGAGAAGGTGGCTGCCATCAGGGTAGCATGTGCTGCAACAGGTGGGGGACAGCCGGAGGTGGTACACCTGACCCCACAGGAGAAGAGGTTGCTGGAAGCATGCAGCGCAGTGCCATTGAGGGTGTTCCGGGTGGTGGCTTCCAGATGGGTGGTGGCCCATCACTGCATGGTAAGTCATGGTCTGTCTATGGGGGGGCAGGGTAGATCACATGCAGTAATGCGACTTTGCTTTCCCTTACAGATCCTGAGCATCTGCATGGGTCAGCGGTGGTGGGCCTGTCCACTGAGGACAGTCAGCTGGAGTTGGAGGGCCCATCCACCTCCACAGGTATATGTGGATCATTGCGACAGTGGAGCCGCCTGGCTGTCCACACTGATGTCGTTGTAACAGGTGCAGAGGAAGCCCTGCCTGTGTCCCAGCGTGCTGGTGTCCATGGATGCCAGCATGCTGTGACTGTGGCCGGTGCAGAGTCCATCACCGGTGGTGATGATGATGCTAACATCATGGGCAGTGACACGTGTGCCACGGGATGGCCACACAGCAGGGCAATTCGCGTCCATGGCTGTGGGTGGTGCTGCCATGTAGGCCTGCGTGTCAGCACAGTCCCAGCCTGCGCCTGTCAACACCAGTGGGGCAGCACTGGTGGCTGTTCAGGACAGTGGGACTGTTGCAGCCACTGCAGCAGCACCAATGAACCCTGGGGGAGCGGCAGCCAGAGGGGCAGCATCAGCAGTCAGCCAATGGGCTCAGGGGTACAGGGTTCAGTGGCGGCGTCTGTGCACCGCCTGTGGACATGCCCAGACCTGGTCCTGGTGTGCTGCACCCACCCTCAAGGGGTGCTGATCATCATGGCCATGCACACCCTGAGCGACAGGATGCCGAGCAGGCAGATAACCTCTTGGATGAGCACATCCGCCTACTGCAAGCATCGGTCCAGCAGCAGATGCGGCTTGTGACGTCCATGGATGCACTGCGTGTTGCTCTGGAGCGGGCAGAGGAGCGTCGCAGCAGGGACACTGCACTGATCCTGGCAGGGCTGGACCGTTTGTGGGAGGATGTGACCGCTGCCATTAACAGGCATGCACAGGAATTCACTGCTGTCATGGCCACATTGGGCACACAGTCAGGTGCCTATGCATCGCGGACACCATGCAGTGCACTGTCCACCCCCCGTTCCCAGCGTTGTGCGACTACAACCCTGTCGACACCGGGTTCAGCTGTGGGCATCCCGAGCACTCCTGGTGCAGGCATGTTCGGTGTGCTGCAGACCCCTGCGTGAGCATGGTTGAGTTCACACAATGGAACCCATGGGGGACCATCGGTGCCACCCCATGAGGCCAGTGGTCAGCCTGTCAGTGCTGGCGGGTCTCGGTGGGACCACCCACGCATCCGTGGTGGCCGGGGCACTGTGTCGCTTGACTGACCTGTCTCCCAGCGCGGCTACTGTCTGGTGCTGCCCTGTGTGCATTGTGTGTTTCAGTGGGCAGTGCATGGGTGGGTACCCGGCCCTGCACATGGATACACAGTCCACCTGCACACCCTCCCAGCTGCTGTCCACAGTTGCGTGTGCATGATGATGCCTGCATTGCGCTGTACACCAATGTGCAATGGTGCTCAGCATCTGACACACGACATGGACAGGCAGTGGGCGGTGGCCTGTGGACATGTGTGTTGCTAGGGTTGGCGTTCTGGGTCGGTGTGCCTCCTGCCCTCTGTGCATGTTTGGTGCATTGTGTGTGTGCGTGTGTGTGTGTCTGTCCATGTGGCATGTTAATCCTCACCCATCCCTGGTTGTGTGTGTGCTTCTGTGCCCTGCCACTTCCCTTCACGGCATGCACCCCTGGTGTGTGTCCATGCGTGTTTGTGAGTTGTGCCTTAGCCATTGGTGGTTGCACATGGCCCCATGACTTACCTGGGTTGGCTGAAGTGCTCCTCTGTGATGGTGTCCCCGTGCAGCTGTGCCAGCTGGATCAGTCGAGGGTCCCGTCGGCCAAGGGGGGGCTGCCCATCACCATCGTCATTGGCGTCCTCATCGTCCCCATCGCTGTCCCCCTCTTCAACCTGTATGGCTACCCCACATTCGTTGGCCATGTTGTGCAGGATGCAACAGGCCAGGAGTAGCCCACAGGCCTTTGAGGGGCTGTACTGTAGGGCACCGCTGGAGGTGTCCAGGCAACGGAGACGTGCCTTCAGCATCCCGAACACCCACTCGATGACATTACATGTGGTGGTGTGTGCCTCATTGTAGCGTTGCTATGATGGAGTCACGGGCCGCCAGTAGGGTGTGAGCAGCCAGGGACGGAGTGGATATCCACTATCACCTGTGTGTAGAGGGTGGAGGTTAGTTTGGTGATCAGCATCACCCTGCCCTGGGTCATGTGGGCCCCTACCCATGTCACCTCTGGCCATGCCCCCCCAGGCCCTATGATTGTCCATGTGGTTTGCATACTCACCCAGTAGGTGTCCAGTGGGGATGTCCCCACTCTCAAATCTGTGGCACAGTGCCGACTGGTGCCAGATGAAGGCATCATGTGCTCCCCCAGGGTGCGTGGCACAGACATTGATTATGCGCCCCCTGGCATCGCACACCACCTGGCAGTTGATGCTGGCATAGCCCTTGCGATTGATGTATGCGGCCCTCTCGGGGCCAGGTGGTGTGCGTATGGCCACATGGATGCAGTCTATTGCCCCTAGCACGCCAGGCATACGTGCTACCCTGTGGAATTCCTGTATGTTTGCTGTGCGCTCTGGCGCTGTGCTGGGGAAATGGATGTACTCCGCAGCATGTGGCAGCAGTGCGCTGAGGAATTGGGTGAAGTGGCATGACGTGGCCGACTGGGTTATGCCTGTGGTGTCCCCAGTTGGTCTCTGGAGGGTACCCGTGGTGAGCAAGCACATGCAGGCTGTTACCTTAGTCTCCACTGACAGGGCATGGCTCCGTCGTGTGGGTGCCTGCATCACATCACTGCACAGCTCACAGAGGCACCTCAGAATTGCCTTATTCAAGCGGTACCGGTCCACAATCTCAGTATCAGTGTACAGCTTGAAGCTAGTGCGGGCTCGGTACTGCCTGTTGGGGGCATACCGCCGACGGGCCATTCCACGGCCATGCCCCCTGCTGCCCGCCTTCTCACCCCCCTCATAACGGCCTTCATCTGGAAGGTGGCACTGGCCATGTCCCTGGCTTGTGTTCACCCCCCCGGCAGCTGTTGCTGTATTCCTCCCGCTGTCCTCCCTGCTACTTCCCCTGCACCGGGAACACATGCCTGTGGTGGCCTCTGTGCTGTGTGGCACTTCCCCCTTCTGCACTAGCTGTGGCTCCCCACACCTTCCCTGTGCCTGGGTGTTCAGAGTGCCCTTTCCCTGGCCTACCCTGCTTGTCCTTCTTGCCCTGTCTGTCTGCCTAGGGTTCTGCCTCATGTGGCTTCCCTGTAGCGTTCTTGTGCCTCTCCCTTGCTCCTTTTTATTTTGGCTCATTTCCGCTATGGCGCAACTTCTGCTTGCTCCCCTATTGCACATGGCGCAAGTCGTTGAATATCGCACTGCGCCATTTATGCATGGTTCCTCCTCCTCCTTCGGTTGCGCATGCCTTCATTATCATTGCGCTGTTGCTCAGCATGATTTTGGGGGCGCAACTGCCTCCTGCTGAATATCGCAGAATGGCGCAATTTCCGACTTGCGCAGGTGCAACCCTATTGTGCATGGCTCAACTCTTTTGAATATCTGGGCCTAGGTGCTCAAAATCTGTAATTTTATTTTCTCTGGGAACTTTCTTAAACATTGTATCTACATATACCTCATCTTTTTAGTGGGCCAAAGAACTTAAATTTGGCATGATTACTTGATAATTGGTGTTCTAAATATGTGCCACATTTCATGACATTAGGATGCATTGTATCAAATTATATGCGCTCAAAGTCTGTCATTTTAATTTTGCGGGAACTTTCATGAAATTCTTTTCTGCATGTACCTCAGGTACGTTTGAAGCTGGACATGTGCAAATTAACACCTATAACCTTTTTGTAATAGTCATAGAATCTTCTAAATATGGAGTGAATTGAATTAAAGAGTTTTAAGTTACAGGGGTTCAAAATTTCATTATGTAAATATTTTTAAAATTTTATGAAAACTCTAAAAAATGTGGATGTTTGTAACTTGTCTACTCTTGCAGGCACAGCCATAACATTTTACATGCATATCCAATGTCATTGTATCCTGGTGTCTAACATAACTGGATAAATTGATATAGCAGTTTTAAATTTACAGTGGAGGGGAAATACAATAAAATATTGGTAACAGTGTCTCAGATATTCATAGCAGCATATAGATGAAGCATCCAGAAGAATTATTTTTGTGGAATTCAGCGTTCACACTGCGAATATCACTGCTTCATTTGACAAATGTTTAAATGTTTCAAATCTGGTTAAATTTGGATTTTTTTTTTGCAAAGTTAAATTTGGATATGTTGTTTTAAATATCTGGAATGTAAATTTTGGCAAAATATTTCGCTGGCTATAGCTCAGTCCCATTTGAAACTAGAGGTCTGAAACTACACATATAAGGTACTGATTACCTGTATACCTGTAAAATGTCATAACATTTCTATGAATTATCAAAATTATACCGGAATCTAAATTTTGGCAAACTGTTTGGCTACCTATAACTCAGCCCCCTTTAAAGCTAGAGACTTAAACTATGGAACATCTATTCATGTTATATGTTTCTCTAAATCCCCAAACTGTGGAGAAATTTGGATAAGACAATTTAAAATTAGATTGAAATAACTGAAAATTAAATTTTGATTAAATGTATGGCCACCCATAACTTTGCTCCCTTTCAACCTATGACTGATATTTGGTACACTTATGTAGGCTGGTTCTGTCTACACACCTCATTTATTGTCCATTTGAAACGTACTTTTAAAATTAGTGCAAAATAACCGAAATTAAAAATTTGTCAAACTTACATGGAATCTTCACACAAATTCCATGAAACTCCACAGAATCAGAATGGTAATTCCACAGGCATTCAACAGGCAGAATTTTATATTCTGCACAGCTCTAGTATGGAGAGAACATAGGCTGCAGGAATATGAGGGTATGGAGAGAATGGGAGTGCAGGAATATGTAAATATGGAGAGAACGGGATGCAGGAATAGTAAACATGGAGAGAACAGGGACATAGGAATATGTAAGTATGGAGTGAACAGGGTTTAGGAATATGTAAGTATGCAAAGAACAGTGAATGCAGGAATATGAAAGTATGAAGAGAATGGGCATCAGGAATATGTAATTATGGAGAGAACAGGGAGTGCATGAATATGTAAGTATGGAGAGAAGACTGGATGGAGGGGTGGAAGAATATGCAGGTATGGAAAGTACAGGGTGTGCAGGAATGTGTACGTATGGATAAAGCAGGGGGTGCAGGAATATGTAAGTATAAAGAGAACATGGAGTGCAGGAATATGTAAGGATGAGAACAAGGCATGCAGGAATATGTAAGTATGGAGAGAACAGGGAGTGCATGAATATGTAAGTATATAGAGAACACAGTGTGCAGGAATATGTAAGTATGGAGAGAACATGGTGGAGGAATATATAAATATGGAGAGAAAGGGGGAACAGCAGTATGCAAATATGGAAAGAACAGGGTGTGCAGGAATACGTAAGTGTGGAGACAACATGGGATGCAGGAATATGTAAGTATGTTGAGGACAAGAGTGTAGGAATATGTACATATGTGTAGATTGGGGTGCAGAATTATGTATGTATTGAGATAGCATTTGCTGCAGGAATATGTACTATGGAGAGAACAGCTGGTGCAGGAATATGTAAGTATGGAGAGAACAGCTGGTGTAGGAATATGTAAAGTAAGGAGAACAGGTGTGTAGGAATATGTGAGTATGGAGTGAACAGGGAGTGCAAGAACATGTAAGTATGGCAAAAACAGGAGGTCCAGGAATGTATAAGTAAGGAGAGAACTGGGGGTGTAGGAAAATGTAGGTATGGAAACATAGAAACATAGAAACATAGAAGTTGACGGCAGATAAGGACCGCAAGGCCCATCCAGTCTGCCCATTTCTTTTTCTACCTTATAAATGTGCCATCGGCCTTTGCGATGTCAGTGACCTATCTATTCATAGTCATTTGTATTGCTCCCTTATGCCTATCCCATGCCTGTTTGAAGCCCTGCACTGTATTCATAGCCACTACTTCTTGTGGTAAGCCATTCCATGCATCTACCACCTTTCTGTGAAAAAGAATTTCTCACATTCCCCTTAATCGCCTCCCTCTAATCTCATGCTGTGTCCTCTTGTCCTGCTATTTTTCTTATATTTAAACATGTTAGACTCTTTCACCTTGTTTATGCCCTTAAGGTGTTTAAATGTCTCAATCATATCACCTCTCTCCTCCTTTGCTCAAGGGTATACATATTGAGCTCTGCTAATCTGTCCTCATATGTCTTCTGATGCAGTCCCTGCACCATTTTGGTTGCCTCTCTGACTGCCTCAATTTGGTTAATGTCCTTGTGAAGGTGTGGCCTCCAATACTGCACGCAGTACTCCAGATGGGGCCTAACCAATGTCTTGTACAGAGGGATTATTACCTCCCTCTACGACTTGTGATACCCTACTAATACACCCTAACACCCCCTAGCCTTACCTACTGCTTTAGAGGTCTGCTTGATGATTTCAGGTCATCAGTGATGATGATGCCCAAGTCTCTTTCTTCCTTTGTGACTGCTAGCAACTCCCTCCCAGCCTATAAGTGGCTTCAGGGTTTCTCTTCCCTATGTGCATGATTTTGCACTTCTTTGCATTAAATCCCAGTTGCCACTCTTCTGACCATTCTGCTAGTTTATCCAGATCTCTTCTCATTCTGCCCACCCCATCTGGATCATCTACTCTGTTGCAGATCTTGTGTCATCTGCAAACAGACAAGCCTTACCTCTAGTCCATCTGCTAGGTCACTAATGAAGATGTTGAATAGGACTGGCCCCAGGACTGATCCCTGAGGTACCCCACTTGTGACTTGCATCTCTTCTGACTGTATACCATTTACCACCACTCTCTGTTTTCTGCCAGTCAACCAGTTTGCCACCCAGTTGACCAACTTCTGACCCACCCAGCCTACCTAGCTTATTTATCAATCTTCTATGTGGAACAGTGTCAAAAGCTTTGCTGAAGTCAAGGTAGGCGACATCAACTGCTCCCCTTGGTCCACCACTCTGGTTACCCAGTCAAAGAAATCTATGAGATTAGTTTGACAGGACCTTCCTTTGTAAACCCATGCTGTCTTGGATCCTGTGCCCCTATGGATTCCAGGTGTTGCACTATCCTTTCCTTAAGGAGTGCTTCCATAATCTTGCCCACTACTGAGGTAAGACTGACGGTCTGTAGTTCCCGCCTCCTCCCTGCTACCACTCTTGTGGGTGGGATCACATGAGCCCTTCTCCAGTCTTCTGGGACCTCTCCTGTGCTCAGAGACTCACTAAACAATTCTGCTAATGGCTCTGCTAGTTCCTCCTTTAGCTCCTTAAGTACCCTGGGATGTATGCCATCAGGTCCCATTGCCTTATCCACCCTGAGCTTAGCAAGCTCTTGTAGGACCCTTTCTTTTGTGAGAGGAGTAGTGCTCACCTCCCTCCCCTGTGTCCATGATGCTGAGCTGTGGGCCCTGCCCTACCTTCTTCAGTGAATACTGAGCAAAAGTATCTATTTAGGATAGATGCCTTTACAGGGTCCTCCTCCTCACATGCCCCTTTTCTCCATTAAGCTTAGCAATACCCCTCTGGACTTTCTCCTTTCACTAATGTATCTATAGAAAGTCTTGTCACCTTCTTTTACTGTTTGTGCTAGTGTTTCCTCAGTTTGGGACTTTGCCTGCCTTACTGCCTACCTGCTTCCCTTAGGGCAGTTTGGTATGCCCCTATCTTCATCCCGCTGTGTTCCTTATATTTTCTGAAGGCCAGCCTTTTGGCTCTGACCTTTTCTGCTACTGTATTTGAGAACCAAAGTGGTTTCTTCTTCTTTGCACTTCCTTTCTGTCTAACACAATGGGATGTTGCTTCAAGTATTGTATCCTTAATGCTTGCCCACTTTGCCTGTACCTCACCTGTGTTTCTTTTGCCAGGGCTAGCTTAACTCTGTTGGCCATCTTATCAAAGTCAGCTCCTCTGAAGTCCCATATTTTTGCCTTGGAATGGGATGATTTAGATGTAGTAGCCAAATTGAACCATACCATGTGATGGTCACTGGCCCCAGGTGACCTTCTACCTGGAGATCTGTGATCCCTTCTTTGTTAGTCAGTACTAGATCTAGGATAGCCCTGTCTCTTGTGGGTTGCTGTACCAGTTGTTTGAGGCCCTCCCTGCAGGAATCCACTATGAGTCTAGTTCTGGCAGATGTTCCTGCTGGTATTGACCAATCTGTATCTGGCATGTTGAAGTCTCCCATTATCAGAACCTCCCTTTAGCTGTCATGTTTTGTATATCTTCTAACAGTAATGTGTCTATGTCCTCCTCTGGTCTGGGGCCTGTAGACAACCCCAGTTCTTATGGCTGTCCCATTTCCTGTTTCCAGGGTGACCCACAGTTCTTCTGGCTTCTTATGTGTATTCTGAATTTCTGTAGCTTTGATATTTTCATTAACATACAGGCCACTCCCCCCCTTGCACCTCGGTCTCTTCTGAACAATACATAGCCAGGTACTGAAGTCTCCCAAGTGTGGTTACTGTAAACCACGCCTCACTAATTGCTACTATGTCCAGTTTAGCCTCTGACATTATTGCCTGCAGGTCTGGGATCTTATTTCCCAGGCTGTGAGCATTTGTGTACATGATTTTCCATTGGCCAGATTTTGTGTGTTAGTTGTTGGGTGAGGTTTGGCATTACCCCTGTGCATCGTATGGGGAGACAAACCTTTTTTCTTACCTGGTGATGCAAATGAATGGCAAACACACTGAATTCCAGTTTGACCACTAGCTGAGGGGGGAAGGGTGTTCTTCCCATTCAACGATGGGGTGCTGCACCCTCTCCCCATTTGCTAGTTTAAATATTCTGCAAAGACGCCAAACTTCTGCCCCAATGCACTGACTCCTCTTTAGTCAGATGCAGTCCATCAAATTTAAAGAACTTTCGCTCCCAGAACTGTTGCCAGTTCCTACAAATCTGTGTCCTTTTCCTGGCACCAGTCCTGAGCCACATGTTTAGCTCCCTATCTCCCCTTCTTTGACCTTCCGTCCATCTGCTCCTTCTCCCAGACTGGCAGGATCTCAGAGAAGGAGATGCCAGACGAAATAGATGATAGGTTTGTCACCCAGCCTAGTCAGGTGTTCCTTGGTCTCCACAACTGACCGGCTGGCAGATCATTAGTCCTATGTGTACTAGGACATCAATGTTTTCTCCTGCTTTGTGAACAATTTTAGTAATGCGGTCAGTGTCTCCATGCTGATGTACCTGAGACATCTGACCATCACCCCTGGCTGGAGATGGGTATCAACTCCCGAATCATGGAGTCTCCTATGATCAGAAGTTTTTTGATTTCCTTTGTGCTAGTTTAGTTTTGGTTCCTGATTTGGGTGAGTATTGTTGTGCTAGCTCCTGTGCCGAGTGTCCTGCTCTGCAGTGTCTTCTGCCTCTTTATTTGATTTCAGAGATAGAGGCAGATACCTGTTTGTAGTGTTTATATGGTTTTGGAGGTAATGTGTTGAGAGCAGAGAGTGATGGGGCACCTGATTTGTTCCTCCTAACCACCTGCCAACCTCCTGGACCAACTACCCTCTGCGGTTGAGGTTTTCTGTTGGATGCTGGGGAAATGGCGGTGGTTCTTATAATGTATTTCCTCTTCAATATGAAATTTGAGGCGTGCAATCTCTGCCCATGCTGCCCGGAGCTGAGACCTAAGATCTCCAAAGGCTCAGCATGTAGGACAGTGTCCTAAATCCTGTAAGAATGTCCTTCTGAAAATTGTTCCACAGTACCTGCAGTTAATGAAATCCATTCAAATAAGTTGCTGGGTTTGTAACCTAGTCAGAGTAATTAGAAGAAAAAATGCAAGTAATGGTTTAATTGTGTTTGTTTAACTTGTTATAACAAGTTAAATTACTAGTGCCCTGTAAATGAGATCACCTTGTGGAGGCCCCACTGATCCGCCTCTTCCTGCTCTGCCACAGGAAATGTCACAACTGTGGTACCTATAAAAGGAGTGTAGCGTGGGTGGTTGGGGATGGGGTGGGTGGCTGGGCCCTTCCCCTGCCTAAAAGAAGAACCACGGACGAAAGAACAAGGAGGTAAGAGCAGAAACAATCAGTCAACAACAAATGCAGTAACCCTGAAAGCTTATCCTAATGTTAGATAAAACTGTAAAACCTGTAAAGCACCACCTGTAATAATTTCAGAGAAGATATATCTAAGAAACACTTTGTTCCAGAGAAAAATAAAGCAGTAACAGAAGATATACCTTGCAAAAGACAATTTGAATCAGAAGATTACAGCAGTAATCTGTTAGCACACACCTGTAGGCACACCTTGTAATAATGCAGAAGAAGGTATACCAGCAACAACAATTTGAATCAGAGAAAAAATAAAGCAATGAAATGTTAGCAACAAACAGTAGCAATCCCTGTGAGTAAAAAATAAAAACACCACCACACAGTAAATCTGCTTAGCCAAACTAAGTCTTAATCCTTCTCCCTTGCTCTGGTAAGTTTCTCTACTCTGCCTTTCAAGCAGTCTTAGAAGGAAAGAGCTCAGGTGAAGCTAGGTGCCTTGGCCAGCAAACCAAGTCAGAGAACTGGTTATGCAGGTACAGTGCCTGCTACAGATAAGTTGTCCGTTAGTGAGTTTTGCCTGTTGATGCCAACACCTGCTGAGAGGTACCGCCTCCCTGCGTTGCGTTACAGATATGGTCGGCAATCAGTAGAATTTTTTATTGGCATGTACTGTGGTATTCTACTCGTCGTTTTGCAGCACCTAGATGTGCTTCCTCACTCTTCCACCAGGTGGCCACCATGACCCACTAATGCTGTACTGAATGATCGCAGTCTCCCATTTTTTGTTCCAACCCACACACCTGCAGGTGGTGCCCTACATTAAAATGCAGACTTACTACTTTATGTTGCGCGTACTGTATCTTAATATTACTGCATCAGCGGCATTACTATCTGAAAACATAAAAATGTATTTCCACAGCAGAGACTCTCATAAATATCATAAAGATCTGTTCGGATGAAAATCTGTAAATCTGAAATTCTGTCTTCAACATCGAGTGCCCCCCCCCCCGCATTTTTTTCTGATGTACAGTATGTGTTAGGGTATGCCATTTTGTTACTGAAAATGCATTAGCCGTGCCTTTATTTCTAGATTTTCTTTAATGTAGTGTTTCCTCAATTAATTTTTCTTGGGCAGTGGCCATTCACAAAATATTTTTTTGCCAGCTCCCGCCACACAAGTGAATGGACTCCAATCGTAGCCTGTGCTCTCCGTCAACTATGCTGAATTCCTTGTCTTGCTGTCATTGTGTCACCCCCCCCCCCACACACACACACATCTACCTCCCGGTAACACAGAAGTATACTGCGTCTCTGGAATACTTGTTCTATGTTTGGATGCCCAATACACCGCTCTGCTACACAGGAAAGGTCTCAACATTGGCAAACTTTTGAGAAGCAACTCTGCTGAAGCACAGCAAAAAAGGGCTCAAGAAACAAATGATAGTACAGCACATGTCTCGATTTTAGTCACTGACAGAATCCATGTATTGCAGGCTCCCATCATATAAGGGAGCTTTATCGACAGCAGACAGTACTCTTTCTGCAAGACATCATAAAGAAATGTTACTTTTCTCAGCTCCCCCATGCACCTCTTGTACCTCCCCGAAGACAACAGTTGCTAAGTAATGAAGGCTGCTTACTGTGCACGCTGAGCTTCACAGTTTTTTTATTGACAGTCATCCCCTTTTCCTTCTGTCAACTCCTCCTTTGTGTATTAACTTAGTCCATAGGTAATGGAGAAGTTATGTTATTTTTTGGTGCAAGTACACTTTGTGCTGCATATAAGTTGCTTCATATTGCATCTCAATTGTGAGAAAATCTGCTGAAGTTCTGATAAAACCTTTTGAAATCTCAAATGTCAGCACAACCATCTCCAGTCCTTAAAGACATTGGCAGACATTATGTATTAACAGTTCTGTTCCTAATTGGGGAATGAAACTAACAGCAGTCTGCTTCCTCTGCAAGGTACAGTATCTTATAGAAATCTACTGCTGTTAGTGGGCCCCCCCACAAAAAAATCTGTTTCATATACATACAGAGAATGTCTATCAGAAGTGGGTCTCATAAGAGATCAGTATTCCTGCTCAGTCATCATTAATTGTCATGCATTTAGCCCTAGCACTACTTCATTTGGGCTGGCAGTATAGTGTAGAGGACAAGGTGAGTAGGTGCGAGTGATTCACTACCTTTAAACTGTGGTTTGATTCCCAGACTGACCTAAACGTATGTTTTGCTTCTGCTATTGACACATTAGTAGTTGAAGGCTATGAGAATTAATTTGTATTAATTCATAATAAACTAGAAAGTGAATTAAGTGTTTGTCTGAAGTGTTCTTTGTGTCTGGGTGTGCATAGAGCACCGACTGATTGCCCCAATTTTATAATTATTTGTAAATCATACTTTATCCTTCCAGCATTCAAACTCCCCATCCCAGTGCTAGAGCCATCAGCGTTCAGCTGGATGGTATTAACCGGGACAGGGAACCAGGATGCTGGTACAGTTTCCTGCCATACCTAAACAGATTACAGACAGATGGCCCCAAATTGAAAGTCATTTTTTCTATGTAAAAAGAAAATGAAGGTGATGCTTCAGCTTGTGGTCAGTCAGAAACAAAGGCAACCATAACATTTACTTCACGTGCAAAATATAAAATAGCATTAAAATCAACATTCTGGCCACACAGTACTTATCTTCATGAATTATCCACACACAATACAGCTGTCTGATAACAAAAAAATAAATTAATAGACGTGAATAGAAATGGATTCTCTATGTATTCTGTTGCTGTAGTAGCACTTGTAAATACCCTGAAACACTGCAAAATACAAACTCTGTGCCATAGTTTTTTTTTCTGTTTTGGTTGTAATTAATTATTTCAGTTTTTACCATTATTCCAATACATACAGTATAGTACAGTATACAAGAAACTAAAAAGGAATGATACAGCTTATTGTATTCTCCAAAACGTACAGTACATGATTCAGTTCTTGAAGGCTGAGTAAATGAGGATATGTGAAAATGGGCACGCCAGAATGGCAAACAGTGAGCGCTATTGTCACTTAAGTTTGATTGTTGAGAAAAACAAGTGGACTAACTGTAAACCAGAAACTTTGGAAAAGTATTGCATTTGTTGTATTTTGCTTATTGTTTTATCCGTCTTTAAATGACTGGTAAAGCAGAATGTTTAATGGCCAATCTGAAATATTTTAATAGAGCTGCAACAACTCACATGCCCTTGCTCCACAAACAGTCATATTATACAGTGAGTGCAGTCATATTTCTGACACAACATTTAAAGCAAATGTTCCAAGAACTTGGACAACATAAAATATTCCAAGTAGTGTCAAGTTTTTTTAGATGTATTAGCTGCTTTTTTCCTAAAAAAGACCCCAGTGCATCCCCTAAAAAGAACATGTGCAGACATAAGAGTAGCACATTAAAACAATCTCAAAATTAAATGTGTATTATACAAAATACTGTAGTAGTAAACTCAAGCTTGAATTATCTATGTTTGGTCTCTGTAAGGCAAATACCTGCTTACTGTGAGACTGTTAAAGACCAGTTGCTTACTACGAATTACCATGCAATCACCTGTTTTATTTATTATATTCTGATGTCTTAGTTGGTATCTTTTTGTTTTTAATTCACCGCTATAGAAATACCGCCACATTACCATTAATTTTATTTGCTTCACTTTTACAGAAACACAGGTACAGTACTAAACAATAGTTCTTTGGCCTCCTTCAACTAGGCAGTGTTCTGTGTCTGGGAACATCTACAAAAAGAGTTTACTTCACTGTACAGTATATCAAGTTTCTGGACTTCTGATAATGCACGTACTGTATATCTTTGAAACTTGACTTCCCGGCCAAATGCCCTTTGGGGTAACCATTGCCTCAGTGCTTGCACACAGAGGTTCTTTCTCTTTTAAATTGTTTTTTATTTTAATTGGGTTCACCACAACATAACCCAGATAGACCATCTTAGGGTAGCTGGTTCATTCCACTGGGGTGTCAAACAGACGAGGCATACTGATGAGTCCTGGTAGGACGAAACACATGTCTATGTCTTCTGTTAGCACACTTTGCAAACTGTGTGAGAGGTCTTTCGGCACCATGCATTTCTGCTTAAAGTTGAACCAGCATAATATCCTGTGGTGATTTGCATATGCAGCCCATGATGCTTTGCATTGTGGGGGCATGTGTGATTTTGTATACTGTAAATGCTGCATACAGTTCATTTGATTTATAAGGAGCCATAAATACATTTGCAGCACTGCTTGCATCATGACTTAAAGATGTTGACATACAGTATCTTTGTAGTTGATTTCCAGATAAATGCATACTGTGCATAAGAGAAAAGGAAGGAGCATCCCAAAATAATACAAAACAATGCAAGACTTGCAAGTATGTATGGATCCTGCCTTTTCTCTTATGTATTTACAAATCTAGAAATCAAATACAAAGATATGCCCACAACTGTAAGTCACAGTGCAAGCAGTGCTGCAAATGTGTTTGTGTCTCCTTAAAAATCATATGAACTGTGAGCAGCATATACAGTAACTACATTATCAGGAGTCCAGAAACTAGATATACAGAAAAATATTTTCAGGCCTGTTCCCAGATAACAGATTCACCCATGGTACATAACCTACAACAAAAGATCCTGGAAATGATGCTGCCTGATCCCTCCTTATTAGGATTTCAAATGGCAGTTGCAATATACTGTATGTATACAGGATAGCTGAACTGCGATTATGCATCATGTTTTCAGTGGAGTCCATACACACTTTTCATCTTGGTGGACTGGGGCAACAAGAGATTTAGTCACTTGCTCAAGGTCAGACAGTGTAAGTGGTGGGACTGGAACTGGATCTCATGATGTTATACATACAATAGCCTACATAGAATGTAGTATGTAATATTATATGACTAAGCATCATAATATTTAAGCAATAATGCACGATAGGGTGTGTGTTGTGAGGGTAGGCTGACACCGCGCCACGGGGGTGATTAGGCATGAGGTCGGAGGGCTGAGTGTGACTAATCACCCCAGAAGTGACATTATCCCAGCACAACACACACCCTGGAGTGCATTATTGCTATTATACAATGTCTTGTTGTGTTTTTAAGAATATGAAAATGTGAAAAATATGTTCAAAATACTTTTTTTCTTAGTTTTTTTGCTAGTGGAAGTATACCTATTGGCAAAAAAATCCTTAGTACCTGTGTTGTCCAGCAGGTGGTGCTGCACTTATATAGTTGTGTGTATTCCCTTTTCGGTGTGTCCTTGTGCTGTGCTTCTCTGGATTTGTTTATTGAGAACCCCCCCTCCCCCCGCAAAAAAAACAAAACAAGGGAAGTACTTAGTTGTGTTTCTTTGAGCTGGTCCTGATCCTGCTGTACTTCATGGATTTGCTGAAGGTGACCGTGTATATTTGTTTAATTACTTATGTGAAAGCCGCAAAGTTTTGAACCACAATCTTACTTCTTGTATTGAGCGCTATTTCAAATCGGCTTTGTTTGAATTGTTTTAATTGTCCCCAGCAGTGTGACTTTTTATTTGAGGAACTGGGTGGTCTACACACTGAGTGACGAGCGGTTGTTTCAAAGTGCTCGCGTGACCTCCTAGTCTGATGAAAATTCCATTTTTATATAATGGCTTTTATTCTCATTAAAATATGTTTTTGTGGGGGAATACGGGGTGTGGGTGCAGCGTTGTGCCAGTGTGGTTTTAACTGCTCGTGGGTACTGAGCTGCAAGTGGGGAAAAAGAGAAGTGGGCAGCTGAAGCGGACCACGGCATGCATGCAGTGATTTCTTTAACAGTTGATGTGGTCATCAGAGGGCTGGGACTAGACCCGTGATGTTGTACTGGGATGACATCACGGGTCCAGTCACAGTCTGACCAATCAGATGATAGCATTCTCTCTTGGCATTGTATAATCAATGTTAAACTTTGCAGGTATACCTTTAGGGTACCAAGATTACTAAATATGTTTACTGTAACTCTTATTCAGTCCATTATCTGAAAGAAGTCTGCCCGGTTCCAAATCCTTGCTTGGCCAATCAAAAAGAAAGAAGGTGTAAAAACTACTGTAACCGGCCTTTGTACAACTGCTTCACATGATCAAAGTACTCAGAGTTATTACGTATCATTTTAAGGGAACAATGTTTAAAAATAACAATGTTGTAAGAATAATACATACTGTATAGCAGGTATATTTTGCTTTCCGTTAATTTTGCTATATTCGCTATTCGCACTTCTATCGCGAAATTAAACGGAACGCAAAATAAACATGATATACAGTATGTGTTTTGTGAACTGTGCACTAAAATAGAGCTCTCTCACAAAGAAGTTAACAGCTACTCACAGTTACTTAATGACCTCTTCTGACATTCATTCATACAGCAGCTATTTGCAGCCCACTCACACATCGCATTAACGTAAGCTGACAACAGTTTAAAGTAGCTGTCAGTTTTTATTTACAGTGCATAATTTATTTATTTTTATTTATTTAGTTTTTGTTAACCGGGTAGGTGCACTAGCCATAAAATGACTATTTTCAGGCACGACCCGGGAGAGTACAACAAAAGGAGAACAGTTGAACAACAGCAACATGGGTACAATAGTACAAATAGAGGAACAGTACAGCAGTACTACAAAAATACAATGGGTAGAAACAACAAAAAATAATGGCAAGCATTATACAGATAATGGCAGTAAGATATATAATAAGTGCAGAAACCATGGACCCGACCTGTGGAGCGAAAGGGTTAATGAGATAGTAAGGTTATATAGAGAGAAATGTGAGGAATGTTCAAATATAACAAGAAAGACTGACAGAAGGAAGGTCAGGGGTGGTAAACAAAACAACAGTGGATGGTCAGCAACAAGGTTCAAGAAGGAAGAGAGCTAGTAGTCAAGAAGTTATTCACAAAGAGAAGGAAAAATATGGGGAGCGGAAGAGGAGACAGTCTTGGAGCTGGATTAGAGCAGGGGTGACATTACTGGTAAGTCTCAGGAGCTTCAGGTTGGGTCAAAGCATGTACAAGCATCAGCTAAGGATAAATAATGACGATATTCACTTTTAAATCCAAAGTGAGACTGAGACAGCCGGAGGTTGAGTGGAAGAGCATTCCATAGCCTGGGAGCAGAGAATTGGAAGGCTCCTGTGCCTTTAGTCGTCCAACATCTCGGAACATAGAGCAAGGATTTGTCAGCTGATCGCAGGCCATGGGAGGATGGTTGAGGGACTAGCAACGCCGCCATCTGGGACATGTTTTTTCCCAGATGATCGGTGTCCATTAGTGATCCAAGGTAGTATTGTCTACTGGCAGAGGGTGAGAGCCAATTCAGATCCTTATAAAGAAGGCAGTGATGTTTGAGTCGAGGTGAGCGAGAGGCCGTCGGCATATATTGTTATAAGTTACTTCCCATTTTAGTAGGGAGGTTTTATGGGCAGAGGTAAGAATAGAGGCACCATAGGTAAGGGTTGGGAGCAGAATACCTCGGGCAATTGCTAATTTGGCCGAGGGTGTAAGCATGTAGCTCGTTTTGTAAGCCACTCCTAGTTTTGAGTTTACAGCTTTGCACGAGGACTGAATGTGTCATAACTAAGTAACCAAATCCCAAAACAGAACCCAACACCAAGGTACTGGTGTTTTAGCAGTTAAAATGTCCAATACAGGTATATTCACTGTGTCTCGATCAGTCTTGTTCAGTCCTCTTCTCCTCGTCTCCTAAACCAAAACCAAACAAAAACAATAAGCAGATTGTACGGCACGGAGTAGAATCCTTTAAAGAATTCAAAGTACAGTACTTACAGACCATGCTTCTTAAAACATTTACTGTGCTTTCGCTTGTTCTTCACACTAAAAGGAAAAAGCAGTAGGACTGAGCAACTCTGAGCAACTTCAGTATGGAACCAGCACTGCACAGCACATCACAGATTAGTAAAGTTGTTTAAATGATGTACTTACAAACTTCAAACAGTTCATGTGTGCTTCCTGTAGTCCAGCTTACCGAAATCCGCACACTATGTAATCTCGCCTGGTAGCCAACATGTTGAAACTGGCTTCCATCCATCTGGCGTGATGCTCTTTTAGAGTTAGCCACTTCAAATCAACCTTGAAATCATGGATACCAGTAAAAAAATTTTCGGACACTAACCCAGCATACCACTGTGTGAAACTGTCTTTTAAAAGATCTTTAAAGATCTTATTTACTGACACATCCAGGGGCTGCAGGGAGTCCGTACAGAATGCAGGGACATACACTGGGATGATGGAACACTTTTCCAATTTCTCAAGTACATTAGTTGTACAATGAGCTCTGTATGGGTCCAGTATCAATAGACATTTTTACTCCTCAGGAAGTCCCAGTCTAATTGTCATGCTCTCAAAATGTGGCAGCAAAACATGATCAATAAATTCGATCATTGTGTGCTTGTTGGCCCAATGGTTTTTGGACTGGGTGATGTGCCATGTAGGTGGGAACTTATAGGACGGGGTACACACCGAGGTCCTCCCCTTGTAGATTACCTGCGGTGGTAGCATGTCACCCGATAGTGTGCAAACCAAGACAGCAGACACCTGGTGTTTGTCACCGAGGCCCATCAATGATACCTGGCGAGACCCAGTTGCCTCCATGGTCCACTATGACACTGGGATCATGTTTACCAACTCGGGCGGGATGAGCTCCTGGGCGTAAGCTTTAGCTACATGGTTTAAAAAAACAGTCTTTAAGTTGGGAAAGTCAATAGGGACATTTCTAGCAACCTTGGTCCCTTTCCTTTTACTGAACCCCATGTGATTTAAAAAAAAAAAAAAACACGCCCATTTTGTGGTCAGCTGCAGATGACCACCATTCTCACACACCAACTGAGGGGAGTTCTCTTTTACAATGCCAACGGTGATGGCGTGTATCACCCTGGCATTAACTACTGCACCCTCTGTGCGCATTGACCGAGTTATTTTTTTTTAGTTGCTCCTCAAAATTGTCTGACAGGTGTGTTGTCCTGCCTCGTGGCTTTCGGGGAAGTAAGGGCGACAGGTTGGTGGGGTCAGCTGCTTAATAAAAGCTGCCAGATAGTCTGTTTTAAACTTGCAGACTGTACTTTCATTAATTGCAGTGCCCGATTGTGAAATGTGGAAACAGACAGCTGCCATCACATCATTCTCAACTGCATCCTTGCCGAGTTTAAACCACAGGTCAGGGGTGTAGTATGCATAGCTTGCAGGTCTCCTTTTCTTTGAAGGAGGAGGAGGGAATGAGGCTGCCAACCCTAACAGATGCTGCAACATGCAGCTCCACCCCAGAACTCTCAGCCAGTAATTCACCGCCCAACGCGCTCAGCTCTGAAGGGTATTTCCTTTCATTTTGTGATCCTGACTTAATCCATTGAGGAAGAGAAGAGACACTCTGGAGAGATGTGAGTACAGTGTCAGGAGATGGACCACTGGTGTACAGCACAGTGTCATCTACGAAGAGATGAAATTTAGCCTTGTTAATGGAGGTATTAATTCTGTTGATGTAAACTGCGAAAAAAGCAGGGGTCCCAAAATAGAGTCTTGAGGCACTCCCTGGGTAAGAGGTTTGGGGAGCGAGGCCTTGACTTGCTGGGTGCGATCAGTTAGATAATTTTTGACACACCTAAGAGAGGGAGCATCCAGACCAATGTTCTGTAGGGATGATAACAGCAGGGGGTGTTCAACAGTGTCGAAAGCCTTACTGAGGTCCAGGAAGACTGCTCCGACAAATTTTTTATTATTCAGTTCCCTCAGCCAATCGTTACTAACTTTGGCTAGGGCGGTAGTCGTACTGTGTTGGGCCCTGAATACTGTATACTGACATGGAACCTTTGTAAAAGAGCCATTGGCTTAAAGGTATTTATCTGAAATTCTAATAAATAAATAAAACTATCACTGCTATACAACTTTGTGTGTTGTATTTTTTTTTTATTCTGTATCTGCAAAAAAAAAAAAAAAAAAAGAAAGGTCAAAGAAAACTGAATTGTGCATTTTAAATTAACATACAGTAGCTGCCCTTGATCTTTTTAAAGATCAGTGGCAGCTCCATTACTTTAAAATTGTGGGTGTATAATAATGTGTGTCTCTTTAAAAAGGAAAACAAATTGCTTATTGTGTCTTGTGTGTGTTTTTTTATTATAGTTAATTTCAGTAGCACCTTGTGTTTTTTATTTTATTTATTTTCTATAGCACCTTGTTACTTCTGATATTAAACCTTCTCTCTTCAGCATAACATGGTTTCCGTAAGGGTCATAGCACCACCACTGCCTTAATCAAGTTTACCTCTGATACCATAGCAGCCATGGACTCAGGTCTCCTTACAGGGGCAATTTTTATAGACATGACCAAAGCCTTCGATCTTGTAGATCACCCTATCCTTCTCGGCACACTAAGATCTTTAGGTTTCTTACAGGGTGTGACTGCCTGGTTTGACAGCTGACAGACCGTAAACAATTTGTTAATTTCAACTGTACCCTATCAGATTATACTACCATTAATATATGTGTTCCACAAGGTTCTATCCTTGGTCCCCTGCTTTTCTCCCTCTTTATTAATGATATTACCTCAACTACCCCCAATACTGCCTCCCTACTTTGTGCTGACGACATTGTCTTGTACATCAGTTCTAAGAACATCTCTGACATAAACTTGCGACTCTCCCAAGATTTCATTCAACTAGAAGAATGGCTGGTAAAAAAGAGGCTTGTCCTGAACGTTTCAAAGACCCAAGCCATGCTATTTGGCTCGAACGCTAAATGTAAACCTGCCCTGCCCTCTTTCAATATCTCCACCAAAAATGGCTCTGCCGTCATGGTTGTACCCTCTTTTAAATAGCTGGGTATCACTCTTGATCCTACTCTCTCCTTTGATCTTCATATCCAACAGACGTGCAAGCTGACTAGCATGAAACTCAGCATGGCCTACTGCTCCAGCTATGTTCTCACTCCGTCAGCTAGGCTTGCCATAGCCCGTGGAGTACTACTGCCGCACACTAGGTGTGGCAGTCATGCCCATCATCAAGACTAGCCTTCTGAAGTAAGATGTTGCATACAATAATATCTGTAGGTATGCATCTTCCTCTAATCGGCTGAAACACCACTGCCTCCTCTACTCTGAGCTTGGATGGCTTTCTCCAGCAGCCTCCCGAGATTATGCCCTCTGCTCCATCATAGACAGCATCATCTGGAATCAAACTCCTAAATCCTGGGCAGATTTCTTCCTTAATCAGTTGCCCAGCTATGAACTACGCTCTGCTGCCAAAGCCTATGTCATCATCCCTAGACACCACTCCTCTAAAGGGGCGAGCGCTTTCTCCTGCTGTGCCCCTAAAAATGGAACACCCTACCTCTACCCATCCATCAGGCATCCTCCCATGCCTCTTTCAAACACTTGCTGCATGATCATCTTCCTGTCCCATGCTTTTGCCCCCATTTCAAACTCCCCTTGCACAGCACTTGTTTTCTCATTTCTTTCCCTACCTAATAAGCCTCCTTTCTGCTCCCTGTCCCAATTGACTGTCTCAGTACTACCCTGTGTCCTAGATTATTAAAATTATAACTTTTTTTAATCCCCTCTCTTATCCTTTCATGCCCTTACACCTCCACCCTACTTTGTATTCTCCCTCTTTTCTTTGCTTTCCATCTCCCTTATCTACTTACTGATCTGCTCACGTATCTTAGCTTAACTTATGTTTTTCTACCACATTGTTTATAATTGTTACTGTGCCTTCCCACCTTCAATTGTACTATTACCCTATTTTTGTGATTGTAAACCTGTTTGTTCTACTTTGTATCGACCTGTTCCCATTACTTACAATGTTTTGAAATATTGTATTGTATGCCTCTGTCTACATGATCTGTTTCAAGTCTGTTGTAAAAATGTTTTGTTCTTGTATTCTCCTGGGTCGTGCCTAAAAATAGTCATTGCTATGGCTAGTGCACCTTACCCGGTAAACAAAAACTAAATAAAATAAATAAAATTAATATATGATCTGCCCAAATGCCAGGATCCAGTAGTGTGGATACCCCCATACAGTTCATCCCCTTGAATTAGTATAGATCTGTTCAGTCTAATGTACTGAAAAAAAGGAGACTAAACCCCCCCTCCGGCAGCAGATTAGATGCAATGTCTGCAGGAAACCACTGAAAATGAGGCATTGCATCTTCTGTTTCATCCTGAATAAATGTATAGTAAACATGACTATGAGCAGTGAAAATAGCACATGAGGAATATGAACCATTTATTGAGACATGTCTGCTGTGTTTTGAACCAATGGCAACTAATTAAAAACCTCTGTCTATGCCACTTGGACTAATCTCTCACTGTGTTAAAATAGGTATTCTGACTGACAGTAGCAGATTAACTAGTCCTTTCTTGAGATGATTATTCACACATTTCCGATACATGAAAACCCAAATTTCCTACATGTTCTGTGATCCAAAACATTTATTTCTTATGCATTACCTTGATTGTGACATATCTTTCACTTATATTACCATTGTTTTAACTGTTACCATACTAAAAAATAAAATAATGAAACAGAAAAGGATTCTCCTAACCAGACAGTCATATTACCAGAGTATCAGGTGTACCCCCACCTCCAGGGAGAACCCACTATGCTGCAATCGAATACTTTCATGCCTGACACACCGGACATTCCTCTAATGAGAAACAATAGCAGGATTTGTTGTCATGGCGACTGATCCTCTTTTTAACACACACTTAATTAAAGTCCAGTGAATTGAGTGGTGAGCACTAAAGGGGATGGCTGGAGTTCCAGTATGTGACTGTTAATGCTTTTAGGTACTTATTATTATGAGGTATGCACTCATTATCAGATCAAACTACAAGTTTAATTTTAACCTTTTAACAATTGATGTTTTAATCAGAGCTAACATAGTAGCGCATTTCCCAGCATGCTGCCTGCCCCAGACTTTCATTATTTGATACTGATCGTGGCTCCAGTGTTGATTTTAAGTGAGTGCCTTCGACAAGTAGAATACTAAGCCTCGTAAAAATTGGACCA
The DNA here is from genome assembly GCA_016271365.2 of Neoceratodus forsteri. Classification (NCBI taxonomy): domain Eukaryota; kingdom Metazoa; phylum Chordata; order Ceratodontiformes; family Ceratodontidae; genus Neoceratodus; species Neoceratodus forsteri. Next base: position 61,749,594 of record JADMNL010000034.1, on the reverse strand, counting down.
TGATAACAAATAGTGAGCAGTACGTTTTCTTTCTAAAACTGTAACTCCTCAGAGACTAAACAAAATAAGCAGGCTTGCTCTTGGCAACTCCAGTGCCTTCAGTTCAGACAGATGACATCCTGTTCACACATTCATAGAAACATAGAAACATAGAATTTGATGGCAGATAAGGACCGCTCGGCCCACCCAGTCTGCCCATTTCCCTACTTAATGGATACGCTGCAGATCCTAGTTAACCAGCAGCCTACTTCTTCCTACCCCCAACCCCTAGAATTGCCTTATGACTGTCCCATGCATGCTTGAATTCAGCCACTGTTTTTGACTCCACAACCTCCTCCGAAGGCCTTTCCATGCATCCACAACCTCTCTGTGAAAAAATACTTCTTACATTACCTCTGAGCCACCCCCATCTTCAAATTGTGCCCCCTTGTTCTTGCACACTTCTTTTTTTGAAAGATGCTAGCCTCTTGGACTTTGTTGATTCCCTTGAGGTACTTGAAAGTTTCTATCATGTCCCCCTTCTCCCTTCTTTCCTCAAGGCTATACGTATTAAGCTGCTTTAGTCTCTCTTCATATGTCTTCCGGTGCAGACCCTGCACCATTTTAGTTTCCATCCTCTGAACAGCTTCCATCCTGTCTATGTCCTTGCGGAGATGGAGTCTCCAGAACTGCACACAGTACTCCAGATGGGGTCTCACCAACTGTCTGTACAGAGGGATAACAACTTCCTGTTTTCTATTGGTGATGCCTGTCCCTATGCATCCCAGTATCTCCCCAGCCCTCCTTACTGCCCTCTCACATTGCTTACCCAACTTTAAGTCATCTGATATGACTACCCCCAGGTCCCTTTCCATTTTTGTTGTTGTTAGTATCTCACCCCCCTTTGTGTATTCTTCCTCTGGGTTTTTGTTTCCCAGGTGCATTACCTTGCACTTCTTAGCATTGTATCTAAGCTGCCATACATTTGACCATTCCTCTAACCTTGCCAAGTCCCTTCTCATCCTTTCCACCCCACCTTGTGCATCAACTCTGTTGCAGATCTTTGTGTCATCTGCAAAGAGACATACTTTTCCTTCCAGTCCCTCTGCAGTGTCGCTTATAAAGACATTGAAGAGGACCGGTCCTAATACTGAATCCTGTGGTACCCCACTAGTAACCCCCCTTTCTTCAGAGTGGACATGCCTTTGCACTTTTCACAGTTGGTAAAAAGGTTTAAGTGAACAAAAACAAAAATAAAATCCACAGTTTCGTTCTGACTGTTTTAGAATGAGGGGTTTTGTTCACCTATGCATAATGATGTTACCTTCAAACATTATATGGGGGATGACTAATTAGATCTGGACTGTGGTCATCGGCTCATAATGAAAACTTGTTCTGCATTTTAAAAGAACAGCTACAGTAAATACAGTACATGTGAGGCATGATTTATATATATATATATATATATATATATGTAATAATTTGCAGCCAAGCTCAACATCTCATTTTTAACTTGCACATTTTAAGCACTGAAAATCATTGAAAGTGCAATTGCTTAATCAGAGGAATATTTTGCCATGTTAACTTTCCTATGTGGTGCTGTATAGCTTCAACACGGGAATGATGGACATCACACCATAGCCACTTACACTGACAGGTTAATAAATCCTGGGTCAGAAGGAATGCATGTAAGGGTTCTGAAAGAGAAAAGACATGCCTTTGCAGCAACCTTCAGATATTTGTTTAATGTCTAACCCTGTGCAAGTGACTGAATCTCTACTTGCTCCAGTCCACCAAGATGAAGTGTATAAAAGCAGGATCCCATTGGAAATGAGATAAGCATCTCAGTTGTCCTAATAAGAAGGGATTGGTCAGTATAATTTATATGGTCTTTTATTGTAGGTTCTGTATTTGAGCTGAATTTATTATCTGGGAACAGTGGTAATGTTAGGGAGGTAGCATAGTACAGTGGTTTAAGGCTCTGAGCTGCAAATCTGGAGATATGGGTTTGAATCCCACAGCCCACACTTGCATACTGTGTGCTCCTGAGCAAGTCATTTAACTTCCCTGTGCTCCCAGCTCGCACCTGTAAACAAGCTTTCAGTTTAGTGTGTCTCTCCTGGTTAAACAATTGGAAAAAAAATGTTCTGCTGAATATAGTGTTAGTGCTGTTCCTTAACTTGGATGGCTAAAAGCATAGCTTTCAATTGTCAGCATTAACATGTGTAGCACAGGTCTTACAAATGCAGCCAAAATGGCAACAGCGCTAACATTATATAGAACATTAGTGTACTGTACTGTATGTTTTTGAAGCAAGTGTAAGAGTAGGGAAAAAATGTGTAGCCCAGCCGGTACTGTGAATAATGCAGTAGATCAGAGAGGAATGAACAAGAGCTCCTGTTTCAGTTTCTGGAAGGGCACAACACAGTAAAAGATAAATATTGTGACCATTGTCCGGCAACAGAATGAATGAAGAAAGAATGAATGAATGAAGATGTCATCACCCATAGTAATACCTGATTGGCCACTTGTCGGCCCATCTGGTATTACTATAGGAATTGATGTCATTATTCATTCATACTGGAATGAGCAGCTTACACATTTTTTTCTGCTCTGAACATAACCGTGGTAAAAAATGCGTAGCACGGCCAGTCTGGTGGATAATGCAGTACATCAGACATATTAAATGTTCCTCCAAAATATCAGGGCAAGCCTACTTTTTTCTGTTTTTACAAGACTGTACAAATGCCACAGATTCCCCAAAGAAATTGAAGTCCCATTTAATAGAACTATTAATTTTTTCCAGGCAGTGTGCACATTGCACACTTGAATTATGTTTCCTGATCTGTACTGTACATCCCTCAATGAATATTCCCAACCTCTCCTGGTCATGTCTACAGCACAACAATGCCAGGCAGTGGGTATCAGTTATTTAATTAATGTATCATTTTAATGTGTTGTGTGTGACAGACAATTACACAGTGGCTGGCTGCCCCCCGTGTGTGTGTGTAGATATATATATATATACACTATGTATATATATATATATATATATATATATATATATATATATTGCAGTACAAAAAAGGTATAATTCAGCTGCTGCAAAATCTTGATTTACTGGTCCCTGGATGTGCCAAGCTCCTCATATATGTTACCCAACAAAAAATATAAAGTGCATGCCAGTCAATCTGAAACAAACAAACAAAAGATTTCAGCTGCAAATCTTACTTTACTGGTCCTTGGACGTGCCTTTTAATTTATTGGGAAGAATGCACAGCTCAAGTCTCTCCTGTATGTTACCCGGTAAAATATAAATTGCATGCCAGTCAATCAGTTGCTGTTTATTAGAACTGCCTCAAGGGAGGCGGTATAGCACAGTGGTTTAAGGCTCTGAACTGCAAATCTGGTGACATCCAGCAGACCAGACCTGGGTTTGAATCCCACAGCTTCCACTTGCATACTGTGTGACCCTGTGCAAGTCACTTAACTTCCCTGTGCTCCCAGGTCACACCTGTAAAAAAGCTTTCAGCTTAGTGTGTTATTCCTGGTTAAACAAAAAAAAAGAACTGCACAATACAGGAGTTAAAAAAAAGTTCATGTGTTGTGCAGTTCTAACATCATGAAATGGAATGGCATGAAATACAGTAATTTCTCAATGGTTGGAACATTCATATACTGTATATATACTTTTTTACAAATAATTTAATTTACTAGTCATGCCTTGCAAATAGCATGTCAGTTAGTAACTCCAGAGTCAGAGCAATTCATTTCACACTAGTTCCTAGCGATAGGAACAGTCTGCAAACAGGAAAGATGGGGAGTGGGGGGTGGGGTGGGATGGGGGACTAACTGATACCATGGACTGGCATGAAATTAAATGTTTTGCCTGGATTGTGACAGCAGGGAATTTTTCCCACCCTTCCTGGGCATCCATGACACTGTTATGCCACTGTCCCATGCAAAACCTCATGCAAGAATTAGAAGGACGTGATATTCAGGGCGTGTCATATACACTCAGTTTGAGAAACCACCGGTACTGCCAAGGTCAGTGCTCTATAATGTACATTATGCTATAACAGATAATCTTCACATCACAAGAAGTTGGAAAAGAAAATGAGAGGGTCATCCAACTTCACAAAATGCATTCAGTCTGCAGGTTACAGCATCATTTATTTGCAGCCATGCTTCCTGGATTTAAATATCGCCATCAACATGGGCCACTATTTTTACAGGTTAATGAGGCTGCCTAAGATACTCATAAAACACTAATAATAATATGTTGTATTGCCAATCAAGTAGTGACTTTTTGTGGTATACACTATACAGTATGTGGCTCAATAATCACATTTAATGATTATCATTGAATATATTGCAAATCTATGCATACCAAACAGAGTAGTTTCACAGGTTTTCATTTGATTATTTTTAAATAGAATAGGAAGAAAAAAACTGTAAATCTCCCTATGCGCCCAGGGCTTGTCCTGTGACCATCCCCTCTCCAAACTCTGTCGTTTCACACTATCTGCCACTTCCACACACTCCCATACAAATTCAGAACTTGTAAATAAGGCGGGTATTTACAGTATAATGGATGTGTTTTCGAGAATGTGAAAATGGGAATATGCATTTAATGGTTAGTGCAGTTTGAGGGTCACAGAGGGATGTCGGAATAAGCTCCAGAATGCACTGCCTATAAAATAATTTTTCTGTTTTTACATTCTCAAAAAAATTTCCATTTTGAATACAAGGGTTATTTGTGATCCTTCCCACAGAGCATTTCCCAGACACCAATGAAAATCAGGAAAAACTCCTGACGGACGCACCGAGTTCTAATGATCTTTCTCCTGTTTTCTTTTGATCTGATCCAATGTCATATATTGTGATTTAGATAATGAATATGTCCATATTATGTCTTAGTATTTTCATTTTATTTACTTTGTATCACTGTTTGTCTCAATCCGATCCATGCTTTAGGGGAAATCAAAGTTGTTTTTCTCTTTTTTTTAAAGGAGATAGGAAACGTTTATTTGCCTGTTTTTTGTTTCCTTAAATAAAGCTGGAACATTGTTAAACAACATCTCTGTGTGTGTTTTGGTGCCTTTAGTTGATTAAATGTACCAATTTTTTAACCTATTGTAATGTAGTAGCTTTGTATTGAAAACATTTTTTCCCCATTTCTGATCTTGTCATGAGCTCCACACTGTCCAGTGATGTCACAGGCTCACTCTGTAAGCCCGATTCAGTCACAGTGTGCCGTTACAACCATTTTGAATTATCTACTGTGCTGTTCCTCTTTTGTTGTTTTATTTCTCTGTATTCTGATATATTTATTTATTATTTTTGCATTCTGTTCATCGCGGTCTGTTTTTTGTTCCATGTTTGGTCAGTTACTGTCAGAATTTAACCTCATGTGTACCGCAGTGCTGTTTACGACTCTCTGCTGTTAGACTTGCAGGTACGACTAGTAGGATGATTCAGGCACATTTATTTTTACAAAACCTGGTCAGTGCAATTCAACGTGATGTAAAAACACACACACCATGTGCCTAACTTGATGTTGCCACATTTTTAGTGTCTGATGTCATCGATTAGGGTAGGTTTGTGTATGTGTTCCCCTCTCTGATGCTACTAATGATTTCATTCATTGTATGGGCATTGTAGAGGTTTATTCTTATTGCTAGATGATGGTAATGGTAGCCTGACTAGATTTCAATATTTGCTCCTTTGGGTGACTGTGCCCGGACCCATGGCACACAACTGCACCAGATAACATTTGGCTGTCCACCATGTGTTTATGTCTCATATAATGGCTTTGTGGGCTTCCCGTTGTTGCCCTCTTGGTGTGCCACAGGCATCTAGCTTCCACAATATCATATGTTCTGGCTCCTGCTACAGGTTACACCAATGTTTTTTTTTTACTTTTGATAAATGTGCCAGTTTTGGAATGAGCCACAAGATATTGTCCCACTTAGTGCAATCATAAGTTGTATGATTATCTGCATGGAATTTTGCTATGTGCTACACAGTTTGTCTTGGATGTACTCATCTGCTAATTTCCCAGATGCACACTGCCACACGGATCAGCCTATTTTAATTACAGTAATGTGTTTTGTATAATAGTTCTACAATACTAAAATTAATGTAACCCCTAGGTGGCGCTATCCAAAGGGCTACTACCCCTGCCTGCTTGGCTAGTAGTAGGTTAAGGGGCCTGAGTTCTGAAATGGTTGCCTCCACCCAGAGGTCAGGGTTGGTAGTGGTCAAGCTAAGCTGGGCACAGCCCTCTGGGACAATGTAACCCCCCTCTTCCCCTCTAGTGGTCTGAACACTGTACAATAATCACTTTCACATTTTCACAATACCCCTGGTACACCACACAAGTACCCACACTGTTTGCACTTACCACCAGGGCTGGTTCCTCTGGCTTGACCCTGGGGACCCCCTGTAAAACAAGGTTAAGCACAGCAAATAGCAGCAGTACAGTACTTTGAGCACAAACTGGAACTATAGTCAGATTACACACAGAAAAAGTTAGATCAGATTTATTCAGGGGACTTGAACAAGGGAGAGGAAAAATCAGGTTAATTAGCTTAAAGGTTATATCAGTTAAGCAGTTATGCATGCACTTTGAGTCCCCCCACACAGTCCACCTCTGGGTACCCAGGTGGAGAAGAGATGGGCTAGCCAGGACAGTTGCCTGGGGTTGCAGCTGGTTGGGGCCCTGTGATGGAAAACACAACATGCACAGTACACAATATTTGTAATCCGGAGCCAGAGGGCTTAGTTCGTAAAGGAAACGAAACAACAAGACAATTAGATGACACACTCGGATTAAGCTGTTGGTGCAGGGAGCTACCCTGGTATTTACTCATGATACCCAAGACTGGACACAGGCTGGATGAAAATCGAGACCGCAGGTGGTTGATCTGGAATGCCAGGAGAAGCAGGGCCCACACAAGTCATAGAGGCGTCGTTCCTGTTCAAGCGTGGAGCGGGGGGCTGATCCCCAGGCAGGTCTCTCATCGATGGCTTCTCTGTGCAGTGGGTAGTCTGGATGGGCAGTCTGGCAAAGCCCAGACCGCATGGAGACAAGTTTGGATGCAGTCCGTTTTGGGCTGGATACAGCTTCCAGCAAGCAGAACACAGTTCACACTGTAGGGAACTAACTCACAACCCACTAGCAGCTCATAGCACATTTACATGTATGGGAATTCTACTGTACCAGGCAAAGTGCTCCCCGGTCACAATCGCAAAGTCTCTGCACACACCGGGAGCTTAGGGGTAGCTGGAACTCCTGTCAGGCCAATCGCATTCAGCAAAAATATTCGGTCTTCTTCAGGTTGAGCCTGGCCCACTTCAGTAGCTTACTTTAGTCACACAAACTTGGATTTAGTCCAAAATAATTCTCTTCTCTCCCTCTCATGGAGCAGCAGCAGACATGCAGCCAAAAACTCAGCCCTTTCACAGTTTTCCCATGCAAATCCACTCAGGATTTCTGCCCAAAATTACTTCAGTTCCTTCTTCTTGAGCTTCCAGCTCAAACTAAACTGAAAACTGCAAACAGCCCAGGACTTTCCAAGATCCAAAAGATTTGGTTGGCTGATTTGGCTGTCAGTCAAAGCAAGAGCTCCCCCTTCAGTTACAAAAAAAGGCACAAAAACTCAAACCACAGTTCCTATAGATTTTGAATTCAGACAGCTCTTGTAGTCCGGCTACATTTTAGGTCCCACCAGAACTGATTGGTCCAATTTGCAGTCCAGGACCAAGATAGTAGAGACAAACAAAACAATCCTTGCTACAAAGAAAGCAGGTTAGACAAACTACATTATCATTATCTTTCTAAATGGGTTTCAGCAAATAGATCTTTCAACAGAGCTCTATCTCAGATTACTTATGCTGCAATCAAGCAGCTCTTAAAGAGACAGTACACAGAGGCTATACAAGCTCTGGTAATCACATTTAAACTGCTAAAACACAGGACACCAGCCTGGCAGTGAGCATTTAGGCAAGCTCAAGGAAGACTTTTTGGGAACCCCCATTCGTAGGGGGGTTACATTAAATTAAAAAAAATCAATACATAGTGATCAAACCCTGTATCTGCAACACCAGAGTTCAGTGTCCAGCAGACTGAACCAAACAGTCTACTTTTTAGAACTGAGATTTTTGATCTACTTATTCCTAAATATGTGGCGATGCTTTGCAAGATGTCTGTGACATTTCAGGTTTGGCAAGGTGGTTTTCCTCTCTCCCATCTCACAGTGAAAGCTTGTTTTACCATGTCTTTCATGCAATCATTTCTTCAATGAGCAATGTATTACTGTCTGAATGTACATGGTTTGTTCAGATGGATCACTGCACTGTGGGGAAACAATTTCTGTGACAGATGGCGATTTCTAAATAGAGGGTTTATTGGATGTGGGTGTGTGATTACAGCATCCCTTGTTGCTGTCTCCTTAGAATAGATTCCTTACATTTGGGATATTTCACTTCTGATATCACAGGGTTTCAGAGGGAAAGCAAGCCACATAGTTTGCTAGCTTGCATTTACACATCCAGTGTGCCCAATGCTAAATATGCATGGATGCCCAGCAATGCATCCTCAACGTTTGTAGACACACAGTGTCTCAAGAGGTGTTCCTTTGTGTTATTCTGCCCATATACAAGGCACACTACTGCACAGTGTCTACGTGGCTGGCAACCAGGTGTTTGTGTTTCAGGAGATGAATTTGCTGGTTTGCCTTTTATGACCTCCTTGTGTGCCACTGCCTTCTGGCTTCAGTAATGCAGATGGCTGCTTGGGCTCCTGTAACAGGTAGCTCCAATGATAGTTACAAAAATGGAAGAAAAAAAATCCATACCCAGGGATCAAACCCTGCACCTCCTATACTACAGAGCAATACATAACAGACTGAGCCACACGGTCCACTACTTTACGGAGAGTCTTTTCTGTAATGAGCACTTCATATACAGCGTGCTCTTTAATAGCATCTCTGAAGTCAATTGTATTGCAGCCTTCACAAGCATGTTGCCCTGTTCAGGTTGATGTGGAGATGGATATGTGTATTTGTGTGATGGAACCTTGTTGTCAATAAATGCTCGTTTTGCTATTTATACTGTAAGGTAGTTACAGGGAGGCTGCCCAGAGTGGAAAAGGTTGTGCATCTGTAAGAGAAACAGACTTGAGTAGATGTGGTGATTAACCATTGCATGGACGTAGACCAATATATCAGTCCAAAATTCCTATACGTTCTAATTCTGTTGGCAGCCTAAGGGTTAATTGGTGTGCCGACTCATTTATGTAGCATATTGCCCATTTTGATGTGCTTGCTACAAGGTGGGTCACCATAGTTTATCAGGAGTGAGTCAGGTTGTCCCACTTTGAGCGAAGTGAACTGTACAGGGTGATAACTGTAGCTCTGTGTAAACAAGTTATAATAATGGGATCTCTGGATTGCATCAGAGTGCAGCAAAAGCCTTTGGGCTATGTACAATAACTAAGCTAATGTATAAATTGTTACATACTGTATATCTGTAACAGTACGTGCAGTCACTCAGTTCATACAAAGATGCAAATGAATTTTCTTGTGCATTGTAATGACCAGATAAGTACTACAGAGAACATTTCGGATACTTCATACAACTAACACAATAGTGCGGACATCAGTGACAGCATTACAAAAGCAGTCTGCTGACAACCCAAGAGACCATTACAGTATCAGGGCTACACATTGCTACAGTTAGCACAGTGGTCACTCCAGTTCACTCAAATCTGCACAACCTGTCCCACTCCAGAAAACCTCAAGGGATCTACCTTGCAACATGAATATCAAAACTGGCACACTGTGCCATCTAGGGGCCGGCACATTTATGCACACATCAGTCTTCCCACCTAGTGGAGCCCAACTTGATCACAGAAGCACAGCCTGTTCCCCTCCAGAAAGCTTACAGTTAAATACTTCACAGCTTGCATAGCAAAACAGACAGACAGTACCAGTGACATCAAGGGTACGACAGATCAAAGCACACTTCAATCTCCCAGTCAAAATGAACAGGGAAACATGCTGGGGAGTACACTGGTAACATAAGAACACAGTGGGATCAGTCAGTGAGAGAAACAGAGTTGATGCACATTATCATCAAATATACAGGTAATAAAAATACATATTTAAATAACAATAACAGAGATGTAAATTGAATTGATATACTGAATACCAAACAAAAAAATGTGTTAGTCAAATTATGCAGTCTTTATATTGGCACGGTGTCACACCTAAAGTAACATGCATCCCTCTTCTGGTAGAGAGCAGTTCAAACATAATAGGGTCTTACAACGCAGGCTGCCACCTGAAACACATACAGATCACTGTCGTCCTCGCTGTCTGGCTCTATAAAGTGGCTGCTCACTTCTTGGATCTGCTGCTCACAAGGTAAAGAATCTGCCATTTATATTACAGTGGACAAAATACTATAAGAAATCGGAGACCCCGACATCAGTGTAATCTGGCAAGCACACGCTGACAAGATCAGAAACTGGAAAGTGGCAGAACATAACGGCAAAATAACAAACTGCATAAATTATTATAATGAGACTTTTTGACAGCACTTTGTTTATTTCACATCATTTAAGTAGACAGTGACAGCCAACAATACCACTTACACATATTTTACACGTTTTCATTTCCTATCTCCTTTAAATGCCTATGGTTTGATGTCCCTCAAATTTCCTTGATCTCCACTCCAAGCAGTCAATCTTTCCAGTTTTTTTTTTCCCCATTGTACAGTACCTCAGAATTCAATGTGGGCTGAAGAGACACCTGCTGGAAATTTAAGAAGTTGCAGGTGAGTTAAAAAATCATAAGCACCACCTGGTGCATTTGGATGGTATAGCAGGGATAAAAAGACTTTTCAAACCTAACAAGCAAATGTTGCATACCGCAAAGGCAGCAGTACCATCTGCCACCACAGATTAAGGCATGACGCATTCAGAGGGTTCTGCTCCTGCTAACGCTCGTCAATAGAACTGCTGCGGATTGGGTGATAATTACAGAATTCAGTTTGTGACCCAGATTTAAAGATTGGGACAATGTATGATTTTTTGCATGAATTTGGTATTTGGCATGCTTGAAAGGATAAATTAAAAATAAGACTACTTGGGTATGCAAGTTGGGAAGCGGCATGAGCCAAGATTTTGGGCGATAGCTCATCACAGCCAGGAGCTTTGTCGAGCTTCAGGCTAGTAAGGAATCTGAACATCTCAGAACTCCTGACAGTTTTCGGGTATAATTTCTGCTGGTTCAGGATAGGTTCAGTACAGCAATTAGTTTGATCTTGTAAAGCACTGTGATCAGTATGGTCCAACAGGTCCTTGCGGTATGAATCTAGATTGGAAAATTGGGAATTGTATTCCTCTGCAATAAGGGCAGAGTCTGTTAGCAATTCTCCATTTTTTTAGCATACAGGGGCCTCTGTCACTACGAACGTATGAAATTTGCCAGCAGATAAAGGCCCAGTGGTCTATCAAGTCTGCTCAAATATGCAGCTAGCACCCCTTATTCTGCAGTTGCCACTCTCTCCCTCCCTCCCTTCCCTCCCTTAACCTTCCCCCTTGCCTGCCCCAGCCCTATTTGAAACAGTCCACTGTTCTACTGGATACCATTTCCACCGGTAACTCATTCCACCCAGCTACCACCCTCTCTGTAAAAAAGTGTCTCCTCATCTCCCTCCTAAATCTCCTTCCCTCCCTCCAGTTTCATATCACCGGGTGTCCCTCCCCTCCTTTACTTTGAACAGCCCCTCCATACCTGTCTTATTTATTCCTTTCATGTACTTGAAGGTTTCAGTCATATCCCCCTGTCTTTCCTCTCCTCCAGCGAGTACATGTTCAACTCCCTCAGCCTCCTCTCATATGGTACACCCCTCAGCCCCTTGATAATCTTTGTCACCCTGTGCTGCACCCCCTCCAGTAACTTAATGTCCCTCTTCAGATAAAGGCGCCAGTACTGCACGCAGTACTCCAGGTGCGGTCTAAATAATGATCTATACAGTGGCAGAATCACCTCCCCCCCTCAAGGATATACCCCTTGCAGTGCAACCCAGCATTTTGTTGGCCTTTGCAGCTGCCTTCCTACATTGTGCTGAATTGTTCATTGACCCCATAATGAGTCCCCCTAGATCCCTCTCCTCCTCCTCTGTTTCGGCTAGCTGCATTCCCCCCCCAGCTGGTAACTCCTCCTTGTTTTCTTTGCCCCAGAATGCAGCACCTTGCAGTTTTTGGCATTGAACCCCAGTTGCCAGGTGTCCAACCAGGTTTTCAGCTTTGTCAGATCACCCGGCAACTCCTGCCATCTCCCTAGGTTGTCCACCACCGTTCCCATCTTGGAGTTGTCAGCAAACAGACCAGTCTTGTTCTTGATGCCCAATGATATGTCAGCAATGAATATCCCAAACAACACTGGTCCCAACACTGAGACCTGCAGAACACCGCTCATCACTACTCTTGGGGATGAGAGCTCCCTACCCACCACCACCCTCTGTTGCCTTCCCCGAAGTCAGTTCCCTACCCATCTCACCAGCTTTGCACCCACCCCTGTGCCTTCTAACTTACTTCCCAGCCTCCCGTGTGGCACCAAGTTGAATGCCTTACTGAAGCCCAGGTTCAGGACATCCACTGCATGCCCCTGTCCAGTTGCCTAGTTACCCAGTCATAGAACTCCACCAGGTTGGTTTGGCAGGATCTGCCACTTACGAAGCCATGCTGTCTGCTGTCCTGTAGCTCTTTGGTCTCCAGGAAGGCCATCAGCCTCTCCTTCAGGATAGTCTCCATCAGCTTACCCATGATGGATGTGAGGCTTATCAGTCTGTAGTTCCCGTGTTCAACCTTGGGGCAGCTGCTGTGGAGGTTCACCACATGAGCCATCCTCCAATCTTGAGGTACACACCCTGAGTGTAGTGAGGCATTGAATAGGTCTGTCAAAAGTCTGCCAGGACCTCTGTCAGCTCCTTCAGTACCCTGGGGTGGATGCCATCTGGGCCTGGTGCCTTATCCACCCTCAGTGCCCTCAAACCCTCCAGAACCCTGCCCTCCGTGATTTCCCCATCTGTAACCCCCCCGTTCCTGCCCTCCCTTCCCTCTTGGGTATCACCCCCTCTTCTCCTTAGTAAATACCAAACAGAAGTAATTGTTTAGTGATTCTGCCTTATCACCCCCTGCATCCACCCAACCCCCCTCCTTCCTAATCCTTACTATATGGTTCTTACGGCTCCTTTTCTCCCTGATGTACCTGAAGAAACCCTCTCCCCTTCTTAATGCCCTGTGCCAGCCTGAGCTTCTTAGATGCCTTGGCTGCCCTTGTCACCTCCTACGATTCCTTCAGGTACTCCTCCCTGTCCTCCCCCTCCCTGTTTTTTGTACCTCCTAAAGGCAGCTCCTTTCCTTTTCCATGACCTCCTTGCTCACCTAGCTAGGTTTCTTTGCCCTAGCCTTCTTGCTCTGGGCCTTGCTGCAGGTTCTGGTTGCCTTCACTATTCCCAGCTTTATGAGCTCCCACTTCTGGTTAGTGGCCATGCTAGGTTGAATTCTGGCCAGGTACCCTTTTTTCACTTCCTCATCCTCCCGAAGTCAGCCCTGCTGAAGTCTGGCACCTTTGTGCTGGATTCCACTTCTTCCTTACCCATATCCAACGTGAACCATACTGAGTGGTGGTCACTCCCCACCAGCGGTTCTTCTACCCTCAGTTCCCTCACAGACTCCCCATTTGCCTGCATGAGGTCAAGAGTATTCCCTAACCTGGTTGGTTTGCTGACCATTTGCCTTAGGAGGCTGTTCTGGAAGGCATCCAGCAATACCTGCTGCCTTGTATTCCTGGTCATTGGGGGGAGTAAATAAAAATTTGATTGTGCTCCAAAACTTTTTGGAGTTGGAAAGATTGGTCTGTTGCTGTTCCTGAAAGTAATACATTTTTGCTAACTTAACTTCCTTTTAACACAAATTCTGCCTTAACCAGTAAGCATTTAAATCAACAATATCCCACTTTTCCTATACTTTCTCCAGGCGGTGTCTCTTTCCTTCATTAGTTCAATTAAATTTCTACCAAACCACTTAGTCTCCCTTCCACTAACTCTCCTTTTAACTAAAGGAACAAATTTATTTACAATGTCCGTAAGGGTAGTGATAAAAATTCTAGGACACAGTCTACGTCAGGTGTAAGATTTAAATAAGACCAGCCAGTTTCTTAGAGAGCACTAACAAAGCTGGGGACATCCAATTTAGAGTAACATCAAAACTCTAGATATCTAGGTGGAGGTTTAAAAATTCTTCCACCCTTCCATATCTCGAAAACTAAGTGATGGTTACCGATGGAATCTAAAGTCAAGCCACTAGATATAATATGGTCATTTCTATTGGTCAAAAACCAGACAAGCAATGTATGCTTGTTGGTTTCAAGATTACGTCAGGTAGGGGATGTTAATAACTGCTGTAGCCATGAATTCATACATGAAGTCACAGAGACAGCAGAGAGAGACACCCATTCTTTCGGGGGATTATTTTAGCTATGTACCTCAGGGTGGTTGTTGAAACCCTTTGGAATTGGGACTCGAACCCACCCCTAGGTACATTACCTTAGCATAATCCCATCTCTGTCATGCCTTATCCCTTACTTGTCTAGCTCTGATTATACATGACATCTGTATTACCTTGGCTATTTTTAATGTGCAGGCTACAACATCCCAAAGGAACAATTGTTATTGCTTATTGAGAGGGATGAGGAAGTCCCTTTTGGTGATGTGAAGGTGGAAGAGATGGCACAAGAGAAGGATCACCTTGAAGACACTCCTAGCAGTAAGTAGATGGCTAGATAATGAGTTTATGTGAAAAATGTCCAACTGCTGTTGAGAGGGGTAGGAAAAATTGGGAAACAGTAAAGAACTGGGGGATAGAAATTATAAGATTAGAAATCAGCAGGGAGGATGACAGCTGAATGAGAAGGAGAAAACCAATAAGAACTGTTAAAAAAAATGGGTCAGTTTTATAGTGTATGCAGGATGGAATGGGAACTAGAGTACATGACAGATTTGAATTCCTGGGGTCTTCATTCCATCAGTGGATGAGCAGCCAGGTGTCTGCATTATAAATACTTTGTTACTGAGAGAAGAGGGACTTGGCATGTCCTGAAAGGAGTGAATTACTGTAGACATGCCGAGAGGAGATAAAGGCAAAAAAAAGGGTTTCAGCAGAAGAGCAGTCTAGCGATAAGGAGTGACAGCAAATGTAGTATTGCAGGCATTTTATTAAATCAGTCAAGGATTCATAAATGAAACTATCCTCAGCAGAAGAGATTTTAAAATATTGCTTGTGATAGCTATCATTTTTGACACACGTCTATATTAAAAATCTTTTACAAATACATCTGAGGAAAGTGAAGTCTGGAATACATTTGTATTAAAAGTAAGTAAGTAAAATTTTATTTATAAAGTGCGCTACCTCAGGAGGCTCTTGGCTCTGTACAAAAATAATACATAGAATAAAATACACCATCCCAAAGTTAAAATAAAATAAGGCATCATATATAACAAATAACATATGATCCAATCTAATGTCTAATCCAGTGGGCTGGCAGTATAGCCTAGAGGTTAGAGTAATGAGCTGTGAATGAGCTTGGTACATCTAGCAGCCCTGGGTTTGATTCTCATAACCCCCACTTGCATACTGTGTGACTCTGAGCAAGTCTATTAACCACCCCAGTGTTCCCAGGTCACCCCTGAAAACAGGCACTTATGCCTAGTGGGCCTTACCTGATTATCAAGAAGAATAAAAAAAAGAATAATAAAAATAGTAACTGAATTAACTTGGACTCATTAAGAATTTCAGCAATTTAGTAGTTCAGAGAAAGTGCATTCTTAAATAGGTAGGATTTTAGACCCCTTTGAAAGGCTTCCACCAAGGGAGCCTCTCTCAAAGACCTTGGATGCAGGTTCCACAGGGCCAGACAGACAACTGAAAAAACACGCTCACCAGATGATTTCAGTCAGGCCCTGGGAACTGCCAGGAGGCTCTTCTCAAGAGGAAGGGAAAGGGCCAGGGGGCTGGTAGGGATATAGTAGGTCATACAGGTAGCTAGAACACAGGCTATGCAGGGCCTTACAGGTCAGTCAGCTAACTCTGAAAGCAATCCGCTACCTCACTGGCAGCCGATGAAGACCACATAGGACCGGCATGATATGTAAGTATGGAGAGAATGGGGAGTGTCAGAATATGTAAGTATGGAGAGAACAGTGTGTGCAGGGATATGTAAGTATGGAGAGAACTGGGGTGCAGGAATATATGTAAGTATGGAGAGAACAGGGAGTGCAAGAATATGTAAGTATGGAGAGAACATGGGTGCAGGAATATTTACATGTGAAGAGAACATGAGTGAAATGATATGTAAGTATGGAGAGAACAGGGAGTGCAAGAATACGTAAGTATGAAGAGAATGGGTGCAGGAATATGTAAACATGGAGAGAACAGGAGTGCAGGAGTATGTAGGAGGGATGAAGTTGGAGGGAGGACGATTCAGAGGAAATGTGAGGAAGAATTTCTTCACAGAACAGGTGGTGTACAAGTGGAACACCCTGCCAGAGGAAGTGGTGGGGGCTGAAACAATCACGGGATTTAAGAATGCATGGGATAGACATAAAGGAATTCTGGAGGTCAGGGGTAATGGGAAACAGACTTCTAGGAAAACATAAACTGAACTTACAAGCTCAAATGAGCAGACTGGGTGGGCCATAGGCCCTTATCTGCCGACATTGTCTATGTAGCTATGTATCTATGTAAGTATGGAGAGAACAGGAGTGCAGGAATATGTAAGTATGAGAGGAACATGAGTGCTGGAATATGTAAGTATGGAGAGAACAGTAGGTTTAGGAATATGTAAGTATGGAGGGAACAGTAGGTTTAAGAATATGTAAGTATGGAGGGAACAGGAGTTCAGGAACATGTAAGCATGGAGAGGACATGGGAAACAGAAATATGTAAGTATGGAGAGAACAGGAGTGCAGGAATATGTACGTATAGAGAGAGAACAGGAGTGCAGGAGTATGTAAGTATGGAGAGAACAGGAGTGCGGGAATATGTAAGTATGGAGAGAACAGGGAATGCAGGAATATGTAAGTATGGAGAGAACAGGGGCGTAGAAATGTGCAAGTATGGAAAGAACATGGGCTGCAGGACTATGTAAGTATGGAGAAAGCAGGGGATACATACAGGAATATGCAAGTTTGGATGGAACTGGTGTGTAGGAATATATTAGTATAGCTACAGAAGTGCAGGGATATGCAAGCATGGAGAGAAGAGGGAATGCAGGAATATGTAAGCATGGAGAGGACATGGGAAACAGAAATATGTAAGTATGGAGAGAATAGGAGTGCGGGAATATGTATGTATAGAGAGAACAGGAGTGCAGGAGTATGTAAGTATGGAGAGAACAGGAGTGTGGGAATATGTAATTATGGAGAGAACAGGAGTGCTGGAATATGTAAGTATGGAGAGAACAGGGAATGCAGGAATATGTAAGTATAGCATGAACGGGTGTTTGAATTTGTAAGTATGGTGAGATCCGGGGGTTCAGATATATGTAAGTATGGATAGAACTGGTATGCAGGAATATTTAAGTATGAGGAGAACAATGGTGCAGGAATATGTAAGTATGGAGAGGCCAGGGGTGCAGGAATATGTAAGTATGAAAAGAACGAGAGTTCAGGAATATGCAAGTAAAAAGAACAGGGAGTGCACGAATATGTATGTAAGGTTAGAACGTGGTGTAGGAATATGTTATTACGGAGAGAAAAGGGTTGCATGAGTATAAGTACAGAGAGAACAGGAGCACAGGAATTTGTAAGTTTGGAAAGAACAGGATGCAGGAATATACTTATAGAAATTAGCAATTTTACTTCAGAGGTGCCTGGTTTTTATTCATAATTTTGCGATGAAAAGTGTTGTGGTTATGGACCATCATCAGTCAGTTTTCAACTATAAGCAACAACTGGTACAATGCATAGATTCTTGGAAAAGTCTTCTTTTTACCTTTCTGTAGCTCTGACTATAAATAACATTTGTACTGTATTGTGATTTTTAATGTACAGGCTACAACGTCCCAAATGAGCAATTGTTACTGCTGTCTGAGAGGGACGAAGAGCGCCCTTTCATTGTTGTGGAGGTGGATGAGAGGAATGACAAACTCCCTTTTGTTGAAGTGAAGGTGGAAGAGTGGGATGAGGAACTCCCTTTCATTGTTGTGGAGGTGGATGAGAGGAATGACAAACTCCCTTTTGTTGATGTGAAGGTGGAAGAGACTGCAGAGCAGAGGGATCACTTTGAAGTCATTCCCACCAGTAAGTAACGTAGATGGTTAGATAATGTGTTTATATGGAATTGTTTCAGCTATGATTGAGAGGCAGTTAGGAAGAAAAGGAAAACTAGAATTGGAAGGGGAAGAATGATAGAATTACAAGTAGGCTATAATGTCAGAAAGTTTGAAAGGAGTAAAGCCAGTGAATATTTTAGAAAGAAATATGTCAGTGTTATAATTGGTACTGGTCTCGATCTCAGGCTTGGGTGAGCAAGCAGATGTCTGCATTATAAACATTTGGTCATTCAGAAAGGAGGGAAGGACATGAGATGTGTACAGAGGAGGGAATGAACTGATTCCAGGCATGGGTGAGCAGGCAAGTGTCTGCATTATAAACGTTCAGTCATTCAGAGAGGAGGGACACAAGAAGTGCAGAGAGGAGGGAATGTACTGATTCTAAGCGTGGGTGAGCAGGCAAGTGTCTGCATTATAAACATTTGGTCATTCAAGTTTTGGTCACTACTCTCTACAGCTAGCATCTGTGACTGTCTCCCTTAACCCTGTTTTCCCAAACCTCAACCTTAGCACTCAACCTTTTTCATAGTAACTTAGCACTCTTGCCTCCTACCCCTTCCCTGCATCCTCCTACCCCCTCTCCACCCTTCCTTCCCTCCCCTTGCCCCATCTCTCCTCCGTCCTCCACTCCACCCTCTCTCTTACTCTTCCCAGCCCACTCCCACATCCCTTCCTATATCCTGTGCTCCGTTTGTCTTGACAAAGCCTGCTGGCCCCTATCAATGTATTGTATGCATTTTCCTGTGCCTAAAACTGATTACTATAACGTGTCTCTGTTGTTTTACGTTGACTATCCATTATGATTTTGTGTCCATTGAGTTTCATACCTCCTGTGTACACTTTATTGTACCGTACTGTACTGTCCTGTCTAATCTGTTGTTCTTTCTACTGACATGGAACCTTTGTAAAAGAGCTCTTAGCTCAAAGGTATATGTAATCTGGGACATAAATAAATAATAATAAAAAAAATTCGGAGAGGAGGTACATGAGAAGTGCACAGAGGAGTGAATGGAGTGATTCCTGGCATGGGTGAGCAGGCACGTGTCCGCAGTATAAACATTTGGTCATTCAGAGAAGAGGGACACGAGAAGCGCACAGAGGAGGGAATGGACTGATACCAGAGGTGGGTGAGCATGCAAGTGTCTGCATTATAAACATTTGGTCATTCCAAGAGGAGGGACATGAGAAGTAGGCAGAGGAGGTAATGGACCTGTTGCCCCAGCACCATATGCCAGTGGGCTACCTCTCTTGCCAGGTGTCTCTGATACTGGGCAAGGGGCATGAGTCCTACTATGGTGACAATTGGGGATTTGTTCCCAGAAATATTGAACATAGCGCGGTGCCTCCACCCAGATTAAAGTATTAGTGGGCCAGGTATCCTCTTGGCACATCCCCCTGGGATACTGTACCTACTTACTTCCCCAACCAACCACTCTGCACACTGTGTCCCCCAATACCTTGTTCCACCATAAACCATATATCTCAGCAGTAAGCACTTGCAATGAATTTCACTAACACAGCAGGTTTAAACAACAAATTCGCACCTTTATTAAAAGGGTAAGAAATAGGGAAGGGGATACCTGGACGTGGGGTAGCTGTGAAGGCAAAAAGGAAAGTTAGTTAAATATGTAACTTCAACATATGGACCCGCATGCCAAATCCTCCCCCACTGGTACCAGTGTCCCTGTACTGTCCCTACGGGTACCTACTAGGTGCAGGCTTGATTGGTGTGGCGGGTTGGCCAGCTGTTGGGGCCCTGAAATTGTAGAAATGTTGTTTTTTTAAAACAAACAAATTCCACTTTCCTCTTCCCGGAACCGGGTCCTGGGTACTTACTGTTCGATGACCTCAGCACTGGGGAAAAATGGAGCTCCTTGTGTTAGTGCAGCAACAGACATAGGCTGGCCAGGATCCCTCTGACTGGGTGGAACTTGCTTGAGAATCTTGTAGCTGGTCACCTTGATTGTAGTTCTGGTCACCTTTCACCGCTTCTTGCCAGTTGCGGAGTACGGTGGCAGGACCACATCAGCCCCAGAAGGCCAAGAAGTGGCTCTGCAGCCCGGCTCCCCTGATGGGTCACAGGTGCTCTAGCACCCCAGCAAGTGCCGGTGACCACCTGAGACAGTGAGTCCCACTTGGGAGGGGTTAGCAAGTTCCCTCCCTGGTTCTGGGTGAGGACTCCCAAATGGTGGGGGTCCTTCTGCAGTCCCTGCACTGAGTTCACAGAAAAGAAAAGTTTTTAGTCAATTGCTCCAATAAGATACAGTGCCAATCTGCGTGGGTGCTAGCCTTTATTTCGTTAAGTGCAAGTGCAGCTCAGCAGCAACAACTCCCTGCACACCAGTCCTCACTTTCCAGTTTAGCAGTGTCCCCAACCTTCTCTTTGGTTGCAGCTTGGTCTCAGCTCTTAGCCACTTTAACCAGCTCACACAGGGTGCACACAGTTTCAGCTAGCACCCCGATGACCAGATATGCTCTGCCCCTTCAGAATTTCTTTCACAGTCCCACACAAGCAAATGGCTTCCCAGTCCCAACTGTAGCACTCTGACAATCCTCATAGTCTTCTC
This sequence comes from Neoceratodus forsteri, assembly GCA_016271365.2. Classification (NCBI taxonomy): domain Eukaryota; kingdom Metazoa; phylum Chordata; order Ceratodontiformes; family Ceratodontidae; genus Neoceratodus; species Neoceratodus forsteri. Next base: position 61,728,641 of record JADMNL010000034.1, on the reverse strand, counting down.
AGCAATTCCAGCTTTCCATTGCAGGGTTTCTGCAGCATTCAGTCTCTCCCATTAATAGTGTTGTGTGTAATGCTGTAACCTATAAGCTATGCAACTGTATAATTGTAACCTATTGTTAGTCTTGTACTTTGTTTGACCACATGATGTTAGTCCTGTCTTATGTCTTCTACCCAATGTGGAACCGTTGTAAAAGAGCCTGTGCTCAAACGTATTTTCTGAACTCCAAATAAATAAATAAATAATAAATAAATAAAATAGCAAGCAACTTTTCCATACCTGGGGAATCACAGTCCAGTCTCTTTATCTCTTTTCCTTTTTCAATCAGTCCAGCAGCAAATGCCTGGGGAGCCAGAACCTCAGCACAGTCTTTCTTCCTTCTTTCCCCTTTCCAGTCCACTTCTGCTGACAGGCAAATCTCCAAATGGGGGCCTGAAGAAGCCCCTGAAACTCAGTCTTCACTCTCACAGCACAGTCCTGACTCGTACAGAGCCCAACAACAGACTGAAGAAATCCCAGCATGTCCACACTGTTTCAGCTGAAAATCCAGCGCTCTGATTGGCTGTCAAAGCCTTTCAATAATCAATAACCATAGTGATCAATCTTTCCTGCTTCTTTATTGGGACATGATCTAGGTGCCAGAATTAGTCCCATCCTTTCCCCAGGAGTCCCTCTGTGTTCAGTTTGAGTGCCTAGGTCGCTGATTGGCTGCAATTCGGTGGTGGAGCTGGGATAAAGGTAAGTAATTCTGGGACTCGATAAAAACCCTCGCCAGTAAAGCCTCCAAAGCACAACCAGGGTTAATAGTCACTAATGAGGGGACACTCCTGGAGCCTGAAGACATTGCTAACACCTTCAACCAAGCCTTCTCTGACCTAAGTTCTGGTCTTCCCAAGGAATACCTGTCCCCCTCCATTCTCAACCCACCCCCACCACCTATACCCCAGTTCAATGCCCCCCCTTCTGCTTCAAACAGTTGAACCGACAGGATCCTTTTAAATATGTTAAAGCTGTTCTAAACAAGACTAGACAAGGGAGTAACCTTGTAGACATAAAACTGGTGGCAGTCACCATCAATGAGTTGGCGGATCCCCTTACCAAAGTCTTCAATGCCTCACTAAGGACTGGAGTGTTCCCAGATAAGCGGAAGAAGGCGGTTGTCACCCCTGTTCTCAAATCAGGTGATGCCACAAACCTAATCAACTACAGGCCCATCTCAATTCTCCACCCTCTGTCCAAGGCAGTAGAACGAGTGTGCTCAGACCAGCTTACTAAGTACTTAACGAAGTACAACCTACTCTGTAGGCAACAACAACATGGGTTCCGGAAACATCACTCAACCATAACCGCCCTGATTGACTGTACCTACCAGATATACAAGGCTTTTGATGATGGTTTAGCAATGGGGTCTATCTTCATCAACCTCACCAAGGCATTCGACACAGTCAACCATCAACTCTTCCTACAAAACCTTCACTCAGTGGGCTTGTCTCTGGACACAGTCACATGGTTCAAGAGCTACCTATCCAGTAGGGCACAGCAAGTTAAAGTCAGTGGCATACTATCAGAACCCATGGACGTGACTCTTGGAGTCCCACAAGGATCTATCCTGGGACCGCTCCTGTTCAGCATATTCATCAACCAACTGCCTACAGTCTGCCAAGCACACATAGTGCTTTATGCAGATGATGCGGTCATTTCTGTAAGTGGGTCAGACTTACCCGCCATCTCCCTTGAACTCGAAGCAAACTTCCACAGACTTGAGGAATGGTTCAGTGATAACATACTGTTGCTCAACTACAAGAAAACCAAGAGCATGCTTTTCTCCCTGCCACAGAGGAAGAACCACATTGGAAAACTGCAGATCTTGAGCTCCAAAAGGGTTAAATGTCACCAACATGTCGGCTCCCATTTGTTTATATGGAGTCCCATACAGTTCGGTGCAGTCTCTCCCCTTTTTCAGTCTGGTGCAGCCCCAACACAATTCCTTAGCTACACAATCACTGTACCACATTGTAGCCCTAACAATCCCCTGTCAAACGAGCCCACTTTCACAGTAGTGGCCCCCATAGAATAGCTGTCTCTGCCACCACAACACCATGCCCCTAGCAGCAGGCAGCACTCATCAATATTCATGGAGCTACTCATTACTATTCATAAGCCCCCCCGAGCGGCCCCATTTTTTAATCCCCCCCTTGTGATGCAGCTACGGGCTTCTGCCCAATCTCTTTCAGATCTCGGGTCCCCATGAACGTTTATTTATTTATTTTATTTAGTTTTTGTTGACCGGGTAATGCACTAGATAAATCCTGCCTATTTTCAGGCACGACCCGGGGGAGGGGGATACAGATGAATGCCAACTGACCTTGAACCAGATTAAGCTGTTGGTGATAATTTTAGTAAATGAAGGAAATTTGGCCAGGACACCGGGGAAATTCCCCTACTCTTCGGTAGGGGGACCTTTTGGCCATTGAGATGGCCACTTGGAGCGAGTCGCCGGACCAACAGGACGCTGTGAAGGTAGGACAGTGAGCCTCCTCTCCTGTTCTCGTCTTGCAAGAGGCTGAAAATTCTGTGCAAAATCGTTACAGATTTGGAGGGTGAAATGAGCGATATTTTTCTTTCTATAGAGGATTTATCTTTGATTGGTAAAGATATGGATGTTGCAAATAATAAGGTGAAACCTTCCCACTTGGAAACCGATGAAAATTGTGCAAAAACTTGCCCAGTGACACCCGATGCACTCCCGGAACAACGGGGGAAGTGCAAGAATGCAAACTTGAGTGCTCAGGGAGCAGAGGTACCTGTCAAGCCTTTGGAAGGTGCTGTCACTACGGAGCATAGGCCGGAGCTGGGTGAGTTAGCCACTAAGCTTAAAATTTCTCAATGATTTGGTTTAGGGGCTGGCAGTTTTAACATGATTAGTGTGTACCGACAGCCCCATTTGCTTTCTACAAAAGATACTTTGCGGACTACTTCAAGGGCTGGCATTCAGAACACCGAGGCAGGTGTTTGCCGAGAGCCCATTGCAAAGGACTCATGTTCCACTGCTGGCGAAATCCAGCCCGAGGGTGATAACCATGCAGCAGGAGTTGGCTACTCATAGATTCAGAGGAATTTGCAGTTAGCTGCTGCCGTTCAGGATTCCTCAACGTTAATGAGTGATTCTGGCTTTGTTTTTTCATTTCCCCACTAAGACTTCTGTTAGCGATTGCCTTGAATCTAAAAGTGATAGAATAATATATCAAACTAGCCCAGCAGTTCAAACTGTGGCTACTACTTTTCCTTTTTCCTCTAAAGGAGGTGATAAGTCCTCTTTAAAGGCTTTTGTGGACATTCTTCTGAGCGGGTTACAGCGCCTCTTGGGCAACGTCAAGCAGATAAAACGCAAAAACCTTTGCAGCCTATAGCCCCGTTGTTGTTGCTGCTTGCTGCAGGTGATACCTGGACCCCCCCCAAAAGGCTCTACAGAGTGCGGGGTGGCCAAAAACCTCCAAAGGGAACTGGCTTCCTGACCCTGACTGGAACCCTGCCTTAAATCTTTCTCAGGCAACCCCTTAATGTAAACCAAATGATACTACGATTATGGATATAAGTTTATTGCCTCAGACAAAGGATGTGAAGGACGATATTGCAGATAAGGATAGTTCTGCTGCTTCTAAATCCCAGATGGGTTCTGGTTTGCTGGCCTCCTCGGATGGGAAAACACCTATAGAGGGAGATGCCTCTAGTAAAAGTAATGCAGAGACACATGGATCTATATCTGTCCAGAAACCTTTATTGTTGGAACTGTTCTCCAAAATAAAAAAAGAAGCTGTGCCCCGCCGGAATGCCGTGCGTATTCGTTATAAGGGAGGCCTAGAAGACAGGCCTGATTGGGCCTATGTTGGATGGGCATTATTAAAGGAATCATTGCGTTTTGTCCCATAGAGAAGTATTTGCCCTGATTAATAAATCTGGGGAGGACAATTATGATGTTAGTTTCAGAACTGCATATGCCTTGGAACTGTTTTGAGAGCGTTATGCACAAGTCAAATTTTCACCCACATGGGCCCCCTTTTTGGTCATACTTCTGACTAAACCATTGGTAAAATTTGTAACTGTAATGTTTCGAAATGAGGGGGTCCATGCGGATGACATCACGTTTTAGTTATCCCAGAAGTGTGACATTTTGAGTAACCCTGAAGCACTTTTAGACTCTGAATCCTTTTGGACAGGAGGATGGAAATATAAGGTTACGGTTAGGGTTGATGACACCGGAATGGAGCACATCCCCAATTCCTTTGTGTTAGGAAGGGACAGAGGGGTTTGTTTCTATGCAGGGCAGCCTAGAGCATGTTATAAGTGTGGATCTAAAACTCATTTGTCCACTACTTGTGACCAGGCGCGCTGTGATAATTGTGGAGAAGTAGGGCAATGCAGTGTGCCAATCATATTAAGTGTGATTTATGTGAGGATTGCGGCCATGTTTTTGGTGAGTGCCCCTGGGCTGCCAAAAACAAAGCCTCTTGTGCTAGCCCAGAGCTACTTATATAGCAAGCGCAAGACTCAGTCTCTGCTTCTTCTAAAGCTGATGTGCCCCAACCCCCTCCCTCTTCCCCTCCCCCGGTTCCTCCTCCCCGTTCTGTTGTTTTACAGGAAGAAGAGTATGATCTTAAGGTACATGATAGCCCCCTTCCCTCATCTTGGGTTCTCTCTGATTCTGAGCAGCGAACGAAGCAAGCTCCTATTAATGGAAAGCCTATAGGTAATCCCCTTTTAACTCCTGTTTGATATGAAGAGCTAAGTGCCCCAGGGTGCAGTTTGGCCAACAGTACTGCCTTGCAACCTATGGCTATGAGATGCTCTTGCTCTTCTAGAACCAATAAACAGAAGCCCCCCAGTATTGATTAAAAGTCCTGCTATAGTTGAGACTGGCAATACTTATGCATCTTTGTTCCTACCAGATGGGGATTCTGATATGAAGCAAGGAGATTTAGATTCCCAATCAGTTGGAAGTAGCCAGCTTTCTGTAGGAATAGACCAGGGGGATTACAATAAGAAAAAGCGGAAAAAATAGGCATGATGTTCTTTTTCTTTGCTAGATTAGGGGGTCTGTCTATCCCTATAGATAGATAGATGGGTCTATCTATCTATAGGGTCATAAAACATTCATAGTATTCCAAATGATATTAAACGGCAGGTTGTTTTTTCATTCATTCATGGTAATCATTATGATATATTTTTTCTGCAGGAAACATGGATGTATTCTAGAGAACAGTTGATATTATTTAAAAGAGACTGGATTTGGGGACCATCCTGTTGGTCTTTTGGCCAAGATTGTGCAGATGGGGTGGGCATTCTCTTTGGCTCTTATGATTTTTCTTTGGTTAAATTAGTGGATTTGATTCCAGGTCGCTTATTTTTGTTAGATGGTAAATGGAAATCACTGACTTACTGTTTTGGTAATGTATATGGGCCTCAGACTAAAGCAGACAGGGTATTTCTCTTGAAAGCAGTTCAACCATATCTGGTCACCTCATATATGATTTTTTTAGGAGGAGATTTTAATTATGACATAGTTAGAGAACAGATAGATGAGGGGAAAAGGAAGAAAATTTATTGTGATTCTAATATGTTAACTGCAGTAATTAAAACAGCAGGTCTTGTAGATTGTAGTGTTTACAACACAGGTCATCACTTTACAAATACTAGGGGTATTTATAGGACCACCATTGATCATTTCTTTCTTTCTTGGAATTTGCCAAATGGTAATTTTTATATTATTCCTATTGAATTTTCCAACCACCTATTATTAAAATTCACTATTCCTATTATGGATTTTAAAAATAATGTTAAAAGTAGATGGAAATTGAATGTTTCCTGCTTGCATCCCCTGAAGTTAAGAAGGATATTGCAGCCTTATTATCTGCTAGATTGTCAGTTTTATGTTTATATGATGACCCTGGGGACTGGTGGGTAGATACTAAAATTGATTTAAAACAGTGATTTAGTAATCATAGTAAATGTCTAGGGAACAATAAGTTTTTGAAATATCTTTCACTTTGGAAACAACTTCAACATCTGTACACTATTTCATATTTCACTAAATATGATTATTCATCACAAATAAATAAAAAAAGGACATGTCAACTTATCAGTATGATAGAGCTTCCACAATACTTACAATGCTTTCTAGTGGTACACAGAAATCACCTGTAGGAGACCCGTATGAGGCTTGTAAAAAGATTTATGATGATATGACTATTGAGTATTTGCAGGATTTAGGAGGTGATAGGATAGAAGAAATTTCAGATATAGAGGACCAAATTAAAAATCACTGTTCCTCATTGGTACCCACAGAGGTTTCTTCTGAGCAAAAAATTGCAGAGTACTTCAGTAATATTGAAGTTCCAGTATGTTCTAATGAAGCTCTTTTATTGCTCAAAAATATAACTTTGGCTGAAGTTGTGGAAGCAATTAAAGCCCTTAAATCTAACACTTCACCAGGTCTAGATTGGTTGCCCAACCAATTTTATAAAGTTTTTATTACAGAACTTTCTGTCTTTTTACAAACCATTTATTTGTTCTTTTTTGAACATAGTAATATTCCCAATTTTTTTATGAAGGTTTATTGGTTTATTTATATAAAGCTGGGAATAGAACTGATATTACAAATTGGAGACCGATTATTCTGTTAAATTCCGATTATAAAATGTTGGCCCATATTCTTAATTTTAGGCTTAAAAATTATGCGTCATTTGTGCTTTCGGCACAGCAATTTTGTGGTATTCCTGGAAAAAAATACAGGATGCTCTTATTGTAATTAGAGATTTTATTGAAACTCTTCTTGTGCAAGGCTCCAAAGGGTGTATACTTTCAATAGACCAAGAGAAAGCATTTGATCATGTTGACAGGTCTTTTCTTTTCTCTGTGCTGGCCAAATATGGGTACATGTGTTAACAATCAGGCACATACAGTTGCTGTATTCCCATGTGTTTGTAAAGGTTTTATTGAGAGGTCAAATAACGAAAGGTTTTGTTATTTCTGCAGGTGTTAGGCAGGGTTGTCCTTTAAGCCCTTTGTTATACATTTTTTCTGTTGATCCCCTGCTACGATGCCTGGCCAATGTGACCAGATGGAATGGATTGTCAGGGTTGTACAAATTCGCTAATTTCTCTGTACAGGCCTATGCAGATGATATTTGTGTTTTTTCTCGCATTATAATCAGATTCCCCTTTTTTTGAAGGAACTGCAGAAGTATGCTATGGTATCTAATTCAAAGCTTAATATTGCTAAATGTAAAGGGTTAATGATAGGTCCTTGGGATACCCCCTCATGTCATATATCTGGGATTACTCTCACAAAAAAAACAATAATTATTTTAGGTATTACCTACAGGAAAACTAATTTGCCCCTATATAATTGGGAATAGGTTAGAAAGTGGCAATTTTGGAAGCTATCGAAATTAAAGAGAATTCAAATATTAAAACATTTTGTTATTCTTCAGTTGCAATATGTAGCATATATTTTTCCACTCCCTACCTCTTTAGAAACAACTGTGTATGGGATTTTTTTTTCAGATGCTTTGGAGGAATTGGCTAAATCCAGTTAAGCATTGTTATACTTATCTAGGTGTAGAAAGAGGGGGCCTAGGAATGGTTGAACCAGTGCTTTTCTTTCATTCTTTGTTTATTTACCATACTGTTCGGTATGGTATTTCCAGTATAACAGCTGGTGTTATGGGCCTGGTGAAGCATGTACTCGAGCGTTACTTAGCTGTGTGGTATGAGATAGCACCAAAACTGCATACACGATTACAGTTACCTGAATATTTTTGACCAGCTGCTCAGAAGTTGTTTAGATGGAACATTTCACGATCTTGTATTTTGCATAGCAATAGGAAATAATTCTATAATCTGTTATTGTCCCAGTTATATCCTGCTGAGATGAGTTTTAAAGACTGTCCTCCCGCTTTTAATATACAAGTTTTGAAGCAGCTAACAAACGAGTGCCTGCTACAATGTGGGAAGTATTATGGATTAATGTATATGGTAGGCTGAATGTTAGGGGGAATGCCAAGCATAAAAACCAAGAGAAAGGAATTGCCCAGATACAGCATGTATTAATTTAGAGGAGACTCTGAATCATTTTTGTTTGATTGTTCTTATTCTAATCCTCGCTGGTCTTTTCTAAAAACTAAATGGCAGATGGACTGGTTATTGGCTTTAAATTATGACACTTTGGTGTTGGGTTTCCATCCTAGGGAGAAGGATGATTTGCATTTGGAAACATATATTTTTTTTATGTTGTTTGCATTTTTATTTATGGCAAGCTCGATGTCAGTGGGTACCTTCTCAGAGAATGATACCTTATTCAGTGTATAGTTATTTGGTAGCACAGGCAATGAACTCTGCGTATCATTCTGATTTATTGCATTATTCAGGTGACAAGGTCTACCGATGGTGGAAAGGTTTTCAAATCTTTGTAAAATATAAGTGTAACCTCCTTGTTATCCGGGGTTACTAGAATCCCAGTAAGACCTAGTGGTAGGCAGGGAAGGCAGCTTGTGAAACTCCAGTTAAATGGGTTTCACACTGTCTCACTCTGTTCCCAGTCTCAGCTGAGACTGAGGGATGACATCACCAATAGAACTTTCCTTGGCTGCATGACCACATTGGAATCTGCAGCAGAGGGAGTTAGATAGAATGTTGGGAGTTTTCAAAGAGAAGTATACAGTGTACAGTTTGTTTTTTCAGAACTGAAGGTGTGCTCAAGTGGTGGAGACTGCTGTCTGGTCTCAGTGCCTCCCTCTCCAGGGGGAGGATGTAGATCCCCATGCAGATTCCTGGGGCAATCCCTTTAATTCTCTGAAAGAGGAAGGAAAGCTGCCTGTTCAGTTCAGCCTTTGTTTTGGAAAGTTGGAAGATTTGTGATTCGCCTGTGGGGCACCTGCAACTAAAGGTGAGTGTCTGCTCTGACAAAAGGACAAAATGTTTTCTTCACCCTGGGACATGTGTGGAAATCTAGGAATTGAGCTACATTTTGGGAGGCCTATAGGACTAGGCCAAACAAGTGGAGTAGTGTCAAATGCTAGAGTGCTGTGTGATTTCAAGTAATATGTAGAGAGATGCTAGATCATCTACCCTTTAATCTACATTCAGAAGTTTCAGTTTTCCCAGGAAATGGCCGGTATGGGCTGGGAGCTGAGGTGGGCAAACCTCCATCTTTAGTAACCAGGTCCACCTCTCGGATTTCTGCTGTGGTTGCTACTTTGCCTCATGCACTTGGCCAGTGATGGGGAAGTACCCAGATGTGGGGTTGCAAAAGGGAAAATCTCTCTAGGAGTCGCAGACTCTAAGTGGTGTGGGGAGCCACAACAAGTGTAAAGAAGAATTCTCTTTGTGAGATGGGGAGTCATAACAAGTAAGGAAGAAATCTCTCTAGGAGTCACAGACTCTAAGTGGTGTGGGGAGCCACGACAGGATAATTGGTTCATTCTTCCAATGGACCGTGGATCAAGTGGCCGGCGGGGGAGCTGGGCCAGTCGGGCTGTGTACCCAAAGCACGTGCAAGTCCGGGCTGTGTGCCTGGTGGGTCCAGAGCCTGAAAACAGTATAACTGGTTCATTCTTCCAATGGACCATGTTGTAGTCTCTAATTTGCATTACCAGGAAATGTAGCTCCATGGGGATCCGTCTATGCTTTGTTTTGTTCAGCTAGTATGTGAATAAAAGCCACACTGAAGAATCCCATTCCTGGTTCTGGACATTACAGTTATTGCTTCCTGTGTTCGGATTTACTTGGGTGCCTCTGTCCAGAGTAGCAAACCTAGGTCCCCCTGTGCTGAGTAACCTCAATCCTCCCCGAACCCAAGTCCCCACCAGGTACTGCTGTCAGCTTCAACAGCATGCCACCTGTCATTTTGGCAAAAAGGCAGGGGTGAGGGGTTACAAAAATGGAGGCACCGCTGGGATTTTGTTCTGGGAGGAAGGTGCTCAGGCAGGTGGGGCTAGCTGTGGGTAGCCCAAAAAGCTGAAGCAATTTCCTTAGTGTGTGTTGCTGTGTGTTGTGAATGTTGTGCTACTGTTTAAAAAAAAAAATGCCAACTGTTTACCAAGGAGCTGTAAAGTCAAAGAGTGTGCCCTTGTCCTGCATCAAAATTGTTTACAGCATTTTTGCCTGCTTTAAAAGTGAACTGCGGTAAATAAAAGTGTGGAAGACTAGGGGTAGCAACAGGAAAATTGTGCCCTGGACGTTTGAAATGCTTTTAAAATGAATTGTTGTGAAGGAAAGTGCGAAGACTAGTAGCAAAAGGAAAATTATGCCCTGGACGCTGAAATGCTTGAGTGAATTGAGAGACTGCAGAGTAAATGACTATATTTATATGGCTGAAATGGCTCCTGCCGTGGAGTCAGTTGGTAGAAAAAGTTGCATTCTGCAGTTTAAATTTGCTCTGCTCGACGATCGCTGTGGAGGAGAAGAGTTCTCCCAAGAAGAAGAGGCTCATTGGCATGGCGCCGTGGTGGTTGGTCAGGCTGCAATCAGTCCGCCTCAGCCAGCTCTACAGAGACTGTCCTGGCATTCGAGAGGAGTGAGAGTGCGCGTGTACTGGCAGTGGAGGAGCGTCATGAGAGTTCAAAGCATTGTAAACAGTTCAAAAATAGACTTTTTGTTTAAAATCGGGCTCAACCGGCTTAACGATCGTCAGGAATTGAAAGTTTGGTGTTTAAACGACGCATCACTAGGACTGCCCGCCTGCTTGTATACTGAGGCCTTCAAGAACTGGCTGCAGGTCGCTTTTTCCCCATCGCAGCAAATTGCTACTGATAACAGTAATAAACGATTCATGAAACTGCTCAAACAGTGATTTTCAGCCTATGCCATATAAAATGTGTAGGTGTGAAGCAGTGTAGTCCTTTGCAAGTAACGATCGTAAAGTCCTGCCAGCAAGTGCAAGTCTGTTAAGCCATTGACTGTGTGCATGGAAGTGAAATTAGCCTCAGTTTAAAGTTTGCAGCCAGAGAGAGACTGTGGGTTGTTAGCAAAATGCAAGCACTAGTAAAAGCAGGCAATCCTGTGCTAAAACCTGCAGCTTTAAGGACTGTGAATAAAATAAATGATACCAGCATGTGAAAAGTCCAAGGAAAATCCTTAAATGTGTTTAAAGCCAGAACAGAGCAAGTTGTGCAGTTTGAACAAAAGTTATCAGTAGTATGTGTAAATCGAGTGCGCAGTGGCTTGACCCAGATTCTAAATGTTGATGCACAGAGTGCTGCCGCCGCCATTACAGGGTGGGGTAGTAAAGTAAACACAGCAGCAGAGGAGCCATTTTACAGCTAAAGAGTGTGTTCAGTAAAGTGGGACTTTCAGTTACAGTGAACTTTTGTTTATTTTTCTGCAGTTATGGCCTCAGGACCAGCTCGTTACCCAGATCATGCCTGAGTTGCAGTAGCAGCAGCAGTAAATAGACTGAGAGATATTGAAAAGTGGTGCTATGGAGGGCAACTGTCTCCTGTTGTGGCGATTCCTAATTATCCAGTGCGTGTATGCCAAATATGCTTGGGTGCTGGAAGAGACGTCTTCATGATTCCTCACTGTGCTGGATGCCTAAAAAAATATGGCTTGCATAAAGCGCCCAATTGTTTGGCCTCACATGGACAAAAATTCAGGAATCTGCAGTTGGCAGCACACAGCACCAGAGGCGGAACCTGTGGAGGAAGGTCCCTCGGGGGAGTGTGGCACAAAGCTAGAGGGTGCAGAGTTAGAGACAGAACCAGAAGTTGAAGTTTCAGATGCTGGATCCCAGAAGGAAAGTTTGGATAAAGCATCAATAGACCTCTGGGGGGGGCCTAGCCCAAGTCTCTTAGGTGAAGATGAGATGCGGAAGGCCTTTAAATGGGAGGTGTCGACCTCCGTGCTTAGTGATGAGTGGATAGTCTCAGGAGTGAGGACAACTGCTCACTTCTGGGCTCAGATCCTCAGTGAAGAGGAAGATGAGGGGGAACCTATGTGGCCTTGTGAAAAAGGAATGGGTACACAGCCTCAAGATCTTGCCTCGGAGGAATGTATGGAAGAAAGTGGTGATGCCACTGCCCTGGCTTTACAGGAGGAAGAAGTCAGGGATCCGTTTCTAATTTCCTTAAGGATGCGAAGCTGGAAGAACCTGGACTGGCCACCCCCAAGCCAGGCCAGCGGTCTCAAATTGAGCAAAGCAAGTAAAGAGGAGAGACTGGTTCGTAGGAAGGCAAATGAAATCTATGGTATGACCTTTCCTACCTTTCCTCGGAAAGTCTGGGAAGAGATTGAGAACTGCAGGAAATTCTGGATCTGGGATGAAGTAATGAAAAGTGTGCATCCTGGGGCCAACAAGCTTGTAAAGAATAGACTGTTCCACGAAAAGTATACCCAGTGGAAGAGAGGCAGGACACTGTTTATGGACAGAGTGAGAGTGGTGGACGGAGATGGATGTGAAATCTCCCATTGTGTGAATTATGTGCTCCCAGACGGGGTAATAATTCAAGCTCCTGACCCCCGGTATTATTGGCCTCAGTGCAAGGACCTTCCAGTAAATAAGCCCGTGCCTACAAAATGGAGAGCCGAGCAGTGGTAGTCAATACTGCCACACCAGACTGTGAAGTGCCTTTATTGATCCGCCAATATGATTATCCAGGACTCAGGTGCCCCACATTCATCAGTCTACAGTGTACTGTCCTTCCAGCATCCATCGACTGGCCCACCAGATGACTTCAGATCCAGAGAGGACACCAGCCCAGCTGTATCCTGTTCATCACCTGGTAATCGGATGACGTCGGACCAGCTGTTTTCCTTTTGTTCCTGTTCTAAGGTTCCGTCTCCAGAGATGACAGCCCAGCTGTTCCCAGATGTGCCCTCCTGTGGTTCCTGGAAGATGTCCGCCCAGCTGTATCGGAAGAAATGCTACCAGGGAGAGTCTTCATCAGAGGTGCAGGTTGGTGCCGAGTCTCGTACTACAAGTGGCTGGTAAGTCCGAACTTTTCTATCTTTATGACATTGCAGTACTCACCCTACACTACAGACTTCAAAAATGTGTGAACTGTCCGCAAAGACTCTCCCCTTTGGGACTTTGGCCTGTTAGAACTGTGCTTCACCGGGCTCCGGCCCAGGAGAGACTCTTTATTGGACTAGCCTTCAGGCCTTGTGGTCATTAGTTGGGACTTTTAGGGCACTCCATCCCCTCCCAAATGTGTATTGTAAATAATGTCGTTGATTTCTAATGTAAATACTGTTTTTCTACCTTTTTTCTAAAAAAAAAAAAATCTTTTTGGGATTCTACAGTATTTTGATGGTAGGGGTTTAGATAGACTGTGTATGCAGATTAGGAGAGTGTGTTTTGTCTTTCTTTTTCTTACAGGTGTTCCTGGGAAGACAGAAGAGAAGACAAGAAGAGGAGGAGGGGCTCATCGGAGTTCCTCGTCAGTGCTTTATTGTGTAGAAATTTAAAGTACTGTGGTGTTTTTGTTATGGTTATTGCTGTATTAACCCTTTCCTTCCACAGGTGTGGTTGTGGGGGTAGGGAGGAGGCAGTAATGTGGTATTTTAATGGTGTGTGGTTGCAGGTTGCCCAAGGTTGGGAAGGTCCCCGGGTTGTTTTTGGTTTTGTTTTGGGGTATTATGTTAAAGGCAGATAGGTTTTCCCTAGAGGGTTAGGGGGGATAGACAGGCTGTGGTCCTGAGTGGCCATGGGGACCACAGTGCTGATCTATCAGGGCTATGCTCTGGATAGTTCTACCAGAGCCACTAGGTGTCCATAGTAAGTGGATAGTGTAGAGGCTGACATGTCAGCTACAGGCCTCTAGGCCCTTAATGTTACCTGCCTGTGCTGGCACATGGTAGGAGGGGGCCTGATCACCCCCTCCACAGGTAGCACATAGGGTGGGATGGCCTAAGGCTGGGTAAATAATGACTGCGGACAGTCGTTTTCATAGTCAGGAGCAAGTGTAACCCCTTGTTACCGGGGTTACTAGAATCCCAGTAAGACCTAGTAGTAGGCAGGGAAGGCAGCTTGTGAAACCCAGTTAAATGGGTTTCACACTGTCTCACTCTGTTCTCAGTCTCAGCTGAGACTGAGGGATGACATCACCAATAGAACTTTCACAGCTGCATAAGCCACATTGGAATCTGCAGCAGAGGGAGTTGGATAGAACGTTGGGAGTTTTCAAAGAGAAGTAGTCAGTGTCCAGTTTGTTTGTTTTCAGAAGTGAAGGTGTGCTCAAGTGGTGGAGACTGCTGTTCGGGTCTCAGTGCCCCCTCTCTCCGGGGGGGGGAGGGATGTAAAGATCCCCATGCAGATTCCTGTGGCAATCCCCTTAATTCTGCCAAGAAGAAGGAAAGCTGCCTGTTCAGTTCAGCCTTTGTTTTGGAAAGTTGGAAGATTTGTGATTCACCTGTGGGGCACCTGCAACTAAAGAGTGAGTGTCTGCTCTGACAAAAAGGGCAAAATGTTTTCTTCACCCTGGGACATGTGTGGAAATCTAGGAATTGAGCTACATTTTGGGAGGCCTATAGGACTAGGCCAAACAAGTGGAGTAGTGACAAATGCTAGAGTGCTGTGTGATTTCAAGTAATATGTAGAGGAGATGTGCCAGATCATCTACCCTTTAATCTACATTCAGAAGTTTCAGTTTTCCCAGGGAAATGGCTGGGTATGGGCTGTGGGAGCTGGAGGTGGGCAAACCCCCCATCTTTAGTAACCAGGTCCACCTCTACGGATTTCTGCTGTGGTTGCTACTTTGCCTCATGCACTTGGCCAGTGATGGGGGAAGTACCCAGACGTGGGGTTGCAAAAGGGAAAATCTCTCTAGGAGTCACAGACTCTAAGTGGTGTGGGGAGCCACGACAAGATAATTGGTTCATTCTTCCAATGGACCGTGGATCAAGTGGCTGGAGGGGGGAGCCGGGCCAGTCGGGCTATGTACCCATAGTGTGTGCAAGTCCGGGCTGTGTGCCTGGTGGATCCAGAGCCTGAAAACAGTATAACTGGTTCATTCTTCCAATGGACCGTGTTGTAGTCTCTAATCTGCATTACCAGGAAATGTAGCCCCATGGGGGTCCGTCTATGCTTTGTTTTGTTCAGCTAGTATGTGAATAAAAGCCACACTGAAGAATCCCATTCCTGGTTCTGGACATTACAGTTATTGCTTCCTGTGTTCGGATTTACTTGGGTGCCCCTGTCCAGAGTAGCCAAACCTAGGTCCCCCCTGTGCCGAGTAACCTCAATCCTCCCTGAACCCAGGTCCCCACCAGGTACTGCTGTCAGCTTCAACAGCATGCCACCTGTCATTTTGGCAAAAAGGCAGGGGTGAGGGATTACATAAGTAAGATGATTTTTATATGTTTATAGGTTGAAAAGAGAAGAAAGATAAGTTTCATTCGTTTATGTCCTTTGTTATGATTTTACCTCTGTATGTATTATGTGAATTCTATTAAAAAAAACTACTCTTTTCGATAAGTGCCATGGGATCTTTAACATCCACCTGAACTACCACCAATCCAGGCAAATGGGACCTCGGTTTAATGTCTCATCCGAAAGACGGCACCTCAGAAGTGCAGCACCCCCTCTCATGCTGCACTAAAGTGTCAGTACTGGGATATTAACCCAAGTGCCAGATTACTAAGCGCCAGAACTTTAGGTGGGGCACTGAGATCATGAGCAAATTACTCCTTCATGGAGTGCAATGGCAGTCAGCAACTTCAAAGCACTCCTACACTGACATGAGTGCCATCTGAAAAGAACATGCCGGCAGCTCGCAGTTTTTGGACATACACCTGAGAGGGCTGAAGACAGCATGCTGGCAGGGGAAAGAACAGGAAGAAAACCAGGGGGCACCAGAAAAACAGGGAGAAACAGGGCAATTACAAGTAAGCCCTCGGGGGGGGGGGTTACAGACTGATTCCAGGCATGGGTGAGCAGGCAAGTGTCTGCATTATGAACATTTGGTCATTCAGAGAGAAGGGACATGAGAATTGCACAGAGAAGGGAATGGACTGATACCAGAGGTGGGTGAGCATGCAAGTGTCTGCATTATAAACATTTGGTCATTCCAAGAGGAGGGACATGAGAAGTGCACAGATGAGGGGAATGGACTGTATATAAGCTTTGGAAGTGATGATGACTCGAGTGGTGTTTTAAAGGTGATAGTGAATCAGTCGCTTTATTTTATTATAGTGCATTTCCATTAAAATGTTCAAGGTACAGTGCAGTATTTTAAAGTACAGAAAAACTCTACTTTGAAATACTGTCAAAATGGCATGGGTTCAATACCGCACACAGAAACATTGCATGGCATTTAATGACGCAACCATAAGAGTGTGCACCGCAATATCATTGGGCAAAACACCGATGAACACAGGCAGTGCACGTCCTTACAGTCTATGGACTTTGCCCTCGCACACACACACCCCCCAGAATTTAAATAACAAACTCCGGGGGTGCGGATGTTGGGGATGGGGAAAAACACCGCCGGGGGGGAGGGTTTAGGAAAAAAAAAGTACTGCAAAAAGTTGTCGCATGTGAAGACCTAGGGTGAACCAAATCACGGTCCCTGGTCTCCCTTTCCGCCGTGTGCTGGTGCCCTAGCCACTCCACCAGGGGAGCAGCTTGACCAAGCCCCCAGCACATGGCAACTTGGTGATGCCAGGTAAGAGCATACAGCGACAGGGGTAGTGCTCTTTCCCTACCGCTGTTCTACCCCTGTCACTGAAACTACATGCACTCTTTAGACAGCGCTGTATTAATCACACTGTCTTTCATGTGTGATATTGACCTGGTAGGTGTCAAAAATGAGAGGTGAAGCCAGGCAGAAAAAGGTTTCAGCTGTAGAGGAGTCTAGGAAGTGATGAACTATGTAGTGTTGCAAAGATGTTAGTAAATTGATAAATTACTTTATTTTCACCTCAATGGAAAAAAATCAGACTGTGCCATTTGGACCCAGAAAATTGGGCACAGATAGAAATAAACTCTTTCTTTGTTGAGCGGTGGCCTTCTTTTCTCAAACCTAGCATTTAAAAGTAGTTAAAAACAACACGTAAATACTGGCCCCATTAGAGCCTATGGATCACACCCCCACGCTGTTCTAGGACTGACATCATAAAACGTGCCAGCGTGGGGGCGTGCCCCAAACTTAGGAAGTGTTGGCGTTTTGGCTGCGGGTCCTGATTTTGGATTTTATGAGTGTTTTGTTGGAAAAGTTACTAATGTAAAAATTATGGCACCCTGAAGGACCTTTAAACCAAGGGGTAAGCTATCCAGCCTGTTAAGGGGGAGAGAGATTAAATAAGAGAACACCTGCTCTTTAATTCACAGTGGAGCCCTATAACCAAACAAGTGTTGCCCTTGGGTAGTCCGGCATCTTAGGACAGAGATGATTTGATTGGCTGTGCTACATGTGTGCTGAGAGCTGGAGAAGGGGTTCAGAAGGTTTGCGACATCAGGAGACATGTGCCCTAAAAGAGCCTTTTTTGTTAGCAGGCATGTTTGTTAATGGATTCTTTCATGTCACTGAAGCCAACCAGAATGTTCATACAGATCACATATATGGGTGAGGCATGCTGCACCTGTAACGAGATGACAAACTTTAAGTGCCATTGATATTCGGCAGAGGGAGGTAGTGGTGACAGATCCGTAGATGACCAGGCCATAGTCAACAATGGATACTATTGAACTATGGATAGCTAGTCTAAGGGCTTTGTGCATAAGATTATGTTTATGCTGGTGTAACAACCCAATCCTGAGGTTAACAGTCCTGGCAACATTGTCAATATGCTGTATGTAGGAAAGAGAGCTGTCCACAGTCACCCCTAGGTAACTGAAGTCTTGAGTTTGTTCAAGGGGGACAACCGAGGAGTTCCTGATGGTTAGAGTACAGTTTTGATGTTTATTCCGAAAGCCACAGAACAACATAACTTTAGTTTTTTTTGTAATTTAGTATCAATTTGTGGATTCTGAACCATTCCTCAACTTCATTAAAGCTGTGCTGAAGTTGCTGCTCCAGGGGCTCTGGGTCAGTGCTGCTAGTGAAGATGGCTGCGTCATCTGCATAGAGGAGGACCAGTTTACAGGAGCAAGGTAAGTTGTCTAGAAAGATAATAAAGAGAAGTGGTCCCAAGATGGAGCCCTGAGGTACTCCAGAGTAGACTTATTGGTGGTCTGAGGAGACATTTGATATTTTCATATGTTGAGGGTGGCCAACCAGATAGCTTTCGAACCAGGGCACTTCTGCAGAGAGGCCAATGGAGGATAGTTGTTTGAGGAGAAGAGGGTGATTCACTGTGTCAAAGGCCTTTGAAAGATCTATAAAGGCTGCACCTACAAGTTGACCTTGATCCAGTTACCAGTTGATCCAGAATTACAACAGTGCAGAGGTGGTGTTGTGTCCCTTTCTAAAACCATGCTGCTGAGGTCATTGGATAGAGTATTTTTCCATGTACTCCTGCAGCTGGTCTGCAACAGTTCGCTCAAGTGCCTTACAGAGAGGCGGTAGTGTTGAGATTGGTCTGTAATTAGAGTGTAGTATGCAGTCCCCACCTTTGTGAACAGGTATAACCATGGCAGATTTCCAAATTTGGGGAAATTGACCAAGCCTTAGGGAAAGGTTAAGAATCTTTGCTAATGGCAAAATTATTTAATCAATGATAAAGGATACAAGTTTGAGGTAAATGGAGTCCCCACTGTGCCTTGACCTCCTAAGAACTTGTACAATGTATTTCCATACCAAATGCAGAAGGACCTTTTTGAAATAGAAAGGAGGTGGGCCAGAGGGTTGGTCATTTGCACCTGGAAGGCAGCTGTCAGCAGGGTTGTTGAAGAAGTCAGATGGGAGGACACTACTTAGGTCGGAGAAGGCACTGTTAAAGGTATTGGCAATGGTCTGAGGGTCCATGGCCGGATTTACCTTTACGCAGATTACGCCATGGCATAGGGCCCCATGCTTCAGGAGGGCCCCCACAACATTGTATTTTTAGAATTTGCTTCCCTACCGGCTGACTGCAGCTACCAACCGGCTGTACATCTTGCCGTACTGTCGTCCAACCATGGGATCATTAGTAATTTTTTTTCACATCATGCCACGGTATCAATTGGCAATTGCCAAAATAAAAAGCACCCCCCCATGGCCTCTCAGTCTGTCCAGGCGGCTCCGACTGCACCTCTCACATCCACCCTGCCTGACGTGAACTCACCACAACAACCAACCATGTCTCATTAGAGGTCGTCTGAGGTGTGTCTACTAGGGAGCAGCAGGAATCTGTATGTGCGTGTGTGTGGCATCATGGCATATTGTTGGTCGGGCAGCAGTGAGATTCAAGGAGAAGGACAAGTGGACGTTGATTGGCTGTTGAGGTCACAGTGGAGGGATCATTTCAATTGATCAAAGAGAAGAAGACACTGAGAGCACAGAGTAAACAAGAGCATGCCGGGGGTTTGCTTGGAGAGTCACAGACTCATCACTCATCACTACCACCATCCAGCCAAGCTTCTTAATTTTTTTTCTGTTGTCCGATTGAGGGATGTCCCTGTGTCATGGTGCCGGCTGCGGTGCAGCATTGCATGTTGCTGCTGTGTAGTCAGTGAGAGTCGGAGAGTGCTGCTGGGGGGCATCTGGGCAGCGGGCCTCTCTGTCCTCTAGACTGGTTAGTCCACTCGTGACTGTGGAGAGGAGTTAAGTGCCACAGATATCAATCAGTCAGGCAGGCCAGGAAGAAGGCCAGCAGCCACCACACCAGGAGGTAACAGCCAGGTATGTGTTGTAAAATCTGATGCTTTCTGTTGCACTTGCACCAGTTAGAGAAGGTTGGGGATTTTAGCACCGGGGGGGAGAGACCACACCTGAAAACAGATCTACCCTTCTTGATCTCAGTTGCCTTGCATGACACTGTTGGTCTGACTCCTGAGAGAGACACTACAAACTGCCACTTAAGTGACATAAGGGAAGGAAGCGGGATGGGGATCTTTTTTGGGGGGTACGGGGCTGGCTGATGATGTCTCGCATTTAGGGGTGCACTTAGACTGAGTCAATGAATGAATAGAATTCCACTCACACTCAGATGTATTTTTTTTGTATTAAAAAACCAAACATTACTCTCAGAGAGCCCATCCGGCAACAGCAGTCAAGCCAAGCCTAGAAAAGGCAGTGCAGTGAGTGACTGGTAACTGTAACCAGGGCAAGTCTGTGGTGTTCAGCTGCAATGTATATGATGGCCTCCTGAGGGATGTTTATTTTCAAGTGTGATTAGGGGCTGAAGACAAGTAGATGATCTTTCTTTCCTGACTGCATCCTACACGTTTTACTTCCTGCAATCTTGAGTACCCTGGTCGTTGCTGCCCTGCCAGCCCAGCACCACAGAATAATGGGATGTTGGCATTTAAGGGCCCCCTGGCCACAAAATATGACTTGGAGTAGGGCCCCTGCATCCATTAAGCTGGGCCTGTGAGGGGTCCAGTGTAGGGGTACCATTAATACTGAGCATAGTAGGCGCAACTTTGGAGTCTCTCCCAGTGACATCTTTTATGTTGCTCGAAAAGATTTTACTGTCGCCCCAGGTATTAGTGAGTTCTTTCCTATAGTACTTGCTTTTTTGTCCGTATGGCCCGAGTACACTGATTTCTGGCTGCCTTGTATTGTTGTAAATCAACTTGTTTTCCAGAGGCCTTGGCATGGTGCCAGAGGTGATCCCTAGGCTGCATCTGGCTGATTAGTTTGTGGTGATCCAGGGATTGAAGGTGCCTTGAATTTTCCGCTTTTTCAATGGAGCGTGGATATCATGTGCTTCATTAAAGTGCATAATGAAGTGGTCTAGGGCAGTGTTGACATCATTGGTGGTATCAAGTATGGACCAGTCAGTGTTCAGGAGGTGCAGTTTCAGATAGTCAATGTGGCCCACTTTAAAATCCTGCTGTAAATGACTTTAGGTGGAAGCTTGTTAAATTTGGTTGACCAGGTGCAGATAATTGGAGAGTGGTCACTGAGTGTATCAGGGAGCACAGTCACATTTGTGATTCTGTTAGGGTGGCTGGAGAGAATCCAGTCTATTAGGGTACTAGTACCTGTATTGTAGTTCGACCTGGTAGATGGTGAAACAAGCTGTGTTAAGTTTAGTGCTGAGATAGTATCCTTAAAGGCACCGACTACAGTGGACTGCCAATTGACAATGAAATATCCCATAATTAGCATCTCCAATTTATGGGGCAGATTTCTAGTGTACTCCATGAAGCTGTGGAAGCCAGAGACATGGTCCTTGGGAGGCAGATATACACTCACAATTGTTAGGGCTTTGTTGTGTGCCCCAAGTAGTATCTTTATTGCAAGCACTTGGGCATCATTACCAAAGCTATAATTTGGTAATACATATCCCATGAGTGTGTCCTTAATGTAAATGGCACAACCACCTCCATGCCACGTTAGCCTATCCAGTCTAAAAATGGTGTAGCCAGGTATAGTAACAGCTGAGTCGTGGATCTTCAGTGAAAGCCATGTTTCAACAACTGAAAGGATGTCAGGGCTTATCTGCGCTGCCCAAACTTGGAGTCTATCCATTTTATCAAGCAAACTGCAGATGTCAGTGGAGACCAGTACTAACATACTAACATACTATTTGCCAGCAGATTAGGCCTTACGGTCTATCGAGTCTGCTCGAACCTAGATCCTTAGTTGGGTGCCGAGACCCTCCCATCCCTTGTTCTCTAGAAACCCCTATCATCCATCCCCACCCCCCGGGACAGGCCATCATCTGATACATCCACTTTCTGTGTCTGTCCCACCCTCTCTTGAAGCCCTCTACAGTGGATCTCTGAACCAGCTCACCAGGCAGTGCATTCCAAGGGTCCACCACCCTCTCGTGAAAACCTCCTCCTCTTTTCCCCTCACCCTTCCACCTTCCAACTTCAAACCATGCCTCTGGTGATACCTCCTGCTTTAGTCTAAAGATCCCTCCATGTTTACCTCTATTTATTCCCTTTGAGGTACTTGAAGACCTCAATCATGTCCCCGCCTCCTCTCCTCCAATGAAAACAGGCAGAGCTCCTCAAGTCTGTCCTCATAAGTCAAATCTCTAGCCCTCGTATCATCTTTTGTTGCCCTCCTCTGTACCTTCTCCAGGAGCTGTATGTCCTCTTCAAATGTGGTCTCCAGTACTGTACACAGTACTCAAGGTGTGGTCTAACCAGTCCATTGTACAGTGGCAGAATCACTTCCTTGCTCCTAGAGGTGATCCCCTTATGATGCATCCCAACATCCTGTTTGCCTTGCTAGCTGCTCTCCTGCATTGCTCAGAGTTATTCATACATGTATCCACCATGACCTCTAGGTCTTTTTCCCTATTGAGGCCTCAGCACCTCCCTCCCAGTGTGTACCTGTGTTTAGGGTTTCCCGACCAAGATGCAACACCTTGCACTTGGTGATATTGAAATTTAATTTCCATGTGTGAGCCCAGCTTTCCAGGGTGTCCAGGTCCCTTGCAGGGCCACCTTCCCTCTTCTCCCTCAACTACTGCTCCCATCTTGGAGTCATCCATGAAGAGACTCATTTCCACACCTATACCCTCCCTGATGTTCCGATATGTATGCATTAAACAGGATCGGACCCAGGACCCGAGCCTGTGGTACCCCACTACCAACCTCTCTAGGGTTCGAGAGCTCCCACAGACCACTACTCTCTGAGGCGCCAGCTAGCCAGTTTTCAATCCATCTGACCATCAAAGGCCTACTCCTAACCCCTCAGTTTCTCCACCAGACCATTGTGGGGACAGAGTCAAACGCCTTGCTGAAGTCCAAGAATAATACATCCACAGGCTTACCCCTGTCCAGTTCTGATGTTACCCATTCATAGAACTCCACAAGGTTGGTTTGACATGATCACGTGGCACAAACCCATGTTGCCGACTATCCAGACCTCCCACTCCTCCAAGTACACCCCAATCGTCCTTTAGTATACTCTCCATTAATTTTCCCACCACCGGGTCAAACTGATGGTTCTATAGTTACCTGGTACTTCCTTGACCCCCTTATGGATTGGTACCACATGTGCCTCTCACCAATCACTAGGTACCCTCCCTGTCTCAAGTGACCTGCTGAAAAGTCTGCCAGGGTGCAGCCAGTATGTCCGCCAATTCCCATAGTACTCTCGGATGAATGCCATCCGCCCTGGAGATTTGTTTTCTTTAGGGCCTTGAGGGCTAACCACACCCTTTGGTGGAGATAGCATCATCCGTCCCTCCCTTACTGGTCTTTTTATCCTTATCCAGATGTGACACCCCTGGGGTACCTTCCTCCCTCTTGCTCCATTTCTGTTGCTCCCTGATCCCACTCCTGCGCTTTCTATCCCCTCATGCCTTGCTTTGTAGATATCCCATCCCCCTCCCTAGTGAACACAGAGGCAAAGTACTGTTAAATACCTCTGCCTGGTCCCTCTTCCACCCACCCTCCTTCTGATCTCAATCTGCTGAGATGGCCCTTAGTTTTTCTCCGCCTCCCAATGTACCGAAGAACCCCTTTTCCCTCCATGTATCCCTGTGCCAGCCGCTGCTCTTTACTGGACTTTGCCCTCACCATACGGGTGACTTTTCTAGATGCAAGCTGGTACATTTCTTATCCCTATCCCTCTTGTTGTTTTATATTTTTGTAGGCCGCTTCTTTCTCTGACTGCTACCTGTACCTCACTGGACCACCAGCATGGTTTACGTGACCTTGCTCCCTTACGCTTCAACTTAGCTGCAGATCCTGACTGCCTCATGAAGTCCCCATTTTATGACCTCCCATCTCCTTTCCACACTTGTCGCTGAGGTAATCCCTTCAAGTGATCCTTGAGAATATTTCCCATGCCCATAAATTCTGCCCCTGAAGTCCACTGCCAGTGTCCTAGATCTCACCCGCACTCATGCTTATTTGAAACCAGACAGTATTGTGGTCACTCCCAGTCAGGGGTCCTGTACAACTATGTCCTTACCAGATCCCCATCTGCCAGAACCACATCCAGGACATGCCCCTCCCTTGTGGGCTCCATCACATGCTGTGTTAAGAACACATCCTGGAAGCCATCCAGCAGCCTCTGCTCCTTGGCCACCCTAGAGGACATGGTTCCTCAGTTTGTACCTGGCATATTAAGGTCCCCATCAACACCACTCCTTCCCCTTTGGACCACACTGGGCAATGATGTTGTCCAGCAAACCATCCTCTAGAACCTCACTCATCCCGGGGCCTATATGCTACTCCCAGCTTGACCTTATCTCCTGCTGGGGATCGGAAGACCCATAAGGCCTCCACGCTTCTCTCTGCCTCTTCTCCATAGCAATTTCTATATCATCTCTAATGAACATAGCCACTCCACCCCTCTGACCTCCTTTCTATCCTTCCTAAGCATAGTGTACCCCTGTACATTTAGGTCCCAGTCATGGTTTTGTTGGCCCACGTCCACGTGACTACCGCCACATCCACCCCCGAACAGCATGGCCTGGAACTCAAGCAACTTGTTTCCCAAGCTTGCATTTACTAACACCAACCCCACCCCTCATCCCTGATCCTCTTGTCGAACCCCACCCAGATTCCTTATACTTCCATCCTCCCCCTGCTCCTCCTGAAACCTCCACCTCCAGTCTGTTTCCCCCTCCCCCTCTTGGGCTTGACGGCTACTCCCCTCATCTGGAGGAGAGGGCTTCTGGTCAGCCCCTTCCTCAACTGACCCAGTCTGATTTTGGTTGCTTGAGGTAAAAGATCTTGCTGGACCAGGGTTGGGATGAACATTGCTAGCCAATAGTAGCAACATGAGAATGAGTCTAAGTAGAAAAACTCTTACTTACTTGAGAATAAATTTTTGAGACATATGGTGGATTGAGCCCCTACTCCACTTTATGTGACATACAGTGAGGTTGAAAAGCAGGGTCAGGTGCCAGCTGATGGCATAAGCTGAATAGGTTAGCAGGTAAGACAATAGCCAGGGTTGGGCTTGAATGGCTTAGTGAGCTGTTAGCAGGGAGGTATTTTTGTCAAAAATGAGAATCATGGTTGAGAGGGATTATTGAGCTGGGAATGGAGGAATTTTTTTGCCACAACCAGAGATCCAGCTTGAAGGGTTTGGTGAACAGGGAGGGGGGATGTTCTTTTGTCACAAACCAGAGAGCAGGCTGGAAGGGTTTTGTAAGATGATAGCTGGGAGGTATTTTTCATAAATGGGGAGCAGCCTGGGTTTGGTGAGCTGTTAGTGGAGAGAGATTTTTCTGAATCAGGGATCAGGCTGAAAGGGTTTGCTGAGCTGGGAGCAGGGAGGTAGTTTTCACTAATGCAGATCATGCTGGGAGAGTTTTGTGAGCTGGGAGCAGGGAAGCATTTTTCATAAATGGGTATTGGGCTGGGAGGGTTTGGTGAGCTGGGAGCATGGAGGTATTTTTTATTTCATTAATGTTGACTGCTGGCTTTCAGAAATACCTTTCTGGTTTCATTGATATTGGGAGAGAGAAGAGAGAGTAAGATGAGGAACATCGTGTGTTGGGACATTGGTGCACAGAAAGTGTCATTAGAATTCAGAATGGCAAAGGACAGCACAGTGAATGGTTCTGCATAACCCCTTTGGAAACTGTACTTGCTGATCACCTGTGATATCATCCAAAAGGTCCGGCATCATTGGCTAGAGGCTCATTTCCAGTAATATTATTGGCTTACAGCCTAAGACACCTTTAGAATGTTCTTTTTTAAACAATCCCAAAATATGTTTGATGTGCTGCATTCTGCAGCCTACATAATAAATGTCCGGGCTTATCACTTTGTCAGTACAATAACTGCTGGAGTTACCTTGCGTTATACAGATTTGACTGTTGCCTGCATTTGAATCCTTTGCACATTTGTGATAGTGGGTTCTGACCGTGCTGATTCTCACATCCAAAGTTGTCATATATAAGGGGTGTGAGTGTTTCAACAGCTCATTTGAGGAGGGCTAACTATTGACTTTAGAGTACACAGCAACTGAGTGGGAAGGAAGTTTGGGCAGGCTGTGAAAGGCTCATTTGGGGATTCAGCCTATCAGAAGTGACTGGGCAGGGACTAGATAAAGCTCAGTGACAGCTATAAGTGTAAGTGCTGATTTGAGATATTATTCCTTGGCAGGTAGGAAATTGAGGGGTCCAGGCATACTGACCTTCATGTCAGAAGTGACATGGAGGATGTGTTTTAAGGGCTATATCTTTAAGAGCCAATCTGTTCATTACAGAGAGGATGGTGTAGACATGGAGCAAACTGCCTGTGTAGGTGATGGGTGAAGAACTATAAATGGGTTAATCAGTGGCTGGGACAGTACAGTATAGAGCGCTGATAATTCCAAGGGGAGAAGTTCAAGATGTGTGGGTAGGTAGCAAGGGGGAGGGTTTGAAAGTGGGGTACCATTCCAATATAACAGATTGTGTAAGTAGTGGGTGAGGGACTAGAAAAGACTTCATTAATGGCTGGGACAGGTACAGTGTACAGAGGGCTGCTAATTCCAAGAGGAGAAGCTAGGGATGTGGAGGTTGGGCGAGAGAGACAGGGTTCAGGGGTGGAATATCCATGGAACAGATTGCTGAGGTAGGTGGTTGGGGATGGACTACAAACACATTTCTGAACAGCTGGGATCATTACAGTATAGAATGCTGACAATTCCAAGAGAAGCTAGGGATGTGGAGATAGGGGGAGGGTTTGGGGATGGGGTACACACAGAACAGATTGCCTGTGTAAGTAGTGGGTGAGGTACTATAAACAGGTTAATGAATAGCTGCGACTGGTACCGTATAGAGGACTGATAATTCCAAGAGGAGAAGTTCAAGATGTGGGGTAGGGAGTGAGGGGCAGGGTTTGGGAGTGAGGGTATCGATAGAACAGATTGCCTGTGTAAGTGGTGGAGGAGGGATTACAAACAGCTTCATGAATGGTTGGGACAGGTACAGTATAGAGGGCTGATCATTCCAAGAGGATAAGTTAGGGATGTGGAGGTAGGGCGAGAGGGACAGGGTTCAGGGGTGGTGTACTCATGGAACAGATTGCCCGTGTGAGTGGTGGGGGAGGGACTATAAACACATTGCTGAACAGCTGGGACAAGTACAGTATAGGGTGCTGATGATTCCATGAGGAGAAGCTAGGGATGTGGGGAGAGGGGGAGGGTTTGGGGTGTGGGGTACACATGGAACAGATTGCCTGTGTAAGTAGTGGGGGAGGAATTATAAATGGGTTCATGAATGGCTGGGACTGGTACAGTGTAGAGGGCCAATAATTCCAAGAGGGGAAGCTAGGAATGGGGAGGTAGGGTGAACGTTCGAGAACACGGTACTCGTGGAACAGGTTGCCTGTTTAAGTGGCAGGGAGAGACCATAAATGGGTTTATGAATGACTGGGACTGGTATAGTACAGAGGGCTGATAATTCCAGGAGAAGAAGCTAGGGATGTGGAGGTAGGGTGCGAGGGGAAGTGTTTGGGGGTGGGGTACCCATGAAACAGATTGCCTGTGTTAGTGGTGGAAGAGGAACTATAAACAGGTTCATGAACGGCTGTGAATGATACAGTATTGAGGGCTGATATTTTCAAGAGGAGAAGCTAGGGAGGAGGAGGAGGTAAGGAATGAGGGAAAGGACTCAGAGTGGGCATCATGGCTAAAGCCCATCAACATGGTAGGCCAGTGGTATAGGTAGAATGCTCTTTATGGGCAGACTAGATGGATCCCTTGTCATTATCCGCTGGCAATTTCTCTGTTTATATTTATTTATTTAAGGTTTGGTAACTGGGAGAGGCACACTGACCTGAGGTTCGTTTCCAGGTGTGACGGGGGGGGGGGTATAAGGAGGCATAATACATAAGTACCTAACGTTGGGCAAGTAAACTAGTGCAGAAGCAAGTACATTACTACATAGGGCCAGGCATTTTACAGAAAATGCCCAGAAATGGAGGCGATACATAGGTACCGAAGCATAAATAAATACGTACATAATGTTGGGCAGGTCACAATATAACTGAAGCAAAATACAGTACAGTAGTACATAGGGTCAGGCAAGTTTCAGTAGTTGCATGGTTAAGGAGGCAGTACATAGGCACAAAGTGTCATTAATAGGGTAAGGAGGCAATATATAGGTAAAGAATGTTATAGCAGAGAATAGGCAGTGGTGAGAGCAAGGAGAACAATTAGTGAGAGGGCACAAACTGATACACAAATCAGAGTAGGATTTATGAATTAACATGGGTAAGGGGATTAGTCAGAGTTGTAGCACCAGCAGGGCAGAGGCAGACAGTGGTAATGGGTACGTTTAAACAGGTTTAGTGATGGCAGCATTCAGAGCGAGGAGCGTAGGGAGTTCCACGAATGGGTGAAGTGGAAGGAGAAAGCAGCTTTGTCAGAGTTAGAGCAAGGGCGTGGGAGGGAGAAAGAACGAGGGTCATGGGTGCGGAGGTAGTAGGAAGTATGGAGGGAAGGGAATAGAAGGGAGGTGAGGTAGGGGGTAAGTGAGCCAAACCAGTATTTGGCTAAGATGATTGAGTTGTTTTGTTTGCAGTGGGAGGTAAGAGAATGGAGTGATAGAGATGAGTAGAAGTTGCAGCGGTGAGTTCTGGGAGGGGCATTTGAGGTGAACCGGCAAAAGGCATTGAAGAAGACGTCAAGCCTGGAGAGGGTGGATGCAGAGGCAGACCCCCAGCTTGCTCCTCACCAGCCTAATTGTTCTCTCTCTTATCCCCCTGTCTTATCAACACTAGGCCCATCCATCCCCTTATTCTTCCTTTCCCAACCTCGGATAGGAGCTCACTACCCTGGGTTGTGACATCCTACCATGCCCCGTACTTTATAGCATTCAATCCCGGGGCTCACACATACTCCTTTTCTCCATCCACCTTCTCTACATCCAGCTTTACCAACTCCTTTCTCTGTGCACCGTGCCCTCCTAGCCTTTCTCCCTCTACTTCCTCCCCTCTCTTCCCCACTACCTTCACCTCTACCTGGTGTATATTTTTATTTTTATTTTTTCTTCCGTTATTTCCTCCTGCAACCTTAGATAACCTGCTTTATCTTCCTATAGACACTTCTATGTATGTAAATACCGTGTAATCTGTACAATATCTGTATAATTCTATGTACATATGAACTTCTTTTTCTTCCTCTCTGTAAAGAGTATTATCTGTATTGCCTTGTAAATACCTGTGTTGACCTGTATATACAATTGTTCATGCTCCACCCAGTTCCATCTTGCAAATGAGCTTCTGCTCAATGATGAACGTCTGGTTAAATAAAGACTTGATTGATTGATTGACCTGTACACAACGTCTGCATAGTCAAAGAGTGATAGGATAGTCTTGGTGATGAGTCTGATGGACGGGGAGGGTGAAGGCATCTTTATTTCTGTAATAAGCACCAAGTTTAGGGTGGAGCTTAGAATTAATGTAATTGACATGTGTTGTGAAGTCCAGGCAGCTGTCAGGCCAGGCTACGAGGTACTTGTACGCTGGGACTATGTCCAAGGTAAAGCCATCGAGGGTGGAGAAATGGGGTGTGTGTGGAGTTTGGCTAGATTTTGAGGGGTGCCGAGATTCACGGAGACTGTTTTTGATGTATTTACTTTTAGTTGGTTGGCCTGAAACCAGTTCAGGACATGAGTGAAGTCAGACTGTAGCTAAGAGGACATCTCAGAGGCTGAGGGGCAAGAACTGTAGAGGATGGTGTCATCAGCATATAGGTGGATGTGGGAGGATGAGCACATGAGAGAGAGATCATTAAGAAAGATGGAAAAAAGGATGGGACCAAGGATAGAGGTCCTCAGGTCATCGCATGTTTGTGATGTCCTGAATTCATGCCATTGCTTTTTTTGTCTACACTGAATTGTTGTATTGCTCTGTATTTTTCTTTTGCACGGTGTTGTCCTGGGTTGAGCCTGAAAAAGGGACTGCAATTGTCTCGGTGGCCTTACCCGGTTACCAAAATTCAAATAAATAAAATAAATAGAGCCTTGTGGTACACCTGCTAGGATAGGGAGGGGGGAAGCCCATCATCAGCCTGGACACATTGGGAGTGACCAGTGAGGTTGGATCTGAACCAATTGACTGGGTGGGAGAGGCCAGCAAGTTCAAGTTTGGAGAGTAGGAGAGGGTGGGAGACAGAGTCAAAGGCCTTGGCTAGGTCTATGAATGTAGTTGAGGTAAGGTGGCCTATGTCCTTATTAATAAGAATGGCGTCTGTCAACCAGAGTAGTGAAGAGGCGGTAGAGTGATTTTGTTTTCTGAAGTCCGATTGATATGGGGACAGGAAGTTCGAGGAGGTGAGGAAGTGGGTGAGTCTGGTTAGGACAAGGGATTCTTGGAGCTGGCTAAAATGGGAAGGGGGAGGACTGTAGTTACCTGGAGCAGAGCGGTCAAAGCTTTTATGAAGGGGTATCATTTTTGCAGATTTTCAGGCCTGCAGGACTGTGCCGAGGGTGAAGGAGAGATTCATCGAGTGAGCCAGGGGATGGGTGATGGCTGGAGCTGAGATCTGAAGTAGGAGGGTCAAGTCCATCAGAGCTGGATTTGTGTAGTTTCAGGGATAGGAGGGCATGAAGCACCTCCTGAGCAGTGGTAGGGGAGAGATGGAAATTATTTGGGGTTCAAGGAGATTGTGGAGGAGTGGGAAGGGAGTTTGGAGTTGGTGGAGTGCAGAAGTAGGCAGGGATGGAGTATATTGCACAGGTGGTAAAATATTTAGGGCAGAGGCAACGGTATGAAGGTCTGAGACAAGGGTGTTGTCAATGAGAAGGGAGGGAGGGAAAGGATGAGTTGGTTGGGGAGGTTAAGGAAGTAAGTAAAACTTTATTTCTTAAGTACCTTTCAAATACCAAGGTGCTGTACAGTTAGATGGACAAAGAATATAATCAGATAAACATACATAAGATTTTAAAAAGCCTTATAGAAAAGCCAGACAGAATAAATACATTTTTAACTCTGATTTAAAACTCAAGATGGTCAGGCATTCCCTTAACGATGAGGTAGAGAATTCCACAGGGTAGGGGCAGCATAAGAAAAAGCATGTACCCCAGATGTTTTTAACTGAACCCTGTGAATCTCTAGCAATCCCTTGTCGGCAAATCAGAGTGAGCAGGAGGGGCAGTAGGGAATAAGGAGATCTTGCAGATACTGGGGTCCCGGTTCATGTAGGGCTTTATAGGTCAGTACCCGACCTTAAAGGTGATCCGCCACTGTACCGGCGGCCAGTGCAGTTCACACAGCACAGGCATAATATGACTATTCCTAGATGTGCCAGTCAAAAGCCTGACTGCCGTGTTCTGCACTAGCTGCAAGCAACGGATATTAACCCCTGGAATCCCAAGGTAGAGGGCATTGCAGTAATCAAGGCAGGTGGTTACGAATGCGTGGACCAGTTTAGGAAGGTCAGCCAAAGGAACTAGGTGTTTCACTTGGGCAATATTCCTAAGATGGTAAAAGGAAGATTTTTGACAACGACAGACACCTGTGATTTTAGGGTCAAACCACTGACAAAAATAACGCCCAGGTTACGCACCCAGTCTGAGGCCGTGAGCTGGACACCGTCAAACCATATGCCTGAAGGAAGCCCAGCCCCAGGACCCACCTCCAGGTGACCCGGGTCCATAACCAACACCTCGGTCTTATCCAGATTTAACCTCAGCCAGCTAGTGCTCATCCAATTCCTGATCTCGGCTAGACAGTTGTTAAGCACAGAGATCACATCATCCTGTCCAGGAATAAAGGACATATACAGTTGGGTATCATCTGCATAGCAGTGAAAACCCAAACTGTATCGCCTAATGATATCTCCTAATGGCAGCATATACACTGCGAACAACATGGGTGCCAATATGGAGCCCTACGGCACCCCACAGAACAGGGGGAGAGCATCAGAGGAATAAATTCCAGTGACGACCCTCTGCGACCTGCCCATAAGGAAAGATCAAAACCAACTTAAGACTGTCGCAGACAGTCTGGAAAGAAGCCACAGACACTCCAAAAGCGCACCATGATCCACAGTATCAAATGCCGCCGAGAAATCAAGGACTAAGATAGTATGAGCCTTTCGATCTTTCGCAATTAGGAGATCATTTAAAACCCAGACAAGGGCAGTCTCAGTGCTATGTCTTTTCCTAAACGCAGATTGGAGAGCATCATGGACACTGTGGGTTGTAAGATGGTCATCCAACTGCAATGCAACCACCTTCTCAATAACCTTACCCACAAAGGGTCGATTAGAGACAGGTTTATAGTTAGCTAGACAGTCTGGGTCCAAGGAGGGAATTTTAAGGAGTGGTCAAATGACTGCCTCCTTGAGGGGATCAGGAAAGACCCCCCTGCTCCAAGGAACACCAGACAGTTTCAGCAAGGATGGGGCAGATAGCATCTACACAGCCTACCAGTAGTGGTGTAGGGCCCGGATCCAAACTACAGCTGGTTGGTAGCAAAGTTTGGACAATCCTCACAATGTCCATGACTTCCGGCCGGCTGAAATCAGACCAGGCAGAACGGGCACTCGATACCTCGTGCCGATCTCCGCAATTCCTCATAGAAAGAGCTGGGCCGATACCCGACCTGATCCTGGCAACTTTATTTGCGAAGAATCGAGCAAGCTCATCACACTTCATTTGTGAAAAATCTCCTCCAGATTGACGACAGACTGGATTGCACAGTCTGGAAGAGCTGAGCTGGTCGATTCCACGCAGCAGCAATCTCCCCGGACAGGAATTCTGCCTTCTTACGGGTGATTGCTGATTGATAGCTCTCATAATGATCCATCAATCTAAGCCTGTCAGCATCAAGGCCTGATTTCCACCAAGCTCTCTCTAGCCTTCGTCCCACTCTTCTCAGCTCCTTCAAGGACCCTTTAAACCAGGGGGTCCTTGGGCGTAGAGTGAGTGGGCGAACACAAACAGGAACAATTGAGTCCAGGGCATCTCCCACCACCTTATTATAAGCCAGTACGAGATCCCCGAGACTCATGCATTCACTCGATAAACCCGATGGGTCCAGCACTGCCAATATGCCCTCTGGGGTAACTCCCCTCAAGGGGTGGTACTGGACCATCTCCGTAGGGGCAGGCCTATTTGGGGTGCCCCGAAACTGAAACTTATGATGTGATGGTCTGACCAACTGACTGGTTCCACCCCCAATTCTGCCATCTCCATCTCCAGGAGGAACACAAGATGCAGAAAGTGACCCCCTATGTGGGTAGCAGAGGTAACCACCTGTGTAAGGTCCAGCATAGTCACAAGCTGGAGGAGATTATTTCCAAATTGAGAGAGTTCATCGTTGATCCAGGCATTGAAGTCACCCAGAATTAACCATCTGGGCAACTCCAAGGCCATGTCGACAATGAAGTCCACAAGCTCCTTCAGCAGTTCTCTACCATCACCGGGTGGACGGTAGACGAAGAGTATCCTGAACCCTACACCTGCTCCCAGGATGCACTCAAAGGATCGAGTGCACCCCACTGGCACATCCACAAGGCCCAGTTCCGTTTTAAACATAATGGCTACACCCCTGCTCTACGATCCAGTCTCGGGCGGTGTATCACCGAGAACCCTGCTGTAACAGCAGATGCCAAAATAGGGCCTGCATTCTCATCCAGCCAGGTCTCGGTGATGCATGCCAGATCTGATGTCCCAACAAGATCTGCTATAATAGCCATCTTTTTCCTAGTCGATCTGGCATTACATAACGCCGCCCAGGTTGGATGAGTCATCGAGGAAGATCACAGGACCTGCCCACTATTTGTGGAGCCCTTGGGTATGGGAGTCAGGCAGGGAACACCCCTTTCTTGACCCCATTTTGCCCCAGGGCATCTCCTAGTCCCCACGACCTCTGTCCGTCCACCACTCTCCTTTCTCCCACCATGCCCAGATCTCATCCCCCTCCATAGTCTCTTCACTATCCCCAAAGCTCTACATATCTTATAAACCTCGACTGATAATGGGGGACAGTCGAAGGGGTGCAAGCCCCTGAGCGTGGTGGGAGAATAATGCCTGACCATCTTAACACCCTCCCAACACATCTCAAATTAACAATCAATAAATAAACCAAGACTTCCAACCACAATAATTCTACACTGCAACCACTCACTACAAACACACACCTTCAACGAGGTGCCTTTCACACAACCACACCAAAAATCCAAATAAGCACAACACTCACTACAGTCACCACCCAGTTCATACACAGCATACGACCAGTCCCTAAAACAAACAATATACACCCCAGCTACCAAAGCATAAATGAACAAAATTGTTAAAATAGCAGTCCAAAATTAAGTCCCACAGTAGTTTCCCAGTTCATATTCAGTCCACCTATTAAAAGTCCTCTCACAATTCCCAATTATAAAACTTGGCCTCAGTTTCAATTTAAAGTTAGTAATCTCCAGCTGTAGGCTTAATTTAGTTTCCCCCTGCAGTGCTCCCACCACTGCAGAACAAAACCTTGATACTCGCCGTCAGCCCTTTCTCACTGAGCTGATTCGTATGTGTTCCAGTTTTAACAGCTTTAATTAATAACATGTAGTTCTGTCCAGTAACAGAAAAAACTCCTATGCAAGAGCCTCAATAAGAAAAAAGATTGTACTTCACCATAAATTTTCCAAAAATGGAGTTCTTTGAGCCTTCACAGCTACCTCTCTTCACACTAGACCTGCACAATTGGCTGTCCTTTCGCAGCATATACGGGCACCCCTTCCAACCTT
Source organism: Neoceratodus forsteri (assembly GCA_016271365.2). Lineage (NCBI taxonomy): Eukaryota > Metazoa > Chordata > Ceratodontiformes > Ceratodontidae > Neoceratodus > Neoceratodus forsteri. Next base: position 61,693,966 of record JADMNL010000034.1, on the reverse strand, counting down.
GCAGAAGGCCCTTCCTTTAAATGAATCTGGCTCCCCCAGACCGCTCTTCGGTGGCTCAAGGCCGACCCACCCTCCGGTGAGTCCCTCACTCCACCCAAGGGAAGCAGATCCCCTCCACCGCCCTTTGGTGGTGGCCGCGGCTGTCCCTCTGTCCATGCTGGGGTCCAGATTCTAATCTAGGTCTCAGAAAGGCCTACTTGGGTGCCACTTGTTGCTGTGAACACTTCTTGATCACTGGGCTGAACACCCACCTACCCCACCCCCAAATCCCCCCCGGGCCCTCTCTTCTCTGCCAGTACCTGCTGGTACTACTTGAAATGTTTATTTATCTACACATGTGTTCAAGCAATTGCATGTAATACTATGTATCTCTGTTCATGCAACCTATGTAATACTATGTTGACTCTGTATGTCTGTATTGTGTAAATATGTACAAATCTGTTACTCTGTTTTGACTGTACTCTGTAAACTATGTTAACCATGTGTGTCCTCCCTGTGATGAGGTACCTTTGTAAATGAGCCACTGGCTCAAAGGTTGTAAATCCAATTAAATAAATAAATAAATAACTTTCCCAGAGGTACTTCTTTTTGGTTAGTACGGCTTGAAAGCGCCCTCGACAAGTTTTCTTTCTTTTGGTCCGGCTGTGCTCTCACCCGAGCCAGAAACCACCGCTCCACATAGATGTTCCCAGGGCACCTCCTCACGGTAATAATCGCAGGGATCCTCCTTCGATGTTCGGTTCGGCCCCAAGCCAGAAACCACCGCTCCACATAGATGTTCCAAGGGCACCTCCTCACGGTAATAATCGCAAGGATCCTCCTTCGATGTTCGGTTCGGCTCCAGCTCCTGTGGCTCCACAGAAACTCCATCGATACTACTCCGCTCTTCTTCTTTACTCCAGTGGTGTGATCCTCAGAGGACAATGCAGTGTCGATAAGTAATTAAGTTTATATTGTCCTAAAAAGTTTTTTTCCTTTTTCTGGTTTACTGTAAAATTTTTTAGGGTCTGCAGCTCCCGAGAACGCACAGAACGCTAACTTCCTTACTATGATTCCCTGACTATCTAATTTCAACCAAATTTAAAAAGAAAAAGTCACTGGTCACAATAAATTACCAAGGGGTTACTACAAATTACAATTTACAGCATAAAAAGTCTATGAAGCATTCTAAAACACAGAAACTGGAGACAAATCTGCTGCTATCTTGCAGACTCACCCAGCATGGCGGCCATGTACTAATTTACCAAGAAATTAAAGTTTAGAAGGGAGGAGAGTGTTTGCCAAAATTTGTGGGGGGAGTTGAGGTTTTCTTGTAGTGTCTTCTTGAAATAGTAGAATTTAGCTGCCCTAATAGCTTTGTTACATACATTTCTCAGAGCTTGATATGTAGAAAGGTCATTGGAGGAGTGTGTCGCTTTATAGTACCGTATATACTCACGTATAAGCTAATTTTTTTTTAACCTATTTTCTGTACCGTAATATACTACATCGGCTGTTCAGTCGCACTATAAATCCATTGGGCAGCAAGACAGTCCTCATAAAGACAAGAGGGCATGAAAAAACTAATTTCACTGTTGTGCTGTCTTGCTTAGCCGATGGATCAAAACTCAAGCCCCTGGTGATTTTTAAATATAAAACGCTCCCTAAAAAGTGACTTTCCCACCTGGTATCCTTGTTTTTCATCACTCAAAGGGATGGATGGATGAGGAACTTGTAGGTGTGTGGCTGCAGAAGATGTGGTATACACGTCCAGGTGCTTTTAGGCACAAACGAGTAATACTTGTGTGGGACATGTTTAGAACACACCTGACAGAAGAAAGGCAGCCAAGAAAATCCGCACTGACTTGTGTGTTATCCCTGGAGGGCTGACATCACTGTTACAACCCCTTGATGTTTGCCTCAATAAGCCCTTCAAGGATAGGGTGCGTAAACTATGGGCGGATTGGATGTATTCAGGGGCAGAAACACTGAAAAAAGGTGGCAACCTGAGATGGCCGAGCTTGAACTCATCTGTGAATGGATAGTTCAAGCATAGGATAGTATTCCAGCTGAAATGGTGGTGAAATTGTTTTTGAAGTGTAGAATAAGCAATAATATGGAAGGGACTCAAGATGATGCGCTGTATGAGGAATCGGAACAGGAGCAGGAGGTAGAACCGGACGACAACCAGTATGCAGATATTCCCACAGACGCTTTTTTGACAGAAAATGAACAGGGACTATACTTGACAGAAGGAGACGATGGCGAGGAAGATTCCGACTGAGTGGGGTAAGTTGTTCTCTGCTAACCACCATGATATATGATGTTGAGATTTAGATTTTCTATTCAAACTGGTATTATAGCTTCATTTTATACCCCAGGTTGGATGTCAGATGCCGGTACCTGAAATGTGCTAGCAGTGTGCTAGAAGTGGCAGAGCATCACTGGACATTTATTGCTGTTGTATTAGTTGCAGGGACACTGGTTTGCCGGGATTGAGAAAGGGCAAATTCCATTTTGCACATTGTAAAAAACAGTACTGTCACTGGTGTCTGCTAAGCCAAAATCCAGTTTTACCGGTGTTTGGTTTTGTGTACTTTATTTAACAATTTTTAACTCTGCTAACATGCATTTTAGCAGTTTTGACCTCCATTATTGCACATCCTTCCATCCTTGTACCAATTTAAAGTTATTTTAGGTACAAAATATGATGGCAGCAACAGCACTACAGCCTCAATCCCTGAGTGTGATGGAAGCAGCAGTAAGGCCCCCTCTGGTGCAATGGCAGCACCAACACTACAAACCCATCCCTCTGGTGTGATGGTAGCAGCAACAACACTGTGTTCCCTCTCCCTCAGGTGTGGTGGAAGCAGCAGCACTGCGGTCCCTATCTATTAGGTGTGATGGCAGCAGTACCATGTTCTGCATTCTTCATGTGTGATGGCACTAACAGCACTCTGGCCCCCATCCCTCAGGTAGGACAGCAGCAGTACAACATTCCCCATCCACCAGTGGTTATGGCAGAAGCACTATGCCCCCCCACCTCTCAGGTGTGATGGCAGTAGCAACAATGCAGTCCACATCCCTCAGGGATATTGGCAGTAGTGACAGCACTATGACCCCCCTTTCTTCAACCCCCAACACCCCACATGCACAAGTTACAAATTACTTGGTCTCTTTGCTTGCTAAAACTCAGATGTGAACTAATCTGAACCACCACCACTACTAAGGTGGAGCACATTTGTTTTTTCCTATCATTTAACTGCCTGAATTGGATTTCTACCAGTGACACCACTGACCAGGGTTTGGGAACAGGTTTGGGTGCTGGAAGACCGGCCGGGGGGGTGAAGGCTTGAGTGTCCAACAACCACTTGCCTTCTCCTGGGAGGGAGGGTATATTCACAGCTCAGCATTTGCTGGCCCCAGGTGGAGGCTGGAGGCATGGCAACACATTGGCCCTCATTGCAGAAGACAGTATGATGGACGTCAATTTGTGTCTTGACATCATGTGGCCTGTCACGCTCCCACAAAAAATGGAAAAACACCTGCTGGCTACCTAGAAGATGGCTTCTGATCCCTCCATAAGCATGAAGTCCCAGACACATGTGTCTGTTCTGACCTCTGCCATGCCTGGGATATACAGGAAGCTCTTTAGGGTGATTGTCTTCCCTTGTTAGCCTCCCACAGGGATAGGGGTCCACCGATGAAGGGTTAATTCGGGTTACCTGGTAGCATGGCCATAAGGGGCAGTGGATGGTGGGGGGGGGACTCAGCAGCAGTGGTAGGGGGACTTGACAGGCCTGAAGGATTGGATGGCCAGGGGGTAGGAGGAACAAAAAAAAAACTGCCTGAATTTGCTTCTTTGAAATAGTGTCTTCACCTAAAAAAAATTCACAAGTAATTAGAGGAGGACCTTCTAATGCATCTCACAAACATGTGAATTCCATTTTTTCTCCCTTGGTCTCCATGAAAAGGGTGTCTCTCAGTTTTCATGTCTGAGCTTAGATGTGAATTGAGCACCACTCTACCCACCAGCATCGTACAGCCCTTCCGTGTGTCACTGAATGTGCTTTCCAATCCACCAGCCAAGCATAAGTACACTTAAGCACGTAACATTTGCTTTTTATTAAAGCAGTCTGTCAGAAAACATTTTGTTGTCACGGAGACTGACACAACAGGTGGGAGAGAAGGTGCAAATGATGAAATGGGCAGACTAGGTGGGCCGTCAAATTCTATGTTTCTACTACCCCATTCACCTAAATAAGTAGTAAGGAAGCTTGTGCCTAGAACATACTTTCATTCAGACTCACTTTCAATCAAACAACTGAGGAGTTTGGATGGCCCTGCTGATTATAAACTTGAATAAACTAGTTGGTAACAGTGATCCTGCGCTTAGCAATCTATATCCTAGATGTTCATATGCAAAAAATACAATAAAAACCTGACTAAAGTCTGAAAACAAGCTTATAAAACACAAAATGTATCTGAACATTTATATTTACCTATACAACATCATTGCAGCCCGAGTACAACTCAGATAAATTACATGGTATCCTGACTACTGTATGATGTAGTAAACATATATTGGTATTTTTTTGTGAACTGGGTAAACCCACTAGGCAAAACTGCCTGTTTTCAGAGGTGACCCAGGAGCACTGTGGAGGTTAAGTGCCTTGCTCAGAGTCACACAGTATGCAAGTGGAGGTTGTGGGAATCAAACCCAAGTCTTCTAAATGTACTCAGTTTGATCACTGTTTGTTACTCTAACCACTAGACTATACTGCCAGCCATAACACCCATATATAATGTTTTAATCTATGATTTCAATAATAATGCACATTACCTACAGTGCAAATTATGAACATTGAACACTGCAACATTTTACTAAAACTGAATTATTTCCCTCTCCATCTGCTTATGTTTTCTTACACCAAAGTGGGTGTATAGTTGACAGAGCACTGTAAATAGCCTGAGATAGCACTACTGCTTACAATGCCAGGGACTCGGATCAGAAGTGAATTCGGGTTGCTAGAGGTCTGGCCAGGAGAGTAGGATCGAGCACCTGGGGGGCTGCTCTCTTCCTCTGGGAACGGTGGCTTGCAGGTCCTGCTGCTTTACTGCCACCTGGGTGACCACATGTGGTGGTCCAATGAGGCTGCAGAGCATTTAGGAAGAGAGGAAGCTAGCCAGGATCTGGAGTAGCAGCATGTCTCTATGTGCCCTACTTCCTTGGATACCCTTGAGTGTTGGTGCCCTGAGGGACAGAGACCAGATAACCAGTAACAATCACCCCACATCAGTTGCTGGTAGAAGGAACCCAGCTGCCCCAGACTTCATAACCAGTTTCCATGAGGGACCCACTGGGCTGCCTGGCACACATTAAAGGACAGTGGAGGGGGTAATCTGGGGTCCCCTTCCTTCCCACCTGGGGGAGTACAGCCTAGGCAGGATGGGTGCAGGCTCACAAGAGCTCCTGAGCATTACCTGGGGTGAAGCTAAGGAATACCCAGCCTAGGGATCTCTGAAAAGTGGAGACTGATGCTGTGAGAAGGGGTCAGAGGAAGAGAAAATAAAAAAATGTAAAAATATGCTGAAATCCTAGGGATTCTGTGCAGTGAAATGCAATTTCCGTGAGGCACCGGTACAAGAATTCAAAATCTGCATACCAAGTAGGATTCCGTGATTTTTACCGGTGTTACCGGTAAAAACGGAAAACCATTGTCCCTGATTAGTTGGTGTTACAGTTTGCAATGACGATGGTAAAGATGATACTGTGATGTGCATTTGTAATAAACGTATCTCGGCTTATACGCATATCAAGCTGTTTTTCTTTCAATATGTATTCAGGTTGGGGAGATCGGCTTGTACGCGAGTCGGCTAATATGTAAGTATATACAGTATGCCCAGGCATGGTCGCGAGTGTTGCAGGGCTTGATGATGTCTGCTGATATCCAAGGGTGGTGGAAATGTTGCATCCTCCGGTGACGCGGGGGGCATGAATGTTCCAGACATTGTTTAGTATGTGGCAGAAGAGGGAGAGTGCAGTGTTGACATCATTAAAGGTGTAGAAAAGGGACCAGATGGAGGAAGCAAGATCATGCAGTGGATTTAGGGTGTTTGGGGTGTTTACAGAATGAATCCAGTGGTAGGTAGGGAGAGAGTGTGTAATTGTAGTTTGTACATGCAGTAAGTCATGACATAGGTTATGTAGATGTTTCTATAGGTGGGGGAGTATGGTAATTGTAGTTTGTGCATACAATAAGTCATTATATAGATTATAGAAATGTTTCTATAGGTGGGGGAGCATGGTAATTGTAGTTTGTGCATACAGTAAGTCATTATATAGTTTCTATAGGTATGGTAAACATAGAAACATAGAATTTGACGGCAGATAAGGACCACTTGGCCCACCCAGTCTGCCCATTTCCCTACCTGATGGATAAGCTGCAGATTCTAGTTAATCAACAGCTTACTTCCTCCTGCCCCCCGCTAGAATTGCCTTATGCCTGTCCCATGCATTTTTGAATTCTCCCACTGTTTCTGACTCCACAACCTCCTCAGGAAGACTGTTCCATGCATCCACCACTCTCTCTGTGAAAAAATACTTTCTAACATTACCTCTGAGCTGTTCCCCTCTGTCTTCAAATTGTGCTCCCTTGTTCTTGCACATCTCCTCTTCTGAAAGATACTACCCTCTTGTACCTTGTTAATTCCCTTGAGATACTTGAAAGTTTCTATCATGTCCCCCTCTCCCTCCTTTCCTCAAGGGTATACATATTAAGCTGCTTTAGTCTCTCCTCGTATGTCTTCTGGTGCAGACCTTGCACCATTTTGGTTGCCCTCCTCTGAACAGCCTCCACTCTGTCTATGTCTTTGTGGAGATGGGGTGTCCAGAATTGCATGCAGTACTCCAGATGGGGTCTCACTAACTGTCTGTAGAGAGGCATAACAACTTCCTGTTTTCTACTGTTGATCCCTCTCCCTATGCATCCCAGTATCCCCCTAGCCTTCCTTACTGCCTTCTCACATTGCTTGCCCACCTTTAGGTCATCTGATATAATTACTCCTAGGTCTCTTTCGATTTTTGTTGTTATTAACTCACCCCCTATGGTGTACTCTTCCCCTGGGTTTTTGTTTCCCAGATGCATTACCTTGCAATTCTTTGCATTGAATCTGAGCTGCCACATATTTGACCATTCCTCCAACCTTGCCAAGTCCCTTTTCATTCTTTCCACCCCACCTTGTGTATCATACCTGCTGCAGATCTTTGTGTCATCTGCAAAGAGGCATACTTTTCCTTCCAGGTGCTCTCCAATGTCACTTATAAAGATATTAAAGAGGACCGGTCCCAGTACTGAACCCTGCGGTCCCCCGCCAGTTACCCTCCTTTCTTCACTGTGGACTCCGTTTACTATTACCCTTTGCATCCTCTTGTCCAGCCAGTTTTTTATCCAGGCTACCACCTTGGGACCTGCTCCAAGGCTGGCTAACTTGTATATTAATCTTCTATGTGAGACTGTGTCGAATGCCTTGCTAAAATCTAGGTAGGCCATATCCACAGCCCCTCCCTGGTATACTGCTTTGGTCACCCAGTCAAAGAAATTTATTAGGTTCGTTTGACATGAACTTCCTGCTGTGAAACCATGCTGCCTTGGGTCCTGTGCCCCACTGGCCTCTAGGTACTCAACAGTTCTTTCCTTCAGAAGTGATTCCATCATTTTCCCTACCACTGAAGTCAAACTAACTGGTCTGTAGTTTCCTGCCTCTGCCCAGCTCCCACTTTTGTGAAGTGGAATCACATCCTCCCTCCTCCAGTCCTCAGGTACCACCCCATCCTCCCATGATTTGTTAAAGAGAGTAGTCAGTGGTGTTACTAGTTCTACCCTTAGTTCTTTTAGTATTCTTGGGTGAATCCCATCAGGCATCATTGCTTTGTCCACCCTCAGTTTCAAGAGTTCTTTCAAAACCCTTTCTTCTGTGAATGGACTGGTATCGACCCCCCTATTCAGAGTTTCTCCCTTGTTTGGTTTAGGCACCTCCCCCTCCTCATCTGTTGTGAATACTGAGCAGAAATATTCGTTCAGTATCCCTGCTTTTTCACTGTTACTCTCTGCCCACATTCCCTTCCCTTTATTAAGTCTCTGTATCCCTCCCTTGGTCTTTCTTCGCTCCCTAATGTACCTATAAAAGGTTTTATGCCCCTTCTTAACAGAGTTGGCTATCTTTTCCTCAGTTTGTGCCTTTGCTATTCTGACTGCCTTCCCTGCCTCCTTCTGCTTTAACTGATAAAGTTATCTGTCCTGCTCCTTCGATGTTTCATTATATTTCCTGAATGCTATACTTTTCTTCTTAACCATCCCTGCCACCTCTTTTGAGAACCATAGTGTTTTTTTTACTTTGTTTTGTTTCATTGATTTGCTTCACACAAAGGCTTGTTGCCTCTGCGATGGCTGTTTTGATTATTCCCCATTGTTCCTCCACCCCTCCTTCTTGCCCATTTGCTAGTGCTTTTCTAAGGCACTGTCTCATTTTCCCAAAATCAGCCTTCCTAAAGTCCAGTACTCTTGTTTTTGTATGGCTTGACTCTATGGCTGTGTTACTCGTAAACCACACTGTTTGGTGGTCACTTGTTCCCAGATGGCTACCTACTTCCAAATCTGAGATCCTTTCTCCTTCCCCATTTGAGAGTACCAGGTCTAAGATTGCTCCCTCCCGAGTGGGTTCCAACACTAGCTGTCTGAGGCATGTCCCCTGTGTTTGTAATTGTAATTGTAAATGGTAATTGTAGTTTGCATACAGTAAGTCATGGTATAGATGTTTCTATAGTTGGGGGAGTATAATAATTGTAGTTTGCATACAGTAAGTCATGGTATAGAATTGAGTGTAATATCTCCTGTGTCTCTACCACCCCCTCTGTTCGCTTCGCTGACGAGGGATTGCTAGAGGTTCCCTGGGTTCGTCTTAAGAGCTCTGGGGCCCGCTCTTTTGCTTTTATGGCCCCTACCCAGTGGAACTCTCTACCTCATTGGATTAGGAAGTGCTTTTTCCAACCGAATATGAATTTGGTGTAGTTATTTAAATTTTATTGGTTGTGAGTTGAGAAAAAGCTTTGTAATTGTCTTCGTTTTAGATATTGCGTTGATTGGTTTTAAATTATACTGTTTTAATTGTGATATATGTTTTAGGAAAGTTGTACAAGCGCTTTGGGCGAATCGGAATTGCGCTTTTTATAAAATAAAAGTTGATTTCATTTGAGATGATCTAGATGTTTCTATAGGACCAAATACTCCTGAACTGACTTTTATGATTTGCTTTTGTAAGTGTGATGCTGTATTTCTCTTTGTTTTTGTATTTAAAATTGTGCTAATACAGTATTTCTGTGTATAGCAAAAAAAAGTTGTAGGCTGGCCCGATGGCACAGAAGGCTGAGTTGCTGTCAAGTGCCTCGCCTCTCACCATGCCAGTGACCTGAGTTCAGGAACCAGCTTAGGTCACCAGTGGTCGGGGGGGAAGCCCAAGAGAGGAATGAGCAGCCACCTGGCTGCCTCTCCTCTCTTGGACTGGGGTGGTGGGCCTTCCCAGCACTTGGCTACCACCAGGTGGAGGCGTGGTGCCAGCATATATGTATGGGAGACAGATGTAGGCCGAGGTAGAGGGAGCCTCAGTTTCAGAACGCATGCACAGCTCCATGTGCATGCATCATCTGTACTGCTGTGGCTTCGGAGCTAGAGGGAACAAAAACAAGGTGGAAAATCAAGCAAACCAGGCTCCGTGAACCCCCAGCCAAACACCTGGACCCACCCTCCCACTCCAGCTAGTAAGGCAATTCTGGGTATGTGTTTTCCGGAGGGAGGGGCGTGGCCTCATGGGGTGGAGTTGTGGGGGTTGGGAGGGGAAGCTCCAGGTCTGCCCCTGTCCGGGCCTGCCACCAAGATCTCTGAGGAAGTGGCGGCAGCAGGAAAGTCAGCCTGACTGCACCACCTTGATTGCCCACTGATTCCTCTATAGCAACAGGTCTGCCCCTGTCCCGGCGCACCGCCGAGATCTCTGAGGAGGTGGCAGCAGCAGGAAAGCCAGCCCGGCTGCACCACCTCGATCGTCCGCTGATCCCTCTACAGCAACAGGTACAACATTTCAAGCGTACTGGGACTTCTGAGCTGGACGCCAATTGGCTCTGTCTTCCTGCTCTTACCCGCTATTGGCTGCCGCTCTATACGACTTCACCTCCGATTGGACTGTACTTGGATGCAGTTGGCTTGCCCTAAGCACTGCTGTTTTCGGCCCGCCCTGATCGCTGCATCATTTTCTCATAATTTTCTAATTTAACTGTATATTTTGTCCCGGATAATCAAACTGCACCAGGCTGTGGTGCAAGCCTGGGCGCAGCGCAACTTGGCTGTGCACGGGCGTTGACTGGGCGATATTCAATGGAGCTGCGCCATGGCACAGCATGGTTGAATAGCGCACCCTGGTCACCCGCAGTGCACATGGCACAGTGGCACTGTGCCAGCGCAAGTGGCCAGGGTGGAACGGGGGATGCGCTAGCGCAAGTTCCATTGCGCTATGTGCAGCAACCACGATATTCAAAAGTGCGCATGCAAATGGGGCCATAATGTATGCAAGGTGCAAATGGGGCCATTTGCATGTCATTATGGCCCCATTTGCATGCAGGTGCGTCGATCCCCAGCGACTTGCACCTGGCGCCCTGCCAGGCAGCAGCCATCGGGGACAGATGCCCCCTGCAGCGCAGCAATGTGCCCCACAACCCAATCAAGGCATTTGAAAAAGAAAAGAACTCCAATATCCCTCATTGTCCAGTGGACTGCTGTCAGCCCGATCGCGGGCTTAAGTAAAAATAAAAACAAATCCAATATCCCTGGTGGTCCAGTGGACCGCTGTCAGCCCGATCGCGGGTATTTGTAAAACAAAAATGAATCCAATATCCCGGTGGTCCAGTGGACCGCTGTCAGCCTGATCACGGGCATTTATGAAACAAAAATGAATCCAATATCCCTGGTGGTCCAGCGGACCCCCCTCCTCACCTGCCCACTGAGCCCCACCACCCCACTTCCCTCCCATCAGCGGTGGGTGGCAACACCACCCGCCTCGCCTGACTGCTCGCCGACTGACACCGTGATGGGTTTACACCCATTGGTCCACAGCATGAGCCAATGGGCGTGCAGCCCGTACGTACTACACATTCCAATTAACAAGGGCACCCCATCATACAGTCCAGTGGGGGTACACACTAATGCTAAGGTCTCCACTTGTTCGGCCACCCCAGCCACAGAAGTAGGAAAAGATAACCAGATCCGGATATACCCAAAGTAGGGGTAGGCCTTATCGCTCAGTCCCCAAACATGTAGTCCACCTAAAGGCTGCAGGGGCACCTCAGGCAAATGCCTCTGATACCAGTCCTGAAACATAATGGTCACTTGTGAACCACTGTCTAACACAGCCCGGGTGGGTACTCCATTCACTCTCACTGTGGTTTCCATCGAGGGACCCACCACATCAGAACATTCAGGGGGCATGGTTTTGGAGGTTACTTGGGCATTGGCCCGGGTGACAAAACTTTTCTGAGGAGGCCCTCCTTGGGGTCTGGTATAGGCCTTGCAATGCCAGGCTGCTAGCCTGCTGTTGACCCTCTTTAAGTTCTCTGGTAACCGGCACTCAGTCTGAAAGTGTCCATCCTCCCCACAGTGGTAGCAGAACTTAATATCTCCGGGGTCTTTGTTGGGAAGGAGATATCTCGCCTGCCAGGAGGCGTCGGGGGTTCTGGAGGACTCCTCTTAGGTTCGTAGGTTGCTTCAGAGCATAGAAGACATGCGACCATATAGCTCGCTGGTTTATTAACAATACCCACAAATACCTTTGTTAAGTAAGAATCCAACCTATTTTTAAAGGTATTTATAGTAGGACTTGACACTACTTTACTTGGTAGTGTATTCCAAATTCCTGTTATTCTTATGTTAAACCAGTTTCCCCTTTTTTTGGTGTTATATTTATCTTTATACAGTTGGTAGGAATGGATCCTAGTATGGTAAATTTGTTTCTTAATTTTTATATCCAGTTGCTCCCGTAATTGCTCATCACTGAGTGTTGTATATATTTGACACATATCCCCGCGTAGTCTACGGTACTCCAAGGAATATAATCCAAGTTTTTCCAATCTCTGTTCATATTCCAGACCCTGAACCTCCTTCATGCCTTTTGTTGCCCTTCTCTGTACCCTCTCCAGGGCAGCTACGTCCTTCCCATAGCCTGGTGTCCAAAACTGGGCACAATACTCCATATGGGGGTGCACCAGTGAGGTGTACAGTGGCAGCAACACTGCTTTTTCATGACTTGTGATGTGTTTGCATATATAGTGTTGAATACCGCTTGCCTTCCTTAACACCTGGATGTACTGTTGTCCAAATTTTAATTCATTGTCTACCATTACTCCTAGATCCATTTCATCCTGTACAATCCTTAATTCCTTGTTGGCTAGTTTATATTTAAAATGTAAGTTGTTCCTGCCCAAATGCATAACACCACACTTATCTATATTGAATGATGATCCCTTATTGTTTGCCCATTCTTCCAGTTCTATAAGTGCTGACTGCAACATATTGGCTTCATTTATATTGTTGACTGAGTATCCCAGCCGTGTGTCATCCGCAAACTTTGCTAGCCATACTTCATTACTAACATTCATAGAAATGTATGTATTAAAAAGGCACGGCCCAACACGAACCCTGCGGTATTCCACTTGACACCTCAGCCCACTCAGAGCATGCTCCCCTCACACATACCCTCTGCCTCCTATCTCCCAACCAAGTCTCCACCCAAGAAAAGAGTTTTTCATGTACTCCTATTTCCCTGAGTTCTCCTATCAATTCAACATGCGGCACCTTGTCAAATGCTTTTGCAAAATCGAGGTAAACAACATCCACTGAATTGCCTAAATCCAAGGCTTTACTGACCCTGCCATAAAATTCCAAAAGGTTTGTCTGGCACGATCTGCCTTTGGTAAACCCGTGTTGCGACCTATCTGTAATACCTTTAGTACTCAGAAAGTCAAGGATATATTCCTTGATAATAGATTCCAAGATTTTTCCTAAGACCGAAGTCAGGCTAATTGGGCGGTAATTTTCAACTTGTTGTTGAGATCCCTTTTTAAATATTGGTATAACATGAGCCTGTCTCCAGTCATCGGGCACAACAGATGTATGCAGGGAATTTTGGAAGATATAGGTTACTGGCCCTGCTAATTCTTGTGCCAGTTCCCTAATTACTCTTGGATGTATCCCATCTGGACCTTGTGCTTTGTTGGGGTTTATATCCTTAAGTCTTTTTAATACATCAAGAATGTTTAATGTAATGGTGGAGCCCTGTGTCATATTTTGCTGTTTCGTTTGTATTGGCTGGCCTTTATTAAAGACGGATGCAAAATAGACATTACACATATCTGCCATTTCCTGATTGTCTGAGGTTACACGTCCAGCTGGGTCCTTCAAGGATGTTGGTGCCTTTTTTGGACTAATGTATGAATAAAAGGATTTATAGTTGTTTTGTACTTTGTTTGCTAATTTGTGTTCGTATATTTTTTTTTGCAAGGGTTATTGTGTTTTGGGTTTTTTTAAATACTTTTTATATAACTCCCAACATGTCTTATTATTACTTTTTTTAGCCCTTAAATATGCTTTATTTTTATGCTTAATCAATTTCCTAACTGAGGGGGTCATCCATAAGGGAAGTGCTTTGTTAAATCCATTACATTTCCTTTTAGATGGTACATACTTATGGACCAATGTGTTAATCATGATACTCAACGCACTCCACATTTCTGATGCAGATATATTAGCAAATTCTTCTTGCCAATTCCAGGCTGCCATCTCGTTTCTCATTAACCCAAAATGTGCTTTATCGTACATATGGATTATTGTGCTACCTGTGCATTTACCCAAGTCTCCCAAATACTCAAAACTGACCATGGCATGATCGCTACAGCCCAATGGAGGTAGTGTTATGCAGTCATGGATATTATTGCTCAGATTACTTAACACCAAATCCAATATGTTATCCCCCCCCTAGTACCATCAGTTACATGTTGTTCTAGTCCAGCTAGTGTAAAAATCTCTACATAGCTGGTTTCCATACGTGATAAGGCTTCTAGTGTATTCCATTTAATTCCTGGTAAGTTAAAATCCCCCATTAATATAACATTTTTTGTTGCAGCCAGCTGTTTTAATTAAATCTAATAATATAATATCGTCAGGGTTAACAATGGATGGTGGTCTATACACTAACCCCAAACTGATGGTAGGATCATTGGGTGGTGTGATCTTAATCCATAATATTTCTGAATTACCCCATCTGTCTGTTTCTATATTCGCGGATGTGATACTGTCCTCTTGACTAGGTCGTTTGTTTCTAGCCAACTCAGGTTCCCCAAATTTGGAGGGGTTGGCAGCAATTTGTTTCAATTCTCTCACCATTTCCCATAAATCTCTAATCTCAGCCTTCAAATCACTCTCCACCCAGGGATCAGAGGAAACAACATGCAACCCCACTCCACCCTGGGCCTCTGGGGGCACAGGAAATGCATCAGGCCCCTTGTTCAATCCCCTCGAGGGGTGGGTCTCATCAGGTTCACTAGGCTCAGGGGTCTGGCATAGATTCAAGACCCCCACATAGGGTTCCCACCCCTCTTCATCAGTCTCAACTTCTTGAATCTCTCTCATCAATTGGCAGTATTCGGGAGGGGCAGCCCATCGGTCATGTAGTTTGAGCTTCAACAATATCATACTGGAAAACCTGGCAGATTTCAAGATATGATCTAGGAGGACCTGATTTAAAGCAGGGGCAGTTACCCCCCCTTTTCGATAAGCTTTGTGCACTGCCCTTTCCATTGTGGTAACAAAAGCTGACAGTTTCTCATTCCTCCACTGCTTAGCTGACTTGAAATTCCACAACAGGTCTTCCCCAGTTTCTGTACTCCCAAACACCCCCTCTAAGGCAGAAAGGTACTCTACTGCAGTGGCTTCGGGGCTAGTAGCCCGCAAGAAACGAATGGCTTCCAAAGCTGGGCCCCTCAGGCTCTCCATCAGTCTCTTTCGTTTCTCCCCCTCAGCACTGCCACTCTTGGACTAAAGGGGTAGCATAGTCCATCCAAGTCTCCAAATCATCTTCTCCCGAGGGCACAGGCACAATACCAGAAAAAAGTTTCAATCTCCAATAGGAGTCTAGCTGTATGGGTGGAACAACTATAGGTGGTGAAGCCAGGATGGAACTCTTGGAGGACCCGGGAGATGTACCCAGGGACGGTTGGGGGTGGGATCACTGGAAAGGTCTAACACCTGTAGTAATTCCTGTGTGGTCCTCCCTTCTGCAGCTAACAGTTTAAGTTATTTATCTTTGAAGCTATTAGTCTTGGGGAACCCCCCCTGGGGTGACTGAACCACTCCGGACATGAATGACCCTCCACCCCTTTGGAGCACCTTCCGTGTAAATCACTGGGGGTACCCTCTCCGGGTCTATAATTATACTGCATAAAAGCAGCACCTGCAAGGTCTGGTTGAGTAGGTCGGCCATTCGCCCCTTCACCTCTGCCTTGCCTAAATATTTAACATGCGCAACTGCAGAAACAAGGTCATAGAAACATAGAATTTGACAGCAGATAAGGACCGCTTGGCCCACCCAGTCTGCCTATTTCCCTACCTAATGGATAAGCTGCAGATTCTAGTTAACCAGCAGCCTACTTCTTCCTATCCCCAACCCCTAGAATTGCCTTATGACTGTCCCATGCGTGCTTGAATTCCGCCACTGTTTTTGACTCCACAACTTCCTCCGGAAGGCCATTCCATGCATCCACAACCCTCTCAGAAAAATACTTCCTTAAATTACCTCTGAGCCGCCTCTATCTTCAAATTGTGCCCTCTTGTTCTTGCACACCTTTTTTAAAGATGCTACTCTCTTGGACTTTGTTGATTCCCTTGAGGTACTTGAAAGTTTCTATCATGTCCCCCTCTCCCTCCTTTCCCGAGGCTATACATATTAAGCTCCTTTAGTCTCTCTTCATATGTCTTCCGTGCAGACCCTGTACCATTTTAGTTGCCCTCCTCTGGACAACTTCCATCCTGTCTATGTCTTTGCAGAGATTGGGTCTCCAGAACTGCACTAGTACTCAGATGGGGTCTCACCAGCTGTCTGTACAGAGGGATAATAACTTCCTGTTTTCTACTGGTGATGCCTCTCCTATGCATCCCAGTATTCCCCAGCCCTCTGCTGCCCTCTCACATTGCTTGCCCACCTTTAGGTCATCTGATATGACTACCCCAGGTCCCTTTCCATTTTGTTGTTGTTAGTATCTCACTCCCCATTGTGTACTCTTCCCTGGGTTTTTGTTTCCCAGGTGCATTACCTTGCACTTCTTAGCATTGAATCTAAGCTGCCATACATTTGACCATTCCTCTAACCTTGCCAAGTCCCTTCTCATCCTTTCCACTCCATCTTGTGCATCAACTCTGTTGCAGATCTTTGTGTCATCTGCAAAGATACATACTTTTCCTTCCTGTCCCTCTGCAATGTCGCTTATAAAGACATTGAAGAGGACTGCTCCTAATACTGAACCCTGCGATACCCCACTAGTAACCCCCCTTTCTTCAGAGTGGACTCCATGTACTATTACTCTCTGAGTCCTATTCTCCAGCCAATTCTTTACCGAGGCTGTCATCTTGGGACCCACTCCCAGGCTGGCTAACTTGTATATTAATCTTTTGTGTGGGACTGTGTCAAATGCCTTGCTAAAGTCTAGGTAAGCCATGTCCACAGCCCCTCCCTGATCTACTACTTTGGTCGCCCAGTCAAAGAAATCTATCAGATTCATCTGGCATGTCCTTCCTGCTGTGAATCCATGCTGCCTTGGGTCCTGTGCCCCTCTGGCCTCTAGATACTCGACAGTTCTTTCCTTCAGAAGTGATTCCATCATTTTCCCTATCGCTGAGGTTAAACTAACTGGTCTGTAGTTTCCTGCTTCTGCCTTGCTCCCACTTTTGTGAAGGGGAATCACATCTGCCCTCCTCCAGTCCTCAGGTACCACCCATCCTCCCATGATTTGTTAAAGAGGGTAGTCAGTGGTGTCACTAGTTCTACCCTTGTTCTTTCAGAATTCTGGGATGAATCCCATCAGGCCCCATTGCTTTGTCTACCTTCAGTTTTAAGAGTTCTTTCAGAACCCTTTCTTCTGTAAATGGGCTGGTATCAACTTCTGTATCCAGAGTGTTTCTATTGTTTGTTTTAGGTACCTCCCTCTTCATTTGTAAATACTGAGCAAAAATATTTGTTTAGTATCTCTGCCTTTTCCAGTCACCCTCTGCCCAACCCCTCCCTTTATTAAGCCTCACTATATCCCTGATGTACCTAAAAGGTTTTATCCCCTTCTTAACTGAGTTGGCTATCTTTTCCTCGGTTTGGGCCTTTGCTGTTCTGACTGCCTTCCCAGCTTCCTTTTGCTTTAACTGATACAGTTCTCTGTCCTGCTCCTTCTGTGATTCCTTGTACTTCCTGAATGCTTTCTTTTTCTCTTGAACCTTCACTGCCACTTCCTTTGAGAACCATAGTGGTTTCTTACATCGTTTTGTCAGCGTTCTTTATCCCCAGAGGTACATCCAGTAGTAACACAATTTTCTGGGAATCCAACTCTTCAGCTTCACCCCACCCCATCAGTTTATGCACCATTGTCTTAACAGGGTCTAACTTAATTTTAGTCGTGATATCCCCCTCCAGTTTTTCCTTTAGTTTGGCCATGTTGGGGTATTTCGTCTATTCGGCCACTAGGGGACGCTAATCCCAGTGGTGCCTCCAAAATGTAACCCCCAGAGGGCGCTATCCCAAGGGCTACTACCCCTGCCTGTTCAGCTGACAACAGGTTGAGGGGCCTGGGTCCAATGGCGGGTGCCTCCACCCAGAGGTCGGGGTTAAAACAGTCTGGAACAACTTGGTCACAGCCCTCTGGGTCACTGCAACCCCCCTTTCTTCCCACTAGTGTCCCACACACGTTACCCACAGTACCTTTACAATATGCATTTACCCCCAGGATTTGGTTGATCAGCTTGGCTCTGGGAACCCCCTGTAAAGTAAGACACAGTAATGCAATAGCCACTGTACAGTATTTTGGCACAAACATGCAGTTTAGGCAGTATACTTTGTAAACAACCAAATCTGATTTATTTAGGGGGAAAAGAACAAGGGCAAGGGGAAATCTAGGTGATTAGCTTAAACGCTAATATTTCAGAGCACTGTGCACAGGCTAAGTTCCCTATGAGTCACTGTCACCGGGTACCCAGGCAAGAAAGGGATAGCCAAGTTCGGTGTAGCTGGTTGGGACCCTGAAGATGAAAACAACTGTACGATACCCAAATTTGTAATCCAGAGCCAGCTGGCTCAGTTCGTGTAGCCAGAGAGGAAAACAGACAAACACTTGAACTCAATAGATCAAACGACAGGGAGCTGCCCTGATTTTTACTCACGACCCTTGCAGCAGTATCCCTCGCATGCCACTGCAGGACTTGGCCTGTATTTCAGACACTGCTCCACACATTTATATGTAACACAGAGGGGTACCATACCAGGCAGCTGCTACAAGGTCCCGATCACTTTCTCTGACTGAACCGGGTGTACAACGCAGCTTCACTTGTCCTGACAGACCGAGCGTGATTCAGCAGATTCTCCAGTCCTCTACAGGGTGAGCCTGGTAGGTAGCTGCAACATGTACAGCCTCCTCTGCCTGCAACATGCAGCGGATTCAGTCCAACTACTTCGGCAATCGAGCCGCCCGGCTGTAGGCCTTCCACACGTGCTTCCCACACGAAAACTCACAGCACAGGAGCCCGGAGCTCCATCCTCACTCACAGCCACAACAGTTCTGCCTTCTCGGTCATTGGGCAGAGATTCCAACCCGGGCGCCACCCAACCCCACTGGAGGGCTTCAAGGGCCAGTCCTCTCTGTCTCCTCCTATTGGTGCAAAAAAAGCACCATACTCCTGGACTTCACTTCCCAGAGACACTGGCCATACTTTCCATTGGCAGGCAGCTCTCCACAGAGTCCCAGTCCTGGTTGGCTGCCCACTACACCATTTTAAGTGCCCCTTCCTTCTGATTGGATCCAAGAGGCAGTTCTGATCCAAAATAGAGGGGCAGAATACACAAAGTCCCAGCTGCAAGGGAAACAGATTAAACAAACAGCAATTTTATTGCCACGCTACATTTGTTCCAGAAACAGTTACATCCCTTCAATAATGCTCCCTCTGCTTTCTTAGCGACTGCAGAAACAAAGCAATTTAAATAGCAGCTCGGGTGGAATTCGAGCATTAAACCCACAGCCCCCTTATACAAGCTAATGAAACCTACGAGCAGGCAGTTCTTAAACAGACAGTACCAGAGGCTCTAAAAGCACTCACAGTGCCCACATTTAAGCGGCATTACGCCGAACACCAGTCAGGCCGGGAGCACTTAGGCAAGCTTCGGGAAGGCTTTTAAGAACCCCCATTTGTAGGGGGCTTACATATGCTACTCCCAAACCAACAGCAACTCACAAGAAATCAGTTACAGAGTTAAACTCACCCTTCTACCTCTTCCCACAACCAACAGAATGAAATATACAGGATACAGTCATGAAATAAGTAGACACTACTAACACGAATGCAGTAAACAGCAGGCCAGCAAACAGAAGATTACAGCTTATGAGAAAACTCTGACATTCACTGTAGGTTGTTGAATCTCCCACTGCTACAGTCCTCCTCTGATGTCAGTGGCAGGAGTCTCTGGCATTTCAAGTTATAGGAAATGTCAGCTTACAGGTCAGTAAAACCAGCCTAATACAATTTGCTGCACTGCAGTGATCATTAAGTAAAAAAAGGGTTTTTTACACAAAGAGCTAATTGAGATCAGCCTCACACTTGGGTGTGAGGCTCTTATTGCTGACATTTTCCCTTCTGCTCCTGTATCAAGCTTGAATTGAATTGCTTTGTTATTTATTTCAAGTAGTTCTGTCTAGTTTGTTTTGTCCTCAGTAACATTTTGAAAAGTAACAGCTCCAATCTGCACTTTGCTCTCATTTATATCTGAATTGTTCCAATAAACATTTCTGCTTCAGCATCTTCCTCATCCGACGTACATTTTCCTAGGCTGAGTCTGAGGGCTGTGTTCTACACATTTTTTGCAAGGTAGTTTCTCTTGTGGCAGGCTTTACATGTTTGTCCAAAGACAGGACATTTCATCTTTCGTGTTTTTTAACCACAGCTGTTACATTTTATTTCATCTTTTGTGTTTTCTTTTGTTTTTCTTGAGTTGCTGTAGTCTGGTGTTACTTTCTTTAGTTTATGGACTTGCATTTCTGCTTCACCATTAAGCACTTTCATTTGGCTGCAACTGATCTCAGTTGCACAGCATGTATCAACTGCTTTTTGTAATGTGTGGTCCACTTCTCTAAGAAGTCTACCCCTGACTTGATCATCTTTAACGCCACACACAATTCTGTCCCTTACAAGTGACTTGATTAGGTGCCAAACTCACAACTCTTGGCCTTGTTTTTTTCCCCCAGCTTGCTCTTGACTGATCTGCTGCTATCTTACCCCCTTCCCAGGACTTGTCTGCTGTCAAAAAAAGTTCACCCTGGATTGCCCCCAGGGTGGGCCATCGGGAGAGCCACTCCGTAACTCAGCCGAATGATGCAATGACATAATGGCACAAGTTCCCACATCTGGCACACCTCACTGGATACTGTAAGCATTGACTGTCACCCCGCCCCCCCAGTCTCCACCATGGGTTGGTTAAGCACAGAGTGCTTCCTCACCCTCCTCCTATCTATCATTTCTGATAGCCCTTATTCTCTGGTAACTAACAGGTGTCTAATATAGCATATTGTTCCTGGTTCAATACTGTTGAAACTTTGCTTTAACACTGCTATCTTGTCTCTGTCCTCTGTGTTAGTAAATTTATAAGTGTTAAATACCTTTACCGTTTCTTCTCAAGCTACTGTACATGCAAAAACATGGCACACTGTACCTTCTCAGACTTCTCTGCTATTCCACTTGCCATCATGAAGAGATCACATTTCTGTAGCTACATTCTCCAGTTTTCTGCCTAATTGCCTTCCAAATACAAATTGCTCTGAGGTTTAAGCTGCTGTTACTTTTCTTCTTTCTGCAGATTTTTCTTCATGTCTGGCACCATGTAAAGTATGAGAAACCACTGGCAACTGCTTGCTGCTCAGACTCCTTTATTCAACTACATAAGCCCTTCCTTCATATGTTTTCAACACATGAGTTTCTGTTACATCGGCTATATCACATTAGCTTGACCTGCTGTTACATCAGCTGTACTACAGACATGATATGAAGTTGGAGGGGTAGATTCAGGAGTGATATGAGGAAATACTTCTTCACTGAAATAGTGATGTATTCCTGAAACAGCCTTCTGTTTGAGGTGGTGAGGGTGAAAACAGTGGTGGGATTCAAGAATGCATGGGATAGGCGCAAGTAAATTGTTGTGGAAAGGAAGGGGGAGGGAGAAAACATTATAAATCAAGTAAGGTCTGTGTTTAGAATATAGGTAGGAAAAATGGGCAGACTGGGTGGGCCAAGCGGCCCTTATCTGCCATCAGATTCTATGTTTCTGTTTCTTGTACCTTTTGAAAGGTGCTCTTTTTTCTTTACTACCTTTGTCACCTCCTTAGAGGACCATAATGATCTCCTTTAGCTCCTGCCTTTTTTTACTTCTTTCATGCAGAGGCTTTTTGCCATAGTGATGCCCTCAGTCATTTGCTTCCACTGCTCCTCCACTCCTCTAGCTATCCCTCCCCTTGAGTCATTTTCTGAGGCATTCATCAATTTCCTTGAAATCTGACCTACTGAAACCGAGGACCCTCATGTTTTTGTGGCTTGCTTCAGCTCCTTTCTTTCTGATTAAACACACAACGCGGGGATCACTGGTACTACCAGCTGTGACTGTTGCAATGATATCCATGTTTGTGAGTGCCAAGTCCAGCACTGCCCCACCTCTAATAAGTTCCTTTACAAGTTACAGAGAAAAGCTCCCTGTAGGGAGTCTAGGATGACCTTCCTCCTTGCTGAAGTAGCAGCTGGTATGTTGCACTCCTCATCTGGTGATTGAAATCTCCAACCATCAACACTTTTCCCTTTGCTGCCATCCTGATGATGGCCTTCCTCAGGGACTTGTCCATCTTCTTGTGATGGTGGCCTGCAGACTACTCCCATTTGAATTGCGATCCCACAGCCTGATGCTGAGGTGATCCACAGCAACTCTAGACTCTCCTTACCGTGATGTACTCTCACTTTAGTGGCCTTTATTCAATCCATCACATACAGGGCCACCACGTCTCAATTTAACACAGTCCTGTTGCACTTAAAAAGTGAGTAGCCTGTTATGGCCTTGTCCCAGACATGGTGCACAGTGCATCATGTCTCTCTAACAGGCACTAGATCCAGGTGGTTTCTGCCATGATAGCCACTGGCTCACATTTGGTTTCTGTGGCTCTTGGCATTAGCTCACATGGCTTCTTCTCTCCCTTCCACATTTTGACCTGTGCATTCCTACCCTACTTACCCATGGTACCACCTACTGTTGCTGCTGACCCACCCATTTTACTTACCATGTCCCCTTTGCCCTTTCTTCTGCTTTGATCCCCTTTCCCAGCTTTTAATCCTTACTTTTTTGTCTTTATCTCTGTTACTGACTCCCTGTGATGCTGCCCTTAGGGTAGTGTCACCCCTCGGGATTTTCTCCCACAGTATTCTTACTGTTCACATTGGCATGATCTACTGACCTCCAACACAAGGGGAAAGTCTAGACAAAGTACTGGTGGAAACCATTGGCCAAATGGCAGAAAAGAGAGATGTGCTTCTGGAGGGGGGACCTCAGATGGTGTGATGTAGATTGGAGGCTGAGCTCTCCATCAAAGTATAACTTGAAATAAGGCAAGGTAAAGGCAAAAATGTTTCAGAGAGTTTTATTTTATTTATAAGGCACCTATCAAAAAGATAACCAGAAAATTATAATAAGAGCACAGGAAATAAGCAAATAAATATAATAACAACAATTCATAAAATCCTAAATACAGCAGTTATCAAGTAAAAAGCAATGGACTGTCAACACAAGGGCACTAGACCAGAATAGAATCAGAAATCAAAGAATGGAATCAGAAATGGAGGCAACTCACAATAAAGGTACATGGGCCCATCTCTGCCTCCCTTCCCTAGATGGAAGACTGCAGATCTTTTACATGAGATTAGCTTAAATGATGTCAGACATCTATGTACCAAGCTGAACAGCTCGTATGATGGAGCATAGGGACTCCATCCTGAATGTTATGTTTCAGATCCAGAATTGGTTTAAAGCCCCCTGACTTTTTGGGGACCACAAATAAATTTAGTAGAACCCCCAAACTTCTTCATGGGTGGAACCGGTACAGTTGCCTCAATCTGTCTGAGGTGATCCAAAGTTTGATACACTGCTTGCCTCTTCACTGGGTCTTTAGGCACAGGGGATGGCAGGAAATGTCCCTTCAGGGGTATTGTCACATATTCTGTCGCATGACCTAGTGCCAGGATTTCAAGTACCTAGGTGTCTGATGTCCCTGAAGGGAACAAAAAACACCTTGAGTCTGCCTTTGACACTGCCTCATTGACCATAAAGCGTCAAGCTGGATTTCTTTTGCTAGTTTGACATACAAAAATAGATTAGTTGCCGTACCATAGAAACATAGAATGTGTCTGCAGATAAGGACTGCTTGGCCCACCTAGTCTGCCTATTTTCCTGCCTAACAGATAAGCTGCAGATCCTAGTTAACCAACAGCTTACTTCCTCCTACCCCTCACTAATAGAAACAGAGAATGTGATGGCAGATAAGGACTGCTTGGCCCACCTAGTCTGCCAAACGTACTGGTCCTTGTAAGAACAGATCAAGAAGCAAATGGTTTGATACCTTTTAATGGACCAACATAGATGTTACAAAAAGAAAACCATGTCTACGCCTTCGGACCAACCAAGTCCTTCCTCAGAGACTCAAGTCCTTTAAGATGTTATCCAAACCCAAGCCAAATAACAGTCCTCCCTTGAAGGCCAAGTTAAACAGTTTGGCCTTCAATGCCTGATTTGTGACCCAATATAAGAGCCACACACCTCACATGGCCGACACAATGTGATAAGTGGTGTGTGTTGATATTTGTAAATTGTCCACCGTGACATCCCCTGAAAGGACAAACACCATGGATACCAGCTGTAACATGGTTCCCTTCCCACCTTAGAGTCCTGAGGAATGACACTACCTAGAGCTGAAATCCAGGAGTTCAGGGCTCTGGAAACAATGAAAGATGCATAGGAGCTGTGAAGATTGACTCCACTGGAAGCAAGGGCTTTTCTACATGCAGCATCCGATCATTTATCGAGCACATCAGTTAAGGCCAGAGATCCTTCAGTTAGTATACTGTAGTTGTATGCTTAACAGAATTTTGTACAGCTTTATTTGCCAGGGAGGAGTTTCCCAGTTCTGGGAATTCTCCAAAAAAGGATAACATCTCACCCATGGTCTGGGTAGATGCTTTCTCTGGTTCTTGCCTGCCCATTCCTGTTTAATAATCTAGTCACAGTGCACAAAATTTGGGAAGCACTTTGGTGCAATGGAGGATGTAGATAGTATTGGATTTATATCCAGAGCCTCCATGGCCTGTACTTCCTTTAACTGTAATGTCGTACAAGTCTCTGTTATGAGGTGGGCTAGAGATTTTGAATCCAAAACAGGGGAGGGATTAGAATCTTTCTCTTAGGCTCTGTCCACTCACCTTCCTCCTCCTCCTCTTCAGAGGGGTCCTCCTCCTCATCAGAAAGTACAGTACATTTGAATCAGGATTTTCTTCATGGTTCCCTGTATCATCATCTTCACCCTCTCCAAATGGTCAAGGTCAGGATTTGCCTGCAGATCTGGGGGAGCAGTCTTGTCCTGCTCTGATGCATCTGGACATGCCTGTACGGGTCCCCTGACTTGAGGAGCCCACCTTGTTTTCAAGTGTGTTGAATTCCCTACAGGACATCAGTACTCGGTATCTCATTTAAGAGCAATAAAAAGGATTGGCACAACTTAGCCCTGCCACTGCCAGTTGATATTCCAGGTCCACCCCCTTCCCCAGCTCAGGGGTTCAACTGGGGGGATCCAAAACTGACATGTTAGATGGTGTTACACGGTTAGAGCAATATAAGCCTAAGAGTGAGGGTCTCATCACCTCCTGCAGGTCTTACAATGTTTGAAAATCACAGGTGTCTGATAAGCCATTTTGCCACTGGCTTGAGGAATAGCAAACAAATAAATTCAGAATTCCACAGACAAATATATGCCAGTTCAGTTAAGGTCTCTAAAAACCCTTACCCAATAAGAAGGATTTCTGTGTTGATCATCCTTAAATCCCCCCCAATAGAATAAATCACTGAATGTATGGGGGGAAACTGTTGCTACCCATTAACAGTGCTGGAGCTAACAGAAAAGGAAATTACATTAAGTATGAAGGAATTTCTTCTTTGGATCCCACTCCTAAATTACTGAATTTCTTTATTAGTCTCCTGTGCAGCAGAGTGTCAAAAGTCTTGCTGAAGTTCAAATAGGCAATGTCCACTGCCCTCCACTAAGCTATTTCCCTGGTCACCTAGTTAAAAAAATCAATTGGATTCATCTGGTATGACCTCCTAACCCCTATGGTTCCATGTTTCCTTTGGTCTTGTAGCCCATTAGATTTAAGATACTCTACTTACCTCTCTTTTAACAAAGTTTCCATTAGTTTCCCCACAATCTGATGTGAGACTGACCAGCCTATGGTTGTTTGCCTCCTCCCTGCTGCCGGTCTTATGGAGTGGGACCACATTTGCTCTTCTCCAGTCCTCTGGAACCAGTCCTGTTTCTGGTGACCTGTTGAACAAGGTTGTCTGTGGTGCAGAAAGCACCTCTATGAGTTCCTTTAGTACCCTTGGGTCCCATGGCCTTGTCCACTTTTAGATCTGCAAGTCCCTTCAGGAGTATTTCCATTGAAAATGGACTCCTGTCCAACACTCCCCCAATTTTTCCTGCTGCTCCCTGGTTGTCTGTCCCCCTTCCACTGTGAAAACTGAGCTGGAGTACCTGTTCAGGATGCCTGCTTTGTCATGACCCTCTTCTGCACAGCCTCCCTCAGTTGTCCTTCTTTTCCTTACTGTCCCTCTTTTTGTTTCCCTCTTCTTGCTTATATACTCAAAGAAAGGCTTATCTCCTTTAGCTACCCCTTCTGTTATCCTTTCTTCTGTCTGCATGTTTGCTTGCCTCACTGCCTTACCTGCTTCCCTCAATTTACTTGGTACACCTCTTGTGCCTGCTGAATGCCACCTTTTTTTCCCTTTGCCACTGTGGCCACTTCTTTAGAGTACTATGATGATCTCTTTGTTTTGCTCGCCTCCTTCATGCAGAGGCTATTTGGCTTAATTATACCACTTGAGTGTACTCATCTCATACTGCATCTAGTCTCTTTTACTTCTCTCTTGTTGCATCACTGGTTTACACCCCCTTTGTTTTGTATGCACCCTTTCCTTTTTGTGCCCCTGTCCTTGGGAGTTACCTCTATTCAGATCCTTCCTCCCTGTTTCTTCGTCATGTGTCAGAGGGGGGAGTCCTGCCTTCCTTGTTAATGCAGCCACCCACCTCAGCTAGTTTAAATGGTTATCCAAGTAACATTTAAACCTTCCATTAAGGACAGAAGTCCTCTCCTGGAAGGATGGAGGTTAACCAGAAGCTTGGTGCCTTTGAGGACTGAGGAGAGTCTGGGGTGGCACCATAGACAGGGAATATAGGGCAGACTGGGTGGGCCAAGAGGTCCTTATCTGCTGTCAACATCTGTGTTTCTATGGTTTACAGGGATAAGTTATGTCAAGCTATTCTCAGAGATTTCTATGACTTGGTTACTAGAGCAGTGGATCAAGGGAGAGCAGTGGATATGGCCTGCCTGAACTTTGGCAAGATTTTTAAAACTGTGCTGCACAGAAGGCCAGTTAAGGAACTAAGCAGGCTGAGGGTGAAGGAGAAAGTGACAAGCTGGGTATCAAATTGGTTGAAGGATTGCAGGCAAAGTGTGATGGAAAATGGTAGACACTGTGGGGACAGCAGAGTTAAAAACAGGGTGCCACAGGGATTGATGTTGCGAACTGTTCAATGTTTTCATAAGCGACATTGTGGAGGTGCTGGAGTGGAAGGCAGGTCTCTCTGTGGATGATACAAAAATCTGCAACAGGGTGAACATTCATGAAAGGTCATGGAGAGAATGCAGGGAGATCTTGGAAAACTAGAGGAATGATCTTTGGGGTGACAACTGGGTTTAAATGCCAAAATTAACAGGGTTTTGCACCTAGGCTGGTAAAACCCAGGATTTGTGTGTAAGACAGGGAAAGGAACCACAGTCACCAAGGAAGAACAAGATCTCAGGGTCATCATATCTAATGACCTCAAGATGGCTGTCAGTGTGACTAAGCAGCTGGAAAGGCTAGTACATAGATACATAGAAATTGTTAGCAGATAAGGACTGCTAGGCCCAACTAGTCTGCCTGTATGCCCTATGCTTGTATGCAGTCACTGACCCTAAGTGATCAATGGCTTTTCATCACTCCCTCCCCACCCAGTGTTCCCTTGTGCCCTGTCCTAGGCATATTTAATCCTCTCCACTGTGCTTGCCCCCCACCACCTCTTGCGGCAGACTGTTCCAAGCATCCACCACCCTCTCTGTGTAGGAAAGCTTCCTCATGTTACCTCTTAATGTACCCCCCCTCCAATTTCATATTTTGTCTCCTTGTTCTGATATCTTTTCTACATTGGAAAAGATCCTCCACCTGCACCTTGTTTATGCCCTTGAGGTACTTGAAAGTTTCTATCATGTCCCCCCTTTCTCTCCTCTCCTCCAGTGACACATATTGAAGTCTCTTATTCTCTCCTCATATGTTTTGTGATGCAAGTCATGCACCATCTGTGTCACCCTTCTCTGGATAATCTCCACCTTGTCTATGTCCATATGCATGTGTAGTCTCCAGTACTGCACGCAGTACTCCAGGTGAGGCCTTACCAGTGTTTTGTACAATGGCATCACCACCTCCTGTCTTCTGCTAGTAATGCCTCTGCTTATGTACCCTCTCTGCAACCTCTGCACACTGCTTTGATACCTTAAGGTCATCAGCTATGATAACCCCGAATGTGGACTTCCAATTCCGGTTGCCTGTGGGATGGATGCTTGATAAGAGAGCTCCCCGGCAGAAAAAAAGAAGATCCATCAGAATCTAACTCACAGCTTAAACTTTTTACTACATTTGAATCTACTACTGGCCGTCTAACATGTCACCGAAATTGAAACACAAAGAATCTGCCTCCGATTCTTACCCTAAACTAAAATTTCCAGCATGGAGCACACAGGCACAGGCCGCACTGCAGGCCGAAATCTCAGAACTAATAGAGCAATCACCCACCACTTCGAAGAAGCTGGACAGAGACTTTACTATAACTTCAAAAACGCTATGTAGTACCTTGCAGCAAATCTGTAATACCCTTACCAGAATTGAGCAAAAAGCATCGGAAGACAGAGAGACCATTGCAGAGCTGACCCGCCGAGCCAGAACAACTTGAGGAAACAGTGCCGGAATACACAGAGGTCACGGATGTCCATAATGCAGCATTGAGAGACTTACACCACCGAGACCTACTATTACAACAACATCTGGAAGATTTAGATAACCGAAACAGGCGTAACAATATAAGAATACATGGCCTTCCAGAGGAAACCAAATCCGGTCCTATGCCACAATTCATCGATAGCCTGTTAAAGTTGCTTGACATAGACAAAGATAAAGATCTAGGCATAATCCATGCCCACTGCTCACTAGTACCAAAGCCGAAAAACCCAAAGGCTTGCCCGCGCTCAATAATACTGGCCTTCATGGACTATAGAATGAAAGAAGAGGTTATCAGGGCAGCCTGGGGCAAAAAGCTAATTCTTTCTGGGGACACACACCTCTATTTTGACCAGGATTATGCACCTCAAACACTGGCCCGCAGTCATAAAGCATTTCAAGTGGTCAAAATTATTAGGCTAGCAGGCTTCTCGGCACAACTTGAGTATCCAGCTAAAATAAAAGTACTTACACCGGAAGGCTGGCAGAGATTCCAAGATCTACCAGAGGCCTGTAGTTGGGCAAAGCAGCATGGCATAGTTATCCCACCAGAGAGCGCAGTCATCCACCGGACAGCCGTGATGAAAAAATCATGGCAGAGGAAGGGAATGAAAGGAGCTCAATCTCAACACACACAGGACGTTGTTTCAGTGTGGGACAGTGTCTGCAGCAAATCGTTCCCCCTGCCTAGATCCACTCCTCGATCTCAAACCATAGAAGACCAGATGGAAGACTCCTCCTCATCGGTGAACGGATGAGTGAAGCTGAATAAGTAAACTGTATTATTTACTTCCGTTTATCTGCCTTCTTTCTACGACCCCAAAGTCCAAGTGTTATTCGGAGGACTTAGTTTTTGAACTGTGGGGAACAATGTGCACCCTCCCCCTCCCTTTTCTTTTACCTTCTGTGGTTTGGACTTTAATATAAGTGTGAACAGAGGACGGGAGGCGAGGAGGTAGTGGAGGTGGTATTCAGGGTTCACGCAAGTAATCTCTGCCCTTTAGTTACCAGAGAGAAATTGGTTTTCGTAAGACACATGGCAGATGGCTTGTCACCCTAAGTCTTCCCTTACTGCAGGCTCACAAGCGCTTGTTTGGAAAGGTCTTGTGGAGCTAAGGTTTGATTTTATATAAAACGTTAATTTTAAACATGATCCAAAAGTAAAACAGAGTTCTTTCTTATGGATCATATGGAGGGGGGAAGGGGGTCTGTCCTTGGCCGGGGGGAAGGGGAAACATGGACCTATAATCACGGTACCGTTCATTTTGATGGGCTAATACTGTGCCCTTGTAGGGGGATTAATGTTTTCCTTGGTAGCCACAGAGAGATTCACCAGATAGGGACCTGTGCAATGGATATCCCTATTTTGACAAGAGCATCACTTTGAAGCCACGTGACCCATATATTAAACACTGGGAAGGCTTACAGAAGCACATTATATCATGGTCAGGAACAATATAGAGTAATACCCTTAGAGGGTGGGTAGGGGCGGAGCCGGGCAAAGTACCTAAACCCTCCGTCCTAGTCAATCCTGTTGAAAGTAGCTTTGGCCAGAGGAAAAGAATTGGTCCGGGCTCAGAAGTGATCCATTGGTCTTCATTTCTGGGGGTAGCAATTGCAAAGGGTGAATTAAGGGAAACGGGACAAGTAAGGATCTCCTCGCGATAGGTATAGGTTAAGATCCCCCCCCGGGTGGTTGCGGAGGGACACCCATGGGGACAACTCATAAGAGGTTATTAAAGAGTATGGTGGTTTCTGGGGACGGGAGGGATGGAGGGTCCCCCCGTCTTCTGAAGGGGCCACAAGATGTACCTCTACTCCTGGTTGGGGATGGAGGTTGATCAGGAAGGTGGATCAAGGAGAGTATGTCCCTCCAGGCCAGATTTGGAGGCCCTGGCTGACCCCCCCGTAGTAGACATTCCCCCCCATAGGTGTACTGTAGTTTCTAAATAAGCAGTTGTCTGGGACTAAATGGAGAACAGTTCGTCAGTCACCCAGGCAACTGGAGTCATCCCAGTTGGAGACCCCACAGATTAATAGGGTGGGGTTACTTCCTGGCAGGGGACCGAAATATTTTGGTCTCCTACCACATCTCATAGAAAATTCCTGAGATGTGGAGTTGGGAATAAAGATACCTTGAAGCCATTTAAATGCCTCTTATAATTTTTATGAGAGGTTTTGTAAATAAATTAATCTGGTTTAATAAGTTAACGATTCATGTTCTTTTAGTTATATGGTTAATGCAGGCTCCTGGATACTGGAAACAGAGATTTTTTTTATGTATTATTTTAAATGGCAGATCTTGAATTGATTTCTTGGAACGTCTGAGGCATAAACAGTCTGGTCAAGAGGTCTAGAATTTTGAAAGAGTTACAGAGACAGGGAGTAAATATCGCCTTCTTACAAGAGACTAATTTGAGTCAGTCTGAGCATAGAAAGTTGCGAAGAGGTTGGGTGGTTGGGGTGTATGCGGCAGAATGCACACAACAAACAAGAGAGGCACAGCTATTTTAATCAGAAGGGATACCCCGTGTACCATCTCTCAAGTGGACGTTGATCCAGAGGGTAGGTTTGTGAGGATAGAGGGGGAACTTAAGGGACAAAAGTGCACCTTCCTGAATATATACTCCAAATGATGAACAAAAAAGGGCGTCTTTTTTGACCAAGATTTTAAAAGAGACAGTTCAGGACCCGGACAAGTTAATCTTCATGGGTGGGGATTTTAATACAGTGACAGATTTAGGCCTGGATAGGCTAGGCTCCCACTCCATAGGTCCTGCCAGATCCAGTAGGGCCCGCACGAGGTTATGCACAGAGCTCTCATTAGTAGATGCATGGAGATTTAGCCACTCCAATGACAGGGATTATACATTTTACTCCCCCAAATACAAAATGTATTCCCGCATTGACCGTTGGCTGATCTCAGCAAATGCATTACCCTTCATGTTCAGAGCTGAGATAGGGTCTATCTCATTATCTGACCATGCACCGGTTTCATTGGATATGACCCTAGCCCCAAAACCTCCCGAGTCTAACTGGCGTTTAAATGTCAGCTTGCTAAACCTCACAAAATTTAAGCAATTAATATAACAATCAATAAAAGATTATCTAGAGACAAACCGGAGGGAAGATACAGGGGCAGGAATCAGATGAGACGCTTTAAAATGTTATCTAAGGGGAATAATAATTGCCTACGCATCAAAATGTAAGAAAGCGCTGATCAAAGAATGAGTAGAATTAGAAACAAAGATATCCCCGCTAGAAAAGATCCATAAAGAGACTCTAGACCAAAGGTGCGAGGAGGAATTACTTAAGACCCAAACTAAACTAAATAAAATCTTAGATCTTCAGATAGAAAAACACCTGACCTATGCCAAACAGCAGTACTATGAGCACAGAAACAGGGCTGAGAAAATCTTAACCTAGCAGTTGCGGAAGGAGAGAGTCTCTAGGGTGGTCCCTGAACTGAAAACAATCGAGACAAACAGTACAATTTGGCCCCCGCCCTTTAATTACGGCTCAATTTCAAAAATGTTACTCTACCCTGTACAGCACAGACAAAAACACAAACCACGAAAAAGAGACCCTCTCCTTTCTTAATAGGCTTCAGTTCCCCACCCTTTCGGAGTTGCAAAGGAAAGACCTGGAAGCTCCCATAACAGCAGCAGAGGTAAGCCAAAAAATTAAGAAACTTAAAAATGGAAAAGCCCCAGGGATGGACGTACATGTCAGAATTCTATAAGACCTTTCTGGACCCTATTTCACCTGTCTTACTGGACACATATAATGAAGTGTGGAGGGGAGAGGGGGCAACCCCCAGATCTTGGAACCTTGCCCAAATCTCTGTGATCCTGAAACCAGATAAGGACCCGGAAGACTATAAATCTTACAGACCCATCTCACTGTTGCCAGTAGATCTAAAGGTATTTACAAGTATCCTAGCTGCTTGCCTCCAGAAAGTAATAGGCTTTTTAGTGCATAAAGATCAAACGGGCTTTATCTCAGGCAGATTTCTACAAGATAACATTCGACACCTGTTAAACGTGATTTCTGCCCATTAAAAATACCAAACAACTTCAGTTGGCTATTAGCAGTGTCAGTGGCTCAGTAGGTAGCACACTCACCTCTAAGGCTGGGAGATCAGAGGGCTGTGGGTTCAGTTCCCACATCTGGCATTTGGGTTAGTATCCCAGTACTGACACTGTAGTGCAGCATGAGAGGGGTGCTGCACTTCTGAGGTGCCTTCTTTCGGATGAGACGTTAAACCAAGGTCCCATCTGCCTGGATTGGTGGTAGTTCAGGTGGATGTTAAAGATCCCATGGCACTTATCAAAAAGAGTAGGGGAATTTCCCCAGTGTCCTGGCCAAATTTCCCTCGTTCACTAAAAAAAAAAATACCACCAACAGCTTAATCTGGTTCAAGGTCAGTTGGCATTCGTCTGTATTCCCCCTCCCCGGGTCGTGCCTGAAAACACCCGGTCAACTTACCCGGTCAACAAAAAATAAATAAATAAAAATATGGATGCTGAGAAGGCATTCAACAGGGTAGATTGGGTGTTTCTGAGTGAAACCCTAAGGAGATTTGGCCTGGGAGATAGGTTTGTTAATACCATTAATAGTCTTTATAAGGCTCCGGAGGCTAGGGTTAAGGTCAGTGGGCATCTTTCGGAGAGATTCCCCCCATGAGAGGTGTAAAACACGGTTGCCCCCTCTCTCTTTGCCCTGTCACTTGAACCACTAGCTATAGAAACCAGGGCTAATCCTCTGATTCGAGGTGTAGAGGTTGAAGGCCACACCCAGAAAATAGCATTGCATGCAGACGACTCTCTTTTTTTTCTATCTTAGCCGGAAACCTCAGTCCCTGCCCTAATTCGAACCTTGAGAGATTTGGTACATTGGCAGGCTATAAGATTAACCTCTTAAAATCTGAGACACTAATCCTGAGTGGAACCCCCTCTGAAGTTTTCAAGGAATCCTTTCCCTTTGCCTGGACAAAGAGAAACACGGTTAAATACCTTGGTATACGTATCTCTAGTGATCTTTCCCTTCTATTTAAAAATAATTATATACAATTATTCCAGACTCTACAGGCAGACATAGCCAGGTGGCAGCTCCTTCTCTTGTCTCACTATGGTAGATCACAAACCCTCAAAATGAATGCCCTCCCTAGATTTTTATTTTTATTTCAAACCCTCCCAATACAGCCCCCTAGACAGTTTTGGGCTAACCTACAGAAGGAAGTTCAAAACTTTTATTTGGAACAGCAAAAAAACAAGATTTGCCAGGAAGATATTGCAAACTCTAAGGAGTAAGGGTGGCCCGGTTCTCCCAAATATTTACCTTTACTTTTTGGCAGCGCGGGGCGCACAGATATGTTCCTGGGTAAAATGCCGGGTGGACTCGGGTTGGTATCACCTAGAAGAAGCGGCAGTCAGGAAATGGGCCCTATGGGCTGTTCCTACTAGTAATACGCCACTAACCCATGGATTCTTCACTCCCTTTGGGTACTTAAAAAGTTAAGGAGGATTACTGGCACCCCGGCCCACTATCCCTGATTAGATTTGAAGCCTCTTTTATTTTTATCAATACTGGTCTGCACACAGGCTCTCCACTTTCTTTCAATGTATTGATAGAAACAACTGCTACTCCTTCACTCAAGAGATAAATTTCACCTCCGCCGTGAGGACCATTTTAGATATTTGCAAGTCCGACATTATATTATTTCTGATAATAGACTACAAAAACTAATTAGGGAAAAAACACCTCTGAAGGAGTTTTTCTACTATAACAGTGTGATCAAGGATGCCTCACGCCTCCTCTCCCATTTGTACGATATCCTAATTAATCTAAATAGCCCAGGCCTAGATAAAATTAAACAACGATGGGAAGAAGAGCTGGCTATCTCGATTCCATAACATATTTGGGACAATAGACTAAACAGAGGCTGGCAGGTGACAAGTTCTTCCTCCTGGCAAGAGTTCCATTGGAAGATCCTTCTTAGATACTTCCTTATGCCTTGTAAGGCAAAGCATCTCACAACAGGTAGTTCCAATGTATGTTGGAGATGTGACGAAGCTAGGGGTCTCAAACACATATATTTTGGGAATGTTCCAAAATTACCTCGTTTTGGAAGGAGGTCCGCCCCCTGATACAGTGGGTAACCGGCCTACAGATTTCATTTAAAGGGGAAGAGATGGTGCTGGGTCTCCCTTTCTTAGTTACAGGACCTAGACAGCAAAGGCAACTACCACAGATAATGAGAGTGGCAGCACTGAAATCTATCTCATCTAGGTGGCTTTCCCCCCATCTACCAACAATAGAAGACTGGAAGGTCAGAATGAGACAACTGGAGTCCATGGAACAGATCACTTATGCTCTAAGACAGGGTAGGGAAAGGTTCAGTAATATCTGGTCCACTTGGCAAGCTTTTGACCATGATTAGGAAGGCCTCGGACGTTCTATTCTGTTCTATTCTATTATATGTTTTATTATATGCTATATTATACTTCATTTGAAAAAGAAAGAGATGCTGAGAAGATCTGCTCTTTTCTGTGTTCTGTTTCTCGAAATTTTTTAAGGAGCTAATCTACTAAAGTGTAATACAACCTGAATGAGTTGCCAGGATGCCTAAGTTGAATTTCATTATGTTAGATTAGTTAATTAGATGCAAAATCCATCCTCCAACAAGATTTTAAATTTCCCGTACAAATAGATGATGCCCAGATTGAGGGTGGCTGTTAAACCCCCCCCCCACTTGGGAGGTAGAGAGGGCAAGAACAAGTTATGAATAAGGTAAATGGAGGGGACGACAATCAACTAAGATCCTCATCTTGGCATAATTGTTGTAGGATGGATGGAAATGAAATGAAATTAAATTCATTTATTTGTGTAGCAATCTTTGGATGGCTGTTATTGAAATGGTTTTGTTATTGAATATGGTAAAACTCTATTTAAAATACTCCATTTAATGGAACTATGTAATGATGCATAAAGTGGTATAACTGATGCACAATAAAAATTTGAAGTTAAAAAAAAAAGAAGTGGTAATGTGGGACTGGGACAAGTTTGATTCAGTTGCAGTGGACGACTGTTCAGTAAAATCAGCATTACCGCTTGTAATAAAGCCTTCACCATGACATAAAACAAAAAAGATATGATAACCCCTAGGTCCCTTTCCTGTTTGGTGACAGTCAGCAACGCCCCCCAATTCTGTAGCTCTCCCCAGGGTTCCCCCTACCAGGTGCATTATAGTAGTATGTTGGGGTGCATTGGAAGGGGGATTTCTAGCAGGAGGAGGGAGTTGGTGCTGCCGTGTATGGCTCACTAGTGAGGCCCCACCTGGAGTAGTAAGTAAGTAAGCTTTGCATTTCATAAGCACCCAATCCCAGAGGCTCTGGGCACTTTACAAAGAAGGTGTAAAACATACCATCGCACATTTGCAGCAAGGGTGTGGCAGAAGAAATAAAATACAATAAAACCATTAAATAGAAGCAATAAAACTAGCCTGGGCTATCACTAGATTTGAAATGCTTGTTAAAACAGATGTGCTTTCAACTCACTCTTGAAAGCCTCCACCAACAATGCCTCCCTCAAAGACTTAAGGAGTGAGTTCCAAAGAGCTTGACCTGCCACCACAAATGCATGGTCTCCTGAGGTTTTCAGCCTGGCCCTCGGAACCACCAGGAGGCCATCGGTGGAGGAATGGAGCAAGCAACATGGGCAGACAGGTGTGGAGAGGTCAGTCAAGTAGCTAGGGCCCTATCCATATAGGGCCTTATAGGTGAGCATGCCCATCTTTGAGGTTATCTTCTATCTGACCGTCAGCCAGTGCAGATCACTCAAGACCGGCCACATGTCTGGACTTAGAAAGGCCCATCAGCTACCTCGCCACTGCGTTCTGCACTAACAGTAGCTGACAAAAGTCCCCTACACTGACCTTGAAGTAAAGAGCATCACAGTAATCAAGCCTTGATGTAACAAGCACATGCACCAGCGATGGCAGGTCACCAGGCAGAATTAGGGGTTTAATCTGGGTGACATTCCTTAGATGATAAAACCCACTCCAGATGATGGATTTCACCTGAGCTTCAAGTGTCAACTCATGTCAAGGATGATGTCCAGATGTATTCCTCACCACCTGTTCCGACCCAGCAGCAACCACATCATGCTGGCAACTAGGTTCAGTCACTGATACCTCTGTCTTATCTGGGTTAAGTCTCAGCCAGTTAGAGGACATCCAGTTCTGGATCTCAGGCAGGTAGTTGTTAAGCATCTCCATGACATTACAAGTCCCAGGAACAAAGAACCTATACAGCTGGGTGTCATCTGTATAACAGTGAAAACTCAGACTGTAATGCCTAATGATCTCCCCCAGGGGTAGCATGTACACCACGAACAACATTGGCAACAAGATCAAACTCTGAGGAACTCCACAGGGCAGGAGCTTCTGGCAGGAGGAGAGGAGAGATTCCACATCACTACCCATTGCCTCCTGCCTGTGAGATGGGACTCAAACCAGTTGATGACAGTACCGGTGAGTCCACAAAACTCTCTAAGGTGATCAAGTAGCACAATGAGGCCCACAGTGTCAAGCGCTGAGAAGAGATCAAGGAGAATGAGAATTCACCTTTCTCCTATCTCTCTCACCCTGAGGAGGTCGTTTTGCACCCTGACCAACTCCATTTTGGTGCTCTTCCTAGACCTAAACCCAGACTGTTGGCTGGTCCTCACTTGTCACCGGACGCTTGCTCCATGCAGGCATCTGGACTCTCAAGTTACTTCTTCTTAAATTGCCAGATTACCTGACGTCTCTTATTCACCTATCTAGCAGTTCATATTCGCTTAGGAAATCAAACTTTATCCTACTTGATGTACCACGAACTCGTACTATCTTTGGTCAGAGAGCAGTTTCTTTCTTCCTTCCCACATCATGGAACCAACTCCAATCCATACTGAAACTTACCAGCACAGTCTCAGTTAATCTCTACAAAGCTTTAGCCTCATCCAAAATAAAAGATATTTGTAGCTGCCACTAATCCCCCCCTTTTTCCCTTATGTTATTCAGTTGGGTACTGACTGCCCCTGCTTGGCCCAACCGGGTGCATAATTGATAACAATAATTTGTCATAGTGTAGATACCCAGTTCTTGCTTACGCTGTCATTTTCCTCCTGATCTCCTAAATACATAATTTCCCCCTTCTTCTCCCTTACTTCTAACTCCCCCTACTTTTATTTAACCCTTAACTATATCTGTCCTTGAACATTTGTCTGTATTCCATATCCATATCTGTCCTCTGATGCTCTTTTCACCCTCTGCTGTCTCTTACCTTCTCTCTGGTTGCACCTAACTGTATTAGTTGATAACCAAATCAGGTTACTGTCTGAATTCTGCCTTGTAAGTTGTACCCATTCATGATGTGACAGAGATGAACTTTGCACTTATTTCCTTTATTGTAATAATACCTTGTATGCAGTGTTTCATATGTCAGTGTAAATGTTCCAGGACTTCCTTGTGCATGAGCTTGCTCAGTGGAGTTTTCCTGCAATAAACTTGAACTTGAACAGACTGGAGAGGCTTGTAGATGTCGAAGGCCGTAAGATGTGCCTCGAGCTGCAGAGCCACCACTTTCTCAACAACCTTCCCCAAAATTTGAAGGCTGGAGGCAGGTCAATAATTCACCAAGATGTCCAGGTCAAGTGAGGGTTTCTTCAGAAGGGACCTCACCAACGCCTCTTTCAAGGCATCCGGGAGGAACCCCTTTGACAGTGAACACCGGACAATCTTGGGGAACACTGGACTAATGGACTCCACGCATCCCACTAGGAGATGGATCAGGCCTGGGTCCAGTTCACAAAAGGTGGGCTGCAGCTTTTAAATCACCTGCATGGCCTCAACCAGCACCATCAGCTGAAAATCAGCCCATTCAATAAGGGTACCTCTGTCCATATGAGGACCATCACTGCAGGGCTAACCGAACCCCAACTGAATGGAGGACACCCTGTCAGAGAAGAACTGAGTGAACTCCCTGCACAAAGCAACTGAAAATACTTGTTCTATGGACATGGATATGTTGTTCATCCACACTGTCTGGCAGGTTCCTTGCCGCTTTAAATCTTGCCGGAAGGTCTTCAAGCTGGTTCCTCCCACCCACCCGGGTGGTAAAACTCTCAGCTCCGCCCCATGACGCCTGATCTTCCTTACCGCTTGGAAGCTCAGGTTCCCTTCTTAACGCTCTGCGTGATAGACTGGATCCTAATTCTTCGGTTCATCCGAAACTCGTTTTAAAATTTTCAAGACTTTGGTCTTCCTTTTGCCTTGTGGCTGCGATGGACAAATCGACTCCTGGTTTTTGGCGGTGCCCTTGTGGGCAGAAGATGTCCAGGATGGATCCGCACTCCACGTGCATCTACTGCCTCTGCCTAGAACATGACCCACAGGCCTGCGAGTCTTGCTGTTCGTTCTCGGCCAACGTCTTGGAGGACTGGGCTGCCTGGTTGAAGCTTGGGTGCCCCGAGAAGCGCTACGTGCCGGTAAAGTCAAAGGAGGCCCATTGGGCAGTTACCATGGTGGCTGGCTTGGCTGAGCAGCTCAAGCAGATGGTCACCCTCGAGGAGGAGGTGGCCCAGGCCGCATCTTCCTCCTCCTCGGTTGCGGCATTTAAACGGCTATCTTTGGGTACCTCGTATTCTGCTTCATTCAAGGAGCTTTGCCATTCCCTTTCCACGAATGGAGAGGGGCCATCAGGATATTCCTCTTGGTCCAAAAAGAAGGATCCCAAGGTTAAGTCCCTTCGTCGGCATTCGTGGGAGCGGGAGAGGTCCCCTTCCCCGGACAGCCGTCGACTTCAGTCGAGACTGCTGGCTTCATGGTGTCTCCGTTAGGTCAGCCGGCCGAGACAGCCGTCAACGCGGTCGAGATTTTTCTCAACCCGTCGGACGGTTTGTCTACTGGTGAAGCCGACAACCCTTCCTCGCCGGTTCCCCCGGTGGAAACCGAGGATTTGTCTGCACCATCGGTGCAGCAGTCCCTGGTTAAGACGTCCGAGCCAAGGGAGGAGTGGGTGTCCCCCGCTCCCTCCCAGGCCCGCCCTTGGACACACCAAGGATCTCGGTCTCGGACCTCTTCTCGGTCCAGCCGATCCCACCGACATCGACGGTCTCAGTCTCGGCACTGAGGTAAGCGGCGACGCCACTCCTCCTCATCTTCCTCCTCGGATGAGGAGAGGCTTCGGCGCAAATTACGTCGACGCTACAAGGAGCTGATATGGCAGCAGTTACTTTTGTCCGGGACTAAGTCGACACCAACGCCTTCCCCTGCCATCAAGTGGCTGTCACCCGAACAGCTGAAACAGCCTCTCGCTGCAGTCGAGATGCCCAAGCCTGGGCCGGTTGTTCATCTGAAACCTGCTGCCCCACCAATTGTGGTGGAACCTCTGCCTCCACAACTGAAATCGGGGGCACCGACCAAGGACTCTCGGTCGGCTCAAGGCCTGCCCCACAGGTTGTCGGTCACCCTCACTCCCGACCATCCTCGGCAGGTGGAGGGTGGCTCAGGCCCTAGGCAGCTCTTCGCGGACTCTTCGGAGTCCGACGATGACTCCTCCCTGTTCTCCAGGCAGGTTGACCTGGAGTCTGCCTGGGGCCAGTCACTGGACAAAAGCCTATCGTCCTTTATGGGTCTGCTTTGGCTCATCTCGGAGTCCACCGGGATGCAGCTCGAGCCCATTTCCAAACAGGCCAAGTATCCCCTGATGGAGATACTGGACCGAGGGGATTCACCCATGGAGGCCTTTTCTGTGGCTGAGGCCATTGTCGGCCTAGCCTTGGAGCTTTGGCAGTGGCCTGCTTCCTGTCCTGCACTCTCGGCCAGGATGGGCAGGAAGTATGCGGTCCCTACCGGCTCTTTGCCCGGGTTTTCGGAGCACCCCTCTGCCGAGGAGTTGGTCACTGACAGTGTTTTCCGGTGTTCCAGGAATGCTAGGGATGTGGACAAGCCCCCCAACAAGGAGTCCAAAAAGCTGGACTACGCCGGGTGCATGGTGTATGCTGCATCCTCCCTTGGCCTCCGCCAGGCCAGCTCGGCCGTGCTGATGGCACACTTCTCCCACGCCCTCATGGGCTCCCTGGATGAGGTGATCCCTCATCTCCCAGCCGACCTCCCAGACCACGGTCCGGCAGATCTGGGACCAGGGTAGGGTGGTGGTGAAGCAGCAGCTCCAGACAGCTCTGGATGTAGGGGGACTCCTGTGCCAGATCGGTTGCGGCCACAGTGGCCATGCGCCACAGAGCATGGCTGAGGATATCCACCTTTACGGCGGATACCCAGCACAAGTTAGCGGATGTCCCCTTCTTGGGGACCGACCTCTTTGGCCCTGGAGTGGAAGGTCACCTCCAGCAGATCGAAAAGTCCAATGCCACCCTGGACTCGGTCACCTCTTCCCAGAAGGACAAAGGCCGCCGTCAGCAGCAGCACAAGCCCTTTTGTCCTTCTGCGCCTGCGGCACGTCTGGCCCAACAGCACCAGCATCAGGGCCAGCAGGCTCGCGCTTGGCATCCCAAACCCAAGCCCGCAGCTTCCTCCAACAGGAAGCAGGGAAGTAAAGGCCCAGGAGGTCCCTCGGGCCGGTCCCTCCTCCAAGCCTGCCCAGTGACGGGTTGAGGGGTGTTGCCCCCAGCTTCTTCACTCCCCCCGGGCTCCCCCATGGGGGGGATGGCTCCGCCACTTCCTTTCTGCCTGGTCCGCTATCATCATGGACCACTGGGTGTTGGAGGTGGTAGGAAATGGCCTGCCTCTGGGGTTCGAGCAGACCCCACCCTTTTGAGCCGTTGCCCCTTGGGGGGCTACGGGGTCTGCAGCCTTGCTGTCGGCCTGCCGAGATGATATTGCCCTGCTCCTTGAAAAAGAGGTGATCAGGAAGGTGGCAGATCCTCCTCCAGACCCGGGGTTTGTGTCCAGGTATTTCCTGGTCCCAAAACGGATTGGGGGCTGGCGTCCCATTCTCGACCTGCATGACCTGAACAGGTTCCTAAGGTCTCGGACCTTCAGGATGGTCACTCTGGCTCAGATAATACCATCCTTGGAACGAGGCATGTGGTTCTCTTCCCTGGACCTCCAGGACGCGTTCTTTCATGTCCCAATCCATCCGTCTCATCAGAGATTCCTCTGCTTCAGAGTGGAGGGATCCCTTTACGAGTTCTGGGCCATGCCCTCAGCCTCTCCCTAGCTCCCAAGGTCTTCACCAAATGCATGGCAGTGGTGACAGCATTCCTGTGGCGCTGAAGGGTCCGGGTGTACCCCTACCTGGATGACTGGCTGATTGCAGCCCCCTCCAGAGCAGAGGTGGAGCAGTCCAGAGATCTGGCCCTCCAGGTTTGCTCTCAGATTGGCCTCCTCATCAATGAGGCCAAGTCGGAACTCGTGCCAAAGCAGGTGATACATTTCATCGGGGTAGAGCTCGACTCTGTTCGAGCCAGAGCACGGCTCCCGGCAGACAGGGCTGAGGTTCTTTCCTCCTTTGCTCAATCATTTCTGGTTGGCCAATCATGCCCTGCCTGGGACTTCCTGTGCCTCCTGGGCCTCATGGCTGCCTGCACCAGTGTGGTCCATTGGGCCCGCTGGTACATGCGTCCCCTTCAATGGAGACTGGCCAGCCAGTGGTCACAGCACTTCGATCCATTGGATCAGCTAGTGACAGTGACCCAGAGGATGTAGAACGCTCTGCAGTGG
Source organism: Neoceratodus forsteri (assembly GCA_016271365.2). NCBI lineage: Eukaryota > Metazoa > Chordata > Ceratodontiformes > Ceratodontidae > Neoceratodus > Neoceratodus forsteri. The sequence goes on along the minus strand of JADMNL010000034.1, from coordinate 61,651,533 downwards.
TGGACCGTTCCGGCACATCTGCAGGAGGGCATCCCATTTGTCCGTCCCGAGCCGACGGTCTCTCTATCGACCGATGCCTCTCTGATGGGTTGGGGTGCCCATCTGGGGGAGCACAGAGCGCACGGCCTCTGGTCCCCTCGGGAGTCCCAATGCCACATCAACCTGCTGGAGGTTTGAGCAGTTCATCTAGCCCTCACCGCCTTGGCTCCGTTTCTACAGGGTCAAGTGGTTCAGGTCCAGCCGGACAATACCACAACCATGTACTATCTAAACCGCCAGGGCGGGACGCGCTCCATGCCTCTGTGCAAGGAAGCTCTCTGCATTTGGTCACTCTTGCGCAGCCTGGAGGTGGATCTCCTTGCCATTCACGTGGCAGGAGCCTCCAACACCCTGGCCGATGTCCTAAGCCGGATAGGGGCTGCATCTCACGAGTGGTCTCTCCTGCTGGAGGTAGTACAAGATCTCTTCTCCCACTGGGGCACGCCTCAGGTGGACCTGTTTGCCTCCAGGGAGAATGCGAAGCTGAGACTGTTTCATGCACGCCCCCCTCAGCAGGGCTCGCTGCAGGGGGATGCCTTCTCGAGGCCGTGGACCCCGGGCCTCTTCTACGCCTTTCCCTCATTTCCCTTGATCCACAAGGTGCTTCTCAAGGCGAGGAGGGACAAGGCACAGGTGATTCTGGTAGCCCCAGACTGGCCCTGTCAGTTCTGGTATCCAGATCTCCTCAGTCTCAGCTCCAGGCTCCCGAGGCAGCTTCCAGCCCACCCAGACCTGATCTCAGTCAATCAGGGGAAGGTATTCCATCCGGACCTTCAATCCCTGCACCTGACGGCCTGGTTCCTGAGTGGCTAGAGTTCCAGGCCTTGGGTCTTTCCGACGAGGTCCTCAACGTCATTGAGGCATCCTGTAAGGGAGTTGACCAGAAAATGCTACGCCTTCAAATGGAAGAGATTTTCCATTTGGTGTCAGGGCAAGGGCCTGGACCCTTCCTCTTGTTCCTTGGCAAGCATTCTGGACTACCAGTGGTCCCTTTCTCAGCAAGGGCTTTGATCAATGACCCTTAAGGTGCACCTGGCAGCCATCTCTGCTTACTGGGCGTGGGCCGGGAAGCAGTCAGTGGTGCAGGAGAAGGTGGTCGGGCGCTTTTTCAAAGGCCTTGATCACATATCCCCTCCGGTGCGAGAACCTCCACCTTCCATGGGATCTACTGCTGGTATTGGCTAAGCTCATGGGCAGGCCATTCGAACCAATGCACAGGTGCGATATCTCCCACCTGTCATGGAAGACCACCTTCTTGGTGGCTATCATGTCATCCAGAAGGATGGGAGAGCTCCAGGCACTTTCCATCGAGTCTCCTTTTTTGGTCTTCCACAGGGACAAGGTTGTCCTGCGCCCCAACCTGAAATTCCTTCTGAAGGTGGTATCGGAGTTTCACCTTAACCAGGTGTTGACTCTGCCGGTGTTCTACCCCAATCACACCTCTGAGGCCGAATATAGGTTCTATACTTTGGACCCTAGAAGATCGCTCGCTTATTATAAGGAGCGGATGGCTGAAGTTCGGGGAGAGGTTCACCAGCTGTTTGTCACCTATGCTGAAGCCGCACCTGGCAGACCTGCAGCCAAGCGGATGATAGGCAGGTGGGTCAGCTCCTGCATAGATCTCTGCTATAGGTTGGCGGGCATGGAGCCTCCCAGAGGGATAAGAGCTCATTCTACCCGCCATACCACTGCATCGGTAGCTGCTTCCAGGGACGTCCCTATCCAGGAAATCTGCAGAGCTGCTACCTGGAAGTCAGCACATACCTTCATCACCCACTACCACATTGACCTTGAGTCACGCCGGGATGCTGGTGTTGGGGCCTCGGTTCTCCAGTCTTTATTCCCTAAGTAGGGGGTGTGCGCCTTGCCTCCCTCCTCCCGGAGAACTGCTAGGAGTCTGCCAGACAGTGTGGATGAACCACATATCCATGTCCCTAGAAATACAGGTTACTCACCTGTAACAGGAGTTCTAGGAATGGTAAATGTTGTTCATCCACACGACCCACCCGACCTCCCCGGCTTCGACGCACAACCTGGTTCCAGCGGGCTAGATCTGGCGTCATGGGGTGGAGCCGAGAGTTTTACCACCCGGGTGGGTGGGAGGAGCCAGCTTGAAGACCTTCCGGCAAGATTTAAAGCAGCAAGGAACCTGCCAGACAGTGTGGCTGAACAACATATACCATTCCTAGAACTCCTGTTACAGGTGAGTAACCTGTATTTTTGGATGCAGGCAGGCAAGATGAAGTAACCTGTCCATATTCTGAAAGAGCAAATCCATTCTTTTCCTCCCTGCAGCAATCTCTCTGGACAGGAACTCTGCTTTGATTGCCCTTTGATAATCACTGTAGTGAAATCTCAAAGTCAGTCTATCTTCCTTGGACTGAGTCCTCTGCCAGCAATTCTCTAACTTCTGACCGTTGGTCTTCATCTCCTTGGGAGCCCCATCAAACCATGAGGATCTTAAGTGAGAAGACCTAAGTCATATACAGATTGGTGCACCGGGCATCAGGCACCTTGGAGACCTCACTATTATAGGGCATCACCGCTTCACCTACTCCCCCTGCACATGCAGCACTCACAGCAGAAAAATCCATATCACCCAGTAGTCCCTCTGGGGACAGTCCCGTCAATGGGCCGTAGCAGATCATCTCAGTAGGGGAGAGACTATCGGGGGTCCTGAAATGAGGACTCCACCATGCAGTGATCAGACCAAGAGACTTCATTAATCCTGAGGTCAGTGACCTCAAGCCCCAGTGAGAATACTAAGTCCAGGGCGTGGCCATGGTGATGAGTCACAGAAGCAACCGCTTGTGCGAGCTCCAGTGATGTCATCAACTGGAAGAAGTTCTGACCAAAATGTGAGAGTTCATCATTGACCCAGGCATTAAAGTCACCCAGAATTGACCATCGTGACTCCAACACCCTATTGGCAATGAAGTCCACAACTTCCTGCAGGAATTTCCCTTCTTGCCCTGATGGGCTATAAATTAGGAGGATCTTACATAGAAACATAGACATAGAAACATAGACTTTGACAGCAGATAAGGACCGCTTGGCTCACCTAGTCTGCCCATTTCCCTACCTAGAGGATAAGCTGCAGATCCTACAGCCTGTTTCTTCCTACCCCCAACAAAAAATTGCCTTATGTCTGTCTCATGCATTCTTGAATTCTCCCACAGTTTTAGACCCCACAACCTCCTCAGGAAGGCTGTTCCATGTGTCCATCACCCTCTCTGTGAAAAAATACTTCCTCACTTTGCCCCTGAGCCATCCCCCCATTATCTTCAAATTGTGTCCCCTTGTTCTTGCACATCTCTTTTTCTGAAAGATGCTACCCTCTTGGACTTTGTTGATTCCACTGAGGTACTTAAACATTTCTGTCATGCCCCCCCCCTCCTTTCCTCAAGGGTATACATATTAAGCTCCTTTATCCTCTCCTCGTATGGCTTCTCTTGCAGACCCCGCACCATTTTAGTTGCCCTCCTCTGAACTGCCTCCATCCTGTCTATGTCCTTGCGGAGATGGGGTCTCCAGAACTGGATGCAGTACTCCAGATGGGGTCTCACCAACTGTCTGTACAGGGGAATAACAACTTCCTGTTTTCTGCTGGTGATGCCTCTCCCTATACATCCCAGTATACAATACACACTATACTATACAGTATACTTACAACCTGTACCTGGACCCCGACACACAGCTACACATTCAAACAATTAAATAGATCCCACCAGGTGCACGGAGAAGTTCCAAGTTGGATCTGAAACAGATAGCCCCACCCCCACCCCTGCTTTCCCTTCTTGTGCAGTGCATTACAGAATACCCAGCTGGGATTGATGCCTCCGGAACTGGGTCAGCATCATCCTTCAGTCAGGTCTTCATACTGCAAGCCAGATCAATCGAAGAAATCAAGTCCGCCATAATTGTGGTCTTGTTCCCCATTGATCTGGCATTGCATAGTACCACTTGAAGGGGACTAGTGGAGACTTCTGCCCATCGGCTGCCTACCCACTCACTCCAGTGGGAACCTGGGAATGGGGACCAACCATGTCTAGTCTCTCTCAGAGCCCCATTTCATTCCAGAGCACCTCCTGGACCTGACCACCCCAATGCCACTTGACTCCATAATAACTCCAGCAACCTGTCACCAACCTACTTGCCCCCTACCAATAACAACCTCCCTTCATGCAGCACCTAACCGCACAGCTGGTAAAGGGAGGTCAGAGAAGGGGATGTGGTTACTCAGCAGAGACACAGAGTAGGCAATCTGAGAGGGTATGAAACCCATGCACATCCTATGATCACGCCACACACCTTAAAATAACCCATGTAAGTCACCCCTCCCTACAGCACAAAATAAATTCCAAAACAAAACAGTCCCACTCAAATTCCCCGCAGATGTACCAGTCACTCAGTCACCACTACTACACATACAGCTCTGTACCCATCTTGAGGCATCCCCTTCTGAAGACCCCCACATTGTCCCTAGCTGCTATTTTAGGTGCCTCCTCCCAGCTGTCTTGTCCCACCAATATGGTGAAGGAATGTTGTCCTTGCCCAAGCTGAGGAGTATGTACCCCATCCACCATCCCCACCCTTCTAGGGCCCACAAAGGATGACCATTTTGCCTCTGTCTAGGCATCCTCTGATGTAGTGGTGGCATCCTTGGTGGCCCTTGGGTGAGGCAAATGGTTTTCTGCATCCTTGCTAGCTTGCTTGAAGTCCAGTGACCTCTGCCTTCAACTCAGAGAGGTGAGCACGAATGGGGCAGCACCGCAGTCTCCAGAAGTTATTCCCAAACACTGTGCCTCCTCATCTGTTACCCTGCACCACTCCCATGTCATTGCCTGCTTAATCTTTTCTTTAATCTATCTTGTCTGCTTCTGCCTTCTGTCTATGCTTATTAACTACTTCTCTTTCCTTAGAGTACCTGAAATGGATTTATCACCTTACACTAGCTGGGTTTTTTCCTATATTCCCTTCTACAAGTATTCTCATTTACTGCTCTTCCCCAGTACTCTACTAGCTCCTTTTTATGTCTGGATACCTCCTTCTGTTCCTCACCCTCCATAATATTGATTTATCACCTTACCCAACATATGGTGTCTTCTGCTTTTCTTCTGCTTGCAGCTACCAGCACTTAAGTTCTGCTGTTTCATATAGGGTAAGTGTACACAATACTGTGTTTTATCCTCCCTGTTGCTGTGTCTCTTTGGCAGAGCCACTGACTCTGGTGATTGTCTGCATTACAAAAAACATGTGTTTTCTACTTGGGGATAGCTGCAATCACTTTGTATTTGCATAGCCTCTTGCGAACTGTGGCCAACGTGCAGACACCTGCCGACTGCTTATATTCAATATTCTTTGCAAAAATCTGTGTTAATGCACCAGTTTGAGTTCAGCCTAAAGTGAGAAAAGTAGAGAAATGTGGTGTTAAGGTTTCCAGTCAACACTGTAGTCCCCCCTTTTTTTGCATGGGGGAGGGGGATAGTGGGTGGGGAATTAAGTTTGGAAAATCTAATACCACATTTCCCTACTTTTGTTGGGTAGTCACATTTTATAGTGCAGGCAGTCACCAGAGCCAGTTATAATGCATGTGCACTGTATTGTGACTGGCTCTGGTGACCATCTGTTTTACAAAAATGTGATTCTTGCTTTTTATTCAGAGGTGCCACTGTATTCTGGTGACTGTCAGCATTACAAAAATGTAATTTTTTAATCAGGGGAAGGGGTAGCAGCAGTTGTATTATACTCCAACATTGGTGACTATTTGCATTTTGAAAATGTGATTTTTGGTTTTTACCTGAGGTAGCTGCAGTTGTGTTGTATTCCAACTGGCTTTGATGACTACCTGCATTAAGAAAATGTGATTTTTGTATTTTACTTATGGGGGGGGGGGAGAAGCTGCAGCTGCATTATGCTCTGTCTGACTTTGTTGACTTCCTGCATTTAAAAATGTGATTTTTCTTTTTTTTTTGTTACTTAGAAAGGGGGTAGCTGCAGATTGATATTTTACTTGGCCCTACTCTGACTCTAGGTATTTTGAAAATGTAATTAGAACATTTTCTTTGATGACAGTTTTCCATGTGGTTCTGTTTGAATTGATTAATAATATTTTGTCCTGTATTATTTTACTTTTTTGGTTAGCATACACCTCCTGCCATGATTTACCTGTTAACATATTCCATTGTGACCAGGTTTTGACCAAGGAGAAGCCAGTATTGGTCAGACCCATTCTATGAAAACTGTTAATAAAAACATTGAATTGAAATGCTACAGACAGAATAATTTAATTCAAATTATTTTAAAATGGAAATGTTTGAAAAACTAATTTCTGAGATTAAATCACAGGAAAGTTTATGGAGCTCTCAAAAAATTAAGGGAAAAACAACTAACACCTTTGTTTGCTTATTGAAAGAAAAAACTAATTAAAATATCTATTTTTAGTCAACAGGAAGTTTGAAAGCAATGAAACTTGGAGCCAACAATCATTGCTTGAGAATTGCCAGCTGAGTCACCAAATGGAGAAATCTCATTGGTATCCTCAGTGCAGGAAGAGATTCCATGACCTACATCTTGTCACTGTACAACAACAGATTTATGAAGGAGAGGGGCAATTTAAAGGTGCCAAATATCAGAGGAGTGTAAGCAAGCTAAATGCATTTAGATGTACTGACAGTACTTTTACTGTACAGCATAAAGCTGTAACACACCAAATTCACCAGAATCCATATAAATGTGCTCATTGTGATAAGAGTTTTACAGCCCAGAGGATCTTCATGAAGCATCAGCAAATTCACTCTAGAGAGAGACCATATAAATGTGCTGAATTTGAGAAGAGCTTTGGTCAGAAGAGTGCCCTGATATTACATCAGAGAATTCACTCTGGAGAGAGACCATATACATGTACTGAATGTGGCAAGAGTTTTGGTGAGAAGGGTACCCTGATGACACATCAGCGAATTCACTCTGGAGAGAAACCATATAAATGTACTGAATGCGGCAAGTGTTTTGGTGAGAAAGGCACTCTGATAACACATCAGCGAATTCACTCTGGAGAGAAACCATATAAATGTGCTGAATGTGACAAGAGTTTTGTCCAGAAGAGTGCCCTGATACACCATCAGCGAATTCACTCAGGAGAGAGGCCATATAAATGTGTTGAATGCAACAAGAGTTTTCGCAAGAAGAGTGCCCTGATAGCACATCAACGAATTCACTCTGGAGAGAGGCCATATAGATGTGTTGACTGCAACAAGAGTTTTCGCCAAAAGAGTGCCCTGATAGCACATCAGCGAATTCACTCTGGAGAGCGGCCATATAAATGTGTTAAATGCAATAAGGGTTTTCACCAGAAGAGTGCCCTGATAGCACATCAGCGAATTCACTCAGTAGATGTAGATGACTTCTTTCATCAAATTAGGAGAAGCTTTCAGGAGGGTAGCAGAGATGGACGTTAATCCACAAGTAGATAAGAAACAGCCAGCAACAGAAAGTGCAAAGAATCAGAAAAAGGAGTATAATGACAAAGTCCAACAGAAAATAAAAAACAACTGGAAAGCCCATAATTATAGTGGAAAATACAGGGAGCTACTGAAATAACCACAGGTCGATCAAGCTCTGACCCATGAGTAGTTAAAAAGAGGTGAATTTAGGTCACGAGATGAGAGATTGATAATGGCAGCCTAAGATAGTGGACTACACAAAAGATGGTTCACAAAATCCATACAAAAAATGGGAGAAACAGGCAAGTGCAGGTTCTGTAGTACAGAATTAGAAACAGTTATGCATCTCATGGCTGGATGCAAAGTAGTCATGGCAGAAGGCCTGTATACCGAAAGACACAACAACGTAACAATATTGATGCACTGGAAATTGTGCAGGCACTGTAACATACAGGTAGCAACACTGGAAACATGAACCACAAAGAATCACAGAGAATGAAGAAGTAATGATAACATGGGATCACCCAATACCAACAGCCAAAAAAGTGGAAATGAGAAAACCAGATGTTGTAATACAAGAAAAAGGAACAAAAATAGCATTGCTCATCGAAATAGCCACCCCTAGAGTGTACAGAGAGACACAAAATCATGAAATACCAAGATATGCAATCAGAAACCAAACTGATGTAGAATAAGGACACACAAATTGTTCCAATAGTGCTTGGAGCAACGGGACTAATCAAAAAGAACTTCCAGAGACATTTAAATATGCTACCAATATTTGTGACACCTTAGGAACTTCAAAAGGAAGCCATCTTGGGGACATTGCATGTGCTGAGAAGAGCGCTGTCAGCAAACATCAAAGATTAATACAGTACTGATTTCCTGAGTTTTGAATATGCCCTGGCTTAAGAATGGGGACCATTCTTGTCATGGTACCAGAAATCCCTAAATATTTGGAGACACTAACCCCTAGAGAGACCATATAAAAGTGTTGAATGCAACACGAGTTTTTGCCAGAAGAGTCACCTGATAAAACATCAGCAAATTCACTCTGGAAAGAGAAAGAAATTGAGGAATTCTGGAGAAGCATCTATGAAGACCCAGTTAAACATAATGGGGATTGGCTGGCAGTATAGCCTAGAGGTTAGAGGAACGAGGTGTGAACGAGCTTGATACATCCAGTAGACCAGACCTGAGTTTGATTCTCACAACCTCCACTTGCATACTGTGTGACTCTGAGCAAGTCACTTAACCGCCCAGTGCTCCCAGGTCGCCCCTGAAAACAGGCACTTGTGCCTAGTGGGCCTTATCCGGTTACCAAAGACTAAAATAAAAAAATGCATAGTGGACACAGGAAGTAAAAGACAGCTTAAGAAATTGTACTACCAGGGATATAGAGTGGCATGATGTAACAGCTAAGGAGATAGATGCAGAAGTAAAGAATACCCCCAACTGGAAAACTCCAGGTCCAGATGCATTGCCCAACTTCTGGCTGAAAGTACTGACATATTTACACCATGATTTAGCCACCTGTAAAAACTATTTATATGCACATCTCGAGTTGACACCTATCTGGCTAACAACAAAGAATACCATACTTCTTATCAAATCTGAACCTGCCAGTCTACCCAAGAACTATCGCCCAATAACCTGTTTGTCAACAACATATAACCTTTACACTGGAAATGATGCAGACAAAGTCTACAATCATTTAGACTGGAATAAGCTCATGGCAATAGAACAAAAAGGCAATAAAGGAAAATCATATGGTATAAGGGCCATCTCCTGCTAAACAAAGCCATAATAGAGAGCGCTGCAAAAAATGCTGAAACCTTAGTGTAGCATTAATCGACTACAAAAAAGCATTTGACATCATCCCACACTCCTGGATCATTGAGTGTTTACAAATCTGTAGGATGTACCCCACACTGATAGACTTCATAACAAACAACCACTATGAGAAAGTGGCAAACCACCCTGCATTTAAACAACTAAAAAGGTCAAATCACCATGCCAAGTATAAACATCCAATTAGGGATATTTCAAGGCAACTCCTTGTCACCACTTCTGTTTTGCCTTGCCCTCAACCCATTATGTAGCCTAATCAGTAATCTAGGCTATGGATACAACTTGAACCCCAGAAACAAAAACAGTCAACAGCTTACATCTCACTTCCTCTATGTTGATGACCTGAAACTTTATAGTTCATCTGATAAACCCTTGAAAGCACAATTACAAATCATTAAGACCTTCTCTGATGATATATGGATATTTGGCCTAGACAAATATGTCAAAGGAACATTTATAGCAGGAAAGTTAACTCATAAAGAAAACATTAACCTGGCAGAGGGCTGTGACAGAAAAGACCTCGAGCAAGAGGGAGTGTATAAATACCTGGGAACAGATGAAGGTGCAACAAAGCAACCTGAACAAATGAGAGCAAAAATCGGCAAGGAATATTTCAAGAGGTTGAAGCTTATACCGAATACTGTTTTGTCAACATGAAATAAAGTGCAAGCTATAAACCAACTCGCCTTTCCAGTGATATCATACACTGGCCACAGAAAGTGTTGAACCACCTAGATATAAAAATAAGAAAATTACTTCATGCTTACCAGTTAATACACAAAAACCAGTGCGTGCCAAGATTATACCTTCCAAGGTCTGAGAGAGACATGGCCCACCTTGAGATTGAGTACATATACAGGTCCACAATAGGGGGGGCTACATACATACCTACTGACATCCTTGGACCCAAACATAGTCAAGGTCCTGCATCATGAAGCAAATAAGTCTAAGATAACTTCACTCACCAAATTAGGAGAAGCCTTCAAGAGTGTAGCAGAGATGGATGTTAAGCCACTAATAGATAAGGAACAGCTAGCAACAGAAAGTGCAAAAGAATCAGAAAAGAAAATATAAGGACAAAGATCAACACAAAAGAAAGAACAACTGGAAAGCCCATAATTACAGCAGGAAATGCAGGGAGCTGCTGGAACAATCACAGGTCGATCAAGATCTAATCCATGAGTGGTTAAAAAGAGGTAAATTTAAGTCCTGAGATGAGAGATTGATAATGGCAGCCCAAGACAGTGGACTACACACAAGATGGTTCACAAAATCCATAACAAAATGGGAGAAACATAGAAACATAGAATTTGATGGCAGATAAGGACCGCTTGGCCCACCCAGTCTGCCCATTTCACTACCTAATGGATAAGCTGCAGATCCTAGTTAACCAGCAGCCTACTTCTTCCTACCCCCACACCCTAGAATTGCCTTATGACTGTCCCATGCATGCTTGAATTCCACCACTGTTTTTGACTCCACAACCTCCTCCAGAAGGCCGTTCCATGCATCCACAACCCTCTCTGTGAAAAAATACTTCCTTAAATTACCTCTGAGCCGCCTCCTCCTCTATCTTCAAATTGTGCCCCCTTGTTCTTGCACACTTCTTTTTTTGAAAGATGCTACCTTCTTGGACTTTGTTGATTCCCTTGAGGTACTGGAAAGTTTCTATCATGTCCCCCCTCTCCCTCCTTTCCTCGAGGCTATACATATTAAGCTCCTTAAGTCTCTCTTCATATGTCTTCCGGTGCAGACCCTGCACCATTTTAGTTGCCCTCCTGTGGGCAGCTTCCATCCTGTCTATGTCTTTGTGGAGATTGGGTCTCCAGAACTGCATGCAGTACTCCAGATGGGGTCTCACCAGCTGTCTGTACAGAGGGATAATAACTTCCTGTTTTCTACTGGTGATGCCTCTCCCTATGCATCCCAGTATCCTCCCAGCCCTCCTTGCTGCCCTCTCACATTGATTGCCCACCTTTAGGTCATCTATTATGACTACGCCCAGGTCCCTTTCCATTTTTGTTGTTGTTAGTATCTCACCTCCATTGTGTACTCTTCCCTGGGTTTTGTTTCCCAGGTGCATTACCTGCACTTCTTAGCATTGAATCTAAGCTGCCATACATTTGACCATTCCTCTAACCTTACCAAGTCCCTTCTCATCCTTTCCACCCACCTTGTGCATCAACTCTGTTGCAGATCTTTGTGTCATCTGCAAAGAGACATACCTTTCCTTCCAGTCCCTCTGCAATGTCTCTTATAAAGACATTGAAGAGGACCGGTCCTAATACTGAACCCTGCGGTACCCCACTAGTAACTCCCCTTTCTTCAGAGTGGACTCCATTTACTATTACTCTTTGTGTCCTATTCTCCAGCCAATTCTTTACCCATGCTGTCATCTTGGGACCCACTCCCAGGTTGGCTAACTTGTATATTAATCTTTTGTGTGGGACTGTGTCAAATGCCTTGCTAAAGTCTAGGTAGGCCATGTCCACAGCCCCTCCCTGATCTACTACTTTGGTCACCCAGTCAAAGGACTCTATCAGATTTGTCTGGCATGACCTTCCTGCTGTGAATCAATGCTGCCTTGGGTCCTGTGCCCCTCTGGCCTCTAGATACTCGACAATTCTTTCCTTCAGAAGTGATTCCATCATTTTCCCTATCACTGAGGTTAAACTAACAGGTCTGTAGTTTCCTGCTTCTGCCTTGCTCCCACTTTTGTGAAGGGGAATCACATCTGCCCTCCTCCAGTCCTCAGGTATCACCCCATCCTCCCATGATTTGTTAAAGAGGGTAGTCAGTGGTGTCACTAGTTCTACCCTTAGTTCTTTTAGAATTCTGAGATGAATCCCATCAGGCCCCATTGCTTTGTCCACCTTCAGTTTTAAGAGTTCTTTCAGAACCCTTTCTTCTGTAAATGGGCTGGTATCAACTTCTGTATCCAGAGTGTTTCTACTGTTTGTTTTGGGTACCTACCCCTCTTCATTTGTAAATACTGAGCAAAATATTTGTTTAGTATATCTGCCTTTTCACAGTCACCCTCTCCCCACCCTCCTCCCCTTTATTAAACCTCACTATCCTCTCTTGGTGAAACAGACAGGTGCAGGTTTTGTAGTACAGAATTAGAAACAGTTCTGCATCTTGTGGCTGGATGTGAAATACTCATGGCAGAAGGTCTATATACTGAAAGACACAACAGCATAGCAAGGTAGATCCACTGGAAACTGTGCAGACACTATGACATACAGGTAGCAGAAAAACACTGGAAACATGAGCCACAAAGAATAAAGAGAATGAAGAAGTAATGATCACATGGGATCACCCAATACCAACTGCCAAGAAAGTGGAAGCAAGAAAACCAGACATTGCAATAGAAGAAAAGGTAGCATTGTTGATTGAAATAGCCACCCCTAGTGACTACAGTGTCCTACATACAGAGACACACAAAATCATGAAATACCAGGATATGCAGTTAGAAACCAAATGGATGTGGAATAAGAACACACAAATCTTTCCAAAAGTTCTCTGAGCAATGGGGCTAATCAAAAATAATTTTCAGGCACATCTAAATATGCTATCAATATTCATGATACTTTATCAACTGTAAAGGAAGCCATCCTGGGGATGCTGCATGTGCTGAGAAGAGTGCTGTTGGCAAACATCAAAGACTAATACATTCAAGTCAAGTCAAGTTCAGCTTTATTGCTCGGTAAACATACCATTACAATATACTACAAACATTACAGCTTTCTAACAAATCATCAAATATTAAAAACAGAATACAGAATAAAAAGAGTGAGAATCCACCCCTAAATTAGTTCTCAGAAGCAAGGAGAAATTTTTCTTTATACTTCATTACTTGATAAAAAAAATTTTGAGGCCATCTTAGCCTCCTTTAATGTCTGAGGATGTAAAAGTATGAATAAAGGATCATATTTTTCATTTACATATTTAGTGAGAAAATCATTTAATAAATTAAACCGCTAAATTTTATATAAAGACATTGTACCGTAATATGATAAAGATTTTCTTCAAACACCCTATTACACATACATAGTTCTGGTCCTGAATTGGGTAAAGTTTTTCTATTAAAATATATATATTTAGAACAGATAATTCTCATCCTTGCCCAAGTAATCATTTTCCTCTCCACCGGGGTCAGCGAAAGAATTAAATAGTTCTCTGTAAATGCATCAGTCTTATTTTGTGCTAGCCAGGTAGCCTGGCATTGGATTCTAAGCAGATCCATTTGCATTTCATAAGCAAACCTGAGTATTTTCTTTTTAATGAAGTCCTTAAATGCCAGGGATATTAAAATTGTTTTCTCCCAATCTATCCATAGATGAAACATATCAACACTACCCAAAATATTCTGTATATTTTTAACCCAGGGTGACTTAAAATCTTGTTTATGCCAAGAGAGCTTTTCTTTCAGGCATAATACAGGCAAAAGATTTACCTGCTGATTGATCATTTTTAACCATTAACCCATGGAACGTATATCAATTATTGTGGAGATGGGAACTCTACCCAATTCGGCCCTAACTATGACATTTGCTGTGGCTAATGGAACCTGCAGTAGAGATTTATAATAAAAGGAGAGTGGAGTTTCCAATCATAAAGGAACATTATTGTTCCAGACCTCTGCTTCATATGTAAGAATAGGATTAATCTTTGCTTCACCCGCAACCAATGCTGGTAAGACCGAAAGGCCTGCATATTTTCCTGTTAAAGAGTAACAAAGCTTTGGCAATCAATTTTGCCCTTATCACTTGTTCCCTCCAATGCTCTATCCAGTTTCCGTTTGATACAAACTTCACCCCCAAGTATGTATAAGAGGTTACCCCCTCTATATGTTCATTATTTAAATAAATCCTTGATTTAGTTTGATATCCCTGTGGGGCGAAAATCATCAGCTTAGTTTTTTTCATATTTATTATTAAATCCAAATGTTTACATTTAGAATAAAGTTGATTTATTTTATTTTGTAAACCTTGAACAGATAAAGCAAAAATAATTAAATCATCTGCATAGGCAAGACTGTGCACTAGTATATTCTTAAATTTAGGGGAATCAAGACTAGGTACATCCATATAGGTCAAAAGAGAGTCAATATGCAAACTAAATAAAAAGGGAGCCAAAAGGCATCCCTGTGACTAAAACATTACCGATTTCCTGATCTTTGAATATGCCCTTGCTTTAGAATGGGGTCCATTCTCATCATGGTGCTAGAAATCCCTGAACATTTGGAGACATTAACCAAAAGAGATGCCCTGTGTGAATGCGGCAAAATCATGAAATACCAAGGTATGCAAACAGAAACTAAACTGATGTGGCGATAAACTGATGTGGAATAAGGACACATAAATCATTCCAGTAGTGCTTGATGCAATGGGGCTAATCAAAAAGAACTTTCAGGCACACCTAAATATGCTACCAATATGCGTCACACCTTATGAACTACAAAAGGAAGCCATCTTGGGGATGCTGCACATGCTGAGAAGAGCGCTCTCAGCAAACATCAAAGTCTAATACAGTACTGATTTCCTGATTTTTTTTTAAAATATGCCCAGGCTTAGGAATTGGGTCCATTCTCTGCACTATGAATCCCTGAACATCTATAGACACTAAACCTGAGAGAGCCCATATAAATGTACTGAATGCAACAAGAGTTTTGGCCAGAAGAGTTACTTGATAAAACATCAGCGAACTCGCGCTGCTTTGACAACACAAAACAAAGCTCAAGCTAAAAATCAACTCACCTTTCCTATAATATCATACAGCTTCAGTGTGATTAACTGGCCACAGAAAGTGCTGGACCAGCTAGATAAAACAAGAAAACTGCTCCATGCCTACCAGTCAATACAAACACACAAAAAAAAACAGTGCATGCCGTGATTATACATCTCATGATCTGAGGGAGGCATGGTCCTCCTCAAGATTGATTACACATACAGGTCCACAGTTGGGCTACAGACATACTGTACATACTGATATCCCTGGACCAAAACATAGTAATGTCCTGCATCATGAAGAAAACAAGCCTACGACGACTTCCATCATTAAGTTAGGAAAAACTTTTGGGAGGGTTGCAGAGATGCAAGTTAAGCCACCAGTAGATAAGGAAGAACCAGCTGAAAAACAGCAATGTAGCAACATTGATTCAATGGAAACTATGCAAATACTGTAACATACAGGTAACAGAAACACTGGAAACACAAACCTCAAATAATGACAACGGACAAAAAAGTAATGAGGACATGGGATCTCTCAATACCAATAGCCAAGAAAGTGGTGGTGAGACAACCAGACATTTTAATAGAAAAATAAAGAACAAAGGTAGTGTTGCTGATCAAAGTAGCCACCTCTAGCAACTGTAGTGTCCTGCGCCACAGAGAGAGGTAAAAATCATAAAATACCAAGCTATGCAAACAGAAACTAAACTGATGTGAAACAAAGACACATAAATCATTCCAGTAGTGCTTGGAGCAATGCGGCTAATCAAAAAGAAGTTTTAGGCACATCTAAGCTCTTAATTATTTGCACATTTCCTGGTGTCTTGGTATATTCAAGTGTACATTAGCAAATCTTGTTATAACATTGTTTTATGTTCTTACATTTTTGATATTGGGGGAAGGAGAAATTGTCTAACCAGGAAGGCACACAAAGCCAGAGCTTATTTCCAGGTGTGACCTGGGAGCACAAGGAAGTTAAATGACTTGCTCAGGGTCACACAGTATGCAAGTGGGAGCTGATGGGATTCAGATCCTGGTCTCCAGGTTTGCAACTCAATGCTCTTAACCACTACGCTATACTGCTTCCATATTAGTTTGAAACACAAAGAAAGGTTTGAATTTACTGCAGCTATATAACATACTGTGCTCCTGTATTTGTTTTTGTCTGTTTTAGATATCGGTTATTTATATTGTTTACAGATCACCAGTTTCTGTGCTGTAATTAAACCCCCATATGACTGCCTACCTACATTGGACAGAACAGTCCACTTAGAAGACTTTTTAGGTGCCTAAATATTTTAGGGGAAGGAATTAGGAATTCTCCAAAGCTGACTGATCCCTCCCCCTTCCTGGTCTTCATCATAGCAAGCTCTGCCCCAATGCTGCCCTTGTGTTCCCACATTTTATGAGGTAGGAGTTTGAAGAGTGCGGGGGTAGGGAGTGCTGTATTGATTAGAATTGGAGTGGAGTTTACAATTTTTTTTGTTGTTGTTGTTTTTTCAACATAGTTTTTCTCCTTGACACTGGCAGATCCTTCTTATACGTCTTCCAATCCCAGTTACCCATTCGCTGAGATCCAGCCATCACCTGACTAGGCCTCCATGCTCACCATCAACACACTGTTGTACTGCCCCTGGCTTCCCCCTAGAGCCAGAATCACCTTTCCAATTTGGAATTCTTTCCATCTGACCACCCACAGCAGAGGTGTAGATCTGCAGGATACCTGGTCAGTGGTGCTGTAGGTCTGGCAGTGAATGTGGTGGGCGGTAGGCAGGGGTTTCATCTGCCCACATCCAGTCTGTGATTTTTCCAGTCTGTTGTCTTGCCCCCCCAAGAGTATGCTGTACCATTAGATGATGGCTATCTGATGCATCCAGTGACCTGACGCTCACTCCAAGTTCCCCATGTCATGCCCTCCCCTGCACCATCACCTGTGGTCACCTAGGAGGTGGTAGAGCAGCAGAGCAGTGAGCCCTGCCTCCCCAGAGGAGGGAAGCATCCTCTGGGATGCTTGATCCTCCTCCCCTTCCCCTCCCCGGCTGGTCCTCTGACAGCCCTGGCTCATTCCCAAACCCAGGTCATCAGCTTTGCAAACAATAACTGTACCACTGTGCTGGCAGGACAGCTTTACAATTTATTGTTAATGTTTTTAGTACTACTGGGATCAAAGCTACAGCTCAACTAAAAAGATCCCTGTACAGAGACTTAACAAGATCCTTCTACAGAGACTAACAGGATCCTTCTACAGACTAAGAAGATCCTTCTACAGAGACTAACAAGATCCTTGTACAGAGACTAACAAGATCCTTCCACAGATACCAACAGGATTCCTGTACAGACTAACAAGATCCTTCCACAGAGACTAACAGGGTCCCTGCATAGAGACTAACAGGATCCCTGTACAGAGATTAACAAGATCCTGGTACAGAGACTAACAGGATCCCTGTACAGAGACTAACAGGATCCTTGTACAGAGACTAACAGGATTCCTCTACAGAAACTAACAAGATCCTTGTACAGAGACTAACAGGATTCCTGTACAGAGACTAACAAGATCCTTCCACAGAGGCTAACATGATCCCTGTACAGAGATTAATAAGATTCCTGTACAGAGACTAACAGGATCCCTGCACAGAGACTAACAAGAGCCTTCTACAGAGACTAACAGGATCCCTGTACAGAGATTAACAAGATCCCTGTACAGAGACTAACATGATCCCTGTGCACAGACTAACATGTTCCTTCTACAAAGACCAACAGGATACCTGTACAGAGACTAATGATCCCTGTACAGAGACTAACAAGATCCTTCTACAGAGACAAACAAGAGCCCTGTACAGAGACTAACAAGGTCCCTGTATATAGACTAACAAGATCTTTCTACACAAACTAACAAGATCCCTGTGAAGAGTAACGAGATCCTTGTACAGAGACTAGCAAGATCCCTGTGTAGAAACTAACAGGATCCTTGTACAGAGACCAAGATCTATATACAGAGACTAACATGATCTCTGTACAGAGACCAACAAGATCCCTGTATAAAGACTAACACGATCATTGTACAGAGACTAACATGCTCCCTGTACAGAGCAATCTTAGACCTCATACTCTCAAATGGGAACAGTGAGAGGATCTCAGATCTAGAAGTGGGTAGCCATCTGGGAACAAGTGACCACCAAACAGTGTGGTTCAGGATAAACTCAGCTGCAGAGTCAAGCCATACAAAAGTGAGGGTTCTGGACTTCAGGAGGGCTGACTTTGGAAAAATGGGAGAGTGCCTTAGAAAAGCACTAGCAAACAGGCAAAAAGGAGGGGTGGAGCAACAATGGGGAAACACCAAAACTGCCATCAGAGAGGAAACAAGCCTTTGTGTGAAGCAAATAAATCAAATAAAAAAAAAGCCACTATGGTTCTCAAAAGAGGTGGCAGGGAAGGTTAGGGAGAAAAAGATAGCATTTAGGAAGTATAAAAAAACACAGAAGGAGCAGGACAGAGAACTATACCAGTTAAGGCAGAAGGAAGCTAGAAAGGCAGTCAGAATAGCAAAGGCCCAAACTGAGAAAAAGATAGCCAACTCAGTAAGAAGGGGGATAAAACCTTTTATAGATACATTAGGGAGTGTAGAAAGACAAAGGGAGGGATAGTGAGGCTGAATAGAATGGACAGTGGGTGGGCAGAGAGGGACAGTGAAAAAGCAGGGATACTGAATGAATACTTCTGCTCAGTATTCACAAAAGAGGAGGAGGGGGAGGTACCTAATCCAATTAACAGAAGCACTCTGGATGGGGGGGTCAATCCCAGTAGTTTCACATAAGAAATGGTTCTGAAAGAACTCCTAAAACTGAAGGTGGACAAAGCAATGGGGCCTGTTGAGATTCACCCCAGAATTCTAAAAGAATTAAGGGGAGAACTAGTGACACCACTGACTACCCTTTTTAACAAATCATGGGAGGATGGTGTGGCAACTGAGGACTGGAGGAGGGCAGATGTGATTCCCCTTCACAAAAGTGTGAGCAAGACAGAGGCAGGAAACTTCAGACCTGTCAGTTTGACCTCTGTGGTAGGGAAAGTAATGGAATCACTTCTGAAGGAAAGAATTGTTGAGTACTTAGATGCCAGTGGGGCACAGGACCCAAGGCAGCATGGATTCACAGTGGGAAGCTAATGTCAGATGAATCTAATCGATTTCTTTGACTGGTTGACCAAAGTAGTAGACCAGGGAGGGGCTGTGGACATGGCCTACCTAGACTTTAGCAAGGCATTTGACACAGTCCCACACAAAAGATTAATAAACAGATTAGCCAGCCTGGGAGTGGGTCCCAGGGTGGTAGCCTGGGTAAAACATTGGCTGGATAACAGGACACAGAAGGTAATAGTAAACGAAATCCACTCTGAAGAGAAGGGAGGTTACTAGTGGGGTACCGCAGGGTTCAGTACTCGGTCCAGTCCTTTTTAATGTCTTTATAAGTGACATTGCAGAGGGACTGGAAGGAAAAGTATGCCTCTTTGCAGATGACACAAAGATCTGCAAGAGAGTTGATACACAAGGGAATGTGGAAAGGATGAGAAGGGACTTGGCAAGGTTGGAGGAATGGTCAGAAGTATGGCAGCTTGGATTCAATGCAAAGAAGTGCAGAATAATGCACCTGGGAAACAAAAACTCCCAGGGGAAGAGTACACAATGGGGGGGGAGATAGTAACAACAACAAAAATTGAAAGGGACCTGGGTGTAATCATACTAGATAACCTTGAGGTTGGCAAGCAATGTGAGAAGGCAGTAGGGAGGGCTGAGGGGATACTGGGATGTATAGGGAGAGGTATCACCAGCAAAAAACAGGAAGTTGTTATCCCTCTGTAAAGACAGTTGGTGAGACCCCATCTGGAGTACTGCATCCAGTTCTGGAGACCCTATCTCCAGGCAAGTAAAATGGTGCAGGGTCAGCAAGAGAAGCCATATGAGGAGAGACTAAAAGAGTGTAATATGTATATCCTTGAGGAAAGGAGGGAGAGGAGGGGACATGATAGAAACTTTTAAGCACCTCAGTGGAATCAACAAAGTCCAAGAGGGTAGCATCTTTCAAAAAAAGAGATGTGCAAGAACAAGGGGACATAATTTGAAGATAGAGGGCGGATGGCTCAGGGGCAATGTAAGGAAGTATTTTTTTCACAGAGAGGGAGGTGGACGCATGGAACCACTTTCCTGAGGAAGTTGTGGGGTCTAAAACTGTGGGAGAATTCAAGAATGCATGGGACAGACATAAGGCAATTCTTGTAGGGGGTAGGAAGAAATAGGCTCTTGGTTAACTAGGATCTGCAGTTTATCCAGTAGGTAGGGAAATGGCAGACTAGGTGGGCCAAGCGGTCCTTATCTGCTGTCAAAGTCTATGTTTCCAACAAGATCTTTGTACAGAGACTAACAAGATCCCTGTATAGAGAATAACAAGCTCCTTGTTAGCTGAACTGAGGCTTTGTTTTTACCATAGTATATCATACAGTGTGGTTTGACATTAATTTATTTATTGATTGTGATCTCGGATTAATACCTTTGAGAACAAGCTCATTATATAGATTCCACATCAGATTAGAATCAGAAACAGTGCAGGCGGAGGAAAATAACTGCTGTTATGCATGCATTCATTATTTAGGTACTTAACAAACATAGCTAATCTTAGACTAGGATACAAAATATAAAGCAACATGTTGGCATTGCACAGAGTGGGCAGGGTGTTCAAAGGGGTTGCACATGGTGCAACAGTGTTGTACCATGCGCAACCCACTGATGTGCTCCGGCGTGATATTCAAAGGGGGATGTTGCGCTGCACAAATCCCGATACACCGGGGTGCACCCATAATGTATGCAGCGCAAGTGTAGGGGGCATGCCCATGCATATGCGGGACATCCCGATATTCAGCCTGGGATGCGCGATGCATATGCTGGCACATACCCACCTGGCGCTACCTGGGGCGCAGGTTGTGCCCGTGAAACTAGGAGCAAGTCCTGGCCACCCACAGGTGAGCTACCATATTGTAAGGTGCAACACGGCAGCCACCTGCTGTAGGTGGCCTCCCGAGACATAGGCCAGGCACTGTGCCCCCCATGCCCGATCGTGGGCATAAAATGTATGAAAATACCCTGGTGGTCCAGCGGACCCTACCCTATCGCCCGATCGCTGGCGTAATGTAATCATCTCCCTGGTGGGCCAGTGGATCTGCACCCCTGCCTGATCGTGGACAATTAAATTCCCTGGTGATCCAGTGGACCTGATCCCCAACCCGATCACGGGCAAATGAATAATGTAAATTCCCTGGTGGTCCAGTGGACCCGATCCCTAGCCCGATCACAGGCTTCGGTTGTATAGAAATGCCCAGGTGGGCCAGCGGTACCCCCTTCCCCACTCGCCCACTCAGACCCTCCACCCCACTCTCCCCCGATCAGTGGTGGCAGCAGCTCCCCACCCGGAAGTCACCCAGCCGCCCACTGACTGACAGCATACAGTACGGCTGTACGCCCATTGGCCACTACGTGGTCCAATGGGCATGCAGACCGTACTATACTACACAGGCCCGAAATGTGAATGGTGACCGGGGGGAGTGGGGTGGTGGATTTGAGTGGGGAGAGGGGGTACCGCTGATCCACCTGAGCATTTCTATACAGCTGAAGCCCACGATTGGCTGGGGATCGGGTCCACTCGACCACCAGGGACTTTATTCATTTGCCAATCATTGGGCTGGGGTTTGGGTCCACTGGACCATCAGGGACTTTAATGTATTAATTTGCCCATGATCAGGGTGGGGATCGGGTCCACTGGACCACCAGGGAATTAATTTATTTCATTGCCCGTGATCGGGCAGGGGTGCAGGTCCACTGGACCACCAGGGAGATGATTTTATTACGCCCACGATTGGGCAATGGGATAGGGTCCACTGGACCACCAGGGATATAGATCTATTATGTCCGTGATGGGGTGCATTGCCCGCCAAGGGGCAGGGGGCGTTGGTCCCTGATGGATGCAGCCTGGCAGGGTGCCAGGTGCAAGTCGCCAGGAATCAGTGCACCTGCATGCAAATAGGGCCATAATGACATGCAAGTGGCCCCATTTGCACCTTGCATGCATAATGGCCTCATTTGCATGCCCAGCACTGAATATCACAGTTGCTGCACCTAGCGCACCCGCACTTGGGCTGGTGCACCGCCCCTGCTCCTTACTTGCGCTGGCGCAGTGTCACTGCACCGTGCACAGTGGGGGTGGCCTCAGTGCCATATTCAACAGTACTGAGCCATGGTGCAGCACCATTGAATATCGCCCAGGCCATGCCCTGGCGCATCCCAGTTGCGCTGCACCCAGGCTTGCACCCCTGCCTGGCACAGTCTGAATATCCCACCCAGTATGTCTAATTCGGCATTACATGGGTTCCACAACAGAGGGAAATCAAAAACAGTGCAGGCAGAGGAAATAAAAATTGCTGTTATGCACCAAAAGTTATGGACTGAACAAACAAGCTAATCTTAGGCATGATACAAAACATAAGACAAAGCCTGCTGGCATTAAACAAAGTACACGTATGTCAAATACAAATACACTGAGAGAGTGAGGCATGGATGTGGACCAGTAGGAAAGTGTGGCAGATCTAATCATATAAAACAGTATGGGGAGGGAGATGCATCAGCCCAGGAGGCCTCATCAGTAGTAGGTATGAGGAGAAAGACTTTACTAAGATTGAGGTAACAGTTCAGTAGCAACAGTCAGGACAAGGAAGGAACTTAGGGAGGGAAGGTATGGGGTGGCATGAGAGTGAGATATTAAGGCAGGTGAGGCGTTGTCAGAGGAGAAATGTCTTGCCAGGCCAGGGACATGAAAGACATGAAGATTAGGATACAGTGGGCCAACTAAGGGATGGCGCAGGGTGAGAGTAGGGCAAGGCCAGGCTGCTGTAACAAAGTGGAGTTAGTGGATCTGTGGGGGTAGTGAGTGAGTGGTGAGGACTGAGCACACGCGTGGTTACTGAGGCACGACAGTGAACAGCAGTAGAAAGTAAGAAAGCTGTGTTTCCGCATGTCCCCTTTGTGTAGCAGCCCTACTGAGCCCTACATTTTATAACCAGTGCCCCTTACTCTACTCATCACTGCTCACTGTACTTCATGCTTGGTTGGTCATCTCTTAAACTCAGACATCAAAAATATGCCACCTCCTGGACTTACAGAGCAATAATCAACAAGCTGCCTCAATACATTTCAGATTATCTGCTTGTACAGTGGGTACCTACCCGCTTAGGAGCCTCTCCTTACAGCTCCCTTGTCATCCCTAGATTTAGAACACGATTTGGTAGGGCCTCCATTAGCAATGCCCTTCCCGTCCTGTGAAACAACCTCCAAAAAACCCCTAAAAATTGCAACTCCTATCAAATTGGGCACCTTTAAATCTATAATTGTGCGTACCTTAAACGAGTCCTGTAAGTGCTTCCCTTGACAGTCCACTGTCTTACTGTTCTGTATTCTTGACCTCTGCCCTTCTTCGAGCGGAACTACCTCTTGCTAACTTCCAAGCTACTAGCCACT
This sequence comes from Neoceratodus forsteri, assembly GCA_016271365.2. Classification (NCBI taxonomy): domain Eukaryota; kingdom Metazoa; phylum Chordata; order Ceratodontiformes; family Ceratodontidae; genus Neoceratodus; species Neoceratodus forsteri. The sequence goes on along the minus strand of JADMNL010000034.1, from coordinate 61,627,912 downwards.
CATCATTGTACATCATATGTGTATGTATTGATTATATAATGCAAATACTGCAATTATTATGCATGCATGGAACCTCATGTACTATTGTTCCTCTATGCCTTTTTTGGATCATTATGGATACTTTTGCTGCTCTGTAATATTTTTAATATTTTATATTGTCTGTTATAGCTCTGTTGTCCTATGTAATAGCCCAGATCCATCTTGTAAATTTGATTGCCTCTCAATGATGTTTCGTCTGGTAAAATAAAGATTGATTGATTGACTGATAGCACAGACTATGAAATTTACTGTTAACATTTCATGTCTTTTCTGACTGATGTTTAACTGCCCAACAAGGTAGGGATGGAGCTTTTCAGTTTCAGTGAACAGCCCATCCGGCAGTTGTGATCTGGCAGTTCACTGAAGCCAGTCACTTTGGGGAAAAATAATAAACGGTCATGACAATTTCATTAGTTTTCTATGGTCTAATGTTATGGGTTTTTTTTTCAATTAAATGTTTATTGAATATTACAATAGAAACAACTGAAATAACAACATGTTGCAATCAATTAACCATGACACAAGAGAAAACCATAACATTAGCATTACATTCATCTAAATTCTCCATTGAGAAGACCTGTAACACCATAAAAGTAAAAAGTAGTGCTAAGAATAACACTTACAAATGAGAAACATATTGAAGTAAATCAGATCTGCCTAAGACATTACTTAAGAATAAAATTCTAGAAAGGGACCCCGGATATTTTCAAAAACTTCAATTTTTCCCAGAATTATGTAACTGATTCTTCCGTTGTTGGCCACTTTACTAAGGGATTCTATTTATTGTTGAATGGAGGGAACCTTGGGGTTCTTCCAGCACTGAAGAATTAGTCTTTTAAATGCCAGGGCCACTGTAGTAACCCATAATTTCTTCTCCTTTGGAATGTTTGGGATGACAGAGTAGTTCCCAAGGACTCTACTGAGACTAAAGAACTATAATTCTACTACTGGGACCTTCAATTTAGGGTAAAAAAAAAGAGTGCTAAATGAAATGAATTATCTGTGCAGTTAGCTAGGTGAAGAAGGAAACTGTGAATTAGGGGGAATGGCTTAGGCAACAGGAAGCCATGTGTTTGCATTTAAATCTGCCCTATATAGCTTTTGGCAGAGAACAGCAAGAGGAAGGAGGTGCTGTTAGAATTTTACTACTCTACTGGGACTATTTTGCCCTCCCTCCCCTCCACCCCCACCCCACCCTTGGCCAGTTCTACTTTTATAGGCACAGGATTTGACTGATAACAGGAACTTCCTGTTTGGGAGCAGGAAGGGAGTGATCACAGAGCCACCAAAGACTCACCATCCTAGAAGGAAAAGAGTAGCTCTCCATCCCCCCAGCTGCTGGAGGTTTGACTCTGAGCAAGTAAGAAGGAAACCACTGAAGCACCTGAGAACAGACTTGGGGTTCGTCCGCTTCCACTTGTCATCTGGCAGCGTCCACCAACATCGTTCCAGCTCCCGTTGCCATTCACCAGGCTGTCGCTCATCCTGAGCTAATACACTTGTTACAACTTTGCTCCTATTTCAGCCATTGTCATCGGGCTGAAGCTCATTCAGAGCTCAAAAACTGTGCCATTCATTTAAATTTGCACTTCCTGGCTTGTGGTGTGTGGGGGCTCGGGGAAGCCGGCAGCCAACCAGAATGTTTGGGAGGAGAAGACAGCTGCTGAAAAGCACGTCCTACCCGAGCAGTTTTAGAAGCACCTACGAGCAGACATGGGTTTCATCCGCTGCCGCTTGTCATCTGGCAGTGTCCACCAACATCATTCCAGCTCTAAATTTAGCTGTACCTGTTCTTTACTCACCCCCAAAAAATTGTTTAAATGACATAGAAAGGGTAATAAATAAAATATTGGACAGTGTGGGTAATAAACTGATTATCTTAATCGGTGATTTAAATTGTGATTGGCCAAGCACAAGGGGCAGATTATTGACAGAACTAGTGACCCCCATTAAGGTTAAAACAATATATAAAATCCCCCATTCAATACACAGGTAATTCCTTTGATGGTTCAGTTCTTGACTTAATTTTTGTGTCCACAGAAATCCAGGTGGAAGCCTCAGGGATCTTATCACCTTATTTAGGTGATCACAACCCTGTTTGGATCACCCTGTTGTGATCCCAGTTTCCATTTGGATCTCTTTCATCTTCCCAAAATTGGTCTAAGGACCTTCGTAAGTTTTCTGAAATTGAATTTTTAAATAGTATTTCCAAAGAAAACTGATAGCTGTCAACTGATCCCTGATAGCGACATGAATGTCTATTATTTTTGTAAGTATCTTTGGTAAAATATGTAACCTACATTCTCCAGTGATTAAACAAAAAATTAAACAAATAAAGGTACCTGGATAAATGATAAATTATTGAAACAAATCCGGACTAAAAATAGAATATGGAAGAAAGCAATTAAATTTAAAACTGAAACTGACTGGGCTTTATTCAGAAACGAGGAATTTATATTAAAAGCAGATTAAAGCTACAAAAATCAGGTTTTACAGAAATAAGATTGTAATATGGATCCAAAAACATTTTGGGGTACAATAAATCAATTAATCAATCCAGGGGGTAAACCATCTCAGTCAAATTTGCAGTTAAAATAACAGGAACTTCCTGTTTGGGTATCTACCCTAACAAACAATTCAGGGGTTATTTCTAACCTACTAAATGGTTTCTTTATAGATTTTCTCCAATAGGATACCTCCACCATCTCAAGCACCAAGGTAAGTGCTGAGACCCCAGAGTCTGTCCCCACAAAGTACCCATCTTTTAGATTTAAATACTTAACCATCTCAGAAGTAAAAAAACCAAAAAACACTACTTAATATAAATATTCACAAAGCCACTGGCCCAGATGGCCTAGAAGGTAGATTTTTAAAATTAGCAGCTACCCATATTGCTCCCATAATATTGTGTATTTTGAATTGGAGCCTACGGTTGGGCCACTTCCCTTCTTCTTGGAAAGTAAGCAAGATTAGACCTATTTTCAAGGGTGGAGACCCAACCGAGGTTAACCTATACCTATAGCTTTACTTTCTACACTATCAAAATGTTTAGAGAAATTGGTACATTTGCAAATGTCTGATTACTTAAACAAATATAGGTTACTAAATCCTTACCAGTCTGGCTTTCAAAAGGGATACTCAACTTCTACTGCCCTGCTGGAGTTCAGCCACTTATTAAATAAGTTGCTAAACTCCCACTTGGAAATGGCTGTGGTCTATGTGGACCTCTCTAAAGCCTTCGATCTGGTGGACCATCCCCTATTGGTATTAAGACTGCAGAATATGGGATTCACAGAAGGTTTCCTAGACTGGTTGAGATCCTACTTGGGAGGATGCTCTCAAAGTGTTGACATTAACGGAGTGTCTTCTAGGGCATGGAAAGTGACATGGGGCGTTCCTCAGGGGGTCCATTCTTGGACCCCTATTATTTCTTATTTTCAACAATGACCTACCAAGTGTGGCAACGTGTACAGCCATTAGGCTCTGCGCTGATGATACCACCATAGTAGCCTTAGGTCAAAATATGGAGGAATTACAGTCTAATCTGCAGTCTGATTTTTCTAACATTGAGGGGTGGTTCACCAGGTTGAACTTGCTTATGAATGTAAAAAAGACTAGATTCATGTATTTCTCCCCCAAATGGGTGAATGGGGCAAAAATAAACTTAAATGCCTCCACCTTGGAAATGGTAGATAGCTATTGCTACCTAGGGGTCATATTCAGTACTGAATTGTCCTTTGCACACCATATAACAAACACCATAGGGAGAGTGAACAAAAAACTGGGAGCATTAAAAAGAACTACAGGGTTTCTGAAATTGCCTGCTAGAAAGAGGATTGCAGAACAAATTGTCCTACCTACCTTAAATTATGGTCAGTTGATCTACAGAACAGCAAATACATTTTTATTGGTACAACTGGATAAAACACACCACAGGATCACCAGATATGTATTAAAATTTAGTTTTTACACCCACCACTGCCTGTTATTGAGTAGGCTGGATTGGCAGCCTCTTGAAATAAATTACAATAGAACTTGGTTGTTACTGCTGCATAAGCTAGGGTCTTCTGAACACCCAATCGCTCAACATCTTTTTAGCAAAGGACAGATATCTAGGAGAGTATTGAATAGATCAGTCCAGTTGAATAAAATCTTACCAGGCAAACACTTTAATATCTTTGGAGACAGGACCCTTTCCACTAGGGCCACTGTAGTCTGGAACTCACTCCACCCAAATGTTCATGAGATTCCAGAATACTTAACCTTTCTCCAGGCTGTCAGGAAAACAGTGGTATGTACAAGTAACTGTTTCATTTAATTATCTGTTACTTTTGTGCTTTTGCTCCAGGGGTTATTCTGTGTACTGTGTTGTTGTGTGTATGTATGTGTGTGTGTGTGTGTGTGTGTGCGTATATGTATATTATATATATATATATATATATATATATATATATATATACACATACACAATGGGGTGAAGTGATATGCTATGAAGTAAATGGTGTTGTTTTCACAGCCATTGTATAACATGCTGCTGATGTAGACATTGTAGTATATGGCTAGAAATAAACCAACAGTGACTACATCAGCAGCTGATATATAACTAGTTGGTACGTCACTTAACCCCAGTGAGAATTACAGATCACAGAACTTTTTTCAATTAAATCATTTAAAAGTCATTAAATGCACCTGTAAAGCAATCCATGAAAATCCCGAAAACCCATGCTGTAGCCACTATATGAGACACCGATAGCTGCAGATATTGAACATTCATTACTGCACAGATCCTAAAATCGAAGAAAAAAAGTTAGAATCAGAAATAAAAAAAAACTACTCGATGCAACTACAAAATGGAACATACATGTTACAAATCTGAACAGCCAGAAAATCTATGGATAAACAAAATGACTCTAAAAAAAACAACAACTGCAATTAACATTAGTGAAGAAATTGGACTAAGCTGTTCACAGTTTCAAATGGACTGGGAGCCGCTAGAAGATCCGACGCTGAAACCAGATATGAATGTAACAACAAATAGTAAACTACCAGAAAATATAGCAAACTTCAACAAGGTTGTTATAAATAAATTCATAATGAGTGCAAAGAACAAAAACACTTGAAGAAAAACGGAACATGATGTAAATCATTTCCAAACCTATTTAAAAGAAACACATCACATCATTGAACTATTTCATTATATGACTCCTGACAAACTTGACCCACTATTATGTCAATACTTTATGTCCATGCAACGCAGTGATGGAATGGAATATGAGCCTTTAACAGTTTGCTCTAAATTACAGAGTTTGGAGAGATATCTTAAAGAAATGGAATATCCACATTCTATTTCTACATTGAATCTCTTTCTAAAAACAAAGCAAGTCGTGGTATCAAAACAGAAAGTTCTAAAAGAACAAGGCAAGGGAAATCGCCCAAAACCAGCTGATGAACTAACAGACTGCATAATTGCACAACTGTATGAAAAACAACTTCTTGGACCCAACACACCCCAATCATTGCTTAATACAATGTGGCTTATAGTAACCATGCATTTTGGACTCAGAGAAACAACAGAAACCAGAAATTTGCAATGGGGAGACATTAAATTGGGAAAAGACAAACAAGACACACTTTATATAGAATACATTCGAGAACGGCAAACAAAAACCAGAACTGGGAGTAATCTTAGAGAAGTAAGACAAATAAAACCAAAAGCTTATCAAACCACAGACAAACAAAATGCCCGGTAAATAATTACTTAATATTTAAAAGCAAACGACCACCAAAATGCAACGAAGAAAACTCACCATTTTTCTTAACAGTAAACTAATCAAACAAATCACTGTACCCAACTTGGTAGTATAAAAATCAGCCCCTAGGCATTAATACACTAGGTAAAATAATAAAAAAAACATGATGGAAGCATCTAACATTCACACGGAGAAACGATTAACTAATCATTCAATTAGGAAGCACTTAGTGCAAAAGTTAACTGATTCCAACGTGCCACCCAATGAAATTATACAAATCTCAGGACATAAAAAAAATTCAATCAGTGAATGCCTAGTCAATAATAAATGAACAGAAACAAAAGACTATTTCAAATATTCTGAGCAACACTTCTGAAAGTAAACCTTCAACATCATATGACAATATGCATGTGAAAGCTGAAGCAAGCACCAGCCATGCATATGTAAACACCTATCCAAGGACCAGTTACTCATCTCTGTCCGAGAAGCACGATAAAAATCCACAAGAAAGCAGCACCATCAACTTATCTGAGATCATACTAGCATGTTTCAACAACCCAACCATAAATGCTAGCAAAATCACCTTCAATATAATACAAGGTACCTTTCAATAACAATATCATAAAACCTCATACAATGTCACAACTTACTAAACATGTTTTCTTCTATTTCTTTCAATAGGATCAACATATCAGAGAGAAGGAAAATGGAAGGCTACAGTCATCTCATCAGACAGCGATTCTGACTAGCAACAAAACATGAGATGACACTAAAAAGAATTTAGTGTTGCCCACCTGTACCTACTTTTACCGATACTTCCAATGACTATCTATAGTTTGTAACAGACTGTTACTTATTTTCCTTTCAATAAAAGAATCTGCATTATAACAGTATACAGAAGCACTACTTCCCAGAAACGAATCATAAATAACAACATATTCTAACATTGCTTCATAGCACGAAACACGCCAAAATGGTGAATTATCACGTAGCATAATCAGTACATAGCATACCTTACAGAATATTCGAGACATCAATCACTGCTACCACAATTAACAGAAAACATGTTTTAAATAACATACACTCTGAAATGAATGAAAAGACATTACAAAAACATACAAATCATAGGAAAACTCCACAAACTTTCCAGAACCGCAGACTCTCATACAGGACAATAATCCCAACCATAGAACATGACTAAACCAATAGTAACTGACACAACAAGCACAACCAACGTCATTAACCAATAGAAACTCACATACAAAACCATTCAAGCTTATTATCCAATCAAAACCTACACACATATCAGCCAGCAAACTTCATTCATAAAATAGCCACATAACTGAGGAAGCACAACAAAAAGTAACACAATAAAACTGTTCTTCAACGCTAACTACAACGGTTAAAGGATCCCTATTGTATAAATCGAACACATGATGGGTGACTTGTGGAATATGGAAAATATTTGCATCTGCAAATATTTTCCATATTCCACAGTCGCCCATCATGTATCTCTATATATATATATATATATATATATATATATATATATATATATATATATATATATATATATATATATATATATTTATTATATTGTATTATGTAACTTGAGGTTCACATACAGGACTGTCTTGTAAACAGAACTCTTATGTCCTAATGACTTGTTTCCTGTTTAAAAATACAATGTTTACAACTTTTTCTTACTACTGAGAAATATAGGAACTTCCTGTCCCAGAACAGGAAGAACAGGAGCTTTAAGGGCACGGAGACAGTAGAAAAGTAGGGAGAAAAATATATATATATAACATTAAAAAAGTAAATAAATAAACAGAGAGAGGAAAGAGTAAGCATACAAAACAACAGTTGAGGGGGCCACAAATAAGACATGATGGGAGTGGTGCAGTGCAGTGGCTGTGGAGCAGCAGTCTTCTGGGAGATGTTCTGGAAGATGTGGTATTGTCCCATCTGCTGGCACCTCTCTGAGCTGAAGGAGGAGGTTGCTTATCTCCAGGTTGAGTTGGTCAGGATTTGGGGGACCTCCTCTCCCACCCAGGGAGCATCAGGGCTGCTGCCGCTGCCTCAGAGGTTGCCAAGAAGGAGGAGCGGTTGGACCACAGTGGGCTCAGGGAGGGTTAGGGTGGTGGAACAGAGTCACATCCCTCTAGTTGTACCTGTCCACAATTCTTATGCCATTCTGGCAGAGTGTAGTTCCTCTATGGAGGCACCTGCAGTGGAGACCAAGGAGGATGCTGGGAACCTCCACAAAGGAGACCCACAGGAGGGTGGCATGGGACCCCACAGGGAAAGGAAACAACTCCTGTTGGGGAACTCCATTGTTAGGAGGGTAAAACTGGGGGGGGAGGGAGATAAGGTGCCTGCCTGGCACCATGGCTTGGAGAGACTGGTGCAAATCCTCAGCATCGCGGGAGCAGCTGCATGGGGGAGAGAACTGGATGTCATTGTCCACCTAGGGACAAATGACCTGGCTGGGAAAGGGATCAGAGCAGTGCAGGAGGAGTTTGTGGGGGTTGGGGAAGGGCCTTAGACATGTAGCATGCATGGTAACCTTCTCTGAGGTGCTGCCTGTCTATGGCATGGGTGACTCTAGGGTGCTCAGCACCATGGGATTCAATTAATGGTTGAAAAACTGGTGCAGAGCTCAGGGTTTTGGCCTCATTGAGGACTGGGGGTCCACCTGGAGGGATGCAAGCCTGATGCTGGTGCAATGGTTTGCATCTGTCCTGGAGGGGAACCAGGATCCTAGGTGATAGGTTTAAATGCTTCATTGGTAAACATTTAAACTAGCCAAGGGGGGAGGTGCTGAAAAGGAGCAGGGAAATCCTAGCCCCCCCCAAAAAAATCAGATTAGTTAGTAAGGTAAACACCAGGACAGAGAATTCAATAAGGAGAGGGACAGGGGCAAATGGATAAAAAGGCAAAGGCAGTAAGGACAGAGATGGGGCAAAAAGGAATAAGGCCATCAAAAAATGGAGGGTAATGAGTACCAGTGCCTGTAGTCTAGGTAGCAAGCTCCCTGAACTGGTGGCCTTGATGGAAGAGGGATGCCTGGATATCATGGCAGTCACAGAAACATGGCACACAGAGAAACCATGACTGAGATGTCAACATACCAAGGTACACAATCTACAGGTGGGACAGTGAGGGTAGAAGGGGATGAGGAGGAGGAGTAGCTCTCTATGTAATGAAAGGGATCAAAGCAACTGAACTAAAGGGTAAACAGGGAGGAGAGGAGGTGCTGTGGGTCACCCTGGAGACTGGAAATGGCATCACAGTTCACACAGGGGTTATATACAGACACCCCATCTCAGGGGGAGGAAATGGACAAGAAAATGATAGAAGGCATACTTAGGATAGCATAGAAAGGGGAGATATTGTTGATGGGGGACCTGAATATGCCAGATGTTCACTGGAGCACCTTTGCTGCAGCCACATCCAAGAGCAGGATCATTCTCAATGCCCTACAGGAGGCATGCTTCAGTCAGCTAGTGTTGGAACTCAGGAGGGAGGGAGCAATCTTAGACCTGGTACTTTCAAATGGGGATGGAGAGAGGATCTCACATCTAGAAGTGGGTAGCCATCTGGGAACAAGTGACTACCAAACAGTGAGGGTCACAATAAACACAGCCACAGAGTCAAGCCATACAAAAATGAGGGTACTGGAGTTTAGGAGAGATGACTTTGTCAAAATGGGAGAGAGGCTCAGAAAAGCACTAGCAAACAGGCAAGAAGGAGGGGTGGAGGAACAATGGGGAAACATCAAAACTGCCATCACAGAGGCAACAAGCTTTTGTGTAAAGTAAATAAATCACAACGAAAGAAAAAAACACTATGGTTCTCAAAAAAGGTGGTGGGGAAGATAAAGAAGAAAAAGATAGCATTCAGGAAGTATAAGGAAACACTAAAGGAGCAGGACAGAGAACTGTACCAGTTAAAGCAGAAGGAAGCAGGGAAGGCAGTCAGAATAGCAAAGGCTCAAACCGAGGAAAAGTTAGCCAACTTGGTTAAGAAGGGGGATAAAACCCTTTATAGGTACACTGGGGAGCAAAAGAAAGACCAGGAGAGGGATAGTGAGGCTTAATAAATGGGAGGGTGGGTGGGCAGAGAGGACAGTGAAAAAGCAGGATACTGAATGAATACTTCTCAGTATTCATAAGAAACTCTAAGCTGTTTTCTGTGTTTTTGTTACTTCCTGTACTGATAATTCAGCTATGTCTGTATTTATACTGTGAATTTCAATTATCTACTAGTATTTCAACTATGTCTGTATTTGTACTGTAAATTCAATTATGTCTGCATTTGTACTGTTTAATGGATGTGGACCCTTTGTAAAAGAGTTCTTACTCAAAAGTTGTTTCCGAAATTCACATAAATAAATAAATTGTTCTGTAATGCTCAGAGCAATGGGGCTAATTAGAAAGAACTTTCAGGCACATCTAAGTATGCTACCAATATCTGTGACACCCTACGAATTGCACAACGAAGCCATCCTGGGGAATTCCGTGTGCTGAGAAGAGCGCTCTTAGCAAACATCAAAGATTAGTACTGATTTCCTGGTTTTTCAGTGTGCCCTGGCTTAAGAACAGGGTCCATTCTTATCACTGCACTAGAACTCCCTGATCAGTTGGAGATACTAACCATGGGAGAGGCGATATAAATGTGCTTAATATGACAAGAAGTTTATAGCCCATGGTAGCCTTAGAACACATCAGTGAAGTCACACAAGAGAGAGACTATATAAATATGCTGATTGTAGCAAGAGTTTTAAATCAGAGTAACCTCAAAACAAATCTGCCAGTTCACTCTGGAGAAAGAGCATGTAAAAGTGTTAACTGCAAGAAGAGTTTTTGGTCATTATAATTGTCTGATAAAACATCCACAAATTCAAGTGGGAAATATGCCATACAAATGTGCTGAATAAGAGAAGAGTTTTATATAACTTTGTAACATCACAAAACATCAGCAGGCTCTAGAAAGGGACCATATTAATGTCACATGGAGGATAGACCATATCACTGGCAGCTGAGAATGTCTTGTGCATTGAGAGGCACAAACAAGATAATTACATACCATGTTAAGTTAATAGAAACAAAATAAATGTAGAACAAAACATAGAAATGGTTCTAGTTGTCCTTGAAACTAGACACCAATTAAAAAGAAATTCCCACCTAAATGTGCCACCAATATCTGCTGTACCATATACATTGCACACAGAAGCTATGAGAAACAGATGTATGAAGAAAAGCATTCTCAACAAATAGTAGAGAAATACAGTGCCAGTTTCATGATTTCATAGAATATATCATGGATTAAGAATGGTTCTCATCATGGTATAATAAAACCTTAAACATTAGAAACACCACCCAAAAGGGAGAGACCATAAAAATGTACTGAATGCGAAAAGAGTTTTGTAGTACAGAGTAGCTTCATAATACATGAGCAAACTCACATGGGGCAGCCACCATATAAATGTACTGAATTTGACAGGAATTTTGCCCAGAAGAGATATTGTATCTGATAAGACATTCACAAGTTTACATGATGTATTTCATAGCATTAAACATTTTTGCATTCTTAAAGGAGAACTATGGTCAAAAACTGAATAAACATGCATTTAAAATCATTTTCTGAGCTTCTGAATAGTATTAATGTGTCTGTGGTTGTGTCATTGAAATAGTTTTTTAATTAACTGTACCTCTGTTTTTGGGTGTGGAAACAGTCATTTGCAAGAGGCTTTTTGTTTAGCCCTGGCCTTATAGTCCCCACAATGCAACAGACTGCATTACTTGTCCTCCCTGTCCTTTCATTCGGTTTGTTTTCTGTACTGAGAGAGAACTCTGTTTCCTTTTATTCAGGCTTCCTTTAACCAGCCCTTGAAGCATGTTTTTGTACTCCTTCTCAGCACGGACTTTCATTTATTTCAAGAAGCTCAACTACAGCTTTTTTGTGTGCTTTTACTTCGTGTGGGGAGTATTGTGCTAATGTTACTGCTTTTTGTCAACTGATAAACTGCTGCTGACAGTTACTTTGTTTTGCTCCCACAGTGCCATTGGCACCCCTCTCCTTCAGGCCCTCACCATGCTCATTGGCATCCTGTGCCTTCGGAGACCCACTGTGCCTACTGGCACCCACTCCTTCAGGCCCACCATGCCCACCAGTACCCCTCTTCTGTGGGTCCCCACTATGCCTGCCAGCACCCCCTTCTTCCCCTTCTTCAGGCCCTCTATTGTGCCCACTGGATCTCCTCTCCTTTGGGCACCCACAAAGCAAGCCAGCACCCATTTTCTTCAGCCTCCTCCCACTTGATCCACAGCACCCCTCTCCTTTGGCCCCCACTGTGCACACTGGCATCCCTCTCCTGCAGACCCCCACATTGCCATCTCTTTCCCCACCAGATTCACCCCTTGACTACATGTCACTGGAAAACACATCAATCTAAACCTCTGGAAGCATTTAGGGTTGGCTTGTCCCTACCAGTGAGTGACCTCCTTTGGCAGGTACTGTGGAGTAGAGACATGAGAAATCCTTACCTCCCTCTTTACTGGCTGACCTCTCCCTGCCACAGACTGCAGCATAGTGCAGAAATGTCAATGCATCAAGAGTGAGTGTGTCATCTGAGTGCATTAAGAAGGGTCCAGGTGTGGGGAGGAACAGGGTTGATGTCATCTGGAGTACCCATGCATCATGTTTCCTGTTTCATCTCTTGCCCAACCTCGTCCTTATCTGCTGGCATGCACACATGGCTGGATGGGAGGGTGCCTGAAAGTGCATGGTCAGCAATCCAATCACCAGCACCTCCACCATCCCCCTACCAGGTGCTGCTAGAGACTAGAACTGTGAGCTCCCTTCCCCTGAGAGGAGAACATCCAAAGCACACTCTTTCACCCTCTATTCTGGCCTCCACTCCTGACATCCCAGGCTCCCCAAAAGGACACTCTATCACTATTCCTGCCAGTCTCTGCTCCTGGCATCCTGTATGCCCCCCCAAAGGACAACACTCTTTCATCTTCCCTGCTGACATCTGCTCCTGATGTCCTTAACTCCTCCAAAACTAATGCACTTTCACCCTTCCTGTTCACATCCACTCCTGACATCCAGGGCTCCCTCCAGAGGACATTATTTCATCCTCCCTGCTGACCTCCTCTCCAGATGTCTTGTCCTCCCTCCAAATGATACTTTTTTAACCTTCCTGCCAGCCTCTTCTCCTGATGTCTCAGGGGCATGATCCCAGCTTGGAAGTGTGCCAGAGTGATCCCCATCACTCAGTGCCAGCTGAGCAGTTACTTTAATAACTAAGCGAAGGGGTTTAGCTTGAACTCCATCAATAAAAATGATTTTCAAATTATATCCCATCTTCTGTTCATAGATGACATAAAGCTTTATAGCTCCTGTGACAAACAGCTGAAAGGGCTGCTGCAAACTGTCAAGTCCTTCTCTGATGACATCAGGATAACATTTAGATTAGACAAATATGCTAAAGCAACATTCATTAAAGGAATTACAGACTGTACTGAAACCATCACATTGAAAGAGGTCTGTAACATAAAAAAGAACCTAAGCAAGAGAGAGCATGCAGATACCTGGGAATAGAGGAAGGAGCAGTAATGCAGTATGAAGAAATGAGAGAAAAATTGCAAGGGATACTTCAGACGACTGAAGACTATGACTGCATTCAATAAAGTGTAAGCTATAAATCAACTTGCCCTTCCTGTGATCTCATACAGTTTGGGTGTAACTGACTGGCTAAAGAATGAGCTGGACTAACCAGACAAAAAACAAACCAATAAAAAAAAACTTCTTTATGTTTATCAATGAATCTGCAAAAATAAATAAATAACATTGTGTATCAATATTATTCATTTTAAGGTTTGAAGAAGGCATGGACCTACTCAAGATTAACAACAAATATACGCTGATTATTGAGGGGCTACATGCATATTTGTTGACATTACAGGACTCAAACATAGTCAAAGTCCTGTATCATGAAGATAACAATCCCAAGATTACTTCCATTACAGAATTAGGCAATGTCTTCAGGAGAGAAGAAAGCATTGAATGACAAAGATCATCAGCACAGGAAAGACAACTGGAGATCTCACACCTTCAGTGGAATAAATCTGTTGTTTGTGACAAGAGTTTTATAGTGTGGGTAATCTCTAACACATGAGTGGAGTCACATGGGGAAGAGGCCATGTAAACATGCTAAATGTGATGAGTTTTATAATGTAGAGGAACCACAAGCACATCAGTGAGCTCTTATGGGATAGAGACCATATAAATGTGCTGAATGTGACAGGAGTTTTACAATGCAGTAATGTCAAACACCTCAGAGAATTCATATGGGATGAGCTAATAGACAGGAGAACCTGCATAAGAATTCAGTGAATTCACATGGATGAAAGAAGCTAAAAACTTACATAAGAAAGCCAAAAGACAAAGGCCACCAGCCACAAAAAAAACAAAAAACCCCCACAAAAACAACAACAAAAAAAAGCAGGATACCCAACAACTACAGTGGAAAATACAGGGATCTGCTGCAACAACCCCATGTTGACTATGAACTGAGGTGTGATCTAAAAACAGAACCATTCTAGTCCCAGGATGAGATGCTGATATTGGTAGCAGGGTACACATAAGATGGTTTCCATACTGAAAAGGAACATAGGCAAGGGTAGGTTCTGTGGTGCAGAGTTAGAAAACGTTCCAGTCTAGTGGTATGATGTGAGGTACTTCTTTATGTCAAAAGGCCTTTATACAGAAAGGCACAATAATGCAGCAAGACTGTCTACTTGAAACTTTACAGCAATTCTAACATAGCGGTAGAAGAAAAAATAGAACTATGAACCTGGAAGATAGAGAATAAAGATGTAATGATCACATAGAACTACAGTACAAGTCACATTAAACTGTTCCTCCAATGAATTGTTTTAGCATTTCTGATTGAGTTGCATAATTGTTGCTGGATCCAGTGCAAAGCCCTGTACAAAGTTTCTTAAGAGTTAAAACTCAGTTTTGCATTGCATTGTGACCGGACTGCTGTTGCAATCCAAATGAGTTGCAAAAACATTTTACTAACATTGCTCTTGAGCTGGTTAAGCATTGAAAAACAATACGTATAGCCAACTGTAAAAAACAATGCTAAACCAACTCATTGGTGGAACAGTTTAATGTGACTTGTGCCGTACCTGATACTGTCAAGCAAATGGGTGACAGAAAACTAGATATTGCAATACAGGAAAAATAAACAGAGTTATCTACACTTTTTTGTGTGTGACTATTCGTGGATGACACCAAGCTCTGTGGGAAAGTGGACACAGCTGAAGGGATATAGGACCTATAGGAAGATCTGGAAAAGCTAGGGAGGTGGTCCAGGATCTGACAGCTTGACTTCAATGCCAAGAAATGCAAAGTTATGCATATTGGAGCCAAGAATCCTAGGAGAGAGTACTACCTGAGTGGAGTCTGAGTATCTGCATCACAGGAAGAGAAAGACCTGGGAGTGATGATCACTAGTGACATGAAGCACTCCACACAGTGCAAGAAAGCAGCAGCAAAGGTAAATAAGATGCTGGGATGCATATCTAGGGAGATCAGTAGTAGGACAGAGGAGGTTTTGCAGCCCTTGTACAGGTCACTGGTAAGGCCACATCTAGAGTATGGAGTTCAATACTGGTGCCCAAACTTCAAAAAGGACATTAACCTGCTGGAGAAGGTCCAAAGGAGGGCTACAAAGATGATAGCTGGTCAGCAGGGTAAGGCATACGAGGAGAGGTTGAGGGCACTGAACATGTACTGCCTGGAAGACAGGGGAGAGAGAGAGAGAGAGAGAAAGGACATGATTGGGACCTTCAAGTACTAGAAAGGGATAAATAAGGTTGATAAGGAGAGCCTCTTTAAGCTGAGTGGCAACCATAACACGAGGGGACACAGTCTTAAGCTGGAGGGTGGGCAGTTTAGGAGGGAGGTCAGGAAGCACTTCTTCACAGAGAGGGTGGTAGGCACTTGGAATGCACTGCCAGAAGAAGTCGTCTCATTGAAGACAGTGGGCAGCTTTAAGAGAGACTGAGGCAGGTATAGGGGGAGGGTAAAGGTCATGGGTAGGGAGGATGGGAGGAGTGGGGAGAGGGGGGAGAGGGGGCAGGGACAGTAGCTCAAGCTGTGGATCCTGCATCACAAGCAGAGTTGATAAACCAAATGTCCTTCTTCTGCTGGCTTCTTCGTATGTTCGTACACTATTGAACTGTCCATCACTAACAACTATGGTGTCTTGCAACTGAAACAAGATCATCAAATATCAAAAAACACAAATTAAACCAAACAAATTTTGAAGAAAGACACACATACTACAATTGGCATTGGAGCCACAAGACTAATGAAAAAGACAATGTTGGCACATTGGGATATGTTAGTAATATCTGTGACACCTTATAAACTACAGAATAAAACCATTTGAGGAATGTTGCATGCATTATGAAGAGGGGATTTCAACAAATATTAAAGATTAATACTGTACTTATATCCTCATGTTTGAACATGCTTTGGCTCATAAATGGTGTCCATTTTTGGTATGATATAAAGTGACCTGAATGTTGCAGACATTGCCTAGTGAGAAATTGTATACTTGTGGTGCATGCAACAAGAGTCTTAACAGTGCAGACTAATGTCATAGCACATCACATTGGGGAAACCATAGAAATACAGAGAATTAGGAAATAATGATCACTGTCTGATACCTTCTGTCAATCCTGTAGATGCCTGAAAAACAGATATTTGTAACATGAGAATAATGAAACAGCGCTGCTAATCAGTTTCCATTCCAAGCAGCTATAGTGGCATGTGCATGAAGAGACATAGGCTCATGAAATATAAAAATATGCAAACAGAATCAAAACAAATATAAAAAAATTAAAACACAGAAATAGTCCCAGTTATCCATGGAGCTACACAAAAACATTACTATAAGCTTAAAATATAAGTCCTATATTACAAGGAAAATTTGTAATAATTTTAAATCTTCTGATCTTGCAACTATATCTAAGCTTAAAATTGCACCTTGGATACATTCCAATTATATTTCTTTCCAATATAGAGACTATCTGGATGTGCTAACAGATTTAAAACAAACTGTTCACTAGATTTGGACTGGAAATGTTTCCTAGCAATGTATTGCTGGCAAAATATAATAAGATAGGAAATGAGTGCCTCCTGTTGCTCATGTACTAGTGAGAGTGTAAAAGATTTGTATCATTTCATTCTGATATGTCCTTGGTATAGAGCTTATAGGGAATCCTGGCTAACTCCAATTTTGAACACCATTGCTACTACTGATCCAGTACTCCTACTAAACATTCTCTTTACTACAAAGGATGAATACATAATACAAAAAGTGTCTGGTTTCCTGGAATCTACTTCATGAATCAGAAGCAGACATATGTAAATACCCCAGTTCTAGACTGATATTAAAGGAAGTTATTCTTGTTTTCGACCTAGGGATTATAACATTTACACTGAATAACTGTTCCTGAATTGGGACATTAGCAACTGGCAGCTAATGTATTTATCTATGTGAGCGTGTAACTGTGGTGGTTTTCATAGTGTACTTTGGATGTATCTGTGTGTGATTTATATGCTTATTAACTGTGTAAATGTTTGCTAAAAATATTTGCTATTTTACTTGTCTATTTGTGATATTGTAAAGGTCTAAGATCGATCAAATTAACAAATTACTACATGGAGGTACATGACTAGTTAAAAAGAACTTACAGGCACATCTGAATATGTTACCAATTACTGTGACACCTTATGAACCACAGAAGGAAGCTATCTGAGGAACCCTGTGAGTATTTAGAAGAGTCCTTTCATCAGACACAAAAAACTACTAAAGACCTGACTTCCAGATTTTGAAAAATTAAAATCTGCCCTAGCAGTATCAGTGGCCCAGCAGGTTGCACACTGACCTCTGAGGCTGGAAGATCAGAAGGCTGTGGTTTCTATCCCCACACCATGCACTTGGGTTAAGTCCCATATACTGACACTGTTGTGCAGCATGAAGGGGGTGCTGCATTTTTGAGATGCCATCTTTCGGATGAGACATTAAACTGAGGTCCCATCTGCCTGTTCTGGTGGTAGTTCAGATGGATGTTAAAGATCCCATGGCACTTTTCAAAAACAGTAGGGGGAACGTTATTAAAAGAGAGCATCAAAGCATAATCATAGACAATATTTTACAACCTTGTAAACACAAATTAGCAATGAAATGTTTAAGGAGGGAAAACAATACAAAAAGAAGGTGGGGAGAGGGGATCATAATACATTACTTTTCCAAACTTGGTTCCTTTTAATTCTCTTAATTATTCATATGTACAAAATTATCTAAACTTTATTTGATATATTTGTAAGAAAAACAACAATTCACCCTAATAAAAACAAAGAAAAGGAAGCCATTTTATCATAACATCCTCAATTTTTCAACTATTGTCTTTAAGCAGAGCCTTGTATAATAGATAAAAGCTTTTTAGATCAGTTCCCCTTAAATTAACTATAAACTATGACCCAGATATTCAAAAGGGTTGTGCATGGCGCAACAGTGTTGCACCATGTGCAACCCACTGATATTCTTGACACGATATTCAAATGAGAATTGTACTGGAACAAATTCGCTCTCGGAGTGCATCATAATGTATGTGGTGCAGGTGGGGGGCGTGCCCATGCATACTCTGCACATCCCGATATTCAGCCATTTCACCTCACCCTACCCTGCAGACACTGAGAAGTGTCGATGTGTGCCTTGGGGTCTTCAAGCCTTGTGCTCACCCCATTCCATAAGGAAATATGCTGAGATGGGTGCAGTATAGGAGAATGGGGTAAACTTTGGGGGTGAAAAGTCCAAGGCACACCTTGATGCCTGTCACTGGCTGCAAGGTTGGGGTGGGGGTGGAATGGCGTGAGCATTACAGCTGACAATGTCAAATCACACCTCTGACACCTGTCAGTATCTACAGGGTGGGGTGTTACAGTTGGAAACTGTAATGCCTCAGGTGTGTAATGGTATTTTCACTTCAGATTTTCAACATGAGCTGTTTGTGACCCCACCTCATGAACAGTGGCACTATGAGTTTGTTAGCCAAAAGGTGATTTTGCACAGTGACTCTGCCATTTGGTGCCATAGGTGTGAAAACACATTTTGGGCAGGATGTGAAAAATGACAGCTGCACTGTTAATGAGGAAGTGTAAAAGATGGCATTGTTGAAAATCTGGAGTGAAAATATGAAAAATTGGTGAAGTCACTAGCGTGTGTAGAAACTGCAGTACACGCCCGTAACACAATTATTTTGGGGATTTTATTTTAACCAAATTTTCAACATAGGCATTTTGGGACCTCTGTTCATGAACAGTGTCACTGTAATTTTGTTAATGTGTCCTGATCGTTAATTTCTCACAGCAACCACACCATTGTGTGTCACATGCGCGAAAACACATTTTGGGCAGGATATGAAAAATGACAGCTGTGCTGTTCTTAAGGAGATGTGAAAAAATGGCAGTGTTGAAAATCTGGAGTGAAAATATTAAAAATTGTCAAAGTTACGAGCATGTGGTGAAACTGCACAATGCTCTCTTGTAACACAGTCATTTCTTTTTACTTTTTCCACCAAATTTGCAAGATAGGCTTTTTGGGAGCCCACCTCATGAACAGTGGCATTATCGTTTCGTTAATCAGCCCCGAAAAGTGATTCCACGCAGTGACTGTGAAATTACCTTTTGGGACCAAGTAACGAGATGACAGTGCATGTGTTCATGAGATGGGGTCCCAGGCACACCATGTTGAACATTTGGAGGCAAAATTAAAAAAAATGACTGAGATATCCACCTAAGTTGAACCCCCCCCCCATTTATGCCATTATACAGCTTACCGGCATTTCTTCAGTTCGCGTTCGGCTTTGAAGAGTGCAGATATATTCCAAAGATTGTGGCGCCGACCTCTGGAGGTAAGTATGGAGTGGGGGGTGGGGAGGTGAGGTGCAGGTTGGGTAGGGGACTGGACTGTGAGGGACTGTTTTCTTTGTTTCAGGTAATAATAAAAAAAAAATAATACCACGGATAGTTTCTTTCTTTACAGGTGTCAGAAAAATGTTGAGCACACTGGGGTGGGTTGCCAGTGTGCCCCATGACTTTGGGGGGGTGATGTTGGCCACACTGGAGTGGGCTCCCAGTGTGGCACTCAATGGGGATGGGGCAGGGGCAGCAACAAGAACATGCCAATGGCGATCAGCTTCTGAACACAGGGAGGCACACTGGGGTGGGCTCCCAGTGTGCCACACAATCTTGGGGGGGTTAAACATGCTGACAGGGGGATTGGGCACCCCTGTAATTCTCTTTCTGGGGATTGTGTTTATTTAAATGCTTCACCAGGAAACACTCGTCAGGAGATGTGTCATTGGTGCCACTGCATGATGAGCTTGTCTCTGATTGCAGCAGCACTTTTCTTAGTTCTGTCCACTTTGCATAATGCTGATGTCAGTGCTAGCATGCTGGCTTATTGGGGAGTGAGGGATGTACCTACTAAAGCATGCCCTGCATTTGCCAACACAGACACACCTTTGAAATGTGCTACTAGCACAAGATGTTCCTTATGCAAGTGAACGTAAAAAGTAGTGGTTAGGTAGAGTGGGAAGCGGAGGTGCATAGGGAAGGGTACCTCCAGCATGAGGAGGGAGGTGATGTAGCCACTGTATTGCTCACTGGTGAGATTCCACCTGGAGTAATGTGTCAGGGTGTGGAGACTGAGCCTCAGAAAGGACTTAGACAGGGTGGAGGCAGTCCAGAGGAGGCAACTAAAATGATGCAGGGGTTGCATGAGAAGCCCGATGAGGAGAGACTGAGGAATCTCAACATGTTCACCTTGGAAGAGAGGAGAGAGAAGTTACATGATAGTGACCTACAGGTATCTGACAGAGTTGAATAGGGTGCAGGAGAAGGTCTCTTTCAAATAAGTAAAAAGCACTAGGACCTAGGGGCATGTGATAAAGTGAGGGGGGCAAGAGAGATGTGAGGAAATATTCCTTCACAGAAGGGGGTGGTAGATGCCTGAAGCAGACTTCCAGAGGAAGTGGTGGAGGCTCAGATAGCAGGGGGTTCCAACCATACATGGGAAAGGCATCGGGGTATATCAGAAATAAAGACAGGGAGGAGGGAGGGTGGACAGAGACCAAGTAGGGTCTGTGTAGATAGATTATGCAGGGAACATCTGGGTAGACTGGGATGGTCAAGCAGTCCTTTTCTGCTGACAAATTCTATGTTTCTACAGTATGTATCCCTAGGTACTTGTATATATAGTACCCACTTGCTTTTGTTCTTTTCTGTTACAATCCTCATTTAACTTGATGTTTTTTTCAGTACAAGTTAGCTTTTCTTTAATGAATGTTGCTCTAGCACATTTGCTAATACAAATGTCATCCGGCTGTCATTAGTGAATGATTTGACAGTTTGCATCTGCTCTCTCAGGTGTTAGTCACAAGACATATAAAGTTTTAAGCCATCTACAAACAGAAGATGGGATGTCGTTTGAGAATCCTTTTAATTTCGGGAGATTTAGCTCTACCCATACCCATAATTATTAATGAGGCTGCTTGATGGGTTTATGGCAAAGTAAAGCAAGAGTAGTGACAGGGAATATCTTTGGAATATCTCTAATTGTAGCATGACATTTAAGATGAAGACTGATCCTTCCCTGAGGCCTCGATGAGGAATGGGGGACTGGTGTCCGGGATCCCCTCCTCCTGACCGAAGAAAATCCCACAGCTACAAGACTGGGATCGCCGTGTCCTGTTGAGCCCCTCCTGACACTCTGGTTAACAAAGGGGTCAGGGATCGGAGACCCCATGGGTGAGGGGGGCCAATTGGGGGGACGGTCTCAGTGGCCACTGGCGGGGACTGGATGGCCAGGGGCCATGGGTGGCGTGGTGTCAAGAGGCATAAGGAGCTGCAGACAAGCTGTGGTCTCTTTTCCCTTCCACCTTCTGAGGCAGGAACACCACACACACGGGTGGTGCAGTAAACGGCTAGAGACAGGTGGCGTGTGGGAGTCGGGCCTAGCAGCAGTCGAGCGATCAAGCATGAGACCAGGCGGAGTGGAAAAGGAGTTCTGGAGTGGGAGATAGAGCAGGGAAGTAAAAGTATAAATAAATAAATAAATAAATAAATAAATAAATAAATAAGGAAATCCTTACCGGGGAGGTGTTGGGTGGAACCCAAACAGACTTGGTAGCGAGCTGTGTAGGAGGCTCCTCTGGAGGTCTTGTGTTCCAAAAGCACAGGGCTGGGGATAATTAAGAAATAAACAGATAAAAATAAAGTTATTAATGAGTGGTGAGCGAGGGGGTTGTGCTTGAAGGGAGGACCACAAATTTAGTTGGGACAGGTGTAGGGGGGCCTTGAGGTAGGGAAAGGCCCCAGGAGTGGCATCTAATACAGTGCCTGGTGATAATGGAGGTGGTGGCCCATCGAGTACCAGGAAAATAAAAATAAAAAATAAATAAATAAGTGAATTAAATAACAAATAACTAAAGCAGGTTAAAGGAACAAGACCTGGAGGATTTGTAGAATCTGATTGGAACTACCAATTGCTTGGGGGGAGAGAGAAAAAAAGTTGAGTGGTTAAGCAGCCCTAGGGACAGAATTAGCCCCAGTTGGTTTGGGAAGGCAGAGAAGTTGAAGAGTAGTGCCAGTGAGGCCATGTATATAGTAAAAAAAAAAAAAAAATAGCCAGAAAAGACAATGGCAGGGAGGGGGAGTGGATCAAGCCAAAGCCATGCAGCACTACTGGCCCAGCTGGAGAGGATGGCAGAAAGAAGAGGAACAGCATGGCTCAAGGCATGCTTGGACACACCAGCAGACCATTGGAGAGGTCGGGCAGATAGGAGATCACGTCCAAGGGTGCAGCTGAAAGGTAAGAAAAATACATCACATCAAGGGATTTGGGCCCAGTTATGGGTACTGGCAGGGCATCCCCTGATCTCCAGTAGGGGAAACAGTAGCTCTGAGGGGGTAGATACCAGAGGATTCCTAGGGGTAACCCCAAAGGGACTCGGCCAGGGAAAAAGCCGAATGGGGCAGGGTGGGGCAAGAAGGGGAGACCTCATGGGGATCATCCCCCTACAAGAACAGACAGTAAGACAGATGTCTCCCCCACACCTGGGGGACCCAGTAGGCCACAGCACCCTAGGTGCCTGTTGCCAAAGAAATCTAAGGGATGGTATGACATGTTCTTGGAAGAGGAATACGAGGAGCCCTGTAGGTGAGACAAAGGGAAGAGGCTGAGAGACCAGTCGGTACACCACCGACCCTGATTGGGTCCTTCTAGGCCTCACAGGGACTGGCCACAAGAGGCCCAAAAAGGGGCACGGGTCATTTTCGGATGAAAAACACAATGCGCCACAGGTGCCAAGGAGGGGAAAGAAGCCCAGAGCTAAGGGTCCTTGCCCAGCCTGACCTCAAGGTTTGAAAGACTCCGGCCACTGCCAGGGTGGAGTAGCGAATCAGAGATTGAGCCCATTGGAGGGTGAGACCTGCAGCCAAGGAGGCCAGTAGTAATTTCTGATTCGGAGGAAGAGGGGAGTACAGGGGGAACATGTCAGGGAAGGAATAAGATGAAGGAGGTATTGGGGGCATTGAAGAATCTGGCGACTATATTGGCAGGTTCAGGAAAAGGGGCAGCACAGGACAGGGAGGGGGAAGAGGCGGTGCCAAAACATTCATACTCCAGCGTTGAGGAAAAGATAGGGGCACACTTATTGGACAAGAGTAGAGCAGCAATCTGCAAGAGAGAATTTATGGATATTTTCACCCTATTGCATAGGGGAGATGAGAAGGACAAAAAAGAGGGGGGAAAAGAAAGAGAAGAACGAAGAAAAAAAAATGCAGGTGGAAAAGAACTTTGAGAACAGATTGGCAGGGTACTTGATATACATGTGCGTCTTGTGTCAGGAGAAGCTGGAGCTCAGTTGTGGCATTCTTAGTTATTGGGCGAGGGTCATGAGAGTGCATGTGGACTGGGGGGTTCTGCTTGGCTCCATTATGATGAGGTCTTCCGGCTTCAATTACACAAGAACCCGGGACAGGAATGGGATCAAGTGGACATGCCTCTCTGGGTGGACGTCATCACAGACAAGGCATACATTCAATGAACGGATTGCAGCCTCCCTGTTAAAGGGACCTGGGGGGAGTAAGGAACCAGGGATGCCAAACAAGAGGGGTAAACAGTGTTACCACTTTAACAGGAGGACATGCTAGCAAGCAAAGTGCAAGTTTACCCATGAGTGCCTGGCCTGCAGGAGGCCTCATTCATTCATGCAGTGCCCGGGGGATAGCAGGGTGGGCGTTATATGGGACAAAAGGTGGGATTTAATAAAAAAGGGAACCCTGGAGTGGGTGGTAACACCGATAAGGGTGAGTTAAAGGGGTGGTTAGAGAGGTAACCCAGCAGGGTGGATGCACTTGAATTATTAGAGGGATTTACAGTGGGGTTTAGGATTCCTTACATGGGGCCTCACCACAGCTTTGAAGCCCCCAATTTGAAATCAGCGAAGGAGAATATGAGGATAGTAAGGGGAAAGTTTAGGAAGGAGAGACTCTTGGGTTGGATTGCAGGTCCATTTAGGGAACCACCATATGATGACTTCAGGGTTTCACCAGTGGGAATGGTATCAAAAGCACCCTGGGAGAATTTTGAATGATCACTCACGTGTTATTTCCCGACAGAGGGTCAGCGAATGATTTCATAGATTCAGCACTGACCTCGGTGCGTTATGCGTCATTCGATAGGGCGGTGGGTGAGGTGGCGAGGTTTGGTCAGGAAGCACACATGGCAAAGGTGGATATTGAATCTGCCTTCCAGTTGCTCCCAGTCCACCCAACGGACTACAGTCTGCTGGGGCTAACGGTGGATAGACGATATTATGTAGACAGATGCATGCTGATGGGGTGTGCTATCACATGTGCATATTTTGAGAAGTTCAGTGCATTTTTACATTGGGTAGTGGAACAGATGACCTCGGGTGGGGGGATCATCCAGTACTTGGCTGATTTTTTGGTTATTGGCCCCCAGGACAGTGAAATCTGCGAGTTGGTGCTGCAGGGATTGGAAGAGGTTTGCTAGACCATTGGAGTTCCCCTGGCTGAAGAAAAGACCGTAGGCCCAACTTCAGTACTGTTCTTTTTGGGGATTGAAACTGACTCGAAAAGAATAGAGTGCAGGTTGCCCAGCGACAAGGAGGAAGCACTGCAAAGGATGGTGGGGGATACTAGGCATGCAAGGAAGATGACCCTGTGGCAGGTGCAATAGTTGTTGAGTCATTTGAATTTTGCATGCAGGACCATACTTATGGGCTGAGCCTTTGTACGAAAGCTGTCTAAGGTGACCAGGGGAAGGGTCTGCCGGCCTCACCACAGGATCAGGATTCCTCGATTGGTGAAAGAGGATTTGGCTTTCTGGGCCACTTTCCTGGTGGACTTTAATGGGTTGACAGCATGACTGGAGAAGGAGGTGTCCAACACAGACCTGGAACTCTTCACATATGCTTTTGGGGGTTTGGGGCATATTTGCAAGGGGCATGGCTAGTGGGGAAGTGGCCTGCATCGTGGGAAAAACAAGGACTAACCAAGAATATCATGTACTTGGAATTCTTTCCAATAGTGTTATCTTTTGGTAGTGTGGGGAAGGAAACTGCAGGGTAGGAAGGTGCTCTTTAGATTGGACAACACAGGAGTGGTACATACAATAAATCGACAGCAGAGGGCAGTCGGGTTGATAGGGGACCTGCTCTGAATTTTTGTGTTAAGGTGTTTACTGAACAATATACAGTTTAGGGCTCAACATGTTTCCTGGGGAATGCAAAGGTAAGCTGATGCTTTGTCTCATTTGCAGTGGTATCAGTTCAGAACCCTGGCACCTGGAGCAGATGACAGTCCAGAACAGATCCCGCAGTTCTTGTGGAACTTGGGGATCTCAAAGACTGGGCTTTGATGTGCCATTCATTGGCAGCACCCAGCACCTGAAAAGTATACATGAGAGGAACTGAGGAGCTCATGAGGATTCTGGACTCCCATAGCTGGGACAAGTCCTGGCCTATACCAGCGAGGCAGCTATGCTGGTTCATGGTGGTGCTCAAAAGAAAGGGTAGTTCAGCAGGGACAGTGAGCCATCACCTGGCAGGGTTAGAGTGGTTTAGTAAGGCATTGGGGCTGGAGGACTAAACTCGGTCATTCAGGTGTCAGAAAGCTGCTGGAGGGTGGGGCAGGTCACAGCCTAAGGTGCTGGACAAAAGAAGACCAGTGGGCTCCCTGGTTGTTAGAATGCTTGGCAGGAGTCTTGCCAATGATTTGCTCAGGCTGACAAAAGGCACAGCTGTTCAGGGCAGCCTTTTTGCTGACCTACTGTGGGGCAATCAGAGTCTTAGAGGTCACAGTGGCCCACAGACAGGATTCCTCCAAGAGGGGCCTGGAGATAAGGGACATGGTTTTGTCAGGGAATGGGGTATTGGTGCAGATCTGGAGGTCAAAAACTGATCAATGGGCACAGGGTCCCTGGGCAACACTTCGGGACTGGGGGTGTGGGATGGAGGGGGAAGATTAGGAAGGAATTATCAAGGTATGAGGTGGGGACATGGAACTAGGGGTGGGCGTACTTCAGGCATAGGAATGGGACACCACTGACACAGTTTCAATTTACGAGGATGTTTACAAAAGCTTTGCAGGCAGTGGGAAAGGAATTGGGGGAATATGGGACCTGCTCCCTGTGGATAGGGGCAGCAGCTTGGGCAACAAGCAAGGGCATGACACAGTCAAAGATCAAGGGATTGGGGAGATGGAGATTGCAGGCTTGCAAAAGATATGTACAGCCACACATGCTTTAACTTGTTTTTCATTTATTAAACAGACCGGAAGGGAGCTAGGAGATGAGTGTGGATATGTGGGTACTCTTTCATACACTGGGCAACTGTCCGGGAGCATTCCCGATCTGGGGGACCCATTCTGACCTTCAGTGATATCCCTATTGAGGTGCAATGGATGGGACACGGGGTATGTGCTGGGATCACCTGGTTACTAGGTTGCAGGAGGAGTGTCGGAAGGATACATAGCTGGATATCCTAGTCATCCACCTGGGAGGTAATGACTCAGGTGCAATGAAGTCCATAGCACTACTGCACGCCATGAAGGAAGACATAGCCACCATCCAGCGCAGCATGCCAGAGACTAGAATCATACAGTCACACATTGTTCAGAGATGACACTGGCAAGGAGAGATGAAGAGCAAGGGTCTGGACAGAACTTGGATGAAGGTGAATGGAGAAATGGGGACATTCATGGCCTGACTGCCAGGAGGCATCATTAAGCATGACATTACTGTGAGAGCTCAGGAACTGTATCAGAAAGGTCAAATACACCTGTCCGACAAAGGCATTAACTTATTTTGCAGGGACACTGAACTGGTTTTGACCCCATTACTTAGAAGAATGGGTAAGGGATACCTGAGGGAGAACCTGATAGAGATTTGGGGAGATAAGGTAAGGGGTTATGACTTGCTGTGGGGGACCTGATGAGGATCAGGTTGTCAGCAGATAGGGAGTGTCTTCAAGGTTGACTAAGGGCAAATCAGGTAAGCCTGGCTTGGAAGTGGGGAAAATGGGGGCCTCCAGTGCCCAGCATGGAATGGGGGCTTCTCTTTTGGGTGATCTCAGGGGGAACCCCACCTGCACCCAGCTTGGACAGGCCAAGGTCACTGGATAATGCCCCTGGATCATGCTGGGCCCATGGGGGTTGTCCCACTGTGTTGGGCCCCTGAGGGCTGGTTTCCCATGGTGGAGGTCTGCGATCTCTGGGGTCAGACAAAGGGAAGAAGGCATGAGGGCCATGCCCAGCATGGAGGGCACTAGGCCTCCGGCCCTAATGGTCTGACCCCCTTTAAGAACCCAGCAGCCCACAGCCTTGTCAGGGGGGGCAGGCAGTGGGCAGGATTGATCCCCTTCCTTCACAGAGGGGAATGGAGTTGGGGTTGAGACATTAACCTTGGAGAGACTCCCTTTCATGCACATCTAGTCTATATTAGGAATTGAATTTAATAAACATATGGCTGTGGCCATTCAAATCCCAAATTGGTGTGTTTATTGTCTCCAAGGGAAGATCCGGGGGTGGAAGAATAGGTGCGAACTGGACAACCAATGATCCTTCCACGAGACCTCAATGGGAAATGGGGGATTGGTGTCTGGGCTCCTTCCCCCAACCGAAGAAAATCCTACAGTGGCAAGAATGGGATCGCTGTGTCCCGTTCGGCCCCTGCTGTTGCCCTGGTTAACAAAGGGGTCAGATGTTGGAGACCCCGTAGGTGGGGG
This sequence comes from Neoceratodus forsteri, assembly GCA_016271365.2. Classification (NCBI taxonomy): domain Eukaryota; kingdom Metazoa; phylum Chordata; order Ceratodontiformes; family Ceratodontidae; genus Neoceratodus; species Neoceratodus forsteri. Next base: position 61,599,717 of record JADMNL010000034.1, on the reverse strand, counting down.
GACTGGTCGGGGAGGTGGTCTCAGTGACCACTGGTGGGGATTGGATGGCCAGAAGCCATGGGCAGAGTGATGGCAAGGGGCATAAGGAGCCACAGACAAGCTGTGGTCTCTTTTCCTTTCCACCCTCCAAGGCAGGAACCCACCCACCCAAAAGCATAGCGCAAGAACACTGTCCTCTACTGAGGGAACCACCGGAAGGGGTTGCAGAGGATTTTCCCAGTTTTTCCTGCTAAACAGTTTTTTTCCTGGGTTTTCGCTCTGCCAGACAGGTTCTTGGATCTGGCCACCTGGTGGATGGTTGCACTACTGTCACAGCCTTTGTAAGCAGATAGGGAATGTCTCCAAGATTGACTAAGGGCAAGTTGGGTTAGCCTGGCTCGGAAGTGGGGATAAAGGGGGGCCTCCAGCACCTGGAATGATGGGGGCTTCTTTTCCAGGCAATCTCAGGGGGAACTCGGCCTGCACCCAGCATGGACAGGTCAAGGTCACCGGATAATGCCCCTTGGTCATGCCGGTCCCACGGGGGGGGGCAGCTGCATTGGGCCCCTGAGGGTGGATTTCCCATGGTAGAGGTCCACGATCTCTGAGGTTAGACAAAAGGAAGAAGGCAGAGGACCACGCCCAGCATGGAGGGCACTAAGCCTCCAGCCCTGAAGGTCTGACCCCCTTTAAGAGCCCAGCAACCCACAGCCTTACTGGGGGGGGGCAGGCAATGGGCAGGATTGATCCCCTCCTTTCACGGAAGGGAAGGGGAAGGGAGCGGGGGTTGGGACATGAACCTTGGAGAGACTCCCTTCAGTGCACATTTAGTCTGTATTAGGAACTGAATTTAATGAACATATGGCTGTGGTCATTCAAATCCCAAACTGGTGTGTTTATTGTCTCCAAGGAAAGATCGGAAGGGGGGATAGGTGAGAACTGGACAACCAATTGGTGTTATCATAGTTCAGTCGCAAGGCAGTTTGTCACTTTTTCATGGTGATCGCCATCATATTAATCAGAACAGGGTTGACTCTATAGATTCTGAGGCATTAAACAAACCATGATTGCCAATACTTTCTTGTAATCTAGTTGTGCTTCACTAAGGTTGCAACCTTTTTTGTAACTTTCCAAAGCGGCTTTGTTCAGCTGTAGCTTATTTTTCATTCCATACGATTGTCTCTTATTCCCTTTCTGTGATATTGCCATTTGTCTGTTGACATCTAAATGGTTGTAGACTCTGTCTGCATCTATTCCAGGTTATAGTTTGTGCGCTTATTTATCGATACTAGGAATTAACACCTTTGAGCTAAAAGCTTATTTACAAAGGTTCCGTGTCCGAGAGAATGCAGGACTTAAACAAACCAAAATACAAGTAAATCAAATTAAAGGCTTAGTAGCAATCATTACATGTAAATGACATAATCAGAGAGTTTGGTATGCAAGTATATGAGGAACAGAGAACATATCAACCAATGAAACTTAGCTTGATTATGGAGTGGGGAACAGAAGAGAAGCTAAGTAATTGAGTAAAGATTAGGGAGAGAGTCAGTGGGAGGGAGTGGGAGAAGTAGTAGGTAGAGAACTGGGAGAGGTGGGGAGGGTAGAAAGCAGCTCACACGAGCCTTGTCAAGAGAGAAAAGGTAGGGAGTGAGGGGATAGATGGGAGTGAGTCAGTGGAGGGATGGAAACTGGGCACTATCACACAGAATCACACTTAGAGTTGTTGTATGCCAGGTGTGCCCTCAGGTTTGATTTAAAATGGCCAATTTTTCTACTGGACAGGAGGTCTGTACTAAGAGAGTTTAGCCATATTGGAACCCTGTATTCGCAGGATCGCTGACCTTGGGAGGTTTGACGGAAGGGTACTTTTAAATTCTGGCTACTCACATTTCTCGTATTCCTGGTACTGTTGCTGGGGGGGAGGAGGAGGCCAAGCACCCCCGGGGTAGTGAGGCACAGAGTGGCCTTCTTAGCTAGGAGGCAAATTTGGTACTGGATCCTATTTTCCAAGTTAAGCCAACCAGTATGGAAGTAAAGCTCACAAGTGTGTGTCAGGGGGTGGGCTTGTAGGATGAGTCTACAGGATTTGTTGAGGGCTACCCTGATTCAGTGTAGAGTGGTATCTGTAGCTGCTCAATACACCACCAGTCCATAGTCTATAATTGATGTGATGGAGCTTGTCACTGCGAGTTTAAGGGCTTCGTCAGTTAGACAGTGATTATGTTTATACAGCTGGCTGATTCTAGAGTTAACAGCCTTTGCAACCAAACCAACGTATGGCGAGTAGAAGAGGGGGCTATTGAGGGTTACCCCAAGGTTTTTGATGGTTTGGACCATATCCAATACTTCATTTTGGTTGTTACAGATTTGCAGATGATAGGATTTACATTGTAGGTGAACTAGTTATTGGGGGATAATTCTTGGGATTGTGTGATATCAAGAAGGAAAAACCAAATACATCTCTAATCCAGAAAATTCTGCCACTAGATATTTATACTGGCAACTTTATTGCACATAGGATTTACACATGCTGTTAAAAAAATACAGGATAAAAGACCAGACCATTTTGGAGATGATAGGCTGTCACCATTTATGATTTTTTGTCTGTCACTCTGTTTCGCACCTCACATAAAACTGCAGCTACTGGCTAGTAGGTGTCAGTGTGGTTCAGTTGGTAGCAGCCCCCCAGGCCAGATGGTTGTGGGTTATAATCCCACGCTGGGGTTGGGCTGGTACTATAAATGTTGTGGAGTGATATCCTGAGAGGCTGAGGAGCCAACAAAAAGAAATAATAACAGCTAGATCCCTGCAGTTAGGTTTTCCACTATAGCCCCAGTTGTGCCTCCTACCCTCTGTCTGGTGCAATGCCACCTCCACCACTCTTAAGTGCCTCCCACAATGCAGCAAACCACCAGTAGCTAGAGGGAGAGGCATATGGACAGATTGATATTTGATTTAGTATTGCACCCTTTCTGAGCCTGTCCCAAAGACTGAAACCTTCCATATTTTATATCTTGAGGGAGTCACCTGAAGCCCTATCAACCCCCCCCCCCCAAAAGCTAAACTTGCACCTAGGACATCCACTACTTTTTTACTGCCAACAAGAAAAGAAGTGGTTTACATAAATGTATTAAACTGTGGCCTAACAATACACTACATGCAAATTCCCTATAATTAGATTTGTCAGAGGAGGGAATCTGGAGAGAAAGAAGAGCATGCACCCACTGAGCTAGACCACAGGCCCTTTGCACCAAATCCCCCCAAGCAACACAAGCAGGCCTTGTGCTCCCAACACCCCCCCCAGCCAGACCAAGAAGCCCATCTCTCCACCTGCCCCGCCCCTTCCAACCAAACCACATTAGCAGGCTGTTCAGTCACAAGTCAGCACTTCTGGCTGCTGAACTGAAGGGCTGGGGGGTGAGTTGGGAGCAAACCAGTTTCCACATACAAATTGGGGATGACAAATAGAACACAAAAAAAATTAGAAAACAAAGTGTTGCACTACAAATTATTAAAAGCACATGTTCACATGTTTCAGACAATATTTTGTCACTTTTTAAACAATCTTAGAGACTGGGCATTTCCAAAGTCAGACCATCAGCTTCTTTGCTCCAACCCCGTGACAACCCACCTCTCTCTTTGGGTCATAACAGCTTTCAGAGAGATGTCAGTCCTTTGGTATCACTGCCACCAGCTGGGTTCACCCAGCACCTAATTCTCACCTGCACAGAACTAGGAGATCAAACATGCGATTGCACAGATCAAAGCCTGGTAGTGTGTCTCTCGGGTGGCGGATGCCAAACCGAGTTTGCCTCAGCCAGTGGAAACCATCAATTATCTTAGAAATAATTTAAATCACAGCTACAGCTGTTGGGTAAATAAATAGTTCTTTACTTAATAGAAGGTCAAAAGTTGCATTTCAGGATATATATTTAACACGAGAATAACACTGTTACAGGAAAAGTAAACAAATGTTTTCAAACAACAGATGAGAAAAGAAAAAGGCTATTAATGAGATATGCTATTATTACTCTTACCCTTCCCTAACCATAAAGAGAAACTGGACCCTATGCTACCTGCCAGCTCCCACGGACATAGCTAGAAGGGTGGGCCACAAGCTTGGCCTCTCGGATGTAACTTCCCCAGCAACTCTACGAGCAACAACAACCCTATAACTGTCTTTCAGCATCTTATATTCTCTCTTGAGAACAGGTGATTCTGGTTCCCCCTTTGAATGCACCAACCAATTATCATGTATGTATTTAATAGCCCCAATCAGATTGAACACCTATCAGTGTCCAATTATATTCATTTTTAACATTAAGTTTATATTTGAGTGATCCAATCCCTTTAAACTCTGCAAGAGTGTGCACTTAATTATGATGGCAACCTGTCTTCCCCGGCTCCCTTACTGCAGCACTTCCCCTTCCTTTCACAACTTCCCACTCCTTCCCCAATCCTTTCCCTCCATCCCTGCCCCTCCTTCACCTTTCTCATCTCTGCTCCTCCTGCACCCTCTCTCCCCTAACTCTGACTAAGACTCCTGGGAGAATCTGTCTTGTCAGTCCTTTAATCCATTTCTCCAATCCACCCTCTTGGCAATGGGTCTATCCTCCTTTCAGTACTAGCTCACCTTTGTTTCCCTTTTTAACTACAAATTCCCTCGTTTGGCACAAGACAATATGATGTCCTGTGTACCTTTCCACACTCTTGGTGCTGGAATTAATGTACTTCCATTTGCATGGTTGTGACTCATGTGTTAGCCTGTTGATCTGGTGTTCTTATTTGCTTGATATTACTATGACCCCCCCCCCCCACCAGCCCCCCTTGTTTAACTAGCAGGGCTGCTCCTCTCACCACAAAGCATCTAGGAGGTAAAAGAAAGGGGTGGGGGTTTACATAAGTTAAAAATTACATTTTTCTATGGAAAATAGTGAAGGTGGCCACCATTAGACTCGGTGGACCAGACTTATTTAAAGGAACAGTCAGCCAAGTGTGGCTACTACCTGGCACACACCTGCTGGGACCATTTACCATGGCCAGCAACCCGGGTCCCTGGGAGAAAACGTTTGCTCAAAGTCATGCTAGCTTTGCACTTCTGGACAGGGGCACCCAAGTAAATCCACACACATGGAAGCAATAACAATACTGTCCAAACCAGGTTGAGATTCCAGAGTGTGGCTTTTATTCTCGTAGCAGAGTAGGAATAATCACAAAGTGAAGATGGACCCCCACAGGGTTAGACATACTGGTATTGCAGATTCTCCAGAGTACAGCAATCCCTGACATTCCCATTTAGCATAGGGTAATGACACAAAACAGCGCACTCTCTAGTTCTGAAACTGAAGGCTGGCACAACTGCCTGAACTAGTACTGTCCCAATTTCCCACAGGGATGGTAGTGGTACTTATGACCACATTGAGCACATTTAGGCTCAGAAATCTTTCAGCATCCACTATACTGGGGTAAACTGATGAACAGAGAATCCAAACCCACATCTCGGGGCAATTATTTCCATTAGGCACTGGCCACATGCACTGAATGAAAATGTACTGGTGCCCAAACTGAACCCTGAGAGGTAATCTGGTTACTCCAGATGGGGGGGTCTCTCACCGTTTGCTTCGAGGTTTATACTTGGCATTCATCTGGTTAATGACACCATCACAGAAGAGACTTGTAGATGCTATCTTGAAATGTTTTTCACACTTAACATACTACTGAGACACCTCTGGGTGTCCAACTAAAAAGTTCTGTACTTGGACAGTCACATCCTTGGACTCCAACGTAGGCAGAAACTTTTCAATTAAAACTGGGTGACTGGTTCCAGGCTCAGAGAAATTCACCCTATTGGGTTTGCAGATGCCCCTGGGGCTTTCACAAAACAAAAGGTTTGTACTCACAACCAAATGAAGATGTTCCTGGCAGCTTCACCACAGAAAATGGATGTAGGGGATTGTCCCTCAATCTTGGAGTTCATCCCCACTCCTCCTGGGATGGGGCAATGAGAAAACCAAAAACAAGGTCTCCACCACTTCAACTGTTATCTTCTTTTGTTCTTCTTCTAGGGTGAGAACAAACAACCACCAAAGAAAAGGGGGTAGCTCTTTATCAGAGCTAGGTGAGGAACTGCCCATCAGCAACAGTCTCCTCCTAGAACTCCTCCTGCAGACTGACTCCTAACTCTCACTGAACATTCCAGTTCACTCTGTAAACCAGCTGGACAAGTGTGGCTTATGCTGCTGTGAGAGTTCCAAAGTTACACCACCACTCCAGCCCAGCTGAGACTGAAAAACAGAGTGTGAAAGTGTGAAACCCATTTACCTGGCATTTCGCAAGCTGCTTTCCCTGCCTGCCGCTGATCTAACTGGGATTCTAGCAACCCCGGGGAACAAGGGGGTTACATTACAATGTTATTGCTTGTTCTGCCTCTGATGTGGAACCTATTTAAAGAGCTTGTAGCTCAACGGTTTACTGAAATATCAATAAATAAATAAAAAAATAGGTGCACGCCTCTCTCTCGGTCATTTTCTCTAAGGTACACAACCTGGCTGTCACTTTATCTAGATGATGCTGCTGAGCAGTGGAATACCAGTGTGTTCTTTTTTTCAGACTGCTAAAAAATACCAGCCTAAAATCCAAGCCGTTAACTCCTTCCTTCCCATTTCTGTCACACACCCTCCCATCCATCACCATAAGAAACAGTACCATTAGTTTGGAACAAATCAGTTTGTGAGCAGGTGGTCAGCTTGGCCCCCAGCTTTTAAAAATTGGTACCCACATCAATATTTTTAATTCTATCAGTTTTAATGCTTAAAAATCACTTGCATGGGCTTGTAGCCAGTTTGCTGGTAATGTTTGAAATTTTTCATATGTAAAGGGCCCCCCCATGGTGTTCATTCTCTCTCTCTGTCTCTCTTTCTCTCTCTTTCAATGATTTCAGAGCTCATGACCAGACTGGGTGGGAGTAGAGGACAAACAACCAGGCCTGAAACTGAGACATCGCATACCTGAGTGAGACAGCAATGGTGGAGAGAGGGGATATAGTTAATTTATGACAAGTTCACATATTGTACCCTGCACAGACCTTTTGTATCAGGCTAAGCAATGGATGATACAGACTTCAGAGGCAGCTATTAAGATTAATGGGTTAAGCTGCAAATGCTCTTGAGGTGAAGGACTACAGAGTCAGAAAACAGCTAGAAAGAAAAACAACAGAAATGTGCTTAGACTGCCAGCCTCTGAGTGGTATAGCTGTTTGTTATCAGAAGTAAGGGAACAACTCCCCCTCTCAAAATGAAGTAAGTAGTCATCTCTCCCTCCCGACTCCCGGGGACTACACCCATGGTTTTAATGTAAAAAAAAAAGTGCAAGCCAGCCAGGTGGCGCTAAAGGTTAAGGCGCTGGACACCACACCAGTGACCTGGGTTCAGGAGCAAGCTTGGGTCACTGGGGGTCAGCAGGGGAGGGAGAGGATCGAGTGTCTGACGACTGCTCTCCTCTCCCAGGGATGGGTGGGTGCATCATGCCCTCTGGTGGATGGCCGTGGGCAGTGCCATAGTCAGGGAATTGAGAAGTGTGGCTTTGTGACATGCACATGTTCATGGCTACACGGGGAGGGTCAAGAAAAAACATGAAAAAAGGATGGCTATGGGCTCTATGAAGCCCCCTTCTGGCACGTCGTCGCCACCACACTGGGACATGCCTGAAATTGTCCTTTCAGATAGGTGTCTCGGTAGGGAAGGGAGGATGGCCCCCTCTCCTTTTGCCCCACCATGGGGGTAATCTGTGGGGGGAATAAGGGCTTGGGGGTACTGGGAGGCACTGGTCGGGAGCCTGGAGAGGGCAGATACTTGCCCACAAAGCTGAAGAGAATAAATAGAACATAAAATAAAAGTACAAAATAATGCACTGGGGTCATAGAAACCTTGGAGCAGAGTACCAAATGGGAGGAGTAGTACTGACAGTGACCAGTTAGGAAAGAGACCCAGGAGTGATCATATCAAATGACTTGAAGGTGACCAAGCAGTGTAACAGGACAGTCAGGAGGGCTAGTGGGATGTTGGGGGGCATAAGAAAAGGTATTATCAGCAGAAAGAGGGTGGTATTGTTGCCCCTATATAAATCAGATCTGAAAATCTCCTCTTGAGTACTGTGTCCTGTTCTGGAGGCCGCATTTCCAAAAGTACATAAAGTGGAGGCAGTTCAGAGGAGGGCTACCAGAAAGGTGCAGGGTCTGCATCAAAATCCATATGAGGAGAGGGTAAAGGAGCTCGATATGTACACCCTTGAGGAGAGGAGGGAGAGGTGGGATATGATAGTGACCTTTAAATACCTAACAGGAGTAAATGAGGTACAGGAGGGAAGCATTTTTCAGAGAAAAGATGCTCTAGAACAAGGGAACATGCTATGAAACTAGAGGGGATACATTCAGGAGAGATGTGAAGAAGTACTTCTTCACAGAAGGAATGGTGGATTCCTGGAACAGCCTTCCAGTGAAGGTTGTAGGGCAAAAAACAGTTGGGGTTTCACAAATGTCTGGGACAGACACAAGGGCATCTTAGAGCCAAGGAAATTAGGGGAAGATAGTGTGTTGTAGATCAAGCTGAGTCTACAGCAAAGATAAAACTAAAATGGGTAGACTCGATGTGACAAGCAGCTGTTATCTGTCATCAGAGTCTATGATCTTATTTTCAGAAAACTCTTGCAGCAGGCCACATAGGTAGGACTATGTCACCAGGCACTAGGATCACAGGGAAAACGTCTAGCTAGCAGTCTTCAACAGGGGGCTGCCCCGCCAATATCAGTCATGTGATGTCAATAGGTTGTCTAGGGGGTGGTCCTCCAGCCCCACCCCAATTCTTTTCCCGTCATTGACCCATGCATGTCGGACCTTAGGATCACTACAAGCTACAGTTGACTGCCATAATTTTTTTTATTTCTTTTGCAGATAGCATAGATTTTTCAATGTTTTTCCCTCCAGGTCTTCAGTACCCTCTTCTTCTTCCAACCGCTCAACATCGTCTCAAGATGCTGAAGAGCCATCTCTTCAAACAAGAGCTGTTTGCAGTGGAGAAGAAGCTGCAGGCCAGGAGCTCTTCTGCCTCACTCTGCAGTACTCTGGGGCCTCTTCTTTCTCCATGGAGACTTGAAAGCATAAACACCGGGACAAACACAGAGACAGACCCCGGTCTTCTTCCAGGTCTCGGTCCCCTCACAAAACCCTCTCAGGATCCAAGACTAAATTTTCCTCCCTTGGGAGGTCAGCGCCTCCAGCCCTTCCAACCTTCTCTTTCTCCAGGCTCCCGGTGGCTCCTCCACTTGCCCTCCTGGATATCTTGGGTGGTGGATCTTTGGTGCAAGAGTCTTCAGCCCCCTCTCCCCAGCCCATTATGATCAGGCCCATTTCCACAGCAGGCTGTCAGCCAGGAGGCTTGGCTGGATCCAGGCTCTAGGGTGGTGGCCCTGTACTTGATCACCCCCCAGCCAGGACAGTGCATTCATCGCTCCCCACTCCAGGGACTGATGTCAGTTCTGACCAGTGCCACCCAGGGCTACTGATCACCATCCCTGCCTCTCAGTCACCTCTGCCCTTAACCATGGGTTCCCCTCTCTTCAGATGCCAAGCAACCCTATGGGGACAGCATCACTGAACCCATTGCCTGGTCCTTTTCAGCTGACACCCATTGGCAGCCGCCTGTGGGTCCATTGCCAGTACTGCCATGGCCTTAACCTTTGCCACAACTGACGCTGGATCATCCATTGCCAGGTCCTTTGGCCATGCCGGATAGACCTGTGCTGGGTTAACTGGTACCGGCCCCTGAGCCGCCAAACTCTAACCTGACACCTTTTCTCCCTATCTAGTCTGTGTGTAATATTCCACAGGTGGACTATGCCTTGTTATTTATGTGATGGGTGCTGATACAAAAGCAGAACCCCACCTCTCAGGGCCCTCCACCGGCTACTCCCCCCTCACCCACCCATGGGCCTTCCTCCTCAGGATTCAGGCAGGGCTGGCCTGAGTGCAACCCACATGTCGGGATCTTCCCAGGCACACCTGGACTTGGGTGCAGGAGAGGATGCTTGCAGGGATCCGACACTGATCCCACCTTCGGACTTGTCTGAGGATGATGAATCCTTGTCTGACACTTCTTCCTTTCCAGAAGACTCCTTGGCTACTGAGTCATTGCCTAAGGAGGTCCCGGAGTCCCCCAAGATTACCCTACGTTTATGGACACAATATGTCACATCTAGTTCCTAATGGTGTGGAAGATGGAAGAACAGGTTCCAGAGAGGAGACGTCTGGCTGCATTCCTCCATCAGAAGGATGCCCTGCCGGTGGTCACTGCCCCATTCATTGATGCCTAACGAGGATGTTACTAGGGCTGCTTGGGCATATCCTTCTTCTATTCCACCCCTCTCTAAAAAGGCAGATAGGCTTTACCATGCCCTGGGGACAACCGCTATTTAGGCAGTACCCCCAAGGTAGACTCTGTGGTCATTAATGCCACCCATGACCATGACCTCAGTGTTCATTGAGTCAACAGGTGGTCAAGACAACTGGACCAGCTGGGCAAGCGAGTCTTTGCCTCCTCCATCTTGGCTGTTATGGTCATTAATTACCAAACGCATATGGTGCAATCCCAGAATGCCATTTGGGATCAGACTAGGGATATGATACAGTCCCTGCTGGAGGATTCAGTTGGAACTCAGTTGGCCCAGCTTTTGAAATCAGACTCAAATGTGGGCACTCATGTTTTGTGGGTCTCCTATGATACCGTGAATGCTTCTGGGCATGTGGTGGCTGCTGCCATTTGCCTCAGACACCCATCTTGGCTCCGGATCTCTGGGTTTGCCAAAGACATTCAGGCCTCAGTGTTAAACACTCCATTCTAGGGCACAGAACTGTTTGGGGGTGATGTTCAAGATCTCCTTGCAGGAGTCAGGCAAGGCCCATTGCATAGTGCAGTCACTCTATCATACTCAGCCTAGAGCAAATCAACACCTGCCCTTTTGTCAGTTCTCATGTAAGCAGCCCCGAAGTAAGCCCACCAAGGGCCAGCCCAGGCATCAGGTTGCTAATCCCTCAGCAGAAGCAGCTGCTCGAGCCCCTCAAGGTCAGGGAGCCCCCCTACCTACCCCTTCCACTACCTCTTGACTCCTTGACTAACCCCCTTCCTCTGATTGTGAGTCTAGAGAGGCAGTCGGGAGTTGGGTTCTCTCTACCTGTCAGGGTGGTGAGCAGTGATCATGGACAATTGGTTTCTCCAGCTTATAGCTCACAACCACACATTACAGTTCCTGGAGTGGCCTCCCAAAAACCCTCCTGTCCATTCGTCTGCACATCTGCCATTGCTTTAGGAGGAGATTCAGGCCCTCATGCAGAAAACAGCAATAGAGCCTGACCATCAGGATCAATGAGGAAGAGATTTCTACTCCCACTTCTTCCTTGTCCCCAAAGAGACCTGGGATTTGTGTCCCATCTTGAATTTAAGCAGCCTGGACCTGTTCATAGAGTACAAACACTTCAGGATAGTGACACTTCAGGGGATGCTACCTCTGTTGCACCAAGGGGACTAGCTCTGTTCACTGGACTTGCAGGATAATACCTGCACATCCAGGAGTTCCTGGCTCACTGTTGTTTCCTCTGCTTCTGCTTCCAGGGTGCCCATTTTCAGTTCTGGGCCCTCCTGTTTAGCCTGTCCTTAGACCCACGGGTGTTTACCAAATGCCTGGTGGTAGTTGAGGCAGCAGGGTTTCTATGTCTTCTCCTATGTGGATGACTGGCTGTTAGCAGCCTCCTCCAGAGAGCATTCACTTCTGTGTGAATTGGAAATTGGAATAAAGCCTGACATTTTTTTATCCACATAGGACTCCTTTCATGATTAATTTAAACTTCACTGGAGGTTTGAATGACCTCCTGGCTCTAGAGTGCAGGTGATTTTTGGTTTTAGCATTCACTGCAAACCCTGGAATGCACCTCTCATCTCTTCCAGGATCTAGGGATCACAGTAAACCTTTCAAAATCCAGCCTTTTTCCTTGCCAGCACCTCCAGTACATAGGAGCGATCTTGGACTCCCACCAAGGCAAGGCCCTCCTGCCTGAGGACAGGGCAACCCACCTCATAGAGCAGGGTTAGCTGGTCTCCTCCAGCTGGCAGGTTACTGCCAAAGTCTTCCTATGTCAGCTGGATCATATGGCAGTGGCAATTGCCACAGTCCCCTGGCTCGTCTGCACATGCAGATTCCACAGTGGATCTTTCCAGTCCAATAGGATCAGTACATGGATGACCTCGATCAGCTGGTGCTGGTTTCAGACCCAGTCTGGGATGTTCTGGCCTGGAGGATGAATTTGCCTAATCTTTGAAAGGGGGACACCTTTCAAACTCAGGCTTCATGACAGGTTCTCACAATGAATGCCTCCAGTATGGGGTGGGGCGCCCATCTTGCTGAATATCAGACACACGGTTTCTGGTCAGACATAGAGAAAACCCTTCATAACAATGTCCTGGAGATGCTGTCATTTTTTTACACCCTACAAGCCTTCCACACTCATCCCCTTCTGGGTACGATACTGGTGCACATAGACAATATGTGCATAGTCTACTACAGCAACAAACTGGGAGATTTACTGCTACCCCCCCATATCGAGAGGTGATGAGGGTATGGTATAGAGCTGTACAACCTGGTCTAGAGCTCTCGGATGTCCATGTTTCCAGCATCCAAAATGTCTTGGCAGACAGTCCCACTGCTCCAAGTCCTGGGCTCATGAGTAAGAACTTCTAACATCAGTAGTATAAAACCTCTTTGGTGGATAGGGTCATCCAGAGTTGGACCTCTCTGTATCCCCACTCAAAGCAAAACTGCCACTTTGTTGCTCACTCGATCCCAGGCCTGGCATTTTCTGATGAGACACATTTTCCCTCTCTCAGAAGATGAGATTTATGTAAGCATTCCCTCCCTTCCTGCTTCCACAGAGGGTTCTGCTCAATCTCCAGCTGGAAGGGAAAGAGATTATTCTCATTGCCCCCTTCTGTCCATGCCAGATTTGGTTCCCATTGCTGCAGCAGCTTGCTGTCCCAGGATCAGGGCACTCTTTCTGATCTAGTCCATCCAGATCTCAAGTGCCTGCATCTCCACGTGTGGCTCCTGTGGACCTAGCCATCACCCTCTTCGGAGTCTGCTCTAGGGTCACAGATAGTCTGGTGGCCACCAGAAAGTTTTCCAACAGGGCCACCTATGCTATGACATGGAAGCATTTTTCCATTTGGGCCACCGTTCACCACCTGGACCATTTCAACTGCCCAATGAATCAAATCCTAGAGTACCTCCTTTTCTTTTCAGATTCAGGCCTGGGCTACTCTTTGCTAAAGGTGCAACTTTCTGTCATCTCTGCATACCAAACCTCCCATTAGGAACCCTGCCCCTCTGGGACCTAAACTTTATGTATGAGAAACTCACTTTGCCTCCCTTTGAACCGGCTGCAAGTTGCGCTTTCTATCATGGAAAGTGCTGTTTTTAGTTGCCATTACTTAAGTCTGAAGGATTTCTGAGCTTCGGACTCTGATGTGCAAAGAGCCTTATTTGTTTTTTCACAAAGACAGGCTATCTTTGTGTACAAATCATAGGTTTCTACCTAAGGTGGTATTGGAGTTTACGTTGAATCAATCAATCCACCTGACCATTTACTTTCCTGAGCATTCCATTCAAGGGGAGACATTGCTCAATATTTTTGATGTTCAAAAGATGTTGTGGTACTATACTAACCACACTTGGTCCATCAGAAAGACTGATCTATTGTTTCATTCACCCCTAAGAGAGAGGGCACCACAGTTTCTAAACCAATGGTGGGCAACCTGAAATGACCAGAGGGCCTGTGCAGCCCTCGATCTACCTAGAGGGCTGCATTACCCTGCATGACTTGGATGGGACCCATTGTACCACAAAATGGACACATTTTTGATTTTTGAATATAAAACATGTCTATTTAATCAACTTGTAGCATCATTAAAAGTAGAGGAATGATGAAGGCAGGTAATTTTAATTGAAATCATGCCTGACCCCCAACACCACAATGCCGATTTGAAAGCAGATTAAATTGGGGGAGGGGGCGGTATCAACTTAAATGAAATCAAAACTTCAAGGCTTCCACTGCCCATCGGTATTTAACATGACTTACCTTGGCTGTCACACCTTTGTGAAGTGAGCACTTTTCACCTAATTGCCAGGATTATTACCTCACAAATGAAGTGTAATGAGGATCAGTGGCAGATGTGTGGAAAAAAGGAAACAAAAGCGGAATGGATTTAAAGGCACAGTGAGGATATTTTACGACTTTTGTTCATGAATAGAAATGTTCTTAGGGACCACAGGAAAACATGTCAGTGGCCACATGTGGCCTATGGGCTGCAGATTGCCCACCACTGTTCTAAACTGTGTTTATCTAAGTAGTTAGCGAATTGTATTGTTTACTGTTACTGCAAGTACAACAAACCTGAAAGGAGCCATAGCAGGGTGACAAACCTTTGCATTAGGCAAGAAAACAAGCGCAAGAAAAAGCCACTATGGTTCTCAAAGGTAGAGGCTGGGAAGGAAAGGGTGAAAAAGATGGCTTTCAGTAAATACAAGGAAACACAGTGGGGAAGGACAGGGTAGTATATCTGGATAAACAGAGGGAGGCAGGGAAGGCAGTCAGGACCGCAAAGGCACAAACGGAGGAAAAAATAGCACAGGAGGTAAAGAAAGGAGACAAGACTTTTTATAGGTGCATTAGTGAAAGGTGAAAAGCTAGGGTTGGGATAGTAAGGGTTAAAGGGGAAGAAGGCGAGTGTGTGGAATGGGACCTGGAAAAAGTATCAATACTGAATAAATGTTTTTGCTCTGTATTCACAGAAGATGATGATGAGGGATCACAGGCAACATGAACAAATACGTGAGGGAGATGGACACCAGTCCATTTACAGAAAAGCGAGTCCTAAAAGAACGCACAAAACTGAAAGTGGATAAGGCAATGGGACCGGATGGGCTACATCCTAGAATATTAAGGGAACTATGGGAGGTGCTGGCACCACCACTGGCAGCACTGTTCAACAAGTCACTAGATATGGCAGTGGTTCCAGAGGACTGGAGGAGGGCAGATGTAGTCCCTCTTCTCAAAAGTGGCAGTAGGGAGGATGCTGAAAACTATAGATCAGTCAGCCTTACCTCAATAGCAGGGAAGGTTATGGAATCACTACTTAAACAAAGGATCATGGATTACCTTGAAGCCAGTGGAGAACAGGATCAGAGACAGCATGGATTCACAGTGGGAAGGTCATGTCAAACAAGTCTAACTGATTTCTTTGACCGGGTGATTAAGGTGGTGGATCTGGGGGGAGTGGTGGATGTGGCCTATCTGAATTTCAGTAAGGCCTTCGATATTGTTCTACATAAAGGACTTGTGAACAAGCTGTGCAGCCTGGAAGTGGGTAACAAGGTGTTAAACTGGGTTAGGAACTGGTTGAGTGATAGAAGACATAGAGTCAAGGTAAATGGTGCTTAGAGGAAAGAAGGGTGACCAGCAGGGTGCCACAGGGATCAGTCCTGGGTCCAGTCCTGTTTAATGTCTTCATAAGTGACACTGTGGAGGAGCTGGAGGGGAAGGTGTGCCTCTTTGTGGATGACACTAAGATCTGCAACTGGGTGAACATTCCAGGAGGGGTGGAAAAAAACAAGGAGGGACCTAGGTAAACTGGATTATTGGTCCAAAGTGTGGCAGCTGAGATTTAATGTGAAAAAGGGCCAAATTATGCATTTGAGGTGCAAGAACCCAAAGGAGGATTACATGATTGGGGGTGGGGGTGGGGGGAGATACTGACAGTCACCGAACAGGAAAGGGATTTGGGAGTAATCATATCTGATGACCTAAAGACGGCCATACAATGTGCCAAGGCTATGGGGAGAGCCAGTGGGATGCTGAGGCGCATAGGGAGAGGTATCACCAGCAGCAGAAAAGAGGTGGTGATGCCACTGTACAGATCATTGGTGAGGCCTCATTTGGATTACTGTGTCCAGTTCTGGAGGTTGCATCTTGTGATCGCAAATTCTCTCACTGTAAGTATTACCTGAGCAACCGCTCCCGTCGTCACGGGGCCAAAACCACACCACTGGGTTTTGTCTTAACGTCGCTTTATTTGATCAAATCTTTCACATGCATGCGGGAGTTCTGCAAAAGAGAAAGCTCCCTGATTACAATTTACAGCAGCTTTTTATAAGCTACATTCTGCAATTCTTATCTTGAAAATACCAGCATTTCAGTATAAGCCAATCATAAAACAGAATAACAAGTTGATACCAATGTGTGGTGTACTTTTCCACTGCTTACTTCATTTCTTACCCAATATTTCTTGATACATATGCCAGTGGGTCAATCTGACCTAGGTGAAACAATGAGTTTTACTCACACCATAGCAACATACAACAACGTAAAGCTTGCCTTCAATGCCTCAACGTGCTGTTATCTTATACTTTGCCCAAGCGTGTTGTTATCTTATACTTTGTCCGAGCGTGTTGTTAATTGTAAGGAAAGGAATATCTAATTCCAAGAACTGCTATTATTCAGGCTGGTACAACCAGTTCTGCCCAGTTTTATCTTGCTTTCTGTTTCTACAAATGTACCTCAAGTAACCTCAGTAACATTCTGTAACCCTGTAGAAAACAGCATAAACTCAGAAATTTCTACTACATTCATTATGACTTTGTTACAACATGGCTTACAAAGCAAACATAGCTTCAAGGCATATAATAGCAAATATAGCTTTAGGATATATAAAATTCCCTCACACTCTCCCCCCCCTTTTGATACTTTGTATCAACTTGTTAACTATTATATTTTATTCACGTCTGGTACATCACAGAACGGGAACACCCCGACTAATTCGCTAGGGTCTTGGTCCTTGGGGTGTAGTAAGGGGTGCAGCTGGGTGATGGCATGTTGCGACAAGGTGCTACACAGGCGTCGCAAGAGAAATTTGAGCAACACAGTCAGGAGCCATAATGCCAGTATCACCACCACGATTACTGCCACCCAGTGGAGGAGGGTAGCCCCAGTCACCAAATATGCTGAGAACCATGACCAGGGTCCCAGCCCTGCGATATAGGTGCATGCTCACTAAGAACACGCTGCTGTAGCGTTCGTATTCCCTCAATCACTTGCTCCAGTTCCTGGAATTATCTGGTATATAGATGCAGCATTCCTCCCTAATGACAGACACCCCTTGCTAAGCTAATACAT
Source organism: Neoceratodus forsteri (assembly GCA_016271365.2). NCBI lineage: Eukaryota > Metazoa > Chordata > Ceratodontiformes > Ceratodontidae > Neoceratodus > Neoceratodus forsteri. The sequence goes on along the minus strand of JADMNL010000034.1, from coordinate 61,582,466 downwards.
AATCAAGTGCGGCTCTATTCTGCAAAGCTACGATTCTAAGGGCTTTAATTTCAGCTGTCAGCAAGGCAGTTGATTGCAAGGTGTCATTAATTAACGTTTCCAACTCATAGCTTAACTGGTCAATGTAATGCATGTTTTGAACAACACCCCACCATGGGAAGATTCCTGCCCCAAATTTTTCTCCCACTGGGACATGTTTATTTGCGTCCGGCACCTCCCTTTTTTGAATTTGATTTATATAGCTTACACGCTGATGTATAGCAGATGCATTGTACATATATACATGGGCCGCAGGGTGGAGTGTGGCTAGATAGCAGCAGCCCGTCCACCCCATAGGTAGAAAAAGATAAGTCCTATCCCTGATACCCAGTATAGACTGACAGACTGCCAACGGCAGTGAAATCAGGATGTACTGTGTGGGCATCTGCTTGAGAGCTGGTTGGTGGTGGACTCGGACTTGGTGGTGCTGTTGTAGTGCCTACAATATTGGCACGTGGACCATTCCAGTGGCGCTAAACTCGCAGTTAGTTGCTTATTACACAGGCAGAGTCTGGCTGATATATTGTGCTGTCTAACATCTAGATACAACGGGGTTGACACATTTGTATCATTCGGTGGGCTGTACCATGCAGTAAAATTGTGCCCCCGAAACACAGTTAGGTTTTTTATTTTGTTTGTAGCATAATCTGGGGCATTAGTGATGTTTCTTCCCCTGATGGCACCGAGAATCTTGCTGGCCTCAGTGCTATTTACAGGCTTGGTTTTAGGTGGAGCCCTCGGCTGCAGAGAAAGGAGAGCTAGTGCATACATAGCAATCAGAGACATTAGCATTATTAGCATGTAAGTTCATTAAAGTCCACCAAGTGTTCGTAATGTGCAATGGCTCTGTGCTGCGGCGGGAGCAGTTGCCCCCCTCGTATTCAGAGCCCCATAGCAAAAGTACCAATAGCAGCGATAGTCCAAACGAAAACAGAACGATAATAATTTTCATGGTTGCTCAGTTCACTGTTCAATGGTATAGACTGTAGAGGCTGTCACCAAGCGACAATGAGATGCGTGAATCCACGTTTCCCTCTCTCTGTGATCTTTATGGCAGTGGTGGTAGTCAGGAGCACTTGAAACGGTCCTCGCCACCTCGGGGCGCACCACTTCTTTCTTCGGAAGTCCTTGATAACCACGAAGTCTCCTGGCTGTATCCTATGCAGGGCTTCCTCCAAGGGAACTGGAAGTACAGCTTTTACCCTAGGATAGAGAGATCTTAAAACAGCATTAAGAGATAAACAGTAGGCAATCATTTCATTATCTAAACCGTGCAATGTTATTCAGTTTTGTGGGAAGGGGACATTTGTCATTCTGAGGGGTCTTCCCATCAAAATTTCATGAGGTGATAAACCCATGGGGCCAGCTCTTCCCCTCATACTCATTAGGGCTATTGGTAGTGCCTTTACCCAACTAAGGCCAGTATCGCCATAATTTTGGTCAATTTCAGCTTTAATGTCTGATTTGCCCTTTCTACTGCCTCCCGATTGTGGGTGGTATGCACAGTGCGTTCATAAATCCACTTGCAGTGCCTCACACAAGGTTCTGATGACTTCATTTGCAAAATGCAGCCATTATCGCTGGAGAGCCGGTGGGAATCCCCCACCTTGGTATGATTTCTCTAATCAGGGCCTTTGCTACTGTACAGGCCGTGGTTTTTTGTACTGGGAACGCCTCTACCCACTTTGAAAACATATCTACAATTACTAAGCAATATTTATACCCTTCACACGGGTTTAGCTCAATAAAATCCATCATTAAATGTTCAAAAGGTCCTGTAGGAAAAGGATGGGCAGAGAGGGGTTACTTGGAGTCCTCTGCCGACATTATTTTGCATACATATTACACACTTTTTACAAAAATCTTCAGCATATACGGTAAAGCCAACAACATACCAATGTTTATTTACAAGATTGACTACTCCACTTTTTGAAACATGATCGGCCCCATGGGCCAATTTTGCCAAAAAGGGAAATACTGCCGAGGGCAGGCAGAGCCTGCCATCGGGGTTTGTCCACACCTTAGTGCTAGCATCAAATTTACAGTTTGTTTGCCAGTTACGTTTCTCTTTTGCACTGGCCGACTGTTGTAAAGTTGCAACATCCTTTACTGAGAATAAATCAAGTTGGTTAGTTACAGTCAAAGACATTTGAAATTTCGGAACACTCCCAGAAAGAGCTGCTTCCTTTGCAGCTGCGTCAGCCCTCGCATTTCCTGCAGAAACAAAATCTTGGTTAGAAGTATGGGCCTGACATTTTACAATTGCTAACTTTTCTGGCTTCTGGATTGCTAACAAAAGATTTTTTACCAAATTCGCATGCACAATAGGTTTTCCAGCTGCTGTTAAAAACCCTCTGTGTTTCCATAGGGTGCCAAAATCATGAGCTACCCCAAATGCATATCGACTATCTGTGTATATGTTAACTGTTTTACCCTTGGCTATTATACAAGCTCTCATCAGAGCTATGAGTTCAGCAGCTTAGGCTGACATTCGTGGGGGTAACTTTGCTCCTTCCACGACATAGTTTTGAGTACATACTGCATAACCTACCAAGGGGGATCCTTTTTCGTCTCTTTGTGCTGAGCCGTCAACAAATAATTCTAAGTCTGCATTTTGTAGGGGTACGTCAGTGATATCTGGTCTAGGCTTACAGTCTAAGTCAATTACTCTCACAGTCATGCTCCTCCCCTCCTCCGGGGTGGGAGCATCAGCTGGGTTTAAAGTGGTGCACCTTTTCAAAGTTATGTTAGACATGGTTAGTAACACATTATGATACTGAAGCAATCGTGCAGGCGTTAAATGAGCTGTGCGAGCTTGTAGCAGAATAGAATGTACAGAATGAGGCACATGCACCATCAAAGCACAGAATCCTACCAGATCCACGCATGCCAACACCGCTTCAGTAGCTGCTGCCACCGACTGCAAGCAAGACACCATTCCACATACCACTGAGTCCAAACGCTTTGAGTAATATGCTATGGGCCTCTGTCCCCCTCCATGTTCCTGTGTCAATACAGCTGACATGTAACCTCCTTTACCATTTACAAACAGATTAAAACCCTTCTCATAATTTGGTAGTCCCAAACAAGGACTTGTAACCAATACATTTTAAGTTCAGAAAACAGATCTCTAGATCAGGTGTCCACCTGATCTCCTCAGTCATCTGCATTTTCTTGCCAAATATGGCTTCATGGAGGGGTTGTGCCAACATAGGATAATCCATGATCCAGGCTCTACAATAGCCCACCATACCCAAAAAAGACATCATTTGCTGCTTGGTAACTGGGCATGGCCATGCTGTTATGTTCTTAACTCTCTCAGGGTCTAGCTTTCTACCACTGCCAGACAACACATGACCCAAATATTTTACTTGCTCTCTACACAATTGCAATTTTTCTCAAGACATTTATGCCCATTCTCAGCTAAGAAAAGTAATAAAGCTTTTGTATCCTGTTCATTTGCTTCCTTACTGGGGCTAGCAAGCAATAGATCATCCACATACTGTATTAGGGTACTGCCTGATGGGGCCACAAAAGCGGATAAATTCTCTCTCATTTGAGCTGAGAATACTGCTGGAGAGTCAGCATAGCCTTGGGGCATGCGAGTCCAGGTCCACTTTTCCCTTTTGTAGGTGAATGCAAACCATTCCTGGCTACTGGGTTCTACGGGGATACTATAAAATGCATTTGCTAAATCAATGACCGTGAAATAACAGCTGTTATGTGGAATGGATGACAATACTGTAATCGGGTTTGGCACTACCGGGGTACGTACATGTACTGCCTCATTTACCGCTCTCAGGTCCTGCACAAAGCGGTAACTTCCATTTGACTTTCTCACTGGTAAAATTGGTGTATTTACCATTGCATATGGGCAGGGGACGATTACTCCCCTTCCCACTAATGCTGCATGCACTGGGGCTATTCCTCCTCCGCCTCTCTACCCAGCGGATATTGATGCCTATTCGTCTGTAAGAGGACTTTGGCTTGACCATAAGGGGTTGTGCATTCTTCAGTAATCCCACATCATACTTTGATTCTGCCCATAGCTTTGCTGGTAACTCATTTATCCAACTTACACTCTCCTGCATGCCTATTTCTTCACAAATCTTTCGCACATTCACTTCTCTTTCATCCACTCGTACCTTAACCTTTCTGTTAATTATGTATTTTTCACAGTTTCTAGCCCTTGATATTAGCTTGCTTCCTACATGTTCCCAATCACACAACTGTACCATTTTTGCTACCCATGGCCCCAATTCCTTCCACTCAAGGGGGTTCTCTTGCCAGAGAAATGTGCGGGTATGACCCTGGCTCTTGGAATACTTTTAATTGCTCTGCATTCAGCCTCACTGAGGCTGCACAATGATCCTTTGCCACATATATCTCTGACACCCAGATGGCCTGTTCTACTGGCTGTTTTCCCCACTCTTTGCACTCATAAGTTAGGTCCTGACCTCCCACTGCATAATGTGTTGTGCAATGCAAATCTGTCTGTAACTGCAACTGGCCATGTGTTACTACTTCCCCATTCTTGTAGCCAACCCACCTCCTTTGGTTCTGTTAATTCCCAACTATACAGCCAATCCCATGTTCTTTCTGCTAAACATGGATACAAACCCACCCAGGCGCTTCTATATTAACCCCTGAGGTACAAGTAATGTGTGCATTTACCTTTGACAGGAGATCCCTTCCCAATAAATTCACAGGACAGGTCATGCTACTGAGGAAAGTATGTTGTAATTCCATTTTCCACATCGAACATGTATTAGAGATTGTTAATTGCTCTTTGTGGTACTCCTGATGCCCCTATTGTTGTCACCATTCGACTGGATAAGGGTGCATTTAACTTGCTTCTTGATTACTGACATGAAGCACCTGTGTCTATCAAGAAGGTCAACTTGGTGTTCATGATTATTAAGTCTATTACTGGACTACCTTCTGGTGTTGTTGAAGCACATAGCATTTGTGAAAAGGGGGAGGGGGAGTGTTCCTCTAACCTTCAGCTGTCACTGGCAAAGCCAACATTATAAGTCCAGAACTGAGGATCCCGAGGATTTCCACCCCAACCTTGCTGCTGATTTGGCTGCCACTGTTGTGGAGCAGGAGGGTAGCTGGCGGAACAAGAGGGCATTGGAATCTTGATTACGCTGCCACTGATTTACCCTTCACAATTTCTTGCTATGTCCCTGTTCTCCACAAGCAAAGCAGATGATACCACCTCCCGTCTGGGTCTTTGTCCTGCCGATCCTTCCGATGGTTGCCCTTTTCCTCCTCCTCCCGTGGATAACCTCCATTATTTCGTCCTCTCTGTCTTCTTCTGTTGCCATTTCCACCTCCCGGTTGGGGCTGCTTATTGTGTCTCTCAAAGTACATTAGCTGAGCCTTTTCCAGCTTTTCTTTCTTTTCCTTTTGTATCTCCTTCTGCTGTCTCTCAGCATGTTCAGCATATGGCACTAGGTTGGCCATTTTCTTTGTCTCCCATCCAATGCACACTGTGGTAACTCCCAATCTAATTGGCTCACTCAGTCCGGTGCAAAAAGCCATACCCAACTGATGCTGGTATGCGGGATTATCCGACCCAATACCAGAAAATTGCCTAAAGACCCCCTCCAATCGTTCCTTGTAATCGCGTACTGATTCCTCATCTTTTTGTCTCGTATCCTGGATGCGAGGCCAGTCTGTCACATCTCTGTATTTTTCCCATAGTTTTATGCACACCGCGTTAAATTGTGGCATAATTTGGTCCCTTGACTTCTCTGGGTCCCAGGCCTCTTTTACTTCCTCCCACATGCCCTTTAATGTTCGTCTAAGACACTATCCAACCTCAGTCGTAGACAATTCATACATTTTTATTAAGTTTGTTAACTCCTTTATATATTCTTCTATGTTATCTTGATGCTTTGGTATATCTTTCAGGGCCTCTCTCAACTCCTCAGGATTCCATGGGCGGTCCACTTCAATGTATTTAGGGACTGCAGGCTGGTCGTTGGCAGCCGCTCTTCCTGCCTCGGGGTGTGGGTTGGGATAACGTATCAAAGGCAACTGCTGGGTTAGTTTTTTCCTTCCTCCTGCCTGGTTTATGCCCTTAGTCCTTGCATCAGTTTGCCTAAATACCCAAGGCTTCCCATCTCCCTTGCCATGTACCTTCCCATCCAGTGACATAGATCCCACTGTGTTAACCAGGTCCTCTTCCCCCTCTTCACTCCCTACCTCCTTATCCGACTGAACGGGTGTGGGGGATTTGGGGCTTTTTCTGGGGACTGTGACTGCAGCCTCCTGCACCAGAGTCACAGGAGGATGTTGAACAAGCGTGTCACTAGTCAATTGGGCAGCCTGTTGAATGCCCTGTGCCGGTTGTACTGCTTGGCCCGGTTGGACTATCAGTGCTTGTTGAGCAGGTAGGGCAGCAGGCACAGCGGGGCAGCCTGTTGCTGAGCTGTACCACTCCCTGTTCTGGTGGGTGCATCTGGCACCACCCCTTCCCTAGTGGTCCGGCTGAGCAGTTGGGGCCGATTATGGTGGAGGGTATCGTGATTGGTGAAACACCCTCCTGCGGTGTTCAGTATCTTCCCCTTCTTGTTTTACCATTAACCCTCTCACTTGATTTTCATGTCGCCTTTCTGCCTCTCTTTCCCATATTCTAAACCTTGACCAGTCTACCTTGCACCCTTTTTGTTTGCTCTTTTCTTTTTCTTCCAATGCTATCCTTGCTTCCTTTAGTACAACAGTTCTCAAACTTTGTCATAGTGAGCCTCCCCTAAGCCATGGAAGAGATGTTGAGCCTCCCCTAAAATACTGAAATATTTTTGGGCCTCCCCATAGAAAAACAGCCTACTTTTCACAGTACATCAGGAATAAATTGAAACCTCTTTGCATAGCTGGCTTTCATGTTATTAAGCTTATTGTAACCCCCCCCAAACAGGACAACCTACTTGCTCCAGTATTTTCACTCTCGAACCAGTGTTACACATTACTGCCATACTTTCATGGGTCAGACTGCTTTTTCTGTTTCCCCTCTTACTGGAATAACCTTCCTGCCAACCTCTGCCTCTCCCCCTCTCATCATGCTATTAAGCAACTTCTCAGGGATCATTTTGCTCCCTCCTGCTCTTATTCCTAGTACATGTATGGTTAACTTGTATTTAGACAATTCTTCTGCCAGTCTAATTGATTAAGTGTTCCTCTCATTGTTAGTTTATTGTTCTTAATTTGTTTGTACTTTTATTCATTGTGTATTGCTTAAGTCTTTTGCAGTTACATTTTGAATTGTATTCTCTCACTACCCTTTCCTGGGTACACCTGAAATAAGCCATGCCTCAGTGTACAGTACCTTCCCTGGTCACAGACTTGTGAATAAATACATAAATTCACCTACTGTAATCCTCTTTCAGTTTGCCTTATCCCTTCACACAAAATTTATAAAGTTCAAAATTGAAATATAATACTTTTTCAAGACTTGCTTGAGCCTCCCCTTGAACAGGTTAGGGCCTCCCCATGGAGGCTGGCCTCACCATTTGAGAACCCTTGCTTTAGTACATCTATACTAAAAGTACCTATAAGAGGAAATATTCCCCTGGTCAACTTATGCCATTGTCCTATCTCAGAGACCGAATCCTGGCCAAACTTATCAACCATACATTTTGCTGGTCCAGATAATACTAACTCTGGACCTAGGTTATTTTTTGTTCCCTTGTTTTCCATTTTATCTAGGCCTGTCCTTTATAATGCATTTTCACTCCAAGGTATTTTTGTACTTACAGTGATAATGAGTGTTGCCCGGCCCCCTAAGCGCACGTCCTGATGGGGTTCCACAAAATGTCCTTCTTTTGTCCAAGGAAACAACCCGATCACGAGGTGACATGGACGAAAGAACTCATCCTGCCGACTACACGAAAACTGTGATCTAAATTCTCTCACTGTAAGTATTACCTGAGCAACCAGCTCCTCCTCACGTCATGGGGCAAAAACCACACCACTGGTTTTGTCTAACGTCAGCTTTATTTGATCAAATCTTTCACATGCATGCGGGAGTTCTGCAAGGAGAAAGCTCCTGATTACAATTTACAGCAGCTTTTATAAGCTACATTCTGCAATTCTTATCTTGAAAAATACCAGCATTTCAGTATAAGCCAATCATAAAACAGAATAACAAGTTGATACCAATGTGTGGTGTACTTTCCATCTACTTCATTTCTTACCCAATATTTCTTGATTCATATGCCAGTGGGTCAATCTGACCTAGGTGAAACAATGAGTTTTACTCACACCATAGCAACATACAACAACGTAAAGCTTGCCTTCAATGCCTCAACATGCTGTTATCTTATACTTTGCCCAAGCGTGTTGTTATCTTATACTCTGTCTGAGCGTGTTGTTAATTGTAAGGAAAGGAATATCTAAATTCCAAGAACTGCTATTATTCAGGCTGGTACAACCAGTTCTGCCCAGTTTTATCTTGCTTTCTGTTTCTACAAATGTACCTCAAGTAACCTCAGTAACATTCTGTAACCCTGTAGAAAACAGCATGAACTCAGAAATTTCTACTACATTCATTATGACTTTGTTACAACATGGCTTACAAAGCAAACATAGCTTCAAGGCATATAATAGCAAATATAGCTTTAGGATATATAAAATTCCCTCACAATCTCCATAAAGACATAGACAGGGTGGTGGTAGTTCAAAGAAGGGCAAAAATGATGTTGCAGAGCCTGCACCAAAAGTCATATGAGGAGAGACTATGAGACTTCAATATGTATACCCTGAAGGAGAGAAGAAACAGGGGTGATATGATAGAAACCTTCAAAAATCTAAAAGGCATAAATAGGGTACCGGAGGGTAGCATCTTTCAAAAAAGGAGATGTCCAGGAATGAGGGGGCATGATAGGAGGTTGGAAGGGGTAGACTAAGGGGCAGCTTGAGGAAGTATTTCTTCACAGAAAGGGTGGTGGATGTATGGAATAGACTCCCAGCAGAGGTGGTAGGAGCAAACACAGTGGGGGGATTCAAGCATGCATGGGACAGGCATAGGGTAACCCTAGCAGTAGGAACAAGGAGGTAAAGCCAGAGATCAAGTAGGGTCTGCAGCTTTTATGGCAGGCAGAGAAAATGAGCAGACTAGATGGGCCTAGCGGTCATTATCTGCCGTCAGTTTCTATTTTCTATGTTTCTAAACCTCTTCCAGGGAGTTATGGGCCATTCCACTCGGGGTATGGCTGCCTCCATGGCTTATTTCAGGAATGTGTCCAATATGGACATTTGTGCAGCTGTCACCGGGAGGTCTGTCCACACTTTCACCAAGCACTGCAGTCTAGACATTGCCCATGGCCAGATTAATGGAAGTGGGGGCCCTATTCCAAGTCATATTTTGTGGCCTGGAAGCCCCTAAATGCCAACATCCCACTCTTCTATGGTGCCGGGCTGGCAAGGCAGCAATGACCAGGGTACTCGAGCAGGATGTGGTTTATAATGCTGTGTTATGCCACATGACTTGACAGGTCACATGCCCTCGATTATAAACACCACAATTCAGAATGACCAATTACTGCATAAAGAAATATTTTATCGGTACAGTATTAACATTTTATACATTTTCACTTTAGTTACGTATAACTTGTCTTGTTTTTCCCTTGTCACTACTGTACCTTGCAACTATTTTTGTTATTAATAATTATGGATTAATTATTAATTATGGATCCTCTTTTCTTCCTCTTTTTGTCCCTCCTCAGAGACACACCTCGACATTAGACTTAGTGTGCCCTGCCTTCCCAGATATCAAATTCAACTTCCACATAAATAAATAAAAATGGGAATTGTAGCTGCCACAGTCTCCCTGTTCATGCCTCCTCAAACACCTTTTCTCTCTGCCAAAACCAAAAAACTGAATTGTGTATTGAAGCAGTTAATGGGGCTCACAGCTCCGTTGCATCATTTCCCTGCTCAAGACTCCTTTGAGCTCCAAACCCGAGACATGCACAAGCTCCTTGCCTCCACAATGCATCTGCCACAATCACCCATTGTGCAGCTACCTTTGTCCTCAATTCTGTCTGTTCTCCCACTGTCTCCTCTCCTCCACCTCCATTGTCATTTATAGTTTTGTCGTCAACTTAAAAGTTGCTTTGCTGCAATGCTGAGTTGCCACATCTTTGCCACCACTCCAAGTCATTGATGCCAAAGCAGCTAAAGAGAGTTGTGCCAAGAAGAGAGCCTTAAAAACCCTGCAGGACCTGCAGGTGTTGACTGCAGTCACTTCGGGGATTAAGTTTCCTAGAGCAACCTACTGCAACTTCCCAGTAATGTATATGACTTCAATCAAACCAAGACAAATCTGTGCCAGCAAGAGCAAGTCCCACAAGTTAGTTCCCCTCCGGTGACATATCAGCACCCCATGGTCCACTCAGTGCCAAACTCAATTCTTATTAAAGACTCATCAGTACACTACTCAGATTACTGAACACTCACAGACAGACCATGACCAGAGGCAACCACAACGTAGTTTGCTTCTCCAATGCAATAAAAAGAGTTATTTATGCAGCACAAATAGCTTGGACACTGCAGAACAGACTACTAGTCAACACTGCATACCTGGTGTGGCCTGACTGATGAGAATGTAATGGGTCCAGTCTGTCCTCTGGATTGTTTCCTCAAGATCACGCAGGCGGCGGTGTAGAGTGGACCGGCATGGGAGGACTCCTCACAGTCACAGCAGGAACAAAGGCCCAACTAGTAGCAGCACTAACTGTTCATGGCTACACGGAAAAAAACAGCAGCATACGATGCTGCACTGAAGCCAAATACAACTCCAGGTGACCCCCCGTGGCCTGCTCAGACTCTCTCTCTCTCTCTCTCTCCTTCTGTGTCTTTAGGCAGAGACTCTTCTTTGATAGAACTTTGATAGAACTCAGCCCAGCAGCAGAGACTGAAACCGGGGATTGCCAGAGCCTGTAAGAGGCCCTGAAGCAGCCCGCTCCCCTCAGAACTCAGCCCAGCAGCAGAGACTGAAACCGGGGATTGCCAGAGCCTGTAAGAGGCCCTGAAGCAGCCCGCTCCCCTCAGAACTCAGCCCAGCAGCAGAGACTGAAACCGGGGATTGCCAGAGGCTGTAAGAGGCCCTGAAGCAGCCCGCTCCCCTCAGAACTCAGCCCAGCAGCAGAGACTGAAACCGGGGATTGCCAGAGCCTGTAAGAGGCCCTGAAGCAGCCCGCTCCCCTCAGAACTCAGCCCAGCAGCAGAGACTGAAACCGGGGATTGCCAGAGCCTGTAAGAGGCCCTGAAGCAGCCCGCTCCCCTCAGAACTCAGCCCAGCAGCAGAGACTGAAAGCGGGGATTGCCAGAGCCTGTAAGAGGCCCTGAAGCAGCCCGCTCCCCTCAGAACTCAGCCCAGCAGCAGAGACTGAAACCAGGGACTGCCAAGCCTGTAAGAGGCCCCAAGCAGCCCACTACCTCAGAACTCAGCCCAGCAGCAGAGACTGAAACCGGGATTGCCAGAGCCTGTAAGAGGCCCTGAAGCAGCCCGCTCCCCTCAGAACTCAGCCCAGCAGCAGAGACTGAAACCGGGGATTGCCAGAGCCTGTAAGAGGCCCTGAAGCAGCCCGCTCCCCTCAGAACTCAGCCCAGCAGCAGAGACTGAAACCGGGATTGCCAGAGCCTGTAAGAGGCCCTGAAGCAGCCCGCTCCCCTCAGAACTCAGCCCAGCAGCAGAGACTGAAACCGGGGATTGCCAGAGCCTGTAAGAGGCCCTGAAGCAGCCCGCTCCCCTCAGAACTCAGTCCAGCAGCAGAGACTGAAACCGGGGATTGCCAGAGCCTGTAAGAGGTAAAGTGTCCTGCACTACAGCCTGACTGTTGGAGAAGATTACTCGTCTGGAGTCTTTTTTCTGTCCCCACACAGTGACTGATTGACTGTGCTTCTGGATATCTGGACTGATTTGAACAGGGGATGTGGGGGCTATCTCTGTGTTACTTTAAGGGCTAGGTTTAGAGCATCTAGCACTAGTATCCTGTGATATTTTAGCTGTTTAAATGCTGTATTAGAGTGCTTACCTTGGTAGGATTGCATAGAATGTGTAGCGTGGGGTGTCCACCATCTTGCGCATGCGCAGTAGCCTCCTGTATCGGGATACAGTCCCAATAGTTGGCGCATGCACAGTAGGGTCCTGTACTAGCCTGCTGCATACTAATGGGATTCCTTTGTTTGTCCTCCCTATATAGGCCCTGAAGCAGCCCGCTCCCCTCAGAACTAAGCCCAGCAGCAGAGACTGAAACCGGGGATTGCCAGAGCCTGTAAGAGGTAAAGTGTCCTGCACTACAGCCTGACTGTTGGAGAAGATTACTCATCTGGAGTCTTTTTTCTGTCCCCACACAGTGACTGATTGACTGTGCTTCTGGATATCTGGACTGCTGAACGGGGGATGTGGGGCTATCTCTGTGTTACTTTAAGGGCTAGGTTTAGAGCATCTAGCACTAGTATCCTGTGATATTTTAGCTGTTTAAATGCTGTATTAGAGTGCTTACCTTGGTAGGATTGCATAGAATGTGTAGCGTGGGTGTCCGCCATCTTGCGCATGCGCAGTAGCCTCCTGTATCGGGATACAGTCCCAATAGTTGGCGCATGCGCAGTAGGGTCCTGTACTAGCCTGCTGCATACTAATGGGATTCCTTTGTTTGTCCTCCCTATATAGGCCCTGAAGCAGCCCGCTCCCCTCAGAACTCAGCCCAGCAGCAGAGACTGAAACCGGGGATTGCCAGAGCCTGTAAGAGGTAAAGTGTCCTGCACTACAGCCTGACTGTTGGAGAAGATTACTCGTCTGGAGTCTTTTTTCTGTCCCCACACAGTGACTGATTGACTGTGCTTCTGGATATCTGGACTGCTTTGAACGGGGATGTGGGGGCTATCTCTGTGTTACTTTAAGGGCTAGGTTTAGAGCATCTAGCACTAGTATCCTGTGATATTTTAGCTGTTTAAATGCTGTATTAGAGTGCTTACCTTGGTAGGATTGCATAGAATGTGTAGCGTGGGGTGTCCGCCATCTTGCGCATGCGCAGTAGCCTCCTGTATCGGGATACAGTCCCAATAGTTGGCGCATGTGCAGTAGGGTCTTGTTCTAGCCCGCTGCATACTAATGGGATTCCTTTGTTTGTCCTCCCTATATAGGCCCTGAAGCAGCCCGCTCCCCTCAGAACTCAGCCCAGCAGCAGAGACTGAAACCGGGGATTGCCAGAGCCTGTAAGAGGTAAAGTGTCCTGCACTACAGCCTGACTGTTGGAGAAGATTACTCGTCTGGAGTCTTTTTTCTGTCCCCACACAGTGACTGATTGACTGTGCTTCTGAATATCTGGACTGCTTTGAACGGGGGATGTGGGGCTATCTCTGTGTTACTTTAAGGGCTAGGTTTAGAGCATCTAGCACTAGTATCCTGTGATATTTTAGCTGTTTAAATGCTGTATTAGAGTGCTTACCTTGGTAGGATTGCATAGAATGTGTAGCGTGGGGTGTCCGCCATCTTGCGCATGCCCAGTAGCCTCCTGTATCGGGATACAGTCCCAATAGTTGGCGCATGCGCAGTAGGGTCCTGTACTAGCCCGCTGCATACTAATGGGATTCCTTTGTTTGTCCTCCCTATATAGGCCCTGAAGCAGCCCGCTCCCCTCAGAACTCAGCCCAGCAGCAGAGACTGAAACCGGGGATTGCCAGAGCCTGTAAGAGGTAAAGTGTCCTGCACTACAGCCAGACTGTTGGAGAAGATTACTCGTCTGGAGTCTTTTTTCTGTCCCCACACAGTGACTGATTGACTGTGCTTCTGGATATCTGGACTGCTTTGAACGGGGATGTGGGGGCTATCTCTGTGTTACTTTAAGGGCTAGGTTTAGAGCATCTAGCACTAGTATCCTGTGATATTTTAGCTGTTTAAATGCTGTATTAGAGTGCTTACCTTGGTAGGATTGCATAGAATGTGTAGCGTGGGGTGTCCATCTATGATGCGCATGGTAGCCTCCTGTATCGGGATACAGTCCCAATAGTTGGTGCATGCGCAGTAGGGTCCTGTACTAGCCCGCTGCATACTAATGGGATTCCTTTGTTTGTCCTCCCTATATAGGCCCTGAAGCAGCCCGCTCCCCTCAGAACTCAGCCCAGCAGCAGAGACTGAAACCGGGGATTGCCAGAGCCTGTAAGAGGTAAAGTGTCCTGCACTACAGCCTGACTGTTGGAGAAGATTACTCGTCTGGAGTCTTTTTTCTGTCCCCACACAGTGACTGATTGACTGTGCTTCTGGATATCTGGACTGCTTTGAACGGGGATGTGGGGGCTCTCTCTCTGTTACTTTAAGGGCTAGGTTTAGAGCATCTAGCACTAGTATCCTGTGATATTTTAGCTGTTTAAATGCTGTATTAGAGTGCTTACCTTGGTAGGATTGCATAGAATGTGAAGCGTGGGGTGTCCGCCATCTTGCGCATGCGCAGTAGCCTCCTGTATCGGGATACAGTCCCAATAGTTGGCACATGCGCAGTAGGGTCCTGTACTAGCCCGCTGCATACTAATGGGATTCCTTTGTTTGTCCTCCCTATATAGGCCCTGAAGCAGCCCGCTCCCCTCAGAACTCAGCCCAGCAGCAGAGACTGAAACCGAGGATTGCCAGAGCCTGTAAGAGGTAAAGTGTCCTGCACTACAGCCTGACTGTTGGAGAAGATTACTCGTCTGGAGTCTTTTTTCTGTCCCCACACAGTGACTGATTGACTGTGCTTCTGGATATCTGGACTGCTTTGAGCGGGATGTGGGGCTATCTCTGTGTTACTTTAAGGGCTAGGTTTAGAGCATCTAGAACTAGTATCCTGTGATATTTTAGCTGTTTAAATGCTGTATTAGAGTGCTTACCTTGGTAGGATTGCATAGAATGTGTAGCGTGGGGTGTCCGCCATCTTGCGCATGCGCAGTAGCCTCCTGTATCGGGATACAGTCCCAATAGTTGGCTCATGCGCAGTAGGGTCCTGTACTAGCCCGCTGCATACTAATGGGATTCCTTTGTTTGTCCTCCCTATATAGGCCCTGAAGCAGCCCGCTGCCCTCAGAACTCAGCCCAGCAGCAGAGACTGAAACCGGGGATTGCCAGAGCCCGTAAGAGGTAAAGTGTCCTGCACTACAGCCTGACTGTTGGAGAAGATTACTCGTCTGGAGTCTTTTTTCTGTCCCCACACAGTGACTGATTGACTGTGCTTCTGGATATCTGGACTGCTTTGAACGGGGATGTGGGGGCTATCTCTGTGTTACTTTAAGGGCTAGGTTTAGAGCATCTAGCACTAGTATCCTGTGATATTTTAGCTGTTTAAATGCTGTATTAGAGTGCTTACCTTGGTAGGATTGCATAGAATGTGTAGCGTGGGGTGTCCGCCATCTTGCGCATGCGCAGTAGCCTCCTGTATCAGGATACAGTCCCAATAGTTGGCGCATGCGCAGTAGGGTCCTGTACTAGCCCGCTGCATACTAATGGGATTCCTTTGTTTGTCCTCCCTCTATAGGCCCTGAAGCAGCCCGCTCCCCTCAGAACTCAGCCCAGCAGCAGAGACTGAAACCGGGGATTGCCAGAGCCTGTAAGAGGCCCTGAAGCAGCCCACTCCTCTCAGAACTCAGCCCAGCAGCAGAGACTGAAACCGGGGAATGCCAGAGCCTGTAGAGGCCCTGAAGCAGCCTGCCCTCAGAACTCAGCCCAGCAGGAGACTGAAAGGGATTGCCAGAGCCTGTAAGAGGCCCTGAAGCAGCCCGGCCTCCCTCAGAACTCAGCCCAGCAGCAGAGACTGAAACCGGGATTGCTAGAGCCTGTAAGAGTCTCTGTAGCCCCGCCTCCCCAGAACTCAGCCCAGCAGAGATCTGAAACTGGGATTGCAGAGCCTGTAAGAGGCCCTGAAGCAGCCCGCCTCTAGAACTCAGCCCAGCAGCAGAGACTGAAACCGGGATCATAGAGCCTGTAGAGGTCCTCTGGCAGCTGGCTACCTGTGAACTCAGCCCAGCAGCAGAGACTGAAACTGGGATTGCCAGAGCCTGTAAGAGGCCCTGAAGCAGCCCTTGCCCCCTGAGAACTCAGCCCAGCAGCAGAGACTGAAACTGGGATTGCCAGAGCCTGCGAGAGCCCGAGCAGCCGCGCCTCAGAACTCAGCCTCAGCAGCAGAGACTGAAACTGGGATTGCCAGAGCCTGTAAGAGGCCTTGAGCAGCCTGCTCCCTCAGAACTCAGTCCAGCAGCAGAGACTGAAACCGGGACTGCCAGAGCCTGTAAGGTAGAGTGTCCTGCACCACAGCCTGACTGTTGGAGAAGATTACTCGTCTGGAGTCTTTTTTCTGTCCCCACACAGTGACTGATTGACTGTGCTTCTGGATATCTGGACTGATTTGAACAGGGATGTGGGGGCTATCTCTGTGTTACTTTAAGGGCTAGGTTTAGAGCATCTAGCACTAGTATCCTGTGATATTTTAGCTGTTTAAATGCTGTATTAGAGTGCTTACCTTGGTAGGATTGCATAGAATGTGTAGCGTGGGGTGTCCGCCATCTTGTGCATGCAGTAGCCTCCTGTATCGGGATACAGTCCCAATAGTTGGCGCATGCGCAGTAGGGTCCTGTACTAGCCCGCTGCATACTAATGGGACCTTTGTTTGTCCTCCCATATAGGCTCTGAAGCAGCTCGCCTCCCTCAGAACTCAGCCCAGTAGCAGAGTGAAACCGGGATTGCCAGAGCCTGTAGAGGTAAAGTGTCCTGCACAACAGCCTGACTGTTGAGAAGATTACTCATCTGGAGTCTTTTTCTGTCCCCACAGTGACTGATTGACTGCTTCTGGATATCTGGACTGCTTTGAACGGGATGTGGGGCTCTCTCTGTTACTTTAAGGCTAGTTTATAGATCTAGCACTCAGTATCCTGGATATTTTAGCTGTTTAAATGCTGCATTAGAGTGCTTACCTTGGTAGGATTGCATGAATGAAGCGTGGGGTGTCCGCTTATCTTGACATGCAGTAGCCCTCCCTGTATCGGATACAGTCCCAACAGTGGCACATGCGCAGTAGGGTCCTGTACTAGCCCGCTGCATACTAATGGGACTTTTGTTTGTCCTCCATATAGGCCTCGAAGCAGCCCGCCCCTCAGAACTCAGCCCAGCAGCAGAGACTGAAACCGGGATTGCCAGAGCCTGTAAGAGGTAAAGTGTCCTGCACTACAGCCTGACTGTTGGAGAAGATTACCTGCCTGGAGTCTTTTTCTGTCCCCACACAGTGACTGATTGACTGTGCTCGGACATCTGGACTGCTTTGAACGGGATTGGGGCTTATCTCTGTTACTTTAAGGGCTAGGTTTAGAGATCTAGAACTAGTATCCTGTGATATTTAGCTGTTTAAATGCTGTATTAGAGTGCTTACCTTGGTAGGATTGCATAGAATGTGTAGCGGGTGTCCGCCATCTATGCATAGCAGTAGCCTCCTGTATCGGACACAGTCCCAATAGTTGGCACATGCGCAGTAGGTCCTGTACTAGCCCGCTGCATACTAATGGGATTCTTGTTTGTCCCTCCTATATAGGCCCTGCAGCCCGCCCTCCCAGAACTCCAGCCCAGCAGCAGAGACTGAAACCGGGATTGCCAGAGTCGTAAGAGGTAAAGTGTCCCACTCACAGCCTGACTGTTGGAGAAGATTACTGCCTGAGTCTTTTTTCTGTCCCCACACAGTGACTGATTGACTGTGCTTCTGATATCTGGACTGCTTTGAATGGGATGTGGGGCTATCTCTGTGTTACTTTAAGGATAGGTTTAGAGCATCTAGCACTAGTATCCTGTGATATTTTAGCTGTTTAAATGCTGTATTAGAGTACTTACTTGGTAGGATTGTATAGAATGTGTAGCGTGGGTGTCCGCATCTTGCGCATGCGCGTAGCCTCCTGTATCAGGACAGTCCCAATAGTTGGCGATGCGCAGTAGGGTCCTGACAGCCCGCTGCATACTAATGGGATCCTTTGTTTGTCCTCCTCATAGGCCCTGAAGCAGCCCGGCCCTCAGAACTCAGCCCAGCAGCAGAGACTGAAACGGGATTGCCAGAGCCTGTAAGAGGCCCTGAAGCAGCCCACCCCTCAGAACTCAGCCCAGCAGCAGAGACTGAAACCGGGATGCACAGAGCCTGAAGAGGCCCTGAAGCAGCCCGCCCTCAGAACTCAGCCCAGCAGCAGAGACTGAAAGCGGGATTGCCAGAGCCTGTAAGAGGCCCTTGAAGCAGCCGCTCCCCTCAGAACTCAGCCCAGCAGCAGAGACTGAAACCGGGATTGCCAGAGCCTGTAAGAGGCCCTGACAGCCCGCCCCTCAGAACTCAGCCCAGCAGCAGAGACTGAAACTGGGATTGCAGAGCCTGTGAGAGGCCCTGAAGCAGCCCGCTCCTCAGAACCCAGCCCAGCAGCAGAGACTGAAACCTGGGACACAGAGCCTGTAAGAGGCCTCTGAAGCAGCCCGCCACCTCAGAACTCAGCCCAGCAGCAGAGACTGAAACCGGGATTGCTAGAGCCTGTAAGAGGCCCTGAAGCAGCCTGCCCCCTCAGAACTCAGCCCAGCAGCAGAGACTGAAACCGGGATTGCCAGAGCCTGTAAGAGGCCCTGAAGCAGCCTGCGCCCTCAGAACTCAGCCCAGCAGCAGAGACTGAAACTGGGGATTGCCAGAGCCTGTAAGAGGCCCTGAGAGAGCCCGGCCCCCAGAACTCAGTCCAGCAGCAGAGACTGAAACCGGGACTGCCAGAGCCTGTAGAGGTAAGTGTCCTACTACAGCCTGACTGTTGAGAAGATTACCTGTCCTGGAGTCTTTTTCTGTCCCCACACAGTGACTGATTGACTGTGCTTGGATATCTGGACTGATTTGAACGGGATGTGGGGGCTATCTCTGTGTTACTTTAGGGCTAGGTTTAGAGCATCTAGCACTAGTATCCTGTGATATTTTAGCTGTTTAAATGCTGTAATAGAGTGCTAACCTTGTAGGATTGCATAGAATGTGTAGCGTGGGTGTCAGCCATCTTGCGCATGCGCAGTAGCCTCCTGTATCGGATACAGTCCCAATAGTTGGCGCATGCACAGTAGGGTCCTGTACTAGCCTGCTGCATACTAATGGGATTCCTTTGTTTGTCCTCCCATATAGGCCCTGAAGCAGCCCGCTCCCCTCAGAACTAAGCCCAGCAGCAGAGACTGAAACCGGGGATTGCCAGAGCCTGTAAGAGGTAAAGTGTCCTGCACTGCAGCCTGACTGTTGGAGAAGATTACTCATCTGGAGTCTTTTTTCTGTCCCCACACAGTGACTGATTGACTGTGCTTCTGGATATCTGGACCGTTTTGAACGGGATGGGGGCTATCTCTGTGTTACTTTAAGGGCTAGGTTTAGAGTCTTAGCACTAGTATCCTGTGATATTTTAGCTGTTTAAATGCTGTATTAGAGGTTACCTTGGTAGGATTGCATAGAATGTAGCGGGGGTGTCCGCCATCTAGTGCATGTGCAGTAGCCTGGCTGTATGGGATAAGTCCCAATAGTTGGCGGACAAGCGCAGTAGGGTCCTGTACTAGCCCGCTCATACTAATGGATTCCTTGTTTGTCCTCCCTATATAGGCCCTGAAGCAGCCTCGCTCAGAACCCTGCCCAGCAGCAGAGACTGAAACCAGAGATTGCCAGAGTCTTGGTAAGAGGTAAAGTGTCCTGCACCACAGCCTGACTGTTGGAGAAGATTATCGTCTTGAGTCTTTTTCTGTCCCCACACAGTGACTGATTGACTGTGCTTCTGGATATCTGGACTGCTTTAACGGGATGTAAGTATCTCTGTGTTACTTTTATAGGCTAGTTTAGAGTGCATCTAGCACTAGTATCCTGTGATATTTTAGCTGTTTAAATGCTGTAATAGAGAGTGCTTACCTTGGTAGGATTGCATAGAATGTGTAGCGGGGTGTACGCCATCCATGCGATGCGCAAGTAGCCTCCTGTATCGGGATACAGTCCCAATAGTTGGCGTGCGCAGTAGGGTCCTGTACTAGCCCGCTGCATACTAATGGGATTCCTTTGTTTGTCCTCCCTATATAGGCCCTGAAGCAGCCCGCCCCTCAGAACTCAGCCTCAGCAGCAGAGACTGAAACGGGGATTGCCAGAGCCTGTAAGAGGTAAGTGTCCTGCACTACAGCCTGACTGTTGGAGAAGATTACTCGTCTGGAGTCTTTTTTCTGTCCCCACACAGTGACTGATTGACTGTGCTTCTGGATATCTGGACTGCTTTGAACGGGGATGTGGGGGCTATCTCTGTGTTACTTTAAGGGCTAGGTTTAGAGCATCTAGCACTAGTATCCTGTGATATTTTAGCTGTTTAAATGCTGTATTAGAGTGCTTACCTTGGTAGGATTGCACAGAATGTGGTAGGGGTGTCCTCATCTTGCGATGCGGCAGTAGCCTCCTGTATCGATACAGTCCCAATCAGTTGGGCGATGTGCAGTAGGGTCCTGTACTAGCTCGCTGCATACCAATGGGATTCTTTGTTTGTCCTCCCTATAGGCCCTGAAGCAGCCCGCCTCAGAACTCAGCCCAGCAGCAGAGACTGAAACTGGATTGCCAGAGCCTGTAAGAGGTGGGTGTTCTGCACTACAGCCTGACTGTTGGAGAAGATTACTGCCTGGAGTCTTTTTTCTGTCTCCCCACAGTGACTGATTGATCAAGCTTTGATATCTGACTGTTTTGAACGGGATGGGGGGCTATCTCTGTGTTACTTTTTATGGCTAGGTTTAGAGCATCTAGTACAGTATCCTGTGAGTTTTAGCTGTTTTGTGTTGTATTAGAGTGCTCATTGGTAGGATTGCAGAATGGGCTGGGTGTCCGATCTTGGCATGAGTAGCCTCCTGTATGGACACAGTCCCAATTGTTGCGATGTGCAGTAGGTCTTGTTCAGCCTGGGTTGCTACCATGGATTTGTTTGTCCCTCCTATAGCCCTGAAGGTTGGCCCCTCAGAACCCAGCCCAGCAGAGACTGGAACCGTATTTGGGAGCCCAGAGGTAAAGGTCCTGCACTAGCCGACTGTTGGAGAAGATTATCCTTGAGTCTTTTTCTGTCCCACACAGACTGATTGACTGTGCTTCGATATCTGACTGTTTGAACGGGATGTGGCTATCTCTGTGTTACTTTAAGCGCTAGTTTCTAGCACTATATCCGTGATATTTTAGCTGTAATGCTGTATTAGAGGTTACTTGGTAGATTGTATAGAATGTAGCTTGGGTGTCCTACCATGTGATGTTCAGTAGCCTCTGTATCGGGAAGGTCCAATAGTTGTGTGATGCGTAGGGTCCTACTAGCTGGCTGCATACTAATGGACCTTTGTTGTCCTCCCTGGGGTTTAGAGCCCGCTTCCCTGAGAACTCAGCCCAGCAGCAGAGACTGAAACCGCCAGAGCCTGTAAAGGTCCGGTCCCGTTGTTTGGGACTGTTGGAGTAATACTCTGCCTGAGCTTTTTCTGTCCCCACAGTGACTGATTGACTGTGCTTGACATCTGGACTGCTTTGAACGGGATGTGGCTATCTGTGTTACTTTAATGGTTTAGACATCTAGCACAGTATCCTGTGATATTTTAGCTGTTTAAATGTTGTATTAGAGTGCTTACCTTGTAGGTAGAATGTGTAGGTGGTCCGCCATCTTCGGACGTAGTAGCCTCCTGTATCAGGATACAGTCCCAATAGTTGGTGCAGAGTAGGGTCCTGTACTATCTACTTTATACTAATGGGATCTTTGTTTGTCCTCCCATATAGGTTCTGAAGCAGCCTGCCCCTCAGAACTCAGCCCAGCAGCAGAGACTGAACCGGGATTGCTAGAGCCTGTAAGAGGTAAAGGTCCTGCACTACAGCCTGACTGTTGAGTAGTACTGTCTGAGTCTTTTTTTTGTCCCTACACAGTGGTTGATTGACTGTTTCTGGATATCTGGCCGTTTTGAAGGGGATGTGGTTATTTGTGTTACTTAAGTGCAGTTTAAGCATCTACTAGTATCCTGTGATATTTTAGCTGTTTAAATGCTGTATTAGAGTGTTTACCTGGTAGGATTGCAGAATGTGTAGCGGGTGTCCTTCTCTATGCGATGCCTGTAGCTCCTGTATCGGACAGTCCTGAATAGTTGGGTTACGCGTAGTAGGTCCTTATAGTCTTCTGCATACTACTGGGATTTGTTTGTTCTCCTCTATAGCCCTGAGCAGCCTGCCCCCTCAGAACTCAGCCCAGCAGCAGACCTGAACGATTGCCAGAGCCTGTAAAGGTCTGCCCTATAGCCTGATTCGTTGGAGAAGATTACTGCCTGGAGTCTTTTTCGTCCCCACACAGACTGATTGATGGCTTGGATATCTGACTGCTTGAACGGGGTTGGGGCTCTCTGTTACTTTAAGGGCTAGGTTTAGAGCATCTAGCACTGTATCCTGTGATATTTTAGTTTAAATGCTGTATTAGAGTGCTACCTTGGTAGGATGGTACAGAATGTGGGCAAACTGCTATCTTGCGTGATGCCTGTAGCCTCCTGTATCGATACAGTCCCAATAGTTGGCATGCCGTAGGGCCTGTACGCCCGCTGCATACTAATGGGACTTTGTTTGTCCTCCCTATAGGGCTCTGAAGCAGCCCGCCCCTCAGAACTCAGCCCAGCAGAGAGTGACAACCCGAGGACGCTGGATTCGTAAGAGGTAAAGTGCCTGCACTACAGCCTGACTGTTGGAGAAGATTACCTGCCTGAGTCTTTTTCTGTCCCACACAGTGACTGATTGACTGTGCTCGGGATATCTATTGCTTTGAACGATGGGGGCTATTCTGTGTTACTTTAAGGCTAGGTTTAGAGCACTAGAACTAGTATCCTGTGATATTTTATTGTTTAATGCTGTATTAGAGGTCACTGGTAGGATTGGATAGAATGTAGCTGGGTGTCCGCATCCAAGATGCGCAGTAGCCTCCTGTATCGGATACAGTCCCATAATAGTTGGCACATGCTAGTAGGTCCTACTGTTCGGCGTATACTAATGGATTTTGTTTGTCCTCTATATAGGCCCTGAAGCAGCCCGCCTCAGAACTCAGCCCAGCAGCAGAGACTGAAACCGGGATTGCCAGAGTCTGTGGTGAGGTGCGCGCACTACAGCCTGACTGTTGAGGATTACTTGCCTGGTGTCCCCACAGTGACTGATTGATGTGCTTGATATTGAGTTTTGAATGGGATGGGCTATCTCTGGTTACTTTAAGGGATAGTTTAGAGTATCTACACTAGTATCCTGGATATTTTTGTTTAAATGCTGTATTAGAGTATTATCTTGAGATTGCATAGAATGTAGCGTGGTGTCCTCTATCTGCGATGCGTTAGTAGCCTCCTGTATCAGGACAGTCCTTAACATGCGATGCAGTTGGTCCTGTACTAGCCCGTTGGTACCTATGGATTCTTGTTGTCCTCCCATAGGGTCTGAAGCAGCCCGGCCGAACTCAGCCCAGCAGCAGAGACTGAACCGGTTGCCAGAGCCTGTTAGAGGTAAGGTCCTGCTCCAGTCTGACTGTTGGAGAAGATTACCTGTCTGGAGTCTTTTTCTGTCCCCACAGTGACTGATTGACTGGCTCGATATCTGACTGTTTTGAACGGGATGTGGGGCTATCTCAGTTACTTAAGGCTAGTTTAGAGATCTAGCACTAGTATCCGTGATATTTAGCTGTTAAAAGCTGTATTAGAGTGCTTACCTTTGTAGGATTGTAACTGTAGCGGTGTCTCAGTTCCTTGCGATGTCATAGCCTCCTGTATGGGGATACAGTCCCAATAGTTGGCGATGCGCAGGGTCCTGTACGCCTCTGCATACTAATGGACTTTTGTTTGTCCTCCCATAGGGTCTCAAGCCCGCCCCTTGAACCTGTCGCAGCAGAGACTGAACCGGGATTGGCAGAGCCTGTAAGACGAAAGGTCCTGCACTACAGCCTGACTGTTTGAGGATATCATCTGGAGTCTTTTTCTGTCCCCACACAGTGACTGATTGATGGTGCCTGGATATCTGACTGTTTTGAATGGGGGGCTATTCTTGTGTTACTTTAAGGCTAGGTTTAGAGCATCTAGCACTAGTATCCTGTGATATTTATTGTTTCAATGGTATTAGAGTTTACCTTGGTAGGATTGTATAGAATGTAGCGTGGTCCGCTTATCTTATGCATGCTATAGTATATCCTGTATCGATACAGTCCCATAGTTGGCGTACGCAGTTGGGTCCTGTAACAGCCCGCTGCATACTAATGATCTTTGTTTGTCCTCCCTATATAGGCCCGAATCACCCTTCCCCCAGAATCAGCCCAGCAGCAGAGACTGAAACCGAGATCCAGAGCCTGTAGGAAGTGTCCTGTACCAGCCTGACTGTTGGAAAGATATCATCCGAGTCTTTTTCTGCCCCACATAGTGACTGATTGACTGTGCTTGGATATCTGACTGTTTTGAACGGGATGTGGGGCACTCTTGGTTACTTTAAGGGCTAGGTTTTACATCTAGCACTAGTATCCTGTGATATTTTAGCTGTTTAAATGCTGTATTAGAGTGCTTATTTTGGTAGATTGCATAGAATGTAGCGGGTGTCCGCCATCTGCGATGCCCAGTTGCCTCCTATCGGATACAGTCCACAGTTGGCGACGCAGTAGGGTCCCCCTAGCCCGCTGCATACTAATGGATCTTTGTTTGTCCTCCCTATAGGCCCTGAAGTGCCCGCCCCTCAGAACTCAGCCCAGCAGCAGAGACTGAACCGGGGTTGTATTCTGTAAGAGGTAAAGTGTCCCACCAGCCTGACTGTTGGAGTAGATTACTGTCTGAGTCTTTTTCGTCCCCACAGTGACTGATTGACTGTGCTTCGACATCTGACCGTTTTGAACGGGATGGGCTATTCTGTGTTACTTTTAAGGGCTAGGTTTATATCTAGCACTTGTATCCTGTGATATTTAGCTGTTTAAATGTTGTATTAGGAGTGCTTACCTTGGTAGGATTGCAGGAATGTGTAGCGTGTCCGGCATCTGCGATGCCCAGTTGCTCGTGTATCGATACAGTCCCACAGTTGGCGATGCGGAGTAGGGTCCTGTACCAGCTCCGCTGCATACTAATGGGATTCCTTTGTTGTCCCATAGGTCTCTTAGCGGCCCGCTCCCCCAGAACTCAGCCCAGCAGCAGACTGAAACCGGACTGCCAGATTGTAAGAGGTAAAGTGTCCCACCACAGCCTGACTGTTGAGAAGATTACTGCCTGAGTCTTTTCTGTCTCACAGTGACTGATGACTGTTCTGATATCTGACTGCTTTGAACGGGATGTGGCTATTCTTGTTACTTTTAAGTAGAGCATCTAGCACTAGTATCCTGTGATATTTTAGCTGTTAAATGCTGTATTAGAGTGTTTACCTTGTAGGATTGCATCAGGGTGTGCAGAGGTGGGTGCAGGGACACCAGACTTGATGAGGTCCATTTTCTGGTTTTCAGGGTAAAACAACAAACAAAATAAACATCATGGGGACAGTTTTCTAGTTTGACAGGGGCATTTGGCATGCAGGGGTGGGCTCCCAGCGTGCCACCTGACTGATTTCTTTTTGGGGCGCTGAGTCTCACAGAGGTTGGGCACCCCGTCAGCACATCTGAGGCGCAAGAGTTGAGGGGGATTGGGCACCCCCTCAGCAGAAAGCAACAGTTTTTTGGGGGGGGGACATTATGCTGACGGGGAGAGGGCTCCCCTGTTGGCAAATTAAACTTGGGCAGAGATGGAACTGAAGCCGACAGGGATTGGGGCCCCCATCGGAAAACAAAGACATTTTTGGGGGGGCACATGATGCCAAGGGGATTGGGCACCCCCTCGGCACACAACAAATGGGGGTGAGGTGGCGGCAATCTGCTGCCATGTTAAATTTATTGTTCGACTTAGGGAGGTATAGCTCTGCAATGACGTGGTCACCCTACATTGCAGCAGAATGGCTGAGGCTGCAAAACACAGGCAGACCTCATTGCAGTGGTGAAAATGTTTGTACTTGGTGCACTTATGGAGACCAGTGTCATTGGCACACTGTGCCTCATTGAGTCCACCAGTACCAAGCACCCCAAATGAAGTGCCTCTGTTGGCTGCCACCATGGCGCACCTCCACAACCCGCTTCTCTCCTAAACTGCCATATCCACGTTTCTTGTGCATGCATGTAAGCAAACATAAAAGGGAGGCATTAACTGCCCCCCATGGACTGAAGCAGAAGAAGGAGGACCCACAAGGAAAAAAAATCCATGAGGAAGCAAAATAAACCAAAAAAGCAGTGTGACAGAAAAAGGGGATGGGAGCAGAGACTTGAAAAAGAGAGAGAGAGGAAAAGGAGAGCCAGGCACAATGGGAAGAGGGGGTATCAGGCAGCATGGACAAAGCATGGAAAGCCATGTGCAAATGCAAGAAATCTAGGAAACACAATTCTGTACCTAGGAGGCCATCATGGTGGAGGCAGACCTTGATACTGTGGATATTAACAAGTTGTGGTGTACATCAAACCATGACTGAGCCATAGCCATAGAAGTATATACCTGGTTCAGGAAAGATAGGGTGGGAAGGAAGGGGGTGGTGCTGTATGTGAGGACAGGTATCAAGGCAACATAGACACAGGAAATCCAGTGGGGGATGGAGGGATTGAAGGTTCTGTGGTGTCACTCTGGAGACAAGAACCAGTGACACTATTTGCACTAGTGTGATCTACAGACCTCAAGCACAGGGGGAGAACAGGGGGAGTACCAGATAAGACACTGGAGGAAGCCATTAGCACAATGGCAGACAAAGTGGAGGTGCTGCTGGTGGGGGACTTCAGTCTGCCAGATGTACATTGAAGCCTTCCAGCCACAGCTTCAGCTAGAAGCAGGGACATCCTAGAATCCCTGCAGGGCAGGGGACATTTCTCAAGCAGCTCATTAAGAAAGCCCACTCATGATGGATCAGTACTGACCTGGTGCTCACTAACAGGGACCTTATTGCAGACTTCAAGGTGGGAGGCCATCTGGGGAGCAGGGTTCGCCACACAGTGTTTCACAACATGAGGAGGGCACTGAAAGTGAGCCACACAAGGATTGGGGTCCTGGACTTCAGCAGGCAGATTAAAAAACAAAACAAAAAATGGGTGAATGCCTCAGAGATCACCTAGCAGGGAGGGATGGCCTGGGTGAGGCACAGGCACAGTGAGCTTCACTAGGGAAGGCATAGTGAAGGCAACAAACCTCTACACAAAGCAAGTGAGCAAAACAAGAAGAAAAGCAGACCGCTATGGTTCTCAAAGAAAGTGGCTGAAAAGGTAACAGAAACAAACTGTAGATAATGACAGCAGAAAAAGACCAATGGTCCATCCAGAATGCTCGAGTTCCCTATTTAGCCCTGAGATCTATCACCACTCTGGAGTCCTATCCCTTCCCATCCTCCTTCCATGCTCCACCCTGATACTGCTGCCCTGAGCAACCACTGTATTCTTCCATCTGTCCCAAGCGTGCCTGGAACCACTAAAGGTTTTCAAATCTACCACTTCAGCTAGCAGACTGTTCATGGCTCCACCACCCTTTCTGTAAAATAATACTTTTCACGCCCCCTGAACCTCCCCCTGTTAGTTTCCACTATGTCAACTGGACCACAATCTAGTGTTCAAACTAATTATTTTGCTGCAGTTCACCTTCCTTTTAGGAACTTAAGGTCTCTATCAAATCTCCTCGTCCTTCTGGTCTTTAGCAGTACATGTTCAGAGTCTTGAGGCACTCCTCATAGGACATGCCCTGACTAGCCCAGAATCATTTTTGTCACCCTGCACTGCACAGTCTCTGGCCTATCCCTATCCTTCCTGAGGTGAGGACTCTAGAACTGGGCACAGTACTCCAGGTGTGGCCTGCGAAGAGATACAACCTGCTCTGGATTCCCTCATTATTGTTACTAATGAACAAGTTGAAGAGGACCTGACTTTGGACAGATCTCTGTGGTACCCTGCTTGTTACCTCCCTCTCTTTTGATTTAACCACTACTCTCTGCTGCCTCACCTTTGGTCAGTTACCTACCCAGTTTACTACGACCTTAGCCAATCCCAGATCTTGCACCTTCTACAGAAAGCAACTGTGAGGAACCGAGTCAAAAGCCTTGCTGAAGACGAAGTAGAGCAAATCCACAGCATGGCCTCTATCCAGTTCCCTTGTCACCCAGTCAAAGAAAAC
The DNA here is from genome assembly GCA_016271365.2 of Neoceratodus forsteri. Taxonomy (NCBI): domain Eukaryota; kingdom Metazoa; phylum Chordata; order Ceratodontiformes; family Ceratodontidae; genus Neoceratodus; species Neoceratodus forsteri. The sequence goes on along the minus strand of JADMNL010000034.1, from coordinate 61,554,220 downwards.
TATCAGGTTAGTTTGACAAGACCTCCTTACCACAAATCCGTGCTGCTTACTATCCTGGAGACCATTGCTCTCCAGGTTGTCCATCAAGGTCCTCTTGACCACTGACTCCATCAGCTTCCTACAATAGAGATGACTGATAGGTCTGTAGCTCCCCTGTCTCCCCATCCCCCTTTGTAGAGCAGAACCATGTCTGCCATCCCACTCCTTTGGAACTACCCCATTCTCAGTGAGTGGTTAAACAGATCTGCAAGCAGTGCAGCCAGTTCTGCTGCCAATTCCCTGAGTATCCTCAGATGCAACCCATCTGGTCTTGGGGCATTATATCTATCTTTAGGGCTGCCAGCCCTTTCAGAACATTTTTGCTAGTAAATATAGGCTGCCTCATCTCCAGGACCTCTTTATTTTATTTATTTACATATTTATTTGTTTGTTTATTTATTTGAAAATTTGTGACTGTGAGAGGCACACTGAGCCAAGGCTCATTTCCAGAGAGGGGAGAGGAGAGTGCAAATACAAAGAAAAACAAAAAAAGACTGATAATGAAGTTACAAGAACAATAACAAAGTGTGTTAGTCGAGTGAAGTACACACAGTAATGCCAAACATTGTAACTGAGTTCCATATAAATCATGCACAAAATCAAAAGCAACAGTGCAAAGCTGGTAAATTTGAAAAGTGCAGGGAACCTGTGTAATGGGATGCTGAAACTAGTGTTGAGAGTAGGTCAGGGGAGGTAAGGAATAGTTCAGAAAGAAAGTTGGCAGGACAAGGAGGAGGAAGGAGAAGTTTTAGTTGGCGTCTGAGAGAGACCGATGCAAATAGGAAGCTGATGCCAAAGGGAGGGATATGGTACCACAAAGCAGATTTTGCCAGCTAAGGAGTGAGGGGAGGGGAGGGAAAAAGTGTGTGGGTCCCTGGAGTGCAAGGAGGAAAGTATGGGGAGAGGAGATGTAATAAATAAGACGGGAGGGATCCAAACCAGTATTTAGAGATGGGGAAGCACAGTGGAACTGGTGGTGTGTGGGAAGTGGGAGGATGGATAGGGAGGAGTACAGCAAGTAGTGGTGGGTGCAAGAAGGTGAGATTGAAGCAAGGCAGCAGAAGACATTGCAGAGGGTGTCCAGTCTGGCCAGAGAAGTGGATGGGGCAGTGCCATAGACCACATCTGCATGTGAACACCAGGAGAGCATTATGGTGACTAATTCCTGCAGACCAGTGGGGAGAGGCATTCCTTACTGCAGTACAAGTACTGAAGCTTGGGGTGGAGTTTGGCATGGATGGCATCAACATGGGCTAAGAAGTCAAGCCCGTTGTCTAACCACATGCTAAGGTGTTAGAAGGATGGGACAGCCTCGAGAGAGGAGTCATCTAGTGTGGAGAAAACAAGGAGGAAGGCGAGGTGGGCCAACTTCTGGCAGATTCTAAAGGTCATAGACACAGTTTTTTTTTTGTTTTGTTTTGACCCGTAGCTGGTTGGATAGGAACCAGCGCAGGACATTGTGAAAGTCATGCTGGAACAAGACTTCCAGAGAAGCAGTTGATAGATCTGAGGCATAGAGGACTGGGTTATCTGTATACATGTGACTATGTGAGTTGGCACAGGCAAAGGGGAGGTCACTGAGGAAGATAGAGAACAGGATTAGTCGCAGGATGGAGCCTGTTGGACTTAAGCCTACATGGTGAGTGATGTGGAAATGGTGTCTCCTGTCCCCTACCCCCTTAGTTGCCGCTTTGATGCCACTCTCTGGGAAGGGCCCACTGTCCTCCCTAGTGAAAACTGAGCAAATGTACACATTGAGGATGGCAGCCTTTTGCCTGTTTTCCTCTATCATCCTACCCCCTCAGCTAGCCTTATGATTTACCCTACTTTTTTCCTAATGTATCTAAAGAACTGTGTTTCACCACTCTTGATCCCCTCCGCAATATTTATTTATTTGCTTTTGTTAACTGGGTAGGTCACACTAGACAGTCAAGTGCCTATTTTCAGGTGAGACCGGGAGGGTTACAAACTGGGTTACAGAGAGAGTTTACATAGTAACATGAGAGGGTTTACATTGAGATGCAGGGCCGAGTATAAACAGGGCAAGGAGCAATTAGGTGAACAACAGAGTAAAAAAATATACAGCTCTGTGTCTGCTTTTGCTTCCCTAACCATCCTCTTTGCATCCCTATTTTTCAATACATATTCTCCCAATTCTTCCTCCTCCTGCTTTTCTTTATTGTTGTAGAATGTCTTTTTCTTGTCCCTCACATATCCTTGACCCTTGCTGAGAATCATGATGCTCTCTTGAACCTGTTATTTTTGGTTACTGTTCTCATATATACATTAGATGCCTCTACAATGGCCCCCTTAATTACCCCACATCTCTCTTCCACCCTGCCTATGTTGTCCACCCCTACTAACTTGTCCCAGACCAGGTCCCTCATCCTACTGAAGTCCACTCTTCTAAAATCAAGGACTTCAGCTCTTAACTGTGGTTCACTGGATGCAAGGGCCAGTTCAAACCAAATGGAGATTCAGGAACTATATGAGATGCAGAAGAAGAGGATAGGGAGGTGTAGCATGAGAAGCAGAGGAATATAATGAGACATGCAAAGGCACACAGTGACAAAAAAGAATAGCCCAAGGGGGTAACTGAAGAGGACAATGCCTTTTGTGGTACAAAAGTAAAGAAAGAAAGGATTATGAGGTTAAGAAGGGCAAGGGGACCGTGCAGAGGAATCAGGAAAAAACAAACATCCTGAACAAATACTTTTGTGCGGTTTTCACAGAGGAGGGGGAGGGGATGTGCTACATAAAAGAAGCAGAAGCACGGAGGGTAAGGAGCTAGGCACATGTCGATTTACAGATGTGACAGTTCTGAAGGGACTCATAAATCTGAAAGTGGATACAGCTACGGGGGCCAGATGAGGTACCTCCAGCGTGTTGGGGGAGCTTCAGAAAGTACTGGCTGCACCTCTAACAGCACTGTTCAATAACTCACTGGAAACAGGAGTGGTTCTGGAGGACCGGAAGAAGGCAGCAGCAGTCCTGCTTCATAAATGTTGTAGCAGGGAGATGGGTGGCAGCTATAGATCAATCAGTTTAACATCAGTTGTGGGGAAGTTAATGGAGTTGCTGCTAAAAGAAAAGATTATGGAGTATCTTGAATCCAGTGGGTTACAGGAACAGAAGCAGAACTGATTCACAGGGTGAGGTCATGTCAACCAAATCTGATAGAGTTCTTTGACTGAGTGACCAAGGAAATAGATTAAGGTGAGGTGAGGTGATGGATGTAGCAAACTTAGACTTTAGTAAGGCATTCAACACCGTACCACATAGGACACTCATAGAAACTGGAAACTGGCAACTGCAAAAATTGGTTAATGGATAGGCAACAGAGGATGGTGGTCAATGGAGTTCACCCAGGGAAAGGAGGGTCCTTCTGGCACTCAGAGCACTAGCATTACAGTGCCAGGCAATCAGGGCAACAAATGCAGGTTTGTCACCCCTCCTCAAGGTCCACACCCCAAGTAGGTATCCTTAAGTAGGGTGGGGGCGCATCCTCAAAAAAAGTGATCGTGACATTGCCGACTGGTGCCCTAACTGCCCAGCACAGGAATGTGTTACTGTTCGATGGTTGAACCAAAGCAGGGTGACCAGCAGGGTGCCTCACTACTCAGTACTGGGATCGATCCTCTTTAATGACTTTACAAGTGTTGCAGATGAACTGAAAGGGAGCTATTCCTCTTTAAAGATAACACTAAAATCTGCAATAGGGTAGACACTCCAAAGGGGTAGGAATAATGTGCAGAGACCTGAGAAATCTTGAGGAGTGGTTAAGGGCATAGCAGCTGATTTTCAATGTGAAAAGTGCAAAATCATGCAGCTAGTCACAGAAACTCAGAGGAGAGTATAAAATGGGAGAAGAGATATTGACAGTCACCAAACAGTAAAGGGACTTAGGGTAATCAAAACTGATGATCTCAAGGTGGCAAGACAGTTGCACAAGGCAGTGGATAGAGCCAGTGGGATGCTGGGGTTCATGAGAGAGGTATCACCAGCAGAAAGAGGCCTGCAGTGCTCTGTCCAGTTCTGGAGACCGCATTTCAGGAAGGACATAGACAGGGTGGAGGCTATCGAGAGGAATGCAACTTAAAATGGTGTAGGGGCTGCATCAGAAGCCCTAGGAGGAGAGTCTAAAGGAGGACCTAAATATGTACAACCTGGGAAGAGAGATGGGATGGAGGGACTTAATAGAGACCTATAAATACTTTATGGGGTTAAACAAGGTACAGGAGGGGGGTATTTTTCAGAGGAAGAGATACATGAAAGCAAGGGGACATGCAATGAAGCTGGAAGGGGGAACATTTAGGATTGATGTGAGGAAGTATTTATTCACTGAAAGAGTACTGAATGCCTTGAATAGTCTTCTAGATGAGGTGGGGGGGCAGCAGTGGGTTTTAGTCAGGCATGTGACAGGCAAAACCGAATCTTACTTGGGAAGCAAGGGTAGGGTCGGACTTGGGTACAGGGTATCCACCTGAAATGTGTTGACAGGTGCTGGTGCCCACCTGGAAAATCTGTAGGGGAGATCCCAGGGTGATACATTCATATCAGTATTCCACTTGAACTGATATTATAAAAAGGCTCTCAGAAATGCTGCAATCTGATTGGCTGTTAGGATTCCAACAGCCTTACATTAATCCATTATACTGTCATGTACAGCCTGATCACCATGATACATGGATTCTTCCTGTCAGCATTCCATCCTCTAGCACAGCTAAATGTGTGGAATGATGCATTCTGATTTTGAACCAGCATTCTTAAACTGCTGGTGGAAGAACTATTTTATTAAAAATCTCCCTCTAAATGAGGATACATTCATAAAGCATACTTTTAACATTTTTCTTTTGGAAAACATTTTTATAATAGCAATAATGCACTCCCAGGAGTTAGATTAACAGTCAGTTAATCACCCACTAGGGGCAATATGGCACTCGGCTGCACCTTGTGCCACATCACACCCCTAGGGGGTGATTAACAGACTGTTAATCTAACCCCTGGTCATACCTTATTGCTTAACACTAGCTCTGTGTTTCTATCTTACATTTACTTACAGTGCCCCTGTACATACAAGGAAATCTTGGTTGGGAAGCCAAGGGGTAGGGTCAGACTGGGGTATGGGGGGCCCACCTGGAAAATGGAGACCAGAGCCCACCTGGAAAACCAAAAAGGGAGGGATCAGGGTGACACACTCATATCACTACTCCACTTAAGTTTGATACATTATGTCTGTGTTTTCATCTTACATTTACCTACAGTGCCCAGGATGATAAATGCAAACAACTGCAGAGTTTAGAAGGTAGCCAGTTACCTAACTGAAGGGGGCCCACCTGGAGATTTCTAGGTATCTTGGGTATCACCCTGGCTCTGGAGAGGGGACAGGAGAGCAAGTAGGGTCTGTGCTGACACGATAGAATCAGCAGGGAAAATGGGCAGACTGGGGTGGGCCAAGCAGCCCTTATTTGCTATCAAATTCTATGTTTCTGTTTCATATTTAAATATGGTGGAAAGCAAGATAAAATGTGGGGCATAGAAGCATAGTTACATAGACAATGATGGCAGAAAAAGAAGAATGGTCCATCCAGTCTTCCCATAGTTCCCTACCAAACCCTGGGACCTACTGTCCATACACAGTGCTAGCTCCCACTATCCACACCTTGTTTCCCTCCCTATTGTTACTAGTCTGAGTAACCTTCACTCTGCCCCAGCTGTGCTTGAAACCATTTACAGTTTTTGTACCCATCAGCTTGCCTGGCAGACTGTTCCATGATTCCGCCACCCATTCTGTAAAACAGAACGTTCTCACGTCTCTCTTGAACCTTCCTCCTGTCAGCTCCCACTTGTGTTCTGTATCCTTGAACTGTTAACTTCCTTGCAGTTCACCTTATTTCATTCAGGAACCTGAAGGTCTCTATTATATTACCCATTTTTTGTTTGTTCTCCAGTGAGTACATGTTAAGCGCAGTCCCTATATGATCTGTACTGCTGGCCCTGAATCAACTGAATGTCCCTGGGACACTACAGACCACACAGCATGTTGCAGAGGCAGAAACTCAGGGGCCTGATACAGTCACAGTTGGGAGTGACAGACTTTAGAGCTCAATGCAGCTCTCTGCCCACACTTGAAAACTGCTACACACAAAGTGAAACTTGGGCAACTAAGTTGCAATGCAAATATTACCGCTGCATGTTTTGGTCAGAAACTGGGATTCTGCCTGCAAACATAAAACTGCAACCACAGTAGGTATCTCGACGCATGGCATCAGTCATGACAAGCGCTACCACTGATTCCCCAACCCCATATCTTACTGGCCTACTTGTGGGTCGGAGTCTTTTATTTCCATCGCAACGTTGGTCGTGGCAGTACGTGCTCCTCCTGATTGAAATATCCTGGTGTGGAACAGCCTTCTGACCACTTCCCCACACTGTGACTGTTACTTTTCAGTTCCTGCCAATCTCAGACACATTGATCATCATTTCAGCTGCCGTATGCCTGAGCCACCCCATAGAACTGCTTCACACAGTTCTGCTGGAGTCTGACATGTTGAGACATGTGGCCAGATTTATGAGGCCGAAAGCATCTGTTCATACACCAGTGCTTCATTAACATGTCCGGTCCCATGCCTTTCCTGTGCTTGTGCAATGCCCATTGGGATGGTGCAGGGAACAGACTTGGGACTCCTTTATGTATAACACAAAGGGATGCAAAGTAGTGGTGCAAAGTGGATGTTTTAATCCATTTATGCCATTTAACTGCAACTATGTACCCTCCTCCCCCGAACTCTGTGAGAATAGGTACTTTCACATCCATAAATGTGCTGTTCCTTGGGCAGCAAAAGTAAAATACATTTCTGCTTTACAGTCTCAGAGCATGGGGACAGCACCTTCTCCACTTGGAGCATACTTCTCAGCCCACTGTCACTGAAATGTGGGATTACCATTCAAAATATAAGACACTGGGACATTGGCCCTGAATGTCACATTATCAAACATGAAGATGCAAGCTGTGATATTGGGAGCTTAAGCAGCAGGCAGGTAGGAAAGAGGGCTGGAGTTATATTCTGTTTTAACTGAAATATTTGAATAGTTTGTAAGTGAAATTAGTTTTATGTGTTAAAAATTATTACCTTGAATTAGAACTGTCACATTGTAACTTTGGTGGCTTGGGGATAGTTGTTTGGCAGGGATACTTAGAGGGAAATTTAAATGTGTTGTTTGCCTGGTGTTTGGTAAGAGCCCTCCCACCCACCGTGTTTTGTATGCCTTCTTAAATACTGAAAAGCCACTGAGGGTTGGGATTGAAGGGCTGAGTATTTCTGTTTGGACTGAAATTTGAAGCAACAGGAGCTGGTGGGCCTGTGACATCATATGGTACCTGATGTCTGCTTACACACACTGTTAGTGGGACCGAACACACACTGGACTGTATGTGTTTGTGAGACTTGGAGCGTTATTGGTGGAGTTGAAGTGGGTTTGTAAATAACTACAGTCAGTATAGAGAAACTGTACTCCAGGGAAAGGGACTGAGAAAAGGGGTGTGCTATTATAAACAGAGGGATAATCAGGGTGGCCATATTCCACCATGGCAGGCATCTTGGAAGGGTTGTAGGCTGCACAGGCTGTGGGATGGCAATAATTCTAAATTGGGCCTGGAGAGAGGGAGGCTGCCCACTCTGTAGACAGCTATCTTGTATCAGGAGTGAGGTATATTGGTTAAGGAGTAAGCTGTGGGAGCTGGGGGTGTCAAGATAAAGGGGTGTGGATATGGGCAGCAGAAGGGTGGGGCTGAGGGAGGCTGGGGCAATGCTCTGAAATTACAGGACGTTATGTTACAGCAAGCAGGAGGGATATTAGGGACAGAGGACCTTAGAAGGAGAGTTGATGCTAAGGGAAAGCGTGCAGGGGTGAACATTCTGAATACAAAGAGACTGGAGAGGGAAGAGTCAGGAGGGGGCTGTTGTGCGGAAGCCCTAAACAGCAGACAGTGGGAAGGAGCTCCTAAGGTGAACAGTGCAAGAGAGGAAGAAGAGGGTCAGTTTAGAGATGCAGTCAGGAAACTCGGGTGTTACTTGATGGGCTGACATAGAGTGTCACAATAAATTTGAGCTACTAAGCAACCTAGAGGAGGAGGGGTTGGTGGAAATGAGGAAACTTATACAGAGGCCGGAGGAGGTAGCATACCCATAGGGCATCACAGACCAGCCTACGGAAAGGATAGACATAGTCCCAGAGAGAAGAGAAACATATATGTTAAGCAAATGGGGAGATGCAACATATTCCAGACATGAGGAGAGGCATGATTGGAGAGAAACTGGGAGACAAGGAGGTGGGAGAGGCCCCCTTCAGCAGGAGGTCAGTACCAAGGATGGGGCCTAGCTAAGGGGACCCACAGAGAGCCTCTGGAGGCAGGGGTACTATTACAAGGGGAGGATGGTGGTGTGGGGGGGGAAATCATCAGGGCCAGGATAAATGGTTCAGACAAGAGAGGGTTAAAGGGACACCTATTCAGAGGGTTTGAGTTATGTGGGCAAAATAGCAAGGAGGCAGAAAGGGGAGGGTGACAAGGGGTCTCTAATAAGGCAGGAAGACTCCATGAAATTGAGATCATGAATAAGGGGAAGGGGCTGAGAGGGCATAGTGGGAGGTACCATAAGGATGATGCGGTGTTAAGGTTCTGTTATTGGGAGACTTGATGATTAGGGGTATCCATTGGGAGGGACAGGGGGTGGATGCCATAGCCAGGTGAAGGTAGTGAGTATCTCTGGGCTGACAGTGCACAGAGCAAAGTTCATGGTGTATGAAATGGTTAGGGATTGTGGAGGAAACCGGTTTCCTGGTGCATTTGGGAACTAATGATCTAGAGGAAATAGTGTTTTGGAAATCCAAGCAAGGTTCAAGAGCGTGCCAGAGTCTGTGGGATAATGGATGCAACATTTCCTTTGGAGATATTACCAGTACCAAAAGCCTCAGTGGAGAAAAAAGCTACAGAGGTTAATGAATGGCTCAGGAAGTGGGAATGAAGAGAATGGGTTGGGGGTGTTAGGGAACTGGAATGGGTTGGGAGGAGGCGGGACTATATGCCAAGGACAGGTTTCATCTTGCCCCATTAGGGAAGGAAGTCCTTAAACAGGGGATGGCTGACTACATACAAGAAAGGTGGGGTTTAAACTTGTAAGGGGAAGGATGAGGGAGGGCTGACCAGACCCTCTCCTCCAGATGAGGAGTAGCCGTCAAGCCCAAGAGGGAGGGAAACAGATTGGGGTGGAGGTTTCAGGAGGAGCAGGGGAGGATGGAAGTATAAGGAATCTGGGTGGGGTTAGACAAACAGATTCAGGGATAAGAGGTGGGGTTGGTGTTAGTAAATGCCAGGAGCTTGGGAAACAAGTTGCGGAGTTCCAGGCCATGCTGTTCGAGGGGTGGATGTGGCGGCGGTCAGGCGTGGGCCAACAAAACCATGACTGGGACCTAAATGTACAGGGTACACTATGCTTAGGAAGGATGAGAAAGGAGGTCAGAGGGTGGAGTGGCTATGTTCATTAGAGATGATATAGAAATTGCTATAGTAGAAGAGGCAGAGAGAAACGTGGAGGCCTTATGGGTCACCTACGATCCCCAGCAGGAGATAAGGTCAAGCTGGGAGTAGCATATAGACCCCGGGATGGTGATGTTCTAGAGGATGGTTTGCTGGACAACATCATTGCCCAGTGTGGTCCAAAAGGGGAAGGAGTGGTGTTGATGGGGGACCTTAATATGCCAGGTACAAACTGGGGAACCATATCCTCTAAGGTGGCCAAGGAGCAGAGGCTGCTGGATGGCTTCCAGGATGTGTTCTTAAGACAGCATGTGATGGAGCCCACAAGGGAGGGGCATGTTCTGGATGTGGTTCTGGCAGATGGGGATCTGGTAAGGGACATAGTTGTACAGGACCCCCTGACTGGGAGTGACCACAATACTGTCTGGTTTCAAATAAGCATGGGGGAGGAGGAGATCTAGGACACTGGCAGTGGACTTCAGGAGGCAGACTTTATGGGCATGGGAAACATTCTCAAGGATCACTTGAAGGGGATTACCTCAACGACAAGTGTGGAAACGAGATGGGAGGTCATAAAACGGGGACTTCATGAGGCAGTCAGGATCTACGCTAAGTTGAAACGTAAGGGAGCAAGGTCACGTAAACCATGCTGGTGGTCCAGTGAGGTACAGGTAGCAGTCAGAGAAAAGAAGGTGGCCTACAAAAAATATAAAACAACAAGAGGGGATAGGGATAAGGAAATGTACCAGCTTGCATCTAGAAAAGTCACCTGTATGGTGAGGGGAGCAAAGGCAAGTAAAGAGCAGCGGCTGGCACAGGGGATACATGGAGGGGAAAAGGGGTTCTTCCGGTACATTGGGAGTGGAGAAACTAAGGGCCATCTCAGCAGATTGAGATCAGAAGGAGGGTGGGTGGAAGAGGCGAGGACCAGGCAGAGGTGTTGCAGTACTTTGCCTCTGTGTTCACTAGGGAGGGGGATGGGATATCTACCAAGCAAGGCATGAAGGGGATAGAAGCGGCAGGGAGTGGGATCAGGGGAGCAACAGAAATGGAGCAAGAGGGAGGGAAAGGTACCCCAGGGGTGTCACATCTGGATAAGGATAAAAAGACCAGTAAGGGGGAGGGGACGGATGATGCTATCTCCACCAAAAGGGTGTGGTTAGCCCTCAAGGCCCTAAAGAAAAACAAATCTCCTGGGCCGGATGGCATTCATCCGAGAATACTATGGGAATTGGCGGACATACTGGCTGCACTAGGCGGAACTTTTCAGCAGGTCACTTGAGATAGGAGGGTACCTAGGGATTGGCGAGAGGCACATGGTACCAATCCATAAAGGGGTCGAGGAAGTACCAGGTAACTATAGACCCATCAGTTTGACCTCGGTGGTGGGAAAATTAATGGAGAGTATACTAAAGGAGCGATTGGGGTCTACTTGGAGGTGGGAGGTCTGGATGATCGGCAACATGGGTTTGTGCCAGGTAGATCATTCAAACCAATCTTGTGGAGTTCTATGAATGGATAACATCAGAACTGGACAGGGGTAAGCCTGTGGATGTATTATTCTTGGACTTCAGCAAGGCGTTTGATTCTGTCCCCACAATGGTCTGGTGGAGAAACTGATGGGGTTAGAGTAGGCCCTTTGATGGTCAGATGGATTGAAAACTGGCTAGCTGGACGCACTCAGAGAGTAGCGGTCTGTGGGGAGCTCTCGAACCCTAGAGAGGTTGGTAGTGGGGTACCACAGGGCTCGGTCCTGGGTCCGATCCTGTTTAATGCATACATATCGGACATCAGGGAGGGTATAGGGTGTGAAATGAGTCTCTTCGGATGACTCCAAGATGGGAGCAGTAGTTGAGGAGAAGAGGGAGGTGGCCCTGCAAGGACCTGGACACCCTGGAAGCTGGGCTCACACATGGAAATTAAATTTCAATATCACCAAGTGCAAGGTGTTGCATCTTGGTGGGAAACCCTAAACACAGGTACACCCCTAGGAGGGAGCTGGAGGCCTCAATAGGGAAAAAGACCTAAGGGTCATGGTGGATACATGTATGAATAACTCTGAGCAGTGCAGGAGGCAGCTAGCAAGGCAAACAGGATGTTGGGATGCATCGTGAAGGGGATCACCTCTAGGAGCAAGGAAGTGATTCTGGCACTGTACAATGGACTGGTCAGACCACACCTTGAGTACTGTGTACAGTACTGGAGACCACACCTGAAGAGGACATACAGCTCCTGGAGAGGGTACAGAGGAGGGCAACAAAGATGATACGAGGGCTAGGGATTTGACTTATGAGGACAGACTTGAGGCGCTCTGCCTGTTTTCATTGGAGGAGAGGAGAGACAGGGGACATGATTGAGGGTCTTCAAGTACCTCAAGGAATAAATAGGGTAAACATGGAGGGATCTTTAGACTAAAGCAGGGAGGTATCACCAGAGGGCATGGTTTGAAGTTGGAAGGTGGAAGGGTGAGGGGAAAAGAGGAGGAGGTTTTCATCGAGAGGGTGGTGGACCCTTGGAATGCACTGCCTGGTGAGCTGGTTCAGAGATCCACAGTGAAGGGCTTCAAGAGAGAGGTGGGACAGACACAGAAAGTGGATGTATCAGATGATAGCCTGTCGGGGTGGGAATGGATGATGGGGTTTCTGGAGAACAAAGGATGGAAGGTTCCGGCATCCAACTAAGGATCTGAGTTCGAGCAGACTCGATGAGACCGTAAGGCCTAATCTGCTGGCAAATAGTATGTTAGTATGATATTGTGAAAACTAATGCCATTACCTGTACAGGCTTAATTTTGCTTTAGAAACATGGATTGTTATGAAACTGCTGCTTTAAAGGCTAATTTTACATCTTCTCCGCATGGGCTGCCTTTTTCCATGTGGGACAGAGCTATGCTATGCTCTGCTATCTCCTTACTGGCAGCTGGCACCTCCAACCTAGCAAAAATCCACCGACACCAAGCAGTCCTTCAGTAGTGATCCTTCAGCTGTCATGACTGACTGCAAACACATCTTCCTCCTTTGTACTATACTAGAAAATTACTGCTCATTTGCAAACGCTATTTTATGTGCAGTAATTACCACTTATACTTGAAAGGTGTCCTTGCTCCACAAATTTGCTATTCTTATTTTTCCCAGTCGGCAATAAATCTGTCCCATCTGCACCCCTGCCTGAGTCTTCAGGAAGAGAGAGTGAGTGAGTGAGAGAGAGAGTGAGAGAGAGAGAGAGAGAGATTGCTAAAACAGATTATCAAACTGGAGTGTGTGTGTGGGGGGCAGGGGGGTTAACGAACTGAAAAGTTTAGGGTTAGGTGGATGTGGATGTGTCTGGCTGGCCAATCATAGCCCACAGTGAGTCTGATGCCTCCATACAGGGGCAGGGGCAGGGGCAGGGCAGGAACTACAAACCTTGACACACAGCCCCAACTCTCAGATCCACAGGAGCAGAGACAGCAGGAGGAGGAGGAGGAGGAGGAGAACCGGGGATGAGCAGGCATGAGAAGACATTTGCAGTAGCTCGGAGCCAGCCAGTGTGTACAGTGAGTGCAGCAGTTTGGAAGCAATCACCCCGCGGGCCATCGCATGCATCAGTGGTTCCTCATCACCCCCTCTCACAGTCCCTATGTGTGATGGGGAGCATGGTTAACGTAAGGTTAGTATCTATCCACGAAGTTTGCCTGCACATTGTATATGGGGGTGGGGTTGTCTAGCGGGGAGATTTGCTAAATGTGGACTTGTGGATTGTAGCTGATGAGGCTTGAATGCAGACAGTTGATGGGATGAGCACAATAAAATTGTGCTGTGTGGACAGTTGCAGCTCGGCTGTTTGTTTTGCATCCCCTCCCGTTTTCTGTTTACTTTTTCTGATCACCCCATCCCCTTGACATGACAATCTCTCTCACTCCCACTCTCATTCTGCCAGCAATCACAGGTAGCAGCCCCTGCTCTCTCCAAACACCACTCATTAATGCTTCATTCACGCTGGTTTTATCCGGCTTCCTAGTAAATCTAAATCAAATGTTTACGCTGACTACCCAATGTCCATAATCAGGGACACATCTTAAATAAACTGATGAAGTAGCACACCGGCGGCTGCAAAAAATTATAATCTGAGGAAGTAGCACACCGGAGGTTGCAACAATCAGGGGCCACCTACCATCGCACTGCCAGCTTCAGACCCAAGAGAGATGAATGCCTGACGCTGCAGTGACGAGGCGCCCCCTGACTGCCGTGGTCAAATCCTTTCAAGCTGGTGGCACTTCTGGAGAACTAATGTCACCAGGACAATGGAGCTGCATTAGTTACTGGCGGCAAGCCCACAAATCTTTCAACAGCAGCATTGGCTGCCACACTGCCACGCCTCCCAACCGCCTTTCTCTAAGCTGCCACATAATGTTTCTTTCAGATTAGCACAAGCAAACATAAAAAAGGGGAAAAAATATTCTTTAGATCTATAAGCAAGAAGAGAAAAACCAAAGAAGGGGTAGTAAGGCTAAAGAGGGAAGGAGGGGTTTATGAGGAAGAGAACCAAAAAAAGAATATATTGAACAATTACTTTTGTTCAGCATTTATGGAGGAAGGGGTAGGTAACAGGCCAAAGATAAGGGACAAGGAAAGGATGGGAGGTGGACAGTAGTCCTTTGACAGAGGAGAGAATCCTCAAGGAACTGGCACATTTGAAAGTGGATAAGGCAATGGGACCTGAGGTGCACCTAGGGTACTGGGAGCTCAAGAAGTGCTGGCTGCACCTCTGATAGCTCTGTTCAATCTATCACTCTGGAGGAGAGGAGATGTGGTCCCACTACACAAAAGTGGAAATAGGAGGATGCAGGAAATTATAGACCAGTCAGCCTGACTTCAGTAATAGGTGAAGTAATGGAATGACTACTGAAGGAAAGGATAGAAACATAGACTTTGATGCAGATAAGGACTGCTGACCCACCCAGTCTGCCCATTCCCTACCTATTGAATAAGCTGCAGACCCTAGTTAACCATCAGCTTACTTTCTTCTGCCCCACTAGAATTGCTTTATGTCTGTCCCATGCTTTCTTGAATTCCCCACTGTTTTGACCCCACGACTTCCTCAGGAAGGCAGTTCCATGTATCCGTCACCCTCTCCATGAAAAATACTTCCTCCACGTTGCCCTAGGCTGTCCCCTCTATCTTCAAATTGTGCCCCTTGTTCTTGACATCTCTTTCTCTAAAAGATGCTACCCTGTGGACTTTGTTGATTCCTTGAGGTACTGGAAAGTTTCTGTCATGTCTCCCCTCTCCCTCCTTTCCTCGAGGTATACATATTAAGTTCTTTTAGTCTCTCTTTGTATGGGTTCTGGTGCAGACGTCGCACCATTTTAGTTTCCCTCCTCTGGACTGCCTCCATCCTGTCTATGTCCTTGCAGAAATGGGGTCTCCAGAACTCCACACAGTATTCCAGATGGGTTCTCACCAACTGTCTGTACAGAGGGATGACAGCTTCCTGTTTTCTACTGGTAAACTGCCTCTCACTATGCATCACAGTATTCCCCCAGCCCTCTTTACTGCCTTCTCACCTTGCTTGTCTACCTTTAGGTAATATTATATGACTAACCCCAGGTCCCTTTCTATTTTTGTTGTTAATATCTCCCCCTGTTGTGTATTCTTCCCCTGGGTTTTTGTTTCCCAGAGGCATTACTTTGCACTTCTTTGCATTAAATCTAAGCTGCCATACTTTTGTCCATTTCTCCAACCTTGTCAAGTCCCTTCTCATCCTTTTCACCATCCCCGTTGTGCATTAACCCTGTTGCAGATCTTTATTCATCTGCAAAGAGGCACACTTTTCCTTCCAATCCCTCTGCAATGTCAGCTATAAAGTCATTAAAGAGGACCAGCCCCAGTACATAACCCTGTAGTACCCCGCTAGTAACCCTCTTTTCTTCAGAGTGGGCTCCATTTACTATTATCCTCTGCATCCTGTTGTCCAGCCAATTTTTAATCTAGGTTACCACCTTGGGACCCACTCCCATGCTGGCTAAGTTGTTTATTAATATTTTGAGTAGGACTGTGTCAAATGCCTTGCTGAAGTCTAGGTAGGCAATGTCCATAGCCCCTCCCTGGTCTATTACTTTGGTCACCCAGTCAAAGAAATCTATTAGCTTCATCTGACAAAACCTTCCCACCGTGAATCTATGCTACCTTGGGTCCTGTGCCCTGCTGGCCTCTAGTTACTCAACAAATCTTTCTTTCAGAAATGATTCCATCATTTTATCTACCACTGAGGTCAAGCTAACAGGTCTGTAGTTTTCTGCCTCTGTCTTGCTCCCACTTTTGTGAGAGGGACTGACATATGCCTCCTCAGTCCTCAGGTACCAACCCATCCTCTCAAGATTTGTTAAAAAAAGGGTAGTCAGTGGTATCACTAGCTCTCCCTAGTAGTGTGGTGGGTAGGTAACTGGCTGGGTGGCAGGACACAGAGGGTGGTGGTAAATGGCTGTCACTCCACAGAGGGAAGAGTGACCAGTGGGGTACCACAGGGATCAGTGCTGGGACCGGTCCTATTCAACATCTTCATCAGTGACATTGCGCAGGACCTAGAAGGCAGAATTTCACTGTTCGCTGTTGACACAAAGCTCTGTAACAGGTAGACACACCAGAGGGTGTAGACAGAATGAGAAGTGACCTGTAGAAACTTGAAGAATGGTCAGGGGTTTGGCAGTTGAAATTCAATGCAAAAGAAGTGCAAGATAATGCATATGGGGCACAAAACCCTGGCAAATATATCAGTTGAGGGTGAGGATATAGCATGCACCAAGCAGGAAAGGGATCTTGGGGTTGTCATCTCTGATGACCTCAAGGTAGGGAAACAGTGTGACAAGGCAGCAGGTAAAGCAAATAGGATGCTGGGATGTATAGGCAGGGGTATCACCAGCAGGAAAAGGAAGGTCATAATTCCACTATACAAGACACTAGTGAGGCCCCACCTGGAGTACAGTGTACAGTTCTGGAGACCATACCTACATAAGGACATAGACAGGGTAGAGAAGGTTCAGAGGAGGGCAACAAAGATGGTGCATGGATTGCATCACAAGTCCTATGAAGACAGGTTGAAGGAACTGAACATGTACTCCCTGGACGAGAGGAGGGAGAGAGGGGATATGATAGAGACATACAAGTATCTTACAGGGAGGAACAGGGTGCAGGAAAACACTATTTTTAAGCGAAAAAGATGTTCCAGGACTAGAGGGCATGGGATGAAGTTGGAGGGAGGACGATTCAGAGGAAACATAAGAAAGAATTTCTTCACAGAACGGGTGGTGGACAAGTGGAACACCCTGCTAGAGGAAGTGGTGGGGGCTGAAACAATCATGGGATTTAAGAATGCATGGGATAGACATAAAGGAATTCTGGAGGTCAGGGGCAAGGGGCAACAGACTGAACTTACAAGCTCAAATGGGCAGACTGGGTGGGCCATAGGCCCTTATCTGCCGACACTGTCTATGTATCTATGTATCTATGTAATTATTTTAGAATTCTGGGGTGACTCCCATCAGGCCCCATTGCTTTGTCCGCCTTGAGTTTTAGGAGTTCATTCAGTACACTTTCTTCTATGAATGGACTGGTTTTGACCCCTCTATCCAGAATGCTTCTATTGTTGGGTTTAGGTACCTCCCGCTCCTCTTTTCTGAATAGTGAGCAGAAGTATTTGTTCAGTATCCCTGCTTTTCACTGTCACCCTCTGCCCACCCACTTCCCCTTTATTCAGCCTCACTATTCCTCCTTTTGTCTTTCTTCACTCCCTAATGTACCTATGAAAGGTTTTATCCCCTTCTTAACTGAGTTGGCTATCTTTTTCTCAGTTTGTGCCTTTGCTATTCTGACTGCCATCCCTGCTTCCTTCTGCTTTAGCTGGTAGTTCTTTGTACTGCTCCTTCTGTGTTTCCTTATACTTCTTGAATGCTATCTTTTTCTCCCTAACCTTCCCTGCCACCTCTTTTGAGAACCATAATGGCTTTTTCTTTCATTTTGATTTGTTTATTTGCTTGACACAAAGACTTGTTGCCTCTGTGATGGCAGTTTTGATGTTTCCCCATTGTTCCTCCACCCCTCATTCTTGCCCATTTGCTAGTGCTTTTCTTAGGCACTCTCCCATTTTTGCCAAAGTCAGCCCTCGTAAAGTCCAATACCCTTGCTTTTGTGTGGCTTGACTCTACGGCTATGTTTATCATGAACCACACTGGTGGTTGTTTGTTTGCAGATGGCTACCTACTTCTAAATCTGAGATTCTCTCATTGACCCCATTTGAGAATACCAGGTCTAAGATTGCTCCCTCCTAAGTGGGTTGAAACACTAGCTGTCTGAGGCATGCCCCCTGTAGGGTAATGAGAATGACCCTGTTCTTGGATGTGGCTGCAGCAAAGATGCTTCAGTTAACATCTGACATATCCAGGTCTCCTATCAACAATATCTCCCCTTTTTCTGCCATTCTAAAGATGCCGTCTATCATTTCCTTGTCCATTTCCTCTCCCTGAGATGGGAGTCTGTATACAACTCTAGTGTGGATTGTGGTGCCATTTCCTGTCTCCAGGGTGACCCACAGTGCCTCCTCTTCTCCCCATTTACACTTTAATTCTGTTGCTTTGGTCCCTTCATTTATGTAGACAGCTACTCCTCCTCCTCCTCTTTTACCCTCCATACCCCCTGTAGATTGTGTACCCTGGTATGTTGACATGCCAGTCATGGTTCTCTGTGTACCATGTTTCTGTGACTGTCATGATATCCAGCCAGCCTTCTTCCATCAAGGTCACTAGTTCAGAGACCTTGTTACCCAGACTGTGGGCATTGGTACTCATTGTCCTCCATTTTTTTGATGGTCTTACCCCTTTTAGCCCAATCCCTGTGCTTACTGCTTTTGCCTTTTTCTCTATTTACCTTGTAATCAGTGGATTACAGGATCCGGGACAACATGGTTTCATAGGAGGGTGGGTCTTGCCAGACAAACGTGACTAAGTTCTTCACCTGGGTGACCAGGGAACTGGATCAGGGAGGAGCAAAAGATGTGGCATACCTGGATTTCAGTAAGGCCTTCAACACCACTCCACATAGGAGACTGGTGAGCAAGCTGAGCAACCCTGGCGTAGGTCCAAAAGTAGTGAAATGGGTAAGAAGTTGGCTAAGCAATAGGAGTAAGAGGGGGTGGTAAATGAGGTCCACTCTGGGGAAGACAAGATGACCAGCAGGTTGCCTCAGGGGTCAGTGCTGGGCCCCGTCCTCTTCAATGTCTCTATTAGTGATATTGCAGTAGGGAAAGTATGCCTGTTCATGGATGACACAAAAATCTCCAACAGTGCAATGAACACAATTGGGGGGGGTGTTGGAAAGAATGAGGGGCAATCTTAAAAAGCTGGAAGAATGGTCAACAGAATAGCAGCTGGATTTTAATGCAGTAAACTGCAAAATCATGCACTTGGGGCACAGAAACCCATGAGAAATGTGCCATTTGTGTAGGAGGTATTAGTAATCACAAAACAGGAAAGGGATTAGGGATAATTTCTGATGATCTTAAGGTAGCCAAGCAGTGTGATAAGTCAGTGGGGAAGGCTATAGCAGGATGATCAGGTGCATAGTGAGGGGCATCACCAGCAGAAAGTGGGAGTTAGTGGGCTTTAGTATTACCCCTGTACAGATTACTGGTAAGAACCCACCTTGAGTACTGTGTCCAGTTCTAGTGGTCCTACCTCCAGAAGGACGTAGATAGGGTGGAGGCAGTACAAATGAGAGCTGCCAAAATGGTTCAGGGCCTGCATCGAAAGCCCAATGACACAGTTGGTTGGTGAACCTACTAGGCTAAAGAGCACTTTAGATCTGGTGTTGTCGAATGGGGAGGCAGTAAGGGAAATAAAGGTGGAGGACCCACTAGCCGACAGCGATCATCAAACGGTGTGGTTTAACATCACGATGTGTGGGAAGCCAGAGAAATCAGTTAGTCAGGTGGTAAACCTTAGGGGGGCAGACTTTGGGAGGATGCAGGAAGTACTGAAAGGGAAACTAGAGGGCATAAGGCAGGAGACGGATGCAGAGTATAAAATACAGGTTACTAGGGTTGCCACCTTTGGATGAGGCAAAAACCGGATCCTAAGCTCCGCCCCTAGCCCCATCCCTTTTCATGACTCATCACGCATTGTTCCTCCTAGAAGTCCATTTGTTAATAAAAAAGAACAATGCATCAGTTGAATAAAAATGTTAAGATGCTGTACTGTGCCTGTTAAAGTAACTTTCCTAGGTTCTTCCTAATTATTTATTTACTTACGTATTTATTTATTGACACTGGTTAACCAAATAAACATACAGAGATAAAATAAATCTCATTTACAGATATGATCTGGGGGGAGACAAGGGAAATACTGTAAATAGCATACAACAGTATTCATACTTTATATCTTTTTCTGGCTCCATTTCCTGTTCTTGTCCAAAGTACTATTTCAAAGCCAAAGAAGTGACCACACTTTTTTTCTTGAGGAAAACAATGATTTAAAACATTTAAACATTCCTAAATTCTGTTAGTTTACCAGCAAATGAAAATGGAGGACAACTGGTTCTGTTACTGTTACAAAGGTGGGGGCAGATGTCCTGCTATGCCACTTTAAGATGCAGATGAAAGATTAGGCTAAGAAGGTGCTAATGGTGTTAATGGCCATACTTTACACCTGCCAGGGTGACTGCATTCACAAACAAAAGGCTACATTGACAACAGAACTTGTTTGTAACCTGGCATTTAGTTGAAACAATGAATGAATTTGTTTCAAAAGTACATGAACACTCAAAATGGCTCAAAAACCTGACCAGCACAGAGCAAAACCAGATTACCATAGGGACCCTGAAAACCTGATCACCAGATAAAAAACCTGACAGGTGGCAACCCTACAGGTTACTCACCTGTAACAGGAGTTCTAGGAGTGGTATATGTTGTTCATTCACACTTATTGGCAGGTTTCTTGCCGCTTTAAATGTTGCCGGAAAGTCTTCAAGCTGGCTCCTCCCACCCACCTGGGTGGTAAAACTCTTGGCTCCACCCCATGATGCCAGATCTAGCCTGCTGGAAGCCAGGTTGTGCGTCAAAGCCGGGGACGTTGGGTGGGTTGTGTGGATGAACAACATATACCACTCCTAGAACTCCTGTTACAGGCCAGTAACCTGTATTTCTAGGGACGTGGATATGTTGTTCAATCCGCACTTATTGGCAGACTCCTAGCAGTTCTCTGGGAGGAGGGAGGCAAGGCGCACACCCCCTACTTAGGGAATAAGGACTGGAGAACCGAGGGCCCAAAACCAGCATCCCAGCGTGACTCAAGATCGATGTGGTAATGGGTAATGAAGGTGTGTCCTGACTTCCAGGTAGCAGCCCTGCAGATTTCCTGGATAGAGACATCCCTGGAAGCAGCCACCGAAGCAGCGGTATGGCGGGTAGAATGAGCTCTTATCCCTTTGGGAGGCTCCATGCCCGCCAACCTATAGCAGAGATCTATGCAGGAGGTGACCCACCTGCCTTTGTCCACTTGGCTGCAGGTCTGCCAGGTGTGGCTTCAGCATAGGTGACAAACAGCTGGCGAATTTCTCCCCGAACTTCAGCTGTCCACTCCTTATAATAAGAGAGCGCTCTTCTAGGGTCCAGAGTATGGAGCCTATATTCGGCCTCCGAAGTGTGATTGGGGTAGAACATCGGCGGAGTCAACACCTGGTTAAGGTGAAACTTGGACACCACCTACGGAAGGAATTTTGGGTGGGGGCGCAGGACAACCTTGCCCCTGTGGAAGATCAGATACGGAGACTCGATGGAAAGTGCCTGGAACTCTCCCATCCTTCTGGCTGACGTTATAGCCACCAAGAAGGCGGTCTTCCACAACAGGTGAGAGATGTCACACCTGTGCATCAGTTCAAATGGCTTGTCCATGAGCTTAGCCAATACCAGCAGTAGATCCCACGGAGGTGGAGGTTCTCGCACCGGAGGGGATATGTGATCAAGGCCTTTGAAAAAGCACCCGACCATCTTCTCCTGTGCCACTGACTGCTTTCCGGCCAGCGCCCGGTAAGCAGAGATGGCTGCAAGGTGCACCTTAAGGGCCACTGACCAAAGCCCTAGCCGAGAAAGGGACCATAGGTAGTCCAGAATGCTGGCCAAGGAACAGGAGGGAGGGTCCAACCCCTTATCCTGACACCAAATGGAGAATCTCTTCCATTTGAAGGCATAGCATTTTCTGGTCAACTCCTTACGGGATGCCTCAACAACATTGAGGACCTCGTTGGAAAGACCCAAGGCCTGGAACTCTAGCCACTCAGGAAAAAGGCCATCAGGTGCAGGGATTGAAGGTCCGGGTGGAATAACTTCCCCTGGACCATCCTGAAAATTAGCTTGCTCAATGGTGTTTATGCCTGGTTAAATAAAGTGATTGATTGATTGGTTGACTGAGATCAGGTCCGGGTGAGCTGGAAGCTGCCTCAGGAGCCTGGAGCTGAGGCTGAGGAGATCTGGATACCAGAACTGGTGGGGCCAGTTTGGGGCTACCAGAATCACCTGCGCCTTGTCCCTCCTTGCCTTGAGAAGCATCTTGTGGATCAAGAAAAATGGGGGAAAGGCGTAAAAGAGGCCCAGAGTCCACGGCCTTGAGAAGGCATCCCCTTGCAGCGAGCCCAGCTGAGGGGGGCGGGCATGAAACAGCCTCAGCTTTGCATTCTCCCTGGAGACAAACAGGTCCACCTAAGGTGTGCCCCAGTGAGAGAACAGATTGTGTACTACCTCTGGCAGAAGAGACCACTCGTGAGATGCAACACCTATCCGGCTTAGGGCATCGGCCAGAGTGTTGGAGGCTCCTGCCACATGAATGGCTAGGAGATCCACCTCCAGTCTGCCCATGAGAGACCAAGTGTGGAGAGCTTCCTTGTACAGAGGCAAGGACGCGTCCCTCTCTGGCGGTTTAGGTAGTACATGGTTGTGGTGTTGTCCATCTGGACCTGGACCACTTGACCCCGTACAAATGGAGCGAAGGTGGTGAGGGCTATTTGGACCGCTCAAAGCTCCAGCAGGTTGATGTGGCATCGAGACTCCTGGGGGGACCAGAGTCCTTGCACTGTGAGCTCCCCCAAATGGACACCCCAACCCATCAGAGAGGTGTCGGTGTTAAAGTGACCGTCGGCTCTGGGCGGACAAATGGGATACCCTCCTGCAGATGAGTGGGAACGATCCACCACTGGAGAGCGTTCCCCATCTCCTGGGTCACTATCACTGGCTGGTCCAGAGGACTTGAGCACTGTGACCATTGGCGGGCCAGTCCCCACTGAAGGGGGACGCATGTGCCAGCGGGCCCAATGGACCACGCTGGTGCAGGCTGCCATGAGGCCCAGGAGGCACAGGAAGTCCTGGGCAGGGCGCAACTGCCCAACCACAAATGATTGGGCAAAGGAGGAAAGAACTTCGGCCCTGTCCACTGGGAGCTGTGCTTTGGCTCGAAGAGAGTCGAGCTCTGCCCTGAAGAATTGAATCACCTGCGTTGGCACGAGTTCTGATTTGGCCTCATTGATGAGGATGTCAATCTGAGAGCAGACCTGGAGGGCCAGATCCCTGGACTGTTCCACCTCCATCTTGGAGGAGGCTGCAATCAGCCAGTCGTCCCTTGGCGCTGCAGGAATGCTGTCACCACTGCCATGCTTTTGGTGAAGACTTGGGAGCTGGAGAGAGGCTGAAGGGCATGGCCCAGAACTTGTAAAGGGATCCCTCTGCTCTAAAGCGGAGGAATCGCTGGTGGGATGGACAGATTTGGACATGAAAGAACGCATCCTGAAGGTCCAGAGAACAGAACCACACACCTCGTTCCAAGGATGGGATGATCTGAGCCAGAGTGACCATCCTGAAGGTTTAAGACCTTAGGAACTTGTTCAGGTCATGGAGATCTGGAATGGGGCACCAGCCCCCCCATCCGTTTTGGGACCAGGAAGTACCTGGACACAAACCCTGGGTCTGGTGGAGGATCTGCCACCTCCCTGATCACCTCCTTCTGGAGGAGCAGGGCAATGTCAGCTCGACGGGCTGACAGAGAGGCTGCGGACCCCATAGCCCCCCATGGGGCGACAGCTCGATAGGGTGGGGACTGCTCGAATTCCAGCGGCAGACCCTTTCCTACCACTTCCAGCACCCAGAGGTCCATGGTGATATCGGACCAGGTGGAAATGAAGTGGTGGAGCAGTCCCCCCATGGGGGGAACCCGGGGAGAAGTGACAAGGTTGGGGGCGACACCCCTCAACCCGTCACTGGGCAGGCTTGGAGGAAGGACCGGCTGAGAAACCTCCCAGACCTTTCCCTCCCTGCTTCCTGTTGGAGGAAGCAGGATTGGCTTTGGGGTGCCAAGTGCGAGCCTGCTGGCCCTGATGCTGGTGTTGCTGGGCTGGACGTGCTGCAGAGGCTGAAGGACGAAAGGACTTACGCTGCTGCTGGCAGCCTTTGTCCTTCTGGGCAGATGTGACTGAGACCAAGGTGGCATTGGACTTCTCGATCCGTTGAAGATGCCCCTCAACCCCACGTCCGAACAAGTCGGTACCCAGGAAGGGAACGTCTGCCAGCTTGTGCTGGGTATCTGCCGTGAAAGTGGAGATCCGCAGCCAAGCTCTGCGGTGCATGGCCACTGTGGCTGCTACTGACCATGCACATGAATCAGCAATGTCCAGGGAGGTCTGGAGCTGCTGTTTGGCCACCGCCCTTCCCTGATCCCATACCTGCTTTACCATAGTTTGGAGGTCAGCCAGAGATGAGGAATCACCTCATCCAGGGAGCCCAAAGGGCATGTGAAAGTGTGCCATCAGGACTGCCGGCTGGCCTGATGAGAGGTCTAGGAGGAAGCGGTAAACTTTCCACCCAGAGTAGTCCAGCTTCTTGGACTCCTTGTCGGGAGGCTTGTCCACATCCCTAGTGTTCCTGGAACACCGGAAAATGCCATCAGTCAGGAGCCCCTCCCCAGAGGGGGTGCTCCGAGAAACCGGAGAGTGAACCGGTGGGGACAGCATACTTCCAAGCCATCCTGGCCAAAGGTGCTGGACAAGAAGCTGGCCACTGCCATAGCTCCAGGGCCAGGCCAACAATGGCTTCTGCCACCGGAAAGGCCTCCATGGGGGAATCCCCTCAGTCCAGTATCTCCATGAGGGGATACTTGGCCCGCTTTGAAACGGGTTCGAGCTTCATCCCAGTGGACTCTGAGATGAGCTGAAGCATTCCCAAAGATGAGGATGGGCTCTTGTCCACTGACTGACCTCCAGTGGACTCCAAGTCAAGCAGCCTGGAGAACAAGGAGGAGTCATCATCAGACTCCGAGGAGTCTGTGAACAGCTGCCAGGTGCCTGAGCCACCCTCCAGCTGCCGAGAGTCGATCAGGGTGACAGTGACGTGACAGCAGATGGGAGCAGCCCTGACCAGAGCCGAGAATACTTGGTGGGGTCCCAAGGCATGGTGTGGAGGCGGGGTTCCACCATGATGAGTGGCGCAGCCGGTTTCTGCTGAACAACTGGTGCCGGCTTCAGCTGCTTGACCACTGTGAGGGGTTGTTTCGGCCTCTCCGGTGACAGCCACTTAATGGCCAGGGAATACGACGAAGTTGGCCTATTTCTGGTCAAATGGAGCTGCTGCCACATTAGCTCCTTGTAGCACTGACGCAATCTGCACTGGAGCCTATCCTCCAAAGAGGACGAAGACCAGGATGAGCTGCGCCACCGCCTTCCACAGTGCAGAGACCAAGACCGCCAATGTCGGCAGGATCGGCTGGACCGAGAAGAGGTCTGAGACCGAGTCCTTCAGTGTTTCCGAGGGTGGGTTTGAGAGGGGGCGGGAGAAACCCGCTCCTCCCTTGGTTCACGGAACTTAACCGGGGACTCTGGCACAGGAGGCACAGGCAAGTCCTCGGTTTCCACTGGGTGAGCTGGTGAAAAAGGGTTGTCGGCTTCTCCAGTCGACAGACCATCTGATGGGTCAAGAAAAATCTCGACTGCGTCGACGGGTATCTTGGCCGGCTGACCTGACAGGGACACCGTGAAGCCAGCGGCCTTAGCTGCAACCTCGACCGAAGTCGAGTGTCAACTCTCCGGGGAAGAAGACCTATCCCGCTCCCACGAATGTCAATGGTGGGACTTACCTTTGGGGTCCTTCTTTTTGGACAGAGAGGAATGTCCCGAAGGGCCTTCTCCCTTGGTGGAGAGGGACTTGCAAAGCTCTTTGAAAGAAGCTGTGTAGGAGGATTCCAAGGAGAGCAGGATAAATGCCGTGACCGAGGATGATGATGATGCAGCCTGGGCCACCTCCTCCTTGAGGGCGATCATCTGCTCCAGCTGTTCCACCGAGCCCACCGCCGTGGACACCGCCCAACAGGCCTCCTTAGACTTAACGGAGGATAACGTTTTGGGTCACCCCAACAGTAACCGGGCAACATGGTCCTCCAAGACCGAAGCCAAAAAGGATTTGCACAACTCACAAGTCTGTGAGTCATGGCCAAGTCCAAGGCAATAAATGCACGTGACGTGCAGATCGGTCCGAGACATCTTCTGCCCACAGGGGCACCACGAAATCCGGGAGTTGATTTGTCCATCGCAGGTGCGAGGGAAGATACAGACTGAAGTCTTGTAAATCTCAAAATAAGTTTCAGATTAACCGAAGAGTGTGAATCCAGCCTAAAATGCAGAGCACTAAGGAGGGAACCTGAGCTTCCAAGCAGTAAGGAAGATCTGGCATCATGGGGCGGAGCAGAGTTTTACCACCCGGGTGGGTGGGAGGAGCCAGCTTGAAGACCTTCTGGCAACATTTAAAGTGGCAAGGAATCTGCCAATAAGTGTGGATTGAACAACATATCCACATCCCTAAAATGGGATATTATTAAACAGGGATTACAGAGGCAACAGAAACCTGCACCAAGACATAAAACCACGCTGGTTGAACAGCGAAGTAGTAGAGGTGGTGAGAGTAAAATGAGAGGTGCACCAGAGTTATAGGAGGACAGGGAAGGAAACTGACAGGGAGGAGTATGCAAGATGGTCCAGGTAGGTGACCAGAAAAGGAGAGAAGCCAAGGCCCAGAGGAAGCAGAGATTAGCGAGGAAATTAATGGGGGGATTTTTCAGATACATCAGGAGAAAAGGAAGTGCAAGAAGACAATAATGAGGATAAAAGGGTTGGGAGTGGACGGAAAGGGGAGGAGCAGGCAGCAGCACTGAATGAATACTTTGCTTGGTGTTCATGGAAGAAAAGGGGGACCGCTACCACCATGGGCTGGGAGGGTGGGGACAGGGGAGAAGGCAACAGATGGAAGAATTGAAGCAAGTAGAGTCCTAGAGGGACTGAGGGTACTGAAGGTAGACTAGGCACCAGGGCCGGATGGTATCCACCCCGGGGTGCTGAGGGAGATGGCGGAGCTGCTGGCGGATCTATACAGCACCTCACTGGAGTCAGGATGTGTGCTACTAGACTGGAGGATGGCACATGTAGTACCATTACACAAGAGCGGACCAAGGGATGAACCAGGTAATTATCACCCAGTAAGTCTCACCTCCACGGTGTGCAAACTCATGAAAACAATACTAAAGGAAAGATTGGTGTCGTACCTGGAGGACAATGGCCTCCAGGATGTGAGGCAGCATGGGTTCATTTCAGGAAAGTCTTGTCAAGCCAACCTGATACAATATGACTGGATGACAGGTGAGCTGGATAAGGGTCATGCAGTGGATGTTCTTTACTTGGACTTCAGCAAGGCCTTTGATTCTGTGCCTTATGGGTGACTTGGGGAGAAGCTAACTGGTGTAGGGGTAGGGCAAAAATGATGAACTGGATTACAAGCTGGCTGAGTGGGAGGCTGCAACAGGTGGTGGTGAGAGGGGAGCTCAAAACTCCAAGGCCGGTGACAAGTGGGGTGCCGCAGGGCTCTGTGTTGGGGCCAGTATTGTTTGAGCTCTTCATATCAGATATTGCACACAGGGTGGTGAGCAAGGTAAGTCTGTTCACTGATGACACCAAAATTGGAACAGTGGTGGATAGAGAGGAGGGATGGAAGGAGCTGCAGGGGGACCTAAGCAAGCTAGAGGAGTGGTCAGAGAGATGGCAGCTGGGGTTCAATGCAAAGAAGTGTAAGGTTATGCACGTTGGGGTGAAGAACCCAAGGAGAGAATACTGGCTGGGGAGTTAAGCTGGGGATCACTGAGGAGGAGAAGGACCTAGGGATAATGATAACAGGGACCATGAACAACACTGCCCAGTGCAGGAGAGTGGCTGCAAAGTGAAAAAAAAATGCTGGGGTGCATAGCGAGGGGGTTTTCGTCCAGGCGATGAGAGTTGATCTTGCCCCTCTACAGGTTGCTGGTAAGGCCACACTTAGAGTATTGTGTGCAGTTTTGAAGGCCATACCTAAAGCTTGATATCAGGCTACTGGAGGGGGTGCAGAGGTGGGCAACAAAGATGATATGTGGAATGGAGGGGAGAGACTATGACAGCAATCTGGGAGACCTGAATATGTACACCCTGGAGGATAGATGGGACAGAGGGGACATGATAGAGACATTCAAGTATCTGAGGGGAATCAATAAGGATGGGGTAGATGGGGTCTTTAAGTTAAGGAGGGGGAGGGTCACCAGGGGGCATGGGCTAAGAATAAAGGGGGAAGATTTAGGAAGAAAATGAGGAGACACTATTTCATAGACAGGGTGGTAGCAAAATGGAGCACCCTACCAGAATGGGTGGTGGTATGTAAATCTGTGAACAGCTTCAAAGGGCATGGGACAGGGAACAGGGAGAGTGAGGGCAGGTGGGTGGCACTGGGATGACAAAGGGAGGGGGTTGGGCAGCTGCAAACTAGGGGTGCTAGCTGCACACTCGAGCAGACTTAGCTAGACCAGGTTGTCTGTTTCTGCTGGCACATTCGTATGTTCGTATGAAAGACTCAAGGAACTAAATATGTACTCTCTAAAGAAAAGAAGGATATGCTAGAGATGTTCAAATACCTCACAGATAATAATAAGGTATAGGAAGGTAGCATTTTCTACAGAAAGAGATACTCCATGACAAGGGGTCATGATATACAGCTGGAGGAGGGGTGCTCTGAGGAGATCTGAGGAAATACTTCTTCATGTAGATGGTGGTGGACACCTGAAATAGCCTCCCAGCAGAGGTGGTGGGTGCTAAAATGGCAACAGGATTCAAGCATGCATGGGAATGACACAAGGTACCTTAGAAGGGCACAGTGTCATAATGTCTGCACAATAACAGTGTGAACAAACAAAACCACAGGCAAAATGAATGCGCTAGAAATAAGTCGCAAAAACATGAGCCACAACAGAAACAGTGGCATGCCATTGAAAACAATGGCAATGCCTTTTTTTAAGCATTTTATTCTGCTCTGTACCCTGAATCTCCTTTTTCTCTGCCCTGCTCTATACCCTGAATCTCTCTCTCCCTCTCCACTCCCTTTTATCTCCTCCAATTGCAGTTCTCTTTTGTATCCTCCCAAACTCTATTTAATCCAATTGCCCACCCTCTTTCTCTCTCTCCTTAGCCTCAGCTAGAGGAGGGTATCCTGCCCTCAGAGCAAATACCCTGCCCGACTGAAAGGAATCATCCGAAAGGTACAGAATCAAGATGCCCCGATGAACTGAGACGCAGTCTGTCTTAACATTTGAATTTGGTGCCTTTTTTCCTCAGTTTTCAGCTGCTAGGGCTCCAGCTGTTAGAAACCCAATATTTTGTGAGGCTGCTTCCCTGCACTATAGGAAATCGCCTCTGGGGTCTCTCAGTGCACACTGTCAAGGGTGTAGACAGGCATACTCACTGTACACATTTGTGTACAGTTTTGTTGAGTGCCTGTCACAAACCATAAGCCACTCTGTTAATATTATCATTCTAATCTGTAGTATTTGGTTAGTGTAGGCCACTAAGGAGCGTCCAATACATGTATAACCTCTTTAGAGAGTAGAGGAGTCATCTGACAACAATCTGACTTGTTTGGAAGGGGATGCCATTTGCAAAGCATGTGTACATTTTTTAATTGGGGGTGTAACTGTTGGAGACTGTGTACAAAATGGAAATTTCTGGCTACACTCCTGCACACTGTGCTGATCTGGGGACCATCATTTTAATTTATTTATTTAAAGCCCTGCAACCTAAACATTCCGGCGCTGAATTAACTTATTAACCTGCCCGGAGCTTGTCTTATTTCATTTGTAACCCACACAGAGGTAGTTTCCCAGTTTAAAACTGCACTGGAGCTTGCTTTTAACTCTAATCTGTAGCAGAGGTGGATTGTTGTTTAAATCTGCACCTGAGCTTAATTTAGTTCCATTAACCTGCACAGGAGGGACTTTAGGTTCAAACCTGCACCTGAGTTTTTAAATCTTCTTGGAAATCAGCATTGGTGGGGGATTTAGGTGAAATCTTCACCTGGAGCTTAATTAACTGGTAAATTTAACTTTAGCCTTTTGGCTGCTGCGGTTTAAATTGTCTAGAGGCTTACCGGAGACTGAAGCACAGCTCTGCTCTTAGAATTTGACTGGAGACTGAAGCGCAGGTCTGCTTTTAAAAATGTGTCTTAGTACAGACAAATCCTCTCTTCCCACAGCCACTGTGCTGCTGCTTCCCGCCCACCCTTTTCTGGTCTTTCTTTCATAGTTGTATGGAGTCATGTGACTAACTCCCCACTTTCCCATTAGCAGCCTATAAGAAAACACCTATAGAGGGCTCCAGGGTTTTTTTCAAATACTTTTCCATTCAGTTACGGTTTTGAAACCAAAATAAACTGCAGCTCAGCTCCCAAGATGAATTTCCGCACCCTATCCCCACTAGTTAAATTGCAGATTACGCCTCAAAGTGTGTTTGTCATGGGTGAAAGGCATTACTGCTTCAAATGATCAAAGTATAGACACTAATCACACTAATGCATAAACTGACAGCTGTCTCAGCTGACAGCAACTCTATCTTCTCTCACTCCCCATGCTTTGTTACAGAGGCAGAAGTAAGTGAGTTTTACACACAGACACACAAAAAAACATACTAACAAGACATTTGGATTTTGCCATGATGCACTGCTAACAGGGTGTCTTGGTGAAGAGTGACCACAATGTGTACATCTAGTAATGTAGATTTCCCTTGCAAAACTGCTGCAACGTCACTGTACTGCAGTGTGAGTCACTCCTCTGCCATATAGTGATGTCAGCAGTACAGCACTGGGTCCACAGCAACACCAGGCTTGCTACAGAAGCTCTGGTACACCCTGCAGATTTTAGTAGCTCAGAATGCAAAAACTAACTGCAGAGGATATTAATGAAATACATTTCCAGAATCAATGCAAGAAGGGGCAATTTATGCATGAAGGTCAAAAGGACTGAGGAAGGTGCTGACATCAACCTCTTCTCTCAATCCCCATACTTTGTTACAGAGGCAGAAGTCAGTCTTACAGAAAAACATACTGACAAGGCATTTAGATTTTGGCATAATGCATTGCTAGCAAGGTGTCTTGGTGAAGAGGGACCACAGTATGTACACCTAGTAATGTAGTTTTCCCTTGCAAAACTGCTGCAACTGTACTGTACTGCATAGTGTGAGTCAATCTTCTGCCATACAGTGATATCAGTGGGATCTAGCAGCTGAACAGCAAAGGCAAGTGCAGCCAGGCTAAAACAAGGCTCAAAAACAAATGCAAAATATGGAACGCAGAATAAACCTTGGCCAAAAATAACAAATGCACACACCCTTTCATGTCTAGTACTGCCTGTCTCCTCTTCCACCTCGTAGGTTTTCGGCCTCAACCACTTCTCCACCCCCGAACTTATTTGCTCTCATGGCCACCCTACTCCCCACCCTCAAGCAGTTCATGACCCCTACCACTCCCCTCCGGTTAGTACGCACCTTTCCACCCCCCCACGCCATCTGGGTTCCCCTCCCCTTCTTGCTCCCCTTCTTGCTCCCTTCTTCGGGGCTCCTGTAGGTCCCTTCACTATCCCCCAACCTGCCCACCGGGGCCTGCCACTGGTATGGGGCAGTACTCGCTTGCCTTGCCATGGTGGTCTTCCAGGTTGGGTTCCTCACCTTCTAGCTACGCTGTCCCCTGCAAAATCTTGCCACCCCTTGCTCGTTTTTCCCGACTGCCACGTGGGGAGTCAGCAGATTCTGCCCCTCCTCCTCTTACCCCCTGTACTTGTTGCTCTCCGCACCCTGCCACAATTGTGAACTTATGTATTAACGAGCCTGTAGTTGTATTCTCGTTTGTTGCTCTGACCATGTACTATTGTCTATATGCTGTTACCCTGGGCCCACCTGTGTGTGGGTGTGACTGTTCTTTTGTCCATTCAATGTCCTGGGTACTGTTTTCCATTTGGTCCACTTGTAGTTGTGGGCCTGTATGTTACCCTGTATTTGTACCATGTTTCTCTGTACTGTAACCTCCCGGGTCGCTCCTGAAAATAGGCACTCGTCTAGTGTGCTTACCTGGTTAACAAATACAAATAAATAATAACAACAAGCTGTAACTTTTTGGACCACCAGGAAAGGTGCTCTTTAAGACAATCTATCTTCAGTTCAGGATATTTGGTGCATCTTTAGAACTACTCGTAAGGATTAAGCCATGAGAAAGGATGGGTCTACTGTGGAATTAATCGATGGTTGGGGGAACGAGGCCTTCAACAACCCAACCATGGATTAAATCCACAGTAGACCCATCTTTTCAAATGGCTTAATCCACTTGTAACATGGCAATGATTGTATGACTAACAGTCTCTGAATAAATGAGTACAGTCAGACTGATTTACTTTCAGAATGCTGTATGTTGAGCTATTAAAACATGGTGTACATATAGTTCAAAGCAATTGGAACACACCTATTGGAAATATTGTGGCTGCTATTTCACTTTTGTTAAAATAACTTTCATTGCAAGCTTTAAGCTTTCTAACATCAAAACATATTTACAACTTTTCAAACACTTGCAATTCACTTTCTATTCTAGGTGCTTTGATTTTCCTCTGTGTATTACAAGGTATGGGCTGCACTGCATGATGGGAGTGTGCTATGGTACAGCTTCGTTTCTTCCTGCAGTTCCTTTGCAGACCAATAGGTGGCTGCCAAACAATCCTAGCAGCACAAGCATGGTTTCTCCAAATGTACTGAATTAAGCCAATCTGAAAAACTCTTCATTGGACAAGTACTATTTTGAGGAATATTGATTTCACTTTTTTCCTCTCTAAACCATCTAACTCAGCAGGACATAGAACTACATAACGTTTACTAATTTCGCCTTTCAAATACTTGTTTTGACTAGTATTGTTAGTCTATTTCTTTGATTTCTTTTTGTTTCTCTCAATTTATTTTTCTTTTCACCCATAGAAGTAGCCTCTTTCTTTGATTTTCCTTTGTTTATCTCACTGTCTCTGTTATTTTTGCTTTTGGTTATAGAAGCTGCATGCTCATCTTTACCACTGTGTATTCACCAAGAAAAGGCTAGGGCAGATAATGTTATTCAGTCATCCACAATGCACTGCACCCAAAGTTGCTTAGAAAGCAGTACATCAGAAGGATGGTAACAGTATGTGAAAGTTCACTTCTAAAGAAATATTGTTGCAGCATAATTAACAGTATATGGAGTTTAAATGTACAATCTTTAGTAAGTCATGAACTTGTGTGGCAGTTACAACATAGAACAATCTTGAAAATGTCTAAATCCCTGTGCCAGGAAAAGGCTAGCAAAAATAATCTGGAAAAAGTACAAACAGCAAACTATTTGCATATTACTTTCACTTGTATAATGCTTTTTGCCTGTTGTGGATTGCCAAGGTATTGCATCACAAACCATGGTCTACTGTGGAATTAGACCATGGTTGCTGATGTACCACATGTTCAAACAACATGAAGTCTTGCTGTATTCTGCAGTGATTCCCAACCTTTGAACTGCCCCAGAAAACAAAGAGTTAACTTTCTATGCAGGGCATAGAATGCTGAGCTCGAGCTCAGTTGAAGTCTCTGTCTGGAGTGTTTTAAACTTAAACCATTAGATTCTTTACTCCACCTCACTGAACAGTTGCTCCAGAGATTTCTCCTTCAGCTTGGTTCGAAAGTCAGTTAAAGTTTCAGTTTTCATTGTTTTTTTAAACAGAAAAAGTTATCCGCATAGTCAGTTCAGTCTCTGTCTGTGGTACCGTGAGTACTAGATAGGAATTGTTCTGTTTTTCTGTGTAGAACTTGTAAAAGTGTGGCTCAGTTCATCTGAACCGGCCATTTGATAGTGAAAGTTTGTGTTTTTACTTAGTGTGGTATTATCGGTTCTTATCGGTTCTAAAAAAACGTGTTTTAGTACGTTTTTTTCCAATACCCGTGACACGGTTAGGAACTGATAAGGGAGTCTTGCCTGGCAGTTGCCATAAAAAGGGTAAGTTGGTTAGGTTGGCCATGTCTGAGAAACCCAAGAAAAAAAATGGGCCCACTGGGTTTCAACACTGCATTGAGTGTGGGGAGATCTTTGCTAAGGCCGACCCCCACACCACCTGTGTTTATTGTCTGGGGTTTGACCACCTCGAGTCAGACTGCCAAATATGTAAAACATTCCCAAATCTACCCTTGAGAAGAGATTAGGTAGACTGAGGGAAAAGGAGGCCGAGAAGTCCGCTGACCTGGATGGCCAGCCCGGTTTGGTTCCGACCGAACCAGAAGGAGTACCCTCTGACCAGGGCGATACTTCTTCGGGCAAAAAGGAGAGACGATTCCGAGGGATCAGTTCTCACAAAAAGAAAACACAAAGACAAATCGACCGGTTCAGATCCAAAGGTGATGATGGTGAAAGTGAGGGTCTGGATGTGCCTGTGGAGCCAGACATCTCCCAGACAGACCTTCAGGTGTTTCCCCTCCTAGGCTTTCTGAGTCCCCTTCTCACTTTATGTTCTACAGAAAGGTGGCTGAAACCCTCCAGCTTCCTATGGAAGAGGCTGTGGAAGATCAAGAGGAGCCTGATTATGTAGAAATGATGGACATCCCAGAGTCCAGGAGACTGTCTATTCCCCTCCACAAATCTTTTGGAAAACAGAGACAAAAAGTCCAAAAGTCTCCTTAACACTGTACCTCCTGTGGATAGAAGAATGGACAAGAGGTATACACTTTCAGGCTCAGACACTGAGTTCTTATATCAGCAATGCAGCCATGTTGGGGTAGTGCAGGCTGATGCCTGTGTCAAGACAAATATTCCCTTGACTCCACACCCCACAGAAAAGGACTCCAGGAAGATTGATGCCATGGCAAAGAAACAGTACATGGCATCTTCCTTGGGACTCAGGCAGGCGAATTACATGGCCTATACAGCCAGGTACCAGAAGTCCAGGTGGGATACTGTACTGGTACTGGCTAAACAGGCTAGCCAAGGAGCTAGAGGTGGCGGCTGCAGATGGGATTGAGGCATCTAAGGTTCAGTTTCATAATGCTGTGGACTCTAATGATGTGTCATCAAGAGTCATGGCTACATCTGTGGCTCTTCGGAGGATGGCTTGGCTCAGATGTACTAGCCTCTCGCAGGACACCCAGGCTAAGGCCATGGATTTTCCTGTAGTGAGTAATTCTCTGTTTGGGGAGCAGACAGAGAATTACATGAAGAAAATGGATGAGTACAGGACCACTTACAGGAGTGCTCAGGCCAAGGAGAGGCAGGCAACTCTTCTCAGAGGGAGTTCTTCAGAGGGAGAGGCAGAAGGGAGATGAGCAGGGCTGCATCCACTCCTCAGCCTAAAGCTCCAGCCAAGCAGACACCCTGATGGGCCTGCCCTGGTCGACTCTACTATTCCAGTAGGGGGGCAGGCTGGCTTACTTTGTCCAGGACTGGATGTCTATTACATCAGACAAGTGGGTCCTGGAAGTAGTAAGCCAGGGACTGGTTCTCAGCTTCAGAAAAGTTCCAAAGATGAAAGCCAGATCTTTTCCATCTGCAAATCTCTCAGAAACCCTTGCCCTAGAGGCAGAGGTTTCTTCTCTTCTAGCCTTAAGGGCCACAGAGAGAGTACCTACCCTACACTGGGGCAAAGGACTGTACTCCAGGTACTTCCTGACCCCAAAAAAAACAGGGGAGTGGTGACCCATCCTAGACCTAAGATATCTAAACAAACATCTTTTAAAACCTAAGTTCAAGATGGTAACTCTGGGAATAATCCTTCCCTCTCCAAGGCCAGGGGACTGGTTAGCCTCCCTGGACCTCAAAGATGCCTACTTTCACATTCCCATCAGGTACTCCCACAGAAAGTACCTCAGGTTCGAGTTGCCCTCGGGCCACTATCAGTTCAGAGCAATGCCCTTTGGCCTAACCTCAGTCCCAGTGGTTTTCACAAAGTGCCTATCAGTAGTAGTTGCCTTTCTAAGAAGGCAAGAGATTTCCATTTTTCCATATCTGGATGATTGACTAATAGTGGGTCAGTCTCCAGACCAAGTCAATTCTCACCTGCAAGTGACCCAGCAAGTACTCACTTCTCTAGAATTTCTTCTCAACCTTCCCAAGTCAGTTCTTGAACCAGTCCAGCTTCTTACCTATGAGGGCAGAACTGGACACACTCAAACAGAGCCTTTCTTCCTCTAGAAAGGCAAGGTTTTTATGGAACTAACACTTCTTTCAGCCTGGGTATCTCAAAACAGCAAGGCATTTCCTCCAGCTCTTGGGCCACATGGCAGCTTCAACAGCAGTGGTCCAAGGGGCCAGATTCTAGATGAAGGATATTCAGTTCTACCTGAGAGCTTTTTGGTCTCAGAGGAAGGATTCCCTTACCAAACTGATCCCAGTGACTCTGACCTTGATCCAAGCCCTCCAATGGTGGCAGGATCAGGACAATTTAAGACAAGGTGTTCCTTTTGTTACTCAGCCTTGTTCAGTGGTCCATACCACGGACGCTTCTCTTCTGGGCTGGGGAGCCCATCTGGGGTCCCTCACTGCCCAGGGGCTGTGGTCCCCCCAAGAATCCCTCTCCATATCAATCTCCTAGAGCTCAAGGCAGTTTTGCTGGCCCTAAAAGCTTTCTCTCAGTCAGTACAGAACAAGGTGGTTCATGTCAGAACAGACAACAACACCACCACCACGTGGTACATCAACAAGCAGGGAGGCACTCGGTCCATGGCCTTGTGCACAGAAGCCATGAAGTTGTGGTCCTGGCTAATTCCTACAAACCTCTCTGGTAGCAGTTCACCTTCCAGGGAAGGACAATGTGCTAGCAGATGCACTGAGCAGGATCTCTCAGGGCCATCACAAATGGTCCCTGGACCCTCAGGTGTTGAAAGTGATTTTTTCAAGGTGGGGCACTCCAGAGATAGATCTTTTTGCAGCCCCAGACAATCACAACTCCCTCTCTTTTGTTGCAGTCTTGGGTTCAGTTCTCCTGGATGCCCTGATTCTGAATTGGGAAGGGAAGTTTCTGTATGCCTTTGCCCCTTCCCACTCCTGTTCAAAGTTTTAGTCAAAATAAGGTCTCAACCTTGCAAGGTGATTCTGATTGCTCCAGATTGGGCCAGACAGCCCTGGTACCCCCTGTTGCTGTCCCTAGCAGTCCATCTTCCCCTGTCTCTTCGCAGGAATTACAACCTGTTAACATCCTCTCAGGGGAGGATTTGGTACCCCAATCTTCAGTCTCTCAATCTCAAGGCATGGCTCTTGAAGAGTTAGAGTTTGCAGATCTGCATCTTTCCCAAGGGGTTCTGGATACCCTCAAGGCTTCTCGAAAGCCCTCCACCAGAAAGACTTGTAACTCCAAATGGAAGAGATTCCGGCATTTGGTGTTCTAAAAGGCATATTTCTCCAGACACTGCTGGATTGCCTACGGTTCTGGATTATATGGTCCATCTTAATGGCCTAGGCCTCAGACCAGCTACTCTCAAGGTACACTTGTCAGCTGTTTCTGCATTTTTGTCTGTGGGGAAGTCTTCCTCACTATCTTCTCATCCTGTGTTCTGTAAATTTTTTAAAGGATTGCTTCACACCAATCCTCCTTTTTAGAGACACTGCTCCTGCCTGGGATTTGAATGTTTGCATTGCTCAACTTATGCAACCCCTTTTGAAGCCTGTCTTGAAGAACTTAATTACCTGACTTGGAAAACTGTGTTCTTGGTAGCCATTACACTCTACCAGGCGTATCAGTGAATTGCAAGCCCTGTCAGTGGAACCTGATTTTATCTCATTTCACAGGGATAAAGTGGTCCTTAGAACCAATAGAAGGTTCTTGCCCAAAGTGGTTTCAGACTTCATTTAAACCAGTCTATGTCTCTTCCTGTTTTCTTCACTGATCATTCTTCCTCAGGAGAGGAGGCTACACAGTTTAGATGTTAAAAGAGCCCTTAGTTACTACACAGTACGTACCAAGGGTCACAGGTTTGACTCCCTCCAGTTGTTCCTCACTTATGGAGAAGTGGGAAAGGGCAAACCTGCCACCAAGAGATCTATTGCCAGGTGGATTGTGTCTTGTATACAATTCTGCTACGAAAAACTGGGAAAAACTCCACCTTCAGGCCTGAGGGCTCATTCCACAAGAGGTACAGTTGCTTCTATGGCTGCTGCCAGGGATATCCCTCTCTTAGAAATTTGTCAAGCAGCCACCTGGAGAACAGTCCATACCTTTACCAAGCATTACTCTTTAGATATCCAGGCTAGGAGTGATGCTCGGCTTGGCACAGCAGTACTTCAGAGCCTATTTCCAAAGTATGTTCTGTCCCTCCTCCATGGAGGTACTGCTTGGTAGTCAGCAATATGTCAGAATACAGCAAGACTTCATGTTGTTTGAAGAAAAAATTACTCCCCATAGTAATTATGTTTCTTCTAATGGAGTCTTGCTGTATTCTGACCTCCCTCCCGGCCTCCCCTCTCAGAACCTGTTTTTGGGAGGTGGGTGGGGAGGTGCAATGTTGCACCCCAGGGGTGTTTTTTGTTTGGGTGCTTATTTATTATTGTTATTTGTATTAGATTGGTTTTTGGGTTTCCTGACTTGGGTCTTCCTTGGGAATCCAAAACTTTTTTCGGCCAGTTGGCTAGTAGGAATTTTTACAATTTCCACATAGAAGTTTTGGTTATTTGAGCTCATAAGAATCTGATGGTTTAAGTTTGAAACACTCCAGACAGAGACTTTAACCGAGCTTGAGCTCAGCATTCTATGCCCTGCATAGAAAGTTAACTCTTTGTTCTCCGGGGCAGTTCAAAGGTTGGGAATTACTGCAATATGTCAGAATACAGCAAGACTCCATTAGAAGAAACACAATTACTAAGGTGAGTAATTTTTTCGAATATTTTAACGAATGAAAATGCTTCTTTTTGCTTTCATTTTTAATGCCATGTTACAGTCAGATATAAAGCATGCTAAACTCCAAAGCTCTAGCTCAATAGATGGCTGCATTTTGACCAAATTAATAACTTTCAAAAATTATATGAAATTTCATTGAAATTCTGAAATTTGGAATTTTCTAATTCCACACAGCTCTAATTTAAACCACAAAATGCCCACATAGTTGCCTGATAGTTTGGTTGATACTTACAGAAAAACACAAGAAAAGGAAACAGTCCTTTGCTTCCAAAGAACTTTAACCTGCTGCCGAGTTCCCTTCTTCCCAGATTCAAACCTGTGAGCTGGTGTGTGTATATACAATCCACTCACTCCTTTATCTCTCTCTGAAATCCCAGCCCACTCTTATGGAACTAGTTTTCAAGTCTCAGTGGACCCTCACCCATGAAGAACAAATGTGTGTGGCAAGGAAGAAACAAAAAGTAATCCCAAGCAAAATACCTTTAAACAGTGTCAAATGTTATCATCATCCAGAATCTGGAATGTCTTCTCCCAGAACAGATAAATATTGTCACCACCTTCCTTCTAAAACAGCTGGCTGACATGAATGACTTAGAATTTGACTGGACTGAACTTCTAGTAGTTTCTGAAATCCTTAGGCCTGTCACTTAACTGTACAAAAACCTAAGTTTGCCACACCTTGATTTAAGAACAGACTCATGTTTCTCACCTTGTATTACACCAATGATACAGAAATATTCCCCAGCACTAAAACCTACAAGTCCGGGCTTGAGGGCAGCTCAGATTTCCCACCCTGGTGTTATGCCAGTGATACATACACAGTCCCCTTCACTGTCACCTGGGTGTCCAGGGTTTGAGAATGGACTCAGGTTTCCCACCCTGGCATTATACCAATGACACACACATAACCCCCCACACTGTCACCTGGGTCTCCAGAGCAAAGTCCTGACTTTACTGTACATCAATGGTTTTGCCATGCATAGGTTGAGAAGAAAAGGTGTGCAAGGTTTTTATCACAGTAGAACTACATTCATGCAGTTTGCATTTATCGTTTAAAAAAAAACAAAGATCATCCCATTTTCTCTCGGCTTGCATGCTATATCAAACACTGCATGTTGCTATGTAGTTGTTGGAATAAGGATGTTTTAACTACTGGGTAACTTTGTATTTTTTGGAAAGTAAACGGCAAGCAATTTCAAGTGGAAGCTGTGAAAAGAAATCAAGTAGTTGGGAGAAGCACATACACGTTAGACATGCTGTATCCAACTATCATTGGGTGGTTACTTTTTTGTGCAGCGACAGCTGATCTCTTACATCAACTGCTGCAACAGAACCGGGTATAGACTGTGAAGATTTTGGACTGACAATCGATCCGACAAAGAAACGTATGGTTGGATGATTTGGGCATTCTATCCATATAGTATAGTTTTACTGCAATGGAGTGGTCGGGCGAAAGTATTTGCACACTATAAAGGGAGTAACTGAGGCTGTGGAGAAACAGAATCTTTAAACATAAACTTTATTTCTAACAGGTTTATTCCATCTCAATCAAGTTACCTGAGGGATTAGGGTAAACCAAGTTAGAAGGTGTTGCCATTGTTCTATGTGGATCTGGGTGACATTTTTTTTTGTCTTGATTTGGACAATTTTAGTACTGAATATTATATGATAATTTTTGGTATCGAATAACAAAACTATTGACAATAGTATTGCCAAGAGTTTGTTATTTACAAGGTACAAGATATAATAAGATAGAACAAGATATAGCATTTGCCTTGTAGCACAAATGGAGAATTGACATTTAAGTCGTAGGATTCTTTATTCTGTATTATTCAACACAAAACTAATACCAACACAGTAACTAAGATCACTGTTGTACTGTGCTTTAGTGAAATTAAATTGATATTGGGAGGTAGTTTGTTTCTTTTAATGTTTAACATAACTATATTGCACATAACATATTGTACTTTTTAATCTGACGTTTAGTTATCATATTTATTATACTTTGTTGTTTTGTGTTTCTCATCAGAAAACAATAAAAATGCCTGCAGTAACAAGAAGTGGGAGAGTCAAAACTAGGGATAATCAAGATATGGACAAATTATGTAAAGGTAAAATACAAAAGCAAAAGGGCTAACCATTAGCTAACATTTGAGTAGCTTGGCAGAAGACACCAGGAGAAAGGACTGCTGTGTGACTGGACTTCTCTGCTGGGACTATATTGCCCTCCTTCCCACCCAAAGCTAGTTCTACTTTTACAGGCACAGAATTTGACTGATAACAGGAACTTCCTGTTTGGGAGCAGGAAGTGAGTGATCACAGAGCCACCAAAGACGCACCATCCTAGAAGGGCAAGAGTAGCTCTCCGGCCCCCTCTAGCTGCTGGAGGTCTGCCTCTGAGCAAGTAAGGGGTCTACTGAGAAATATAGGATATTCTTGTCTCAGAACAGGAAAATCAGAAGCTTAAAGGGCACACAAGCAGAAAGTAAGGAGAGAGAGAGAGAGAAAAAAAAACAGAGGAAAGCGTAAGGATTGTAAACAGTTAAGGGGCCAGAAATAAGACATGATGGGAGTGGTGCAGTGCAGTGGCTGTGGAGCAGCAGTCTTCCGGGAGACTTCCGGAGGATGCAGTGTTGTCCCAGCTGCAGGCACCTCTCTGGGCTGAGGGAGGAGGTTGCTCATCTCCAGGCTGAGTTGGCTAGGATTTGTGGGACCTCCTCTTCCATCCAGGGACCACCAGTGCCACTGCCGTTGCCTCAGAGGTTGCCAAGAAAGAGGAGTGGTTGGACCACAGCGGGCTCAGGGAGGGTAAGGGTGGTGGAACAGAGGTGCATCCCTCTAGTTGTACCTCTCCACAATTCCTATGTCGTTCTGGCAAAGTGTGGTTCCTCTATGGAGGCACCTGCAGTGGAGACTAAGGAGGATGCTGGGAACCTCCACAAAGAAGACCCACAGGAGGGTGGCAGGGGACCCCGCAGGGGAAGGAAACAACTCCTGGTGGGGGACTCCATTGTTAGGAAGGTAGAATTGGGGAGGAAGGGGAGAGGGAGGTAAGGTGCCTGCCTGGTGCCATGGCTTGGAGGGACAGGGAGCGAATCCTCAGGATTGCCGGAGCAGCTGCACGGGGGGGAGCTGGATGTCATTGTCCACCTAGGAACAAATGACCTGGCTAAGAAAGGGATTAGAGAAGTGCAGGAAAAGTTTGTGGAATTGGGGAGGGGCCTTAGACAAGCTGCACGCACGGTAACCTTCTCGGAGGTGCTGCCTATCTATAGCGTAGGAGAGGCTAGGGTGTTCCACACCACGGGATTCAATCAGTGGTTGAAAAACTGGTGTGGAGCTCAGGGATTTGGCTTCATTGGGGACTGGGGGTCCACCTGGAGTGGTGCAAGCCTATACTGGCATGATGGACTGCATCTGTCCAGGAGGGGAACCAGGATCCTAGGTGATAGGTTTAAATGCTTCATTGGCAAGCATTTAAACTAGCCAAGGGGAGGCACTGGAAAGGAGCAGGGAAATCCTAGCCCCCCAAAAAAATCACGGTAGTAAGTGCGGTAAACACCAACATAGAGGTGTCGATGGGGAGAAGGGCAGGGTAAATGGAGAAAGTGACAAAGGCAAGAAGGACAGGGATGGGGCAAAAGGAGTAATGCCATCAGGAAATGGAGGTAATGAGTACCAATGCCCGTAGTCTGGGCAACAAGCTCCCTGAGCTGGTGGTCTTAATGGAAGAGGATGCTTGGATATCGTGGCAGTCACAGAAACATGGTACACAGAGAACCATGACTGGGATGTTAACATACCAGGGTACATAACCTACAGGAGACAGGCAGGGAGAAGAGGGGAGGAGTAGCTCTCTATGTAAGGAAGGGATAAAAGCAACTGAACAAAAGAGTAAACAGGGAGGAGAGGAGGCACTGTGGGTCACCTTGGAGACTGGAAAGGGCACCACAATCTGCAGAGGAGTTGTGTACAGACCCACATGTCAGGGGGAGGGAATGGACAAAGATATGACAGAAGGCATTCTTAGAATGGCAGAGAAAGGGGAGATACCTTTGATGGGGGATCTGAATATGCCAGATGTTAACTGGAGCACATTTACTGCAGCCACATCCGAGAGCAGGGCCATTCTTGATGCCCTACAGGTAGCAGGTCTCAGATAGCTAGTTTCAGAACCCACTCATGAAGGAGCAATCTTAGACCTCATACTCTCAAACGGGGGCAGTGAGAGGATCTCAGATCTAGAAGTGGGTTGCCATCTGGGAACAAGTGACCATCAAACAGTGTGGTTCCACGTTAAACTCAGCTACAGAGTCAAGCCATAAAAAGTGAGGGTACTGGACTTCAGGAGGGCTAGCTTTGGCAAGATGGAGAGTGCCTCAGAAAAGCACTAGCAAACAGGCTAGAAGGAGGTGTGGAGCAACAATGGGGAATCATCAAAACTGCCATCACAGAGGCAACAAGCCTTTGTGTGAAGCAAATAAACAAATCAAAATGAAAGAAAAAGCCACTATGGTTCTCAAAAGAGGTGGCTGTGAAAATCAGGAAGAAAAAGATAGCATTCTGGAAGTATAAGGAAACACAGAAGGATCAGGACAGAGAGCTGTACCAGTTAAGGCAGAAGGAAGCAGGGAGGGAAGTCAGAATAGCAAAGGCACAAACTGAGGAAAAGATAGCCAACTGGGTTAAGAAGGGGGATAAAACCTTTTATAGGTACATCAGCGAGCATAGAAAGACAAAGGGAGGAATAGTGAGGCTGAATAGAATGAACAGTGGGTGGGCAGAGGGGGACAGTGAAAAAGCAGGGATACTGAATGAATATTTCTGTTCAGTATTCACAAAGAGGAGGAAGTGCCTAATCCAATTAACAGAAGTACTCTTGATGGGGGTTGAT
This sequence comes from Neoceratodus forsteri, assembly GCA_016271365.2. NCBI lineage: Eukaryota > Metazoa > Chordata > Ceratodontiformes > Ceratodontidae > Neoceratodus > Neoceratodus forsteri. The sequence goes on along the minus strand of JADMNL010000034.1, from coordinate 61,510,480 downwards.
CCCAGTCCTTTCACAGAAGAAAGGGTTCTGCAAGAACCCTAAAACTGAAGGTGGACAAAGCAATGGGACCTGATGGAATTCACCCCAGAATTCTAAAAGAATTAAGGGGAGAACTAGTGAAACCACTGGCTACTCTTTTTAATAAATCATGGGAGGATGGTGTGGTACCCGAGGACTGGAGGAAGGCAGATGTGATTCCCCTTCACAAAAGTGGGACCAAGACAGAGGCAGGAAACTACAGACCTGTCAGTCTGACCTCTGTGGTAGGAAAGTGATGGAGTCACTTCTGAAGGAAAGAACAGTTGAGTACCTAGAGGCCAGTGGGGCACAGGACCCTAGGCAGCATGGGTTCTAGCGGGAAGGTCATGTCAGACAAATCTAATAGATTTCTTTGACTGGGTGATCAAAGTAGTAGACCAGGGAGGGCTGTGGACATGGCCTACCTAGACTTTAGCAAGGCATTTGACACAGTCCCACACAAAGATTGATAGTCAAATTAACCAGCCTGGGAGTGGACCCCAGGGTGGTAGCCTGATAAAACATTGGCTGGACAACAGGACACAGAAGGTAATTGTAAATGGAGTCCACTCTGAAGAAGAGGGGTTACTAGTGAAGTACATGCAGAGTTCAGTATTGGGTCCTTTCCTTTTTAATGTCTTCATAAGTGACATTGCAGAGGGACTGGAAGGAAAAGTATGCCTCTTTGCAGATGACACAAAGATCTGCAACAGGGCCGATACACAAGGAGGCGTGGAAAGAATGAGAAGGGACTTGGCAAGGTTGGAGGAATAATCAAAAGTATGGCAGCTAGGATTCAATGCAAAGAAGTGCAAAATAATGCACCTGGGAAACAAGAACCCAGGGGAAGAATGCACAATGGGGGGGAGGTAGTAACAACAACAAACAAGCATTTGTCAATGCCGAACATTCGCTTACAGGTATTTGCAGTGGTGTTTGGCATGTATGGTGCTTTACCCTAATGCCCTGTGCGATTGCTGGTATTTGCACAATAAATTTTCAGCATGACCTTTTTGTTACCCCCATTGTGCGCTACATAGGTGGAAACACGCTTTGGGCAGGATGTGAAAAATGACAGCTGTACTGCTCATAAGGAAGTGTGGTAAAATGGCAATGTTGAAAATCTGGAGTGGAAATATTGAAAATTTGCAAACCCTCTACGGCGTGCGTGGGAGCTGTGCAAGCAGCACGCTAAGTAAAACAACCATTGTTAGGAATTTTTCAGCAAATTTCAACACTGCCATTTAAAACCTCTGCTAATGAACAGTGTCACTGTGATTTTCTTACTGTGTCCCATACATTGATTTGCACACGACTCGCCATTGTGCACTACATGGCGGAAACACGTTTTTGGGCAGGATGTGAAAAATGACAGCTGTACTGCTCATAAGGAGGTGTGGTAAAATGGAAATGTTGAAAATCTGGAGTGAAAATATTGAAAACTCGCAGAACTCTACAGTGCGTGGGAACTGCATAACGCACTGTTCGTAAAACAGTTTTTTTAGGAATTTGTTCACCAAATGTTCAACATAGCCATTTTAAGATCTCTGCTCATGAACAGTGACACTGTGATTTTCTTAATGTGTCCCATGCACTGAGTTCGCACAGCGACTGTGCCATTGTGCGCTACATGGGTGGAAACATGTTTTGGGCAAGATGTGAAAAATGACAGCTGCACTGCTCATAAGGAGGTGTGGTAAAATGGCAATGTTGAAAATCTGGAGTGAAAATATTGAAAATTCGCAAACTTATGAGCGTGCATAGGAACTGCGCAATGAACACTCATAAAACAGTCATTTTTAGGAATTTTGTCACCAAATTTTCAACACAGCCATTTTAAGACCTCTGCTCATGATCAGTGTCACTGTGATTTTCTTAATGTGTCCCATACATTGATTTCGCACACCGACTGTGCCATTGTGCGCTACATGGGCTGAAACACGTTTTGGGCAGGATGTGAAAAATGACAGCTGTACTGCTCATGAGGAGGTGTGGTAAAATGCCAATGTTGAAAATCTGGAGTGAAAATATTGAAAATTCGCAAACCTATGAGCGTGCGTAGGAACTGCGAAACGCACACTCGTAAAACAGTCATTTTTAGGAATTTTTTCACCAAATTTTCAACATAGCCATTTTAAGACCTCTGCTAATGAACAGTGTCACCCTGATTTTCTTAATGCATCCCATACATTGATTTCGCACACTGACTGTGCCATTGTGTGCTACATGGGTGGAAACACGTTTTGGGCAGGATGTAAAAAATGACAGCTGTACTGCTCATAAGGAGGTGTGGTAAAATGGCAATATTGAAAATCTGGAGTGAAAATATTGAAAATTCACGAACTTACGAGCGTGCGTTGGAACTGCGCAATGCATGCTCGTAAAACAGTCATTTTTTGGAATGTTTGCACTAAATTTTCAACATGGGTTTTTTGGGACCCCTTCTCATGAATGATGTCACTGTCATGGTGTTATTCAGGCCCAAAGGGTGATTTAGCCCAGTACTGCGCGGTGACTGCGAAATCACCGCCCGAGCACCAGGAACACCATGACGTGACATCATTCATGAAAGAGTCCCAAAACATGTTGAAAGTTGGTGCAACAAATCAAATGCCTGAGATAATGCAATAAAGTTGAAAAACCCTATCTAGCCATTATACAGCTTACGGCATTTCCTCAGTTTGCGGTCGGCTTTGAAGAGTGCAGAGCGTGTTCCCGTCCACCGGCGTTCATCGCACTGAGCTCCGGAGGTAAGTATGGGGTGAGGGGTGTGGGGAGGCTGGGTGCGTAGTTGGTGGGTGCGGGTTGTGGGAGGGGACTGGTAGAGCGCCGTGGGACCGTTTTTGGTTTACAGGTTTAAAAAACAAAAGACTACGTGGAAAGTTTGCCACACTGGGTGAGCTCCAGCATGGCAAAAGGATGGCTGGGGGCCAAGAGCCGATGGGGATTGGGCACCTGTCGATAAACAGTGCCAGGCGTTTGCCACGCTGGGGTGGGCTCCCAGTGTGGCAGAAGATGGCTGGGGCCGAGGCGTGACGGGGATTGAGCACCTGTCGGCAAACAACACGGGACATTTGAGCATATGCTGGGGTGGGCTCCAGCGCGGCACCAAAGTTTTGGGGGTGGCGTGGCGTGGGGGTGGCGTGGCGTGCTCTGTATGACAGCAGTGGTTTCTTTGAAGCAAAGACCACCGCTGTCATACACAACTCCCCACCCATTGGTGCAGGACCGCCACACCTGCTCAGCAGAGCAGTGGATTGAAAGGAGGCACACCTCCAAAGTGTGCTACTCTCCCAAAACGCTCCTGCGCAAGCGAACGTGAAAGGAAAGGGACCTGGGGTAATCATATCAGATGACCTTAAGGTTAGCAAGCAATGTGAGAAGGCAGTAGGGAGGGCTGGGGTATACCGGGATGCATAGGGAGAGGCATCAGCAGCAGAAAACAGGAAGTTGTTATCCCTCTGTACAGACAGTTGGTGAGACCCCATCTGAGTACTGTGTCCAGTTCTGGAGACCCCATCTCCACAAGGACATAGACAGGATAAGAGGCAGTCCAGAGGAGGGCAAACTAAAATGGTGCAGGGTCTGTATGAGAAGCTGTATGAGGAGAGACTAAAGGAGCTTAATATGTATACCCTTGAGGAAAGAAGGGAGAGGGGGGACTTGAAAGAAACTTTTAAGTACCTCAGTGGAATCAACAAAGTTCAAGAGGGTAGCATCTTTCAGAAAAAGAGACATGCAAGAACAAGGGGACACAATTTAAAGATGGGGAGGCGGTTCAAGGGCAATGTGAGGAAGTATTATTTCACAGAGAGGGTAGTGGATGCATGGAACAGCCTTCCTGAGGAGGTTGTGGGGTCTAAAACTGTGGGAGAATTCAAGAATGCATGGGACAGACATAAGGCAATTCTTGTGGGGGTAGGAAGAAATAGGCTGTTGGTTAACTAGGATCTGCGGCCTATCCTGTAGGTAGGGAAATGGGCAGACTACATGGGCCAAGCAGTCCTTATCTGCCATCAAAGTCTATGTTTCTATGTTTCATTAAAACTTAGGACACTGAAATATAATAGACAAAGGGCATCAAAGTAAAAAACTGAATGAGGAAATCCTGGGGAGTTGAATGGGGTACAGTTGGGTGAATTAATTAATGGTAGTGACAATGTCAATGATAATGAATTACCACATACCTCTACTCCAAATGGAGACATTTTGAAATTTCTGTGCAAAACCAGAATGGATAGAATAGAAAGATGAGAAAGTCAATCTGCATTTTCTTTCCCTACACCTAAAATCATTACCAGTATGTCTGGGAAGCAGTGTCATGTGAAGGTTCTACTCCTAATATAAGAAATGGAAAGAGGATTTAAGTGTGAATAAGGAATTTAGTCCACATATGAATATATCTGCAACAATTAACAATCTACAGATGTTAAACAAAACAGTTAGGAATATGAGGGAATCAATAAGAGAAGACTCAGAAAATATAGGTTATTTAAAAAAAATCCTATTATATTAAATATAGGAAAACAAAGGGAGTCTAAAGATGAGTTGAAGTCAGTTGAGGATGCGAGTTATTCAAGGTCAGTTAGTACACGTAGCCCAGTTTTTTCAGATATAGAAGGGCTGACTGGTGAAGTAGTGAGAACTCTCAGAGACCCACTGAATGCTAATTTGTTCCTGTACCAACAATTGATGGAAATTAAAAAAGACATGGTTTTCCTGAACGGTATCAGTATAGAAACAAGGGGAGATTCGACCAACTGGTAAATAAACATGATGGGGAGTGGGAGCGGACTAAGGAACAGTAACATTTTGATAATATATGTAAAAAATTTAACTATGATCAATCAAAAACAGAGGAAGAAGGGGTTGGGGTTTTGTCATGTGAGGACTCCATGGAATGTGTATTGTGACCAGATAAATTAGTAAGGAATGATAGTATCTGCCTAGTGCTTAAGAATAGGTTTCCACCACTTTGGAAAAAAGGTAAGGATCAAGAAATTAAGTTAGCCGGAAAGCAAAAAAGTAAACAGAATGTAAATGACAAGATACTAGATAGTAGTGTCCAAGAGAAGAACTCCACAACTGAAAAAAATGGAGGAGGAGGAGGAGAAACTAATCATTATAAATGAGAAATTAGATGAACAGATGAAAGAAAAGAAATATTAAATGCAGAGAATAAGGATAGAGGTTGAAATTAAAGCAGGTAAGAAAGGTAGTGGCACTATGGATAGAAAAGGTGTAAAGGAAGTTAAAGAAAAAGACCAGAAATGGGAACAGAGAACAAGTTGGAAGAAAGAAAGGCCATGGATGGGAAAAAATAACCAGAAAAGAGCTGATATGAGTATAGAAAATAATAAGGAACAAGAAACCCAGGATACCACCCCAGAAATAATAGCGGATATTTCTAAGGAGGAGAAGGAGGAGAAAAAAGAAAATATTGGTGTTAAGGGCAATAACGATGGGGAACATGGTGAATATCAAAAGAAATTAAAAGTTTTTTTTTTTTTTTTTAACAAAAATGTTAAGAACTGATTTTGTACTTCCTTTGTATGGTATGTCTTGTTTGCCAAATGAAATGGATGAGAATTTGTCTATGATGATCAAGAACCTTCTAGCTTTAGCGCTTGGAGGAAGCAGACATGCATTGAAGGCATTAGTATATTTAGACCTATAGTCAAAACAGAATTGATATTGGCAGTAACAGACCAATTCTATATTTTAAAAGCAATTAAAGTTTCAAAAGAATAGTGTAAGCTGGGAATTCAGATTAGTGAAATAGTACTGATGGGTGTTCTTTTCCCAGAATTTTATGCTGTAGAAAAATCATTTGAAAACAATGACATATAATTATCTATTTTGGTTTAAAAACAACTACATTTAGAAAACAATAACTTTAGCAACAGATTAGCTACTACCTAAATACATTGCTGAACCACGTGTCTGCACTAATGAAATGATAAATGCTATTCGATGGGAGACAGATGGACAGATAATGCTGGAACTAAAAAGGAAGAATGTATGAATTGTTGTTGCAAAACAAGGGGCACTGGGTGGGTTAGGTATTTATGTCCACTGTGAAACAACGAAGAATGCATAATTGCAAAATAATAGTTGGCAACAAATGCTAGAATGGGTAATTTAAAGGGATATCTGATGACTTGATGTGTTCACTGACTCAGCTGAACATAAAAGAATTTGAAATTTGAAAGGCAATCAGGAGATAATGTTGTTAACCAGAGAGGGTTGAGGTACACAAGTTATTAAGTGATATAAATTTCCTCTTAGTAAATGGATGCTTAACAGGTGATATTCCAGGAAATTATACTAATGAGGAGGCAATGGGACATCAGTAATATACTACATTTGTGAAATTTAAACATGTTATCCAACTGTGTCAATTTAAAGATGAGGTCAACTTTGGAAAGTCAGCATTCAGTACTGGAATTTCTAATTGATCTGGAGGGTAGGCATTCTGTGAAAGAAATGGGAAGAGATTTCTTGGAAGTGGTTAAAAAAACTTGTATAGGTTGGAAAATTATTGATAAGAGGGAAATTTTAACCAATTATGATTGACAGATGTATACTGGACAACTTGCAGGAAGTAATTATAAAGGAGGATTCAAAGTTAATAGTAACTACTTTCAATACTATTATGGGTAATATAAGAAACATTATTATTAGGAATCAAATCATAGTAAAAAGGGATGGACAGAAGTGGTACAGTAAAGAATGTAAAATTGCTAAGAAGAAACTTAGTAGTCAGTTAAGAATCTTAAAAAAAATCCTAACATTGTTAATAATAAAAATATAAACCAATTAAGGAAAGAGTACAATTTGGTGTTAAAGAATAGTAGATGTAAGTACCAGACTCCGTTATGGACAGAATTGGAGGAAGCTGTAAACTCAAGAGACGACAAAACATTTTGGAATATTGTAAACAAGGGCACAAAATATTATAGAGGGGAAATTAATGTCCATATTGAACCGGATGTATGGGTGCAGTATTACAAAAATATTTTTTGAGTAGAGAATTTGGAATACCAAAATAGAATGAAAGATGATGGATTTTCAACCAGTGTACCCAATCGCATAACAGTTACTGAACTAGAGGAAGCACTTAGATGTTTCAAAAAACAAAAGGCCCCTGGGCCCAATGGGGTTCCTTTTGACGTCATTAGTAGTATGGCTTCTCAATGGATACCATCCATGGTGATTCTGTTTTACACAATATAGAAACAGAAGATAGTTCCAGAAAGTTGGAAACTTAATATCATAGTACCATTATTTAAAAAAGGTGACAAAAGTAAACCAGAATGTTACTGTTCAATTAGTCTTTTAGACTGTACAGAAAAATTATTTACTAGGATAATTTATAATAGATTAAGTACATGGGTAGAAAGTAATAGGATTATAGATGTGGCACAGGCAGGTTTCAAAAAGGGCAGTCTACAATAGACCAAAGTTTAGTAATAACACATTTAATATACAAATAAAATAAAAAGCAGAAGTTATATTGCATCTTTATTGATCTGATGACAGCGTTTGATAGGGTTAATTGAGTCAAATTATGGGAAGGATTGGGGCCTGATATGTCAATTTTAGGTATCATTAAAAATCTTTACCAAATTAATTATACCAGCATTACATATTCCAATAATGGAAGTTTAACAGAGTGGTTTAGTACTAATGTAGGAGTGAAACAAGGCTGTACTCTTCCCTCTATGTTATTTAATTTGTATTTCCAAACTGTGTTGAACAGCGTGTATAATTTAGAACTTCATATGCCAAGAATTGTTAATACCCCATGCCCATATTTAGCTTTTGCTGATGACGTAGTACTTATATCTACTAGTTATTTGGGCATAAATAGAATGCTCAACAAATCTGCTAATGAATGCAAAGAGGCAGATTTAGCACTAAATTATGATAAAACAAAAGTGATGGTATTTGGAGGTAGGGCTAAAGCTTTCAAATATATAGTCAATAACAAGCCATTACAAGAGGGTAATTAATTCTGTTATTTGGGATTGGTATTGGATAGAGATGGAACATGGAATAAACATCTAAGGGAAGTAGAGGGTAAAGCAAATAGGTTTTTGCTGATCTTAAATGCCTTTGCACATAAGAATGGAGGCTATTCAGTGAAAGGCATATAAAAATCATGAATGCAAAACTCAGGAACCAGATATTATATGGGGCTGAAATTTGGGGCAAAGTAACAATGCTAAGTTAGAAACAATTTTAAGTAAATTCTACAAGAAGATACTGGGTTTGCCAAATTGTATACCATCAACATTTATAAGATCTGAATTGGGTCAATTACCAATTGAATGTCACATTAGCCAAAGACAAAGTAAATTATTGTTAAAGTTATATAAAATGAAAAGCACTTTATTACCGTGACAGTCTAGGAAGCTATTGAATACTATACACAAAAAATAATTTGTCTTTGTATAAGAATACCGAAGAGGTTATAAAACCACTAGATTTGTTAGATAACATATCACATTTTTAAGATTTCCATCTGAATTGATTAAACAAATAAGTAATGAAAGAATCAGGGATACATATACACAAAGGGATTTGGCTATGTGTAAACAATAAAAAATTAGCAAAGGATGCAAGATAATAAAAGAATACACAAATTTGAGGCCTATCTGAATCTTATAAGTAATCCTAGATGGAGAAAACTGTTTACAAGATTTAGATTTGAATGTATAGCAAACAATAAGAAATGGAATTTATATAGTGTAATTAAACAAAAAGGAGAACTTTTATGTAAATGTGGGAAGGATACAGATAATTTAAAACATCTTATAATAGTATGCCCATTGTATGATGAACCCAGGAGAAATTTGCTGGGTCATATGTATCGGGAAAATTAGAGTCTGAACCCGATTTAATGGTCATATTTCTTCTGAGGTCCCAAAATGTGGAGATCCTAAATGCAGTAATGTCCCTCCTTGAGGTCATTGAAACTAAAACGCTACATTTAAGTAAATAAGGTTGAAAAACTAGTGGGCAATTAGATGGCCCAAAAACCTATGGCCATTCTGATTCTCTATATGAATATGCTGGAATATGGTATTTGGGTAGAGGACATATTGAGGTATTTAAATTTGTAAAGTTATATGGCAATGTACTTTTGAAAAGGGGAGTACTAGAAAGATAGTGGCCGTGCTTATGCAAAGAATTATATTAAGGCAATATTATTATATAACATGATTGCATATTGTATTAAGTTATATGTATTGTGCAATATGGATGTGTATTGAATTTTACTTTTTCTGATTTTAAAATGGTAATGACTTAACAAGTAGATCAATAAATTTTGATGATGATGACCTGAGTGTCCAGGGTTTGAGAATGGACTCAGGGTTCTCACCCTAGTATTATACCAATGATGCAGACATAACTCACTGCACTGGCACATGGGAGTCCTGGGTTTGAGAATGGACTTGGGTTTCCCACCCTGCTATTATACCAATGATACAGACATAACCCCTGCACTGTCACCTGGGAGTCCTGGGTTTGAAAACAGACTCAGGTTTCTCACTCTGGTATTATATTAATGATACAGACATAACTCACTGTGCTGCCACATGAGATCCCTAGGTTTGAGAATGGATTCAGATTTCCACCTGGTATTATACCAATACATATATAACCCCTGCACTGCCACCTGGGGAGTCCTAGGTTTGAGAATGGACTCAGGTTTCCCACCTTTGCTATTATACCAATGATACACACATTAGGGTCCCCTGCACTTGCAACTGTGGAGTCTTGTGATTGAGAATGGACTCAGGTTTCCCACTTGATATTACACAATGATACAGACTATACATCCTGCAGTGACACCTGGGAACCCTAGGTTTGAGAACAGATTCATGTTTCCCACTCTGATATTACACAATGATACAGACTATACATCCTGCAGTGACACCTGGAGCCCTAGGTTTGAGAATGGACTCAGGCTTCCCACTCTGATATTACACAATGATACAGACTATACATCCTGCAGTGACACCTGAGAGCCCTAGGTTTGAGAACAGATTCATGATTCCCACCCTGCTATTATACCAATGATACAGACTATACATCCTGCAGTGACACCTGGGAGCCCTAGGTTTGAGAATGGACTCAGGTTTCCCACTCTGATATTACACAATGATACAGACTATACATCCTGCAGTGACACCTGGGAGCCCTGGGTTTAAGAACAGATTCATGATTCCCATCCTGCTATTATACCAATGATGCAATCATTAGAGAAGGCAAGGTAAAGTTTATTTTTATGGCGCCCAATCCCGGAGGCTCTGAGTGCCTTACATAAAATAAAGGAGAAAGAAAGCAGTAAGATTGAGTAACAAATGTGATAAAATGTTCAGTAATCCATAATAAATAAAAACAAAACTATTCAGTACTCAACTAATCATAACTTAACTGGGGGGAAAGCCAGGGAGAACAGATGGGCTTTCAGGCCCCTTTTAAACACCTCAACCAAGGGATCCTCTCTCACACTAGGTGGAAAGGTGTTACAGAGCACCGGGCCGGTGATGCTAAAAGCACGGTCATCGAAGTTCTTAGTCTGGCCCTTGGAACTGAGAGGAGGCCCCTGGTCAAGGAGCAGAGAGACCAAGCAGAAAAGGCAGGTGTTAGGAGGTCTGACAGGTAGCAGGCCAAGATGAGGTCAGGGGCAAGATAGCGACTAGACTGGGTCAGCCATAGCAGCAGCAGTTTTGTTTTTAATTTTGTTTAATTTCTGTTTTCTTTGTTTTTATTTTTAGTTATTTTGGCTTAGTCTAGTTAGGGCTCTTCAAGTGAAGAAGATTAGTGAGGAGCATATGTTTGGTCTTTCTTTTCCATCCACTTTTTTTGTGCAGATTGTATGCCAGTTGCAGAGGTCCTACTAGCATTTACAACACGCTGGCATACTTCTTCTCACATTCATCTGCCATGGTGTTGTTTGCTGTGCTGCTCACTATACACATTAGGTGATCAACCAGCTCTGTATAAAATGTTACTTTTGGCATCCAACTGTGATGGTTCAGTCCGCTGGTACCGTGCATCTCGAACTCCGTGTTTGAGTCGGTGGAGCATAGTGCCATAAGCCACTTGTAATATTTGGAGGTGGCATACTGGGGGATATTTTTGTGGACTCCACTATCTGCGCCCAAGAAGAGGAAGAGGAAGAGGATTGAAACTCAGCTAAGGAGACAACCAATAGTAAGCGTGGTTGGTTGGTCAGTCAGTTGGTTGCTTGGTCAGCCGCTTGGCTGGTTGGTTGGTGAACTGTTCCCTTTCCATCGAAGGACTTGGCTGGAGAGAGGCTTAAACCCCGTACCCAAGAAGTTGGAAAGGAAGAGTGGACTGTTGCAGAAGGTCTCACTGACAGTAATTTTGATTGGTCAGTGAGTTTATTCCAATTTTCATCTGTGGATTGGTTGGAAGGAGGTCTAACTGGAGACTATGGTGACTGACCAGGCCTCTTAGTTTGCTAACTGGGGAGTGGGAGGGGGGTTAGGTGTGGGTAGCCTGTGGGAAGGGGGGAGATGGGAGCCTATGCTGGAGGGTGTGGTGCTTGCATCTGCCCGGGGGCTTATTCAGGGGGCTTCACTGTGAGATGTTGCCTGGCTGGGGCCTTCTCCTTTAGGCAGCTTCCTCTGGACCCTCCGTGAACTAGTAAGTGAGCAGGGGAACTGGTTCTAGTGATAGCCTTTCTGGAACAGTGTTTCATCTTCTTGTGCTTTCAAAGATTGCACTGGCCAGATAGGGTGCTAGCTGAGGGGTGGGCGGGCCTAGTGAAGTGGGCAGGGGTCCACTACCGGAGGTGGTGGTGTTCTGACTGCCTGGGGCACCCTGAAAGTGGGGGTCATAGTACCTCTATCTGGGGGCCTGACCCTTCATGTGGCTGAACACCCAGGCTGTGGCCTTGTCTCTATGCTGCATTAATATCTTCAGAAGGAAATTCAAGTGACTTTGGCTGGAGACTGTTCTGTTGAAGAAATCTGTTGGATATTTAGCTGTTATGGGGGGTGATGAGAGAGCCCTAGAATGAACTTATTCAAAATAGCTGTGAATGCTGTGGTGTGAGCTCGGTGCTTTGGACAATTGTGGGGAGTATGTGGGGGTGAGAGACCCATCATACTCAGACTGGCCTATAAGCACGGCAGGCTTAGCCCCATTTGGAACATTAAGACATCAGAATTCTTCTGGACCTTGCAGTGTCATTGTTTTAGGGGTATTTTATTTTTAGGGGTATACTGGTGGGGAATTACTGGGATGGGGGATTTATTTTGTTTGTTTTTGTTTGAGTTAATGTTTCTGGGGTTTGTTTGGTTTATTATTTTGTGTGGGACTGCTGTTGAGTGTGCTGGTTGTCCTTTGTTAATATGTGTTGGCCATGAACTCTCCAGGCTAGGCGCTACTCTCCCTCTGAGCTCCGTAGCCTCCGGCCTTTAGATTGCACCCCCTTGCCCAGTGATATTTATGGGCAATGTTGAGCTTGGGATTATGAGAAAGAGGTGCAGGGCTGGCAGTCGTGAATCAGGAGGAGGAGGAGTGGAATGGGATGGTCGATTGGGCTAGTAGGGTCCAGGGGCTGCCCTGATGCAAAATGGGTTGCAGAAAGGGGGCCTCCCTGTCTGGTGCCCATACCCAAGGGCTCCACATTAGGTGCGCAGCTAGTGTGGCCGACCCCAACAGCTCATCTTACTCAGATGGTGTTATGTAATGCCAGGTCCATTAAGAACAAGACAGCAGTAATTGCTGATCTTGTTGGGTCAGCAGGCCTGGCTTACATTACTGAAACCTGGCTGAACAAAAATGCTGGCCTGGTTCTTGAGTCAGCTGTTCCAGATGGGTTTCAGTAATACACCATCCAGGATGGATCAAGGGCGGGGTGTAGCAATTTGTTTTAGAATGGAACTGGGCCTTGTTGATGTGCCAGTTGGGAAGACCAAGTCCTTTGAGTGTATCCTTGGTGCAGGTCTGGAGTACAGGACTCTTCTTGTCTACCATCCATCCAGGGGCAGGAAGCAGTTCCTGCAGAAAGTTGCAGACATCAGTGTCGATATGTTGTTGGAGTCCCCAGATGGGTGGTGCTGGGGACTTCAATGCCTGGGTCAATGATGAACTCATGCAATTTGACCAGGACTTCCTCCAGTTAATGAACTCACTGGGCTTCACACGGGTCATTACCTCTGCAACCCATATTCATGATCACTCATTGGATTTGGTCTTCCTGCTGGGGATGGAGTCTTCTGACGTGGTGATGGAACCGGTTGGGTGGTCAGACCATTACATCTTAGGGTTTAATTTGTTGGCTCCCCCCAATAGGCCTGTCCCTGTGGAGATGGTCCAGTACCACCCATTGAGGAGTCTGAGCCCAGACAGCCTGATGGCAGTGCTGGACCTATCAAGCATGTAGAGTGTTAGCATGGATCCAGAGAACCTGCTGCTAGCATATAACAGGGCTGTGGTGGAGGCTCTGGATTCCTTTGCTCCTGTCCAAGTTCACTGACTCACTCTCCGCCCTTGGCCCCCTTGGTTTGATGGGACCTTGAGGGAGTTGAGGCAAGTGGGGCATAGGCTGCAGCACTGCTGGCAGAAGTCTGGCCTTGATGCCAACAGACTTAGACTGATGGCTCATTACGAGGACTATCAGTTGGCTATCTCCCATAAGAAGGCAGAATTCAGTCCTGGGACATAGCCGCTGCACAGAACCAACCAGCTTAGGTTTTCCGGACTGTGGACAGACTGCAATCCAGCCTGTCTCCAGCCAAGGAGAGCCTTGTCACAGGGAAGGTGTGGCGAGTTTCCTCGGTTCTTTGCAGATAAGGTTGCTGGAATCAGGTTGGATATCTGTGCAGCCCGCTACAATGGTGGTTTGTGGCATTCAATGGGAGGTTGCTACTCCTCAGTCTGTCTGGTCAGATTTTTTTTGTTTTTTTTTTATCATAGAATAATTTTTATTGTTTGCATAAGCATCACATCCAAAACAGGAAAACTCCTGCTACCATAGGGCATTACATAATTATTTGCACATACCAATATTTATCACACATAGCACTATGTTTAAAGTTCAGAACTGCAATATATAACTAATAATAACATCTTCTCCTATCAATTGTAATATACCATATCTCGTTCATAACTCATACTCACATCTAGGTCACATGGGTGCCGCCTCCTCAACATTAAGTTTTCCAATTACATACACAGGCCAAATATATGACTAACACTCGGCCCTTTGCGGGAGTATATAAGGGGGTGACAGATCAAACCAAACCTCAGCGTAGCAGCAGACAAGACCATCACCGAGAGTGCACAAAGGAATCAACTCCCTGTAATATTAGTGCACATTACTTGGGCAGGGCCTATCCCACCAACAGTGGCCTAGGGTAATGATTACCATAACAGGGGGGACGGGGAACCTGACACAGTGCCATGTTAAGATAGGCCTCCCATTTGGAAAAGTACGCGGCAGCTGCCCTCTGGCAGCATAGGTTAACTTTTCAAAGGTAGCTAATCTGGCAATAGCTGAATGCCATAACGAAATAGGGCCGGGGTAGGGGTTGCCACCAATGTCTTAATAGGAGCTGCTTAGCCTCCAGAAGAACAACCAGAACCCAACTCTGGTGCTGTGGTCTCAGATGCCCTAGCTGAGTCTGATCTCCCAACAACAGCATAGGATGCGAGAGATCTATGGGATGTCCCATCACCCCTGAGCAATCCATTGCTACCGCTGACCAGAAAGGGACTAACAGTTGGCATTTCCATAAGAGGTGCAAGGTGTCTGTGGGGCTGTGCTCGCATCTCCAACATCGTGTGTGGAAGAACCCCCCACCTGAATAAGATAACAGGTGTTCTGTACCAACAAGAAGTATCTTAAGCTGAATTAACTGGCTTCTAGCATCTTTGTAGGTGGAGTGCACTGCATGGAGGCAGTGGGACCAGGTTTCTGGACCAATATGGCTACCAATTCGATTGCCCCATGCCAATCTGCCGCGACTCCGTGTGATCTGATTGCGCCTCACCTTGGTACTGTAGAACCTACCCGCTAGCTCACAAAGGAAGGCTTCAGATGAAGTGAGGACAGCCAATGCCATTTTGACTCCCTTTACTCGTCCAGTCAATGGTCTGCATTGTATTGCAAAGTTGCAAGAACTTCCAACAGTCCTGTGACTTTAACAAAAACATGCACGCAGTTGTTCAAAGGACATTAAGGTATTAGTGTTTGGTAAATAGAGGTCTTGCAGAGTATGGATCCCTTTCCCTTCCCACGAGGCACATGTCAGGGGTTTGTTGTCCACCCTAATGAGTGGGTTGTGCAGAGATCTAAATATCTAAAGGGTAACATGGCACCTTGTTTCAACGTCCCAATCGACTTCATAAGGTGAAACCAAGCTCTTCTAGTGGCATCCATGACTGGAGTAAGTTTGTCCGGGGGTATAACAGCATTAGTTAAAAGTAGACTGAGAGGGAAAGACTGACAAATCTGTTTCTCTAACTGTATCCATGGTGGTGAAATACTGGGAGCTGGAACAAACCATTTAACTGCCTGGGCAGCTAGGAAAGACCAGTGGTACCCGAAACCAGGAAGTCCTAAGCCACCCGTGACCAATGTGCCCATAATTTATTAGCACCCACCTAGGTTTCCATCCTTCTCACAGGAAATGCAGCAGAGACTGAAACCGGGATTGCCTGAGCCTGTAAGAGGTATGTCCTGCTCACAGCCTGACTGTTGGAGTAGATTACCTGCCTGAGTCTTTTTCTGTCCCACACAGTGACTGATTGACTGTGCTTGGATATCTGGACGTTTTGAACGGGATGTGGGGCTATTCTGTGTTACTTTAGGGCTAGGTCGAGCATTGGCATTAGTATCCTGTGATATTTTAGCCTTTTTAAATGCTGTATTAGAGTGCTTACTCTTGTAGGATTACTGTGAATGTGTAGCGTGGTGGTTCTATCCATGACTAGGTAGCCTCTGTACTGACAGTCCCATAGTTGGTGCATGCAGTAGGGTCCTGTACTAGCCCGCTGCATACTATGGGACTTTTGTTTCTCCTGGTCGGCCCGAACAGCCCGCCTCAGAACTCAGCCCAGCAGCAGAGACTGAAACCGGGATTGTTGGAGCCTGAAAGAGGTAAAGTGTCCTGCACTACAGCCTGACTGTTGTCTAAGATTATCATCTGAGTCTTTTTCTGTCCTCAAACAGGATGATTGACTGTGCTCTGGATAGGGACTGCTTTGAACGGGATGGGGCTATTCTGTGTTACTTAAGGGCTAGTTTGAGCATCTAGCATTAGTATCCCGTGATATTTTAGCTGGGTAAATGCTGTGTTAGAGTGCTTACCTGTAGGATTGCATGGAAGTGAGTGCGTAACTTGGGTAAGTTCAGTAGCCTCCTGTATCGTGGGATAACCCACAGCTGGCGCTGTCTCGCAGGGGTCCCACCAGCTCAGCTGCATACCAATGGGTTCCTTTGTTTGTCCCTCCCCTATATAGGCCATGAAGCAGCCCTCGCCCCTTTAGAACTCAGCCCAGCAGCAGAGATGAACCTGATTGCCAGAGCCTGTAAGAGGTAAGTGTCCTGCACTACAGCCTGACTGTTGGAGAAGATTACTGTCTGGTTCTTTTTTTGTCCCCACACAGACTGATTGACTGTGCTTCTGATATCTGACTGCTTTGAACGGGGATGTGGGGCTATCTCTGTGTTACTTTTGGGGCTAGGTTTAGAGCATCTATACTAGTATCCTGATATTTTGCTATTTAAATGCTGTATTAGAGTGTTTACTTGGTAGGATTGTATAGAATGTGTATGGGGTGTCCGCTTCTTGGCGCATGCTAGTAGCCTACTGTATCGGATATAGTCCCAATAGTTGGCGATGGGCGAGGGTCCTGTACTATTCCTGTATACTAAAGGACTTTGTTTGTCCTCCTATATAGGCTCTGAAGCAGTCTGCCTCAGAACGCAGCCCAGCAGCAGAGACTGAAACCGGGATTGCCAGAGCCTGTAAGAGGTAAATGTCCCACTACAGCCTGACTGTTGGAGAAGATTACTGGCTCCTGAGCTTCTTTTTCTGTCCCCACACAGTGACTGATTGACTGTGTTTCTGGATATCTGACTGCTTTGAACGGGATGTGGGGCCCTGTGTTACTTAAGGGCTAGGTTTATACATCTAGTACTAGTATAATGTGATATTTTAGCTGTTTAAATGTTGTATTAGAGTGCTTACCTTGGTAGGATTGTATAATGTGTAGCGTGTGTGCCGCCATCTCTACATGCGCAGGCTACTGTATCGATACAGTCCCACAGTAGGCTATCATGCAGTAGGGTCCTACTAGCCCGCTGCATACTAATGACCTTTGTTTGTCCTCCCCATGTTCTGAAGCAGTCTGGCCCTCAGAACTCAGCCCAGCAGCGGAGACTGAAACCGGGATTGCCAGAGCCTGTCAGAGGTAAAGTGTCCTGAACTACAGCCTGACTGTTGCAGAAGATTACCTGCCTGAGTCTTTTTCTGTCCCCACACAGTGACCGATTGATCTGCTCTGGATACTGCTTTGAACGGGATGGGCTATCTCTGTGTTACTTTTATGGCTAGGTTTACATCTAGCACTAGTATCCTGTGATATTTTAGCTGTTTAAATGCTGTATTAGAGTGCTTACCTGGTAGGTATAGAATGTGTAGCGTAAGGTCTCACGATCTTGCACATGCCCAGTAGACTCCTGTATCGGATACAGTCCCAATAGTTGGCTTATCGCAGTAGGGTCCTGTACTCAGCCCGCTGCATACCAATGGGATTCCTTTGTTTGTCACTCCTATATAGGCCTCTGGAAGCCGCCCCACCTGTAGAACTCAGACCGCAGAGACTGAATCAGACGCCAGAGCCTGTAAGAGGTAAAGGTCCTGCACTACAGCCTTGACTGTTGAGAAGATTATCGTCTGAGTCTTTTCTGTCCCCACATGACTGATTGACTGTGCTCTGGATATTCTGACTGCTTTGAACGGGGTTGGGCCATTCTGTGTTACTATAAGGCTAGGTTTTGAGATCTAGCACTGGTATCCTGTGATATTTTATTGTTTGAATGCTGTATTAGAGTGCTTACCTTGGTAGGATTGCTACAATGTGTATGGGTGTCCGCTTATCTTGTGATGCGCAGTAGCCTCCTGTATCGGGATACAGTCCCACAGTTGCGATGCTAGTAGGGCATGTACTAGTCTGCATACTATTGGGACCTTTGTTTGTCCTTCCTATAGGTTCTGAAGGTGCCCGCCTCCCTGTGAACTCAGCCCAGCAGCAGACTGAAATGGGATTGCTAGATTGCAGAGGTAAAGTGTCCTGCATACAGCCTGACTGTTGAGAAGATTACCGTCTGGAGTCTTTTTTCGTCCCTACACAGTGACTGATTGATGTGCTTCTGGATATTGACTGGTTTTGAATGGGATGGGGCCATTCTGTGTTATTTATACAGTTTAGAGTATCTAGCATCAGTATCCTGTGATATTTTAGCTGTTTAAATGCTGTATTAGAGTGCTTACCTGGTAGATGGCAGAATGTGTATATGTCTCATCTCATGAGATGCGCGAGTAGCCCTTGTATCGGGATACACAGTCCAATAGTTGGCGCATGCACAGTAGGGTCCTATACCAGCCCGGCTGCATACTAATGGACCTTTGTTTGTCCTCCCATATAGGCTCAGAAGCAGCCCGGCCTCAGAACTCCAGCCCAGCAGCAGAATGGAAACCGGGATCAAGCATTCGTAAGAGGTAAAGGTTCTCATACAGCCTGACTGTTGGTAGAAGATTACCTGCCTGAGTCATTTTTGTCCCCACACAGTGACTGATTGATGTGCTTCTGGATATCTGGACCGCTTTGAACGGGATGGGGCTATTCTGTTACTTTAAGGGTTAGGGTTTAGAGCATCTAGCTCAGTATCCTGTGATATTTTAGCTGTTTAAATGTTGTATTAGAGTGTTTACCTTGGTGGATTGTAGAATGTGTAGCGGGGTGTCCTTCTCTTGCAGCAGTAGCCTCCTGTATGGATAGTCCCACAGTTGGCGATGCGCAGGGCGGTACTAGCCTGCATACTAATGATTCCTTTGTTTGTCCTCCTATATGGCCCTGAAGCAGCCCGCCTCCTCAGAACTCGTGCCCAGCAGAGACTGAAACCGGGATTAGAGTCTGTAAGGTATGTTCTGTACCACTGACTGTTGAGAAGATTACCGTCTGGAGTCATTTTTGTCCCTACACAGTGACTGATTGATGTGCTTCTGGATATCTGGACTGTTTTGAACGGGGATGTGGCTATCTCTGTGTTACTTAAGGGCTAGGTTTAGACCATCTAGCACTAGTATCCTGTGATATTTTAGCTGTTTAAATGTTGTATTAGAGTGCTTACCTTGGTAGGATTGCAGAATGTGTAGCGGGTGTCTCATCTTGCGATGCGCCGAAGCCTCCTGTATCGGGATACAGTCCATAGTTGGCGCAGTAGGGTCCTGTACTAGCCCGCTGCATACTAATGGGATTCCTTTGTTTGTCCTCCCTATAGAGGCTCCTGAGCAGCCCGGCCCTCAAGAACTCCAGCGCAGAGACTGAAACCGGGATGCCTGAGCCTGTAAGAGGTAAAGGTCCTGCACTACAGCCTGACTGTTGGAGAAGATTACCGTCTGGAGTCTTTTTCGTCCCTACACAGTACTGATTGACTGTGCTTGATATCTGGACTGCTTTGAACTGGGATGTGGGGCTATTCTGTGTTACTTAAGGGCTAGGTTTTCTATCATCTAGCACTAGTATCCTGTGATATTTTAGCTGCTTAAATGTTGCATTAGAGAGTGCGTTTACCTTGGTAGGATTGCATAGAATGTGTAGCGTAAGGTGTCCGCCATCTTGCATATTTAGTAGACTTGTATCGGTGTATGTCCTAATAGTTGCATTCGAGGTTCACTTGTCCATGTGTTGTGCCTGGGACCTTTGTTTGTCCCTCCCCATATAGGTTCTGAGAAGCAGCCCTCGCCGGGCCTACTCAGAACTCAGACCAGCAGCAGAGACTGAAACCGACTGCCAGAGCCTGTGGAGGTAAGTGTCCTACCAGCCTGACTGTTGGAGAAGATTACTGCCTGAGTCTTTTTTCTGTCCCCACACAGTGACCGATTGACTGTGCCGGATATCTGGACGGCTTTGAATGGGCGGGGCTATCTCTGTGTTAATAATGGTAGGTTTGTATATCTAGCACCAGTATCCTGTGATATTTTAGCTGTTTAAATGTTGTATTAGAGTGTTACCTTGTAGGATTGGTACAATGTAGCGTGGTGTCCGCCATTCATGACAAGTAAGCCTCCTGTGGTTGGGACAGTCTTAAGGCGATGCGCAGGGCTGTACCAGCCCGCTGCATACTATTGACTTCTTTGTTTGTCCTTCTGGAGTCCGCCTCTGTGAACTCCAGCCCAGCAGCAGAGACTGAAACCGAGCCTGTGGGAGTAAAGTGTCCTACCAGCCTGACTGTTGGAGAAGATTACTTGCCTGAGTCTTTTTCTGTCCCAATATGACTGATTGACTGTGCTTGGATATCTGGACTTTTGAACGGGATGTGGGGCTATCTCTGTTACTTTAAGGGCTATTTAGAGCATCTAGTACTAGTATCTGTGATATTTACTGTTTAAATGCTGGTTAGAGTGCTTAATTTTGCAGGATTGCATAGAATGTGTGGGTGTCTTATCTTGCGATGAAGCTTCCACTGACAGTCTCAATAGTTGCATGCATGGTAGTCCTATACTCGCTGCATACTAATGATTCCTTTGTTTGCCTCCCTATATAGGCTCAGAAGCAGCCCGCTTCCCCTCAGAACTCAGCCCAGCAGCAGAGACTGAAACCGGGATTGCCAGAGCCCGTGGGTGAGGTAAAGTGTTCTGCACTACAGCCTGACTAAGCTGGAAGAAGATTACCGCCTGGAGTCATTTTTGTCCCCACACAAGTGACTGGATTGACTGTGCTTCTGGATATCTGGACTGCTTTGAACGGGGATGTGGGGCTATCTCGTGTTACTTTGATGGCTAGGTTTAGAGCATCTAGCACTAGTATCCTGTGATATTTTAGCTGTTTAAAATGCTGTAATAGAGCATTTACCCTGGTAGGGATTGCATAGAATGTGTATGGGGTGTCCGCCATCTCATGTATGCGAGTAGCCTCCTGTATCGGGATACAGTCCTATAGTTGGCGATGTGGGGTCGTGTCCTACTAGCCTGCTGGTATACTAATGGGATTCCTTTGTTTGTCCCTCCCTAGGCTCCTGGAAGCAGCCCGGCCTCCCCTCAGAACTCAGCCCAGCAGCAGAGACTGAAACCGGGATTGCCAGAGTCTGTAAGAGGTAAAGTGTTCTGCACTACCGCCTGACTGTTGGAGAAGATTACTCGTCTGGAGTCATTTTTTTGTCCCCACACAGTGACTGATTGACTGTGCTTCTGGATATCTGGACTGCTTTGAACGGGAATGTGGGGGCTATCTCTGTGTTACTTTAAGGGCTAGGTTTAGACCATCTAGCACTAGTATCCTGTGATATTTTAGCTGTTTCAAATGCTGTGGTAGAGTGCTTACCTTGGTAGGATTGCATAGAATGTGTAGCGTAAGGTTATCTCATGCATAGCAGTAGTAGCCTCCTGTATCGGGATACAGTCCCAATAGTTGGGGCATGCGCAGTTCAGGGTCCTGTACTAGCCCGCTGCATACTAATGGGATTCCTTGTTGTCCTCCTCCCTATAGAGGCTCTGAAGGTGTCTCGGGCTCCCCTAAGAACTCCAGCCCAGCAGCAGAGACTGAAACCGGGGTTGCCTGAGCCTGTAAGAGGCAAGTGTCCTGCTCAGCCTGACTGTTGGAGAAGATTACCGTCTGGAGTCTTTTTTTGTCCCCACACAGTGACTGATTGACTGTGCTTCTGGTATCTGGACTGCTTTGAACTGGGATGTGGGGCTATCTCTGTGTTACTTTATGGGCTAGGTTTAGAGCATCTAGCACTAGTATCCTGTGATATTTTTAGCCTTTTAAATGCTGGTGTGTAATAGAGTGCTTACCTTGGTGAGATTGCCTAGAATGTGTAGCGTGGGTGTCCGCCATCTTGCGCTCGTAGTAGCCTCCTGTATCGGATACAGTCCCAATATTTAGTTGCATGCTAGGTAGGGTCCTGTACCAGCCCGCTGCAATTAATGGACTTTGTTTCCTCCAATCTCTGAAGCATTCGCCTCCTCAGAACTCAGCCCAGCAGCAGAGACTGAAACCGGGGATTGCCAGGGCCTGAAAGAGGTAAAGTGTCCTGCACTACAGCCTGACTGTTGGCGAAGATTACTCATCTGGAGTCTTTTTTCTGTCCCCAAACAGTGACTGATTGACTGTGCTTCTGGATATCTGGACTGCTTTGAACGGGGATGTGGGGGCTATCTCTGTGTTACTTTAAGGGCTAGGTTTAGAGCATCTAGCATTAGTATCCTGTGATATTTTAGCTGTTAAAATGCTGTATTAGAGTGCTTACCTTGGTAGGATTGCAGTTAGAATGTGTAGCGCAGGTCCAGAATCTTAAGAAGTTTAGTAGCCTCCTGTAATGGGATACAGTCCCAATAGTTGCTTGCTCAGTAGGGTCCTGTACCATTCATTGCATACTAATGGATTCCTTTGTTTGTCCCTCCTATATAGGCTCTGAAGCAGCCCTCTCCTCAGAACTCAGCCCAGCAGCAGAGACTGAAACCGGGATTGCCAGAGCCTGTAAGAGGTAAATGTCCTGCACTACAGCCTGACTGTTGGAGAAGATTACCTGCCTGGAGTCTTTTTCTGTCCCCACACAGTGACTGATTGACTGTGCTTCTGGATATCTGGACTGCTTTTAGAACGGGATGTGGGGGCTATCTCTGTGTTGCCACTTTAAGGGCTAGGGTTTAGAGCACTAGCACTAGTCCTGTGATATTTAGCTGGGTTTAAATGCTGTATTAGAGTGCTTACCTTGGTAGGATTGCCTACAATGTGTAGCGTGGGTGTCCGCCATCTTAGGTATGCTTAGTGCCTCCTGTATCGGGATACAGTCCCAATAGTTGGTGCATGCGCAGTAGGGTCCTGTACTAGCCCGCTGCATACTAATGGGATTCCTTTGTTTGTCCTCCCTATATAGGCCCTGAAGCAGCCCGCTCCCCTCAGAACTCAGCCCAGCAGCAGAGACTGAAACCGGGGATTGCCAGAGTCTGTAAGAGGTAAAGTGTTCTGCACTACCGCCTGACTGTTGGAGAAGATTACTCGTCTGGAGTCATTTTTTTGTCCCCACACAGTGACTGATTGACTGTGCTTCTGGATATCTGGACTGCTTTGAACGGGATGTGGGGGCTATCTCTGTGTTACTTAGGGCTATGTTTAGACCATCTAGCACTTAGTATCCTGGATATTTTTAGCTGTTTAAATGCTGTATTAGAGTGCTTACCTTGGTAGGATTGCATAGAATGTGTAGCTGGGGTGTCCGTCATCTTGGGATGCGCAGTAGCCTCTCTGTATCGGGTACAGTCCCAATAGTTGGCGCATGCGCAGGGTCCCTGATTAGCCCGCTGCATACTCAATGGGATCCTTTGTTGCCTCCATATAGGCCCTGAAGCTTGCCCGGCCCCTAAGAACCTGCCAGCAGCAGAGACTGAAACCGGGATTGCCTGAGCCTGCTAGAGGTAAAGTGTCCTGCACTACAGCCTGACTGTTGGAGAAGATTACTGCCTGGAGTCTTTTTTTTCGTCCCTGACAGTGACTGATTGACTGTGCTTCTGGATATCTGGACTGCTTTGAACGGGATGTGGGGGTATCTCTGTGTTACTTAAGGGCTAGGTTTAGGAGCATCTAGCACTAGTATCCTGTGATATTTTAACCTTTTAAATGCTGTATTAGAGTGCTTACCTTGGTAGGATTGCCCAGGAATGTAGCTGGAAAACTGGCCATCTTGCGCATCGCCAAGTAGCCTCCTGTATCGGGATACAGTCCCAATAGTTGGTGCATGCGCAGTAGGGTCCTGTACTAGCCCGCTGCATACTAATGGGATTCCTTTGTGTTTCCTCCCTAAATAGGCCCTGAAGCAGCCCGCTCTCCTCAGAACTCAGCCCAGCAGCAGAGACTGAAACCGGGGATTGCCAGAGCCTGAAAGAGGTAAAGTGTCCTGCACTACAGCCTGACTGTTGGCGAAGATTACTCATCTGGAGTCTTTTTTCTGTCCCCAAACAGTGACTGATTGACTGTGCTTCTGGATATCTGGACTGCTTTGAACGGGGATGTGGGGGCTATCTCTGTGTTACTTTAAGGGCTAGGTTTAGAGCATCTAGCATTAGTATCCTGTGATATTTTAGCTGTTAAAATGCTGTATTAGAGTGCTTACCTTGGTAGGATTGCATAGAATGTGTAGCGTGGGGTGTCCGCAATCTTGCGCAAGCGCAGTAGCCTCCTGTATCGGGATACAGTCCCAATAGTTAGGCTTGCTCAGTAGGGTCCCGTACTAGCCCGCTGCATACTAATGGGATTCCTTTGTTTGTCCTCCCTATATAGGCCCTGAAGCAGCCCGCTCCCCTCAGAACTCAGCCCAGCAGCAGAGACTGAAACCGGGGATTGCCAGAGCCTGTAAGAGGTAAAGTGTCCTGCACTACAGCCTGACTGTTGGAGAAGATTACTCGTCTGGAGTCTTTTTTCTGTCCCCACACAGTGACTGATTGACTGTGCTTCTGGATATCTGGACTGCTTTGAACGGGGATGGGGCTATCTCTGTGTTACTTTAAGGGCTAGGTTTAGGAGTATCTATATCATTAGTATCCCGTGATATTTTAGCTATTTAAATGTTGTATTAGAGTGCTTACCTTGGTAGGATTGCATAGAATGTGTAGCTTGGGGTGTCCGCCATCTTGCGCATGCGCAGTAGCCTACTGTATCGGGATACAGTCCCAATAGTTGGCGCATGCGCAGTAGGGTCCTGTACTAGCCCGCTGCATACTAAAGGGATTCCTTTGTTTGTCCTCCCTATATAGGCCCTGAAGCAGCCCTCTCCCCTCAGAACGCAGCCCAGCAGCAGAGACTGAAACCGGGGATTGCCAGAGCCTGTAAGAGGTAAAGTGTCCTGCACTACAGCCTGACTGTTGGAGAAGATTACTCGTCTGGAGTCTTTTTTCTGTCCCCACACAGTGACTGATTGGCTGTGCTTCTGGATATCTGGACTGCGTTTGAACGCGGGATGGGGCCATCTCTGCAAGCTACTTAAGGGCTAGGTTTAGAGCATCTAGCACTAGTAGTATAATGTGATATTTTAGCTGTTTAAATGCTGTATTAGAGTGCTTACCTTGGTAGGATTGTATAGAATGTGTAGCGTGGGTGTCCGCCATCTTGCAGCAAGAGTAGGCTACTGTATCGGACACAGTCCCAATAGTAGGCGTGATGCGGTAGGGTCCTACTAGCCCGCTGCATACTAATGGGATTCCTTTGTTTGTCCCCATATAGGCTCCTGAAGCAGGCCTGGCCTCAGAACTCGTTTCAGCAGCCGGAGACTGAAACCGGGATCACAGAGCCTGTAAGAGTAAAGTGTCCTGAATCCAGCCTGACTGTTGCAGAAGATTACTCGTCTGGAGTCTTTTTTCTGTCCCCACACAGTGACTGATTGACTGTGCTTCTGGATATCTGGACTGCTTTGAACGGGGATGTGGGGGCTATCTCTGTGTTACTTTAAGGGCTAGGTTTAGAGCATCTAGCACTAGTATCCTGTGATATTTTAGCTGTTTAAATGCTGTATTAGAGTGCTTACCTTGGTAGGATTGCATAGAATGTGTAGCGTGGGGTGTCCGCCATCTTGCGTGATGCCCAGACTCCTGTATCGACACAGTCCCACAGCTGGGCGATCTGCAGGGTCCTGTACTAGCCCGCTGCATACTAATGGGATTCCTTTGTTTGTCCTCCCTATATAGGCCCTGAAGCAGCCCGCTCTACTCAGAACTCAGACCAGCAGCAGAGACTGAAACCGGGGATTGCCAGAGCCTGTAAGAGGTAAAGTGTCCTGCACTACAGCCTGACTGTTGGAGAAGATTACTCGTCTGGAGACTTTTTTCTGTCCCCACACAGTGACTGATTGACTGTGCTTCTGGATATCTGGACTGCTTTGAACGGGGCTGTGGGGGCTATCTCTGTGTTACTATAAGGGCTAGGTTTAGAGCATCTAGCACTAGTATCCTGTGATATTTTAGCTGTTTAAATGCTGTATTAGAGTGCTTACCTTGGTAGGATTGCATACAATGTGTAGCGTGGAGTGTCCGCATCTTGCGCATGCGCAGTAGCCTCCTGTATCGGGATACAGTCCCAATAGTTGGCGCATGCGCAGTAGGGTCCTGTA
This sequence comes from Neoceratodus forsteri, assembly GCA_016271365.2. Lineage (NCBI taxonomy): Eukaryota > Metazoa > Chordata > Ceratodontiformes > Ceratodontidae > Neoceratodus > Neoceratodus forsteri. The sequence continues at coordinate 61,484,082 of JADMNL010000034.1, read as the reverse complement.
CTAGCCCGCTGCATACTATTGGGATTCCTTTGTTTGTCCTCCCTATATAGGCCCTGAAGCAGCCCGCTCCCCTCAGAACTCAGCCCAGCAGCAGAGACTGAAACCGGGGATTGCCAGAGCCTGTAAGAGGTAAAGTGTCCTGCACTACAGCCTGACTGTTGGAGAAGATTACTCGTCTGGAGTCTTTTTTCTGTCCCCACACAGTGACTGATTGACTGTGCTTCTGGATATCTGGACTGCTTTGAACGGGGATGTGGGGGCTATCTCTGTGTTACTTTAAGGGCTAGGTTTAGAGCATCTAGCACTAGTATCCTGTGATATTTTAGCTGTTTAAATGCTGTATTAGAGTGCTTACCTTGGTAGGATTGCATAGAATGTGTAGCGTGGAGTCTGCCATCTTGCGCATGCGCAGTAGCTTCTGTATCGGGATACAGTCCCAATAGTTGGCGCATGTGCAGTAGGGTCCATACTAGCCCGCTGCATACTAATGGGATTCCTTTGTTTGTCCTCCCTATATAGGCCCTGAAGCAGCCCGCTCCCCTCAGAACTCAGCCCAGCAGCAGAGACTGAAACCGGGGATTGCCAGAGCCTGTAAGAGGTAAAGTGTCCTGCACTACAGCCTGCATGTTTGAGAAGATTACTCGTCTGGAGTCTTTTTTCTGTCCAAACACAGTGACTGATTGACTGTGCTTCTGGATATGTGGACTGCTTTGAACGGGATGTGGGGGCTATCTCTGTGTTACTTTAAGGGCTAGGTTTAGAGCATCTAGCACTAGTATCCTGCGATATTTTAGCTGTTTAAATGCTGTAATAGAGTGCTTATCCTTGGTAGGATTGCATAGAATGTAGCTGGGGTGTCTGCTATCTTGCGATGCGCAGTAGCCTCCTGTATCGGATACAGTCCCATTAGTTGGCTGCATGCGCAGTAGGGTCCTGTACTAGCCCGCTGCATACTAATGGGATTCCTTTGTTTGTCCTCCCTATATAGGCCCTGAAGCAGCCCGCTCCCCTCAGAACTCAGCCCAGCAGCAAAGACTGAAACCAGGGATTGCCAGAGCCTTTAAGAGGTAAAGTGTCCTGCACTACAGCCTGACTGTTGGAGAAGATTACTCGTCTGGAGTCTTTTTTCTGTCCCCACACAGTGACTGATTGATTGTGCTTCTGGATATCTGGACTGCTTTGAACGGGTATGTGGGGGCTATCTCTGTGTTACTTTAAGGGCTAGGTTTAGAGCATCTAGCGCTAGTATCCTGTGATATTTTAGCTGTTTAAATGCTGTATTAGAGTGCTTACCTTGGTAGGATTGCATAGAATGTGTAGCGTGGGTGTCCGCCATCTTGCACATGCGCAGTAGCCTCCTGTATCGGGATACAGTCCCAATAGTTGGCGCATGTGCAGTAGGGTCCTGTACTAGCCCGCTGCATACTAATGGGATTCCTTTATTTGTCCTCCCTATATAGGCCCTGAAGCAGCCCGCTCCCCTCAGAACTCAGCCCAGCAGCAGAGACTGAAACCGGGGATTGCCAGAGCCTGTAAGAGGTAAAGTGTCCTGCACTACAGCCTGACTGATGGAGAAGATTACTCGTCTGGAGTCTTTCTTCTGTCCCCACACAGTGACTGATTTACTGTGCTTCTGGATATCTGGGCTGCTTTGAACGGGGATGTAGGGGCTCTCTCTGTGTTACTTTAAGGGCTAGGTTTAGAGCATCTAGCACTAGTATCCTGTGATATTTTAGCTGTTTAAATGCTGTATTAGAGTGCTTCACTTGGTAGGATTGCATAGAATGTGTAGCCTGGGGTGTCCGCCATCTTGCGCATGTGCAGTAGCCTCCTGTATCGGATGATTCCAATAGTTGGTGCATGCAGTAGGTCCTGTACTAGCCCGCTGCATACTAATGGGATTCCTTTGTTTGTCCTCCTATATAGGCCCTGAAGCAGCCCGCTCCCTCAGAACTCAGACCAGCAGCAGAGACTGAAACCGGGATTGCCAGAGCCTGTAAGAGGTAAAGTATTCTGCACAGCCTGACTGTTGGAGAAGATTACCTGCCTGAGTCATTTTTTGTCCCACACAGTGACTGATTGACTGTGCTTCTGGATATCTGGACTGCTTTGAACGGGATGTGGGGCTATCTCTGTGTTACTTAAGGGCTAGGTTTAGAGCATCTAGCACTAGTATCCTAGCGACAGTTTAGCTGTTTAAATGCTGTATTAGAGTGCTTACTTTTGTAGGATTGCATAGAATGTGTAGCGGTGTCCGTGCATCTCATGCGATAAGCGCAGTAGCTCTCGTATCGTGGATACAGTCCCAATAGTTGGCTGCATGCGCAGTAGGGTCCTGTACTAGCCCGCTGCATACTAATGGGATTCCTTTGTTTGTCCTCTCTATATAGGCCCTGAAGCAGCCAGCTCCCCTCAGAACTCAGCCCAGCAGCAGAGACTGAAACCGGGGATTGCCAGAGCCTGTAAGAGGTAAAGTGTCCTGCACTACAGCCTGACTGTTGGAGAAGATTACTCGTCTGGAGTCTTTTTTCTGTCCCCACACAGTGACTGATTGACTGTGCTTCTGGATATCTGGACTGCTTTGAACGGGGATGTGAGGCTATCTCTGTGTTACTTTAAGGGCTAGGTTTAGAGCATCTAGCACTAGTATCCTTTGATATTTTAGCTGTTTAAATGCTGTATTAGAGTGCTTACCTTGGTAGGATTGCATAGAATGTGTATCGTGGGGTGTCCGCCATCTTGCTCATGCGCAGTAGCCTCCTGTATCGGGATACAGTCCCAATAGTTGGCGCATGCGCAGTAGGGTCCTGTACTAGGCCGCTGCATACTAATGGGATTCCTTTGTTTGTCCTCCTATATAGGCCCTGAAGCAGCCCGCTCCCCTCAGAACTCAGCCCAGCAGCAGAGACTGAAACCGAGATTGCCAGAGCCTGTAAGAGGTAAAGTGTCCTGCACTACAGCCTGACTGTTGGAGAAGATTACTCGTCTGGAGTCTTTTTTCTGTCCCCACACAGTGACTGATTGACTGTGCTTCTGGATATCTGGACTGCTTTGAACGGGGATGTGGGGGCTATATCTGTGTTACTTTAAGGGCTAGGTTTAGAGCATCTAGCACTAGTATCCTGTGATATTTTAGCTGTTTAAATGCTGTATTAGAGTGCTTACCTTGGTAGGATTGCATAGAATGTGTAGCGGGGGTGTCCGCCATCTTGCACATGCGCAGTAGCCTCCTGTATCGGGATACAGTCCCAATAGTTGGCGCATGCGCAGTAGGGTCCTGTACTAGCCCGCTGCATACTAATGGGATTCCTTTGTTTGTCCTCCCTATATAGGCCCTGAAGCAGCCCGCTCCCCTCAGAACTCAGCCCAGCAGCAGAGACTGAAACCGGGGATTGCCAGAGCCTGTAAGAGGTAAAGTGTCCTGCACTACAGCCTGACTGTTGGAGAAGATTACTCGTCTGGAGTCTTTTTTCTGTCCCCACACAGTGACTGATTGACTGTGCTTCTGGATATCTGGACTGCTTTGAACGGGGATGTGGGGCTATCTCTGTGTTACTTTAAGGGCTAGGTTTAGAGCATCTAGCACTAGTATCCTGTGATATTTTAGCTGTTTAAATGCTGTATTAGAGTGCTTACCTTGGTAGGATTGCATAGAATGTGTAGCGTGGGGTGTCCGCCATCTTGCGCATGCGCAGTAGCCTCCTGTATCGGGATACAGTCCCAATAGTTGGCGCATGCGCAGTAGGGTCCTGTACTAGCCTGCTGCATACTAATGGGATTCCTTTGTTTGTCCTCCCTATATAGGCCCTGAAGCAGCCCGCTCCCCTCAGAACTCAACCAGAATCAGAGACTGAAACCGGGGATTGCCAGAGCCTGTAAGAGGTAAAGTGTCCTGCACTACAGCCTGACTGTTGGAGAAGATTACTCGTCTGGAGTCTTTTTTCTGTCCCCACACAGTGACTGATTGACTGTCTTCTGGATATCTGGACTGCTTTGAGCAGGGGATGTGGGGCTATCTCTGTGTTACTTTAAGGGCTAGGTTTAGAGCATCTAGCACTAGTATAATGTGATATTTTAGCTGTTTAAATGCTGTATTAGAGTGCTTACCTTGGTAGGATTGCATAGAATGTGAAGGTATGGTATCTGGCCATCTTATGCATCGCGAGAGTAGGCTTACCATCGACACAGTCCCAGTAGTAGGCTTACGCAGTAGGGTCCTGTACCAGCCCGCCGTGCATACCAATGGGATTCCCTTGTTTGTCCTCCCTATATAGGCCCTGAAGCAGCCCGCCCCTCAGAACTCAGCCCAGCAGCGGAGACTGAAACCGGGGATTGCCAGAGCCTGTAAGAGGTAAAGTGTCCTGAACTACAGCCTGACTGTTGCAGAAGATTACTCGTCTGGAGTCTTTTTTCTGTCCCCACACAGTGACTGATTGACTGTGCTTCTGGATATCTGGACTGCTTTGAACGGGGATGTGGGGGCTATCTCTGTGTTACTTTAAGGGCTAGGTTTAGAGCATCTAGCACTAGTATCCTGTGATATTTTAGCTGTTTAAATGCTGTATTAGAGTGCTTACCTTGGTAGGATTGCATAGAATGTGTAGCGTGGGGTGTCCGCCATCTTGCGCATGCCCAGTAGACTCCTGTATCGGGATACAGTCCCAATAGTTGGCGCATTCGCAGTAGGGTCCTGTACTAGCCCGCTGCATACTAATGGGATTCCTTTGTTTGTCCTCCCTATATAGGCCCTGAAGCAGCCCGCTCTACTCAGAACTCAGACCAGCAGCAGAGACTGAAACCGGGGATTGCCAGAGCCTGTAAGAGGTAAAGTGTCCTGCACTACAGCCTGACTGTTGGAGAAGATTACTCGTCTGGAGTCTTTTTTCTGTCCCCACACAGTGACTGATTGACTGTGCTTCTGGATATCTAGACTGCTTTGAACGGGAATGTGGGGGCTATCTCTGTGTTACTATAAGGGCTAGGTTTAGAGCATCTAGCACTAGTATCCTTTGATATTTTAGCTGTTTAAATGCTGTATTAGAGTGCTTACCTTGGTAGGATTGCATACAATGTGTAGCGTGGGGTGTCCGCCATCTTGCGCATGCGAAGTAGCCTCCTGTATCAGGATACAGTCCCAATAGTTGGCGCATGCGCAGTAGGGTCCTGTACTAGCCCGCTGCATACTAATGGGATTCCTTTGTTTGTCCTCCCTATATAGGCCCTGAAGCAGCCCGCTCCCCTCAGAACTCAGACCAGCAGCAGAGACTGAAACCGGGGATTCCCAGAGCCTGTAATAGGTAAAGTGTCCTGCATTACAGCCTGACTGTTGGAGAAGATTACTCGTCTGGAGTCATTTTTTTGTCCCCACACAGTGACTGATTGACTGTGCTTCTGGATATCTGGACTGCTTTGAACGGGGATGGGGGGGCTATCTCTGTGTTACTTTAAGGGCTAGGTTTAGAGCATCTAGCACTAGTATCCTGTGATAGTTTAGCCTTTTAAATGCTGTATTAGAGTGCTTAGCTTGGTAAGATTGCCTAGAATGTGTAGCGTGGGGTGTCCGCCATCTTGCGCATGCGCAGTAGCCTCCTGTATCGGGATACAGTCCCAATAGTTGGCGTATGCGCAGTAGGGTCCTGTACTAGCCCGCTGCATACTAATGGGATTCCTTTGTTTGTCCTCCCTATATAGGCCCTGAAGCAGCCCGCTCCCCTCAGAACTCAGCCCAGCAGCAGAGACTGAAACCGGGGATTGCCAGAGCCTGTAAGAGGTAAAGTGTCCTGCACTACAGCCTGACTGTTGGAGAAGATTACTCGTCTGGAGTCTTTTTTCTGTCCCCACACAGTGACTGATTGACTGTGCTTCTGGATATCTGGACTGCTTTGAACGGGGATGTGGGGGCTATCTCTGTGTTACTTTAAGGGCTAGGTTTAGAGCATCTAGCACTAGTATCCTGTGATATTTTAGCTGTTTAAATGCTGTATTAGAGTGCTTACCTTGGTAGGATTGCATAGAATGTGTAGCGTGGGGTGTCCGCCATCTTGCGCATGCGCAGTAGCCTCCTGTATCGGGATACAGTCCCAATAGTTGGCGCATGCACAGTAGGGTCCTGTACTAGCCCGCTGCATACTAATGGGATTCCTTTGTTTGTCCTCCCTATATAGGCCCTGAAGCAGCCCGCTCCCCTCAGAACTCAGCCCAGCAGCAGAGACTGAAACCGGGGATTGCCAGAGCCTGTAAGAGGTAAAGTGTCCTGCACTACAGCCTGACTGTTGGAGAAGATTACCCGTCTGGAGTCTTTTTTCTGTCCCTACACAGTGACTGATTGACTGTGCTTCTGGATATCTGGACTGCTTTGATCGGGGATGTGGGGCTATCTCTGTGTTACTTTAAGGGCTAGGTTTAGAGCATCTAGCACTAGTATCCTTTGATATTTTAGCTGTTTAAATGCTGTATTAGAGTGCTTACCTTGGTAGGATTGCATAGAATGTGTAGCGTGGGGTGTCCGCCATCTTGCGCATGCCCAGTAGCCTCCAGTATCGGGATACAGTCCCAATAGTTGGTGCATGCGCAGTAGGGTCCTGTACTAGCCTGCTGCATACTAATGGGATTCCTTTGTTTGTCCTCCCTATATAGGCCCTGAAGCAGCCCGCTCCCCTCAGAACTCAGCCCAGCAGCAGAGACTGAAACCGGGGATTGCCAGAGCCTGTAAGAGGTAAAGTGTCCTGCACTACAGCCTGACTGTTGGAGAAGATTACTCGCCTGGAGTCTTTTTTCTGTCCCCACACAGTGACTGATTGACTGTGCTTCTGGATATCTGGACTGCTTTGAACGGGGATGTGGGGGCTATCTCTGTGTTACTTTAAGGGCTAGGTTTAGAGCATCTAGCACTAGTATCCTGTGATATTTTAGCTGTTTAAATGCTGTATTAGAGTGCTTATCTTGGTAGGATTGCATAGAATGTGTAGCGTGGGGTGTCCACCATCTTGCGCATGCGCAGTAGCCTCCTGTATCGGGATACAGTCCCAATAGTTAGTATGCACGCAGTAGGGTGCTGTACTATCGGCTGCATACTAATGGGATTCCTTTGTTTATCCTCCTTACATAGGCCCTGAAGCAGCCCGCTCCCCTCAGAACTCAGCCCAGCAGCAGAGACTGAAACCGAGGATTGCCAGAGCCTGTAAGAGGTAAAGTGTCCTGCACTACAGCCTGACTGTTGGAGAAGATTACTCATCTGGAGTCTTTTTTCTGTCCCCACACAGTGACTGATTGACTGTGCTTCTGGATATCTGGACTGCTTTGAACGAGGATGTGGGGGCTATCTCTGGGTGCTACTTTAAGGGCTAGGTTTAGAGCATCTAGCACTAGTATACTGTGACATTTTAGCTGTTTAAATGCTGTATTAGAGTGCTTATCTTGGTAGGATTGCATAGAATGTGTGGCGTGGGTGTCACCATCTTGCATGTGCAGTAGCCTCCTGTTCGTGGTACAGTCCCAATAGTTGCATGCGCAGTAGGGTCCTGTACTAGCCCGCTGCATACTAATGGGATTCCTTTGTTTATCCTCCCTATATAGGCCCTGAAGCAGCCCGCTCCCCTCAGAACTCAGCCCAGCAGCAGAGACTGAAACCGAGGATTGCCAGAGCCTGTAAGAGGTAAAGTGTCCTGCACTACAGCCTGACTGTTGGAGAAGATTACTCATCTGGAGTCTTTTTTCTGTCCCCACACAGTGACTGATTGACTGTGCTTCTGGATATCTGGACTGCTTTGAACGAGGATGTGGGGGCTATCTCTGTGTTACTTTAAGGGCTAGGTTTAGAGCATCTAGCACTAGTACACTGTGATATTTTAGCTGTTTAAATGCTGTATTAGAGTGCTTACCTTGGTAGGATTGCATAGAATGTGTAGCGTGGGGTGTCCGCCATCTTGCGCATGCGCAGTAGCCTCCTGTATCGGGATACAGTCCCAATAGTTGGCGCATGCGCAGTAGGGTCCTGTACTAGCCCGCTGCATACTAATGGGATTCCTTTGTTTGTCCTCCCTATATAGGCCCTGAAGCAGCCCGCTCCCCTCAGAACTCAGCCCAGCAGCAGAGACTGAAACCGAGGATTGCCAGAGCCTGTAAGAGGTAAAGTGTCCTGCACTACAGCCTGTCTGTTGTGAGGCACTTCCCTCCCACCCAGGGTCGGCGCTCCATATATTGTTGCTTGCAGGTAACGTGATGTGACACTTGACCCACCCTCCTTTTTACTAAGTGTCCACTTTCCCATTTGCAGGTTATAGGCACCAACCACTAGGGGTCACTGCACTTTCCACTCTAGCTCCTCTCTCCTCTCTATATCCCTCCTAGCTACTACTTCACAGCTGTCCCACTAGAGGTCACTGCAGTTTCCTTCTACTACCTACTTTCTGCACTCTTCCTATCTCTAAGCAACTGCTAGTATCAAACCTGGTACCTGTCTCTTTACATTCTACTGACTATCCTCTCAGCCAATGAACCAGGCCAACAACTTCCTCTATTTTTAAGCTCTTAACCCTACCTCACTCCCTCCTGCCCAGATTTAAAAAATTGGCCCTGTCTACCGTCTGTCCCTGAGCTGTGTTCAAACCCAGTACCCTTGCAGTCAGAGTCAGCTGATCTACCTCTGCACCACAGTGCCTACCTACTTTATTACTACTTTCTAAGCCTCTTAATCACTTAGCTACCCAATCTGCCAAAATATAAGTTTAGTTCTTCGTCCTGCTGCCTTTGAACCCTGCACCCTTGTTTCCAAGGTCCACAGTTCCACCACTCACGTAGAACACCTGCATATTTTTAGTGCAGGATTTCATAACTTTAAAGAACACACTAACCCTGTGACACAACTAAAGTGTTAGCTAAGTGCTTCTACAAACCTGAACCCAACTCCCTGCTGCTACAGCCACTGGTCTGGCTCTCTCCTATTGCCCTGATCAGGGCTTGAACCTGGTACTCTGTGCACTTTAGGCACATGCGCTGACACCACACCATAGCAGCAACTAGACTCTGAGGTGATCTGTCACTACTATCTCCCCTCTTTCATCCTAGTCCCCCCATTCTTTCCTCACTTTAGCTCCACCAGCCTTCCCAACCATGCACATGCATCCTCTGCTCACCAGTCTATCTCTTCTCCTCCTCCTCCTCCCTTTGCCTTCCACATACCCTACTGTCCCTATGAACCCTCAGCCTCACTACACCAGTGTTTCTACCTACCCTCCTGTCCTCCCCTCCTCCTTTACCACTGCTCCTACCCCTCCCTCCTCCTCCACACATCCCATATGCTCCTCTCCACCTCACCCCCCTTCCAGACATCACCTGTCCTCCCCCCACAGCCCCCTTGCACTTCTGATCACTCAGGCCTTCTCTGCCTGTGCTACCCTACCCACCCCTTGTGCTACCAAACCCCATTCCTTATTATATCACTCCAGGCATAAACTCTCCATCTGCCTCCCTCTGACCAGAGCACTTCTCCTCCTTCTACTCCTAACAGGGAACATACACCCCAACCCAGGCCCTGCCCTCCCATCCACCCACTCAGCCCACTGGTCTTGAGTAGCCTCCATGAACATATGCAGCCTGCTGAAGAAATTTGACGCCTCTACAGTGCTGGGCCTTGGCTCACCAGCCAGACATCATAGCCCTGGTTGAAACCTGGCTGTCCAAATCAACTCAGACTCATTTGTCTCCTCCAAGGCTATACCTTATCCGGGAGGACCGAGTAGGCAAGCGAGGGAGGCTGTGCAATCTACACAGGGACACAATACCTGGACACGCCTCCCCACCCTGCCCTCACAAATGGGGCCCAGGCCCTCACCTCAGACTCACCCCAGACCCTTTAGGAGCCCTCTCTATCTCACCACAGCCTATGTTCCCCAAAGAACCAGCACTCAGCCCTGATATCTTTTAACGGACTACCTGGCCACACCCTCCACCATAAGGCAGAACAAATCCTAGTGGGGACCTTAATGTAAATTGGCTCAGCACCTCCTCATCCACCACCAGAGACTCATTTGCCGCCCAGATCTGGCACAACTCGTCACCCAGCCCACAGAGACTTATCCTAAGAGTGGTACCTTCACCTGCTGGATGTTAGTATAACTAACCGACCCATAAAATCCAAAACATCCAGGTCCTCCCAGACTCCCTGAGTGACCACTCCCTCTATCCTATTCCACTGGGTAGCCCCAATCCCAAACCCAAAGCCCAGACCACCCTCCATAGCGCCTCTGCCCTGGTGGGCTGAAGAAACTTAAGGAACTCCTCACCCAGATAGACTGGTCCCCATTCAGCAGGCAACCAACATTGATACTGCCTCACCTTTTCACTGACACCTTCAACATGGCCTGTGATCTCTTTGCACCCTTAACCAAAACCTGGTCCAAGAACAGAACGCACCCTGGGTTGCTTGCCCTCCTACAATTACTTAGAAACCGGGATAACCTCTGGCACCTTGCCACTGAAACAGGTCGTCTGTCTGATAGGCAAGCATACAATGCAGCCCGAAATAAATGCTCATGGGCCATCAGGAAAGCCAAAGCAGACCATTACCAGGCCTCCCTTACCTCCTCCTGGGGCTCGGCCCGGACCTTCTGGGATAATATTAAGCAACTCAATGGTAAAGTTTGCTCCACTGCCCCAACCCAGCTCACTAGAAATGGCACAACCTCCACTGAGCCTGCCACCATAGCTAACTGGTTCAACACCACTTTCACTGACCTTAGCTCAGTCCTCCCTAGTAATTTCTTTGACCCTCCCCCCAGCCAAACTCCCCCTGTCCTCCAGCACCCCAGCTTCCTCCTGCAAAAGATTTCCACCCGGGAAGCCAGACCCATCCTAACCAATGCTCTCAATGGCAACAATCCTGGCAGTGACTCACTGGACCCCAGCATCCTCAGGCTGGTGCTTGATGAAGTCCTTGCACCTCTCACAAGCCTAATTAACCAGTCACTCTGCCTGGGACAATTCCCACAGCTTGAAAGTAGCCATTATCACACCTATTCATAAAGGAGAATAGTCGTCAGCCAGCATCTACCGGCCAATCTCCATCCTCCCTCCCTCTCTAAAGCCCTGGAGAAAGTGGTGGCCATTCAAATCACTGATTATCTGGCTAACATAACATCTTATGCCCAGAGCAACATGAGCTTCCGTCACGGGTCACAGTACCAGCACTGCCCTTATTAATTCTCCAACTTCCTACACTCCTCCTTGGATACCAGCTCCTAGCTGGTGCAGTGTTCATTGACCTCTCAAAGGCTTTTGACACTGTCTCCCATCCACTGCTGCTGAATGCACTCTGCCTCACTGGTCTCTCGGCTGGCCCCTGGCATGGTGTGCTAGCTATCTTGACACTCGATCCCAGTGTCAAGATTAATAACACCTCCGACACCCATCCCATTCTCTCTGGGGTCCCCCAAGGCTCCATCCTGGGCCCCCTTCTTCTCGCTGTATCTGAACACCCTGCCCAGTGCATGCTCTGGCAAAATTCTGCTGTATGCAGACTGCTGTCCTTTTGCCACCCATTCTAATCCCATCTCCTACAGACTCCTACAGCAGTCTTTCAACAGTGCCGAGGCTTGGTTTAAGGAGCGCAGACTCATCATCAATCTTAAGAAAACCAAAACTATGCTTTTTCACACCCCAAAACAAAGCTAGCAACCACCCACTCTATATCCTCCCAAGCACCAACCAACCACTGGAACAAGTCTGCTCCTACAAATACTGGGTTACCTTGATTCAGCCTCACATTTCCAACCCACATCGGCCTTCCTAACATCTGCCGCCAACACACGGCTTGGCATCCTATTCCACCATAAAACCTGCCTTCCCCAAATGCTCTCTGCTAGCTGTTACATACGTCCGTTCTGTCCCTTGTAGACTATGGTCTACCAGTATATGATGCTGCCGACACCACTGCACTCAACAAAATTCACCTAACCCTGAATAAAACATGCAGATTGATTACTGGACCCCAGACTCACACACCTGTCAGCTATATACCGATGCTAACCTGCTTACCCTGGATGAGCGGCTCCGATACCAGACCTGTCTCCTCACCAAAAACCCTACTGGCTCTCCCCCCCGGGGTAACAGCATCCATCCACCTGAGCCCTCCCACCAATGCAACACGGTCTTCCAACAAGACCACTCTAAAGGTACCCAGAACAAGAACCAGCTGTGGCCAGAGATCCTTCAGCTATAGAGCCCCAACCTGGTTTAACTCTCTCCCTGCCACCATCACCGATGCCATCACCATCTCCACATTCAAAACCGCACTTCGGAACCACATCTTCAGCACTCGTAACTGCTCCTGTCTCTGAACATAGCCTCCACCCCTTTTTTCTCTTGATAATGCCCCCCGGGCAGCTCTCCACCCAACCATCCCCTCCACCACTCCCCTGTATACCATACCTAGGTTTAACCTGGCCAGTGCCAGCTGTTTCAATGTTTATCTACCAGAATTGCTCACTTGTTACCGACTTGTTTAATACCTGTTATCGATTACATGTACCCTGTACCAAATTGTATCTGTATGACCAATGTGACGTGGCACCTCTGGTGAATGCCTACTGACTTTTGGCAAATCTTTGCTATGTAACCAAAACGCAATGTATGTCTTTATGTGACGAAGTACCTTTGTAAACGAGCCTCTGGCTCAAAGGTTGTAAACTGATTCTTAAATAAATAAAAATTAAAAAAGATGAGACCAGCCACCGGCAACAACAACTGACCACCACAGCTCTCTCTTGTTCTCCTCCTCATCACTGCCTGGCCACACACTGATGCCATGCACACGAACACACTGATTCCAGCTCCCCAGTAGCCACACCTCTGAAGGACCTCTGATGGACATGATTGGTTGTGTGTTGTGGGGTCAGGATGGATCAGAGGTGAAGTTGGAGCTGCCCGGAGAGACTGAGAGGCTCGCTTGCTCAGAGCGGCAGCGGGGGGAGGGGGTCACCACTCACCAGGCTGACTCAGTGGGGTGGGGGGGCTGACTGACTCCAAGAAGGAGGTGCTTTTTGGGCAATTCAGCCCATCGGCGGTCATCCAGTACAGCCAGGATTAAAGAAGGTAACTAAATAGGTTAACAGTGGGGGCCCTCCTGAACCTCTGGGCCCTACGCCATGGCGTAATTTGCATACAGGTTAATCCTGCCATGACATTGCCTCTAGGTGCAGGGCCAGCTTTGGCCTGGCAGTCCTGCAGGGTCTTATCACCTGAGCTGCTGCTTGATTTTCTGTTCCTACTCCGGGGGGGTGGGCTGTCTCAGTGATAACCAAAATTACTTGGCACTCAGTCCTACCTGTGTGGCCAGCTGCAAGAGCTTTCACAAAGTAAAATAGTTCAGTTACATAAGAATTTACTAGACAAGAAGATCTTTGAGAAAAGCTCTTGCAGCAGACCTGTTTTTTGCCTCCCTCTCCCTTTCTCCCTTGCAGGAGCTTCTGCCTTTTCTTGGCTCTCAGGATATCCTTCTTAGTTCTCCTTTAACAGGCCAGCAGGAGAAATGGGGTGGTGCTTGGGGGACTGCCCTCTATATAGCCTTAGAGCAACTTCGCGTGGCTGATGGCGGGGGCGGTCCCCCCATTGAAGACTGCTACCTAGAAGTTTTCTGTGTGGTCCTAGTGCCTGGTGGCATTACCCTACCTGTGGGGCCTGCTGCAAAACCTTCTCTGGCAGATTTACTGTTATGGTAAATTCTTATGTAACTCCTTCTCTATGTTTCTAAGTAAATCTTCAAATTTTATTGGCTGTGTTCATATAATTTGGTGTATCTCATTCTTTACATTTCACTTTCAACTTATTGGGCTTCTTAAAGGGAGCACCTTTTAATTTCTAAAAATAAAACTTCTAAATATCACAATGCTACATGTTTAAGTTTAACTGGAATTAAAAAATATATATGTACAATCGAGGTAGTACAGTCAACTATTTAGTTTTAGCTGCGCTATCACATGTAATTCTGCTTTGTATTAAATCTTTTTATAATCAAGATGCCTGCAAGAATTTGTACATTTCATTCAGAGTCACAGCTTTATGTACAATCTCATCTTAATGTCTTTCTTACAAACTGAAACACCCCACCACCACACACTCACCAAGCGCAGTATGTGTTTCACTGAAAATTAAGTCCTGCTGCCCCTCTGACACTACTCAGAACTGGGTGCTCATTCTAGACTGTTAAACTTCATATTGAGTTTGATACTGTTTAGATATCCCATTAATTGACATCTGTAAAGCATTAAAATGACTTATTTAAAGGGTAAATGAAATGGAGAAATTTGATTGACTGATGACATTCCATTAGTCTTATGTTAATCTTTTAATTAATATATTGTAGAGTCTGATTTCACGAGTAGTGAATCAGCAGGTCCTACATTTTTAAGCATTCCATTAACAGAGCTTAGGGCCACCATGAAAACTACTGACAAGCCTACCAGTAAATGTAAACCTGCAAATGTAAGAGTGTTTATGTACCTGTTACCCTTGAGACCGACTCCATGTGATAGTGCACTAGCATTAAAAATATTAAAGAAGTGGCTTTACAATTATTTACGTTAGCAGTTAATGGTAAACGCCTTTGTATATTAGGCTTGGTTTAATATTATTTTCCTACCAAGCTTGAGTCCATCTCCATGGCAACATGGACATGACTGTGCTTACAATGATTATTTTATACACTTACAGAGTGTCTCACAGGCAGCTGTTTGATGGAACACAGGATCAGGGCCAACAGTGAGTGTCTTTTACAAGAAAGGGAGACTCACTTATGAAATTGCCTTTTAATCTTAGTATATATGTGAGAAACCTCTAGCATGCCTTGCCCAGTTGACATGTCCTGATCTCACAAATGGATGGTTGCCATGTCATGGTCTCAAACTGTGGATGGACTATTAAGAAAAAACACTGAGTAAGTTTTATACTACAGAAATATACAATTGTTTACTAAACCCAATTCTAATAGCAATAAGGCACTACCAGAGGTTGTATTAATGCTCTTGTTAATCACCCCTGGGGGTAATATGGCATCTGGCTGCCCCTTGGACCACATTACACCCTCAGGGAGTGATTAACCAGAACATTAACATAACCTCTGCTAGTACCTTATTGCTTAAATAATCAAACCAATATTATGTATTTGGTTCAATGTGTCTTTTTTTCAAGACCCTTTCAAGTTATTTAGTCTCATGTTCATATTCACCCAAAAAAAACCCTCTTATGCTCACTGCCAAAGTCCAGCATCATGTGTGTCATGTGTATGAGGAATAGGGGAAGGGCCGTGGGTTCAGGCAGGGTGGTACTAGCACAGAACTTTTTTACATTCACAAAACAAATCGAAAGTATTATCAGGAAGCAGTGTGACATGCTTACTCCCTAGTGCTCCCAGAACTAATCAGGTCCCCCATAATAGCAAGCAAAAAAGTAAGCACATTATGTTATAAGCTAGTTCACTCAGAGCAAACCTGTTACAAAAAAAAGATAGCCAACTACTGGTGGGGACCCCACAGCCCAGAAATGCAACCATGTTGGAGGTACCATAACAGTATTAAAACTATGTTACAAAAAGTAACTGGAATACTATAGATTTTTCTTAAATCAGGTCAGTATCTAGATATTGGCAAATTGAATAAATGCCAATATAACATTTGAAGCAAGGTACGAAACACACCATGTATTGTGTAATGATATTAATATCTCAATAGACCAGCCAGTGACAATACCAAAGTTCTTGCGACTTAGTTCTTTTTAAATTGTTTTAAAACTTGGAATGCAACTGGGGTGAACTGTATCACTATAGTTACTTGTGAGATGATGAGATGACATCATAGGTTAGATTAATAACCAGCCAGCAGGATGCACATGAAAGCAAATGACTGGTTAAACCCATAAATAATATGAATTGTTTTTATAAATACACATGGAATAATACAGAACCTGCACCTGTCTGTTTTTCTTATGGATTTTATAAACCATCATGTGCGTGGTCCACATCTTGGGCTGCCATTATCAGTCTCTCATCTTGTGGCTTAAAATCATCTCTTTTTAACCACTGGTGGGTCAGTTCTTGATCGCGCTGTGGTTGTTCCAGCAGAGCCCCGTATTTTCCACTGTAATTATGGGTTTTCTAGTTGTAAGTTCTTCTCTGTTGATCTTTGTCTTTATATTCTTTTTTCTGCTTCTTTGCACTTTCTGTTGCTGGTTGTTCCTTATCTGCTGGTGACTTAACATCCATCTCTGCTAGTCTCCTGAAGGCATCTCCTAATTTGATAATGGAAGTCGTCTTAGGCTTATTTTCTTCATGATGTAGAACCTTGACTATGTTTGGGTCCAAGGATGTCTGTATGTATGTAGCCCCACTATTGTGGACCTGTATGTGTAATCAATCTCGAGGAGGTCCATGCCTCCCTCAGACCATTGAATGAATAATCTTGGAATGCACTGTTTTTTGTATATTAACTGGTGGGCATGGAGAGTTTCCTTGTTTTTATATCTAGCTGGTTCAATAATTTCTGTGGCCAGTCGATCGCACTGAAGCTGTATGATATCACTGGAAGGGCAAGTTGATTTATAGATTACACTTTGCTGCACATTGTTAAAGCAATTTCAATGTAAGCTTCAGCCTTCTGAAATATTCTGTGCTGATTTTTCTTCTCATTTGTTTGTGTTGTATTGTTTCTCCTTCTTCTATTCCCAGTTATTTGTACAGTCCCTCTTGTACGAGTTCTTTTATGTCACAGCCCTCTGTCAGGTTGTTTTCTTTACAAGTTAATTTTCCTGCTTTAAATGTTGCTTTGGTACATTTATCTAGGTTAAATGGCATCCATATATCATCACAGATGGTCTTAACCTACAGCATAATTGTGTTTTCAGGTGTTTATTGGATAATATGTAAAGCTTCAGGTTATCTACAAAAAGGAGGTGAGATGTTAGTTGCTGATCATTCTGGTTTCTTGAATTCAGGTTGTATCCATAGCCTAGGTTATTGATTAGGCTACTTAATGAGTTTAGGGCAAGGCAGAAAAGGAGGGGTGTCAAGGAGTCACCTTGAAATATCCCATGTTGGATCTTTATGCTTGGGATGGTGATTTTTACCTTTCTTGTGGTTTAATAGCAGGGTGGTTTGCCACTTTCTCATAGTAGTTGTGATGAAGTTTATCAGTATGGGATATAGCCTATAGATTTGTAAACACTCAATGATCCAAGAGTGTGAGATGCTGTCAAACGCTTTTTTGTAGTTGATCCATGCTACAATAATGTTTCACCATTTTTTGTAGCTCTCCATTATCGCTTTATTCAGCAGAAGGTGGTCCTTCGCACCATATGATTTTCTTTTATTGCCTTTTTGTTCCAACACCATGCGCTTGTTACAATCTAAATGGTTATAAACTATATCTGCATCAATTTCAGTGAATAGTTTATATGTTGTTGGCAAACAGGTTATTGGGCAATAGTTCTTCAGGAGATTGGATGGCTTGGATTTGATCAAGAGTATGGTATTCCCTGTTGTTAACCAGGTGGGTGTCGATTTGGGATATGCACGTAAATAGTTTTTACAGGTGGCTATGTCATGGTGTTAGGGACGTTAATGCTTTTAGCCAGAAGTTGGGGCACAATCTGGACCTGGAGTTTTCCAATTGGTAGTCTTCTTTAACTTCACTTCTATCTCCTTAGTTGTTAGATCAGTTCTTAACCTTTTACTTTCTGTATCCACTTTGCATCTCTTTTGTGTTCGACTGGGCCTTTGTAGATGCTTCTCTCAAATTCCTCAGTTTCATTCTTATCTGGTGGTATTGTTATTTGGGTTGTTTTCTTTCCCAGTTCCCTATACAATTTCTTCGGGTATTCTCTGAGCCATCTGTTTTGCATTTTTTCTTTGTTCTTTTCCACATATCTTCTGAGCTTCTCGGCTTGTGCAGAAATCTTAAGTTTGTTATTAGAGATGGTAAAATGTGGGTTCTGGTCTGTTTTAATGCAGTATTTTTCTTTTCTTTCATCTACTTTCCTGAGTACTTTCATTGCTTCATTTCCCTTTCTGAACTCCTCCAGCAGTGATACTTCTGATCTTAGCTTCTTCAATATCCTTTCTAACCGCTGTTTCCATGGTGATGTGTTGCATTTCCCTTTCTTTTTGTTCTTAATTTCTTGCTTTTGTGGCACTGCTCTATTTGTTATTAATCTGGCTGCTCAATAGTACATTCTGTTTATCTTAATGATACCATATAGATCCATCTGAATTGTTCCAATAACCTTGCTTAACTGTTTTATTTGTTTCCTGTGAGTGCAATGTGTAGTTTTTGCAACCTTTCCATTTGATAAGTTTTACATATTTCTCCATTTCAATTAAATCCAGCAGGTCTTCTCTCATGTTTTCTTCCTCTTGATTGAGGGTCGTTCCTATAGTTGGCATTTTCTGCTCTTCCACTCTCTGTATGGATTGAACTGGGACTTCAGTTGTTTTGTTTTATTGAAACACAGCACTCGGTGTTCACTTTGCTGAATGTTTGTAGTGAGTGTGTCTTGTTTTGTTTCATGTTACTGCATTTGCTGAGCAGTTGTCTGCTATTGTGTCATAACAGATGGTAATGGTGGAAGTTGAGTCCCTATCTCAAATCCTTCTTTCCTTATTTGATCAAGGACTTCTATTTTAATGTGTTGCCTTTCTAAAACACTAAACTCAGTACTTTGCATTCCATTTTTTATACTTTATTTTTAAATTTTCAAAGGTTTGAATTCATACATTTAGAGATGAGCATTTTAAAGTTTTCCATTACATCATTCCCCAAAATAATTTTGTTTACATAAATAAGGTGTGTCTAGAACATATCATGTGAAGGAAGAGAAATTAGGGGAAGGGGGGAATTGTTTAACCAGGAAAGACACACTAAGCCGAAGCTTGTTTCCAGGTGTGACCTGGGAGCACAAGGAAGTTAAGTGACTTGCTCAGGGTCACACGGTATGCAAGTGGGGGCAGTGGGATTCAAACCTAGGTCTCCAGGTTTGCAGCACAGAGCCCTAAACCTCTGCGCAATACTGCCCCATTTCTGCGCTATACTGCCTCATTAAATTAAATCAATTGTAACTTAATCAGCTTCCAGATGATTCTGCTATTTTAAGAATATTACTATTCTGTATTCAGATATATTTATTTTATTTATTTAAAAGTTGATAACTGCAGCGCAATAGTTGGAGTTCACTTGCGACACCGGTGACCCGGATTCAGGAACGGACTCGGGTCGTTGGAGGGCCAGCCAGGGGAGAAGGATTGAGCATCCCACAACTGCTCTCCTTCCATGGGGGGAGGGTGCGGGACATCACTGGTGCATGACGGATGGAGTGCCGCAGCAACTGATGCCAGCAAGGTCACAAGGGGGCAGGATGGACGCAGGCATCATTGCATGTTCCCGTCCCCCTTACAGGGGAAAAAAAACTAAGCCTGCTTCCACTGCCAAGATGATGCCTGCTCCTCAGCTGCGATCAGCTCCCCAGGTTGACTCCCACCCTATCCCATTGCTTGTGGCACCTTAGGGCCAGGTGCCACATCTCCACCCTGGGGGATAATCCAGGGGGTCCCGCGAGAGTGGCCCATGTGGGGATGCCGCAGCTGAGGGGTTCATGACTGGGCAGATGGCCAGCAAGTGAAGCAGGCACAAAAAAGACTTAATAGAAAAAAAAATAAAAGTTGATAACCAGGAAAGGCATCAATGAACCAAAGCTCGTTTCCAGATGTGACTCGAGGGTGGGGGCACATAAAGACAGAATTTATAGGCAATGGTGATGCAATCAACAGAGAAGTGCAACAACATGAGTGAAATATAACAATTGTAGTACAGAAATCAGAGAAAATGCAAAAAAAACCAAATCAATATTACAGCGTTTCAAGGTAAGGCTGATAACAAGTTACATATTAGATATTTACACTTCTATACAGTAGATCACACAATTTGGGGTATTATACACAGCAGTGAGGGGCATATGCGTGCTGTAGAAAACATTTTTAGAACCCTAAAAGAAAAGAAAATTAACCCATTGCCCTCCCAACAATGTAGTTCATTTATTAACTTTTAACTCTCAAATTGTTAAATTTCAAGTAGCGTACAGTGCAGTCCTAAAATTATATTAATAAACTCTTCATATTCCCTGACATCAATATGCAACTTTAAAGCTTCTTCTGCTTATTTTAAACCATTTTATTAACCCAAATTACACTCCGGAGTTAATATTTATCTTTAATCTTCAGAGCTTCATCATCTCTTCTTCAGATAGTGTAGGTGAACTAGTTTCTGCATCCCTCTCACTTTCCTGATCATGCTGGTTTCTAATGAATTCAGAAAGCTGGTCAATAGCGAAGAAAATCCACTGTACACCTTTTCTGTGTGGTTATTCTTTTCTTTGTGACATTTGCCATATTTACATGTCTCTGTCTATATATCTGTTAGAATATATCTGCAGATTTTGTTGCTATGCTGGTAAGAGCCACTTTCTTTTCTGCATACATGCTGCACCATGTCAGATCCCTTTTCTTTGCTCGGTCCCATGCATCTGCTTTTCCAGCTTTGAATACCTACGGTACCTCTTCCTTCTCTCTTGCTCCTTCTTCACCTGCAACGTTCTGTAGCCTGTCCAAGCTACTATCATCTAAATACTTTTTTTGTTTTAATTTGTCCTATCAAAGATCTAAGGTTGGCATCTGAAACATTGTTCAGTTTGTCTGGGGCAACTATTCCTCTTTGCTGTAGTTTAATGAAAGTCTCAGTATACATCCCCTCATTGGAAATTTGGTGCGTGTTGCATAGTAGTAATAGTACATACGAACATGCCAGCAGGAACAGGCCTCATGGTCTATCGAGTTTGCTCAATTGTGCAGCTAGCCCCTCAACATGCAGCTGCCCCACCCCCTCACTCTGTCCCATCCCCTATTAAAACCTCCCACTGTTCTACAGGATCCCACCTCTTTGGGCAAGGTATTCCACTTGTCTACCACCCCTTCTGTGAAAAAATGTCTCCTGATTTCCCTCCTGAATCTTCCTCTCTCCAATCTCAGATGATGCCCTCTCGTGTCTCTTTCCCTCCCAATCTGGAAAATTCCTTCTGTGTCAGTCTTGTTTATCCCCTTTAGGTATTTAAACATTTCAATTTTATCCCCCCATCCCTCCTCTCTTCCAGGGAATACATGTTCAGCTCACCCAGTCTGTCCTCTTAGGATAGTCCCTCCAATTCCTGGACCATCTTTGTCACCCTATGCTGTACCTCCTCCAACAACCTGATATCCTTCTTCAGCAATGGGCACCAGTACTGCATGCAGTTTTTCAGGAGTGGCCTGATCAGTGACCTGTACAGGGGAAGGATCACCTCCCTATTTCTGGAGGAGATCCCCCTCACTATACATGATTTCTTGTTTGTCCTAGTAAGTCCACTCAACTGTTTCCAGTCCCCCTGGGCTGGCCTGTCAATCTCTTTAATTTTTGTGGCTTTCTGGCCTCTGCTGCCACTGTGGGACCCTGTTCACTGTGGTCTGACACTGTGGCAGGGATGGTACTACTGTCTGAGGATATGGCAGTATCACATGGACCAACCATTGTCCTATGCGAAGGCTTAGGTTGGGCACTTTTTTACCCTGGGATCTGTGCACCCTGCTTCCAGTTGCATTTTTATCTGTCTGTATACTGCATAATTCCTTGTACTATACAGCAGTCTCACCTTGGTGAAATTTTGTTAAAACAAGGCCCACCACGTGAAGGTACTCACCAAGACGTGAGCACGGAATTAGTTGCAGCATGTCACTAATGCCACTGTTTGGTCCACCAACGATTTGTTACTTTCATTTCATCACTCCATCTGAGACCCAGAGTCTCTGTCTTAGTTAGTGTCTCCAAATATTCAGGAATTTTAAATATTGTGATGTGAATGGACCCCATTCTTAAGCCAGGGCATATTCAAAAATATGGAACTCAGTACTGTATTAGTCTTTGATTTTTTCTGAGAGTGCTCTTCTCAGCACACACAGTGTGAACTCGCTGATGTTTTTTCAGGTTACTCTTCTGGGCAAAAGTCTTGCCACATTCAGCACATTTATATGGTCTCTCCCCTGTATGAATTCGTTTATGTATTATGAGGTCACTCTGTTGTGTAAAAGCCTTATTACATTGAGCACATTCATATGGTCTCTCCCCTGTGTGAATTCGCTGATGGATTATGAGGCTGCTCTGCGCTGTAAAAGCCTTGTTACATTGTGCACAATTATATGGCTTTTCCCCTGTGTGAACTTTCTGATGTCTTATAAGGTCATTGTTTCCAACAAAACTCTTGCTACATTCAGCACATTTATATGGTCTCTCCCCTGTGTGAATTCGTCGATGGATTATGAGGCTGCTCTGCGCTGTAAAAGCCTTATTACACTGTGCACAGTTATATGGCTTTTCCCCTGTGTGAACCCTCTGATGTCTTACTAGATCATTCTTCCCAACAAAACTCTTGTTACATTCAGCACATTTATATGGTTTCTCCCCCGTGTGAATTCGCTGATGTGTTATGAAGGTACTCTGTGCAGTAAACCTTTTGTTACATTCAGCACATCTATATGGTTTCTCACCGGTGTGAATTCGCTGATGTACTGTGAGGTTATACTGTTCAGTAAAATGCTTGTTACATTCAGCACATTTATATGGTTTCTCCTCTGTGTGAATTCGCTGATGGATTATGAGGTTTCTCTGTGCTTTAAAACTCTTGTCACATTCAGAACATTGATATTTCCTTTCTCTTTCATGAACCTGTTTTACAGAAACAAGATGATGGTCATGAAAATTCTTCTGACACTGAGGATACTGAAGCAGTTTCTCAGTTGAGTGACATAGCTGGCTTTTTCCGAGTGATGATTTCTGGCTCAGACTCTTGCTGTACTCAGTGCTCCTGCTGACTAAAAGTAAGTATTCTATTATTATTATTGTCTTACAACAAAATAACAAATGTGTAAGATGTTTTTCCTTAACCTTTCTGTGAGATACAGCAACTTTGTATAGCTTTAACCACAAGAATGAATGTTTAAAACATTCCTAAAAATAAAAATAATTTGCATTAAATGATTTTTTCTGTAACATTCCAATTTCTTGTTTAAATTGATAACATTTATAGAACATGTCTGAACAATTATGACATATTGTTTGTCAGAACCTGATTGCAGGGGGTATGTCAACAGGTATCAAAACATAGCAGGAGGGTTATGTTAACCAAAAGCAGCAACCAGACAGGACAAAAATTATTATGAAAATCCTCCTACTCAAGAGAAAAATGCAAAGTTGCATGCTGAAATTCTGACAGCAGCAAGCCAGACAGCAGCTACCCCTTCCCCAAATAAAAAAAAAAACAAGTTTCAAGGTTTTAAATGTAGGCAGTAGCCTGACATAGAGTTTAATATAGATGCTGGGCCTCTCCCCTGAGTGAAAAAAATAAGTTTATGTTTTCAACAGGAAGATAGTAGGAAGATAAAGAGTAAACTACAACTGCAGCTATCCCCCCATGTTCACATTTTTAAAAAGCAGGCAGTAGCTTGGCAGAGTAAAATACAACCAGTTAACTTCCTTCTCGGGTATCCCCAGCAAGTTTTCATTTTTACGACTACAGGGTGGAGCCATGTTGCTGTATTGCTATGACATAGGAGAGGTAAGGGACTGTGAAAGCATGTGACTCCATACCTAGACTGTGTCCTTCCACAGTGGAATCAAATCACATGCAGTTCTGGTCATTCACCACAGTGCTGTTCCGCACACTGTTTTGGAGCTGTGCATTCACTTTTGGTTTACTTCTGGGTTCTGAGCCCTGCTTTTAATTTTAAATGAAAAGATCTTCTCTCCCCCCCCACCGAGTGCTACACAGTGGCACCCCCACCCTCTGATCAGACTAACATAAATACACAGGAAAATTAGCTGTTCTACCTTTTACCACGCGTGCTGCCATATGGTGTTATTAGTATCATTTACCAGTAAAAAAATATATCATTTTACCAGTGAAAAATAGTAAAGACTGGAGTGAAACACATCAAACAAGTGCCCTACTACTGCTGTAGAAATAAATACTTTTCAAATAAGCCCACTATACTGATTTGCTGATTGTGATTTTATGCAGCTGTCTACTGTACTGCCTCAGCTCATGGCGCCTTTCCCGGTTACCATTTTTAAACTAAGCAATAAGGCACAACAGGGCGTTTGCTACTATGTAACATACAGTACGGATCCTTTTATGATTTTTTTATCACGCACTATACAGCTGGTGCTATATTAATGACCAGATAATGAAAAATGCAGAGTAATCTGATCATTGGGGGAGGGAGACTTTTGTTCAGAACTATTACAAAGGAAATATGATCCAGTATTATTTATGAAATATTTGACTTCCATTGAAAACTTTTACTTTCTTTTCCAAACAAAATTTTGCAGACTATTTCAGTTATGCTGATTGCCATGCTATGTATGGCACAGGGGATCAAGAAAGGGAAAAATGACTTTTTAAGTTATATAAAGGAGAGAAGCAGTAAGGCAGGGATTGTTAGGATCAAGGAGGAGGGGAAATGGGTGGAAAATAGTGAGGATCAGGCAGAGATGCTGAATGAGTATTTAGACTTTGTATTCACTAGGGAAAAGAATGGACCTATGCCTCAGGGGAAGTTAGTGGTAGGAAAGAGGAGGATGACAACAGATGGGATGCTCAAGGATGACAGGGTCTTCAAGGGTCTTATGGCCCTTCAGGTAAACAAGGCATCTGGTCTGGATGGTGTACACCTAAGGGTCCTGAGAGAACTGGTGGAGGTACTGGTGGCCCCCTGGTTGATCTGTCTAACACCTCACTAGAGACAGGATGTGTGCCTCAAGAATGCAGAATGGCTCATGTGGTGCCACTCCACAAGAGTGGTCCCAGAGATGAACCTGGTAACTATAGACTGGTCAGCCTAACCTCCATTGTAGGCAAATTAATAGAGACCATTCTTAAAGAAAGGCTGGTGGGCTTTCTGGTGATTGATGGTCTCCAAGACGATAGGCAGCATGGGTTTGCCATGGGGAGATCCTGCCAGACAAACATGCTAGATGGGTCACAAGGTCATTGGGAAATGGCCAGGAGGTGGATGTACTATACCTGGACTTCAGTAAGGCCTTCAACTCTGTGTCACATGGAAGGTTGCTCAGCTAACTAAGTAACCTGAGAGTCAGGAACAAGCTGCTAGTGGGTCAAGAGCTGGCTGCAAGATAGGAACCAGAGAGTGATGGTAGGCGGGGAACTATCAAAGCCTAGACCTCTCACCAGTGGGTCCCAAAGGAAGCATTACTCAGACCTGTGCTGTTCAACATCTTTATTGGTGACAAGGTGGATGGGGTCAGAAGTAAAATCTGTCTTTTTGCTCCTTTGTAGGGTGGAAATACAGGAGGGGAGAAAGGAGTGCAGGGAGGATCTGACCAAGACAGATAAATGGTCAGGCATCTGGCAGTTGGGTTTCAATGCCAAGAAATGTAAGGTCATGCACCTGGGGGCTAAGAACCCAGGGGTCTGCTACTGACTGGGGTGTACAGGTGTCCAGCTCAGAGGAGGAAAATGATGTAGGGGTGACATGAAACAATCTGCACAGTGTTGTAAAGCAGCACCCAAAGCAAATAAAATGCTGGGATGAATCACCAGAGGAATCACCTCCAGGAGGGAGGGAGGGAGGAAGCCATTCTGCCTTTATACAAGTCACTGGTAAGACCCCGCTTGGAGTACTGTGTGCAGTTCTGGTGCCCTTATTTGAAGAAGGACATTAATCTACTTGAGGGGTCCAGCGAAGGGCAACCAAGGTGATCCAGGCCATGGGGCACACACCATATGATGAGAGGTTAAGGGAGCTCAATATGTATTCCCTGGAAGACAGAAGGGAAAGGAGGGATATGGTAGAACCCTTCAAGTATCTAAAGAGTATAAACAAGGTTGGAGAGGGTGGAATTTTCAATTTAAACATGGAGGGGACCACAAGGGGACACAGTTCAAATCTAGTGGGTTGTAGACCTAAAAAGGAAATGAGGAGGCACATTTCCTGGAACGGGTGTGTCAAAGTGGAATAAACTACTGGAGGAGGTGGCATCACTGAAAACAGTGGGAAGTTTTAAAGAGGGGTGGGTCAGGATAAAAAGAAGACTGGCAATGGGGTGGAGGAAGGGGAGTGGAACAGAGAGAGTGGGGAAGAATAACTCTAGGGGGCAAGTGAAGGTCTAGTAAAATAGTTTGAGCTGCACACTCGAGCAGACTTGACAGACCATTATGGCCTGATTCTGCTTGCATTTTTCATATGTTCAGTTCAGAGGAAGAAGCAGGCTCAAAATGGACTATAGTCTGAGATTCCAGCAATGATTCATGTCCCAAATGAGAACCAGTTTGTGAACTAGAGGGGCTACATGTAAGAGGTCCTTCAGGAACAAGAGGGCTATATCCTGCTTGGCCACTGTCCTGTTTCTGATACAGTATGAAAAGCTAAAATGACTGACAAGAGAACCTTCTTCAAGGAATGCTACAAACCACCTGAGACACTCAGTAGGTAATCCTACACCTTTCATAATGGGCAAGTGAAGGATGCCATCTGACACTGTTTAGCAAAGTGCCTCCAGTTCAGGGAGTAGGTGTGCCTGGTGAAAAGTTCCTGACCAGCAAGCAGGATAGCCAAGACCTCAGCAGAGACACCAAACCAAGAGAGATCTATGTCTGCATGAGTCAGATATGGAGCTGGAGGAACTGGAAGTTTTGACACAATTTATTATCATTCTGGGACAAAGGGCCTTACTGGAAGGAGAATGGAAATGGGACCTCTACTGCCTGTTCTTACAAAAGTTGGGATCAGATTTGCCTTGGCCACCATGGTGCCACTAGGATTATCTTGGCTGGTTCCTGCTTGAGTATTGGACTGTGTTCCTTGACTGTCAGACAGTGGCCAGTGAAGGTGGTGAGGGAAGGGCTGTGCCAGTTACCAATTTAATGGAAAATGGCATCATGGTGAGGAAGGGTATGGGGCAGGGGTCCTTGGCTCGGGACCACTAAAATTAATGCATGACAGAAGGATGGGTGATTAGAGGCTGGGACCACTAAGCCACCAGGGATTGATGCATGAGAGAAGAATGGGTGCTCACGGAATGGGGGAATGCCTAAACCACCAATAATTTTTGCATAACAGAAGGATTGGCAGTTTGGGGTGGGGAACCACTAAACTTCTAGGGACTCATGTATTGGATGGGTGTTCAGGGCATGGGCCAACCATTACACCACCACAGATTGATATATTGGACAGAGGATGGGTGATCGGAGGTGGGAGACAACTTGACACAGGGGCAAGCAGATGCAGTATAATCACTCTGCCTTTGAGAGTGGGATCATGGGAATAAGCCCTGCTGCAAAGATAGATAGATAGATATTTTATTTATAAAAGCGCCCATTTCCAGAGACTCTGGGCACTGTACAATAAAAACAAACAAGAGTATATATACACAATAATTCATCAATAAAATGGATTTAAAATTTCTCTATCCATCCTTTTAAAACAACAGTTTATCAGTCGATAAAAGCTTGTTGGAATAATTATGTTTTTAACCCATTTTTAAAGGATTCTACTGAGGAAGCCTCCTTTAAATTACCAGGAAGGGAGTTCCACAGGGCAGGTGCCACCACCAAGAATGCTCTGTCCCCAGAGTACCGCAACCTAGCCCTGAGAACTCCAAGGAGGCCTCCCCCGGCAGAACGGAATGCGCGGGGTGGACGGTAGGGGACAAGGAGATCTTGCAGATAGATAGGTCCCCTTTCATGCAGGGTCTTGTAGGTCAGGATCCCTACCGTGAAGACAATCCCCCACTTGACCGACTGCCAGTACAGTCCTTGGAGGGCTGAGGTGATATTCTCACACTGCCTCACCGCAGTCAACAGCCTTGCTGCCATGTTCTGCACCAGCAAACATGATTTTCAGCAGTGGTAAATGGCACTGCTCTGGGGCTGTTTACAACTACCACAAACCTTTCAATATGCCACTCTGTCAGTATTCATGAGGAACCCCCCTCATTTTCATAGGTGCAGCAGCATGGCTAGAACCTTGGCACTGGCAGGACTGGGCATCGCTCTAGGGGCTTCTGAATATGGCCAAGGCCGGAGCACCAGCGCAAACCCAGGCTAGCACCAGTGTTAACCTTGGAATATACGGGCAATTATGCACAATGTAATTTTTATATTATCTAGAACTGTACACTGACATTAGGTGCATGGACATGATAGCAGATGTAGGCCTTACTGTCTTTTTAGTTTGCACAATTGTGCAACTCCCTATGTATTTTCAAAGGGAACTGCCCACTCCTTATCTCATTAGGCTCTGTCGGGGACAGGCGGGGGTGGTAGTTTTGCTAGCTAGTCTCCTCTGTTGTGGAAGCTAGTGGATCTGAAATAGCTTTTTATTCCCCTCCCGCATCTCTCCATACTATTCTGAGCCAGTGGAGCAGCCCAGCCTCTCTCTCTCTCTGCAGAAGCACTGCTCTCTGTGGTCCAAGAAGCACACTGACAGAGAGAGAGAGAGAGAGAGAGAGCAAGCATGAGAGATCTCAGCATCCGTCGTCAACTCTAAGTCACAATTCTGAGATCATTCTGGCTACCACATTCTTGATGCTGGATTGGGTTCGGTAGCATAAGATATCCAAGACCGCGCCCTGCATAGTAACTACAGACTCATTTCCATTCTTCTTCTGCTTTCTAAAGCCCTGGAATGGATAGGAAATGACCAGCTGGTCGACTACTTGTAAAAGTACCAACTGCAATGCCCGCAACAACAGGGATTTAGGCACAGACACAGTACCGCAACAGCATTACTTGAGTTCACAGGCTTCATACATTACTCCTTCTATTACGGTCATCTCGTAGGTGTGGTTTTTATTAATCTAACAAAAGCCTTTGATACAGTGCACCATGCCCTTTTGCTTGACCAGTTTGCAGCAGCCAGTCTCTCTCTCACAATACCTTGGCTTGTTTCAGAAGCTATCTACACAATTGAACGCAGCAAGTAAATGTTGGGACAGTCCTCTTGGACAGTAGACTTGTCCACTCAGGAGTACCACAAGAGTCTATTCTGGGACCACTCCTGTTTAGTATCTTCCTCAATTCACTCTCAAATGCCTCTCAGAGTCACATCCTATTATACGCAGATGATGCTGTCATCTTTGCCAGTGATCCTGACCCCAAGGCCCTTGAGTCCAAACTACAAAAACACTTTGCTTGAAGTTGAAAAATGGTTCCGTAACCACAAACTCATCATGAACTATAAGAAGACAAAATCCATGTTATTCACCAACCCCTTTGAATAGGCACAGAACCTACCCACTTACTATCAATAATGCTGTGAGCTCCCCATTGGAGCTAGTTCCACACTTTAAGTACCTGGGGATTATTACAGACAGTACCTAACCTTATGTTTCCCACATTGACAATATTGCCAAGGCATGAGAATAGGGCTACTCTATGGGCTTAAGCATTGTCTATCCCCAGAGGCTCTTATCCTTGCTATTCATAGCTCAGTTGTCTCACTCATCGATTATGGTTTGGTCATATATGGGGCAGCCATGGACACTGTCCTCTGCCACATCAAAGTTGCTCTAAACAAAGCCTGCCATCTCCTAACTGGGTCTGTGCATTTGACCCACACTTGCGACCTGTACACTCAGACTAATTGGCTCCAGCTCAAGGGCAGACTCATGTACCAAACCTGTCCACTGGCAAAAAAGTTACATTATGTCTTATGCCACCTGGGGAACAGAAGCTCCTCACTACTTCTGTCAACCAGCATCATACTAGAAGCTCAAATAGCCTAACCTTTAAAATCTCTCGCTGACGTACCTCCCAAAGTCAAAGGGCATTTGCTCATTGAGCCTCACTTTGGTTTAATTCACTCAGTAGTGAGATATCTTTAGCTACCACCCTGGGCTCATTTAAGATGAAATTACAGCAACAACTTGTAGCAAATGCCATCTGTGACTGCTTCCACTAATCCAGTACTACCTTCAGCACTTAATCTGCCTATTCCACCCTCTTCTCCTCCACCTGATTTGTTAGCACTTCGTCTTGCTCCCCATTCTCCTCTCCTCCCCTCTCCCACATTCCGACTCCTTCTTTTACCTCTCCCACAACTTCCCTCCTTGTTTTAACTGGACTGTTTGCACTCCCATCCATACCCTCAATTTGCTCCTCCCTCCCTTCCTTTCCCTTCCACCCTCTATTTCTACCCACCTTGCCTTCCCCTGTGTACTCTGCAGACATGGCCTTCGGTATACTGTCTCTTCCTTCTGTACTATTTTCATGCCTCCTTGTCCTGTCCACCCTATTTGCTATTATGCATTTGCTCCCTGTGTGCCAGACTAGGCTTCATGGGCCAATTCCTCTCTGTATTGTCATCTTCTGTATTGTATAGTCAAAGTTTCTGATTGTTTTTCTATTTACTATTCTATTTAACATACTAACATACTAATTGCCGGCAGATTAGGCCTTACAGTCTATCGAGTCTGCTCAAACCTCAGATCCCTAGTTGGATGCCGAGGCCCTCCCCCTCTTGTGTTCCAGAAACCCCTATCATCCATCCCCACCTCCATGGGCCAGGCCATCATCTGATACTTCCACTTTCTGTGTCTGTCCCACCCTCTCTTGAAGCCCTGTACTGTGGATCTCTGAACCAGCTCACCAGGCAGTGCATTCCAAGGGTCCACCACCCTCTCAGTGAAAAACCTCCTCCTCTTTCCCCCTCACCCTTCCACCTTCCAACTTCAAACCATGCCGTCTGGTGATACTTCCCTGCTTTAGTCTAAAGATCCCCTCCATGTTTACCTACTTATTCCTTTGAGGTACTTGAAGACCTCAATCATGTCCCCCTGTCTCTCCTCTCCTCTCCTCCAATGAAAACAGGCAGAGCTCCTCAAGTCTGTCCTCATACGTCAAATCCCCTAGTACTCGTATTATCTTAGTTGCCCTCCTCTGTACCCTCTTCTGGAGCTGCATGTCCCTCTTCAAGTGTGGTCTCCAGTACTGTACACAGTACTCAAGGTGTGGTCTAACCAGTCCATTGTACAGTGGCAGAATCACTTCCCTGCTCCTAGAGGAGCCCCTTACGATGCACCCAAGATCCTGTTTGCCTTGCTAGCTGCTCTCCTGCACTGCTCAGAGTTATTCATACATGCATCCACCATGACCCCTGCACGTCCACTGCAGTGATGGCACCACGGTCACAAACACCTCTACCTGCAGATACCTGGGAGTTACGCTTGACCCTGCACTTGATTTTTCGGCGCATGTCAATGAGGTTTGTAGTACTGTCAATGCTAAAATAGGAGCTGCCTATCCTGTGTACGCCACTTACTCACACCAACAGCCAGGCTATCTGTAGCTAGGGGAGTACTATTCCCTCAACTCCTTTATGCCCTCCTGGTCCTTTACCCCGCCAGTGTGCTCTGCAAGTGGGACACCTCCTACAATAATACAGTATCTGTAGGTTCACCTTATCAGCCCCGCACCTTACTCACCACTGCCTACTCTACTCTGTACTAAACTGGTTGTCTCCCAAAGACCTCCGGGCATATACCCTTGGGTGTTTTGTTGACTCCCTAACTAGACTACCTCACCTGGCCTCTTTGGCTGACTTGGTTACCCCAGTCTCCCACTCCCGCACCCTTGGGTCCTCTTCCGTCCCAATGCTCTCAGTACAGCCCTGTGTGACCAAAAGGGGTGAACAGGCATTCTCACATTTTGCTTCTAAACTCTGGAATTCACTCCCCCCCACAGGTTAAAAACTCCACCTCCCACCGCTCTTTTAACCATTCACTGTTCTCTCACCTTTATGCCCTAGGTAACTGTAACTACTCGTAAATTGAATCTGTCCTCATGGAATATAATTTGTGTGCCTCATTAAGCTTGGCTTAGGACTGATAAGAGAGTGCTCCTTCCGCTGCCATAACACTTCCTTTACTTTTCACATTTTTGCATGTGTATGATTTGTCTGCATTATCAACCACCTAATGTATCTCAACCTATACTATTATGATTTGACCTTGTATTTGTATTTGTTATTTCTTACGTGAATGTTGTTCAACTGTTCATATCTGTATTCTCAATTTTTGTACTCTCCCAGGTCGTGCCTGAAAATAGGCATGATTGTTGCCTAGTGCACTTACCGAATTAACAAAAGCTAATAAATAAATAAATAAACCCCTGTCTAATCTCACCAGGAAGAAAATGCAGGAAACATTTCAACTGATGAAAACCTGAGATACCACGTTCTGCCAGCTGAAGGAGGCATTGTGCCAGGCAACTGTGCTCACCAGCCCAGACAATTCTCTTAGATTTACTGTACATGTAGATACAGTTGATCATGGGCTAGGTGCACTTCTGAGTCAGGTTACGCACTTGAGGAGGCCTATGCCACAATAGAGGAGGAGTGTCTAGGTATCATCTGGACTTTGCAGAAGCTGCCATCCTATAATATTCCATCCCTTTTCACCTCTTCTAGTCTAGTTTCAGGAAATCCCACTCCACCTCTACCTCCCTCCATCTCACTGATTCCATACTCACAGGTATGGATAAGGAACTGATGACTTCTTCCATTTTTTTTGTTGAGCTTGCTAAAGCTTTTGACACTGTGGTGCATTCCCTTCTACAGGACAAACAAAGCCACGGGCCTTTCTGACTCTTCAGTTACTTGGTTTTGTTCCTACCTTATAGGTAGGTCTGGAGATGTCCAGATAGGTAATCCTTTTCACCTTCTCTTCCTATTAGCTCAGGTGTCCCTCAAAGGTCTGTCCTGGGTCATACTCTCTTTTCTATTTTCCTTAATAACCTACTCTCTCTGTCTGTTCCTCTGTGTCTATTCATATGTACGCTGATGACACAGTTAGTTTTGCTTCTGGGTTCTCTCCCCATGACCTTAACTCCCGACTACAGCTGAATTTTGACAACATTCACTACTGGTTCAAGGTAAACCAACTGCCTCTTGATGCCAAAAAACAATCTCTATTGGCCCTGTTCAAAAAACTCATGGGAATGGCGAAAGACCCTTGTACAACAAAAAATGGTGCAAGGTGCAGCATATGCCAAAACATGCCCCAAGAGCAAGTCACAAAGGCAGCCTTCAACAAATGCAGGCTGCTTGCACCAAATGGGAGTTGCATCTGCCTTGCACCACATAAGTGGCTGCAGTATGGTGCTATAGACTCTGCGGCAGATGCAGGATGCCAGATCCCATATATGGGGATTCACGACAATGCCCCAGAGGGGACTTCTTCAAAGTACCCTTAGACCAGCCAGTGCTGGTCTATAGGTACTTAGAATTTCTCTTGGGCACAGTTAAGCACTGTACAGCAATGTGTCACAGTCTTCACTCCCCAGCAATATACGTGTTAAAGCTCTGGTGGGCTAGCAGACCCCCTCCCCAGCCCAGATCACTCAACAATATGACAATTGATATCCTTGGTGGTCTAGTGGACCACCACCTTCCATCCCACTGTGCCCTACCACCCCACTCCCCCTTTCCATAACCAACCCGGTGACTGGCGCAACTCACCGCGGCCAGCCGACTGAACTCTGACTAAGCCCATACTGTATATAGGAGGCACACAATGACTGACAGTCAATCACTGAGTGCCTCGTATTTACAGTATGCGCTCAGTCAGAGTTTAGTCAGAGGCTGGCCACGGTGGTGTGTGGTGGGTTGTGCCAGTCGCTGGTTGGGTTACAAGATGGGGGACTGTGGTGGAGGGTTGGGTGGCCTCTAGACCACCAGGGATATCAATTTTCATACTGTCAGGTGATCGGGGCTGGGGAGGGGGTCTGCTAGCTCACCAGGGCTTCAACTTGTATCTTGCTGGGGATCAGGGCCAGGCAAGGGGAGAGGCATAGCACCCAAGAACTGCTGTCCATGGTGTTATTGGCACTGGGCTGCCCCTGTCATGGTGCACCTTCTGTTTGGTGCAGGGCCAGTGTTGGCGAAAGCCACAGGACCCTGCCGCTGGGACCCTACCCAATAATTAATCAGGTGCAGGGTCCCTGGCGCACTGGCAGTCAGTGAAAGCTGCATTCGGTGCAGTTTGCACTGACCTTTGTGAATCGGGCCCCATGACTTTTGGTACCAGTCAGGGGCTTGCCAAACTTTCTTTTTCTCTCCTATTTAATTTGCTTGATGGTGCTAAACCTGAAGATGTCTCCTCCTCTAAGTACCTCGGGGTCTGCTTTGACAAGCATCTTGATTTCTCTGTACACACTGATGCAATTCACCAAAAGCTCAACCCTAAGCTTCATGCTTTGTACAGGAACACAGCTTGTATACCGAAATTGTATTAAAAATTATCTTTCAGTCTTTGATTATGGTGACTTAGTCTACTGTAGTGCCCCTAAAACCTCCCTTGCTAGGTTGGACCCTCCTTTTTTTATTATTTATTTATTTGTACAAGTCGGATTTACAACCTTTGAGTCACAGACTCATTTACAAAGGCACCTCATCGCAGGGATGGCAGACAATAAGACATAGTGCAGGTTACAACAGTGGACAACATTACAGGTGCAGTAGAAAGAAACATTTAATATAGATACACTTAGGTTACATATCATTGCAAATTGCATGTTACAATCATGAACGTAGTAAGTCCTCAGAAGAGACAGCAGGTTGTATCCCCGTATAAACCTTGTAAGGGTGGGGGGGGTCCAGGGAGAGGGAATGGCTGTCCGTTCTTTCTGTTGCTCTGCTTTGGACTGCCCCTCTCATATGCACCACTGCTCTCTTTGCTCAACTCTTTCTCTTCTCTTGAGGCTAGGCACCTTTCCAATTGTCTCTCTTTCTTGTCCAAATTCTGGTTTGGCACCCTTCTCTCCTATCTCAGAATCCTCCTGTTCCCTCTTCCTTCTTTGTTCTACCCTCTCCATAACAATACTCTCCATTCTTTTAATATCTCTCCTGGAAGGGCACCCTATATAAATAAACTCTACTACTATTATCCTAGAAAATCTGTTGCTGGCCAACTTGCTTGTTCTTATTGCTTTCCTAAACTTCGGTCCTCACTTCCCCTTTCTTTTCATTCCGCCTCCTTTACGTCCTCCCTGAAGCAGTGGCGTTATGCCCATAGGGCCTGAGGGGGCATGTGCCCCCCCAAAATGTTGTTGTGTGAAGGCCAGTAAAGAACTGTATTTAGTATTTATTTTTTAATGTTCCGTGGGCTGAAAAAAAATTGTGCTTTTTCAATTACTTTTTGGTGGGTGCTGGGGGGTGGGGGGTCTGATCTGAATCGATAGGTGTGTGTGTGTGTGTGTGTGTGTGGTGTGTGTGTGTGTGAAGTGAAGACCAACTGCCTCAGAGCTGCCTGCCATTTAAAAAAAATGACTTGCTCCCGCTGGACTGGTGACTGGCTTCGGGACTCAACTGAGCCCCTGTAAAACCAGAGAGACTGTCACAAAAGGCAGTTAATTGGTGGTAGCTGACAGAAGCCAGCAGCCAATCACAGCCAAGGCATGAAGAAATTGCTCCTGCAGTAAATTGGTTGTTGTCGTTGTTCATCGTTGTCAGTCAGTTGGGTCAGTCAGTGCTATTCTCTGACCTGACACAGTTGTTTGAGGTCAAGAGGAAATGGGCATGATGCCACTGAGAGGAATCATCAGTCAGACTCGGCAGCACTGATAGAGAGCAGTCGGTCGGTGACTTCGGTGTGTGTTACTCCAGCTCAGAAAAAAATGAAGTTCCTCTTGAGTCCTGACTGTTTCATAGCAAAAAAAAAGGTCAATACTGTTGTGTACCACAGGGGAAGGAACTTGGAAGCAAGGCAAGGAAGAAGTTTTTTAAATTTCACCCCTGAGCATTGCCAAATGGCAATGCCATGCCACGCCAACCCATCCCCCACCTCCTTGTATCAGAGCAGTCTAAGCCTACTCCGGTCCGATTTATTATTTTTTTAACACTTTTTTTTTCTTAATTTAGAGAGTTGGCACTGGCAATTATTTATTTTTTGTTCCCCTCTGAGCAGAGCTCTCCTCTGAGTCTGACCGTGACCTCAAGACATAACTAATTCCTCAGACCAGGTTGAATGGGTGACGTGACCGGATCATGGCTTTTGCTCTGAGTGAGTGGCACTGTGCTGATGCTGTGTGTGTGTGAGTGGCACTGTGCTGATGCTGTGTGTGTGTGTGAGTGGCACTGTGCTGATGCTGTGTGTGTGTGTGTGTGTGTGTGTGTGTGTGGCACTGTGCTGATGCTGTGTGTGTGTGTGTGAGTGGCACTGTGCTGATGCTCTGTGTGTGTGTGAGTGGCACTGTGCTGATGCTGTGTGTGTGTGAGTGGCACTGTGCTGATGCTGTGTGTGTGTGTATGTGAGTGGCACTGTGCTGATGCTGTGTGTGTGTGTGTGTGTGAGTGGCACTGTGCTGATGCTGTGTGTGTGTGTGTGTGTGTGAGTGGCACTGTGCTGATGCTGTGTGTGTGTGTGACTGGCACTGTGGTGATGCTGTGTGTGTGTGTGTGTGAGTGGCACTGTGCTGATGCTGTGTGTGTGTGTTGCTTGGTCACTGCCTTCTGTTCCATTGCCTGATGACCCGGCCGATGGTCCTGGCTACCACAGTTAATCCATGACGATATCGGAATTATAACAAGTGAAGTTGAAGTAAGTCAGTCAGTGACAAGTCCTGGTGGTCCCTGACTCCCCTAAGTAACTTGTAACTACTTCAGCTTTATTACCTTGTACTTATTAATCTTCTGTCATTCTTCTCACTCAAGACTGAATTACGTATTGTACCAAAGGGGTTCAGTTTGCTACTTTTTAGTAGGATAAGAAGTGCAGCAAATGAACTGACATCTTGTTGCTTTCCATTGAATGTCAATGTGTTTGTGAACTTGGGGGACAGGCATAAAATCAGTTCAAAACAGATATGTAGGCCCTACATGAAGCATCTTGTCTTGGACACAGGGCTAACCTCAGTTGCCTTATGCTGAATGCCTATATGATTATGTATATTTATGTTTATACAGAGTAACATGGTATAACTGAAAAGCAGCAGTCATAGTGTGTGATCAAAGAATAAAAAATAGAGAATACTGGACAAGCAGCTATACACAACCAGTGTGTTCTGCCACAGAGGGGTTCTGATTCGTTCTGACCACGAGACCAAAGCTTGAGAGAGGAATCAGAATCCCGTGGTGGCAGAACACACTGGTTGTGCATAAAGTTGTTCGTCCTGTATTTTTATAGTGTCTAGTATTATGTGAAATGTGTGCATTGTGTTTTTTCTCTTTCACAAGGAAACTGACCTGTGTATTTAGAGGTTCTAGAATGCTGTTCTACCACAGAAGGGTACAATTACATTCCATGACCTTTGAACTGTGATACAACAGCATTTTAAAAAGGATGGATTTCTATATAGAAAAATGCTCTGCTATGCACTGTAAATAGAATAATAGATAGAAAAGTATCTATTACAAGGCAGTAAGACCATCGAGAGGTTTTGGGGACTTGGAACCTTGAGAGGTTCCCAAAGTCCCCAAAACCTCGAGATGGGCTTACTGCCATGAAATAGCTACTTTCCTATTTGTTATTTTTTGTAATATATGTATGCATTTCGAAATCGTTCAGCTTTTTTTTGCATTCTGTGAGCTCGGCAGCAAGTCACCGTACTGAAGACACGCTTGTGCTCGGCTGACCGTCACACTGGAGACAGACTCGCTTGCCCACATACCTGTTCCTCACCGCCACTCTCTATTTTGGCAAATCCTATCTTTTAGTTTACAATCCTTTGGGTAATGCAGGATCAACCAGATAATCCAATGATAGAAAAAAAAGCTGAAGAAACGAAGCAGACACATTAGGCTCGCTAAGCGAGAGTAACGAGCCACCATGTTTTCAAAATTAGTGTGCCCGCCCACAGAGGAACAGTGACCAATTAGAATGCACGCCATGACTTTGGACATGAAGGAAGGGACTTGGGATCATGGCAACTGGGTTTATGTGTGAGGCTGACTTACACAGCTGCTGTGGCATTTCTATGATAATACTATCGTTCTAATGTCGGAACGATA
The DNA here is from genome assembly GCA_016271365.2 of Neoceratodus forsteri. Taxonomy (NCBI): domain Eukaryota; kingdom Metazoa; phylum Chordata; order Ceratodontiformes; family Ceratodontidae; genus Neoceratodus; species Neoceratodus forsteri. The sequence goes on along the minus strand of JADMNL010000034.1, from coordinate 61,445,999 downwards.
GTATTATTGGCACTGAAGTGTAGTATTATTGGGAATGAAGTGTGCTATTATGAGGAAACTGGCTATCTATTACAATAAATGTTTTGCACCATTTTCAATGGTATTATTTGGATGATCCATAAATTGCAAATAGATAAATGCATAATTGTGCCCTGTCCAGCAGTTGTCATAAGACTTAACAGTGTGGAAAGGAGGGAAAGAGTAAAAGACACTAAGAAAGGTAAAAACAGGCTGAAGAAGAACTAGGGAAAAATAAACAAGTTAGTGTTCAAAGGAGACTAGAGACAATGAATGGTTTATTAATTTATTCACTTATTTATTTATGAATTTTAACATGACATTCTCTTGAGCAACATCACATTTTGGAGGTAGCTCTGACCAAAAGAGTCTGAAAGCTAAATGGTCGGAAAGCTTACGGATCATGTTCTTTTTGTAATGTCTGTGTTGGTTCAATAAAAGGTGGTATCAAACCATTTGCTTCTGGATGTATTGTATCCTACAGTCAGCCACAGATGTGTAAAGAGTTCTTTCAATTAAACACATTAGATCCTTTATTGGTTACTGTCTGATGTGCTGCATATGAAACAGCATGGATGACATTTGTATTCATCTATACAACAATGAGGTGATACATTGTTCACTACTGTGTCCTGGGATACACACACACACACACACACACAGAAACAGTGCAATATGCAATAAGCATTTCATATATTCTTAATTGTCCAGCAGTGTCATGTGACAGGACATGTTCTGTGGTTTCAGAGGGTGTAGCATTAGCAATAGAAAGGAGAGATGGCTTTGCTCTCTAGGTACACTGAGTTGCTTCTTTTCAACATAGATGGGGTCCTATTCCTATCAGCTAACTTGGGGCTAGATGGATTTTGATACCTCATGAACAAGGATTAGAAGTGAGTGGCAAACCAGGATTTAAAAATTAGGAAACACTCACAAAATGCACAAGTTCTGACTAATTCTTAAAAAAAATTAACACAAAAGGTAACACTGTAAGTAGAATGAACAAAGGACAAAACAATTGATCATTTCTATAACCTGTATCAGTATTATGTCACTTAGCTTGTTGGGGAACAGCTTTCTGGACTGCTAAAAGTCACCAAAATGCACCATTTGACTTAATTTTTTCAACATTTTTCCGGTGGGGGCATGCCCCCAGACCCCCAGACAAGTTCAGATTTAGTGCCCCTCCAAAATTTCTGACTGCATGACGCCCCTGCCCTGAAGTCTCCTTTTTCTGAATTATGTCATCCTACCTGCAACCGTCTTTTATGCTTCCTCTTTTTCTCTATTCTCCAGTCTTGTCTTCCTCTTCCTGTTTCCGCTTTTGTTTTCTATCTGTATATATTTGAGTGTTTTTATTTACTAGATGCCTCCATTTTTATGTTGCTTGCACGCATGTGCAAGAAACATAGTGCCATCATCTGAGTTTTCCAAGGTGTGTGAGCCCGTCTTCCAATGCAGTCAGTGTGTTTGCAGGCGCGGCCCCAGTTCCCCAATCACTGCTGCAGCTGTCTGCATGATAAGCTGAAAATGCAGTGGTGTACGGTTCAAAGGAGAGCTCTGCTTCAGTAAGCAGAGCTCTCCCCTACCTACCTGCGCGAAAGCACACATATTGCGTGCTGATCGCTCCCCACGCACACACTGTATGGCCGACGGGGTGCCCAATCCCCGTCCGGCTCCACTTCAACGGTGTCCAGGTGCCACGCTGAGAGCCCACCCCAGCATGGCAAAAACTGTTATAGCCGCCATGGGGTGCTCAACTCCATCAGCTCCAAGGCTGCACTCCCAAAGTTTTCCGTGCCACGCCTGGAGCCCACCCCAGCATAGCAAATCTTGTTTTAGCCAATGGGGGTGCCCAATCCCTGTCGGCTCCACGTCCCCCCAAACAGCTTATCCTGCTGCCATTCTGGGAGCCCACCCCAGCGTGGCAAACGTCCCCCGTCGTCTTCATAAAAAAAAAACCTGTGAATAAAAAAATGGTCCCTCGTACTCTCCCTGCCCCCCTCCCACAACCCGCACCCACCCACTGAGCACCCTTCCTCCCCACACCCCCCTCACCCCATACTTACCTCCGGAGCTCGGTGCAACGATCATCAGTGGACCGGGAACACATCTGCACTCTTCAAAGCCGACCGCAAACTGAGGAAATGCCGGTAAGCTGTATAATGGGATAGATAGGGTTTTTTCAACTTTGTTGCATATCTCAAGTATTTTTGGGAATTTTGGCTCCAAATTTTCAACATGGGGTTTTTGGGACCCCTCCTCATGAATTCTTGCACTGTCATGGCATTAATTGGGCCCGAAAGGTGATTTCGCGGTCACTGCGTGAAATCATCTTTCAGGACTAGTAACAAAATGACACTGCCAGTGTTCATAAGGTGGGCTCTCAAAAAGCCTATGTTGAAAATTCAGAAAAATTTAATAGACTGTTTTACGAGCATGTGTTGCGAGTTCCTACGCATGCTCGTAAGTTCTGAATTTTCAATATTTTCACTCCAGATTTTCAACATTGCCATTTTACCACACCTCCTTATGAGCAGTACAGCTGTCATTTTTCAGATCCTGCCTAAAACATACTACCAAGTAGTGCATAAATGGGCGAGTCGGTGTGTGTGAAATCAATGTATGGGACACATTAAGAAAATCACAGTGACACTGTTCATTAGCAGAGGTCTTAAAATGGCTATGTTGAAAATTTGGTGAAAAAATTCCTAAAATGACTGTTTTACGGTGTCGTTGCACAGTTCCTCACATGCCTTCGTAAGTTTGCGTAATTTTCAATATTTTCACTCCAGATTTTCAACATTGCCATTTTACCACACCTCCTTATGAGCAGTACAGTTGTCATTTTTCATATCCTGCCCAAAACGTGTTTCCACCCATGTAGCGCACAATGGCGCAGTCGGTGTGCAAACTCAATGTACGGGACACATTAAGAAAATCACAGTGACACTGTTCATGAGCAGAGGTCTTAAAATGGCTGGGTTGAAAAATTGGTGAAATAATTCCTAAAAATGACTGTTTTACGAGTGTGCATTGTGCAGTTCCTACGCACACTCGTAAGTTTGCGAATTTTCAATATTTGCACTCCAATAACTTCCAAATACCTAAACAGCACATTGAAGCAAGCAACATTCGGCATTGACAAATGCTTGTATTATTTTGCCTTTTAGTAGTTGTTTTCTGCTTGTTTTACTACCTTTTTGTATTTTACCTTGTTATTATAGAGGTTAATGGCTGGGTATCAGGTAATAACCATGCTGTAATCACCTCGAGTGGTTGCTAGGGCAACATGGTAAACCTCGAGAGCGCAGCTCGAGAGGTTTTCTGTAGCCCAGCAACCACGTAGAGGTGATTTCCAGCGTGTTGTCACCGATCACCAGCCATCATCTTTATAGTGTATGGTCAAAAAAACACTGTTTGCATTCTATGTGTGAGAATTATGGAACTCTGGTGCATTCTTTTTTGTTATGCCATTGTTTGGAAGTTCCGAAGTGTGGTTAACAACCTTTAAAATTCTAAACAATGCATAACAAAGCTGTGTAACTGCTGATTATGGTGGTTAATAGGCACTTACCATACATTATATTGAGGATAATGTATGGTCCTTTATCGTTAACCGGTCAGTTAACAGTCGAGAGGTTGCCAGGGCGACCATGTAAACCTCGAGAGCGAAGCTCGAGAGATTTACGTCACCATGGCAACCTCGAGACGGTTAAAATTGACTGGTTGCCGATAGAGGGACCATACATTATTTTTTATAGTGTATGGTCCCACTATCAAAAATTAAATGGCTTACATTTTTTAAAAAGTCACCGCTGCGGCCCTTCAGTCCTTCCCCGTGGGTTTCCCTTCAGTCGGTTCCCCGTTGGAAAAAAGCGCGCACATGCGCAGACCACTCGCTGTTGTTAACCTATCGATGTGACGTAGGATCGATAGGTTAACAACATATCTACGTCACATCGATAGGTTAACAACCTTAGGAAATGATGATTTCCTAAGGTTAACAGCGTTCTAACATACATTATATACTGTTAACTATCTCCTCCTCCCCCTGCCCCAGGAGTCATCTGGAAATGAGCTGTTCTCAGCTCAGTATGTACTTTCTGGTTAAACTTTTCAATAAATATAATATGGAATTTAGGCACATAGCGGGTTGGAATAAGGCAATGCAGATGGGCTGTTCAGATAATAGTTAGTACTTTTTTTTTTTTAAGTAGAGCGATGCTGTGAGAGACTTATATGGGACTCACGCGAAGTGAAAAGAGGGCATAGCAGTGGGAGCTAGGTGGCTTACATGAAAAACAAACATCATTTATTGCTGCTAAAGGATTCATTTTTCATTTCCCTGGGGTGAGGGAGTAACAATTTTCTGTGTATACTTGTCACTGTATTTTTTTAAAGAGCAGCTGACACTTCCAGGAGAACTTTAGCAAAGCATAACACTTGGCTAGAGTTCAGTGTGTATTTCACATTAGTTTTGTATTCTTCCTCCCCATTATTTATAACTGAGGTCATTTGCATGAAAACAGGATCTCTGCTACTGAAGAGTTCATCTATTCCTGCTGCTTTCTCCCTACCTGATGTCATAATGCCCTACTTGTGACATCACAGTTACTCCCATGGCAACAGATTGTGATGTCACAACAGAACATTATGATTTGAAGTAGGGAGTATGCTACAGAGGCAGATAAACTCTAAGGGATAAAGATGCAATTTTACTCAGTAATAAATAACAAAGAAGATCCTGCATTTCCCTGACCAGGAGACCGTGGCTCGCCGCACCGGCTCGGAACTCAGCCGGCTGAGAGCTCAGCACTGAAAGCCCGCCCGCCACCCAAGAACACACAGAGCCTACATTTCCCCAACCGGGAGACCTGTGGCTCGCTGCACCAGCTCGGAACTTAGCCGGCCGCGAGCTCAGCACTGAAAGCCTGCCCGCCACCCAAGAACACACAGGTACGGTGAAAATTCGTGAAGAAGCCTGGCGCCTTTTTCAAACAGGGGCCCAGCTTTAAACCAGGGGTTAGATTTTGCTATTGCTGGCACGGTTTCTCCTCTGTATTTTGTCTGCCTAATTTTACTTGAGAACTGTCTGCCTGATTATTGTAACACTGTTCCGTATTTTTTTTTTCTCGTGGTTGCACGACTCTGTATTTGCCCATTTTGCCTAATTCACCAATGCACTGTCTAAACCTAGTCCAGCCAGGGTAAAGCATTCCTTTGGTGGCTAATATTATTAATCAGTGGGCCAGATAACTGCTGTTTCCACAAACGCTGCCAAACCTCTGTTATTTTATCCTGCCTAAATGTATTACTGTTTACTCGATTTTTAACCCTGTGCTGTATTTTCTTTTCTTTATTTCCTATGGTACACGGCTCTGTACTTGCCTAGTCTGCTTAACCTACCACTGCTTTGTCTAAAACCTAGTCCAGCTTTTGTGGCCAAATTTGCTCATGTGTGGGCCACAGAAAACAACTGCTACTTCCACAAATAGAGGTGGCCTGTTGTTCTCCCCTCTGCTTACTCACACCTGAGGTCCTTAGTTCTCTCTCTCTCTCTCTGATCCCCGTAACTCTGTTCCTCCCCCAACAACTGAACCTGCTGATTGCAAATTGTCTCCCTGTGCCTTTGTCTACCCCCCCAGTGCCAAAAGTCAGGCACCCCCCACTCCACTGCTCTCTGTCCTCTGCCTCTGCACTCCCTCCCACTTCTCACACTCACTCCCCTATTATTCCATTACAGCAAGGCAGTCCCACTGATTTAGCCTAACTTGTGTTAAATAATTTTCCCCCTGACCTCTCACTCTCCCTTCCTTTACAGATCCTGTATTTCCCCGATCGGGAGACCCAGGGCTCACTGCACCAGCTTGGAACTCAGCCAGCTGCGAGCCCAGCACTGAAAGCCTGCCCGCCACCCAAGAACACACAGGTACAGTGAAAATTCATGAAGGAGCCCAGCTTGGAAGCCAGTATTCTGACTGATTTGAAAAGGCTGCAGGGAAGCTCCTATTGGCTAACCAGCTACACTGAATACAGCTGACTGCCTGGCTCCTTTTTCAAACAGGGGCCCAGCTTTAAACCAGGGGTCAGATTTTGCTATTGCTGGCATGGTTTCTCTTCTATATTTTGTCCCGCCGACCCTCCCTGACTCTGACCTCTATTAAATACCCTTTTCCATGTGGTTCCACCCCTAACTCCATGTTGTCTTCGGATTTTTCACCTACCAACCATCCCCTTAAAGTAGCAGTCACACACTACAGCTTGATCCAAAATCAGTTGCCTACATTGCTCTCTCCCTCTACATATAGCTAGGAGATCAAGAGTGAAAGGTGTGTGACCATCTGTGTCTGATCATCTCTCTTATAATTCCAAGCAAAACTTCTATTGTTCACTTAAGTCCATAGTCACCTCAATCTACTGACCCTACCTGGGAGACTACCCTGCACTCTACTATCCCTTTCTGTTAGGAAGTGCAAGTGTATAGGAGTGTGCAGGTAGCCTCTTTCACATTATTCGATACAATGGACCCCAAAGTGAGCATACATCTTGTACCAAGAGGTGTGCTATTACAATTGATCCTACTCTTGGCGGGTGTCCTGGTACAAAATCACCCGGCCTCCACCCGCTGCCTTGACTATCCCTTCATACTTATAGGAAAGGCAGCCCAGTGGGAGACCAATAGCTCAGCACCCCCTCCTACCTGCTCCATGCGACAACCCTCTTGGGCCCCACCTAACACAGTGATCTCTATCCCAGCCCTCTGGTCATATCCAGGTATCCACACTGCAGTGGGAACCCTGCCTACTAAGGTCCCCTCCCAGAACCTGCTGAGGTCAAACATAAAGCTGCGCTTCCCAAACATATGCAGAAAACTCACCCCTATCCTACTACTGATGTCAGGAAATGTCCACCCAAATCCCAGCCCCCAGATAACTCATACCCAGACCCCTGCACCATCTGGGCATCTGAAGTTTGGTGCCTTGAATATCAGCAGCCTCCTAGCCAAGCTAACTCAGCTTGAGGCCTGGGTGGCACTCCATCAGCCTGATGTCATTGCCCTGACAGAGACCTGGCTCACTGTGGGAACCCCTGACTCAGAGAGAGCAGTGTAGGCAACTGATTTTGGATCAAGCTATAGTGTGTGACTACTACTTTAAGGGGATGGTTGGCAGGTGAAAAATCCGAAGACAACATGGAGTTAGGGGTGGAACCACATGGAAAAGGGTATTTAATAGAGGTCAGAGTCAGGGAGGGTCGTCGGGACAAAATATAGAAGAGAAACCATGCCAGCAATAGCAAAATCTGACCTAATGTATACAGATTAGACCGCTCTGGGAAAAGAGGTGGTTGGTGCTTAATATACACCTGCAACCATCTGCAATGCCACGCAGTTCTACTAGCAAACACCAATAAAGCCTGTGAATGCCTAGCAGTAAAAATCCTGATAGGGAGGGGTACAAAAGCCTGATTTTTATGGCTGTCTACATCCCACCAGGGCGGCAACAGGCAGGGCTAGAAGCCTTCGCTAACTACTACATCCAGGTAAGCCAGAACAAGGAAACTATCATTCTTGGATACTTCAATTCAGACTGGCTTCCAGCTCTAATGCTGCTCACAGAGACCTAGTATTAGGACTCTACCTGACACAGATGGTCAAAAGCTGCACCGGAAAAAACTCGTACAGGCACTAGCACTTTGATCAACTGGGTGCTAACTATACACCCAGAATGGCTGAATGTTGTCAATATACTCCCCGACACCCTCAACGCCAATTCTGTGTGAGTGATCAACTAAACAGGCCAAGCCTCCCCAAAGAATAGCAAAGAACAGAGTAATCAAAAATAGCACCATGATCGGCTTTAGGAATCACCTTAAAGGGATTGACTGGCACTTCTTCGACTCGTGTCCCTCTGTTGACACTGCCTGCAGCTCTTCCTTACTCACTTCAACATGGCAGCTGACAAGTTCGCCCCATACCGGAAGAAGATGAACAAGGGAGGCAGCATGGACTGGGTTACTCCCAAACTTCTTGGGATGATGCGGCAATGTGATCTCCTCTTGCATCGAGCCAAGGCAACAGGGACTGATATGGATGTCCAAAATTACAAAGAGGCAAGAAACAGGTGCACCTGGGCAATCAGGCAGGCCAAGGCTATGTACCACAAGAACCGGCAGTTCCAATGTTGGGGTAATGGGAAGAAGCTCTGGGGCTCAATAAAAAACCTCCTTGGATCTAGTTATAGGCCCCCCCCCATGCTACACCATAATGACAAGGTTATCCTCAGTGAAGCCACAATGGCCAATATCTTTAACAAGGCATTCATAGACTACAGTACAGTCCATCCACCCAGACCAGCTACTTACCCTGGTGGAACGCCTCCCCCGACCCATTCACCCACCTCTTCCAGCACTAGGTCATGCCCAGCCTTTCACTTCAAAAGAGTAACTATCAAAGATACAAGAAAATACCTCTCAAGAGTCCTGGGGAAATCAAGGATGGAAGGTGACAGTATTGACATGAAGCTAATATCTATCACCCTCCCCGAAGTAATCATTTCCATCACCAAGCTGTTCAACTTGTCCCTCTGCCTGTCCACCTTCCCTTCTACTTGAAAAACCGCACTGGTTATGCCTGTGCACAAAGAAGGTGACCGGTCCCCTGTGTCTAATTATAGACCCATCTCAATATTATCCCTGCTTTACACACTGGAAAGAATCATCACTGGTCAAGTTACAGACCATCTGCAGAAATATAACCTACTCTGCCCCCACTAATACGGCTCCCACAAGCTGCATAGCACTTACACTGCACTACCTGACTTCACTGACTACATGCACGAGGCCCTTGACCAAGGCCATCTGGTCAGGGCGATGCAATCTTCATAGACCTGACCAAGGCTTTTGACCTTGTCGACCATCAGCTGCTGCTCCACAGGTTACATGGCCTAGGGATGTCCACCGACGTGGTGAGTTGGTTCTCCAGCTACTTATCTGGCCAGTCTCAGAGGGTAAAAATCAGCAATGCAATCTCCGACATCTGTGAAGTCACAGTAGGGGTCCCTCAGGGGTCCATATTGGGCCTGCTTTTGTTCAACCTCTTTGCGAACAACCTCCCTGATGCATGCCCCACTTCCAAGATCCTACTGTATGCTGATGATACAGTGGTATTCTCCTGCAACTCCTGCCAGGATGCTCTCACAAGGAATCTGCAGCACAGTTTTAACCTTCTCCAAGGCTGGTTCAAAGATAGCATGCTAGGGCTTAATAGCAAAAAAAATCAAAGACGATACTCTTTGCAGGCTGCCAAAAGAGGAGAGCTACTGCTCCCCTAGCCATTGCCTGTAACCCTGACTCCTCCTTGGAGCAAGTGTCCTCCTTCCAATATCTAGGAATCACAATAGACGAGTCCCTCTCATTTGACGACCACATATGCAATGTCACCTCCGCAGTCAACAGGAAACTTGGGTCTCTGTGTAGGCGCAAGTTCTGCCTCACACCTGAAGCCAGACATCTGGCAGTTACAGGCACAGTACTGCCCATCCTGGATTATGGAAACATGGTCTATGGTGCAGCCTCTGAAACTAGCCTGCTCAGACTCCATACAGCCCTCAATAAAGCCTGCAGATTTGTCTTAGGTGCTGTCTGCTTAACACATATGAGTGACCTTTACATCAGGACGAAATGGCTTCCCCTTATGGACCGCATTAAGCTACACTCCTGCCTTCTAGGGAAGAAGGCTATCCTAGGACTTGCACCTCTCTCTCTGCAAGCCCTTTTCTGCCCTGCCCCCACTAAACATGCTACTAGAAGTGTCACAAGGCAGGCTCTTGTAGTGCCTTTCAGAAGAACTGCCCTGGGGAGGCGAGCCTTTGCGTTAAGGGTCCCAACTTGGTTAAATGAGCTCCCTCATGCTACCACAAGACTCATACGCTTTAGCCACTTCAAGTCAGAGCTCAGAAATCTTATCTCACTTCCAGTTCACTGCCTCTGTCTCATCCAACCCTGATGCATCGCCTAGCTACACCCGCAGGCAATTCTTGGGTTCACTTCCTATTGCTCCTTCACTCCTGATGTCCATTATTCCTCTCCTGCCCTGCCTACTGAACTTGTACCTGCCCCTCTCCCAACACCCCCCCCAGGCAGATTCAGAACCAGCCTCTTCAACACATCCCTCTCTCGCCCCCCCAACTACTACCCAGCTGCCTACTCCTACTGCCTTCGCTCTTTCTACTTTGATACCTCCACTTGCACAGTGCCTTCACCACCTCCCCCTTTCAGCTGTACTAACTCCCAATAGACAGAGGCCTTTAGTGCCTGATGGGTTAATGACATGGTGTTAGCTACTGCTCTGAACATCCCTGATTGTACTTTGAACTGGTGAGCTTTGTATGTATACTGCTGAGGGTAATGTTTACCAATGTACTCTGAATCCATTGACATGACTATGTCTTGCTATGTATGTATTATTATGTTATGAATGATTGACATGGCTATGTCTTGCTATGTATGTATTATTATGTTATGAATGATTGACATGGCTATGTCTTGCTATGCATGTATTATTATGTTATGAATGATTGACATGGCTATGTCTTGCCATGTATGTATTATTACGTTATGAATGATTGACATGGCTATGTCTTGCTATGCATGTATTATGTTATGAATGATTGACATGACTATGTCTTGCTATGTATGTATTATTACGTTATGAATGATTGACATGACTGTGTCTTGCTATGTATTATTATGTTATGAATGACTGTATTATGTTATGAATGACTGACATGACTATGTTTTGCCATGTATGTATTATTATGTTAAGAATGATTGACAAGACTTGTTATGTATTTATTATTATGTTATGTATGATCGACTCCTAACTGGTGACCTCGACAAGGCCTTTGGTTGCTACTGTGTCCCCTACTCATGTATTTGTCTCCCCTCCTTTCTTTTGTTTGATGAGGATCCTTTGTAAAAGAGCTTTTAGCTCAAAGGTTGAACTTCCGATTACTCAATAAATAAATAGAATACATATGGAATGCAAGCTGAATTGTACCTAATTATTATGTTTTTCACAATTTTCTTTTTGGCATCTGTAGCTCTTTAAATTAATTCTTTCTCCGGTCCAAATGTATCAGCTGAAGGGAAAAGGTTGATATTGCTGGGAAAGGTCTAGATTTGTTTATCAGAGATAGACCAACTGTCTGAGGGTAATTAATATGTCTGTCATCTTGTATCATGCCAGGACCCTGGATAGTTAATGGGAGAGCTTCAAAGAAAAAAGAAGAGTATTTTCATGTCAAGAAACTGCTTCTAGCTAATGACTGATGCAGCGACAGCTACTGGCTCAGAGCTCAGAACAATGAGAAGGTTTCTGAATGCACAAAAACCTGAAAACCCGGTTTGTACCAGTTTTTCAGATGGGAGGTTTTGCAGGGCACACAAGAAGTGTTAAATCTGTGATGTCAGAATGACATACTGGATGATGTGTCAGGGGGCTGGCAGCTGGAGTGGTTTGAGGGTTTGCCAGAGCCTAAAAAATGCTAGGGTTGGAATTCTGAATAGTTGACATCTGAGGTTCAAGTCTGCACTAATTCACCAAGGTGTCCTCTGTGTTAAGCTATTATACTTTGCAAAATAGAGAGAGAGAGAGAGAGAGAGAGAGAAGTGAAAATGTTTTTTTTTTGTGCTATCTACTGTCCAAAACAGTTTCTTTTTAATCTCTGTAGAGTTACTGTTCCCCATAGACGTTGTGTAATATCCTGTACTGTATGTGTAAATATTGTGAAGTATTAAAATAATATTTTTTTTATAAACATCATGCTTCCCTGACTGAGTCCTTTGAGGTACAGATGACCGGTCAATAACTTACAAAAACTGTGTTTCCATCTTTGAAGAGATGGCTACAATTACCATGTTTTCTTTGCAAAGTAAGGTGTTCTTAGCTGTGACAGAAAGGGTTGAGTCATTTGCCCTTTTACAAGGGGTGCTGCACTGTGTGAGCAGTGACTCTGGAGGGATTCGGACCTAGAGATACTTGAAGAGAGTGTGCTGAGTGGAAGCAGGTACTGAAATACCCTTGCAGGAATCTGAAGGGTTGAGAAAACTGGTAACAGTGTGTAGGCTGAGTCTGGCAGAGACCAGTCTGCTACAGCCTCACTCATTATTGCTCGATATGTATATGCTCACCTGCTTTGGCCTTCGTCGGTATCATTTCCACCTTCTTCTTTGATCTCTGCTCCTGTCCTCCCTCCATGCCTGGCTCGATGTCTAGTGGTTTGTCCTTCTTTTGCCTCTTTGATGATGTCTCCTTCTTACTGTCTCTGGACTTTCTGTTTCCTTTCATTTCTTTCTTTTTCTCTGATGACTGTTCACATGGGTCTTGGAATATGCAAGAAAGTTGAGGGGACAATGTTCAAAAGGGCACAGGGATAAAAAGACAGTTTTTCACAAACCTCTGTGTTTGACTGACATAATCCCAGAAAATAAAACTATGTCACTTACCTGAGGCACTAGAACAGTGGTCTTGGAGACCTGAAAAACACCCTAAATGAAGGTAGGGCACATCATCCCTAATCTGTGCACAGAAGGCACTGGAAAATGGGGGGTGGGGGAAGTTTTTTCAGTTTAAGGCTGCAGCTTAACAAGTACTATTTTTTTTTTTTTTTTCTGTTTATGCCCCCTTCACTGCAGTACTTCCTTTCTTCAGGAGACTACTGTATTGGCCTTGTAAGTCCCTGCTCCTCATGCCAGGCATCAGTGCAGTCCATTCCCCCCATGGAGCCTTGGTTGTACCCCCCAGGCGGGTACAAGACGGGATCCCCTCTTACCGTCCCGTGTCTGTATTTCGTCAGAAGGATGCTGTCATCAGGCGCCGGCTGGGGCACTGGGATCAGGGCCTTGGAGCTCCATCTACAGGGAGCACTGTGGGGTTTTTTGCTTTTTCTGTCCCCTCCCACAGGATGTAGGCACGCTAGGGGAGCCAAGGAGCAGCACACGTCGAGACGTGCAAGCGCTCCAGCTCCCGGCCTATGTCCCCCTCCCTTCTTTCTACAGTCCCACTGCACCTCCACCCGTGGTCACCCAGGTGGTGGTAGAGTGGTGGGACATATTTCCCACCCCACCCTGGAGAAGGAGAGCAGCCTCTGGGTGCTCAATCTTCCTCCCCCCCCCCGGCTGACCCTCCAGCAGCCCGAGTCTGTTCCCGAACCCAGGTCGCTGACGTCACAAGTGGTAACCCTACCGCTGTGCCGATGGGCCGGCCCAACAAGTACTATTTTTAAATCTGGAGGTGATCACCGCTACTAAGCAGACCCAACCTGCCCCATAGTTGAGTACGTCTAATAAAAAAAAGTTATAAATCTTTCTGAGAGAGAATCTTCTATGCTATCTACCCTTCAGTGGCACAGCAAAGACTGAGAAATTATTCCTATCTGGAATGTTCATGTGACCAGGTTCCTATGCTGACTGACAGCTTTGGGCTGTGCCACTACCCCAGTAGGGGTGCGCATTACCCATATGCAGTAACTTCTCATGGACAACGTAGAGCAATACAGAAATACTGTAGTAGCACACTATGAATGCAAAGAGAAATACGGAATCCCACATAATCACAAAAGTAAACCTTAAAGTCACTTCTGGAGTCTCTGATCCCACAGATTTAAATGGATGCTCACAGTCATGCTTTGCATCTCTGTAACTCCTGTAGTTATCTTGATCTAGCAGTGAGCTCAATCCTTTATGTTTGCTTATGTGCGCATGCATGAAGCAAACATATTGTTGGAGCAGCAGGCTTCAGAGGCATGTCACTTTTGCATCTAATGCAACTCAGGCTGCAGAAGACTTGACGGTGACAGGCCAATGATCAGCAAGGCTGTTGATGTGGTTCTGCTGGGTGATGGGCAGAAACTTTGTGTAGCTGAGAGGATCGAGCTGTGCCTACCGCGGTGTGGCTGCATTCTTTCATTTATAAGATGCCACCCAGCGGCAAGCTGAGTGGCATCATTATTAGCCTGCAGATCCCTGAAGATGTGCACCCCATCCTGACATTAGTGGCCAATGCCCATATAGGGCTCAGCCCCACTTGGAGCCAGGAATTCACACAATGAAAAGCCCTCCTGGGCTTTGACTTGCTCTGAATGGGAATGTTAATAAAAAAAAAAAAGCCCACACAGAGCTGACAACCCTTCTAAGAACCCCCCACAGTCTCATATTTGACATCCTCTGCCCCAACCATTGTCTTTTTTTGGGGGTAACTGGGTAACCTGTGTCACTTTTGTATTACAATGTCTTTTTTTTAATTCAGATTTGAAAAGTATTGCTGGCCCGGTGGCACTGAGGGCTGAGGCACTGGTCGCCTTGCTTCGCGCTACACCAGCGACCCGTGTTCGGGAACGAGCACGGGCCACTGGGGGTCAGTGGGGGAAGGGAGGAGAGGGATCGAGCATCTGTACTGCTCTCCTTCTCCAGAAGGGGGGGCACTAGCAGTTCGGTACACGACTGGCCCCTGGTGGAGGCTAGGGGGCTGGCGCACTGAAAGCTACAGAGTGGGGGTAGACGAGGCAGACATTCAGAGGAGCGTGTACAGGAGCATGTGTGCTCACTCCTTGGATGTCACTGCATGCCTCATCTAGGGGAACCAAATTACAGGAGGAAAAAGGGTACTGGCATTGCAGAATGATGGTTGGTCCCCGCAGGCGCCGCCCCCGCGATGGGCAGTAACCCTTCCAGCACTAAATCCGGAGTTAGGCGGGTTGAGGGATCCCCGCCACCCCACCACAGGGACAAGCCATGGGGCAGCTAGAAGGGTAGTCTGCGAGTGGGGGATGGGCCTGGGGGAATCCAACAGGATGCATTGTAAAACAACTGCCATGAGTTTCTGAAGAAGGACTGGTTGGTCCGAAAGCTAGAGCACTTTGTTCTTGTTACATCTATGTTGGTCCATTAAAAGGTATCAAATCATTTGCTTCTGGATCTATTCTTGCAAGGACCAATACGGCAACTACTAAATCTAGATTTCAGAATTTTGATGAAATTTCTATACACAATTTATAGCTTTTCCCACCATTTTTTCCCCTTGCAAGTCCCAGGGCCCAGGCAGACACGGCAGTGCACGCACATGGAGGTGCACACACACTCTGGGCACCAGCTCAGCCTCTTCCGCCCCACCCCTGGCAATCGCCAGGCTCCCCTGTAGCCCAAACTGCCATCTGTTCTCCACTGGGTGGCAGCCAAGAGCTGGAGAAATCCCACAGGAGAGGAGAGGAGAGATGCCTCATGGTAGCGCAATCCTGCTCCTTACCCTTCCCCCTGTTGACCCCCAATAACCCGGGCTCATTCCTGAACCCAGGTCACCAGCATGGTGCAAGTTGTGGCATCCAGCACCTCAACCCTCAGCACCTCCGGGCTGGCTCAATTTTGATGAAATTTTATGAAATTCTGCTAAATTTTGCTGAATTTCATTAGAATTTTGTGACATTTTTAATATTTATTAATTTGATCATAACTTGGCCATCATTTGAGCTAGAGCTTTAAAATGTGGCATGCTCACCATCTTGGAACAGTTCCCATGACATGCCAAATATCATTAAATTAGGATGGTTTGTCTTACGATTATAGGTGCTCAAAGTCTGTCATTTTATTTTTTGTGGGAAATTTCATGAACATTTTTATCTACATATACCTTCACTGTTTATTGGGCCAGAGATCTTTGATTTGGCAAGATTACTTGATGGTAGGAGCTGTAACAATGTGCTAAATTTCATGACATTATGAAGAGTCGTCTCAAAATTATAGGTGCTCAAAGTCTGTCATTTTATATTTTGTGGGAGACTTCATGAAACATTTTATCTGCATGTAACTCAGGCACCATAGGAGATAGACATATGTAAGTTAGCATGAATAACCATTTTGGAATGGTTACAGAACCATTTAAATATGGAGAGAATTGGACTAGAGATTTTTAAGTATAGGGGTTCAAAGTTTTACTGTGTAAATATTTGCAAAGTTCTGTGAAAACTCAAAAATGCAGATGTTTGTAACTTCTCTACTCTTGCAGGCATAGACTTAACATTTGACATGCATATCCAATGTCAGTGTATCCTCTGGCCAGATAGTCAAAACTTTGTGCTGGGCGCAGACTATTTGCACAAGTCCCCTATACTCAAAAGACCAATAGCAAATAGGCAAATAGTGCAGACAAACTGCATTAGTGCCAGGCAAAATTCTAGCCTGCTGTTGTGTGTGACTACTTTACTCTAGGGCTAATTTCTGGATATTTAGCTGACTCTAGTGCCCAGGGGATGGATGATAGGGGTTTCTGGAACACAAGGGGGGGGAGGGCCTCGGCACCCAACTAGGGATCTGAGGTTCGAGCAGACTCGATAGACCGTAAGGCCTAATCTGCTGGCAATTAGTATGTTAGTATTTTAGTGCACCCGCCACTGAAGTGGAATTAAATTAAACCAATTCTCGGTGGAATTTTGAAATAGTATTACTTCGGCTTGAAGCTGCTCACTCCCTGTTTAAATAATAGAGGAGTTTACTCAGACACACTGTACTGCATTTTCTGTGTGAAATTTAATTATTACAGCCCAGATCTAAGTAGTACTTTTATTTGATACTGACACTCACCTCGGCTAATATCACTGCTGGCAGCTCTCTCTCTCTCTCTCTCTCATTGGTAGCTGAGCAGCCCGCACTGCTCCAGATTCAAATCGATGCTTGCCCCATAGCCGCTGCATGGCTGCTCCCTGCCCGCCCCCAATTCTCTCCCACCCTTTTCCGTGTTTACATATATAGGAACGTGTCACATCATTAGGGCTAGTCTTGCAACTTTTTACCATCTGTCTACTTTACCATTAGCTAGCTATACTATCTCACCACAAGGTGTCACCATTTCCCTTAGTTGTCTTACTAGTCCCTCCGTCTTCTGTTGTGGACTGATGTGCTATCAACTATCACCAGTATTCTGCCTTCTTACCCAGAGTTTCTGACTGAGCTGCCCTTTTTACCCTCTTTCATTCATTTTCCCCCATCCCTTTGCTCCAGCCCAGTCCTAAACCCCCATCCCACTGTTCTAGCCTAGTCCTCACCCCCTATTACCACCATACCCTTCCCTATCTCTGTTTGTCTTCTCCACCTATTTCCAGTACTACTTCAGACTTGTGTTGTCATTACATCCCATGCACCATGCTGACTAGGGGTTCTCTGTATTGTCTGGTATCCTCATTTACCATCCTACTCTCCCTCAGCTTTCTATCTCTGTTCATGGGTACCCCTGCCCCCCCATCGGTGGTGTCTCCCAGGGACTTCACCTACTCTAACCTGCTGGCTGAACGGACCCCTATGACTACTCCCCCAGGGTACCTCAGCCTTAAATTCCTATGGTCACTCTTAACACACCTCCCCAGCGGTAGCCTCCTGTGCCATCGCGATTGCCATGCCTTGGATTACCACATTATCCCTTACTTTAGCTGGAGACAGTGAATCCAACCCAGGCCCTCAAGTCAATTCTTCCCAAACTCATCCCAGTGTGACCCATCTTTTACCTCGGGGTTCCGATATGGGCTTTGCACACATTAACATCCATAGTCTCATGGCAAATCTCACTGAACTCGAGACATGGGTCCAGGTTAATAATCCTGATATTTTAGCGCTATTGGAAACCTGGCTGAAACCTTCCGTCTCTGATCAAAACTGTGCATTACCAGGCTATTTCATGCACCGGGCAGACTGTCCCTCCACCAAAAGAAGGGGTGGTTTGGCTCTGTATTACAAGGCTCACCTGGACGTTGCTCTCCATCCTACCCCTCCTCTCTCAACAACTACGAGGCTCTACTACTTCTCAGAGGGGCCAAGAAACTGCACATATTTGGAACCTATATTCCTCCACGTAATAGCAAGCTCGGTTTTGAGGAGATCATTGATCTTTATTTATTTTTTTATTTAGTTGTTTTTAACCAGGTATAGCACACTAAGCTGAAAGCTTTTTTACAGGAGCGACCTGGGAGCACAAGTGACTTGCTCAGGGTCACACAATATGCAAGTGGAAGCTGTGGGATTCAAACCCAGGTCTGGTCTGCTGGATGTCACCAAATTTGCAGCTCAGAGCCTTAGACCACTGCGCTATACTGCCTCCTAATCCTGATCTTATCCCTGTCTTGACCAAAAATAATGAGGTAATCTGCCTTGGTGAATTTAACCTACACTGGCTTGGGCTGAACTCATCCTCCGTTGCTTCTACCATTAGTAAAGCCAACCTCTTCCAATTCATCTCTTCCCCCACTCAGATTTTGCTGAACAGCCACTGCTGTATTATGATTGACTGAATTCTCACAAACCAGAAGGATTGTTACTCTCCTGCTGGGGTTCTACCAGACTCAATCAGTGACCACTGCCCAGTCTTATGTGTGCATGGCGCCCCCCTTTCCTCACATCCATGCAAAATTCTATCATTTGCTAACTCCGCCTTGTTTGACCTGGCCAAGTTCCTACTTGATCTAAAACATACCGACTGGTCTCCCCTATGTACCACTGATGACATCAACCTCGCCACAGACTATTTCAATATGACTTTACTTGCCTTACAGCACAAGCACATTCCATAATGTATGCGCAGGGTCAAAGGGAAGGTGACCAAGTGGCTGAAACGCCCTCTCCTGCAACTGCTCAAGCAGCGTGACAAGCTATGGTCTAAATGGAAGTCCTCCTCCAATCCGGCTGACTTCATTCAGTACCGGGCCTTGCGAAATACCTGCAAGCAGTCAATACGAGTTGCCAAGAGTAACTACTACTGCTGATTCCTTCACTCCGCGCTCGCTGATCCCAGGAAATACTGGAATCAGATTAACGAAATAATGGGTAACACTAAGCTGTTGACTCCCAAAGACATGATATTAATCAACTCCCTCTGCAACAACGCCCAAACTATTGCTAATGCCTTCAACTCGCTTTTCACAGAGGTTCCCAATATCTCTCCTGCTACATCCAGTGGCCCCCTGTCCCCCCTGCAGCTCCCACATATACCCCTCCTGCCATAAAGCTTTCTCCTATCTCTCACCTGGACATTCTTAGGTTGCTACAGTCCATCCCCATCCATGACAGCATGGGACCAGATGGTATTGAACCCAGGATCCTCTGACTTGGTGCCCCACTCCTAGCCACTCCTGTTACTCGGCTGTTTAATCTGTCCATCAGCACCGCCACAGTGCCTTCGGCCTGGAAATCTGCCAGGATTATACTGGTATTCAAGAAGGGTGACCCCAAAATTCTGTCCAATTATCACCCAATTGCACTGCTACCTACACTCAGCAAGACACTGGAAAAACTTATTCACCATCAGATCTCAGCCCACTTACTACAATTTGATCTTCAGTCACCAGCTCAACATGGCTTTAGGTCTGGTCACAGAACCACTATGGCTCTTACCCAACTCACTAGTGACGTAAAGTCCAACATGGACAAAGGCCTAATTACCGGTGCAGTGTTCATTGACCTCACTAAAGCTTTTGATTTGGTTAATCACCCTCTGCTCGTGCACAAACTCCAATCTCTTGGGGCCTCTGATCCCACCACTTCCTGGATCAGCAGCTACCTCTCAAACCATTCCCAATCCGTCTCCTTCAACAAAGTCCTCTCATCTCCAGCTCCCATCTCCTGTGGTGTCCCACAAGGATCCATTCTCGGACCCCTGCTCTTTTCCATCTTTGTCAATTTATCCACTGCCACTCCATCATTTACGCTGATGACCTGGTGTTCTACACAGCTACTCATTCTGTAGACGACCTCAATATTCACCTGTCATCTGCGTTCCAAAAGATTCAACCCTGGCTCCTAAACAACTCCCTAATCCTCAGTTTATCTAAGACCCAGGCTATGATCTTTGGATCAGCCAGAAAAGTCCATACCAGGACCTCTGAGCTTTGCGTGCGTTGTTGTGATAGCTTTGCAGTCCTGACCACTGACTTCTTTAACTACCTTGGGAGTGACACTTGATACCGCTCTTGACTTTTCATTTCCCATAAACGAGATATGCAGATCCGTTAACAGTAAGATTGGTGCAGCTTACCGAGTGCATCACTCCCTTACTCCTGCTGCCTGGATTTCAGTGGCTAGAGGTGTCTTGCTCCCCAGGCTACAGTATTCCCTACCCATCTTTTCCCTTGCTAACATTGCAATCCTTCATAAATGGGAGACTACCTACAACAATATCTGCAGATTTGCTCTATTGGCCCCTCACCTCACTCACCACTGTCTCCCGTACTCCACCCTTCACTGGCTGTCCCCCACAACACTGTGCTCATACTCACTGGGTTGCTTTACTGACTCTATGACTAGACACCCCCGCCCTGAAAGCATTGGGACCATGCTCACCCCAGTGCCTCACTCCCACCTACTGAGATCCTCAAACTCCACCCTGTTCGCTGTCCCGCACTGCTCTACAAAATGGGGAAACAAGCTTTCTCCCATTTCGCCCCAAAATTCTGGAACTTTCTACCTCCCAGTCTTGAAGTGTTCCCAATCTCACTTCTCCTTCAAAACTGCACTTTACTCCCACCTACAAGCTATTGATTCCTGTGATTGTAACTAATCCTCTCCACCTCCTCTCTAGGCTCTTCCTAAAGCTATTTTTCTTGTTCTCTGAACTGTTGAATGTATTTTGCTTTCTGAATTGATGAAATATTTTGCCTAAATGTCTGTTACCTGCTCCCGCCCATCTCTGCGAGGATGGCTACTACTAAATGTGTGTTTCTTTTCCCTGGCTATCCCTATGTGGATATCAAAGTGGTTTGCATATTATTGCTTAGTACTTCACCATTGTCTTGTTCTGTTAACTGTATATTGTACTCTCCCGGGTCGTGCTTGAAAATAGGCAGGGTTTTGCCTAACGCACCTACCCGATCAACAAAAGCTAAATAAATAAATAATACATCAGCCTGTAGGATCATCAATTTATTGGGTGTGATCCTCAAATGTCCTGCATTCAGGTTGAAATTATTGACACTGTGTTTCCTTGCTGCAATTGGGGGATGGGGGTCTACCACTGGTGTGCTACCCAGCTCACATCCATTTCTTTGTGAAACTATGTGTCTAACTCCTGAACCTGGTGACCCCCTGCACTACCTGCCTTTCATACCCATATCCATTAATTAGAATCCCCCAGATAAAGATGACTGAAATTAGCACATTTTCATGAAATTCCACAATTTTCACAAAGACTCCTGGGATTTGACTTTAAGTACAGATGTTATTTTGCAATTTCTAGCAGCAAGCAATTAATAAAACTGACACAAATTTTTCAGAGGCAATGCGAGGAAGTATTTTTTCACAGAAAGGGTGGTGGATGCATGGAACGGTCTTCCTGAAGAGGTTGTGGGGTCAAAAAACAGTGGGGGACTTCAAGAATACATGGGACAGACATAAGGCAATTCTTGTGGGGGGTAGTAAGAAATAGGCTGTTGGTTAACTAAGATCTGCAGCTTATCCAGTAAGTAGGGAAATGGGCAGACTAGGTGGGCCAAGCGGTCCTTATCTGCCATCAAAGTGTATGTTTCTATGACACACAGTCTCTTTGTAAGCTCTAAGAACCTGCCAAATATAATGGCATTGCATTCTCTAGTTTTAAAGTTTCAGGGGTTTATATATTTGCAGTTTTAATTTTAAAATGGTATGTCTATGAATGCAATTCTATTTAAAACTGTAAATATGAACTCTGTTAGAAATGATCATATAGTATAGTAGTTTAAATATTTCAAATTTGGTTAAATTTTGATATGATGTTTTAAATTTAGAGGCAAATAGCTGAAATTAAAATGTTGGCAATATGTTTGGTAGGCTATAACTCAGTCCCGTTTGAAGCTAGAAATCTGAATCTATTTACACATATAAATGGGCAGATAACCTGTATACCTGTAAAATGTTATAATATTTCAATGAGTACTGTCAAAATTATATTAAAATAACTGAAGCCCAAATTTTGGCAAAATGTTTGGCTACCTATAACTTAGGACCCTTTTAAGCTCAAGACATACAATTTGGTGCACATACCCATGCTGTGTGTTTCTCCAAATCTTAAAACTGTGGAGACATTTGGATAAGAAATTTGTAATGTAGGCCATTACGAACTGTCATAATATCAAATCGGCTGTCAGTTGGACACATATGTTTAAAATTAGAGCTAAATAACTGAAATTTAAAATTTTGCAGAATTCCACAGAATATTTGCTCACATTCTGTGAAATTCCACAGAATCAGAATGGTCATTCTCTGGGCATTCCACAGGTAGCATGTTATATTCTGCACAGATCCACAAGATAGGTGAAAGTTTTCAAATATCAAAAAGTGATTTTACATGTGAGCCATAAAATCTCCTTTCAAACATGATTTAAAAAAAATTCACCTACCAGGTTCATGAAAGTGGGATAAAAAAAAAACTAGATAAAAAATTTGGGGTCAAAATCTTCAAAACATAGCAAAGCTATGAAAGTATATTTATATTTTTCAAAGTTCACTCACAATTCATGAAAATGTACATCTGTATATACCTCAGCTGTATACTGAGCCAGAGATCTTAAATCTGGCATGAGTACTTGATGGCAAGTGTTCAAAAAATTTGCCAAATTTCATGACATTAGGATGCATTGTTTAGAATGCATTGTCTCAAGATTATGTGTGCTTAACAACTGTCATTTTATTTTTTGGCCGGAAACTTCATGAAATATTTTACCTGCATATAACTCAGGCACCTTTGGAGCTAGACATGTGTACATTAGAATGAATAACCTTTCTGTAATGGTTAGATAATCATCTGAATAGGGTGAGAATTGTGTTAGCAATGTTTAAGTTACAGGGGTTCAAAGTTTACAATGTAAATCAAAATTTTGTGAAAACTCTCACAAATGTGGATGTTAGTAAACTTTTCTGCTCTTCTCTTAACATTTGACATGCATATCAGATGTCAGTGTATCCTGATGTCTAACACAACTGGATAAACTGTTTTAGCAGTTTTAAATTTAGAGTGGGGTTAAAAAGAAATTATTGATAAAATGTTCACAGTTTTTATGGTAGCATATAGAACATAAGAAAATAAGAATTTGCTGGCAGAAGGAGACCATGTGGTCCATCTAGTCTGCATGTGTTTTCAACCCCCCCACCATCAATTTGTCTTGCTAAGGTGACTATACTGTCTATTCCATACCTGTTTGAATTCACTGACTGTCTTGACTGCTACTACCTCTGGTGACAGGCTGTTTCAAGGGTCCACAACCCTCGCCGTGAAAAAGTACTTCCTAACGTTTGTTTTGAATTTACCTCCCACCAGGCACATGTTGTGTCCTCTAGTACGTGCAGCCCTGCTTTCCCATAAGAGGTTTCTAGTTTGTACTGTATCGATCTCTTTAACAAATTTAAATGTCTCAATCATGTCTCCTCTGTTCCTCCTCTGCTCAAGGGAGAATAAATTTAGCTGGCTGAGCCTAGCTTCATACGTTTCATGGTATGGACCCTGCACCATTTTGGTGGCATGTATCTGCATGGTTTTCAGATGCTCTATATCCTTTTGTAGGTGAGGTCTCCAGAACTGCACATAGTACTCCAAGTGAGGTCTCACCAGTGACCTTTACAGCAGGAGGATTACATCACCCCTACCAATACATCCAAGGATGCTGCTTGCCTTTACTGCTGTTTTTTTTTCATTGTTTCCCTACCATTAAATTATTTGAGATCATGACACCAAGATCCCATTCCAGCTTTGTTTCTTCTAGTAGTTGTGCCTCCAGAACTTGTTTCATGCATGGGTTCCTTCTACCCAAGTGCTTGACTTTACATTTCATGGAGCTGAATCTCAACTGCCAGTTCCTGGACCATTCCTCTAACATCCTGAGATCTGCCTCCATTTCTGTGATCCCTTAATGTGTGTCCACCCTGTTGCAAAGCTTCATATCATCTGCAAAGAGGCAGACTGTTCCTTTCAGTTCGATGGAGCCTAGTACTGCCCCCTGCAGCATGCCACTTGACACCTTACCCTTTTGGAACATGTACCCAGTTAGATTAGCACCACATTAATAGTGTCAGTCTACAGAGTGTTAGTACCTATAGTGCTACCATGGACAGTGAGCAGGGATGTACAGCACTCGCTATATGTGCTACCCTGACCGCTGTCCATGATGCTGCCACAGGACAAGGGCAGCAGGATACCAGATGCTGGCTAAGCTGCTCCTGTGGTGTGGAGGGCAGTGGCATGAAGCAGCTCAGCTGGGAGGCAGGGGACACCATGGTTCTATTCCTGGTCTCCTACCATTTAGCAAAATTGCATGTGTATTTTTTTTAGAAGGGGCCATGGAAAAAATTTAACTTGCTCCATGATCTGCTCCACCCCAGGGTGAGAATCCTCAAGTCCAGGGGATGCGGGGGGGGGGCTAAAAAAAACAAGCATTTGTCAATGCCAAATGTTTGCTTGCTGGTATTAGCATTGGAAATGCAGGAGTTAGACAGATGCAGAATAGGAATGGCAGTGAAGTATTGAACTTCACGCCAACCCCACCTCCATCCTGTAGAGATGGACAGGCATTGGGGTAAGTGTTTGGGTCATCCCCCATGATGTTCATGCTATGTCACCTTACCCTATTCTGCAGACACCGACATGTGTTGAGGTGTGCCTTGGGGAGTTTGGCTTTACAGTTACCCCATTCCATAAGGACATACGCTGAAATGGGTGCAGCATAGGAGAATGGGGTAGACTCTAGGGCCGAAGAGTCCAAAGTACACCTCAATGTCTGTCACTGGCTGGGGGTGGGATGGCATGAGCAGTTCAGGTGGCAATCCAAAGGCACACCCTGATGCTGGTCAGTCTGTACAGAGTGGGATGTTATGGTTAGAAACCCTAATGCCCCAGGCGTTTGTTGATATTTGCACTACAAATTTTCAGCATGGCCTTTTGGTGACCCCACCTCATGAAAGCATTTGGGACCTCTTCTCATGAGGAGTGGCAGCGCAATTTTGTCAATATGTCCTGAACTTTGAGTTCCAACAGCGACCATGCCATTCTGCGCCACATGTACAAAAACACAGATTGGGTAGGATGTGAAGAATGAAAGCTGTACCATCCACAGGGAGGTGTGAAGAGATGGCAATGTTGAAAATCTATAGTGGGAATATTAAAAATGCTTGCACTTCTGAGCATACGTAGAAACTGCGCAACGCATGCTCATAACACACTCATTGTATGGACTTTCATCACAAAATGTTCAACATAGGCATTTTAGGACCTCTGCTCATGAACAGTGTCACTGTGATTTTCTTAATATGTCCCAAACACTGATTTCCCTCGGCAACCGCACTATTCTGCGTCTGAAGTGCGAAAACACATTTCAGCCAGGATGTGAAAAATGACAGCTTTACTGTTCATAAGGAGGTGTGGAAAATGGCAATGTTGAAAATCTGGAGTGAAAATATTGCAAATTTGCGAAGTTACGAGCATGCATAGCAACTGTGCAATGCACACTCATAAAACAGTCATTTTTTTGATTTTTCTACCAAATTTGCAACATAGACTTTTAGAGAGCCCACCTCATGAACACTGGCACTGTCATTTCGTTAATCGGTCCTGAAAGGTGATTCTGCGCAGTGACCACAAAAATCACCTTTCGGGACCGAGTAACACCATGACAATAGCTGAATTCATGAGTAGGGGTCCCAATAACCCCATGTTGAAAATATGGTACCAAAATTCCCCAAAATGCCTGAGATATGCACCAAAGTTGAAAAACCCTATTTATGCCATTATACAGCTTACCTTCATTTTTTCAGTTTGCGGTCAGCTTTGAAGACTGCAGATGTGTGCAAGCAAACATACAAATGACGGCATTTTTGCTGAGCTGTTGTTGCAGATGGAATTCTTGTCTGCTATGTTATGACCCAGTGCCCTCGGGCAAGGTGCTATTTACCATAACCCTCTGTGTCCTGCCTTGCAGCCAGCATGTGATCCATTTCACTACTTTAACTGATGCCAGCTTGCTCCAGTTTGTTGGCTAGTCTTCTGTGTGGGACTGTATCAAAGGCTTTACTAAAGTCCAGATACACCACACCCACTGCTGCCCCCAGTCTACTTTTCTTGTAACCCAGTCGAAGAATTCTATCCAATTTATTTGGCATGAGCATCCTGCTGTGAAGCCCTGCTGCTTTGGGTTACGCTGCCCACTTGCTTTCAGGTAGTTCATTATCCTTAGCAATGTCTCCATTAATTTACCCACCACTGAGGTCAGACTTACTGGGCAGTAGTTTCCTGCTACCTCCCTGCTTCCACTGTTGTGAAATGGTACAACTGTGACCCTTTTCCAGTCCTGTGGTACTATCCCCTCTTCCAGTGAACTACTGAACCGTTTAGCATGCGGGGCGGCAAGTTCATCTCTAAGTTCTTTTAGAACTCTTGGGTGTATTCCATCAGGGCCCACTGCCTTGTCCACCCTTATTTTAGACAACTCCTCAAGGGCCCCTTTCTTTTGTAAAGGGGATATATCAGATCCCCTGGTATGGGAAGTGTCCTGGCTGGTGCTCAACCGTTATCAATGTCTTCCTGTGTGAAGACCGAGCAGAAGAATTTGTTGAGAACTTCTGCCTTGTCTGTCATTTTCCACCAGATGTTCTTCCTTATTTGCCAGTTGTATCATTCCTCCGTTGCTCTTTCTTTTTTCTTGAATGTATCAATAAAATGTTTTGTGCCCCCTTTTCACTTCTGTAGCCAGTTTTCTTCCACCCAGGCCTTTGCCACCCTTATGGCTTTCCCGGCTTCCTTGAGTTTCTCTCTGCAGGCTTCTCTATCCTTTTCAGACTTGGTCTCCTTGTGCGTCCCAAAAGCTTTTCTCTTTTCCCTAACTATAATAGCTACTTCTTTGGAGAACTAGAGGGGGTTCCTTGCCCTTTTGGACTTACTGATTTGTTTAGTGCATAACGCTGCAATTGATGCTATAGCATCTTTCAGCTTTGTCCATTTGTCCTCCACATTCCATGTGGTATCTGTTGCCAGCAGGGGCTTGATCCTTTCCTTCATTTTTGGGAAATCTGCTTTCCTGAAATTGAGCACCCTGATTCTGGAGTGGAAGGGGTCCTCAGTCTTGCTAATGGAGAATCAGATTAAGCTGTGGTCACTGGTACCCAGATTGAACTCCCCTTGTATGTCTGATACCCTGGCACTGTCTGTGAGTACCAGGTCTGGGATAGCCGATTCTCTGGTGGGAGAAACCACCATTTGATTTAGTCCTGCCCCCCTCAAAAGCCATGAGAAAGTCTCTACTCCTCTCTGAGGAGGCTGTGAAGGTGGCCCATTCTACATCTGGTAGACTGAAGTCCCCGACTAGCAATAGCTTGCCTTTGTCAGCCATCCTCATTATGTCTTCCAGGAGAACCTTGTCCTTTTTGATCTCCTGGTTTGGGGGTCTATAGATAACTCCATCCCTGATAGGGTTCCTGTTTCCAGCTCCCAGAATGATCCATAGGGCCTCTGTCTTGCCTTGTGTTCACTGGGTCTCAGTAGCATTAATCTCTTCCCTTATATAAATAGCGACCCCCCCTCCTTTCTTACCTATGTGTTCTCTCCTGAAGATAGTGTAACCAGGGATAACGATGTCCCAGGTATGGTTCTCTGTGAACCAAGTCTCCATGACAGCAACCCAGTCGAGGCTGTAGAACCCAGTAGAAGAAGCATTCAAAATTCTTCTTGTGGAATTCAACATTCACAATGCACATATCACTACTTAATTTGATAGGCTGGGCTGAGCTTTTTGCAGTCCTGCTGTTCCTCTCTGGGTGACTATTTTGTCCCCCCCCCATTGCACAGCCAGATTAATTCAGTAGAACTACTGATCCCACTGATATCCTCTTTGTTCTTTACAATGACAAAATCCCTTAAAACAAGAGTCTTCTGCTCCTTTTCCTATCCACCCAAGCTGCAAGTATAGCCTCAGTTTTTTCTTCCTTTCTTGTGTCCCGAACATTGTGTTCCCCAACTATCATACCTCTCAACTGCTATGAATTTCGCATAGCACTATGATTTTCACACTCAAATTTACCCTTGATCCGCATAGGTTTACTGATGTTTTTAATAATGTTAAAGCTATTTCTGGGTGCACAAACTATTAAATCATTAAATTAACTTGATATAAACATTCCTTATCACTATCTATGGGGCCAACTATTTGTAGACATATTATTCTTTAAAATAGGAAAATGCTCCACATTCAGGCCATCTGCTATGATTTTTGAAAGCCAGTGCTTTGATTTTTAGTGCTGAGAAGTTAAGAGGTATGCCCACTACATATGTTTGAGTACCTCTAAGTCCCAGGCTTGCACATACATCAGGCTCCCTTGATCATCAATTTACTGAGTGTTCTTGTACATCTCATTTTCTGAAAGATGCTACCAAGAGGGAGCATCTTTCAGAAAAAGAGATGCGCAATAACAAGTTGGCACAATTTGAAAATGGGGGAGCGACTCAGGGGCAACGCAAGGAAATATTTTTTCACGGAGAGGGTGATGGATGCATCGAATGACCTTCCTGAGGAGGTTGTGGGGTCAAAAACAGTGGGGGAATTCAAGAATGGATGGGACAGACAAGAGGCAGTTATAGTGGGGGTGGTAGGAGGAAGTAGGCTGTTGGTGAACTAAGATCTGCAGCTTTTCCAATAGGTAGGGAAATGGGCAGAATGGGTGGGCCAAGCGATCCTTATCTGCTGTCAAAGTCTATGTTTCTATGAGTGTGACCCATATATGTCCTGCATTCAGGTTGGAATTGTCGACACTCCCTGCTTCCTTGCTCCATTTGGGACATGGGGGGTGCTACCAGTTTTGTGCTACCTAACACAGCTGTCCATTTCTTGGGAAAACTATGCATCTAGCTCCTGCAACTGGTGACCCCCCTGTGCTACCCGCCTCTCATACCCCTATCCTTTTATTTGAATCACCAAGATAAGGCTGAGTAAACTTAGCAAATTCCAGTTTTATGGAATTTTCATGAAAGTCCACAATTTTCACAAAAGCTCATGGAATCTAATTTTAAGTACAAATTTATTTTGCATTTTTTTTGCAGCCATCATTTAGTAAAATTGACACACGGTTCCCTTTTAAGGTCTAATAACGTGACAAATTTAATGGTGTTGCATTCTCTAGTTTTAAAGTTTCAGGGGTTTCTAAATTTGCAGTTTACATTCTTGCAAAATTTAATTTTACAAATTTTGTGGAAGTTTGACTACTTTTAATTCAGTCCCATTTAAAACTGTAAACATGAACTATTTCAGAAATGACTATGTGGTATAATAGTTTAAATGTTTCAAATCTGGTTACATTTAGATCACTTTTAAAATTAGTAGACAATAACAGAAATTTCAATTTTGGCAACATCTTTGGCAGGCTATAACCCAGTCCCACTTGAAGTCAGAAATCTGAAACTATGTTTCTATGTCAATTTAGTGATGACCTGTGTAACTGTCAACTTGTATAACATTTCAGTGAATAGCATCAAAATTATACTAAAATAACAAAATCTAAATATTGACAAAATGTTTGGCTACCTATAACAGCCCCCTTTCAAGCTTGTGAATTAAAACTTGGTGCACATAGTCATGATGTATTTTGCTCTGCATCCTGACATTGTGGAGACATTTGGATTAGAAATTTTAAAACTTTGTCAAAATAAGTGAACTTTAAATTTTGATCAAATGTGT
Source organism: Neoceratodus forsteri (assembly GCA_016271365.2). Taxonomy (NCBI): domain Eukaryota; kingdom Metazoa; phylum Chordata; order Ceratodontiformes; family Ceratodontidae; genus Neoceratodus; species Neoceratodus forsteri. The sequence goes on along the minus strand of JADMNL010000034.1, from coordinate 61,416,261 downwards.
GGCCACCCAAAACTCTTTCAATCTATGACTCTGACATTTGGTAAACATATGTACAACATCTCTAACTGGCTATATAGCAAATGTGGTGTCATTTGGATGTGTACTTTTAAAATTAGAGCAAAATAACTGAAATATGAAATTTTTCAAAATGCTGTGGAATTTTCATGCAAATTCCATAACATTCCATGGGTATTTCGCTGGCAGAATTTTATATTCTGCATAGCTCTACAGTCTGCCTCATCCACAATTATTGTTATTGCATATATATATTCTCACCTGCTTTAGCCTTTGATTGCTTTGTCTCTGCCATCTTCTCTGACCTCTGCCCCTCTTTCCCCACCTTCTCTAGCCTGCTGTCAAGTGTTTTGTCTTCCTTTTGTCTCTTTGATGACATCTTCTTACTACCTTTGGACTTCCTCTTTTCTTTTATTTCTTTCTTCTTTGCTGATGGCTGCTGACATGGATCTTGGAACATGCAAGAAAGTTGGAGGGCTAAAATTCAGAAGGGTACATGGTTAAAAAGACAGTGTTTTGCAAACCTCTATTTTTTAGTTACAGAAATGCTGCATTAGCATATTCTGAATATATACAGTACGCAAAGAGAAATACAACATCACACATATCAACAAAAGCAAATCTTTAAGTCATTTCTAAAGTCTCCAATTCCATGGATTTAAATGGAGGCTCATTGTAAAGTTTTGCATCTCATTATCTCCTGTAGCGTCACCATTGTAACTGACTATATGGCGAAAGGGTCACCAAAGTAACTGGTCATTTGTGAAAACGGCCACAGAAGTTACTCACCATATGTAAAAAGAGTCATGGAAGTAACAGACAATATAGGAAAAGAGTCACAAAGTAACTATGTGGGAAAAGGGTCACTACAGTAGCTAACCATATGAGAAAAGGGTCACAGAAGTAACTAACCATACCAGAAAAGGGTCCCTGAGTTAACTGAATATTTTGGAAATGTCACCAAGGCAACTGAACATACAGATCATTCCACAGAAGTCCCATGGGAAGTGAAGAAAAAAAAACGAGTTCAGCTGCCAACCCCATGTGTGTTACTCACTTAAAGTTCAATTAATGGGTGTGGGGAGGGGGTGCTTCAAAAATTCAAAGCTGGATGCAAAATCTTCAGTGCTAATGCCTTTTTATTTTCTTAGTTTATATGGCAATATTCTCAAAGTTCTGCACATAAATACATGCTTCCTCAGGTGAATGCCTTATTGCCTATAAATAATAATATATGAAATAAATACATCCATTTGTCATACAGATGATTCAATTACTTTTAAACAACAATATAAGTGAGCGAACTCACTTGTTCTAGTGCATACTAGCACTCTTAAATTTTATGATCATTACTTTCAATGCTCATCAATGTCCTAATAGAATCATAGGCCCGATTCTAGAAGAATGGTGCAAGTTGCCTCCAAAGGCGACTTGCGCCAAACCCAGTTGCGACATGGATCCTGCGCCCGATTCTAGAAGGGGCAGGGCCCCCGCTGCCAAGTCCTGAGACTTGCGACATCTAGCCAGGTACACCGAACAGAGGGCGTACCAGCTGAGTTTGTCGCAAGCCACAACCTCTGTCCAGCGTGGCACAAGTGCCCCCCAATACCTGATCCCCTGGACAGAGCCCTGCAGTGCTAGAGGACCTCCCACCCACTGTCAGTGCACCATGGATCCCCCCAGCTCCTGACTGGCTCCCCAAGTCACCTATGTCCTGGACAGTATGTATAGCACAAAGACAGTCCCTGGTAGTCTAGTGGCCCCCCCACCCAGCATTGCCAGTCCACCCCACACACCCCGACCCGTCCCCTGCCAGTGACTGGCACAGCCCACCTCTCACACCACACGACAAGCCGCCAACTAAGACCTGTAGAGACGCACTTACTGTATATAGCAGGCAATGAATGAATGTACCATTCATTCATTGTGCATATATACAGTATGTGCTCCTCACGGGCTTAGTCAGTGGCTGGCCATGGTGGTGAGAGGTGGACTGTGCCAGTCACCGACAGGGGGGCCACTAGACTGCCAGGGATTTATGCCTGTTCTGATATTTTTGAAGTGTGTAGTACTATAGGGACCATTTTAGGGTCAGAGGGACACAGCTGCCCTGCGGGGCTCTTAGCGGCGTGGGGATTCAGGGGCAGGGTGTGTGTGAGCAGCCCTGTGGGGCTAGTACAGTTTGGGGATTCGGGGGCTGGGGTGAGAGATGCCCTGTGGGGCACTTATTGTTTGGGGGTTTGGGATTGAGAGATGCCCTGCAGGGCAACTGTTTGGGGGATCGGGGGCTGGGGGGTGAGAGATGCCCTGTGGGGCATTTACTGTGGTGGTCTGGACATGGGGGAGGGCACATATATTGGGTGCTAGTCTGGTGGCAGGGCTGCACAACCCCCAGAGGGCATAAGCACACTTACACCAGCTCAAAGCTGATGTAACTGTACTCTGACAGATGTCCTCCAGGGGTTGTTGTAGAATAGCAGATCTGGGGACTTTGATGCTGCCCTTCCAGAATAAGGCACAACAGTTGCCATAAACCCCTTAGCACTATGTCGCAGGGGGTTTCAGGCATAACTGCTGGCGTTAGTCCACTCTGACGCAAGTAGCCTGCGGCATGTTGCAGGCCACTTTGCAGAATACTGTATGTCACAACTGCTGACGTAACTTGCTACTTGCACCATTTTTTTGGTGCAAGTCAAGTTATGCCAGACGTAACCTTTTGAGAATTGAGCCCCATATGTATAGCATTAAATACATTCTGATTATGTAACTCAGTCATTTAAACTCACTAAGAATAAGTTCCCATCAAATTAATTATTCTTAATAAACATATCATTGTACGTGTTTGCTACTGTGTTCAAAAGATGATACATGTAATTAAAAATAGATAATAAGGGGATACGTGATGGCAAGGGGTGTGATATGTCAGATATCTTAATGAGTGGCAAGTAAGCGCAGGAAATATCACGAGTGGCTCCGCATAGCAGAGCCATGCTGATTAGCTTCCCGAGCTTACTTGCCATGAGTTAAGATATCAGACATATCACACCACTTGCCATCACATATGCATTTTATGCAATAGGGGAATTTATGCTATTGACAGTTTTTTTTTTATTTAAACTTTTGTTAAGCAGGTAAGTGTTATGAAACATAGAAACATAGAAATTGACGGCAGATAAGGACCGCAAGGCCCATCCAGTCTGCCCATTTCTTTTTCTACCTTATAAATGTGCCATCGGCCTTTGCTCTGTCAGTGGCCTATCTATTCATAGTCATTTGTATTGCTCCCTTATGCCTATCCCATGCCTGTTTGAATCCCTTCACTGTATTCATAGCCACCACTTCCTGAGGTAGGCCATTCCATACATCCACCACCCTTTCTGTGAAAAAGAATTTCTCACATTCCCCATAATCGCCCCTCTAATCTCATGCTGTGTCCTCTTGTCCTGCTATTTTTCTTATATTTAAACATGTTAGACTCTTTCACCTTGTTAATGCCCTTAAGGTGTTTGAATGCCTCGATCATATCACCTCTCTCCCTCCTTTGCTCAAGGGTATACATATTGAGCTCTGTTAATCTGTCCTCATATGTCTTCTGATGCAGTCCCTGCACCATTTTGTTGCCCTTCCCTGGGCTGCCTCAATTTGGTTAATGTCCTTGTGAAGGTGTGGCCTCCAATACTGCACGCAGTATTCCAGATGGGGCCTAACCAGTGTCTTGTAAAGAGGGATTATTACCTCCTCTCATTGACTTGTGATACCCTACTAATACACCCTAAACCCCCTAGCCTTACCTACTGCTTTAGAGGTCTGCTTGATGATTTCAGGTCATCAGTGATGATGATGCCCAAGTCTCTTTCTTCCTTTGTGACTGCTAGCAACTCCTCCCAGCCTATAGGTGGCTTCAGGGTTTCTCTTCCCTATGTGCATGATCTTGCACTTCTTTGCATTAAATCCCAGTTGCCACTCTTCTGACCATTTTGCTAGTTTATCCAGATCTCTTCTCATTCTGCCCACCCCATCTGGATCATCTACTCTGTTGCAGATCTTGGTGTCATCTGCAAACAGACAAGCCTTACCCTCTAGTCCATCTGCAAGGTCACTAATGAAGATGTTGAAGAGGACTGGCCCCAGGACTGATCCCTGAGGTACCCCACTTGTAACTTGCATTTCTTCTGACTGTATACCATTTACCACCACTCTCTGTTTTCTGCCCATCAACCAGTTTGCCACCCAGTTGACCAACTTCTGACCCACCCCAAACCTACCCAGCTTATTTATCAATCTTCTATGTGGAACAGTGTCAAAAGCTTTGCTGAAGTCAAGGTCCACCACTCTGATTACCCAGTCAAAGAAATCCATGAGGTTAGTTTGACAGGACCTTCCTTTTGTAAACCCATGCTGTCTTGGATCCTGTGCCCCTATGGATTCCAGGTGTTGCGCTATCCTTTCCTTAAGGAGTGCCTCCATAATCTTGCCCACTACTGAGGTAAGACTGACTGGTCTGTAGTTCCCTGCCTCCTCCCTGCTACCACTCTTGTGGAGCGGGATCACATGAGCCCTTCTCCAGTCTTCTGGGACCTCTCCTGTGCTCAGAGACTCACTAAACAGTTCTGCTAATGGCTCTGCTAGTTCCACCTTTAGCTCCTTAAGTACCCTGGGATGTATGCCATCAGGACCCATTGCCTTGTCCACCCTGAGCTTAGCAAGCTCTTGTAGGACCCTTTCTTTTGTGAAGGGAGTAGTACTCACCTCCCTCCCCCCTGTGTCCATGTTGCTGAGCTGTGGGCCCTGCCCTACCTCTCTTCGTAAATACTGAGCAAAGTATTCATTTAGGATAGATGCTTACATGGTCCTCCTCCTCACATACTCCCTTTTCTCCATTAAGCTTAGCAATACCCCCTCTGGACTTTCTCCTTTCACTAATGTATCTATAGAAAGCCTTGTCACCTTATTTTACTGTTCGTGCTAGTGTTTCTTCAGTTTGGGACTTTGCCTGCCTTACTGCCTTCCCTGCTTCCCTTAGGGCAGTTTGGTATGCTTCCTTATCTTCATCCCGCTGTGTTCCCTTATATTTCCTGGAAGGCCAACCTTTGGCTCTGACCTTTTCTGCTACTGTATTTGAGAACCAAAGTGGTTTCCTTCTTCTTTTGCACTTCCTTTTCTGTCTAACACAATGGGATGTTGCTTCAAGTATTGCATCCTTAATGCTTGCCCACTTTGCCTGTACCCCTCACCTGTGTTTCTTTTGCCAGGTCAAGCTTAACTCTGTTGGCCATCTTATCAAAGTCAGCTCCTCTGAAGTCCCATATTTTGCCTTGGAATGGGATGATTTAGATGTAGTAGCCAAATTGAACCATACCATGTGATGGTCACTGGCCCCCGGGTGACCTTCTACCTGGAGATCTGTGATCCCTTCCCTGTTAGTCAGTACTAGATCTAGGATAGCCCTGTCTCTTGTGGGTTGTTGTACCAGTTGTTTGAGGCCCTCCCCCTGCAGGGAATCCACTATGTGTCTAGTTCTGGCAGATGTTCCTGCTGATATTGACCAATTTGTATCCGGCATGTTGAAGTCTCCCATTGTCAAACATGACCCAGAATCATAAAATACAGTCAAAATGTTACAAACAATAAGGTTACATACAATATAACAGTACAAACACAAGCCTGCATTGCACTAACAGTTACATTTAAGAAAATCTAAATAAAATTCTTCAAGGAAGCTTTAAAACTAGCATGATTCTGTAAGTGACACATTTCTCTAGGTATCTTGTTCCAATAAAAAGAAGCAGAAACATAATTTGTTGAATTTTTACAGTAAATGTGAAGTAGTGTTTAAAGTTGTTTTACCTTATGTGTTTGGGTCTTATTTCTGTTTATGGTTCCTGTTGTGATGTTCTGTGTTGTTTTCTGAATGGATTTCTAGTGTGAGGTTTGTTGTCCAATGAAGAAAAAGTTAAGAAGCGAGAGTGCCCAATTAAAATGAGCTACTACGTTTTTTTGGGATGAATATCAACCAATTGGAATGGTTACAGGAGATTCTGTTTATTTTCTGAATGGATTGTTAGTGATGTGTTTTTATTGGCTGCGATATTTATGCTCTGTTTTTGATTGATTCTTGCTTTGTTGGTGTTTGTTGATTGGCTGCTTCTTTTTTGGGGTGTTCTGGTTTCCTCGGTCGTGATACTCGTTGGTCAGCTTGTTTTAGTTTCACCTACATTCTGGAAACTTTGAAAATACTTTTAAAAGGTGTGTATTTGTTAGTATGTGTCATTATTTTGCTTCTAATCTCTGAAATTTGCTGTTTGCGGGCATTTGTGTAATGCTTTTAATTAATGTTTAACTGGTGTTTTCAAGGTTTCCTCACATGAGTAACTGTGCTTATTTTTTCACTTTATTTACTGCAGGTGGCCAGAATTAATTTTAGATAGTAGTTCAGCTTGTTTGGCAGGTGACGTGTAGACAGGGATGATATTTAATCATGACGTGTACAGAGTACTGATATTTTTACATGTTTTCTTCTGTGTACAAGTCACGTTTCAGTTATAAGTACGAAGTGGGGATATGCTTATTTAAGTGATGGCATATCCCTTCATCCCTACTGTATGAATTAAATTGACATCTTAAACAAGATAACATCAATCCTTCTTCATTTTATACATTTTATAAAATCATCCCATGTTGCCCTGGCATGTGCTTGAAACCCTAATACTGCTCAAAAGCTAGGAATTCACTTATGCTTCTGTATTTTTGTTAAGCAATTGCATGTATACCTTGAATCTTGTATCTTTTTGTTGCTTCTGTGAGAACTATGTTTCTTTTATAATTTCATCCTGCCCCTTTAAGGCTGTGATGCTGTAAATAAAAATAGTGACCTTAAATACTTTTTATTCTATAAAATCATAGATACATAGACAGTGTTGGCAGATAAGGGCCTATGGCCCACCCAGTCTGCCCATTTGAGCTTGTAAGTTCAGTTTGTTTTCCTAGAAGTCTGTTGCCCCTTACCCCTGACCTCTAGAATTCCTTTATGTCTATCCCATGCATTCTTAAATCCCGTGATTGTTTCAGCCCCCACCACTTCCTCTGGCAGGGTGTTCCACTTGTCCACCACCTGTTCTGTGAAGAAATTCTCATGTTTCCTCTGAATCGTCCCTCCTCCAACTTCATCCCATGCCCTCTAGTCTGGAACATCTTTCGCTTAAAATAGTGTTTTCCTGCACCCTGTTCCTCCCTGTAAGATACTTGTATGTCTCTATCATATCCTCTCTCTCCCTCCTCTCCTCCAGGGAGTACATGTTCAGTTCTTTCAACCTGTCTTCATAGGACTTGTGATGCAATCCATGCACCATCTTTGTTGCCCTCCTCTGAACCTTCTCTACCCTATGTCCTTACGTAGGTATGGTCTCCAGAACTGTACACTGTACTCCAGGTGCGGCCTCACTAGTGTCTTGTATAGTGGAATTATGACCTCCCTTTTCCTGCTGGTGATGCCCCTGCCTATACATCCCAGCATCCTATTTGCTTTACCTGCTGCCTTGTCACACTGTTTCCCTACCTTGAGGTCATCAGAGATGACAACCCCAAGATCCCTTTCCTGCTTGGTGCATGCTATATCCTCACCCCCCAACTGATATATTGTGCCAGGTTTTGTGCCCATATGCATTATCTTGCACTTCTTTGCATTGAATTTCAACTGCCAAACCCCTGACCATTCTTCAAGTTTCTGCAGGTCGCTTCTCATTCTGTCTACACCCTCTGGTGTGTCTACTCTGTTACAGAGCTTTGTGTCATCAGCGGACAGTGAAATTCTGCCTTCTAGATCCTCATGAATGTCACTGATGAAAATGTTGAATAGGACCGGTCCCAGCACTGATCCCTGTGGTACCCCACTGGTCACTCTTCCTCTGTGGAGTGACAGCCATTTACCACCACCCTCTGTGTCCTGCCACCCAGCCAGTTACCTACCCACCACACTACTGTCCTGCCCACACCCATATTCCCCAGTTTGTGTAATAGTCTCTATGTGGCACAGTGTCAAAGGCCTTGCTGAAGTCCAGATAGGCCATGTCCACTGCCCTCCCTGATCCACCTCCCTAGTCACCCAGTCAAAAATTCAACGAGGTTGGTCTGACATGACCTCCCTGGTGAAACCATGCTGCCTTGGGTCCTGTAGTCCATTGACAACCAGATGTTCCACCAATCTCTCCTTCAGTAGTGCTTCCATGATCTTCCCACTACCGAGGTGAGGCTGACTGGTCTGTAGTTCCTGCTTCCTCTTTGTTCCCACTTTTGTATAAGGGACTACATCTGCTGTCCTCCAGTCTTTGGGTACCTCCCTGTTTCCAGTGATCGGCTAAACAGGATAGCCAGAGGTTCAGCCACCACCTCTCTTAGTTCTTTAAGGACCCTAGAGTGCACCCTGCCTGGCCCCATTGCTTTATCAACTCTTATTACTTCCAGTTCCTTCAGGACCCTTCGTAAAGGACTCTAGTCCATTTCTTCACCATTCTCACCCCTTGTACTCCTTCAGACCCATTACCCCCTCTTCCTCAGTAAACACTGAGCAGAAATACCTGTTCAATATGTCAGCTTTACTGTTGTCATCCTCCACGTGGCTCCCATCCTCCCCTTCAGTCTCACTATCCTCCCTTTGTCTTTTCTTTTTTCACTTATGTACCTGTAAAAGGTTTTGTCCCTCTACCCACTGATTTTGCAATGTGTTCTTCTGTCTGAGCTTTGGCTTCCTTTACTGACTCCCTGCCTCCCTTTGCTTCTCCTGGTACTTCTCCCTATCCCCTTCTGCCTGTGTCTTTTGTATTGCCTGAATGCAATCTTTTGGCTTTCACTTCTTTGCTACTCTTTGGAAAACCATAATGGTCTCCTTCCTTTTCCTCTTGCTAACCTGCTTAATGCATAATTCTGTTGTTCTTGTAATCCTCATTTTAAATACTGCCCACTGTTCCTCAACCCCTGATTCCTGTCCCATTCCCTTAATGCCTCTTTTAAGTATCTCCCATTTTCCCAAAGTCTTCCCTAAAATCCAGGATACGTGTTTTGTGTGGTTTGGTTCTGCTTTTTCTGTGATTTCAAACCACAATGACTGGTGGTCACTGTTTCCAGGTGCTCCCCACTGTACTCCCATCACACTGTCCCTGTTTGTGAGCACAAGGTCCAGTATTGCCTTCTGCCGAGTTGGTTCCATGACCAGTTGCTTGAGGAAAGCACCCTGAAGGAGTCCAGGATAAATCTGCTCCTAGTTGATGCTGCTGCTGGGATGCTCCAGTCCACGCCTGGAATATTGAAGTCTCCAACCAGTACTACCTCACTTTGTCTGCCATCCTTTGGATGGCTAGCATCAGCTCCCTATCTGTTTCTTCCTCCTGGGCTGGTGGTCTAGACCACACCTGTGCGGATGGCTGTCCCATTTTCCTTTACAGCTTAACCCACAGTATCTCTCCCCATTTTGTTCCTCCTGGATCTCTGTGGCCCTTATGTCATTTTTCATACAGTGCCTCCTCCTCCCTTCCTGCCTGCTCTGTCTCTTCTGAATATGTTGTAGCCAGGTATTGCCATCTCCCAGTCATGGTTATCATTACACCAGGTTTCAGTGATGGCTACAATGTCCAGGTCTGACTGTACCATGACAGCCTCCAGATCTTCCATCTTGTTGCTAAGGCTCCTGGCATTTGCACACATGGCTTTCCATGATTTGACCTCCCTAGACTGCTTCACTGTTCTACTCCAGCCCCTTCCTTGGTTGTCATTTATCCCTGGTTCTCCTTGCTGTCTGCCCTTCTGCTGAATTTTGCCCCTTTTCTGCTTATCCACCTCTTGGGCACTAATCTCCATCTTTTGCACACAGCATCATTTCAAATCACAGATGTTTGTTTTATTTATTGAATTTCATGCTTAGTTTTTCCAAAAGATTCTGTTTAAAGTGTTATAAAAGTAGGTAGCTTTGGTCTCCGAACATGCCAGAACTCTTGTGCACATGAAGGGATGCTCTGAATAGCTGCAATGTTCAGTTTTTATCTATGTAAACTTTTGCTCCGCAAGTCATATACTTTATACATTTAGGAATCAACTCCAAGATCTCAGTAATTTAAAAATAAAGAATAAACAGTTTCCTAATAGTATTACCTTTTTGCCTAGTGTACGTGTGCTCTTCGAGAATACCGAGACAGAGCTGCTCTTTTTTTTTATACTGTCGTAACACTTTATACAGGAGCTTTTGGAAAAACTAAGCATGAAATTCAATAAATAAAACAGCTGTGATTTTATAGAATAAAAGTATTTAAGGTCACTATTTTTATTTGTAGCATCACAACCTTAAAAGGGTATGATGACTTTATAAAAGAAACATAGTTCTCACAGAAGCAACAAAAAGATACAAGATTTAAGGTATAAATACAATTTCTTAAAACTACATAAGCATAAGCAAATTCATAGCTTTTGCGCAGTATTAGGGTTTCAAACACATTGCAGGGTAACATGGGGTGGTTTATAAAATGTATGAAATGAAGAAGGATTGATGTTTCCTTAAGATGTTGATTTAATTTATCTTACGTATGTTTAATTGCATCTTTAGAATGCAATAGCAAACATGTACAATGATATAGTATTAAGAATAATTGATTTGCTGGGAACTTATTCTTAGTGAGTTTAAATGACTGAGCTACATATTAAGAATGTATTTAATATTGTGCCGCACATACGATTCTTTTAGGACATCGATGAGCATTGAAAGTCATGGTCATAAAATTCAGAAACGCTAGTATGCGCTAGAACAAGTGAGTTCACTCACATATTGTTGTTTAAAATGAATTGAATTATCTGTATGATGGACAGATGTATTTATTTCATATATTGTTATAATTTATAGGCAATAAGGCTTTCTCCTGAGGAAGCATATATTTATATGTGAAATGTTGAGAACATTGCCATATGAACTAACAAAATAAAAAAGCATCAGCATCCATCTTTGAATTTGTAAGTACCCTACATATACGCTTCACCAAATGTAACCCTACATATACGCTTCACTAAATGTTTAAATCTTCTATCTATGATTTAATTTTTACTACCGTGTCATATGTTTTAAGTTTCTACTGTTGCCTAATGTATAATTTGTACCCAATGTTTAAGCTTGTTATCCTTAGTGTATGTTTCTTATTGACATGGAGCCTTTGCAAAGGAGTCTATGGCTCAAAGGATTGTAATTCCGATATATTTAAATATCATTCAATAAATAAATAAATGTATGACTTTATAGCACCCATGCTTCTTTAAAAAAATCATATAGGAAAAGTGTCACTGAACTAACTGACCATATGGAAAAATTTATGATGCCAACTGTTAATATGTTGAGAGATAATTATTTATTGAGAGTCAAAGCCACAACTGGTCAAGGGACCGAATGATTTTGAATTTAATAACTGATTGATTTTGAAGCCCAAATGGGAGCTGTGGTCACGTGCCAGCTGCAGGCTTGCCATTATTACCTCAAGCTGTATACACCTACATAACAATAAAGGTTTGGAATTTTTGCAAGCAACTTCCTTTCTAAATTGTAAAGTGCTGTGCCCCAGTGATTTCCTAAAGAGTGCAGTGTTTAATGCAATTAAATTGAGTCACGGTTTTGCAGTTAAATTAGGCTTAGCCCAAGTGGGGATCCATGGCTTTGCTTAAGTCTAAATATGTGCCAAGATGCTGCTCAAATGTACCCATGTCTGGCTTACTTGGGACCTGTATACACAGGGCACCCTGTATTATCTGCTAACTTTGCCTCACCAACATTTTGGCAGATAAGACAGTAACAGATAATAGATCTGTGTTATGTTGCATTGATAAAACATGGGAAAATTTGCACATGACTACATTTCAGTGTAAGCCCTCTCCCAAGTCAGGAGCTGACCTGGGGCTTCTGCTGCCTCCAGACCACTCCAGCAGTCTGCCACAGTTTCCTCCTCACTCCCCTGGCCTGATACAGGACTGCTGCCAGGGTTGGGGAGTGCAATAAACAGTTACGGCTCCTCAAGCGCCTATCAGAAGAGCAGCTGAATGCCACACAGGACAGTTGCTCCTCTGCCTCTGAACTGCCACACAGTGGGGCAGGGAGCCTGTACAAGGCCACAATTTGTTCTGGCACCTCAGGTGTATATTCAGAAATGGCAGAAGCACCGCATGAGGGGATTCATCTCCCCAGCCCCATCGGACTGCCAAAGGGGCTGAGGGAAACACAAATCAAGAAGAAATTAACTTTTGAAGAACTCCCTGACCCTGTCTCTGCCTCCAGTGGGTCAGGAATAAGGGACAACATGGCAGCCACAGGGACTACAACTCCCATGATGCTCAGTGGCTGAAAATGCCATTTTGCCACACAGCTCCTCCTGGGGAGCCTACAAAGTGGAGCTAGCAACTCAGTTTCTGTCCTCTCCTTGTATCCCCTGGCCCTAGCGATCCTCAGAAGGGACCAGAAGGGTGCTAGCCATGTAGCCAGATGCTGCCAACTATGTGTAAATAATAGTTTACAGTTGAGAGAAAGAGACTGAGCTTTTGAGAACTGTACAAGGGTGGCCATCTTTGCCGAGGTTGCTTGAGGACTGCGTGGAATTCTATTGGTAGCTGCAGTACCTCCAATCATGACGAAGAGCTCATGAGTTGTAGGGACCAATGAGAAACTGAGTTTCAAACATGAAGATTCTGAGTTTTACAGTTTGCCAGTATGACTTTCCTGTGAGAGTTTGAGGAAGAAGGTGTATTTTTTTTTTGACAGCTCCTGCTGCTGTCAGAGAGAAAATCCTGCAGTCTGTGCCTTCTGCACAGATTAGGAACTGTTGAATGTCTCTACTACAATTCTGGTGAACCTCAGAAATCAGGGATTTGCCTCAGTTGTGAGAACTGGGATATCTGGTGCTCCACATATCAAAGCCTGCTGAAGGAAGAGTATTTTTTCTGCTGTGGAGATTGAGGTAACAAAAGCTACTGTCTCATTTTCCTGACAAAAAAGAGATGGAGTTTCCGGTCAGAACCTATGCTCTGAGGTCCTGCTTGCTTGCCTGATCTGCTGCTGCCTATCTACTGCTAAGGTGAGTGAAGACAAGTCCCTCTGTGTGGTGAAGACTACCTACCTACAGTCGAGGTGGATGAACACAAGTCTCTCTGTGGGGTGAAGAGGATCATCACATGCATCCACACCTTTCTTGCCAGTTCTTCCAAGTTGCCTGTTCTGCCAAGCTGCCTGCAAAGGGGATATGTCCCCCAACAACCTGCATCTTTTCACCAAATGTCATGAGTACTGGGTTTTACCCAAACACTTTTCTAACTGTTCAGCTAGCTAGCTAGTTAACTTTACATCTGGGCTTCCTGAGCAACCTTAGCAACACTCTTAGCAACCAGTACAGCCAGGAATAAAACTGTTTCACTGCACCCCATGGTGTGGTTGGTGTCATAGATTCGCTCAGCAGGTCAGCCCTCTACTCCCAAAGTGCCAACCTCTGAATGTAGAATTGTGAACAGTTTAACAGAACAAGGTAACCCTTTTGTCTGGTTTGTGGGTTCAAGTCACCTTAGTCCCAAGTTCTGGAGGGATTCAAACTGATAACCTCTTGTTAGCGTACCCAATTGTCAGGCTCAGATAAGTCTGTCTTCGGGGGGGTAGATATCTTTGTCTACAGGCACCTAACCAGGTATTTCAAATGAACCCTTAGAACTCTATTCAAGACCTTAGAGAACTCTTATCTGTCTCCCAGTTTGGTATCACAATAAGCACATACACAGTGTCAACTATAACCATTCCAAGCTCCACTAATATAAGAAGAAGTTTCAAGACACACCAGGCAGTTTCTGTTTTTAAAACATATATCTTTACTTTAAAATAGGTAAAAAATAAGAAACAGTAAAATACAGAACAACATATCCCAACACATACAGCCTTAAAACAAACATGCTTAAAATGCGAATTCCTACATACACTCAGACTAGTCTTGTCTAGGTCCTTACTTCTTAATCGTTTAGTGCTTCGTGGTTTCTCTTCTCTCAGTCAGAAAATGGAAAATGAATGTATATTCTAAGGTTTGCTCAGTAGGTTTAAAAATAGTCTTGAGCTGGCCTTCCTTCTGAGGTCACCTAACTCCACCTTTTGGTGTATTACAATTTATTTTTTTATAACACAGCATGTCCTATTAAGATATTTAAAAAAATAATAGATGACCAAATGAAATCTCTCTCTTCCTGTGACTGGTCCAAACCAGTCTGTGCTCTGCTTACCCAGACATCAAAAGTCTCTTTGATGTAAGTCATTGTATATTCAAAGCAAATGTATATTGCATTCCTTAATTTAGTCTGGGACCTGGTATCCCCAAACATCAAAGGTTTCATTGATGAAATGAGCTGGCTTCTTGGGATGATAGCCATAACACTGGCCAGTGTCCCTTTTCTCAGGACACCTAGCGTACAACAAAGGATCTCCCTGAGGGCATTATACAATGGATATCTTGGTTCCTGCCTTCAAAGCAATTTTAACAAAGTAATTGCATTTCAGATAGCTGCAGTTTTAAGCTATGTCCTGTTCTTTGAACTTATCCTGGGGGGTGGGGTTGATGTGTCAGTTTCACAAGCTGTTTCAGCATCTCTCATGACAGACATTTCTTAACCCATTTTTATATTTACAAAAAAATGATGCAGAGATCAGAACCAGCTGTCCAAGTGTGACAATTGGTACTTTGCACTGCAGCACCTCACCGTTGCACCTGTGCTGCACCCAGCTTTTCCATGTCACAGGCCTGCAACTGCTAAGCGTGTGCACACCAAATAGAGGGCTCTCACAGGGACTGTGGGGTTAACTGGTGCACCAGTGGGGAAAGTGGATCTAGGACTGGTAATTCTGGAAAACAAAGTACTGTTTATTCTGAATGCCAGCTTGTTCTTATCTTACTTAATTTGCATATAGAGTCATGTTACTGAATGCTTTTATTCTCCCTTTGCTTCCACTGCTCCCTACCTCTTTATCCACCCCAAAATAAACCCGTTGTTTATTTCTCTGAAAACTGTTGCAGCCATTGCATTATTGTGTAGTGTGATATTTCATGCTTAGAGTTGTAAGGGGGGGGACTGTATACTGTACTGTTTACTACCAAGGAAGGGGGCTGTATTTCATTTCCAGTGCAGAAGCACCCTGGCAGCATGCTGCTATAATGATTCTCATAGGTGGAGGCACTGTGCCACTTGCCAAGCCAATTATAACCACAAACCCAGGTGCCAGCCTATATCCCTTAAGCAGCACCACTTGTGGGAGGGTGTGCAGGCAGAAGGGAAGGGGTGGTTACATAAGTATTAACTAGTCAATTTTTTTATTTGTGTACCGTATGGTAAAAATATTTACAAACCACAGTCTGACTATTAAAATCTAGATTTGTTCATTTATCATTTATCAGCTATCATCAAATAACTTTAAAATAATCAGTGCTGGACATCAGTTTGCCTTTATTTGTCATGATTAATTTCATGTTAGCATCCAAGTCTTCTTCACTCATCAGCCTTTAATGGTGTCCAAGGAAAGTGCAGAGCTGGGAGATTAGGAAGCGATATAGAGTGACTATGGGGAGTCTGGGGAAAAAAACACACTGGCCCCCATTTTCAAAGGTGGATGGCTGTGGGGCACATCTACAAGCGCCGCCAAAATAAATGCACTGGCACAACCTGATGGTATATTCAAACAAAATGTACGATCGCAACAAATCACACATCCTATTTGAATATCGGACCCTGGAGGGGTGGCTGCCAATGTGCCCAGTGCATCCATAGTCTGGGATGAATACTGCCAATGGGGGATGCGTGGCACGTGCCAGATGCACCAAGCTCCAAAGGCGATAGTCACACAGAATATACAAATTAGCTCATTGGGCATGCATAGTGCACAAAGGCCTCATGCATGCCCATTATGGGCTCACTTGCATGGCTGTGCCCTGCAGGATGTGTTGGGCCAGGCTGCCCCTTTCTCAGCCTGATCCATATTAGAAATAACAGACTGTCCCCATCCAGTTTTCCAATGAGCTCATACTATGTACAGTAGGAGCTTGCGACCCGACCACTCAGTGGCTAGCTGTGGCAGAGTGTGGAGGGCTGTGCCGGTTGCTGGCATGGGTAGGGTTGGAGGGTGTGGAGTTGGGGTCCTGCCTACCAGGATGGGAGGGTGGGGGCCACTACACTGTGGAAAGTATTTGGACTAGGATTCTGCTCGGAATAGGGATTGGGGATGTGGTGCGGGAGACACTACACTATGGAAAATGGGGTATGGGGAGTATTTTTCATTTGAATGGGGAACAGGCTGGGAGAGGGGTACCTCTGCATTATGGAAAAATGGGGTACAGGGATTATGTTTAATACAGAAGGACCAGGACAGGTGAGGGTCCACTACACTATGGAAAATGGTGTGGCTTTGAATATTTACATTGATCGGGTACAGATGGGGGGGGGTCCCTACACTATGGAACATTGGGGTTGCCATTTTCTCTCGGCGATCAATGATAGGGCTGGGGGGGTACCACTACACTATGGAACAGTGGTTGGGGATATTACTAAGGTTCATACTAAGATTAGGTGCAAGAGCAAGAAGGCAGAAGCTCATGAAGCTCTTATACTAATCCAGTACACAATAGGAGAGGTCATACCCATTACATATAAGACTGTCCAATCTATTTTTAAAAATACTTTTAGTTTCACTGATAACAACATTTAGTGGTAGCCTGTTCCAAGGGCCAACAACTCTGACAGTAAAAAAACATTTACGGCTAGACTTAACAAAAGGTTTTCTTACCAATTGTAAGGGACGGCCCCTGATGTTACGACCACAGTGTTTAAATTCTAGACCCAGTTCACACAATAAATAAGAGTCTTGAATAATATCATACAGTAACATAAGATCACCACGAAGTCGACGTGTAGATAAGGGCATACGTTTTAAAGTGTCTAATCTGTTCTCATAAGGAACTGTGAATAGCTCAGAAACTTTTTTTGTATATTTTCTTTGAACTCTTTCCAGTAACAGGCATTCAGATTTTTTATAAGGATTCCAAAGCTGTGAGGCATATTCTAAATGTGGTCTAACGTATGCACGAAACAAGGGCAACAATACTTCCTGTTTTCTAGATCTAATATTACGTAATATAGACCAAACCACTTTATTAGATTTGTAAATAATATTGTGTACATGATTATTGTAATTAAAGTTATCTGAAATATTGACACCCAAATCCCTTTCATCAGATGTGGTCTCAAGTAATATGCCATCCAAATAATAGTGACTTTGTAAATTACTAGAACCCAAATGCATTACTTTGCATTTGGAGATATTCAAATTCATACCCCATTTCTTAACCCATGTTGTGATATGGTCTAGGTCCTTTTGAATGGCAACAACCTGATGATCAGAGGAACAAGGGCCACCTATTTTTGCATTGTCGGCATATTTAATAGTAAATGAGGAACAGCCAGTAGTAAGGTCAGCAATAAATGCCTGGAACAGACAAGGGCCCAAGACTGAACCCTGTGGCACCCCACTAGTCACACTATCCCTAGCTGAAATGCTCCCATTAATGGTCACTTGCTGAGAGCGATTATAAAGCCAGCTAATTATCCAGTTGACTAGAAACTTGTTTATATTGAGCTTGTGAAGTTTAGTAATTAAGGCCCAATGTGGCATGATGTCAAAAACCTTATAAGGTATTATTGTATTTCCAAAGGGGATCAGGCTGGGGGGAGGCACCACTAGACTACCAGGGCTGACAAGCTGCTGTGCTGCTGTCAGCACTACCGAAGGCTGCCTGTGGGTGGCCAGCCAAGTTAGTACGTTTTATGCCTTTTCCGTGCCTTACTCTGAGCCACACATTTCCTGCACTTGGGCGACCCATCTTTTCTGAAGATTCCTCTAAGGGGAGTTCCCCCATACTTGGACTGCATACATTATTTTTGGGCCATGGCCCAACTCGATTTGGGCGGCCCATCTACTCCTTCTGAATATTGCAGTTTAGCGCATTTTTGAGATGGGCAACATCTCAATTTTTTGTAGAGATGTGTGCCCATCTCCTTTGAACATGTGGGCCCATGTGCATGGCAGACACTATATATCTTAACATGTCACTGAAATTTCGGGCAATGATACTCAAAATTTAGGAAAATGGGGGATGCTGATCTAGCATTGTGGGGCACATCAGCACACAAAGAGAGACAAACTCAGAACACGTGGAATCAGTGATTTAACATTCTACCTTGATCACAGCTTGGACACTTGTTGGAAACCCTAACGATAGTGTGACAATGACACACAGAGTATTTTGTGGAGTTCCCACATTGCACTGGCAGGTAATTTTGACTTTTAAAGAGCTTTTAATCATACCTGGCCACCTGAACTAGATCCTGCTAAAGTAGGGCCTTTTTTTAACTTCATTGACAGACAAGGAAGAGTAGCGCTAGTCAAGCAGGACAGGAAGAGAACTGGCTGCATTAGTCCAGGCCTATTTGCACTTTACCCTGCATAATTAAAATAATGTTAGTAACATAGAAACATAGACTTTGATGGCAGATAAGGACCGCTTGGTCCACCTAGTCTGCCCATTTCCCTACCTACTGGATAAGCTACACATCCCAGTTAACCAACAACCTATTTCTTCCTACCCCCCACAAGAATTGCCTTATGTCTATCCCATGCATTCTTGAATTCCCCCACTGATTTTGACCCTAAGACCTCCTCAGGAAGGCTGTTCCATGCGCCCACCACTCTCTCTGTGAAAAAAATACTTCCTCACATTGCCCCTGAGCTGTCCCCCATCTTCAAATTGTGCCCCCTTGTTCTTGCACATCTCTTTTTCTAAAAGATGCTACCCTCTTGGACTTTGTTGATTCCCTTGAGGTACTTAAAAGTTTCTATCATGTTCCCCCCCCCTCCTTTCCCTAAGGGTATATTAAGCTGCTTTAGTTTCTCTTCATATGGCTTCTGTTGTAGACCCTGCACCATTTTAGTTGCCCTCCTCTGGACAGTCTCCACTCTGTCTATGTCCTTGTGGAGACAGGGTCTCCAGAACTGCATGCAGTACTCCAGATGGGGTCTCACCAACTGTCTGTACAGAGGGATAACAACTTCCTGTTTTCTACTGGTGATGCCTCTCCCTATACATCCCAGTATCCCCCCTAGCCATCCCTACCGCCTTCTCACATTGCTTGCTAACCAGCTATCCATTTTCAGGCTGCACTATTATTGTTAGCTACCTCATTGTATAGGCCAATGTTATTCTCACCTGTAAAATACTCTGTTGTAACAACCTAGCTCGCAAGCATAAAGCACTGCACAGGTCATTGGTTTCACCCTTTGTAAATATGATGCCAATCCAACATATCTGTACAACTCTACTGTCAAGTAACCATACAACAATGTACACACGAAAATCTTGTAACTATGTGTTTTGTCTGTGGAACTATATAACTGTTTTGTCTACGTACACTTGACGAGGAGCCTTTGGAAATGAGTCTATGACTCAAAGGATTGTAATTCTGATATGTACAAATAAATAAATAAATAACCTTTGGGTCATCTGATATGACTATCCCCAGGTCCCTTTCCTTTTTTGTTGTTGTTGTTGTTACGTCCTTCCCCCCCCCACATTGTGTACTCTTCCCCTGGGTTTTTGTTTCCCAGGTGCATTACTTTGCACTTCATTGCACTGAATCTAAGCTGCCATACTTCTGACCATTCCTCCAACCTTGTCAAGTCCCTTCTCATCCTTTCCACCCCCTTGTGTATCAACCCTGCTGCAGATCTTTGTGTCATCTGTAAAGAGGCATATTTTTCCTTCCAGTCCCCCTGCAAGGTCACTTATAAAGACATTAAAAAGGACCAGATCCAGTACCAAACCCTGCGGTACCCCACTAGTAACCCCCCTTTCTTCAGAGTGGACTCCATTTACTATTACCCTCTGTGTCCTGTTATCCAGCCAATATTTTACCCAGGCTACTGCCCTGGGACCTACTTCCAGGCTGACTAATTTGTTTATTAATCTTTTGTGTGGGACTGTGTCAAATGCCTTGCTAAAGTCTAGGTAGGCCATGTCCACAGCCCCTCCCTGATTTACTACTTCAGTCACCCAATCAAAGAAATCAATTAGACTTGTCTGACATGACATTCCCATGTGAATCCATGCTGTCTTGGGTCCTGTGCCCCGCTCACCTCTAGGTACTCAACAATTCTTTCCTTCACAAGTGATTCCATCATTTTTCCTACCACTGAGGTCAAACTGATAGGTCTGTAGTTTCCTGCCTCTGTCTTGCTCCCACTTTTGTGAAGGGGAATCACATCTGCCCTCCTCCAGTCCTCAGGTACCACACCATCCTCCCATGATTTGTTAAAAAGGGTAGTCAGTGGTGTCACTAGTTCTCCCCTTAGTTCGTTTAGAATTCAGGGGTGAAACCCGTCAGGCCCCACTGCTTTGTCCACCTTCAGTTTTAGGAGTTCTTTGAGAACCCTTTCTTCTATGAAAGGACTGGTATTGACTCCCCTATCCAGAGTGCTTCTATTGATTGGATTAGGTACCTCCCCCTCCTCTTCTTTTCTGAATACTGAGCAGAAGTATTCATTCAGTATCCCTGCTTTTTCACTGTCCTCTCTGCCCACCCACCTCCCTTTATTAAGCCTCACTATCCCTCTGTTTGTCTTTCTTCACTCCCTAATGTACCTATAAAAGGTTTTATCCTCATTCTTAACCACGTTGGCTATCTTTTCCTCAGTTTGGGCCTTTGCTATTTGACTGCCTTCCTGCTTCCTTCTGCTTTAACTGGTACAGTTCTCTGTCTTGCTCCTTCTGTGTTTCCTTACACTTCCTGAATGCTATCTTTTTCTCCCTAACCTTCCCCACCCCCTCTTTTGAGAACCATAGTGTTTTTCTCTTTAGTTTTGATTTATTTGCTTCACACAAAGGTTTGTTGCCTCTGTGCTGGCAGTTTTGATGTTTCCCCATTGTTGCTCCACCCCTCCTTCTTGCCTGTTTGCTAGAGCTTTTCTGAGGCACTCTCCCATTTTGACAAAGTCAGCCTCCCGAAGTCCAGTACCCTCACTTTTGTATGGTGTGACTCTGTGGCTGAGTTTATCATGAACCACACTGTTTGTTGGTCACTTGTTCCCAGATGGTTATCTAGATCTGAGATCCTCTCTCCATTTGAGAGTACCAGGTCTAAGATTGTTCCCTCCTGAGTGGGTTCCAACACTAGCTGTCTGAGGCATGCCCCCTGTAGGGCATCGAGAATGGCCCTGCTCTTTGATGTGGCTGCAGCAAAGGTGCTCCAGTTAACATTTGGCATATTCAGGTCCCCCATCAACATTATCTCCTCTTTCTCTGCCATCCTAAGGATGCCTTCTATCATTTCCTTGTCCGTTTCCTCCCCCTGAGATGGGGGTCTGTATACAACCCCTGTGCAGATTGTGGTACCATTTCCAGTCTCCAGGGTGACTCACAGTGCCTCCATGCCTCCCTGTTTACCCTTTTGTTATGTTGCTTTGATCCCTTCCCTTACACAGAGAGCTCCTCCTCCTCCTCCTCTTCTATTCTCCCTGTCCCTTCTGTAGATTGTGTACCCTGGTATGTTGACATCCCAGTCATGGTTCTCTGTGTACCATGTTTCTGTGACTGACATGATATCCAGGCATCCCTCTTCCATCAAGGCTACCAGTTCAGGGAGCTTGTTACCTAGACTACGAGCAACCCATGCTTCTCATATGAAATCTTCCCTTTGTTCACCCCTGACAGATTCAATAATTTATTCATCAATTATGTTGTAAAAAACCTCACAGCCACTCTCAAAGATACCATAATGCTCATTATCATTAGAATTTTGATGACCAGGAGGGCCCGACTGAGACAAACAAGTCTCTTTTTCAGGGGCAACCCGGGGAACAGTACATTCCATACATATTTTGAACAGGCATTACAGTACATGGTAATGCAATTTACAGCAATACAATTTACAGGAAGTACAGTATAAGGCACATACAGGTGAAAGGCTTCATTGTGCAAAACAAATATACTAATATGTAGCAAAATTCGACAATAGTTTACATTGTGAGTATAAGGTACAAGCACATGGTGGGGTTAAGCAGTTATGACTTTCCATTTGTTCCTATAGGAGTGAAGGCAGAGTCATGAGAGAATAAGAAGGTAAAGAGAGGGATAGAGAAAAATAAGGGGTAGAGAGAGATAGAGAGAGAGAGAGAGGTTTGAAAGGGGTTGGGGAGGTTGAGATGGGACTGCCCAGTTGGGCTGGGGGGAACTGGGTAGTCAGAGATGATATTTAGTGTCAGTATCCACTGCAGATAGGCGTCGAGAAGAAAGTTTCTTTATATCTTAGTTTGTATAAGGGGCGAGACTTACAAGCAAGTAGCGAATGTGGGAGGTTGTTCCATTTTTGGGGTGCTGCCAAGGAGAAGGATCTTCTACCTATGGCTAGTAGTTTTCTAGGTAAGCTTAAGATAGGAAAATGGGAAGATCTGAGGGTCCTATGGGAGGTTTTCAGGGTGAGGAGATTAGATAGACTGGGAGGAGATAGTATGTGGATGAGTTTGAAGGTGATGCAGACCACCGGGAAGTCCATCCTGGCTTTAAAAGACGGCCACCCCAGGGTGTTTAGAACATTACAGTGGTGTTCCCCAGCTAGGGCCTTAGATGCAAAATGAGCTGTTCTGTGATAGGCCGCTATTAGTTTGTCCAGAAGTGTTGTCTTGGCTGAGTGAATTATTGGGACCCCATAAAAGAGACCTGGGATGAGGGTAGCTGAGACGATGGTCCTCCTCTCATGGTTGGAGAGGTAAGGAGCAGTGCGGTATAGGAGACCAATTCTTTGGTTAATGGTCTTAATTGTGTTAGTTATGTGCATTTCAAAGGATAGGTGTTCATCAAGAATCAGTCCCAGATATCTGAAAGATGTAACTCCTTCTAATGATGTTCCTGAGGAGGATTCAGTTACCAAAGGAGTTAGGGAAGTGTCAAAGGAGGTATGACAGAACAACATGGATTTGGTCTTTTTGGTGTTCAGGACCAATAGGCTTTCCTTGAACCATTTTTCAAGGGTCTGGAAGTAATTTTCCAGGTCAATGTTTATACAATTAACATTGCTGAAGGATCTGTACAGGATGGCATCGTCGACATAGAGTTGAACAGAAGCCCCTCCACAGTTTTGTGGCAAATCATTGATGAAGATCAAAAATAAAAGTGGTCAAAGGATAGATCCTTGAGGGACTCTGTCAGTAATGGGGGAAAAGGATGATACTGCTTCTGCCCATTTGTCACACTGGGTCCAATCTGTTAAATAGCATGAGATCCAGGAAAGTGATTCATCATTGAGACCAAGGTGGTGGAGCTTGGGAGATGAGAATAGAGTGGTTAACAAGGTTGAAAGCCTTCATGAGGTTCATGAAGACTGCCCCCTTGGCTTTATCATGATCCATTGCCTGTAATATGTCGGTGGTGACTCTTAGGAGAGCAGATTCTGTACCATGTAGTTTACGAAATCCATGTTGGGGAATAGTGAGGGCATTGGTCAATTCAAGATAAGAATATAGCTGGTTATATAGTATTCTTTCTTGAATTTTAGCAATTGGGTATAAAATGGATATGGGTCAGTAGTTATCAATGAGGTTGGATAGTCCACTCTAGTGTACGGGAACGATGACTGCAGTCTTCCATTTGTGAGGGATAGATTGAATGAGGAAGGATTTGTTGATTAGTAGGGTAATAGGATATGGTAGAGCAGGTTCTCCTATCTTGAGAAATCTGGGTGGCAGGGAGTCGAAATCAGGAAAGCTGTCAGGGTTGAGACCTTGTAAGAGTTTGAGTACCTCTCTTTGGGAAGTAATTTTTAGATGGAAGTAGAGGTGGGAAAAGTCTGGGTGAGTGCCTAACTGTGGTGGGCAGACAGCGGGAAGGCCAGTCTTGTAACCACCGAGGTTGGTAAAGAAGTGGTTGATAATAGGTGCTATCTCCAAAGGTGTGGTCACAGTGGAACCTTTTGTGGTCATGCTTTGGGGTATAAGTCTCTCTTTGCCCTTAATGAGTGCATTAATTTGCTTCCAGAAGCTTGTAGGGTTGGAACGGTGCTTTTCCTGCAGGGAATGGAAGTGCTCCTTTTTGATTTGTTTGTACATGCTTTGCATGTGTTCCAAAGTTGACGATAGATCAACCAATCTGACTGTAGTCCTGATCTTTTGTAGGCCTTCCAGGATTTATCATGGAAGCGCATAAGGTGAATCAATTACTGGATAAGCCAGGGGGAATGGAGGCCTTTGGATCTTCTGTGTTTGTATGGGGCACGTAAGTCTAGCATAGAGGTGAAAGTATTGATAAGATAATCTAATGCTTGGTCTATGTAAGGGAGGGTGATCATGGGGGATCAGTCGACCGAGGCAAGACTTTGCAGGAATGTTTCAATGACAAAATTAGTTAGAGCCCTGGTTTTGAGAGTAATTGGGGGGGGTGTGGAATGCTGTTTTTCCAGATGCAAAAGGTTAGGGAATGGTCGCTTAAGGAGTCTGGAAGGACTCCCATGGCCTTAATAAACAAAAGGTTTATTAGTCATCATCCAGTCTAATAGACTATGCCTAGCTGACTTCATGTTAAGTCTAGTGGGTTGGTCTACTAGCTGCTCAAGATTAACGTTAAGAAGTGCAGCATGGTATTGAGGTCTTTTGGTCCCGTCCAATCTAGGTTAAAGTCACCACGTAGTATAAGGTCACCACACTCCCACACAAGGCGGAGCAGCTCATCTTAGGTCACCTTAATGTCAGTTGGCTGAGTGCCACTGCCCCCCATATCAGGGACTCCTTCACTGCCCTAGATATGACCCAACTAGTTACCTGACCCACTAGATTTAACTGGTCAGGCAGCTCCAGCACCCTCCTACATGTAATTCTGTCAAACCGCCCCCATAAAATCAGGGATATTAATGTACTACCAGACTCTCTTAATGACCACTCTCCTGTCCTCTGCCACTGATCATCCCCCCACCAAAACCAGTGTCCCAGGTCACCTCACACCGGCACTTTTGCCCTGGGGGTCTTAGAAAGCTAAAAATGCACCTAGCCCAGCTTGACTGGTCCCCAATCCTACTCACAATGGATATTGACTCTGCTCTAGCCTATTTCTCCAGTGCCTTCAGCAAGGCCTGCGACCTTTTCACCCCCCCTGACCAGAATCCGTACCAAGAAACACAATGCCCCATGGATCTCCCCATCCCTCATCCAAACACTGAAACAAAGAGATAATCTCTGGCATATTGCTGTCGAGACAGGCAAACTGGCTGACAGACAAGCCTATAATGCAGCACGTAACAAGTGCACCTGGGCTGTAATGCAGGCTAAGACCAAATATTATCAAGCCACCCTTGAATCCACTTAGGGCTCATCCCGTGCCTTCTGGGACAATATGAAAGAGCTCAATGGAAAGATCCACTCCCCTCCACCATCACTACTCTCCATAGACGGTACCATCACTACTGATCCTCCCCGCTTAGCTGAGTGCCTCAATATGGCTTTCTCAGATCTAAGCTCTGTCCTCCCCAACTACTTTTTTGACCCTATCCCTGCCTCCACCTCCCACTTCAAATCACCCCCCTTTCTACCTGCGTGCCATATCATCCGCTTGAAGCCAGGCTTCATCTGCAAAAAACCTTAGCTAGCAACAACCCCAGTTGTGATCCCCTGGACTCTAGAATTCTCTGATTAGTCTTAGATACTGTACTAGCCCCTCTCACCAACCTTTTAAAATGGTCACTATGTCTTGGTCAATTTCTCAGTGCCTGGAAAATTGCAGAAAACACCCCTATCCATAAAAGTGGAGATAGAACCTCCCCTAACAATTTCTGGCCCATCTTCAGTCTCCCCCTTCTCTCCAAAGTACTAGAAAAAATAGTGGACATTCAGCTCTCCGAGTATCGGGCTAAATATGACCTGCTGTGTCCAGAACAACATGGATTCTGCCCTGGACACAGCACCACTACAGCCCTCCTGGAGTTCTTCCAGCACCTCCACTCTGCTCTCGACTCTGGTCATGTTGTGGGTGCAGTGTTCATTGACCTCTCCAAGGCCTTTGACACTGACTGTCACCCCCTCCTATTTGACTCCCTCCAACAATTTGGCTTCTCCCCTGGTCCACTGGCTTGGTTCCCCAGTTACCTCTCTGCCAGATCACAGCACATGAAGGTAAAAGGCACCCTGTCCAATACCCTGCCCATTCACTCAGGGGTCCCCCAGGGTTCCATCCTGGGCCCCGTTCTGTTCAGCCTATTTCTCAATACCCGCCTCAGCTCCTGCTTGGGCAATACGGTACTCAATGCCGATGATGCAGTTCTCCTTGCCTCCCACCCTGACCCCGCATCTCTACAGGAATCTCTGCAGCACACATTCAACCAAGCTGAAAAGTGGTTCCTTGACCACTGACTGGTCATTAACCTCAAAAAAACAAATCTATGCTTTTTTCGCATCACCAGAATAAGGTAAAAATGCCCCCCTCTGCATTCTCCCCAGTAATGCTCACCCCCTCGAGCAGGTGTCGTCCTACACGTACCTGGGCATCACCTTCGACTCAGCTCTTACATTCCACACCCACATCAATACCCTGTCCTCAGCCATAAACTCTCGGACTGGCCTTCTCTATCGCCACAGAGATTGCCTCCCCAAACCGCTCTCCGACTGGCCATCAACTCCTCCGTCCTTTCCCTAGTGGACTACAGTCTACTTATCTACGCTGCGGCTGACAATACCACCCTCATTAGAATCCAGACCTCGATAAACAAGGCCTGCAGGTTCCTGATCGGTGCATCCCTCCGCACCCATACTTGCCTGCTCTTTTCCACTGCCAACCTGCTCACCTTGGAGGAATGCCTGCGCTACCAAACCTGCTTACTTGCCAAAAAATCCCTGCTAGGACCCTCCCCTGAGGGGTCACCGCATCCCTGCAGCTTGCATCCCCATCCGTTGCCACCCATAGCTCAGTTAAGGCCACCTTTCTGGTGCCCCATACCAAGACCTCCCTAGCCCAAAGGTCCTTCCACTACTGCGCCCCCACGTGGTTCAACTTCCTCCCGCTCTCTCACTAAGTCTACCAAAATTGATCCCTTTAAAGTCACTCTCCATAACCACCTCTTTGGTGCCCGAAGCTGTAGTTGCCCTTAATCAACCTAATGTTGGGGTCCCTCCCTGTTTCTTGCCCATAGCCTTGACAATGTCCGTGACTGCTTCCCCCCCTTTATATGATTGCTATTTACTGCAAGTAACTTTATCCCATAAACCACTGTTGTATTACATTCTTTTTGTTATCTGTATTGCACCTGTATGTTACCATTGTTGTATCTCACACTGTAACCATGTCTACCCTCTCTGCGATGAGGTGCCTTTGTAAATGAGTCCCTGACTGAAAGGTTGTAAATCTGACTTTCAAAATAAATAAATAAAACAAAAATTGTGTGTCAGGTTATTAAGGCTAGAGAAAAATTCTACGAAGTTTTATTTTTATTTATTTACTTTTATTTACTGAGAATTTGGCCGATGCTTGATTAGGAGGTAGATATAAACATCCAATTGTAATGTGTTTAACGCAGCCTAGGGTAACTGTAATGAACAGGTGCTCCGCAGCTGAGTTGATTTTAGGGTCAGCCAGTTCTCTGACTACCAACACAGCCCTGGTATATATTAAAACCCCCTTTTTGTGTGACTGATTTCGCCGGTGGGAGGAGTAGCCTGGGAGAACAATCTCGTGTGACAGGATGGTTGGTGTCAACCAGGATTCCGTAATGCAAAGGACATCAGGTTTGTAGTGCAGAGTCCAGAGTTCTAGTTCTACCATTTTACCCCTAATGCTTTGAATGTTCATATGGGTTACTTTTTTTTATTTGTGTTTATTAAGAAATGTATACACACAATCACACTCTAACAGACAATATGGAATTGTTACAGGGTACATACACTCACATATGATATTTACAGATGAACAGAGATTTATATATATATTAGATCAGTTTGCCTTCTCCCCTATTTCTTTTAGACCACTGTATTATACTTATGGTTACAGATATATTCATTTCTCCAGAACATCAATTCTTCAATCTGTGGTAGGGAAAGTGATGGAGTCACTTCTGAAGGAAAGAATAGTTGAGTACCTAGAGGCCAGTGGAGCACAGGACCCAAGGCAGCATGGGTTCACAGCGGGAAGGTCATGTCAGACAAATCTAATAGATTTCTTTGACTGGGTGACCAAAGTAGTAGACCAGGGAGGGGCTGTGGACATGGCCTACCTAGACTTTAGCAAGGCATTTGACACAGTCCCACACAAAGATTAATAGTCAAATTAACCAGCCTGGGAGTGGGTCCCAGGGTGGTAGCCTAGGTAAACATTGGCTGGACAACAGGACACAGAAGGTAATTGTAAATGGAGTCCACTCTGAAGAAAGGAGGTTACTAGTGGGGTACCACAGGGTTCAGTATTGGGTCCAGTCCTTTTTAATGTCTTCATTAGTGACATTGCAGAGGGACTGGAAGGAAAAGTATGCCTTTGCAGATGACACAAAGATCTGCAACAGGGTTGATACACAAGGAGGTGTGGAAAGGATGAAAAGGGACTTGGCAAGGTTGGAGGAATGGTCAGAGTATGGCAGCTAGGATTCAATGCAAAGAAGTGCAAAATAATGCACCTGGGAAACAAGAACCCAGGGAAGAATACACAATGGGTGGGAGGTAGTAACAACAACAAAAAAGGAAAGGGACCTGGGGGTAATCATATCAGATGACCTTAAGGTTAGCAAGCAATGTGAGAAGGCAGTAGGGAGGGCTGGGGGTATACTGGGATGTATAGGAAGAGGCATCATCAGCAGAAAACAGGAAGTTGTTATCCCTCTGTACAGACAGTTGGTGAGACCCCATCTGGAGTACTGTGTCCAGTTCTGGAGACCCCATCTCCGCAAGGACATAGACAGGATGAGAGGCAGTCCAGAGGAGGGCAACTAAAATGGTGCAGGGTCTGCAAGAGAAGCCGTATGAGGAGAGACTAAAGGAGCTTAATATGTATACCCTTGAGGAAAGAAGGGAGAGGGGACATGATAGAAACTTTTAAGTACCTCAGTGGAATCAACGAAGTCCAAGAGGGTAGCATCTTTCAGAAAAAGAGACTTGCAAGAACAAGGGGACACAATTTAAAGATAGAAGGAGGCGGTTCAGGGGCAATATGGGAAGTATTATTTCACAGAGAGGGTAGTGGATGCATGGAACAGCCTTCCTGAGGAGGTTGTGGGGTCTAAAACTGTGGGAGAGAATTCAAGAATGCATGGGACAGACATAAGGCAATTCTTGTGGGGGGAAGGAAGAAATAGGTTGTTGGTTAACTAGGATCTGCGCCCTATCCTGTAGGTAGGGAAATGGGCAGACTAGATGGGCCTAGCGGTCCTTATCTACCGTCAAAGTCTATGTTTCTATGTTTCTATGTTTCAATCAGATCAGAGCCCTTCATTTATCAGTTAATTCATCATAGAAACATAGAAGTTGATGGCATATAAGGACCGCTTGGCCCACCCAGTCTGCCCATGTCCCTACCTAATGGATAAGCTGCAGATCCTAGTTAACCAGCAGCCTATTTCTTCCTACCCCAACCCCCTAGAATTGCCTTATGACTGTCCCATGCATGCTTGAATTCCACCACTGTTTTTGACTCCACAACCTCCTCTGGAAGGCCGTTCCATGCATCCACAACCCTTTCTGTGAAAAATACTTCCTTAAATTACCTCTGAGCCACCCCATCTTCAAATTGTGCCCCCTTGTTCTTGCACACCTCTTTTTTTGAAAGATGCTATCCTCTTGGACTTTGTTGATTCCCTTGAGGTACTTGAAAGTTTCTATCATGTCCCCCTTCTCCCTCCTTTCCTCAAGACTATACATATTAAGCTCCTTAAGTTTCTCTTCATATGTCTTCCGGTGCAGACCCTGCACCATTTTAGTTGCCCTCCTTCAGACAGCTTCCATCCTGTCTATGTCTTTGCAGAGATTGGGTCTCCAGAACTGCACACAGTACTCCAGATGGGGTCTCACCAGCTGTCTGTACAGAGGGATAATAACTTCCTGTTTTCTTCTGGTGATGCCTCTCCTATGCATCCCAATATACCCAGCCCTCCTTGCTGCCTCTCACATTGCTTGCCCACCTTTAGGTCATCTGATATGACTACCCCCAGGTCCCTTTCCATTTTTATAGTTTTTAGTATCTCACCTCCCCATTGTGTACTCTCCCCTGGGTTTTTGTTTCCCAGGTGCATTACCTTGCACTTCTTAGCATTGAATCTAAGCTGCCATACATTTGACCATTCCTCTAACCTTGCCAAGTCCCTTCTCATCCTTTCCACCCACCCACCTTGTGCATCAACTCTGTTGCAGATCTTTGTGTCCTCTGCAAAGACATACTTTTCTTCCAGTCCCTCTGCAATGTTGTATAAAGACATTGAAGGGACCGGTCCTAATACTGAACCTCAAGGGTACCCCACTAGTAATCCCCTTCAGAGTGGACTCCATTTACTATTACTCTCTGTGTCAGTCCTCCAGCCAATTCTTTACCCAGGCTGTCATCTTGGGACCCACTCCCAGGCTGGCTAACTTGTATATTAATTTTGTGTGGGACTGTGTCAAATGCCTTGCTAAAGTCTAGGTAGGCCATCTCCACAGCCCTCCCTGATCTACTACTTTGGTCACCCAGTCAAAGAAATCTATCAGATTCATCTGGCACGACCTTCCCGCTGTGAATCCATGCTGCCTTGGGTCCTGTGCCCCTCTGGCCTCTAGATACTCGACAATTCTTTCCTTCAGAAGTGATTCCATCATTTTCCCTATCACTGAGGTTAAACTAACAGGTTTGTAGTTTCCTGCTTCCGCCTTGCTCCCGCTTTTGTGGAGGGGAATCACATCTGCCCTCCTCCAGTCCTCAGGTACCACCCCATCCTCCCATGATTTGTTAAAGAGGGTAGTCAGTGGTGCTCCAGACTCAACTTTGATAGAATCAAGGAACAAAGTTAGGGTCCACCCCCTATTGGTAAAGTACCCATCTCTGCCATTTAGTCCGAAACCCTTGCGAGCGGTCCTGAATTGCTGCCATGAGGCTTTCCATTTGGTATATTTCTCTCATTATTGATCTCCAATCCTGGATAGTAGGGAGCTGTTGTGTCATCCACTTTCTTGTGAGAGCCTTTTTAGTCACTATAAGATATATTGGCAACAGCAACTTAGTCCATTTGGGGGGAGTAGTCCAGATAAACAGATAATAGAAGGAGCTCCCCCATTAAGTCTATTGGTTTCCCAAGACAATTAGTTCTACCTGAAGGTTACACCAAAAAGGCATTAAAAGAAGGCAGTGCCATAGAACATGGCTCAGATCTGCCAAGGTGCAGCCACATTTTCTCCAGCTGTGCCCGTATTGTTCTGGGAGGAACTTGGTTAGAATTGCTGGGTCACAAAAATATCTGCTTCGAATTTTCCAAGAAAACTCCCTCCAAAAGGAGGAGGAAGTCACCCTGGCTGCCGGTAAGGCCGCAGTCACCCAATCGGAGAACGGCACCTCCAAGGCCAAATCTTCATTCCATTTATCTAATATTGATTTTGTTGAGCCCCTGTCATATCCCTCAATGCCCTGTACATATTTTCAATTAAGTGACCACAAGGGCTACCCCAGGTGGAATCTATAAAGATTTTTTAGAAGAAATGGACTTGGAGTGGGGATTTTGGTGGAAAGCATCCTGTGGTGGAGAATATAATTTCTCACTTGGAGATATCTGAAGAAATCTGTATTTTGGAGGCCTTAATTATCTCTGAGTCATTCAAAGAGAAGAACCCCCCTCTTATCCAAAAATTGGAACAGATGTGATAAGCCAGACATTCACCATTACGAGAAAGTCAGGTCTGAATGGGAAGGGTGAAAAAGATCATCCTTCGAGACTATTTTGCAATAGTCATATATTGTTTTAAATTCTGGCCTATTTTGTAGCTTATAACAGACTTGGAGGGTACTAGATGTTACCTGTGTGAAGTGCCCCAAGGGAGGGATATTGTTTACCGAGGAGAAGAGGAGACCTGAAATGTCACATATATCGTTTAAAATGAATTCCAGAGATTTCCAAGGTGCTGTATAGTTATTTGCCAGCCAGAGCAAGAGGGTATGGAGAAAGGTTGTCTAGGCATAAAGTTTAAGGTTAGGTACATTTGCTCCTCGTGGGCTAAGGATAGTTTAAGAATGGACAGGCAGATTCTGGGATGCTGTTTCCCCCATATGGACTTAAGAGATTATTTTATCCCAGGACTTTAAATAATAAGAGGAAGGGATAAAGTGATATTTTGAAAAAGGTACAGAAATCGTGGCAAAACATTCATGCAGATGGTTTCGATCCGCTGAAAGAATGACAATGGAAGGGAAGACCATTTGTCTAAATCCTGTTGTGTGGTAATGGTGAGTGGCTCATAATTAACCAGTTCCAGAACCAG
This sequence comes from Neoceratodus forsteri, assembly GCA_016271365.2. Classification (NCBI taxonomy): domain Eukaryota; kingdom Metazoa; phylum Chordata; order Ceratodontiformes; family Ceratodontidae; genus Neoceratodus; species Neoceratodus forsteri. The sequence goes on along the minus strand of JADMNL010000034.1, from coordinate 61,383,710 downwards.
CAACTTAAGGGGAAGGTGGATTCCCAAATATTTTATCTTCATGGACCTCCATTTCAGAGGAAGGAGTCGATGAAGGGTATTCGTTGGGGAGAAATTAAAAAGAAGAGCCTCCGTCTTTGTTATATTAAGTTTAAATCCTGCTACAGCCTCATAATCTCTGAGGATATTCTAAATGGCAGGAAAGGATTTGTCGGGAGAGAGAAGAGTTAAGAGGATACTGGCCCAGATATTCAAACTGCGCCCAAAAACCGCGCAATAGCAGGAGCAAGCGCAAGTCTATTGTGCCCATGCGCAAGAGACGCGATATTCAAAAACGGAGCAGGCCAAACTGCGCCTACAGCCGATGACTGAATATCGCACCACCTACACCATAGCGCAACTAGGGAGGGGAAGCTGAGCAGATCTGATGTGCCATAGCGCAACAAGGGATGTTCAGCTGAGCAGTCCAGAGGCTCCATAGCGCAACCAGGGACGCCCCCCCCAGCAGCAGAGCAATGCAACTGCACAACCAGGGAGGTAGGGGCCCACCATCCATGCCACAGATGGGCACAGGAACACACAGCAGAACAGACATCGTCCCCCGCCCCATGCACTGCACAACTGGGGAAGGGCTGGAATAACCACTGGCCCATGGAGACAAGCAAACAACCACAGCCAGGCCATGGTGCACCATCACAACTACCGGCAAGCTGTGACTGGCACACAAGGAGGGCTGACCACCCCGTGCCACACCATCCCCCCCAGTGCACAGCACACCCTGCACCATGAGCCCCAGACACCCCCTCATGAGCAGTGACCACCACTGCAGGAAGCCCCATGCATGCCACCCCCCCACTGTGACACTGCAACCTGTGCACCACAGAACCATGCAAGCCAGCCCCACCATGAGCACCCATCAGTGGGTGGCAGCACACAGCAATGCAACAATGGCAGACAAAGTGCCACTATGCACAGTCCCCCCAAGGTACTGCTGAGAGACCAACCATGCATCTGCACATGAGGTACCCCACACGGGATAGGGCGTGCCCTGGACACCACCATCAGTGGTACAGCACCCTGCACAGTATTCCAATGACACACCCTGACCCACCACTGGCCACAACAGCCAGCACAGACATGCACAGTGGTGCATGGAAGCATTCACCACACCGGATGCCACACAGAGTATGGACAGACACCCACCCATACCCAAGAGCACAACAACACAGGGACGCAGTGGTGGGGCAACCAAGCCCCCAGTGTGGACCCATGTAAACTGTGTACACACAACCCACAGTCCTCCATGGCACTGGAGTGCCAGCCACCCTGTGCAGGCATTGTGGACCCGTACACCACCATCATTCGCCCGGAGCACAAGTCACAGACAGTGGGGCACATCCCCTGCAACACACACAAGGCACAGCATGGAGGTGGGACAACAACTGTGGTGCCCACAGTGCCACCCGAGGCAGACATGCACCACACTAGTGACAGGAGGCAACCCAGCAATGTGACGGGTACAGTGACTGCCCTGCAGGGACTGCCACCACTGACATGCCAGCGGACCATGCAGGTCACAGACATGCATGTGTGTCAGCTGCACAGACCATGGATGGGCCGATGGGTGTGCCATGGACACAGAGCACGCACCATGGACCACTGCACAGAGTCATCCAGTGCACAGGGCACAACATACACACCACAGACACTGACTGATAGCTACCCCCACACCATAGTCACCTCCACAAGGACACACACACACATACCCATGACCGCACCACCCCTGATGCTATGCACACCACTGCAGCTGAGCACCTATAGCCTGCTGCAAATCAGAGACCACCACAGTATTATATACATAGATAGTGTCAGCAGATAAGGGCCTATGGCCCACCCAGTCTGCCCATTTGAGCTTGTAAGTTCAGTTTATGTTTTTCTAGAAGTCTGTTGCCCCTTACCCCTGACCTCCAGAATTCCTTTATGTCTATCCCATGCATTCTTAAATCCCGTGATTGTTTCAGCCCCCACCACTTCCTCTGGCAGGGTGTTCCACTTGTTCACCACCCGTTCTGTGAAGAAATTCTTCCTCACATTTCCTCTGAATCGTCCTCCCTCCAACTTCATCCTGTGACCTCTAGTCCTGGAACATCTTTTTCGCTTAAAAATAGTCTATTCCTGCACCCTGTTCCTCCCTGTAAGATACTTGTATGTCTCTATCATATCCCCTCTCTCCCTCCTCTCCTCCAGGGAGTACATGTTCAGTTCCTTCAACCTGTCTTCATAGGACTTGTGATGCAATCCATGCACCATCTTTGTTGCCCTTCTCTGAACCTTCTCTACCCTGTCTATGTCCTTACATAGGTAAGGTCTCCAGAACTGTACAGTGTACTCCAGGTGGGGCCTCACTAGTGTCTTGTATAGTGGAATTATGACCTCCCTTTTCCTCCTGGTTATGCCCCTGCCTATGCATCCCAGCATACTATTTGCTTTACCTGCTGCCTTGTCACACTGTTTCCCTGCCTTGAGGTCATCAGAGATGATAACCCCAAGATCCCTTTCCTGTTTGGTGCATGCTATATCCTCACCCCCCAACTGATATATTGTGCCAGGTTTTTTGTGCCCCATATGCATTATCTTGCACTTCCTTGCATTGAATTTCAACTGCCAAACCCCTGACCATTCTTCAAGTTTCTGCAGGTCCTTCTCATTCTGTCTACACCCTCTGGTGTGTCTACTCTGTTACAGAGCTTTGTGTCATCAGCGAACAGTGAAATTCTGCCTTCTAGGTCCTGTGCAATGTCACTGATGAAGATATTAAATAGGACCGGTCCCAGCACTGATCCCTGTGGTACCCCACAGGTCACTCTTCCCTCTGTGGAGTGACAGCCATTTACCACCACCCTCTGTGTCCTGCTGCCCAGCCAGTTACCTACCCACCACACTACTGTCCTGCCCACACCCATATTCCCCAGTTTGTGCAATAGTCTTCTATGTGGCACAGTGTCAAAGGCCTTACTGAAGTCCAGATAGGCCATGTCCACTGTCCTCCCCTGATCCACCTCCCTAGTCAGCCAGTCAAAAAATTCAATGAGGTTGGTCTGACATGACCTCCCCCTGGTGAAACCATGCTGCCTTGGGTCCTGTAGTCCATTGACAACCAGATGTTCCACCAATCTCTCCTTCAGTAGTGCTTCCATGATCTTCCCCACTACCGAGGTGAGGCTGACTGGTCTGTAGTTCCCTGCTTCCTCTTTGTTCCCACTTTTGTATAAAGGGACTACATCTGCTATCCTCCAGTCTTTGGGTACCTCCCCATATTCATATTCATATCAAAATTAAATATACTGAACAAATATTTAAATGTCAACTATTTACAATATTACATAAACTATATACAAGGTTGGGGGCCAAACAAGGTGGGGGTGGGTAGGGGCAGGGGTGGACAAATGGGATGGGAAAGGAGGGGTGTGAGGGTGGGTCCAGGGGGGTAGGGGAATACAGGGACTGAATGATCCCTAGTGGGAGCACCTTTCCCCTCTCCGACTCCTCCTGGCTCTGTGCCTTCTCAGGACCCTGGTGTCATCTATCCACCTGAGGATGTCCAGTGACACCCTCGCCACCAGTAGTATGTCCCACAGCACCTCCCTGATTTCCCATAGATGGCGGGTACCTAGGACAAGGGAGCACAGTCAATAGGTGTGAATGCACAACCCCATACAGCCCGCCCCCTGTGCATGGCATACGGCTGTGGGACATACCTCTGTGATGGTGTGTGGCCACCCGCAGTGATCACGTCCACATGACCTGCCCACCCAGGTGCATACAGCCATATGGAATGCTGCACACACCCACCAGCCAAGTTACGCACAGCACCACCGTGGCCGTTTAGTGACATGGCTATGTGGTGCAAAGGCAGTGGCACAACCATGTACCTGGTGCACGCATGGACCACCATTGACACACTCCCAGACATGCATTGCCACTGGACAGTGTTGACTATAACAAGTCGCATGCATGGCAGTGGTGTCGATGGATGGTGGCCATGCCCCGCTGCCCACCCTGTCACACAGCATGCAATCGTAATCATGGATGTATGGCACTCATCTTCATTGGGCTGGTCCAGTGGGCGGTGAAGGCCCTCACCCCACCTTGCTGCACCCTGCTCTTCCTGCTGCCGCTCTTCATGGGCACGGCGGCGTTCCTCTGGGCCTGTGAGGCAAACATGGAGAGAGGAACATTAGTACAATCCCGTAGCAAAGTCCCCCTGCCCCCAGGTGTGTGCCTCCCACCCAGCCAGACCCACCCACCCACACCTGTGAACACCACCACAGCCAACCCGGACGGTCCCTCCCCATGTGCTGGACAAATACAACACTGTTACCCATATGGAAGATAAAAGTGTGTTGCCGTAACTACCTGGCGTGGCACGTCGGCCCTCCTGGCACGTGCCCACAGGCGCGCAGTAGCTCCGGCTCCCTCCGCCGCAGGTCCCCATATCTGTGGCGGCACTGCTCAGCACTCCTCCCACATCCTGTGGCCTCCTCAAGTGCAGTGGCCACCTCCTGTCACACCTGGGTCCTGGACCTGTCCAGAGGCACCTCCCCGAACAGTGGCCCATGGTGTGGCTCCACAATAGCCACTAGGTTGGTCAGCTCAATTGCAGACCACTGGGCTGCCCTCCTGCGTGGCATTCTCACTGCTGTATTTGGAAATATGGCACTCTGCAGTGCAGCTCCCCACATGCAGATGCTGCGTGGTACAGCGCTGCCATTCCCTATTGCGCTGTCACCGAACAGCGTGATAGAGGTGCACCCATGCCTGACGCATGGTGCCTAGGGGGCAAAGGTCAGGCACAGGGCCAAGGGTCTCTGGTGCATGGACACGCACAGCACCATTGGAACACAGTGCAAGTAGCGCGATTGGCTGCCTGTGTGCCACTGCCATAGCGGCCTACTGCGCAGTTGGCCCAGTGCACCTATGATGGCCCAGTGCCACAGCGCCATGTAGTGACCATCGCTATAGCACCACTGGCACAATGGTGGCCATGCCCTGCATTGCCTACCGTGCACAGCACGTCATCAGCGTGGCAGATGCCTGCGTCAGCAACCCGGGCATGCGCAGTGAGGTGTGTACTATGCATGTCACAGAACTGCGCCATTGGCTCAGCATGTTCTACACAATTGCGCAAAGCGCAACAGCGCGATATTCAGCCGTCATATGCAAATCATCTAATCAGCCATTCAATGGTGCAGCACTGCAATTTGCATCTACTTAAAGTTGCACCTCACCTCATTTACATGGGTTGTGCTATAAAAGTGCGACATTGGGCTGCAGTGGCCATAGTCAGTTACTGCAGTCTATTGGTGAGTTGCATGCTGTTTTGGGAGTGTGGACTGTGGATTTAGGGACATGCATGGGACTGCACAGTCACAGGTGACAACTGCCATTCTTACAGGCTACATAATGACTGAGCAAGTTGTTGAAGAGGAGGAACACAGTGGTGGGAGGAGGAGGAGGAGGAGGCCTAGCTTTACCAAGGCCGAAACCGAAGCCCTGTTTGAGACCTACCTGGATCAGGAGCCACTTCTCAGTGGACGGCGGGGAACACCTCAAGCCCGTGCTGCTGCATGGGAGGAGGTGGCACATGCTGTGAACCTGCTTGGCAGCCACCAGCGCTCCGTGCAGGAGCGTAAGAAAAAGATGGGAATGGACAGGAGGAGGATAAAGGAGAAGGTGGCTGCCATCAGGTCAGCATGAGCTGCAACAGGTGGGGGACAGCTGGAGGTGGTACAGCTGACCCCACAGGCTTGCTGGAAGCATGCAGTGCAGTGCCATTGAGGGTTTTCCGGGTGGTGGCCCATCACTGCATGGTAAGTCATGGTCTGTCTATGGGGGGGCAGGGCAGGTCACATGCAGTAATGCGACTTTGCTTTCCCTTACAGATCCTGAATGTCTGCATGGGTCATCGGTGGTGGGCCTGTCCACTGAGGACAGTCAGCTGGAGATGGAGGAGGACCCATCCACCTCCACAGGTATATGTGGATCATTGCGACAGTGGGGCCGCCTGGCTCTCCACACTGATGTCATTGTAACAGGTGTGGAGGAAGCCCTGCCTGTGTCCCAACATGCTGGCATCCACGGATGCCAGTATGCTGTGACTGGGGCCGGTGCAGAGTCCGTCACCGATGATGATGATGCTAACGTCATGGGCAGTGACACTTGTGTGCCATGGGATGGCCACACAGCAGGGTACTTTGCACCCATGGCTGTGGGTGGTGCTGCCTTGCAGGCCTGCATGTCAGCACAGTCCCAGCCTGTGCCTGTCAGCACCAGTGGGGCAGCACTGGTGTCTGTTCAGGACAGTGGGACTGCTGCAGCCACTGTGGCAGCACCAATGAGCCCTGGGGAGTGGCAGCTGGAGGGGCAGCATCAGCAGTCAGCCAATGGGCTTGGGGGTACAGGGTTCAGTGGCAGCATCTGTGCACCGCCTGTGGCCATGCCCAGACCTGGTTCTGGTGCACAGCACCTACCCTCAAAGGATGCTGATCATCAGGGCCATGCACACCCTGTGGGACAGGATGCCGAGGAGGCAAATGACCTCTTGGACAAGCACACCCGCCTACCGCAAGCATCAGTCCAGCAGCAGATGCAACTTGCAACATCAGAGGATGCACTGCGTGTGGCTCTGAAGTGGGCAGAGAAGTGTCGCAGCAGGGACACCGCTCTGAACCTGGCAGAGATGGACCATTTGCGGGAGGATGTGACTGCTGCCATTGACAGGAAGACACAGGCATTCACTGCTGTCATGGCCACAATGGGCACACAGTCAGGTGCCCATGCATCGCGGACACCACGCAGTGCACTGTCCACCTCCCAGTCCTGGTGTCATGCGACTCCCACCCTGTCAACACCGGGTTCAGCTGTGGGCATCCCGAGCACTCCTGGCACAGGCATGTTCGGTGTGCTGCAGACCCCTGCTCGAGCACGGTCACGTTCACACAGTGGAACCCCTGGGGTACCATTGGTGCCACCTCATGAGGCCATTTTTCAGCCTGTCAGTGCTGGTGGGTCTCGGTGGTGCCGCCCATGCATTCGTGGTGGCCGGGGCACTGTGTCTCGTGACTAACCTGTCTCCCAGCATGGCTACTGTCTGGTGCTGCCCTGTGTGCATTGTGTGTTTCAGTGGGCAGTACACGGGTGGGTACCTGGCCCTGCACGCGGCCAAACAGTCCACCTGCACACCCTCCTGGCTGCTGTCCGCAGTTGCGTGTGCATGATGATGCCTGCATTGCGCTGTACACCAATGTGCAATGGTGCTCAGCATCTGACACATGCACATGGACAGGCAGTGGGCATGGTGGCCTGTGGACGTATTGTTGCTAGGTTGGTGTTCTGGGTCAGTGTGCCTCCTGCCTCTGTGTATTGCTGCATTGTGTGTGTCTGTCCACGTGGCATGTTAATCCTCACCCATCCCTGGTTGTGTGTGTCTTCTGTGCCTGCCACACTTCGAGGCATGCACCCTGGTGTGTGTCCATGCGTGTTTGTGGGTTGTGCCTTAGCCACTGGTGGTTGCACATGGCCTCATGACTTACCTGGGTTGGCTAAAGTGCTCCTCCGTGATGGTGTCCCGGTGCAGCTGTGCCAAGCTGGATCAGTCGGGGGTCCCGTCGGCCATGGGGGGGCTTCCCATCACCATCATCACCAGCATCCTCATCGTCCCCATCGCTGTCCCCTCTTCGACCTGTCGGCTATCCCACATTTGTTGGCCATGTTGTGCAGGATGCAACAGGCCAGGAATAGCCCACAGGCCTTTGAGGGGCTATACTGTAGGGCACCGTCAGAGGTGTCCAGGCAACGGAAGCATGCCTTCAGCATCCCGAACATCCACTTGATGACATTATGTGTGGTGGCGTATGCCTCATTGTAGCATTGCTGCGATGGAGTCATGGCCTGCCAGTAGGGTGTGAGCAGCCAGGGACGGAGTGGGTATCCACTGTCACCTGTGTGTAGAGGGTGGAGGTTAGTTTGGTGATCAGCATCGCCCTGCCCCGGGCAATGTAGACCACTACCCATGTCACCTCTGGCCATGCCCCCCCAGGCCCTATGATTGTTCATGTGGTTTGCATGCTCACCTACTAGGTGTCCAGTGGGGATGTCCCCACTCTCAAATCTGTGGCACAGTGCCAACTGGTGCCAGATGAAGGCATTGTGTGCTCCCCCCGGGTGCGTGGCACAGACATTGATTATGCGCCCCCTGGCATCGCACACCACCTGGCAGTTGATGCTGGCATAGCCCTTGTGATTGATGTATGCAGCCCCCTTGGGCCAGGTGGTGTGCGTATGGCCACATGGGTGCAGTCTATTGCCCCTAGGATGCCAGGCATACGTGCTACCCTGTGGAACTCCTTAATGTTTACTGTGCGCTCCGCCGGTGTGCTGGGGAAATGGATGTACTCCGCAGCATGTGGCAGCAGTGCGCTGAGGAATTGGGTGAGGTGGCGTGACATGGCCAACTGGGTTATGCCTGTGGTGTCCCCAGTTGGTCTCTGGAAGGTACCCATGGTGAGCAAGCACATGGAGGCTGTTACTTTAGTCTCCACTGGCAGGGCATGGCTCCATCATGCGGGTGCCTGCATCACATCACTGCACAGCTCACAGAGCCGCCTCAGAATTGCCCTATTCAGGTGGTACCGGCCCACAATCTCAGTATCAGTGTACAGCTTGAAGCTGGTGTGGGCTCAGTACTGCCTGTTCGGGGCATACCCCCGATGGGCCCTTCCATGGCCACACCCCCCTGCCACCCGCCTTGTCACCCCCCTCATAATGGCCTCCATCTGGAAGGTGGCACTGGCCATGTCCCTGGCTTGTGTTCACCCCTCCGGCAGCTGTTACTGTATTCCCCCGCTGTCCTTCCTGCTACTTCCTCTGCACTGGGAACACCTGTCTGTGGTGGCCTCTAATGCTGTGTGGCACTTCCCCCTTCTGCACTGGCTGTGGCTCCCTACACCTTCCCTGTGCCTGTGTGTTCTGGGTGCCCTTTCCCCTGGCCTGCCCTGTGTGTCCTTCCTGCCTTGTCTGTCTGCCTAGAGTTCTGCCTCATGTGACTTCCCTGTAGCATTCTTGTGCCTCTCCCTTGCTCCTTTTTATTTTGGCTCATTTCCGCTATGGCACAACTTCTGCTTGCTTCCCTATTGCGCATAGGCGCAAGTAGTTGGAACTCTCCTTTCCGCCATTTTGCCATGGTTCCTCCCCTTCGTGGTGCATGCCTTCATTATCATTGTACTGTTGCTCAACATGATTTCGGGGTGCAACTGCCTACTGCTGAATATCGCAGAATGGCGCAATTTCGGACTTGCGAAGGCGCAACCCTATTGCGCATGGCTCAACTCTTTTGAATATCTGGGCCACTGACTAATTATTTCTGTTGTTTATTTATTTATTTAAAAGTTTTACCAGGAAAGGCATACTGAGCAGACTACCGCTCAATTCCAGAAGTGTCCTGGGGGTTGTTGGGGATGGGATGATACATACATATGAAATGCAGAGATACAAAATACAGACTATTGAAATTTCACAGATTATATACAAAATACGTCTGTTGTCAGAGCCTGCCAAGCAAAATGTTCTCCATCTTAGTTGTGAGGGAAAGTTATGTTGGGATGAACTCCCCATTTTTCCCTTTGATAGGGAGACAAGAGCAAGAACTTCCCGCTACATTCCTGGATTGTTCTTCCAAAACGAAAATGGGGGGGCGTCAGTTCTCATCCCAAGACGGACATCTCTCCCCACCCAGACTCCATCCAGCCCTGCCCTGACCAACGAGAGGATAGGCAGGAGAACAAGGATCTCTGGGCTGACAGGACAAGGGGGCAATAGTTTCCATATAAAGTAAGTTGAAATAGATCTCCCAGCCAGGTGTAAACCCGCCATCGGAAGATAAAACACGCTCCAGGATGGCAGCTATACCTGTTGTTAGTTTCTCTTTATATATATTTACCCTGTATATTTTTTATGGTTGTTTACTTTGCCTAATGAGAGTTTCTGGCAATTTGCTTCATGTGAGGCTGCCTGAAGCATAATCAGAGACACCCCCTCGAGGCCCGCTACCCAGGCAAACCTCACCCCCCCACCCCCACCAATCCAGCCAGGCAACGTAGGGGATGGAAAGGGAAACAAAGTAATTTCAACTGAATCCACTGAATATCCTTATCCCTATCTCTCATGTAGGGACAGTGGGTTTTCTGAGCTTGAGAAGTCTCAAGAGCATATCCGACAAATAATGCACTGACTGTGATTGTTTCTCCTGTGTTTGGCACTGAAACCTATCTAATAATGCCATGATAGTCTCCTGGGCCTGATAGGAATCGACCCACACACCTTGTACACAAGCACTTTGTGGAACTACAGTACACTACTGTATTGACAGCACAGTAACTGACCCACACACCTTGTGAACAGGTACTTTGTTAAACTATAGTACCTTACTGTACTGACAGCACAGTAACTGACCCATGCACCTTGTAAACAGGTACTTTGTTAAACTAAAGTACCTTACTGTACTGACAGCACAGTAACTGACCCACGCACCTTGTAAACAGGTACTTTGTTAAACTATAGTACCTTACTGTACTGACAGCACAGTACAAAATAAATTGCTGGGCTGTATTCAGAGTGCAGTTCATAGCACGGAATCTGTACTGGTTTGTGATCATAAGCTGCAATATGTATTGTTTGCACAGTATCCACATGGCATATTCATATCATAGCATGTAGAAAACAAAATCTTCAGATGGATGTCGATCTGGAATACCTAATTTTACTAAGGGATGTGAAACACACAGGCTCCAGGACAATGGGAAAAATGGGTTTGTGTCAGGCAGGTCATATGAAATACAGCTTTTTCTTACTCTGGTCACATCAAGCAGCCCCCACATTCCTGTCTCTGACTTTCTCATAGACTTACATGTGCCGTTCAGCCTCACAATCACTCACTGACAGTCAGATGGTGGTCAGCCAAGGAGTGAGAAGAGGAATTTACCAGTTGCCATTATTACAGTTATCCAGGATGCGGGGGTTCAGAGCAGGCAGGTCGGGGGGGTAGACAACAATTCAGAGGAAGGGGAAATGTCCACTGGACTAACATCGTAAATTGGAAATAATACAGATTGGGGCAGCAGGAGTGGGGGACCTCTAGACTACCAGGTATTACTGTAACAGAAAGGCAGGATGGATGCTTGGGTGTTGCAAAGGTGTGATAATGAGCCCTGAGTGGGCATGCAAATCTGAAGGCATGATAAAGAGCCCATAGTGAGTGTGCAAATGTGAAGGCATGATAATGAGCACATACTGAGCATGCAAATCTGAAGGCATGATACAGAGCCCATACTGAGCATGCAAATCTGAAGGCATGATAATGAGCCCATAGTGAGTATGCAAATGTGCCCTTGCATGCCCAGTGGCCTTATTAGCATGCTAGGGCTGAATATGGTCCACGGGAGCTCTGGTGCCATTTAGAGAGTACTATCTCCAGTGGAATTCTCTTTGGGCCATGTTTAGACATGAGTTCTGCCAGCGCAGTGTACAGTCACTATGCATTGCACTAGCACAGACCCATACTTGGATAACACACTCCATTTTGTGTGCTTATCACCCCATGCCAGCTGTGTGCTATGTACCGCGCAGTCTTCCTGCACATGGACAGCTTTCAACAGGGGCCCTGTAACAACTTTTGTGAAATGTTTTTCATATGTCTGTGTTTGCTCTTGTAAGTATTTCAGCAGAGATAAAAACTGTCTGATAAATGTGAAGGTCATTGCCACTGGAGCCCATGCCTGAGACAGTCAGCAAGCGGTCATTTGGCAAATAATAGTTCCTGTTAGCTAAAGGCTACTTACACTCCAAAGAGGTGAATTGCTTTCATAATCACAGGCTCTGGTTTGTGTATAAATAGATCCTGAGTAAGGGAAACAGATGCCTATGGACTTTCTCTGATGAGAAGACACAGGGATGGACTTTGCAATCCATGAAACCATGGTCTGGAATATTAGTCCAATATGTTTCAGTTCTCCAGGTGAGAGGTTGTTATTTGGTTCTGTTTTCCCGATGGGAGGCTTTGCATGACACAAAAGAAGTGTCAAATCTATGATGCCAGAGTGATATAACAGAAGACGGATCATGGGGGACTGGCAGTTAAAGGGTTTTGAAGACTTGCCAGACCCTTAAGAAGTTAGTTAGGATTGGGTATGTGAACAGTTAGCGTCTAAGGTTCAAGTCTGCCTAATTTGCCAAGGTATCATTTGTGGTAAGCTATTTTACTTTGCTTAAAGGTAAGGGCTAGTGAACTAATTTTCCTTTAAATCTGTGCAGCCCAGACCATTAAACAGAAATGAGCACATAACGTCAGGCACCACCTAAGTGTGAGGCTGGGCTCTACTAGCATTTTCACAAGCAGTTTTTTTTGGTTTTTTTTCCCTCATTTATTTAAAATTTATCTGGTTGATTCAAAATCCAAAGAGCCCCTAGTAGCACACCCACAATCTCCCATGGTTATCCTGAAAATGGGCTTAGATCCACTGACCTAGCTTCCTTCCACATTCCAAGATATAAAACCATCATGGGTGCGCGGGCTTTCTCGTGTGCGGCACCTAAATATTGCAACTCCCTTCCCCAAGACATTTGTTTTGCTCTGACCCATGCCTATTTTAAGAGGCTGCACCACAGTCATCCACTTGTCTCAACCCTCTGCACATGCTTTCACCCACCTTAGACCCTCCAGCCTCTAACTTCTGGCCGCCATGTCTCTACCTACTGCTGCCCTTCTCTCCTCCATCTTTCCTGTCAACCTGGCTTCCTGTCTTCTTTCTTTCTAGCCTTGCCCTGCCCTTGCTTTTTCTAGACTCACACCCCCTTCCACCTCCACTCCTCCATCTTAATTTCCTACTTCTCCCTCTCTATATCCATGCCTTTCTGGTCAACAGTATAGCACATATACCCTGGTCTCAATCATGGATCGTTTCTGTAAACTTGCACTCTTGTACTTCTTAGGACCTTTAGTCCTGTGGTTGCTCACAATTTGACTCTATTGTGTTCCTACTTAAGGCAATGTTTAAATGCACTTTTACTAGAAACATAGAAACATAGAATTTGAAGGCAGATAAGGACCGCTTGGCCCACCCAGTCTGTCCATTTCCCTACCTACTGGATAAACTGCAGATCCTAGTTAACCAGCTGCCTACTTCTTCTTACCCCCACCCCCCAGAATTGCCTTATGACTGTCCCATGCATGCTTGAATTCCACCACTGATTTTGACTCCACAACCTCCTCCGGAAGGCCATTCCATGCATCCACAACCCTCTCTGTGAAAAAATACTTCCTTAAATTACCTCTGAGCCATCCCTCCTCTATCTTCAAATTGTGCCCTCTTGTTCTTGCACACCTCTTTTTTTGAAAGATGCTACCCTCTTGGACTTTGTTGATTCCCTTGAGGTACTTGAAAGTTTCTATCATGTCACCCCTCTCCCTCCTTTCCTCGAGGCTATACATATTATGCTCCTTAAGTCTCTTCATACATCTTCGGTGCAGACCCTGCACCATTTTAGTTGCCCTCCTCTGGACAGCTTCCATCCTGTCTATGTCTTTTTGAGATTGGGTCTCCAGAACTGCACACAGTACTCAGATGGGGTCTCACCAGCTGTCTGTACAGAGGGATAATAACTTCCTTGTTTCTACTGGTGATGCCTCTCCCTATGCATCCCAGTATACCCCAGCCCTCCTTGCTGCCCTCTCCATTGTTGCCCACCTTTAGGTCATCTGATATGACTACCCCCAGGTCCCTTTCCATTTTTGTTGTTGTTAGTATCTCACCCTCCATTGTGTACTCTTCCCCATGGTTTTTGTTTCCCAGATGCATTACCTTGCACTTCTTAGCATTGAATCTAAGCTGCCATACATTTAACCATTCCTCTAACTTTGCCAAGTCCCTTCTCATCCTTTCCACCCAACCCCACCTTGTGCATCAACTCTGTTGCAGATCTTAGTGTCATCTGCAAAGAGACATACTTTTCCTTCCAGTCCTTCCGAATGTCGCTATAAAGACATTGAAGAGACCGTCCCATTACTGAACCCTGTGGTACCCACTAGTAACCTCCTTTCTTCTGAGTGGACTCCATTTACTATTACTGTCTGTGTCCTATTCTCCAGCCAATTCTTTACCCAGGCTGTCATCTTGGGACCCACTTCCAGGCTGGCTAACTTGTATATTAATCTTTTGTGTGGGACTGTGTCAAATGCCTTGCTAAAGTCTAGGTAGGCCATGTCCACAGCCTCCCTGATCTACTACTTGGTCACCCAGTCAAAGAAATCTATCAGATTCATCTGGCATGACCTTCCTGCTGTGAATCCATGCTGCCTAGGGTCCTGTGCCCCTCTGGCCTCTAGATACTCGACAATTCTTTCCTTCAGAAGTGATTCCATCATTTTTCCTATCACTGAGGTTAAACTAACAGGTCTGTAGTTTCCTGCTTCTGCCTTGCTCCCACTTTTGTGAAGGGGAATCACATCTGCCCTCCTCCAGTCCTCGGGTACCACCCCATCCTCCCATGATTTGTTAAAGGGTAGTCAGTGGTGTCACTAGTTCTACCCTTAGCTCTTTTAGAATCCTGGGATGAATCCCATCAGGCCCCATTGCTTTGTCACCTTCAGTTTTAGAGTTCCTTTAGAACCCTTTCTTCTGTAAATGGGCTGGTATCAACTTCTGTATCCAGAGTGTTACTACTGTTTGTTTTATGTACCTCCCTCTTCATTTGTAAATACTGAGCAAAATATTTGTTTAGTATCTCTGCCTTTCACAGTCTCCCTCTTCCACCCTCCTCCCCTTTATTAAGCCTCACAATCCCTCCCTTGGTCTTCCTTGCTCCCTGATGTACCTATAAAAGGTTTTATCCCCTCTTAACTGAGTTGGTTATCTTTTCCTCGGTTTGGGCCTTTGCTGTTCTGACTGCCTTCCCAGCCTCCTTTGCTTTAACTGATACAGTTCTCTGTCCTGCTCCTTTGCGATTCCTTGTACTTCCTGAATGCTTTTTTTCTTTTGAACCTCACTGCCACTTCCTTTGAGAACCATAGTGGTTTCTTACATCGTCTTGTTTTGTTTATTTACTTCACACAAAGGCTCGTTACCTCTGTGATGGCAGTTTTATTATTCCCATTGTTCTTCCACCCTCCTTCCTGCCCATTTGCTAGTGCATTCCTTAGGCACTCACCCATTTTGGCAAAGTCAGCCTCCTAAAGTTCAGTACTTTGCCTTGTATGGCTTGACCTCTATTGCTGTGTTTATTGTGAACCATACTGTCTGGATGGTCGCTAGTTCCCAGATGGCTACCCACTCTACATCTGTGATCCTCTCTCCATCTCCATTTGAGAGAATTAAGTTCATCATTGCTCCCTCTCAAGTGGGCTCCAGTATTAGTTGTCTAAGGCATGCCCCCTGTAGGGCATCTAGAATAACTGCACTCTTCGAAGTGGCAGCTGCAACTGCACTCCAGTTAACATCTGGCATATTCAGATCACCCATCAGCAATATCTCCCCTTTTTCTGCCATTCTAAGTATACTTTCTATCATTTCCCTGTCCATTTCCTATGTATTTACTGTATTTTGTAAAATGTTTGTAATGATATCTCTCACATTTTGTATCCTGAATATTGTTGAATTTGCACTTGCATGTCCCTTGCTTCTGTCCCAACTGTTTTTCTGTCTCACTGGTAATTGTATTTGTACCTGTACCCTCTGTATTACTGATTGTTGTACTGCTTCAGACTGTTTGTTATTTGTACCCTCCCAGGTCATGCCTGAAAATAAGCATTGCTATGCCTAGTGCACTTACCCAGTTACCAAAAGCAAATAAATAAAATGATGTATGATGTGGGGAGCAGCTGTGGGAGCATCCATAGGGTTACTATATTGCTAGAGCTTTTAATAGCTCCAGTTTGAAATACACATGTCTCAGTGCTATACCGAGACCAGGCATAGACTGGTATTCGACTGTCAGCCTACACTTTGTCTCTGTATAGCACCGAGGCATGTACATTTCTAACCAGTTATTAAATGTACTAATTATCGAGGGGGCACTGTGGAGCACACCTACTGACCAGACATGCATTGGATCTACTCTCCATATTTTCAGAGTTGTCAACTTTAAAATCTTAACTTATTTTGGGAACTTTGCCTCATAAGAGACTGAAATAGAATCTTTACAAGGTGCTGAATCTTCCAATCTATTTTCTGTAAAGATGGGTCGAACTAATAAGGGTCCTGCAGGTGCTGCAAAGTTGAGGCTTGCTGAGTTGGAACAACATGAGGCAACCACCCAACCTGTGATAGAGACAGCTTCTTCGTGGATGGCGCTCCAACGCTCGATGCAAGCCATAGACAACAAGATCGAGTCAATACTAACTTGCTTTGCAGAACAAGATGGCAAGATTGTGGAGGCTAATAAAACAGCCTCCTCTGCACAAACAACCGCAATACAAGCGCTTAATACAACAACAAAGTTAGTCCAGGAAAATGCACAGTTATCGGTTGGAAGCCCTTGAGAATTCACAGAGGGCTTCTAATGTGAGGATTGTGGGCTTATCTGAGAACTGTGAGGGGATAATCTCTTGTTCTTCCTCCAAGAATGGCTCCCGAAGGCACTGAAGCTTGGCCCGGAGATCAGGGCAGAACATTTCCTATGTTCATACCGCATTTCCCCTAGATCTGCTGTAGCTTGGAAAAATGTGCCCAGAACGGCTCTACTGATCACTGCAAGTTTGGGTACCCAGGATCGGATTTTAGCAGCTGCCAGAGAATCTGAGAGGCTTAACTTTCAGGGGGCTACTATCCACATGTTTCCTGACCTCTCGTATGCCACGAGGATGCGGCATAAGAAATTTGATGGTGTCTGGGCCAGACCCCGAAGTTTAGGGGTGGCCCACTCTCTACTCATGCCAGCTCATCTCAGAGTGTTCTATGGGGGAAAGTCATATCAGTATACTGACCCGCTCGAAGCAGGGAAAATGACAGAGGCTATAGTGTTGGAATTTCATCGAGCAGGAGCTCCAGAATTACTCGAATCCGAAGAAGAAGAGGAAGAAACTTGAAGTGCCAAAATTAAGGATAATTTTTCTTGTCTATCAGAGTATTAATGTCAGGCTCAGTGTGCCTACCTAGAAATGCTGAATATTTTGTTTATTATTAAGCAGTTTAAAATGTTTGTAGTTCTGGGAGTTGGATAATATTAGACGTGAAGCTAGTCTGGAGTGTACAGAAGAGTTGGGCCTACTACTATGAGGGGAATTGGGGTAAACTTTGTTAAAAATTACGCAGTCAGTTTTCCAGTTCTTGTATACATCAGTTTATTGTAAAATGTTTGGTAATGTTGGATCTCTGGATTGGGAGGGCATTTCTGTTGTGCACAATAAATATGTACGGACACATGTTTGGATCGGGGACCACATCAGCACAAGCTGCTGTGTTTTTAAGTTGCTCAGACTTTCATAATTTAATGAGAAGTCACTCAAAGTCCTGTGGGGTGCAGCTTATCTCGGACTTTTATGCTTTTTTTTGGACATTTAATCTTAAAAGATATACCCCCATATCCAAAAATCAGATTGTATAGATTAATCCTCCTGTGTACATTGGATGTATTATGGTGAAAAAATTGTGATCTCTTACCCGAGATGCCTGTATGATATTGTTTTTAAGCAAAACAATTAAATATAAGTAACTTAAAAAAAAAAGCACTGACTATCTATATAGTAACCATATGGACGTTCCCCGCGGCTTCTCCCCGCATCATACGTTATTCCTGGGACAACTGCGGGAGGTTGTGGGTGCGCTACTACAAGCTCTGGATTTAAAATGCCAGTGGAAGGGATGCAGAATCAACCAGATCAATTCTAAATAAAAAGAAAGAAAACAACTTTTTGTGAAAATGTTAATCGGGCCCTGCCTCACACTGAGATGGGGTCCAATTTTTGGTGGACATTTCCCTTTAACCCTCAATCATTTTGTTTGTTCCTTTCAAAAGGAGCAGGATGTCAACTTTAATCATTTTCCAAAAGTCAGTGTGAAAAAATTGCTCACACATCTTACAAGTCATGACCCCACTCATGCACTGTATCATGGGATTTGGTGATGTAAAGTTGCTTTATTTTGAAATATAATCCATGGATCATGCCTAGACTTGATAGAAAAATAAAACAAGCACAAGAATAAACACACTATATTTTCATGAACTTCACCTCAACACATGCAGTACACTAAAACCTCACAAAGCAATGCCTCACATGTGAGCAAGAATATATGTGCCTAATTTTACTAGTGTGAAGCATACAGTTAAAACAGTGTGCCATAATTACCCACATAGATACTGCTTTCTGAAACACTGAACTAAAATCACAGCAAGCAATCAAAGACAGGCTAACACTAGAAGAGAAACTGGCCTAACTGCTTTCAAGTTCTTTGTATCTGCCTTGAATATAGGTACGAAAAGTTATTGTGCGAAACAGCGAGTTAGTTGAATGACTGCTATCTGTAGTCAAAGGCAAATTCACCAATCAGCTCAAACAGCAGTTGAACTCCGACATGTTATTGTACTAACCGGGTAACATACTTAATACATTTCTGCTAATGAAACTGTCTACATTTGACAAAGGTAGCAGACAAAAGCTTGCAGCTTCTGATAGCTCTGCCACACTGGCAAAGCATACTTAGGCATCAGACAGTAAAATGTGATCTGAGCAAGTGATCAAAGAGCACATGAAATACACCTAAAACCACCAAACTTCTTGTAAAGCAGTTTAACCTCAGCTGCACAGAATACTGAGAAGCACACTGTTCTAAACATTGGCCCCTATGCACGTAAGGGTGGGAAGTACACACCTGAGGCGTGCATCCCACCCGTGCAGCTATGCACCTGCAGGCAGGTGCACACCAGCCGCATTCACCACTGCCAGCCACCTGTCCACAGCCCCGCCCCCGACACACAAGTCTGTGCAGGGCAGGTGCAGGCAGAGTCGCAGACCCACCCGGACATCCAATCGGATGCCCGGCATTTGTCTACCAGTGGATCCCTTACGTGGTGGGGTGTGCATTGGCAGCATGCCTTGTGGATGTCCAAGGGCTAGCGGCTGTGGTGGGTGGTAGGAGGTCAATGCTGCTGGCCCTCTGATGGCACCACAGCAGTGCAGTTGGATGGCAAGGCTTGTCGGGTGGCAGGGGGAGGAACAGTACCACCGGTAGCAGGAAAGGGGGGGTTCACATGTGGTGCCGCTGCTTGGGCAGCAGCCTTGTGCAGGTGCTCCTGTGAGGGGTATGGGTCGTGTGGGGGGTCACCACACTCACAGCTGTGTGCTGGAGTGGATGGGTGGCATCAGGTGGCCGTGTGCTGTGGCTCTGGAGTGTTGTTGGGCTGTCTGCCCTGTCCTGTGGCATGTCCCCGGGGTGTGCATGGGGTGTGTAGGGGGTTTATGGCAGGGATATCCCTGGTGTACCGTGTGCCCCTATGCACCCCCATGGCCAGCACTACACACCTTAGTGCATGGCTTGTAGTGCCATCTCACCTGTCAGCCACCCCCGGCGCACTGAATTTTGTGCGGCCAGGGGATCAGGTGCATATATGCTGCGTGCCCTCCATGGTGCATCCCACATGGGGGGGGGGCGCAATGGGTGCGGAATGGCTACGTGCCCCAGATGTGCGGCACGTAGCCAACTCCACCTCTTCATGCATAGGGGCCATTGTGAGTAAATACAGTGGGGGTCTTGATACTTAAACAATTGTAAGCCCAGCAATCAGATCAAAAGCAGTTAAAACTAGAAACATAACAGACAATGATGGCAGAAAAGACCAGTGACCCATCCAAACTACTCAAAGAAAATTTTCTGAAAGCATTTATCACACAAGAAAGCACTTAGCTTTAAAATGTATACTGAACCAGTACTGGAGGAAGAACACAGTCACTCAGTACAAGCCACTAACACTTGGAAAGATGTGAAAACAACTGAGCTGAAAACAAAGCACAATACTGCTTTACATCACCAACCCGCATGATGGATTGCATGACTAGGATCATGACCTATAAAATGGCTCTGAGCAGTTTTTTCACACTTCATTTGTTGACCCTTTTTTGCCTCTATATTGATCAAGTTCTGTGTGACCTTGAGGAAACGGATTTTGATTCCCCTAAAACAGGGCAACACATATGCCCAGTCTTGGCATATGTGGATGACCTGATTTTAATTTATTTAACCAAAAAAAGAGTTACAGCAAAAATAGACATCTTCGTACATACATTAAAAGAACTTATTTATTAATCTAACTAATTTAGTAATCTTTCCAAAACACAGGTCATGATCTTAGGTGTTAAAAAAAAGAAAAGGGTGGCACCTGGTTTTTAGACTCTCAGACGTTATCAATGACGTTGAGTTAGGTTTATTTAGGTCTTCAGTGGTGTCAGCGTGGCTCAGTTGGTAGCACATCCTCCTCTGAACCAGAAGGTTGTGGGTTCTAGTCCCACACTGGAATTGGACTTGCACCTAAAATCGCTGGCATCCGAGTGCAGCATTGGGGGGTGCTGTACTGCTGGGATGTGCCGTCTTTTGGATGAGACGTTAAACTGAGGTCCCTTCTGCCCATCCTAGTGGGTATCCAGGTGGAAGTAAAAGAACCCAGAGCACTCTTCGCAAAGAGCAGGGAGCATTCCCGGTGTCCTGGCCAACATTCCCCTTCCCATAAACCAATTCATGCAATTATCCAGGATGTTTGTGGGTGATGATGTGCCATATGGCTGCCACCACACATTCACTCACTTCACCACCAGTCTAGCATTGCTTGTAAAGCACTTTGGGATACTGTGTATGAAAAGCGCTATATAAATGCTGATTCTTCTTCTTCTTCTTCTCTTAGCAAATGGACTAAACATGTTAATAGAACATTGAAGAACACAAGAACAGAGATGGGTGGGATTAATAAATTCAATACTTCTTACCGAGGTTTCTCAATAAGACCTCTTATTAAAGTTTTAAAATCTATAATCTTGGCTCAAATAACTTATGGTACAGAGGTTTGGGATACAAGAAACAGAGAAATGCTTATGCTTCCCATTAATAAACTGCTGTGAAAAATTGTGGGTCTATGTCACTCTTGTCCCTCAACATACCTTAGATCTGAATTGGGTATTGACAACATTAATGCCAGCATGGATATATATGCAAACACAATTACTGGCTGAAAATAACCAAAAGGGGAAAAGAAAGAAGTGCAATGTATTCTAAAACAGTCATGGTGAGCTCTAAATGCTCCTGTCTGATTGGGGAATATGAAGACTTGTCACACATCTTTTGGGAATGTCCTTGGTACTCAAAGATTAGAAATGCAGGAACACAGAAACATAAAAGTTGATGGCAGAAGGAGATTGTCAGGTCCATCTAGTCTGCCCATTTCTTTTAGACCATTGTTGACACTAGTTTGCCTTTGGTGTAAGGGGTCCCTTGTGTCTAGCCCATGCATTCTTGAATCCCACCACAGTGTTAGCCACCACCACTTCTGGAAGCAGGCCATTCCAGGCATCTATCACTCTCTCTCGGAAGAAAAACTTCCTGCTGCTGGCAGAGAAGCCTACTATTGGCTCCTTATGTTTTGTTGGGAAATGCCGTGGAGAGGCCTGAACTCATGCTGATCCTTATGGCAACAGAAAATGTTACAACTATAGATGTGGTTGCTCAATTCTTTTTCTTTGCTGAAAGAATCAGGAAAAAGAAAATGTTAGTGTTAATGCAAGATGTGATCTCTTGAGGATGTCCTGGCATCTAAATAGGTTCTTATTGAGAATGTAAAGTATGATTAGTGAAGATTGATGGAGGAAGAGCCTATTGGATATGACTGGGTCTTAATCTTTCTGCTATCCTGTATTAATGGTACTTTTTGCACAAGTTATATGTACTGTTAGGATTCTCTTGAGCAATATTTATGTTTTTTATCACTGTGTATTTATATTTCCATGTAAATTTTGTATAAAACCATGTTAGTTTAATATTATGAAATGTATGAGTGTTTTTAATTGTAATGACCATGTGTTGGACATAAAAGTAAACTACCCACAGCCCCCACTTCACTTGTCTTTTGGAACCTAATTAAAGCTGACATCTTGCTGATTATGAAAGGAATAGATAAAAACACTGAGCTGCCAGACAGGGGTGTGGCAGATGGCAGGACACAGGACCGGCAACACATATACCGGAGTGGGGACGCTCCATGCCTGCCACTGTACGCTGTCTTGTTGGAACATTGGTCCTGACATGTGTGGTGGGTGGGTCGGGCCATACTGTACATCATTGAGTCCCCGACAGTATAGGTGGTCATCTGCATGGATCTGCCTGCACTGTTCCAGAAAGGCCGGGTACAGTACTAGCAAATTCAACACAGTTACACCAAGCTAGCAGTCCAGACCAGCTATGAATTAGCGTTATCTTCTCTTCACAACACAGGCTATCTATGCATTTGACTTAGAAGAGTAGTTGGGATAAATGAATGTTTAGTGAACTTACCCTTGCCAGATAGGATATATATGATTGGAAGGAATACCCTGCTCTGGTGTCCCCCTGCAGAGTGTTCTGTGGACTATGAACTATCTACAAACACCCTGCAGATGTCTTCAAGGCAGAAGCTCCACTCCTGCTCTGTGCCACTCACATGATGGGACACCCTGGGGATGGAGTATTTTATGCTTCCTGCTTTCCCCTCAGTGGCTGATGATCACAGTCTCATGGTCACTATTAAATACAGCCTGCCAGGTAGAATGAAAACTCAGAAATGTCCCTTGATTTATGGAAGGGCTGAAGCCCGAGGTTCGGTGTGGGGGAATAGCTCCTCCCACATTTCAAATAAGAGACAGTCTCTCCCAGCAGCTTTCATTTAGCATGTTTTGAAACAGAAGCACTCCTGTGTAGCTCATGCAGCTGAGCCTCCTTGGGTTCCCTGCTCCTTTGCTACCTTTTTCTCTCTCCCTCACTTGCCTCTGTTTGTTTCCCATTTTCTCCCCAGTGCCTTCCCCTTCACCCCCCTTTATTGCTTTGTTACTTGTGCCCCCACTTCCTCTCCTCTCTGCTCTCCTGTGCCCGTTTGTTCCCGTTGTGCTCCTCCACTCCCGCTCTCTGTGGTTTGTTGATCTTGTGCTCTTGGCCCCCTTCCTTCCCACTGCTGCCTTTTGTTCTGTTGCCCCTTCCCCCTTTCATCATCTCATTTGTGTGCTGTTTTTCGTTGTCTGCCTCTGTTGTCATTTTCCTTTTGGGCTTTCAGTTTCTCGCCCCTCTCAGAGCTGCCACTCTTTCTCTGTACCAGCACTTTCAGGTTGTATGAACTCCTGTAGCGCTCCTCTTCAGCTATACCCACTGAACTCATACAGCAAATGCATGTGTCAACAAACTCTCATAACTCCAAGATGCTGCCTACATGTTGAGCTCCATACCTGTCTGAGTCCTCAAGTGAACAAGTTGTTTTCTATATTAGTAATTTTTTTCCACTGAAATGTAAACAGAAGCAGTTGTTACAATTGCACCTTAGCTCCTATGCCATAGCTGCTCTATTCCAAGTTGTTCAGCCTGTACTAGCTAGTTTTGCAATTGTTTTACCAGGAGTAACACAGTAAGCTGGAGGCAGTATAGCACAGTGGTTTAGGGCTCTGAGCTGCAAATCTGGTGACATCCAGCAGACCAGACCTGGGTTTGAATCCCACAGCTTCCACTTGCATACTGTGTGACCCTGAGCAAGTCACTTAACTTCCTTGTGCTCCCAGGTTGCACCTGTAAAAAAAGCTTACTGCATCTCACCGCATCTCACCTGGTTAAATAAACAAAACCCTGAATGATTGTTTATAGGTGCAACCTGGGAGCACAGGAAAGTTAAGTGACTTGCTCAGGGTCACACAGTATGCAAGTGGGGGCTGTGGGATTCAAACCCAGGTCTCCAGATTTGCAGCTCAGAGCCTTAAACCACTGTGCCTTACATACTGCCTCCTTAATTTTTTTTTTTACATTTTTTTCCAATTGTTTTAATGTTTTCTTCATGTTGCATCTCTTAAATCATGTGGTTCACATATATCTGCCTCATTTGGTGCTACTTTCTAAAGTGATTTAATAGTACGTTGATCCAAATGCTTTTCTGTTACATGCTTGACAACTCAGGCATAAACCAGGGTCTACTGCATGTTGCTCATCTGCTTTCCTTGCACAGCTTAAAGCTATACACACTCTACATTTGCCCTCCTAGTGCTTCTGTGTTGTTTGCCTTTAGTTTGTCCTGTTTTGCTTCTTGTTCCCCAGTATACATTTTGTCCTCCTCATGCTGTTCGTCCTTTCTTTCTACTATCCCCTTCCTCCTGCTCATTATTTCTGCTTTGCTCCTATTTTTGCTATGCAGCAGCCAGCTGTCCTTTCCTTGCTCAGACCATACCAGTAGTCTGACTGTCTCCGTTCCTCACTCATACCTGGTGAGGTATTTGAGTGAAGGTAGGCAGTATCTGAAAGATCTCCTTACTCCCTACTGCACCTCTCGCTCACTCCGATCCGCCAATGAGGGATTGCTAGAGATTCCCAGGGTTCGTTTGAAAACATCAGGAGCTCGTGCATTTTCTTATGCAGCTCCGGCCCTGTGGAATTCTCTACCTTGTTGGATATGAAGCTGCCTGACTGTCGAGAGTTTTAAAGTAGAGTTGAAAACTTTATTTTCTAAAGCTTATGGCTTATGATTTTATATTATTACTATTGTATTGTTGCTTATTGTTTGTAAAGCACTTTGATCATTGGAAAAGCGTTTTTTAAATAAACTTTACTTTACTTTCCCTATCTAAAGGGGATGAGAGTCCATTTCAATCAGGCAGTTATATCAGGCAGTCATACCAGCAGTCCAACAGTCTCCATCCCTAACTCGTCCTTCTGCGGAATCGAGTGAAGGTGGGCTTGCCCTGTCTGCCGGGGTTGGGTGCCTCTTTCATCCAATTACATTCTCTCTCTCATCAGTCCAACAGTTTCTGTTCCCAACTCTACATTATGAGGTATTGAGTGAAGGTAGGCTTGCCCTGTCTACCGGGGATGAGAGTCTGCTTCATCCAGGCACCTTCCACTTTGACTTCTGCCTTATTCTCGGTTCTGTAGGTCAACAGAACGAGATTCGGGTTCGCCACCACCAGTCTGAAGTGTGAACCTTCTATCTAGTCAGCAAAACCGCTCACATACCTGGGCTTTTCATTCCATTCCATTCCATTCCTGGACCTTGCTAATTGGGGTTGCTCCCTGGGCCCTCAGCCAATATGCAGCATGGACTGGCATCAAGACATCTTCTGTCTACTGATTCCAGGCCTCCATCAACTGAAGAAGGCATTGCAAGGTCTCCTCAGATTTCTTCCTCTGCTCTCCAAACCCACTGGTGGACTTTCATATCGAACTACTTCATTACGGATTGGACTGTTCCCCACCTCGTGGCCACACTACACACTTGGCTTTTGCCTGTATCCAGGACTTGTAAGCTTAATCTAAACTTCTCATCCTCCTCCTGTTTGAAATCCTTGTTCGGGATCCTAGGCCCAGCCAGCCTGTTTTTCAACTGGACTCTTCTCCACTGTCTGAAATTTGGGACTTCATGGCTCATTTTGTCTCTTCAATTTCCAACCTTCTCTCCCATATGTCTGCAACTGTAGCTCGTTTCTCAGCACAGCCTAGTCCAGCCTCCAATAACACCAGCTCCTTCTGCTATCTTGTCCATCAGCAATGCTCCAGACATTCCTACTCCTCTGGGTACTTGTTCAAGTGTCCATCTGCCATCCACCTTAGAGCAAACACCGCTTAGTGTCTCGGAGAGCAAATTAAACTCCTGTGGCATTGTTTCTGAGATACTGCCATCTGTAGTGCCTGGACTCGGAAAGACTTTGCTTGCATCAGTCATTGTCAGTTATCATTGTAGCTTTCAGCTGGTATACCATTGTTAAAGCGATGCTGCAACAATGAATCCCCCACAGCGACACAACCCGTTCGACACCCGCAGTGTTGAATGGGTTGTCGGAGCAATGAATGGATTCATAGACTCCAGAGTTTGGCCACTCACCCCACAATTCCACCCCCCCACGGCAGTAAGATATATATAGATCCAGGGGTGCGGGGGGGGGGCAGAGGCAAACAAAATAAAAGTGCCCTGATGCTTGGGGCACTGTGGCTGTCCGTCGACTGATTTGTCAGGATTGGCAAAATCCTGTCGCTGTGCTGGACTTCGACAACTTTGTTATCGGACCAGCTTGGTGGAACCCTTTTAGCCTATACTGCATCAAGGATCTGTTACACATTCCTTCAAAACTGTATACCTGCATGATTTCATAGTATATACATATACTATGCATTCTAGGACTAAAACCCTGTAGTAGTAGACTGTATCAAATGTGTGTCCAGCTCTGTACTATTCTGGACCTGTTGTTTTTCACCCATATATTGAACTTGTCCTGCTGTATTTTTCATTCTATGTAACCCCCCAGGTCACTTCTGGAAACGAGTGGTCCCCACTCAGTATGCCAGCCTGGTTAATCTCTTAAATAAATACATAAATAAGTTGCAGGGCCTGGGCCTACTCTCTACCATGCAGCATCTTTCTTTTGATTTTGCATGGAGACCTCTGGCATCTCAGGCCCCCCTTATCTTCCTTCCACTGTTGTACACTTCAGTTTGCTGTGCCAGAACCTTCTGTACTTTATCTGTTGTTGGGATCACTCTTTAATGGGGATTCTGGATGCTTTGGTCTGGCTCCTGGCTCTCTACTGCTGCTATCACGGTCACCATTCTCCTGTTCCCTATTCACCTGTCTCTCTGGCATCTCTACGGACTGGCTTGTAAGGACCATTGTTGACTTACAGATCTTCTTACATTTAGCTCCAGCTGCAGCCCAGAGCTTCGTCTTGTTTGTTGCCATGCTTTTTGGGCATTACATATACTGTTCATCATCCAGAAGTTATTCATCTGTTCGATTACTTTCTCCAGACTGATCTGCCAGATTCTCCTCCTGTGGCTGGTATTACTGCTCCTGTCCAGCTGTTACAAGAACTGTTAGTTCCTCTGCCTGAAGAAACCTAGGTCCAGCGATATCCCTCAAATTTCTTGGTATCTTATTGGATTCAAATCATATGGAAGCTGATTACCTCCCTGTAAACTCCACAGGATCTAAGCTTTAGTGGAGTTCTCTTCGAACCGATCCTTGTGCATAAAATGCCAACTTATTTCCTTCCTTCGACATCTCAACTTCGCAGTGGCGGTAATTTGTCAAAGTTGGTCATTCATTCCTACCTTCTGGCTCTGGCAGTTTTAGTTTCTGAACCGCACCATCATTTCTAAAATCTTGGGTCCTGCAAATCAGATATAGCTACAGTATGTGGCCCCACTTCAACCTTCCTGTAATGGCTGTTTAATTTTCTTCAAAGACCCTTCTTCCATTGTACATCAAAGCATTTCTAACACGTGGCTAGCCTGCTATCTCCCTGGCCACTGGACATTACGATACTTTGTGAATTCATCTACATTTCCTTTTCAAGATATACCCAATTGTGCCAGTCACCTTCCTTGAAGTCATCGCTTGTTCCTCTAGACAATATTCATTTTCCAGATAATCAGCTCACAGTGAATATCATCAACTAATCAGGTCTTTCTCCTATGCCACCATTCCATTCATGTAGAAACCAACATGGATATCTCTTCCACACTGCAATGGTTCTATTCCAAGCTATGCAACTGACACAACTGCTGCACTATCCCGTTTCCAATGTCAGACCTTCATCGCCTCCATCCTTCAGCAAACTCAGTCATAACTCCTCATTTTCATTTATCGACCTCATAAATGTGTTAATAGTTAATTGCCAGCAGGTCAATGCCTCATCGGACTACTCTAGCTCCCGCCACCTGAGCTACTTATACTACATTGTAAAGAGTATTCCTCACTCTGCACATTGCAGTCTTTCCCGAATATTTCTGCTCACATAGAACATGTACTGTCATTTCTAATTTTGGCACCAAGCCTAGAAACTAACATATGGAACAATTAAGCTATACCTATCAGTTATCCAGTTGTTTTCCTCACATCCTACTCCATCCTTGCATTCACATTTTTTTTCAGTCCTTCAGTTACACTTTTTCTACTGGGCATCCAAATGACTCATTTGCTTAAACTCCTCATCATCGCCCTATAGATGGCCCTAAAATAAAAAACATAAGAGGATTTACCAGACTCAGAACCAGTCAATTCTACCTTGAGCATCATGGTTTCTTACACTATTTTGTCTAGCCTTTTTTGGAATCCTGTATCTTGGAGAATTCACTATCTCATCATCCTTCTCTGCACATTTCCTTAAAATTGCCGATTTACAGAAAAGGGCTGATCATTATATCCTGCCGTTACCTTCTTCAAAGTCTATCAGATTACATAACGGAGTTCATAATCTATTATCCATTCTGTAGTTACTGGAGTCTGGTAGCTCACCTAGACAAACTCATGCTCTTCCTCATGCTCAGATCAGCACGTCCTCTGTTTACCTCCAATAAACAATTATCTAGCACCACTAACGGCTGCTGGATTATGTTCAAACTTTTTTCAGTTGCTTGGACTTCATCCATATTCATCATCAAGACATTCATCTGGATTGAAGCATCTTCTTCATCCTCAAGAAATAACATTCCTGCACACATCAAGCAACTCAGAAGATCAACTTCATCAGACTTCAAATCTACATCCTAAACCAGAACCCAAAATCAGTACAAGTATTTAGGATCAGCTCCTCTTAATGTGCACATTGGACAAACAGGTCGGTAGCCATGGGTCCTCAGAAGTTTCCTCCACAGGGTTTTTTCCTTCCCTGCGTGCTACTGGTCACATTCTCCATTAGTTCGAGGAAGTAATTTTTTAGGGTCCTTCTATTTCCTACACACTACCCGGCTTATCAATCAAGGGTGGAAACAGAGAAATATCAAAGTTTTACAGTATACACAAGCACTACTGTATTCACCAAACAATGAACTGGGAGGGTTGAAGTCTGAGGTTCAATGTGGGGGAATAGCTCTTCCCACATTCCAAATAAAAGACAGTCTCACCCAGCAGTTCTCGCTTAGTGCGTTTTGAAACACCTACCATCCTCTTCCTCCTCTGGCACTTTGCTCACCCTTGGTGCTGGCCCTTTTATTCCTTATATGCTACCCGGCTTATCTACCAAGGGTGGGAGTATACACAAGCACTAGTCTACTCACTAAACACTGAAGATCTGCAGTCAGACAGAAATAGTGCTGCTGGTAGCTAAAACTCACTGCTCTTCCAGGTTACAACAAATCCTTCTGCTAAAGCTGAGCTTCATGTGCTTTCTTTGGGGGAATGGGGAGCAAAGCTTGCTCAACCAACTCCAAAATGTCCCCTGATTTGCTTTATGTTTATCTTTTAAATCATGGCCTTCATTCCAGAAATCCAACTTTTCTTAGTGTCCGAAGTTAGAATGAACACAGCAGGAGGTCATTCCTTTAGTGTCAGGGCAACTATATTATGTAATTCCTTACCAAAGTACATTGTACCAGTGACCTCAATAACCACATGTTATTCTCTTCTGAAAAATAAGCTATGTACTTATCATAACTGAAGGTCTTCCTGAATATCTTCTCCACAGGTTACCACCTATGGGTCAGGCCCGACACAAGGACCCTGTGATAGAAAATCTTTGGCCAGGGGGCCAGTATCAGCTACTGGGCAGGCACCTTTGCACCCCAAGTGGTACCATTTACTAGCTAATTACCACTGTTGGCTCCCTCGCCAACCTCAGTTCTGTTTGCCAGGAGAGAAACAAAGTGGGGAAAGATTAAGAGGGGTTGAGAAAACACACTAGCCAAAATAAATATGGAAAGAATATAGGAAAACTAAACAAAAAAGAAGAAAATAACCAAACTATCAACTTCTAGACAGAAAAACAGGGCTATACCATGGTAACAATAGTAGGTGACATTGAACCAGATTCTCAAATTACCATCAGCTAGTCAGCAAGAGAAAACTGGAAAGGGCAGTGGGAATAAAGGCAATGGCATATAAACATGTAGGCTCTGGCTGACACAAGAAGATGGAGTATGCAAAAGGGGGACCCATTTGCAACAGAAATGGCACAAGGGTGCTACCTGGCTCTGCTGTAAAGACTCCTATGAAGCAGTCGGCATGTCACCAGTCAGAGTGCCATCTCTCTCCAAAGAGAGGATGAGGCAGACAAGTAACTCGGGCATGTGGCATTGCAGGGCTGTTCCATCCAAAATTATTAAAGACATAACCATCTCTGCAGTTATCCCCGAGTCTGCTGAATAGGACCTCCAAAATATTTCTTATGGAAACACCACGCCAACCTGGAAGTAATAGGATTGTCTGGCATAGCCAGGAGAAAATTAAGTAAATGGCTACTCTGCCTCTTTCTGCAAGCAACAGGGATGTACCCTGCACCATGGCTAGTTCAGGTTGATCCAATTTAGTACCAAACACCCATCCACAGACAGGGCTACTGTCATGTGTAGTTTGAATTGGGTTAGACACAGTGGATACAGATTGCATTTAGCAACTAAAAGTAATATACCTGGATAGTGGGGATACACCCCAGGCAGGAAAAAGAAGTTATAGAAATGGAGAATTCTGGGGGTTGGTCTAGGGTTCATGCCAGAGGGTACTCACCCAAGTTTTTTTTTTTTTTTTGGTTGGACTGGGAATCATGGTTGTGGGTCCTAGCCTATTGTTATTTTTTGTTTTGTTTGGTTATAGAATCCACAGGAGGGGAAATAACTGGGAAGAGGTATTCACCCCCAAAAAAATCACCAATAGTGCCAGCTACAGGGTAAGCTGCCCAGAGACCCAGGCCCAGTAAGAGAGAGAGAGAGAGAGTGGTTGTGGGCAAAAGTGGAAATCAGTGGGGAAGATCTTCAGGAAAGTGTCCAGTTATGGTAAGTATGTAACTTTTCTATCTCCATTGATTCCCACTTATTTTAAAAAGATGGGTGAAAGATTCAATGATGACCAAGCAAAGGGAGATAATGTGGGTGGGGTGGAGGAACAGTGGGTGAAGCTAAAAAGGGCATAGTGAAGACAGCAAACCTCTGTGCAAAGCAAGTGAGCAAAAGCAAGAGGAAAAACAGATGGCTATGGTTCTCAAAAGAAGGGACTGACAGGCTAAAAGGGTAGCATTCAGAAGGTGTAAGGAGACACTGAGGGAAGAGGAAAGGGAGGTATATCAGGAAAAACAGAAGGAGGCAATGAAAGCAGTAATGAGCACAAAGGTGCAGAGAAGAGAACTGCTTATGGGGTAACGAAATGAGGCAGGGCAGTTTTTAGGTCTATAAGTGGAAAGAGGAAAACCAGGAGAGGGATTGCAAGATTAAGAAGGGAAAGGGGGACTGTGCAAAGGAGGACTAGGAAAAGGCAGATATCTTGAACAAATGCATTTGTTCAGTGTTTACAGAAGAAGGAGAAGGGGAGGGGCCACACAAAAGTTACAAGAGGATGGGCGGGAGGTAGATACACACTACTCCTTTTTCTGAGGAGAGAGTCCTGAAGGTCATGAATCTGAAAGTAGACAAAGCAATGGGGCAAAGGGGTGCATCCAAGGATATTGTGGGAGCTCAGGAAGAATCTAGTTGCACCTCAGACAGTTTTATTTAACAGTTCACTGGAAACAGGAGGTGTTCCAGAGGGCTGAAGGAGAGCAGATGCAGTCCTATTTCCCAAAAGTGGAATCAGGGAGGCCAGTCAGCCTGCCATTAATTTTGTTGGGAAATTCATGGAAACACTGCTGATGGAAAGGAATGTGTAGCATCTTAACTCCAGCTGGGTATAAAACCTGAGGCTGCATGATTTCATGGAATGAGAAGTAATGTCAAAACAAACCTGATAGATTGCTTTCACCGGGTGACCTGGAAAATAGTTCAGGGTGGAGTGGTGGACATGGCCTACCTAGATTTCAGTAAGGCTTTTGACACCACTCCACATAGGAGACTTCTAAGAAAGCTAGGCAGCATAGGGGCAGGTCCAAAGGTGGTAAACTGTGTAAGATATTATTTAACGGATAGGCAACAAAGGGTGGGGGTAAACTGCGTTCACTCCAGAGAAGGGAGGGTGACCAGTGGGGTGCCTCAGAGCTCAGTAGCAGAACAGATTCTCTTAATGTCTTTATAAATGACATTGCAGGTGAGCTGAAAGGGAAGGTTTGCCTCTTTGCAGATGACACAAAATTCTGTAATAGGGTGGACACTCAGGGGGTTGGGGGTGTTTGTGGAAAGGATGCACAGTGACTTGAGAAAACTCAAGGAGTAATCAAGGGTGTGGCAGCTGCGTTTCATTGCTAAACAAAGTGCAAAATCATGCACTCAGGGCGCAGAATCCTAGAGTCAATGTAAAAAATGGCAGAACAGGTAGTGATGACAGCCAAACGGAAAGAGAACTTGTGCTAATAATATCTGATGATGTAAATGTGGTCAGGAAGTGCAACAAGGCAATAAGAAGGGCTAGTGGAATGCTGGAGTGCACAAGGGGAGAGGGGGAAATCACCAGCAGAAGGAAGTAAGTTGTGTTGCCGCTGTACAGATCACTGGTGAGAATTCACCTACAGCACTGTATCCAGTTTGGAGGTCACAATTCTGAAAGGATATAGACAGACAGTAGGCTGTTTAGAGAAGGGTAACTAAAATGGTGCAGGGACTGCATCAAAAGCCCTATGAGGAGAGACTAAAGGACCTCAAAATGTATACTCTAGAAGAAAGGATGGAGGCTGGGGATATGACAGGGACATTTAAATACCTCACGGGGTAAATAAGGTGAGGAGGGGAGTATATGTCAGAAAAAAAGATGCTCAAGTACAAGAGGACATGAAATAAAGCTGGCGGGGTAAATTCCGGATTGATGTGAGGAAGTACGTCTTCACAGACAGAGTGGAGGGAGCCTGGAACATCTTTCCAGCTGAAGTGGTGGGGGGGAAAAAAGTGGTGGAGTTCAAGAAGGCATGGGATAGGCTAAGGAAATCTTAGTAGAAAGTAAGGGTGGGGGGAGAGAGCGATGGAGAGCAAGTAGGGTGTGCGGCGACACTATAGGAAGAGAAAAATGGGCGGACTGGGTGGACCAAGCAGTCCTTATCTGCTGTCAAATTCTGTTTCTATTGTAACCCCCCTGCAAATGGGGGTTCCCAAAAGACTTCCAGGAGCTTGCTTGAATGCTCTGAGCCTGAATGGTGTTTGGCGTTTAAGCCATTTATCTGTGAGTGTTTTTAGAGCCTCTGGTACTGTCTCTTTAAGAGCTGTCTGCTTGCAGACATAATTAGTTTGTATGGGGGGGACTGTTTGTTTCTCTGCTTGAGTGCCACTCGAGATGCTGCCAATTCACTCCGTTTTTGCAGTCACTAGGAGTGCAAAGGGAACCTGTCTGAAAGAGGTAACTGTTTGCCAGAAATCATTTAGAGTAATAATGAAAATACAGTTTGTCTAACCTGTTTTTCTTTGCAATCAGAACTGTGTTTGCCTAGTTCCCCATTCTAGTTTTGAACTGCTGAACTGGACCAATCAGTGTGGGTTAAGGGAGCTCTAAAATGGTGCCTGTGGACGAATCAGAACTTGGACTTGTAATCTGAGCCAGCCACAAGAGGATTGTAATGGCAGTGACTCTGGGAAATGTAGTTTGGACTTCGGTGCCTTTTTGCACCAACAGGGGACAGCTATTGTGAGTGACAGCCAATCCAGCCAAGAACTGGGAGGAACTCAAAGGAAGTGCCCGGTTTTGTCTACTGGAGTTTCAGTTGAGCTCTGGCAGTGAAGAGGGAAGGAGCCCTGTGCTCCTTCGGTGAGCAGTTTTAGTCGGAAAACGCGTGTAAGGCCCCAAGTTTCAGTCTGCAGCTTGTACAAGTGCTTGTTTGGACTGAATCTGACCTGTGAAGAGAATCAAGGAGATCTGAAAAGTAGAAACCAGGCTCACCCTGTAGAAGACTGGAGAAATTGTTGAATCGTACTCGGTCTGTCAGGAACTGAATCTGCTGTGTGTTCTCCCGGGGATTGTGCAGTAATTGCGATCGGGATAGAGAAGCAGCCTGCCTGGTATAGTACTTTCTTTTTCCATATAAATGGGTGTAGTGCTAGTGGGGACTCGCGTTTCAAATCCCCTGTCAGTGAATTGAGTGCATGAAGCTGCAAGTAAACCCCAGCTTAATCCAGACTACATCCATTTGCTCTGAACTGCCTTGGGGTCCAGCCACAAGGACCTTGTCCACATGGTCTGCTCCGCCAGGCAATCCAGGATAATCTGCCTTCCATTCAGTTTCAGCATTGAATTTGTGAGTACAAATCAGGGTAGCTCCCTGCCATCATCTAATTGCAAGTGTTCCATCGGATTACTTTTCCTTTCTTTCTCCACGAACTGAGCCTACTGGTTCCAGATTACAATTTGGGTATTGTGCATACATTTTCCATCTTCAGGGCCCCAGCCAGCTGCACCAAATAGGCTAGCCTCTTATTGCCTGGGTACCCAGTAAGAGTGACATTAGGGACATTTGGGATTCTGAAATATGTGCACAGTACTGTGATTATTAATGCATTTAAACTAATTAACCTGATTTCCTCCTGTCCTTGTTATATCCCCCTAAATATATCAGATCTGTTTGTTTCAGCAAAGTTACACTGCCTGAGGTATTTGTCTATGTTAAAGTATTGTACTGTGGTTTTTGCACTGTATCATCTTGTTTTACAGGGGGTCCCTGGAGTCAGCTGACCGAACCAGTCCTGGGGGTAAGTGTATACTGTGAAGGTAATTCTGATATATTGTGTGAGCCACTAGTGGGAAGAAAGGGGGGGTCGCACTGTCCCAGAGGGCTGTGACCAAGTTAGTTTAACTATTGCAAACCCTGACCTCTGGGTGGAGGCACCCACCATCGAATCCAGGCCCCTCCACCTGTTAGTGGCAAATCAGGCAGAGGTAATAGCCCTTGGGATAGCACCACCTAGGGGTTATATCTTGTAGGCTCACCACTGGGATTAGCGTCCTCTAGTGGCCACATTTACGAATTACTGTAAAAAAATAGATGGGTACCCCAACAGAAGTGGCTGTACACCAGCTGGTGAAGTGGTGTACTGGGGAGGAGATCAACCCCCAAAATGCTATACTTATCTTGGATATCCCGCTGGGTACCAGTACAGACACTGTAGAGGGAGTACTTTGCAAGGTTGAATGTTTACGAGACCCTGTGGTAGAGGGGCGACAGGCTGATCTGCTCACCCAAACTTTCATGGCCCTAATAGAGTGTAAGGACCCTGTAGACAGTTCTAAAGTGCCACGGACTGTTACCCCCGGAGAAACCCTCACTGTCTGGAGAGTGATAACCAAAGACAGTAAAGACCCCAAGGAGAATGAGCCTCCCCCATTATCTGAAACTTTTGAGGAGAAATTTGCTAAATTGTTGTTGTGGGAAGAGAAAACTGTGGAGGATTTAAAGAAACTGTTATTGCCACCTGAGAACGTTCCTCCACCAACGTTCCTTCCCCTCCAGCACCCGTTATTGCCCCTCCTTCTGTGCCAGTGCAAGCCTCCATGTCTGTACCTGCCAAAAGTCATGACTCTTACCGCAGGTTGAGAATTTTCTCCAGCACCATCCCCACCCCACAAGGGGAGGATGATTGGGAGACCTGGATAGACTGTGTTGCCCCATTGGTATCTGAGTGGCAGTGTGCAGAGGCTGAGAAATGGAAAAGAATCCTAGAGAGCTTGAGAGGTCCTGCTCTGGAAGCCATTAAGTCTTTGAGGTCCACAAACCCTGAGGCATCTGCCCAAAAGTACCTAACTGCACTTGAATGCAATTTTGGGAGTATTGAGTCAGGAGAGGGTTTGATGTGGAAGTTTCAAGGTACAAAACAATGGCCAGGGGAAAGTTTATCTGCATATGTTACTCATCTGGAAGGAGCGCTACAGAGGGCCTACCGGAAAGGGGGGGCCACCAGTGACTTAAACCGTGTGAGGTTGAGACACATATTGCAACATGCAAAGCACTCAAAATTGCAGCTCCTTCAGTTGAGGCATCAAGACAGGAGAGATAACCCCCTGGATCATTGTGATTTGATGAACGAAATTCAGGAAGTTGAGGAGGAGGAGGAGAATTTCTCAGAGCCCCGCGTAGTTGTAGCTGCTACAACCTCTGCTCCAAGGGCAGGGTCGGCTGCTGATGGCCAGAGATCACTGAAAACCCATGATGAAAGTCAAGGATTAAGTGCCTGCCAAACGGGGATGGCTGTAAACACCCTGCACTGGGAGGAGTTGCTGAGGGAGATTAGGAAAGTAACAGACAGTCTCATCATGAAGGATACTCCTATGAGCACAGGCACTGACACTTGCCCGACTGCTTCTGCTATGGGGGTGGGGGTGCCCACCCAGGCACCTCATGTTGACAACAGTTTGAAACTTGATGCATTGACTATGGATGTGAGGGAACTGAAGAGATGTCTCCAAATGTCCAACCCACCGCTGGCTGAGGTGGCACCAAGGTTTTCTATCGATAGTACCAATGCCACAGCCCCCACAGTGATGCCTCGGTCACCCCAAACTTCAGAAGATATATTTTGCCATAATTGTGGGAAGGATGGGCACATGAAGAGGGAATGCCGGTCTCAGAAAGACTTAGAGAGAGTGGTGAGCCGGCTACAAGGAGAGCTTCGGAGAACAAGTCAGTGGTTAAGAGGTGCATAAAATGGTCCCAGCGAGGGTCCCAAAAATGCTAACTCACGTCCCTCTGTGGCAAGGTCAGTTGCCCAGGCCCCCGCTACCGCCTCTCCAGAA
This sequence comes from Neoceratodus forsteri, assembly GCA_016271365.2. Taxonomy (NCBI): domain Eukaryota; kingdom Metazoa; phylum Chordata; order Ceratodontiformes; family Ceratodontidae; genus Neoceratodus; species Neoceratodus forsteri. The sequence goes on along the minus strand of JADMNL010000034.1, from coordinate 61,346,864 downwards.
TGGTCCAGAATAGTGGGTCCCTCCATGGAGACCACTGTAAAGGTGAATGGAGTGTCTACAGGAGTTGTATTAGACAGTGGCTCCCAAGTGACAATTATGTTCCAGGATTGGTATCAGAAGCATTTGTCAGACGTACCCTTACAACCATTAGAAGGACTGCTTGTATGGGGGTTAAGTGAGAAGGTCTACCCCTACTCCAGGTATATCCAAATTTGGCTGTCTTTCCCCACCTCTGTGGTTGGAATGGCAAAGCAAGTAGAGACCCTGGCCTTAGTGGGTCCCCCTACTGGACTGTATGATGGGGTTCCTTTACTAATTGGGACTAATGCACATATGTTTGGATGGCTGGCACAGTTGTGTTATGAAAAACAGGGGTCAAGGGCTGGTAGAGCTTTAAGAATTCCGGCCTTGATTAAGAAGGCCTATGAGGCACAGAGAGATGTTGAAACAGCAGAACCAGAGGAACCGGTTGGAATTGTCTGGAAGAAGGATCCCGAGTCTCTGATCCTGGTGCCAAATGCCCAGTGTACCTTACAGGGAGAAGTCCGTATCAGAAAGAATGTCAAGAATAAAATATTAATGTTGGATGCACCAGGTGATGGGAAATTGCCGGAGGGACTGCTGGTCAAGCCTAGTATTTTGCCTGCTAGAGCCCATGCTTATGCCAGAAGGGTAATGGTTCAAGTTCATAATGTGTCTGACAGAGAGATTCGAGTAAATAGAGGTTGCACCTGGCTAATGTGCATTGTGCAGACACTGCAGTGCTACCCAGCAGCAAGAGTTCGGGGAAGAATGACAGAGTAACGCCTGACTTGTTTGATTTCGGTGACTCCCCATTGCCAGCTGAATGGAAAGTAAGGATCAGTGAGAAGCTTGCCCAGAGAGACCAGGTGTTTTCTTTAAAGGAATGGGATGTAGGATGTGTGCAAGGAGCTGAGCACCATATCTGGCTGCATGATGAAAGACCATTTCATGAGAGGTATTGACACCTGGCACCTGCTGACATAGATGATGTGAGACGGCATCAGCAAGAGATGTTAGCTGCTGGTGTAATACAAGAATCCAGAAGCCTCTATGCATCCCCCATTGTGGTAGTGAGGAAAAAGAATAGGACAGTAAGGATGTGCATGGATTATCACACCTTAAACTGGCGGACTATCCCTGATCAGTACACAATGCCCCGCATTCAGGATGCTTTGGACTGCCTAAACGGGAGCAAGTGGTTCTCTGTGCTGGATCTCCGCAGTGGGTACTACCAGATCCCGATGGTCCCAGAGGACCATGAGAAGACAGTCTTTATCTGTCTGCTTGGCTTCTATGAATTCATGAGGATGCCTCAAGGGATTTCAGGTGCCCCAGCCACTTTTCAATGATTGATGGAGCGTGCAGCGGGGGACATGAACTTACTAGAGTGCCTGGTATACCTAGATGATGTTATTGTGTTTTGCAGCTCACTGGAGGAACATGAGAGCAGATTATTTAAGGTATTGGACTGACTGGAAGACTTTGGCCTTAAACTGTCCATTGATAAATGCCAATTCTTTCAAACATCAGTAAAGTATGTGGGACACATAGTATCCACTGAGGGAACAGAGACCGACCCAAGTAAAATCGAGGCCTTGACCACCTGGCCACAGCCTAAAAATCTAAAAAAACTGCAAAGATTCCTGGGATTCTGTGGTTATTATCGGCGTTTCATCAAGGACTATTTAAGAGTGATCCGCTCTTTACTTAACCTTACTCAAGGGTATCCCCCAACCCACAAAAAATACAAAAAGTCAGCGTCCCTCAAGACTGAAAGAGGGTATTTTCATCCGAGTGAAGTATTTGGGGCCTGCTGGACTCCTGATTGTGAGACTGCTTTTTATGAGATCATATATCAACTTACCCACACTCTAGTGCTGGCCTATGCTGATCCAAGAAAACCTTATGTCCTGCACACTGATGTTAGCTTGCAAGGGTTGGGGGCTGTGCTGTACAAGCACAACAAGAAAGCTGAGAATAGAGGAATTTAACAGATGGCTAAGAACCTGGTGTTGTGCTAAAGGGTATGGGCTGTTGGGGGTTGGGGAGGGACCTCGGAGGACAGTAGTCTCTATGCCAAGGACAGACTACACTTGAGTGAGGAAGGAAAGAAAGTGTTGAAGCAGAGGATGGAAGAATATATAGAGGAAGTTGGAATTTTAAACTAGGAGTGGGGGGTGGCAGTTGGGGAAGAGATATGCAGAGACCACAGGTTGGGAAATCATATGAGCTACCCCCCATAACAGTGACAAAGGACAAATGGCAAGTACTATTGGTGATGCTAGAAAAGGAGGGCAGGATGGGAAGAGGGGGAAAGGGTGGAAGGTGGTTACCCTTAATGCTAGGAGCCTTGGGAGGAAAACTGCAGAGTTGCAGGTTCTCATGGCAGAGGGAGAGGTGGACATTGCAGCCATCACGGAAACATAGGCCACCCAATATAATGACTGGGACCTGTCTGTACCAGGGTACAGGTTATTTCGTAGGGACAGGGTGACTGGGAAAGGAGGGGGGTGGCACTATATGTGAAGGAAGGACTGAAGTGTGTAAGGGAGGAAGGGGAGGAGGGTAGTACAGAGTCACTTTGGGTGCAAATTCCAAGAATAGGAGTCTTAGAATGGGAGTGGTGTACAGGCCACCATCTCAGATGGAGGAGTTAGACAGGGAACTAGCGGGACAGATCAGGAGGACCTGCGAGAAGGGTAGTGTGGTGATTGTGGGGGACTTCAACATGCCAGGAGTGGACTGGAGCACCCAACAACCAGGAACAGAAGGAGCAGGTACTGCTGGATGCCTTCCAGGACAGCTTCCTGCTGCAAATGGTCAGTGAACCAACCAGGTTAGGGAATACCCTTGACCTTGTGCTGGCAAATGGGGACTTTGTGAGAGAACTTACAGTGGAGGAACTGCTGTCAGGGAGTGACCACCACTCAGTATGGCTCACATTGGATATGGGCAAGGAAGGAGTGGAATCTTGCACAAGAGTGCTGGACTTCAGGAGGGCTGACTTTGGGAGGATGGGGGAAGTGGTAAAAGGGTACCTGGCCAGAATTCAATCTAGTATGGATACTAACCAGAGATGGGAGCTCATAAAGTTGGGGATAGTGGAGCCAACCAAAACCTGCTAGGAGCCCAGAGCAAGAAGGCTAGGCTAAGAAACCGAGCTGGTTGAGCAAGGAGGTCATGGAAAGGTAAGGAGGAAAGAGCTGCCTTTAGGAAATACAAGAAAACAGGAGGGGAGGACAGAGAGGAGTACTTGACAGAATCGAAGGAGGTGACAAGGGCAGTAAGGGAGCCAAAGCATCTACAGAACTCAGGCTGGCACAAGGCATTAAGAAGGGGAGAAGGACTTCTTAAGTACATCAGGGAGAAAAGGAGCTGTAAGGACCACATAGTAAGGATTAGGAAGGAGGGGTTGGGTGGAAGCAAGTGCGATAAAGATGGAAGCACTAAATGAGTACTTCTGCTCAGTATTTACTAAAGAGAAGAGGGGGTGACACCCAAGATGGGAGAAAGGCAGAGACGAGGGGGAAGTGGTGACAGATGGGGAAATCATGGGGAGGCAGAGTTCGAGAGGGTTTGAAGGCACTGAGGGTGGACAAGGCACCAGGCCCAGATGGCATCCACCCAAGGGTACTGAAGGAGTTGACAGAGGTCCTTGCAGGACCTTTGCAGACCTATTTAATGCCTCCTACCATTCGGGTGTGTACCTCAGGACTGGAGGATGGTCATGTGGTGCCCCTCCACAAGAGTGGCCCCAAGGATGAACCGGGAAACTACAGACCAGTGAGCCTCACATCCATCGTGGGTAAGCTAATGGAGACTATCCTGAAGGAGAGGCTGGTGGCCCCTTAGAGGCCAAAGGACTACAGGACAGCAGACAGCATGGCTTCATACGTGGCGATCCTGCCAAACCAACCTGGTCGAGTTCTATGACTGGGTAACTAGGCAACTGGACAGGGACATGCAGTGGATGTCCTGTATCTGGACTTCAGTAAGGCATTCGGCCCAGTGCCACATGGAAGGCTGGGAAGGAAGTAGTAGGCACAGGGGCAGGTGCAATGCTGGTGAGATGGGTAGGAAACTGGCTGCAGGAAGGCAACAGAGGGTGGTGGTGGTGGGGAGTTCTCACACCCAAGGGCAGTGACGAGCGGTGTCCCACAGGGCTCGTGTTGGGACCAGTGTTGTTTGGGATATTCATTGCAGACATATCATGGGACATCAAGAGCAAGATCAGTCTGTTTGCTGATGATACCAAGGTTGGCGCGGTGGTGGATGACCTAGGGGATGGCAGGGGTTGCAGGATGATCTGGCAAAGCTTGAAACCTGGTCAGACACCTGGCAACTGGGCTTTAATGCCAAAAGTGCAAGGTGATGCATTTTGGGATGAAGAACCCAAGGAGGACTTACCAGCTAGGGGAGTGCAGCTAGCCCAGACAGAGGAGGAGAAGGATCTGGGTGTCTCATCACAGGGTCAATGAACAACTCGGCACAGTGTAGGAAGGCAGCTGCAAAGGCCAACAAAATGCTGGGTTGTATTGCAAGGGTATATCCTCAAGGAGGAGGAGGTGATTCTGCCACTGTATAGGTCATTAGTTAGACCACACCTGGAGTACTGCGTGCAGTTCTGGCGTCCGTGTCTGAAGAGGGACAGTAAGTTACTGGAGGGAGTGCAGCTAGGGCACAAAGATGATCAAGGGTCTGGGGACTTATCATATGAGAGGAGGTTGAAGGAGTTGAACATGTACTCACTGGAGGAGAGGAGAGACAGGGGTGACATGATTGAAACCTTTAAATACATGAAAGGAATAAACAAGACAGGTACAGAGGGGCTGTTCAAAGTAAGGAAGGGGAGGGCCACCAGGGGCCATGATATGAGACTGGAGCAAGGAAGGTTCAGGAGGGAGATGAGGAGACACTTTTTTACAGAGAGGGTGGTGGCTGGGTGGAATGCGTTACCTGCAGAAGTGGTATTCAGTGGAACAGTGGACTGCTTCAAATGAGGATGGGACAGGACAAGGGGAGGGTTAATGAAGGGGAAGGGTGGAAGGAAGGGGCAGCTGCAGAATAAGGGGTGCTAGCTGCACATTCGAGCAGACTTGATAGACCTCTAGGCCTTTATCTGCTGGCAAATTTCGTATGTTCGTACCAAGAGCACGAGAATGGCCTGAGACCAGTGGCCTTTGCCAGTAGAAGTCTGACCCCATCTGAAAAGAACTATCCTGTACATAAGTTAGAGTTCCTAGCTTTGACGTGGGCTATTGTTGACCAATTGCATGAGTACTTGTATGGGGCTAAAATACTAGTAAAAACTGACAATAATCCTTTGGCCTATGTGCAGACCTCAGCTAAGTTGGATGCCACTGGCCATAGGTGGCTTTCTGCATTATCTACATATGACTATGCTGTTGAATACCAAGCAGGCCTGAACCACATAGATGCTGATGCTCTCTCCCGGAGGCCTGTTTCCAAGAATGATTGGGTCAGATTGTCAGAACTCCGATATTCGGCACTCTGCCAGAAGTTTGACAGGGAGGAACAAATGTCCACGGACGCAGTGGACTGCATGGTGGATTGCTTGGGACCTCTGAGAATTGCATACCAGCTGCTTATTGCCACTTTTCTGCAATAGACATTGGTGCACTGCCTCAGCTGGACAATGACAGTATTCAAGGGCTCAATCCCGCAATCCCATGATCAAATCAGCTTAGAAGCCCTCCATGCAGGAAAAGATGTGTCCAAATTACGCCCACTGATTGAGAACTGCACTGTTATACAAAGAAGGTCCTAAGTTGAAACTGATCAATAAACTGTTATACAGAGAAACAGTAGACAGTGGGGGACAAGTAGACAAACAAGAACTAGTGCTGCCCTCTGCCTTTCGAGACTCAGTACTGAGGTCCTTGCACAACCACATGGGGCATCTTGGTATAGACAGAACACTTGACTTGGTGAGATCCAGATTCTATTGGCCTAAGATGGGGGCTGAAGTGGAGCAACACATTCGAATTTGTAGTCGCTGCTTACAGAGGAAAGCTTTGCCCCAGAGGGCTGCTCCCCTTGTTAACATCACCACCAGTGCACCTATGGAGCTGGTCTGTATTGATTTTCTGAGTCTGGAGTCAGATCAAAGAAATATCAGTAATGTGCTGGTGGTCACTGACCATTTTACGAGATATGCCCAAGCCTTCCCCACCAAAGACCAGAAAGCATCCACTGTGGCCAAAGTACTTGTAGAAAACTTTTTTGTTCACTATGGGGCTCCACAAAGAATCCATTCTGATCAAGGGAGAGACTTTGAGAGTCGCTCTGATCAAAGAGATGCTTTCTCTGTGGGGAGTGCGAAAGTCCAGAACCACTCCTTACCACCCCCAGGGGGACCCACAGCCTGAACGTTTCAACCACACTTTGCTAGATATGCTAGGCACCCTACACCCAAAGGACAAGCCTAGATGGAGCCAACAAATTAGCACCCTGGTACATGCTTATAACTGCACCAAAAGTGATGCCACTGCTCTCCCCCTACCGCCTGATGTTTGGAAGAGAAGCTCGACTGTCGGTAGATGTGTGTTTTGGGGTCTCTCCTGATGGGGTTCAAGCTGACAACTATTTACAGTATGTGCAAAAGTTAAAGGCCCAACTAACTCATGCATACCAACTGGCTCAAACCATGGCTACCAAATGAAATCTGGCCAACAAAGAAAGGTATGATAAAAAGCTGAAAGCACAGGAACTCCAGGAGGGAGATCGGGTATTGCTAAGAAATCTGGGACTGCATGGCAAACACAAGATTGCTAACAGATGGCACCATCTCCCTCACATTGTAGTGGGCAAACTAGATGATCTGCCAGTGTACAAAGCAAGGCCTGAGAATAATTCAAAAGATGTAAAACAATGCATAGAAATCATTTACTGCCCATTGGACAAATCTTGATTGAGTCTGAGCCCCCAGAAGATGCCCCTCTGGACCAGTGACTAGAGCTGCTGCTAAGAAAAGATCAAGAAAGTCTGCACCTACAGAAGCTGAGTTAAAGTGTTCCCCTCCACAAGTCCCAGTTGAGCATGACTGTCAGTCTATATCAGAAGAAAGTGAGTGTGACTTTGAATACAACCCTTCTTACGAACTGAGTCAATTGTTTCGGGGCAATCCCCTAGTCAATACTGGAGATGAAGCTGGGCCTTCTAGACTGCCTAAGCCCCCAGCTTCATCCCTGGAGCCAATGCTCCCAGAAAGTGAAGTGCAAAGCTTCAAGTCAGATGAAATGGAATCATTGTGTATGGTAGAACTGTTTGAGCTTGATGGGGAGGAAAATGATGGACTGGGACAGACTGGTGATACACCAGAACAAGAAGAGTATTTTGAGTGCCCTGACTGTCCACTGCCAGTGTCTGAAAGCTCTCCATGTGAGCCAAATGTTGTGGACTCAGAGACTAACTCCTGGAGCTGAAAGTGCTCCAAGTTCTAGCCTCTCTACCCCCATGGAGACTCTCCTGACAAGTGAGGACAATGCTGAAAATGAGGCTCAGAGTGCAGAGACTGGAACAGATCCCCCTAGAAAGACTGGTTGAGCTGTAAAGCCTGTGGTGCACCTCAGTTATGATTCCCTTGGGAGGCCTGTGACTTGCCTCTCAATGTTGTCCATAAAGGAGTGTAAGTGTCCCCAGCTCATTGCCCAAACTGAGCGCAGTGCTAACTCCAAGTTACTTGTGTTGCCCTCTAGGTATGAGTCCCTTGCCCTGTCCAGCCTCAAGGTAGCTGACAGGGAAGGGCCCCCTCTCTTCAGGTTTCAGGTACAAGAGGTACTAACCTGAGTTATGCTACAATGTGTGTGTAATACTGTGTAAAGAGTGATGTACTGCAACGTTTCAGAAATGTGTTCCTGGTAAAGTGATATATTGACTGATGATTACATGTGTAAGCCTAATGCAAATGTATATGTGTAACCCCCCTGCAAATGGGGGTTCCCAAAAGACTTCCAGGAGCTTGCTTGAATGCTCTGAGCCTGAATGGTGTTTGGCTTTTAAGCCGTTTATCTGTGAGTGTTTTTAGAGTCTCTGGTACTGTCTCTTTAAGAGTTGTCTGCTTGCAGATATAATTAGTTTGTGTGGGGGGGACTGTGTGTTTCTCTGCTTGAGTCCCACTCGAGCTGCTGCCAGTTAACTCCGTTTTTGCAGTCACTAGGAGTGCAAAGGGAACCTATCTGAAAGATGTAACTGTTTGCCAGAAATCATTTAGAGTAATAATGAAAATACAGTTTGTCTAACCTGCTTTTCTTTACAATCAGAATTGTGTTTGCCTAGTTCCCCATTCTAGTTTTGAACTGCTGAACTGGACCAATCAGTGTGGGTTAAGGGAGCTCTAAAATGGTGCCTGTGGACGAATCAGAACTTGGACTCATAATCTGAGACAGCCACAAGAGGATTGTATGGGCAGTGACTCTGGGAAATGTAGTTTGGACTTCGGCGCCTTTTTGCACCAACAGGGGGAGGCTATTGTGAGTGACAGCCAATCCATCCAAGAACTGGGAGGAACTTAAAGGAAGTGCCCGGTTTTGTCTACTGGAGTTTCAGTTTAGCTCTGGCAGTGAAGAGGAAAGGAGCCCTGTGCTCCTTCGGTGCGCAGTTTTAGTCGGGAAACGCGTGTAAGGCCCCAAGTTTCGGTCTGCATCATGTGCAAGTGCTTGTTCTGACTGAATCCGTCCTGTGAAGAGAATCAAAGGAGATCTAAAGAGTAGAAACCAGGCTCACCCTATAGAAGACTGGAGAAATTGCAGAATCGCGCTCGGTCTGTCAGGAACTGAATCTGCTGTGTGTTCTCCCGGGTATTGTGCAGTAATTGTGATCGGGATAGAGAAGCAGCCTGCATGGTATAGTACTTTCTTTTTCCATATAAATGTGTGTAGTGCTTGTGGGGACTCGCGTTTCCAATCCCCTGTACAGTGAATTGAGTGCATGAAGCTGCAAGTAAACCCCAGCTTAATCCAGACTACATCCATTTGCTCTGAACTGCCTTGGGGTCCAGTCACAAGGACCTTGTCCACATGGTCTGCTCCGCCAGGCAATCCAGGACAATCTGCCTTCCATTCAGTTTCAGCATTGAAATTGTGAGTACAAATCAGAGTAGCTCCCTGCCATCATCTAATTGCAAGTGTTCCATCTGATTACTTTTCCTTTCTTTTCTCCATTTAACTGAGCTCTACCGCCCGGATTGCAATTTGGGTATTGTGCATGCATTTTCCATCTTCAGGGCCCCAACCAGCTGCACCAAATAGGCAAGCCTCTTATTGCCTGGGTACCCAGTAAGAGTGACATTAGGGACATTTGGGATTCTGAAATATGTGCACAGTACTGTGATTTTTAATGCATTTAAACTAATTAACCTGATTTCTCCCTGTCTTTGTTATATCCCCCTAAATAAATCAGATCTGTTTGTTTCAGCAAAGTTACACTGCCTGAGGTATTCATCGATGTTAAAGTATTGTACTGTGGTTTTTGCACTGTATCATCTTGTTTTACAGGGAGTCACGCTGACCGAACCAGTCCTGGGGGTAAGTGTATACTGTGAAGGTAATTCTGATGTATTGTGTGGGCCAGTAGTGGGAAGAAAGGGGGTCGCAGTGTCCCAGAGGGCTGTGACCTAGTTAGTTTAGCTATTGCAAACCCTGACCTCTGGGTGGAGGCACCCGCCATCGAATCCAGGCCCCTGAACCTGTTAGTGGCAAATCAGGCAGGGGTAGTAGCCCTTGGGATAGCGCCACCTAGAGGTTACATCTTGGAGGCTCACCACTGGGATTGTGTATCCTCTAGTGGACATATTTACGAACCACTGTTAAGAAAAAATAAAAATAAATTTGTACCCCGACAGAAGTGGCTGTGCACCGGCTGGTGGAGTGGTGTACTGGGGAGGAGATCTACCCCCAAAATGCTATGCTTATCCTGGACATCCCCTGGGTATCAATACGGACACTGTACAGGGAGTACTTTCCAAGGTGGAAGGTTTACAAAACCCTGTGGTGGTGGGTCGGCATGCTAATCTGCTCACCTACACTTTCCTGGCCCTAGCAGAGTTTAAGGATCCCATAGATAGCTCCAAAGTGCCACAGACTATTACCCCAGAGGGAGCCCTCACTGCCTGGAGAGTGATAACTAAGGACAGTAAAGACCCAGGGGGGAATAAGCCCCCACCACTATCTGAAGCTTTTGAGGAGAAATTTGCTAAATGGTTGCTGGGGGAAGGGAAAACTGTGCAGGACTTGAAGAAACTATTTTTGCCACCTGCGGGTGTTCCTCCCCCAACACCCTCTCCCGCTCCAGTACCCGTTATGGTGGCTGAACCAATGCAGGCCCATATTTCTGCACCTGCCATTAGTCATGACTCTTACCGAAGGTTGAGGATCTTCTGGCACGTTCCCACCCCACAGGGGGAGGATGATTGGGACACCTGGATAGATTGTGTTGCCCCCCTGATACCTGAATGGCAGTGTGTGGAGGCTAAGAAGCGGAAAAGAATTATAGAAAGTCTGAGGGGTCCTGCCCTAGAGGCCATTACATTTTTGAGGTCCACGAATCACGATGCATCTGCCCAGAAGTACCTATCTGTACTTGAAGGCAATTTTGGAAGCATTGAGTGAGGAGAGAGCTTGATGTGGAAATTTCAAGGTACGAAACAGTGGCCAGGGGAAAGTCTTTTTGCATAGGTTACTCATCTGGAGAGAGTTCTGCAGAAGGCTTACCGAAAAGGTGGGGTAGCCACCTGTGACTTAAACCGTGTGAGGTTGGAGCACCTACTACAGCATGCAAAGCATTCTAAATTGCAGCTTCTTCAGTTAAGGCTCCCAGACAGAAGGGGTAACCCACCAGACTATTGTGACTTAATAAAAGAACTTCAGGAGGTTGAAGATGAAGAGGGGGAGTCTAATTTTGGGGTGAGCACAGCCCAAGTGATCACAGCAATGGAAGGTCCTTGTGAAGTGGGGACCAATGAGGGAGTGCCACCCTGGGGTGAACTGCTGAGAGTGATCTGGGAATTCAAAAACAGTCCCTTTATGAAGGCCGCGCCTGCAAGTACGGGCCTCAACCTATATCCGACTGCATCTGCTATGGGGGTGGGGGTACCCACCCATGTATCTTCTACTGATAACAGCCCCAAACTCGATTCTTTGACCATGGAAGTAGATAAACTGACGAGATGTCTCCAAATGCTTATCACACCACAGACAGAGATGGCACCAAGGTTTCCAGTTAGTAGTACCCCCGCCCTGGCTCCCAGTGTGGCGCCTCGGCCAGCTCAAACTCCAGAAAGTATGTTTTGCTATAATTGTGGGAAGGATGGGCACATGAAAAGAGAATGCCGGTCCCCAAAAGACAAAGACAAAGTTGCATATAGGCTACAAGGAGAGCTTCGGAGAACAAATTAGTGGTTAAGAGGTGCACGAAATGATCCCAGTGAGGGCCCCAAAAATGCTAACTCACGTCCTTTTGTGGCAAGGTCAGTTGCCCAGTCCCTCGCTACCGCCTCTCCATACTGCTTCAGAATAGTGGGTCCCTCCATGGAGACCACTGTAAAGGTGAATGGAGTGTCTACAAGAACTGTATTAGACAGTGGCTCCCAAGTGACAATTATGTTCCAGGATTGGTATCAGAAGCATTTGTCAGACATACCCTTACAACCATTAGAAGGACTGCATGTATGGGGGTTAAGTGAGAAGGTCTACCCCTATTCTGGGTATATCTGAATTTGGCTGTCTTTCCCCACTTCCATGGCTGGAGTGGTCAAACAAGTAGAGACCCTGGCCTTAGTGTGTCCCCCCACTGGACTGTATGATGGTGTCCCTTTGTTGATTGAAACAAATGCTCATATGTTTGGACGGCTGGCACAGTTGTGTTATGAAAAACAGGGGTCAAGGACTAGTAGAGCTTTAAGAATTCCAGCTTTAATTAAGAAGGCCTATGAGGCACAGAGAGATGCTGAAAAAGTAGAACCAGAAGAACCGGTCGGAATTGTCTGGAAGAAGGATCCTGAGTCTCTGATCCTGGCGCCAAATGCCCAATGTACCTTACAGGGAGAGGTCCATATCAGAAAGGATGTTAAGAATAAAATATTAATGTTGGATGCACCAGGTGATGGGAAATTGCCGGAGGGACTGCTGGTCAAGCCTAGTATTTTGCCCGCTAGAGCCTGTGCTTTTGCCAGAAGTGTAATGGTTCAAGTTCATAATGTGTCTGACAGAGAAACTTGAGTAAATAGAGGTTGCACCCTGGCTAATGTGCATTGTGCAGACACTGCAGTGCTACCCAGCAGCAAGAGTTTGGGGAAGAATGACAGAGTAATGCCTGACTTGTTTGATTTTGGTGACTCCCCGTTGCCAGCTGAATGGAAAGTAAGGATCAGTGAGAAGCTTGCCCAGAGAGACCAGATGTTTTCTTTAAAGGAATGGGATGTAGGATGCGCGCAAGGAGCTGAGCACCATATCCGCTGCATGACGAAAGACCATTTCATGAGAGGTCTCGATGCCTGGCACCTGCTGACATAGATGATGTGAGACGGCATCTGCAAGAGATGTTAGCTGCTGGTGTAATACAAGAATCCAGAAGCCCTTATGCTTCCCTTGTGATAGTGAGGAAAAGAATGGGACAGTAAGGATGTGCGTGGATTATCACACCTAAACCGCAGACTATCCCTGATCAGTACACAATGCCCCGTGATTCAGGATGCTTTGACTGCCTAAACAGGAGCAAGTGGTTCTCTGTGCTGGATCTCCGCAGTGGGTACTACCAGATCCTGATGGCCCCAGAGGACCATGAGAAGACAGCCTTTATCTGTCCACTTGGTTTCTATGAATTCATGAGGATGCCTCAAGGGATTTCAGGCACCCCAGCCACTTTTCAACGATTGATGGAGCGTGCAGTGGGGGACATGAACTCACTAGAGTGCCTGGTATACCTAGATGATGTTATTGTGTTTGGCAGCTCACTGGAGGAACATGAGAGCAGATTATTTAAGGTATTGGACCGACTGGAAGACTGTGGCCTTAAACTGTCCATTGATGAGTGTCAATTCTGTCAAAGATCAGTAAAGTACGTGGGACACATAGTATCCACTGAGGGAATAGAGACTGACCCAAGTAAAGTTGAGGCCTTGACCACTTGGCCACAGCCCAAAAATCTAAAAGAACTGCAAAGATTCCTGGGATTCTGTGGTTATTATCGGCGTTTCATCAAGGACTATTCAAGAGTGATCCACCCTTTACTTAACCTTACTCAAGGGTATCCCCAACCCACAAAAATACAAAAGTCAGCGCCTCAAGACTGAAAGAGGGTATTTTCATCCGAGTCAAGTATTCGGGGCCTGCTGGACTCCTGATTGTGAGACTGCTTTTCATGAGATCATATATCAACTTACCCACGCTCCAGTGCTGGCCTATGCCAACCCAAGAAAACCTTATGTCCTGCACACTGATGCTAGCTTGCAAGGGTTGGGGCTGTTTTGTACCAAGAGCACGTAGAATGGCCTGAGACCAGTGGCCTTTGCCAGTAGAAGCCTGACCCCATCTGAAAAGAACTATCCTGTACATAAGTTAGAGTTCCTAGCTTTGAAGTGGGCTATTGTTGACCAATTCCATGAGTACTTGTATGGGGCTAAAATACTAGTAAAACTGACAATAATCCTTTGACCTATGTGCAGACCTCAGCTAAGTTGGATGCCACTGGCCATAGGTGGCTTTCTGCATTATCTACATAAGACTATGCTGTTGAATACCGAACAGGCCTGAATCACATAGATGCCGATGCTCTCTCCCGGAGGCCTGTTCCCCAGAATGATAGGGTCAGATTGTCAGAACCTGATATTCGGGCACTCTGCCAGAAGTTTGACAGGGAGGAACAAATGTCCACGGACGCAGTGGACTGCATGGTGGATTGCTTGGGACCCTCTGAGAATTGCATACCTGCTGCTTATTGCCACTTTTCTGCAATAGACATTGGTGCACTGCCTCAGCTGGACAATGACAGTATTCAAGGGCTCAATCCCGCAATCCCATGATCAAATCAGCTTTAGAAGCCCTCCATGCAGGAAAAGATGTGTCCAAATTACACTCCACTGATTTGAGAACTTCACTGTTATACAAAGAAGGTCCTAAGTGGAAACTGATCTATAAACTGTTATACAGAGAAACAGTAGGCAGAGGGTGACAAGTAGACAAACAACAACTAGTGCTGCCCATTGCCTTTCGAGATTCAGTACTGAGGTCCTTGCACAACCACATGGGGCACCTTGGTGAAGACAGAACACTTGACTTGGTGAGATCCAGATTCTATTGGCCTAAGATGGGGGCTGATGTGGAGCAACACATTCGAACTTGTAGTTGCTGCTTATAGAGGAAAGCTTTGCCCCAGAGGGCTGCCCCCCTTGTTAACATCACCACCAGTGCACCTATGGAGCTGGTCTGTAATGATTTTCTGAGTTTGGAGTCAGATCAAAGAAATATCAGTAATGTGCTGGTGGTCACTGACCATTTTACAAGATATGCCCAAGCTTTCCCCACCAAAGACCAGAAAGCATCCACTGCGGCCAAAGTACTTGTAGAAAACTTTTTTGTTCACTATGGGGCTCCACAAAGAATCCATTCTGATCAAGGGAGAGACTTTGAGAGTCGTCTGATCAAAGAGATGCTTTCTCTGTGGGGAGTACGAAAGTCCAGAACCACTCCTTACCACCCCCGGGGGACCCACAGCCTGACCGTTTCAACTGCACCTTGCTAGATATGCTAGGCACCCTACACCCAAAGGACAAGCATAGATGGAGCCAACAAATTAGCACCCTGGTACATGCTTATAACTGCACCAAAAGTGATGCCACTGGGTTCTCCCCCTACTGCCTGATGTTTGGAAGAGGAGCTCGACTGCCGGTAGATGTGTGTTTTGGGGTCTCTCCTGATGGAGTTCGAGCTGACAACTATTTACAGTATGTGCAAAAGTTAAAGGCCCAGCTAAATCATGCGAACCAACTGGCTCAAACCATGGTTGCCAAAAGAAATCTGGCCAACAAAGAAAGGTATGATAAAAAGGCGAAAGCACAGGAACTCAAGGAGGGAGATCGGGTATTGCTAAGAAATCTGGGACTGCATGGCAAACACAAGATTGCTGACAGATGGCACCATCTCCCTCACATTGTAGTGGGCAAACTAGATGATCTGCCAGTGTACAAAGCAAGGCCTGAAAATAATTCAAAAGATGTAAAAACAATGCATAGAAATCATTTACTGCCCATTAGACAAATCTTGATTGAGTCTGAGCCCCCAGAAGATGCCCCCTCTGGACCAGTGACTAGAGCTGCTGCTAAGAAAAGATCAAGAAAGTCTGCACCTACAGAAGCTGAGTTAAAGTGTTCCCCTCCACAAGTACCAGTTGAGCATGACTGTCAGTCCATATCAGAAGAAAGTGAGTGTGACTTTGAATACTACCCTTCTTACGAACTGAGTCAATTGTTTTGGGGAAATCCCCTAGTTAATACTGGAGACAAAGCTGAGCCTTCTGGACTGTCTAAGCCTCCAGCTTCGTCCCTGGAGCTGATGTTCCCAGAAAGTGAAGTGCAAAGCAACTGGACAGATGAAATGGAATCATTGTGTATGGTTGAACTGTCTGAGCTTTCAGGGGAGGAAAATGATGTACTGGGACAGACTGGTGATTCACCAGAACAAGAAGAGTATTTTGAGTGCCCTGATGGTCCACTGCCAGTGTCCGAAAGCTCTCCATGTGAGCCAAATGTTGTGGACTCAGAAACTGTAACTCCTGGAGCTGAAAGTGCCCGAAGTTCTAGCCTCTCTACCCCCATGGAGACTTCCCTGACAAGTGAGGACAATGCCAAAAATGAGGCTTAGAGTGCAGAGACTGTAACAGTTCCCCCTGGAAAGACTGGTCGAGCTGTAAAGCCTGTGGTGCACCTCAGTTATGATTCCCTTGGGAGGCCTGTGGACTTGCCTCTCAATGTTGTCCATAAAGGAGTGTATGTGTCGCCGAGCTCATTGCCCAAACTGAGCATCAGTGCTAACTCCAAGTTACTTGTGTTGCCCTCTAGGTATGGTGCCCTTGCCCCGTCCAGCCCCAAGGTAACTGATAGGGAAGGGTCCCCTCTCTCCAGGTTTCATGTACAAGAGGTAATAACCTGAGTTATGGTACAATGTGTGTGTAATACTGTATAAAGAGTGACGTACTGCAACGTTTCAGAAATGTGTTCCTGGTAAAGTGATATATTGACTGATGATTACATGTGTGAGCATAATGCAAATGTATATGGTTGCAACTGAAACTTATGGGGGTACTTGCTTGACATGGACATCAAGCTTTCCCAGGCCAGGAAGGGTGTAACCCCCCTGCAAATGGGGGTTCCCAAAAGACTTCCAGGAGCTTGCTTGAATGCTCCGAGCCTGAATGGTGTTTGGCGTGTAAGCCATTTATCTGTGAGTGTTTTTAGAGCCTTTGGTACTGTCTCTTTAAGAGCTGTCTGCTTGCAGACATAATTAGTTTGTATGGGGGAGACTGTGTGTTTCTCTGCTTGAGTCCCACTCCAGCTGCTGCCAATTCACTCCATTTTTGCAGTCACTAGGAGTGCAAAGGGAACCTATCTGAAAGATGTAACTGTTTGCCAGAAATCATTTAGAGTAATAATGAAAATACAGTTTGTCTAACCTGCTTTTCTTTACAATCAGAACTGTGTTTGCCTAGTTCCCCATTCTAGTTTTGAACTGCTGAACTGGACCAATCAGTGTGGGTTAAGGGAGCTCTAAAATGGTGCCTGTGGATGACTCAGAACTTGGACTCGTAATCTGAGCCAGCCACAAGAGGATTGTATGGGCAGTGACTCTGGGAAATGTAGTTTGGACTTCTGCGCCTTTTTGCACCAACAGGGGGAGGCTATTGTGAGTGACAGCCAATCCAGCCAAGAACTGGGAGGAACTCAAAGGAAATGCCCAGTTTTGTCTACTGGAGTTTCAGTTGAGCTCTGGCAGTGAAGAGGGAAGGAGCCCTGTGCTCCTTCGGTGCGCAGTTTTAGTCGGAAAACACGTGTAAAAGCCCCAAGTTTCAGTCTACAGCTTGTGCAAGTGCTTGTTTGGACTGAATCTGACCTGTGAAGAGAATCAAGGAGATCTGAAAAGTAGAAACCAGGCTCACCCTGTAGAAGACTGGAGAAATTGCTGAATCGTGCTCGGTCTGTCAGGAACTGAATCTACTGTGTGTTCTCCCGGGGATTGTGCAGTAATTGCGATCGGGATAGAGAAGCAGCCTGCCTGGTATAGTACTTTCTTTTTCCATATAAATGTGTTTAGTGCTAGTGGGGACTTGCGTTTCCAGTCCCCTGTACAGTGAATTGAGTGCATGAAGATGCAAGTAAACCCCAGCTTAATCCAGGCTACATCCATTTGCTCTGAACTGCCTTGGGGTCCAGTCACAAGGACCTTGTCCACATGGTCTGCTCTGCCTGGCAATACAGGACAATCTGCCTTCCATTCAGTTTCAGCATTGAATTTGTGAGTACAAATCAGGGTATCTCTCTGCAATCATCTAATTGCAAGTGTTCCATCTGATTACTTTTCCTTTCTTTCTCCTCGAACTGAGCCTACCGGCTCCGGATTACAATTTGGGTATTGTGCATGCATTTTTCCATCTTCAGGGCCCCAGCCAGCTGCACCAAATAGGCTAGCCTCTTATTGCCTGGGTACCCAGTAAGAGTGACATTAGGGACATTTGGGATTCTGAAATATGTGCACAGTACTGTGATTATTAATGCGTTTAAACTAATTAACCTGATTTCCCCCTGTCCTTGTTATATCCCCCTAAATAAATCAGATCTGTTTGTTTCAGCAAAGTTACACTGCCTGAGGTATTTGTCTATGTTAAAGTATTGTACTGTGGTTTTTGCACTGTATCATCTTGTTTTACAGGGAGTCCCCAGAGTCACGCTGACTGAACCAGTCCTGGGGGTAAGTGTATACTGTGAAGGTAATTCTGATATATTGTGTGAGCCACTAGTGGGAAGAAAGGGGGGTTGCAGTGTCCCAGAGGGCTGTGACCAAGTTAGTTTAACTATTGCAAACCCTGACCTCTGGGTGGAGGCACCCACCATCGAATCCAGGCCCCTCCACCTGTTAGTGGCAAATCAGGCAGGGGTAGTAGCCCTTGGGATAGCGCCACCTAGGGGTTACACTATTTTCTAGGTTATAGGATAAAGTACCATTATAAAGATTGCTTGTCCCTGCCTTTCTTCAGGGCACTTGTTGCCAGTTTTTGATTATGCAGATGTGGTTTATGGTTCTGCTCTTCCCTCATGAGGCTGGACACCCTCTGTAATGCCTTTTGTCATTTTACCACTAATTCCCCCCCACCCATCATTGCACATCGCCCCCCCCACCCATCATTGCACACTCTTTTGCCTACCACCCACCACTGCACACTCTATTACCCCCACCCATCATTGCACACTATCACCCCAATCACTGCACACCTATCGCCCAAATCATTGTACACTTTATCGCCCCCACCCATCACTGCACACTCTATCGCCCCACCCATCATTGCACACTCTATTGTCCCACATCATTGCACACTCTATTGCCCCACCCATTATTGTGCACTCTAGCACCCCAATCACTGCACTCTATCACCCCCACCTATCACTGCACAATCTATCGCCCCCCACCATCACTGCACACTCTACTCCTTCCTTTCCATTCTCTCTTTTCCCTCCCACTGTCTGAGCCCCTGTGTATCTGTAATCTCCAAATATTGCTTTGAGACACTGACATAGAGGGTGACGGCAGATAAGAACCGCAAGGCCCATCCAGTCTGCCCATTTCTTTTTCTACCTTATAAATGTGCCATCGGCCTTTGCTCTGTCAGTGGCCTATCTATTCATACTCATCTGTATCGCTCCCTTATGCCTGTCCCATGCCTGTTTGAAGCCCTGTACTGTATTCATAGCCACCACTTCCTGAGGTAGGCCGCTCCATGCATCCACCAACCTTTCTGTGAAAAAGAATTTCCTCACATTCCCCTTAATCGGCCTCCCTCTAGTCTCATGCTGTGTCCTCTTGTCCTGCTATTTTTCTTATATTTAAACATGTTAGACTCTTTCACCTTGTTAATGCCCTCAAGGTGTTTGATTGTTTTGATCATATCACCTCTCTCCCTCCTTTGCTCAAGGGTATACATATTGAGCTCCGTTAATCTATCCTCATATGTCTTCTGATGCAGTCCCTGCACCATTTTGGTTGCCCTTCTCTGGACTGCCTCAATTTGGTTAATGTCCTTGTCAAGGTGTGGCCTCCAGTGCTGCATGCAGTACTCCAAATGGGGCCTAACCAGTGCCTTGTAAAGAGGGATTATTACCTCCCTCTTATGACTTGTGATACCCCTACTAGTACACCCTAACATCCCCCTAGCCTTACCTACTGCTTTAGAGGTCTGCTTAGATGATTTCAGGTCATCGGTGATGATGATGCCCAAGTCTCTTTCTTCCTTTGTGACTGACATTCAGCTTTAGTGAATGGTTGTCATGGCTCCCAAAAACAATGCACAGTATTTTAAGTCAGTCCCGATAATGATACATGGTTTTCAATGGAAGCAAAGGGTTAATGTATTTTGAGCAAGTCCCAATGATCAGCCGAGTTTTACATACACCGTGCACAAACACAAAAAGCAAAGTCACCCGTGTCACAGTCACTTACAGCTCTGCCCATACAACACCGTGCACAAACACAAAAAGCAAAGCCACCCATGTCACAGTCACTTACAGCTCTGCCCAGACAATCCCGCATCACAGTTACAGACGGACAGGACCCAGTTGCCTCAGGTACAGCCATTCATTTAATCTACTTCTTTAGATCACTTGGAAAAAAAATGACTGAGAATCATATTTCCCAAGTTTAGTGAAGGAGGGCACATGACTAAGTACAAGCTAGCATAGTAAAACAATATAAACCTTGCTCCACCCGCATGACAGTTTAACATGCTTGTTACGGTGTGGGTTCTACAGATGGACACAGGACTCAGTAATTAAGGTGCAACCCCTGTTGGCTTGTGGGATGTTTATTAATCTGCAGAAACTTTTCTTCTGCACCATCAAAGAATAACATAAACTTCAAAAAGAAATTAACAAAAAAAAAAAACAATTTTGTTAATACAAAGAAAAAGAAGTATAATCCTTACAGCAGGAACCTTCTCTCTCCACTGGTCAGAAGATACTGACTCTATCTAACAGGTACCTTTTTAGGTAGAATTTATATACCTGCCTACCTGAATCAGGTGACACAGCATCATCAAAACAAAAATATCTTTTAATAGCGTCTAAAACAATTTTGTACGTATTCCTTAGTGAATTACTTGATATAAACAACCTGTTTTAAAGGTTATCTCTTAAAAGTATTCTTTGGTAAAACTTTACCATGCCACAGAATGTTCTCCAGACAATGATTGACAGGTTCTTGTTACAAGTGTGGGCCACTAGGGGCCGCTGATCCCTTAAAGGAACAGTCAGACTGCAGCAGGCTTTTTCAGAGAACAGGCCTTCCCATTTTGTTTCCACGAGCAGCCCAAACAGAGTTCAGGTAACCTCCTTATCTGGACATTTCTTTCTCTAATACCTTCTTATGGGAATTCTGTACATAACCTTTTTTTAGGTCTACTATAATGTTTGTTTTAAATGAAGGGACATTTAAAACAAATTTAAATTGTATTTGGTTCTTTTTTTGTTTGTTTTTCAAGAGCTCTACAGAACAGGGGACAAGCTTTGCGTTTCCCATAGTCCTGGTAAGAATGCAGCTGATACACAGCAGGAACATGTCTCAGTGCAGCAGAACTAAAACAAAACAGCATTCTGTACTGCAGGGTTAATGCTTGCAGCGGGGGAGTGTGCTTACCACAGAAACCCTGTTCAAACAAAAACAAACTCTCTTTCTTTTAGTGAGACTCTCAAATGACAATTTATAATATACAGTCTCCTGTCTATTTTCCAGACTGCAAACGATTCTTCTTCTGTCCTTTTCGTGAACAGAACCAGTAAATAATACTGGAATCAAACAAATATTCCAGGGAAATGGAGTCTGTATTTACCCATTACTGCAGGCAGTTAATCTGCTATTTCAATAACTTGATATTTAAGAGTACCCAAGGAAAAATAGAAATAAAGCATGAAGAGGGTAACATAGCTGGGGGGGGGGGCTGTGTAAGGAGGTGGCCTGCCTCCATACAGAAAATACAGGGATAGCCTTAGGGAGGAAAGTAATTGCAACCAGAGAAATAAAGGATGGGTACTTTTATTTAGTGGCAGGAACTAACCCTGTCACAATGCTGTCCTCTCTCACTGCTGGTCCCATGTCATTTGAATGAATTTATTACAGCTAAATCAATTTGTGTGGATATATTTTAGTGCTTGATTTTTATGGACGAGTTAGCAAGGCCTTGGATATGAAGGAGGTAGTGGATGTCATTTTTTTTGTTTTGTTTTTCAAAGGCCTTTGATAAAGTACCCCATGGTGAACTAATAGATACAATGATTAACATGGGCATCAGTGACAACATTACCAAATGGGTGGTATCTTGGTTGACAAATAGATCCCAACAAGTCTGTATTAAGGGCCTTACTCAGGTTATGAGCAAGTGACCAGTGGTGTTCCTCAGGGATCAGTGCTTGGCCCATGTCTCTTTAATATATATATATTTCTTCATTAAATACTTCAACTGGAGTTTGGATAACCAAATTTGCAGATGACACCCGTGTAGGCCATACAGTAAACAGTTTTGAAGATGTAAACACTCTTCAGCTTGCTGTAGATGAACTGGAGAGATGGGCAGACTCAAAAAAAATCACTTTTAATATTAATAAGTGTACAGTTATGCATTTCTGAAGGAGTAACTTACGAGCCAATTATAAACTGTGTGGTAGGATTTTGGATGTGATGGAGGATGAAAGGGGCCTGGGAGTCAGGGTAACAAATGACCTGAGTCCCAAATTACTTTGTCAACAAGTAATTAAAAAGGCTGGGGGTATTCTTCATTGTATACACAAACATATACAAAATAAAAGCCGTAATGTTTGTTGCCCTTGTATACTTCCTTGGTTATGCCGCACATGGAATATTGCGCCCAGTATTGGTCACCTCAAAATATGGGATTGAAAAATGCTTTGGAAAAATTCCAAAGAAAAGCAACTAGAAAAATAAGTGAGGTAAAAGGTTTAAATTATGAGGATTCAATTAATATGCTTGGGCTATACTCTTTGGAATATCGTAGAATGAGAGGTGACCTATGTTTGGTCTATAGAGCTCTGCAGGGGATGACCAACTGGGTCTATCTTTTAGAAAAATTGTTTATGACACTAGGGCTCACCCACTTCAGATTGTGGGAGAATGCTGTGAAACCAAGAAAGGAAGCTCTTGGTTTTCAGTTAGAGTTTCTAAAATTTAGAATGCATTACCAATAGAAGTGGTGACCAGTAACAACATAAATATTTTTAAAGCACGTCTTGACATTTTTCTTAGCTGAAATTCAATTAAGGGTTATGACTAAATTTTTGGCGAGCACATGGACTTTCGTCTTTAATAGCTCTGAATTACCTATGATACCTATGACTTCAATATGAGCGATGGTAAATCTCAGTGATGCACATCTTGGCTATGAAATCACATCTGAAATTGAAAATTATAGGCAAGCCCATGTAAATACATAAATCGGCTTCATTGAGCATATTCTCTGATGACTTGCAGGAAATGCTCAGTTACTGTAAATCCCGGTACCCGAGATGGCTCCCGCCCACTGCTGCACCTGACACCACCTGTGCCATATATACACCTACTGCACCTGTTTCTCATCACATTATCATGCAGGGGAGATATGCCCTCCCTGCACCCACCGAACCCCCCCATCTCTATGATTCTAACACCACGCTGCTCACTGCCTGGGGTGCTCCATATGTGGGTTTTCTCAGTTGTCATATTTGCTCAATTGTGCCTGTCACTCTTATGTGCCGTTCAGCGATTAGTGCTTGTCACTGTATTTGTAAACACTCCTTTAGAGTTGTGCAAATTTACTTCGCTCTAATAAACTCACTCAATTGATGTGATACCCTCACCACCTAGCCAGCAGTTGTGATTTGCTTCATCCATGGAGTTCAATGTCTCCTGAGCATACAGTATTCAGCCATTTCAGATACAGGCACCGCCATCCCAGTTGGATGGGGGGGACTGTGAGGCTGAAAGGGGAGGAGGGAGAGTGTAAGGAGGGGGAATCCAGACAAGGCAGAAATACTGAGCAAATACTTCTGTTCAGGATTCACTGAGGAGGGAGAGGGTCAAGAACCACAGTTGGAGAGCAGGGGCAATGAGGGGAGAGAAGTGGACACCAGTCCATTCACAGTGGTGCGAGTTCTGCAGGAACTCACAAAGGTGAAGGTGGATAAAGCCATGGGGCCAGATGACATACACCCGAGGATATTAAGGGAGCTGTGGAGGGAACTAGCAGCACCTCTGGCCACCTGTCCACAGAGTCACTCAACACAGGTGTGGTTCCAGAGGACTGGAGGAGGGAGCATGTAGTCCTACTGCACAAAAGTAGCAGTAGTGTGGAAGTGGGGAACTATAATCCAGTCAGCCTCTCTTCAGTGGTGGGGAAGATCATGGAGACACTGCTGACAGAAAGGATAGTGGCACACCTAGAATCCAATGGTGCCCAGGATCTGAGGCAGCACAGATTCACAGCAGGAAGGTCTTGTCAAATGAATCTGATAGATATTTTTGATTGGGTGACTAGGGAAGTGAATCAGCGAGGGGCCGTAGACATCGCCTACCTAGATTTCAGCAAAGCCTTCGATACCATCCCAGACAGAAGGCTGGTTGACAAGGTGAATAGTCTGGGCATGGGTCATAAGGTGATACATTGGGTTAGAAACTGGCTGATGGACAGAAAGCAGAGGGTGGTGGTAAATGGGATCCAATCCAGGGAGAGAGTGGTGACCAGCAGAGTGCCACAAGGATCAGTACTGGGACCTATCCTGTTCAATGTCTTCATTAGTGACGTTGCAGAGGGGATGGAAGGAAAGGTCTGGCAATGCAGATGGTACAGATGACACCAAGATCTGCAACAGGGTGGATACTCCAGAAGGGGTGCAGAAAATGAAGAGGGACCTGGAGAAGCTTGAAAGATGGTCAGAGGTGTGGCAACTGAGGTTCAGTGCTTAAAAAGTGCAAGATAATGCACCTGGGTAGGGGGAACCCTGAGGAGAGCTACAGGATAGGAGGGAGGCAGTATAGCGCAGTGATTTAAGGCTCTGAGCTGCAAATCTGGTGACATCCAGCAGACCAGACCTGGGTTTGAATCCCACAGCTTCCACTTGCATACTGTGTGACCCTGAGCAAGTCACTTAACTTCCTTGTGCTCCCAGGTTGCACCTGTAAAAAAGCTTTCAGCTTAGTGTGCTACTCCTGGTTAAACAACTAAAAAAAAACAAACAAAAAAAAATAACAAAAAACTGGTGCAGACTGTCACCAAAGAGGAAAGGGACCTGGGGTAATCATATCTGATGACCTTAAGTTATCAGAGCAGTGCACAAAGGTTGCAGGGAGGGCCAGTAGCATACTGGGGTGGACAGGCAGAGGTATTACTAGCAGGAGGTGGTGATGCAATTGCATAAAACACTGGTAAGGCCTCACCTAGAGTACTGGTGCAGCACTGGAGACCACACATGCGAAAGCACATAAACAAGGAGAAGGCTATCCAGAGAAGGGTGACAAAGATGGTGCATGGTTTGCACCATAAAACATATGAGCAGAGTCTAAGAGAGACCTCAATATATACTCACAGGAGGAAAGAAAGGGGCAACATGATAGAAACTTTTAAGTACCTCAAGGACATAAACAAGGTGCAGAAGGGATCTTTTCCAATGTAGAAAAGATACCAGAATGAGGGGGCACGATATGAAATGAGAGGGGGATAGATTAAGAGGTAATGTGAGGACATTTTTCTGCACAAAGAGGGTGGTGGACACTTGGAATTGTTTGCCATAAGAGGTGGGGGGGCAAGCACAGTGGAGGGGTTTAAACATGCCTGGGACAGGCACAAGGGAACCTTTGGTGGGAAGGGAGTGATGAAAAAGTCATTGACTATTTAGAGTTAGTGGACGCATACATGTATACGGCCTATAGGCAGACTGGATTGGCCTAGCAGTCCTTATCTGCTGACAATTTCTATGTTTCTATAGGTTCAAAAATTGAGGCACAAACAGGTCACTAAAACGCCAACAGCAAAATGCGAGGAAATTGCACCAAGCTGAATATGACCTTCGGCCAGAGCAGCATCCCTCGCTTTAATGAATGACTTGTTATAACGAACACTCACTATGGCTCCCAAGTCATTTGTTATAGTGAGGGGCTACTGTACCTATCCTCACTGATTCCTCTCTTGCTATCTACCTCCTATTCCCTTCTGTCCAGGGACCATCGCTTCTTCTCAAAACCACACCCTCACTGCTCCCTGCAAAGCATTCTACCTTCTCTTACCATCTCCCCTCCCTCTGGAACCTTCTTCCATCTTCCATACATCTCTTAGCTTCCTCAGGTTCCCTTAAGGATCAACTTAAACTCTTACCTCCCCCTCCAGCACCTGTTTGCTCCCTACCGGACCTGCCCCATGTTCCTTTCTATCACCCAGGCCATCCCTATCTCAGGGGTAGATTCTGCTTCACTTATTAACTTTGCCTGTTATGTTAACCCAGTGTTTCATTGTACCTCAGGTTGGTGAGCATATTTTAAGTCTGTCACCCAGTTTTGCATTCTGCACTTTTGCCATGTTGCTCTACATTTGTCTGCATATTATTCTGTATGCTATGCACTGATTTTATTGTACCTAATTTGAATGTTTCCCTGTCCCCCTCACCCTAGGGCACATCTGGAAATGAGTCTTGGCTCAGTGTGCCTTTCCCAGTTACAATTGTACACAAATAAAGTATCAAATGTTTTCTGAAGGAGGAGTTAGCTCACCCTCAGTGTATACGTGTACCCTCAGCCCTCTGTGTGGGGGAGATTACCTGAAGGTAAGAGCTTTTTGCAAATCTGGTAAGACCAGGAACTGGTCAGGGCCAGGTTGGGGATACTGTGGAACAGGCTCAAGAGGGTTCCTGTCTGACCCTAGGAGAGAAGACGTGAGCCCCCTGGAAATGTGAGTTCAGCACCTTACACTGGGCCAAAAGTGCCAGTCAGAACAGGCAATGCTAAGATGTTCATCAAATACAGACTGCTGTTCCCACCAGTCTGGAGGTCTCCTCTCCGGCATCGTCAGATGCCTTTGCCTGGTGCCATGCTACCTCCAGACTTCATGTGGAAAGGCTGATGTCTTGCCTGACTTCCTTACTTTGTGACAGCACAGTCAGCAGATTGTGCAGCTGCAACCACAGGTCACAATCACAGATCACCATATGGGCCTGGTGTGCAGATGCACACTTTAGGGCATGTGCTGAGGTAAAACCTTTACTTCTTTCCCAGTGTGTCTGAATGAGCAGAGTCCACATCTAGGTGTCAGTCATGCCAGAGTTTCTGTAGCCCCAATGGGGACTGCAGTACTTGAAGACCTAAGGTAGGGTGAGGTACATCACCAGCAGACTCTGTTGTTGCACAACTCTACATCAGGGGGTCAGTGAGAATGGCAAAAGTGGCAGAGGGATGCCTCCACAAGGCCCTGCATATCTCTTTCATGGCTCAGAGCCCCGGAGGAATGACTACTGTGTAAATAATGGGAACTCCAAGAAGTCCCAATGGTAGGGCTGATGAACCACAGCTGGTGAAGGCCTGAAGGTCCAGTGCCTGAAGCATCTCCACCAAGACTCACTGGTACAGAGCATACTCAACAAATGAGTGAGGCAAGGTGGACCAATAACTCATCCTCTGAGAATGTTTATGGAGATAAGGTGCTGCCTCCGACTTGGGTCACTTTCATGGAAATGGGCCTGAAATGTGCCCTGTATGACTCCCCATGCCAGTTCTCTATGGTACCAATCAATGCTCAGTGTTGATCCCATGTTAGTAGCCCTGAGGGGCTAGTAATGAATGCATTACCTTGAAGGAAAGGTGAGGCCCTTAAGAGGGGCTTAAGACTGTTTGTCTTAAGAGCCTTGACCTGAGCTGTGGAATTCCAGAGGAGGCCTCACTCACATGAGAAGGTCTACCAGAGCCACCCACAGGGTGCCCTCCTACATCAAAGAAATTACCCAAAAACCCCAAGATAGGAGACTAGAGCCATACAGATCCCTCTAGATGACCCTGGTCCTCACTGGCAATGATGCCCAGAAGTAGCTCTGGGAAGAAACCCAGCCCTGGGTCATCATCCAGCTCTGAGTTGGCATCACCGCTGGCACCGAACTTGGGTTAGTTGATGTCCTTGGAGACAGGAACCTCCTTGTAACTGTGGTCCGCATCATCTTCAACACTGTTAATGTCAACATAGAAGTCTGACCCACTGCCATCACCCTCCTTGACACCAAAGTTGGGGACAGACACCATGCCAACATCACTGTACACACCATGCTCAGAATACGACCTAGGTTTAACACCCTGCTGGCTGCTGATGCTGTCTCCAGGCTCAGAGGCATCCCCTCCCTCCCTCAGTGTTGCTGGCAATATGGCAACAGGAACAGACTCCAAACCAGCTCCAGCACCAGCCTTGCTGCCAGACCCTCTCCCAGTGGCATCCCTAGTATCATCCACCATCCATCACATCATCGAGGTGAACTGTGACAATAGAGTGGGCATCACAAAGGCATAGCGTTGAGTTGTCCACCGGTGTGTATAGCTGTGATTCCACTACCGGGAATATCTTCTGCTTCGGGAAATCAAACTGTGGGGGGTTCTCAGCCAGCCACCAGGAAGGAGCTGGCTGCACCCCCAGACCCAACAACCAGGGTCTACAACATCACAGCATGGTGAGATCAAGGAGAATCTTGTGCTTCCTTGTAACCAGAGGTTCCAGGAAGAGGCCCAGGGGAAGGGCCCAATGACCTTAGCTTTGAAGCTCATATGCATTGTTTGCCACCGAAGGTGAGAGTCGGGTGACCCTACTTTAACATGTGTTCTTCAAGGGTATAGTGGTCAACAGAGACGCAGGCATCACAGGAGTCCATGTTGTTGCATCAGTCCTTGGCAGGCCACGAAGAGTTGATGCTGCTCTAAAGCCATTTTGTTCCCAAGGTGGCACTGATGCATAATGGGTGGCATTCTTTCCTTCTTTTTGGCTATGGCCTCTTCCGATTTCACTTTGGAATTGTGAACAGAAAAGAATAAGACTGAGAATGACATAATACAAAACAAGCATTTGTCAATGCCGAATGTCGTCTTGCTGGCATTGGCACTGGTAGTGCAGGAGTTAGAAATGCATAATAGGAGTGGCAGTGAAGTATTGAACTAACGCCAACCCTACCCCCACCCTGTAGAGACTGACAGGTATTGGGGTATGCATTTGGGTCATCAGCTATAATGCTCATACCATTTAACCTCACTCTACCCTGTAGACACTGACAAGTGTCGCGGTGTGCTTTGGGCCTTATACTTACCCCATTCCATAAGGAAATATGCTGAGATGGGTGGAATATAGGAGAATGAGGTGTACTTTAGGGCCGAAGACTCCAAGGCACATCTCGATGACTGTGACTGGCTGCAGGGTGGGAGTGGGGGGTGGAATGGCATAAGCATTACAGCCAATGATCCCAAGTCACACCCCTGACGTCTTTCAGTCTCTACAGGGTGGGGTGTTACAGTTGAAAACCCTAACGATGTAGGCGTTTGTTGGTATTTTCACTCCAAATTTTCAATATTAGCTTTTTGTGACCCCACCTCATGAAGAGCGGCACTATCAGTTTGTTAGCCAAAAAGTGGTTTTGCACAGCGACTATGCCATTTGGCAACACAGGCACGAAAACACATTTTGGGCAGGGTGTGAAAAATGACAACTGTATTGTTCATGAGGAGGCGTAAAAAAATGGCAACGTTGAAAATCTGGAGTGAAAATATGCAAAATTGGTGAAGTCATGAGCAGGCATAGAAACTGTGCAACACACGTCTGTAACCCAATTATTTTTGGGATTTTTTTAACCACATTTTCAACATAGGTATTTTGGGACCTCCCATCATGAACTGTGTAGCACTGTGATTTTGTTAATGTGTCCCAAAAGTTGATTTCCCCAGCGACCATGCCATTGTGTGCCACAAGTGAGGAAACACATTTTGAGCAAGATGTGAAAAATGACAGCTGTATTGTTCATAAGGAGGTGTGAAAAAATGCCAGTGTTGAAAATCTGGCATGAAAATATTGCAGATTTGCGAAGGTACCAGGGTGCGTGGAAACTGCACAATAGTGTTTGTAACACAGTCATTTTATGGACTTCCATCACTAAATTTTCAACATAGGCATTTTGGGACCTCTGTTCATGAACAGTGTCACTGTCATTTTTTTAATCTGTCCCTAAAAGTGATCTTCCACAGCGACCGTGCTATTTTGCGCTGGAAGTGCAAAAGCACATTATGGCCAGGATATGTAAAATGACAGCTGTACTGTTCATAAGGAGATGTGGCAAAATGCCAATGTTGAAAATCTGGAGTGAAAATATTACAAATTCACGAAGTTACGAGCATGCGATAACTGCTTAATGCACGCCAGAAATAGTAATTTTTTTGATGCTCACTAAATTTACAACATAGGTTTTGAGAGCCCACCTCATGAACAGTGGCACTGTTGTTTTGTTATCGGTCCCAAAAGGTGATTCGTGACCCAGAAATCACCTTTTGGGACTGAATAACACCATGACAATGACTGAATTCATGAGGAGGGGCCCAATAACCCCATGTTGAAAATTTGGTGCAAAATTCTCAAAATGCCGGAGATATGCACCAAAGTTGAAAAAACTTATTTATGCCATTATACAGCTTACCGGCATTTCTTCAGTTTGCGGTCGGCTATGAAGAGTGCAGACATGTTACCGGGTCCACTCAAGATTGTTGGCGCTTGGACTCCGGAGATAAGTATGGGGTGAGGGAGGTGTGGGGAGGTAGGGTACGCAGAGGGTGGGCGCGGGTTTGGGAAGGGGCAGGATAGACCGCAAGGGACCGTTTTCTTCTTTTACAGGTAAAAAAAAAAAAAGACAACGAGGGTCGGTTTTCTTTTTTTTGCAGGTGTTTGTTTGGTACACTGGGGTGGGCTTCCACTGCACCACCTGCATAATGGGGAGAGAGACAGCAGCCAATGAGGATTAGGCCCCCCCACTGGCACAGAAATGGGTGGGGGGTGCACATGATTCCGAGGGGGATTGGGCACCCCCTCGGCACACAGCACACATCAGTGGCTGGGGACATTATGCTGACAGGGAGTGGGCTCCCCCGTCGGCAAACTAAACTAGGCAGAGGGGACTGATGCAGACAGGGACTGGGCTCCCCATCGGCAAGGAAAGACTGTTGGGGGGTGCATGATGCCATGGGGGACTGGGCACCCCCTTGGCACACATTTGGAATGGGAGGCATCATGCTGATGGGGAGTGGGCTCCCCCATCGGCACATGAAGTGGCTGTGGCAGTCAGTGCCACCATATTTACTAAAGTGCTTCATCAGGAAAGACACATCGGGAGGTGTGTTATTGTGCCGCTACATGACGAGCTTGGCTTTTATTGCAGCGGCACTTTTGTTTAGCTGGTGGCCAGTTTACGTATTGCTGGTGTCGGTGCCTGCATGATGGCTTATTGGGGAATGAGGGACGCACCTACTGATGCATGCCCTGCATTCGAGCACAATGACTGCACCTCCAAATCTGCTACTAATGCAATATGTTGGCTGGCACGCAGGCACGAGCCAACATAAAAAGGAGATGGTGATGCAGCAAAATATACCAGCTGCAACGAGGCAAACTGAGTGGATGCTCCCACTGTGTGCACTTGATGATGTAAAGAACAGACTTGAGGGTGGTGAGGGAGTCAGCAATGGTTATTGGCTAATGTGTGGCACTCCATGAGGTGCACAGTCACTGTGTCCAGTAGCTGTTGCTGGCTTTGTCTAAAGATTTGCTCCCTAGAAGTCCTAATGCCCCCCGATTTAGTGATTACAGCTCCTCACTGGACCGTAACTAAAATATCTAACACCCAGCATTTTTCTCCGCTTTCTTGCAAGCTAGCTCTGATCTGGCTACAAGCGCCTCCCCGGCAGCACAGCTGGAGAAGCCAGCGGGCCATCCCTTGCCAGTGGCATGGCTGGGGAAGCCACCAGGCCGTCCCTTGTCCTCAGCCCAGATGCCTTCACCCATTTCCAGGTATGCTCCACAGTAGAGACTGGTGGCTGTGGTCTGCTATCTAATTGAACCCAGCTCTCCAGTCCCGAATTGCCATTGGATGCTCAGTACACTGGCTTTTCTTCCATTGGCTGACTTGTTCCTTTTACCTTTTGTCTACATTTCTCAGCCAGCTTCCTTGCAGCCCTGCACTGCATTTTAGAAGCTAGCATTTTGTCCTGCCCGCCTTCTCCCACCCTGCCACTCTTTAAATACACTTGTGCCCCTCTCTCTTTGCTATTTCTACTCTGTCGTTGGATACCCCACTTGTCTCACTGTCTGACTTCTCAGACCAGGAGTAGTTGACTAGGACCTCTGACTAATAACGGTAACAAGATTTCTGATTAATAATGGTCAAATCCTTCCCCTGTGACTCCTTCAGCCCTAAGCTTCTCTAATATTACATTTTTGCCATGCATCCCTCCTCCTTTCTTCTGCTAACACTGAGCTTTTTCTACCTCCTTTCCTACATGGCCTCCTCCTACTGACTTCAAGGCTGCCCAAACTCCTTCTCCTCTCCTGTCACTTCAGCCCCATCACTCTGGCTGCACCTTACCTCCCCCTCCCAGCCAACTCTGTTGCCCCTTCCCACCCCATCCTACAACTGGATATCTCCTAACCTTCTGCCACCCCAAATATATTGTATTACCCTTATTAGATGTACTAGGATTAAACAGTACACCCTCAACACCACGTTAGGTAGAAAGCTCCCCTCGACCTTCTCTATACTGTTTCTCCTCTTGCTAATCACTGGTGATGTTGAAAAGAACCCCAGCCCCCCCCATCACTTCCAACTCACCATCCTCCTTTAAAGGGCTAAAGATAATGCACATCAACATAAGGAGCCTCCTCATTAAAATGGACCAGCTGAACTGTTGGATAACACAGAATGACTCTGACATACTTTGCTTATCAGAAACCTGGCTATCAGCCAAAACCCCTGACTCATCTATCTCTTTCCCAGGTTACCTCTCCATTCGGCGAGATTGCGGCAAAAGAGGTGGTGGCATAGCCATGATCATAAGGCAGCACCTCCCTCACTCAGTATTACAAGCTGAAACCTGCCTCGGATCTCACAAGCTGCTACTGACCAAACTCTCCCTACCCAAAACCATCCCTATCTTCATAGTGGTTGTTTATGCCTCGTCTTGACTAATGCAAGATGCCCTCACAGCATGCATCTCTACTCTTCCCCCATTAGCTCAATCAGGTAAACGTATCCTACTAGGGGACTATAACCTCGACTGGCTGGCTCCATCATCAAAGTCCACCACTATCAAACTGGAATCCCTAAATCTCACCCAGTTAATCACCCAGCCAACACGCTATAACCCTCACTCCCCAAACCATTTAGTTATTGACTGGATGCTCTCATCCCATCCTCAGCTGATGTACTTGGCCCAGTCCTAAGTGACCACTGCATCACTTTCGGTGTCAGAAAAACTCACCTCCACAAGTCAGTACCAAAAT
The DNA here is from genome assembly GCA_016271365.2 of Neoceratodus forsteri. Classification (NCBI taxonomy): domain Eukaryota; kingdom Metazoa; phylum Chordata; order Ceratodontiformes; family Ceratodontidae; genus Neoceratodus; species Neoceratodus forsteri. The sequence goes on along the minus strand of JADMNL010000034.1, from coordinate 61,314,032 downwards.
ACATAGGAACATGCCTGCTAAATTCACTTGATGCCAACATTGTCCACTCTGACTTACTGCATGCAAACTGGGCTCCAGTCTACTCTGCGGATAATGTCGACACTGCTCTTGCCCACTTCACTACTATTTTCAACAAGGTCTGGGACTACCACACACCTGTCAAAAAAGCCAGGGTCAGGAAACAACACCTCCTCTGGATTACTACCCCCGTAGTCACCCTCTGCAAAGTCCGTGACAAAGCCTGGTCCTTTTTCAAAGCCTCCCAAACACCTGTTTCCAGTCAAAAATACAACACCATGAGGAACACCTGTACTAAAGTTATTCAGCATGCTAAGGCTGACTATTTTAAACACCGGTTAAACTCAGCACACTCCTCCTCCTCCTCCTTCTGGAATATTGTCTACTCCTTTGTGGACCCCCACAACAGGCTAGTATTCCAACCCTTAAGCATGATGGCATCGAGTTATCGGATCCGACCCAGGTCACAGAAAAGCTCAATACCTTCTTTGCCTCCTGTGCTTCCCCCAACCCTGCCATAACCCTCCAAATGCCTCCACTCAAACTCCAACAGGCTTTACAAATGAGAAACTCCTTCTAGCTCCAGCCTCCACCTCCAAAGTAATGCATGCCCTTCTTTCCCTCAATGCGTCGAAATCCAGCCCTGATGGTGTGTATCCTAGCCTCCTTCACTTCTCAATCCCTATCATCATCCACCTCCTTACCTTCATCATAAACATGTCTTTCTCCTCTGGCATAGTTCCAGGAGTCTGGAAGATGGCGTGTGTCATCCCACTTTACAAAGTTGGTGACCCAACCTCCCTGGAAACTATTGCCTCATCTCCCTCCTCCCTGCCTTAGCCAAACTTCAAGAATGACTCGTAAACTCCAGATTATCTGACTTCCTCACCTCCACAGATTTCCTCTCCCCATACAAGTCTGGTTTCAGAAAGAACCACTCCACTATATTCTCCCTTCTACATGTCACTAATCACATCCAGTCTGCTGCTGACAAAGGTCACCTCACTGCCACAGTGTTCATCTACCTGGCCAAGGATTTTGATTTGGTCTCACCCTCCATTCTCCTTAACTCGCTCAAGGATGCTGGACTTGCCCCTCCTGCCTTAAACTGGTTCAGATCCTACCTATATGACTGGCAGCAATCAGTGAAGATGGCGAACTACTCTTCTTCCCTCCCCCCATCCTATCTGGTGCCCCACAAGGTGCCATTCTCGGTCCCTTACTGTTCTCCATTTTCATAAATAACCTTCCATCTGCATCCCTCATCCATATGTATGTGGATGATACAATACTATTCACATCTGGCCCTGACTTTGCTACTCTCCATTGTACCCATCAGAAAGACTTTTGCCCTGTTCAATCCTGGTTCAACTCACAGAAACTCAAACTAAACACAACAAAAACAGTCTCCATGACCTTCGGTACCTCTCAAAGGTTAGCTAAAGCACCCAAAGTCCCCATATCTCCTCCCATGATGGCACCCCACTTAAGGAAGTCTCCTCCTACAAATACCTGGGTGTCTGGTTAGATCCACAATTAAACTTCACAGTGCATATTGACTATCTAACCTCTAAACTCTGCCTAAAGCTTGGAATCCTGTACTGGAACAGGGACTCTCTACCCCTGCCTCTATGTTGGAAACTCCTGACCAAGACGATTTTGCCAGTACTAGACTATGCCGATATTTCATACTGCACTGCTCCATCCTCCTCACTCTCTTGTCTTGACTCCCTCTACTATGCTTTCTGCTGCTTTGCATCAAATTCCCCTTACAGGACTCACCATTGCTCTCTACTCTCCAACCTGGACCTACCTCCACTCAAGCACAGGTACCTCATCCATTTCTTATCATTCATCTCTTAAGTTCTGGTTTAACCTACTCCCATCTTACATCTCAGCCACCCTGTCCCCAGCTGCTGACTCAAACTACTCTCTACGCACTAGAGACTCTCACTCTTTCGCTCTCCACACCCAATCTTCCAACATGGGCAAAGCTGCCTTTAACTACCACCTCCCCTCCATGTGGAACTTTCAACCCCCTCTCTTATGCAACTCTCCCTCTCACTTCTCTACCAAATCTCTCCTTCACCTCCTTCCCCTCCCTGTGTGCTCCCACAACATTGCATAGCAACTAAGGCACTGTTTGATTATATTTCTCATCTCCAGTCGGCTGTATATACTGTAGTGTACTTTATGTAAACACTGGAAATGATGTACTCTGTTTATATTATGTAAATGCTGTGTATGACATGATTTCTTCAATTGTTACTTCGTGTAATACTGGAAATGATGTACTCTGTTTATATTATGTAAATGCTGTGTATGACATGATTTCTTCGATTGTTACTTCGTGTAATACTGGAAATGATGTACTCTGTTTATATTATGTAAATACTGTATATGACAAGATTTATTCGATTGTTACTCAACTGTGTTTGGTTATCTGTTCCCTTGTTCCCTTCCCCCCGGTCACACCTGGAAACAAGCTTTGGCTTAGTGTGCCTTTCCCAGTTACCAAATGTTTAAATTAAAAAAATAAAATAATGCTTTTGGTTCAGACTCATAAGTGTGAGTCAGTGGACAAGACTAATATAAGAAAGATCATTTTTATTCAAATTTGCTGTTGTTGACTCAATTTATGATGCATATCAAGACTTGTATACTGATGTGAACCTGTGCTACATGATGTATATACTGTGATGTTATGCATCTGTCAGACTTTTATTGCATTTTAACATACTATACAGTGCTTTGAGCATTGTCATGGAAAATCTCGATAAAGTGAATCATTGACAGATTTACTGCCATCTTTGCAGTCCTGCTTGCATTATCATTTCCCAGTCCCCTCTTCAGCTGAAACCCTTTTTTCTTGCTTCCATCTCCTTTTATTTTGAACTACAGTAGTTGACTTCTCTTTGAACTTTCCAAGTCCTGCCCTTTTCAAGAACAAAATGTGTATAATACAGACATCAACCTGCTCACCCACTCCTGGAATAAGAACCCCATGAAGTCAATCCTTTGTCATGTCCACCTACTCCCAGTTCAGTTTCACAGACACTATAAAATGTAACCCGTTTCTTTTAAAAATTCTTCTTGGCTTTACACATTTGTGTCTTCAATTCAATTCAGTTTTATTTTACCAGGAAAACACCAATGAAACAAGCTCATTTACAAGGAGGTCCCGGGAGACTCACATACAAAAATACAAATAAGACTATAAGGCCTACTCAAGTGCATTTACAATGAATACATGTGTATATATATATACAGGTGAGACAAAATGCATACACAAAATACTATTTCAGCAAATACAGTAACATTCTGTAAAGGATGAAACATTCAATAACAGCAACTGTATAGTATGCACAAAATGCTATTTCAGCAAGTACATTAAGTGCGGCTATATTCAGCACAATCCACAAGAAGAGTCCATATAATTGAGGACTGGCAGAGCCAGTGGAAAGGAGATTAGTGAGTTAAAGGGACAAAAGGAGAGTGAAAAGAGGGGTATTTATCATTTTTATTTATTTAGTTTTTGTTGACCAGGTAAGTGCACTAGACAAATCCTACCTATTTTCAGGTACGACCCGGGGGAGGGGGATATAGATGAATGCCAACTGACCTTGAACCAGATTAAGCTGTTGGTGATATTATTTTTGGTGAATGAGGGAAATTTGGCCAGGACACCTGGGAAATTCCCCTACTCTTTTCGATAAGTGCCATGGGATCTTTAACATCCACCAATCCAGGCAGATGGGACCCCAGTTTAACATCTCATGCGAAAGACGGCACCTCAGAAGTGCAGCACCCCTCTTATATGTCAGTACTGAGATAGTAACCCAAGTGCCAGATGTGGGAACTGAACCCAGAGACCTCTGATCTCCCGGCCTCAGAGGCGAGTGTGCTACCTACTGAGCCACTGACACTAATAAAGGTATGGCTGCTAGTGAACAGCCAAGGGATAGGGTTCAGAGGTGCAGTCTGTAGAACTATGCATAGCACTTACAATCTTCCTTCAACATGAGTCTAATTATGGACTTAAAGGTGCATAGGCCAATGACATGCTTGAGTTTGAGTGATGTTTGTAGAGTGTTCCACAGGGTAGGCAAGGCATGGCTAATGGATGATAAGCCAAAACGGGTCCTAATCCTGGGAATGTTAAATATTATATAAGAACATTTTCTAAATGTATACACACACACATGTAGCATGTTTAAACAGGGAGCAGATATAGGGAGGGAGTTGCATAGTTAAAGCTCCGTACACCCAGAGGGACGCATTTCGACACCTCCTAGTGCTAAGGGAAGGCCAGCCAATCTGCAAGTAGAGGGCACAATGATGAGTATTAAAAGGGGCATACATAATGAATCTTAAAGCCCTGTGATAAAGCGTATCCAGAGTAGATAGGGCTGATTTAGGACTATGATTGCAGAGAAAGTCTGCATAGCCAAGTAGTGGTAAGAAGGTTGTTTGAACTATTCCGAGTTTAGCTTCGTAAGAAAGTAAATGCTTTATTCGGTAGAACAGACCACGCCTTTGACAAAGTTTTTTTTAGCAGTTTCCTCAATGTGCATAACAAAAGATAATTTACAATCTAACCAGAAGCAGAGGTATTTAAATTTCTCCACTGGCTCAAGAGTCTCCCCAAGGAGGGTCTTACTGTGGAAATTTGCATCTGCATAATTAATGGCCACTTCTTTTTTATTGAGAGAAAGAAACATCATTTTTGTTTTTTTACCATTGAGAAGTAGCTTTAGATGGAGCAAGTTTTGTTGAAGGAGGTCGAATTTACGCCGTAACTCATAACAAGTGAGTTGCAGAGAAGGCCTGGTGACATATAACACAGTATCATCTGCGAATAGATGAACACTTGCTATGCTAATATTATCATCAACATTATTAATGTAGACAGCAAATAACAAGGTCCCCAATATTGACCCCTGTGGGACACCTCTCAGAACTGGTTTTAAGGGAGAGAGAGCGCCATTGACTTTCACCTGTTGCCACCTACCAGTGAAGTAGCAAGAAAACCATTTATGCAAGGTGACATCTGGTTCAAGGTTGGTTAACATGTTAAGTAAAAGTTAATGGTCGACAGCATTGAAGGCCTTACTTAGGTCTAAAAGGAGTGCACATATATAGTTTTTGGCATCTAAGGAGGTTAGCCAATCATCAGTGAGTTTTGCCAAGGCCGATACAGTGCTGTGTTTGGGCCTGAACCCAGACTGAAAAGGGTTCAGCAAATTTTCAGCTTCAAGATAGTCTCTAAATTGGAGATTAACTATTTTTTCAAGTAACTTGGATAGTATTGACAATTGCGAGATTGGACAGTAGTTATTAAGATCACTTTGGTCACTAGACTTGAACAAAGGAACGATGTGAGCTATTTTCCAGATGGAAGGCAGGGTACCTTGGAGAAGTGACAGGTTGAACAGGTGGGTGATAGGTGGGGAAAGGAAGTATTAAACTAGCTTTAGGAAGTGCGGTTCCAATAAATTGCCACCAGCACTTTTTTTAGGGTCCAGAGAAATGAGGAGGTCCTCAACCAGTTTGAGGGAGACAGGACTAAAGATAAAACACACAGAGTGGGAATACATTTTTGAGGGAGACAGAAGAGGAGTTCCAACAGGAGGCTGAAAGGGTAGCTTACTAGCAAGAGATGAGTCAAATGCTAGACCGGTGGTAGCAAAATGGTTATTTAATTGATCCAGTATGCCGTCACTGTTTGTATAGGTACAGTCCCGAGAGACTAACTTAATTGGGAGGGAGGAAGGTGAATTATGCCCTTCAATTTCTTTGAGAATTTGCCAAAATTTGTCTGCATTGTTTTTAGAAGACTCCAAAGCTGCCCGGTAGTAGCTGGCCTTTTCTGCTTGGATAAGTCTCATACACTGGTTTCTCGCTGCTCTTTACTTTGGGGTCATGGGAGGGACCCTCCACAGGCTGCAGCTGGTGCAGAATGTTGCGGCCCGATTACTGGTGGGACTAACTTGGTTGTGCCATGTAACTCCGTTTCTGCGTGTTTTGCACTGGCTGCCAGTCGGGTGGAGGGTCCTTTTCAAGGTGGGCTTGTTCACCTATAAGGCCGTATACAGACTGGGTCCTGGCTACCTGTCTGAGCTCCTGTCGCTTGCAACCTCTGCCCACTCCCTCTGCTCCTTTTCAAGGGGCCTCCTGGTTGTTCCCAGGGTTTAGCTCAAGACCTCTGGTGACCGAGCATTTAGTGTTTCTGGGCTGACCCTGTTGAACACTCTTCCAGCTGCTGTTCGGGAGGCCCCCTCAATTGGTATCTTTAGGCAGAGGTTTAATGCCCATCTCTTTTGCCAGGCTTTTGGGGATTAAGCCAGCTCCCCCCTACCCTATCCTCAGCTATTTTATATTAGTACATTTAAGAATGTTGTTTTAAAGATTTTGCTACTGCTACTACACTTATTTCTACTCTGTTTTTATTGTGTACAGTGCCCAGAGCCTCTGGGATTCGGCACCTTAGAAATAAAATTGCCTTGCCTAAATGCAGCCCAGACAGGGTCAGACTTTGTCTTGCAAACTTTCTTCCATAAGCGATCTCTGTTGTGAAGGGCAGTTTTTAACGAATTAGAGAATCAGGGATAGTTTTTTTTCTAGATCTGATTCTTGTCATTAACATACTAATTGCCAGCAGATTAGGCCTTACGGTCTATCGAGTCTGCTCGAACCTCAGATCCCTAGTTGGGTACTGAGGCCCTCCCCCTCCTTGTGTTCCAGAAACCCCTATCATCCATCCCCACCCTCCTGGGCCAGGCCATCATCTGTTACATCTGCTTTCTGTGTCTGTCTCACCCTCTCTTGAAGCCCTCCACAGTGGATCTCTGAACCAGCTCACCAGGTAGCACGTTCCAAGGATCCACCACCCTCTCAGTGAAAAACCACCTCCTCTTCCCCCCCTCACCCTTCCACCTTCCAACTTCAAACCATGCCCTCTGGTGATACCTCCCTGCTTTAGTCCAAAGATCCTCTCCGTGTTTACCCTATTTATTCCCTTGAGGTACTTGAAGACCTCAATCATGTTCCCCCGTCTCTCCTCTCCTCCAATGAAAACAGGCAGAGCTCCTCAAGTCTGTCCTCATACGTCAAATTCCCTAGTCCTCGTATCATCTTAGTTGCCCTCCTCTGTACCCTCTCCAGGAGCTGTATGTCTCTCTTCAAGTGTGGTCTCCAGTACTGTACACAGTACTCAAGGTGTGGTCTAACCAATCCATTGTACAGCAGCAGAATAACTTCCCTGCTCCTAGAGGTGATCCCCCTTACGATGCATCCCAACATCCTGTTTGCTTTGCTAGCTGCTCTCCTGCACTGCTCTGAGTTATTCATACATGCATCCACCATGACCCCTAGGTCTTTTTCCCCTGTTGAGGCCTCCAGCGCCTCCCCTCCCAGGGTGTACCTGTGTTTAGGGTTTCCCCGCCCAAGATGTAACACCTTGCACTTGGTGATATTGACATTTAATTTCCACGTGTGAGCCCACCTTTCCATGGGGTCCAGGTCCCATTGCAGGGTCAACCTCCCTCTTCCCCCTCAACTACTGTTCCCATCTTGGAGTTGTCAGCAAAGAGACTCATTTCACACCCTATACCCTCCCTGATGTCCAAAATGTATGCATTAAACAGGATTGGACCCAGGACTGAGCCCTGCAGTACACCACTACTGACCTCTCTAGGGTTCGAGAGCTTCCCAATGACCACTACTCTCTGACTGCGTCCAGCTAGCCAGTTTTCAATCCATCTGACCATCAAAGGGCATACTCCCAACCCCATCAGCTTCTCCACCAGGCCATTGTGGGGGACAGAGTTGAACGCCTAGCTGAAGTCCAAGAATAGTACATCCACAGGCTTTCCCCTGTCCAGTTCTGATGTTACCCATTCATAGAACTCCTCAAGACTGGTTTGACATGATCTACCTGGTACAAACCCATGTTGCCAACTAGCCAGACCTCCCACCTCCTCCAAGTACACCCCCAATCGTTCCTTTAGTATACTCTCCATTAATTTTCCCCCCACCGAGGTCAAACTGATGAGTCTATAGTTACCTGGTACTTTCCTCAACCCCCCCCCTTATGGATTGGCACCACATGTGCCTCTCGCCAATCCCTAGGTACCCTCCCTGTCTCAAGTGACCTGTTTAAAGAGCTCCACCAGGGGTGCAGCCAGTATGTCCACCAATTCCCATAGCACTCTCGGATGAATGCCATCCAGCCCAGGAGATTTATCTTTCTTTAGGCCCTTAAGGGCTAACCACACCCTTCCGGTGGAGATAGCATCATCCGTCCCCTCCACCTTACTGGCTTTTTTATCCTTATCCTGATGTGACACCCCTGGGGTACCTCTCCCTCCCTCTTGCTCCATTTCTGCTGCTCCCCTGATCCCACTCACTACCACTTCTATCCCCATCATGCCTTGCTTTGTAGATATCCCATCCCCCTACCTAGTGAACACAGAGGCGAAGTACTCATTTAATATCTCTGCCTGGTCCCACACCTTTTCCACCCACCCTCCTTCTGATCTCAACCTGCCTAGATGGCCCTTAGTTTTTCTCCACTCCCCAATGTACCGGAAGAACCCATTTTCCCCTCCCCATATCCCCTGTGCCAGCCGCTGCTCTTTACTGGACTTTGCCCCCCGCACCATCTGGGTGACTTTTCTAGATGCAAGATGGTATATTTCCTTTTCCCTGTCCCCTCTCGTTGTTTTATATTTTTTGTAGGCAGCCTTCATTTCTCTGACCGCTACCTGAACCTTACTGGACCACCAGCATGGTTTATGTGACCTTGCTCCCTTACACTTCACCTTAGCGCAGGTCCTGACTGCCTCATGAAGTCCCCGTTTTATGACCTCCCATCTCTTTTCCACATTTGTCATTGTTGTAATCCCCTTCAAGGATCCTTGAGAATATTTCCCATGCCCACAAAGTCTGTCCCCTTAAGTCCACTGCCAGTGTCCTAGATCTCCCCCCCTCCCCCATGTTTATTTGAAACCAGACAGTATTGTGGTCGCTCCCAGTAAGGGGATCCTCTACAACCAGGTCCCTTACCAGATCTCCATCTGCCAGAACCATGTCCAGGACATGCCCCTCCCTTGTGGGCTCCATCACGTGCTGTGTTAAGAACACATCCTGGAAGCCGTCCAGCAGCCTCTGCTCCTTGGCCACCTTAGAAGACATGGTTCCCCAGTTTGTACCTGGCATATTAAGGTACCCCATCAACACCACTCCCTCCCCTTTTGGTCCACACTGGGCAATAATGTTGTCCAGCAAACCATCCTCCAGAACATCACCCATCCTGGGGGGCCTATATAATACACCCAGCTTGACCTTACCTCCTGCCGGGGCTCATAAGGTGACCCATAAGGCCTCCATGTTTCCCTCTGCCTCTTCTAACATATTAACATACTAAAATGCCAGCAGAATAGGCCTAACGGTCTTTCGCATCTGCTCGTTTGGTCAGCCCCCACCCTGGGAGCTGACCTTGCTGCCCAGCTCGCCTTCTCTGGCTTCTCCCTTCCCAGTTCCAGATATTCTTGCTGCATTGGATTTTGCTTCCAGAACCCTTCTCCTGTACCTGTCCCACCCCCTCTTGAACCCCTCCATTGTCTCTGCCTCCACCAGCCCCCTAGGCAGCACATTCCATGGCTCCACCACCCTCTCAGTGAAGTAGCACCTCCTCCTTTCTCCCCTGAATCTTCCCCCTCCAGCTTCCACCCATGCCTCTAGTGGCCCCTCCTCCTTCCTTTGAAGCACCCTGACTGTTCCTCCTATTTACCCCTTCATGTACCTGAAGACCTCTATCATGTCCCCGTCCCTTCTCTCTTCCAATGTGTACATAGTTAGCTCTTCGAGCCTCTCCTCATAGGTCCTGTCCCCCAAGCCCCAAATCATTTTGGTTGCCCTCCTCTGGACCCTCTCCAGGAGTTTAATGTCCCTCTTTAAATGTGGCCTCCAAAGCTGCACACAGTACTCTAGGTACGGTCTCACCAAGCAGTTATACAGAGGGAGTATCATGTCCCTCCTTCTGGAGGTGATCCCCCTAGCGATGCATCCCAGCATCCTGTTGGCCTTGGCTGCTGCCCTCCTACAAGTCTCTGAGTTGTTCATCTTGATATCCACCACCACCCCCAGGTCCCTCTCAGCCATCGAGACTTGTAGCATTTCCCCCCCCAGGGTGTACACTTGGCCCAGGTTTCTGGCCCCCAGGTGCAGTACCTTGCATTTCCCTGCATTGAACCTCAGCTTCCACTTTCTAGACCATCTTTCCAGAGCCTTCAGATCCACCTGTAGGGCCACCTTCCCCTCCTCCCCTTCCACCACCGCCCCCAATTTTGAGTCATCTGCAAAAAGACTCATCTCACTCCTGATACCTGTCCTTATTTCAGAGACATAGGCATTGAACAGGAGGGGCCCAAGGACTGATCCCTGTGGGACCCCACTAATGACCCTCCTTGGGGATGAGACTATCCCGCCAACTACGACCCTCTGGGTCTGGTCATGGAGCCAATTGCCTATCCATCTAATCATCTTGTTCCCAACCCCCATTTCTCCCAGCTTATCCAACAGGCCCACATGAGGAACAGAGTCAAATGCTTTGCTGAAGTCTAGAAAGAGGATGTCCACTGGTCTGCCCAGGTCCAAGGCACTCGTCACCCAGTCATAGAACTCCACAAGGTTTGTCTGACATGATTTCCCAGGAACGAATCCATGCTGTCTATCTTCCAGGCACCCTGACTTTTCCAGGTTCCCCCAGCCTCTCCTTGACAATGTCCTCCATCACCTTGCCCACCACCGATGTCAGGCTGACAGGTCTGTAGTTTCCTGCCACCTCCCTTGATCCCCCCTTGTGGATAGGCACTATATGCGTCACCTTCCAGTCCTGGGGCACCCATCCTGTCCTTAGAGAGATGGTGAAAAGCTCCACCAGGGGTTTCGCCAGGACCTCCGCAAGTTCCTTCAGCACTCTGGGATGTAATTTATCCGGCCCCGGTGCTTTCTCTGTCTTAAGGGACCTGAGGGCTTCCCTCACTCTCTCTGCTGTGATTTCCACTTCCGCTACCTCTTCTCCTTGCTTAGCCTTCCCCCCTCCTGCCAGTGATGCCTCCCCTCTTCCCAGACCCGCCGATCGGTAAGGGTCCCCCCTTCCTCAGTATCACTGTCTCCTCCCATGTATGATGATGCAGCACCCCCACTTTCCTTGATGAAAACTGAGGTGAAGTACTCATTTAGTACCTCAGCCTGCTCCCCCGGGTCTTGTGCCCATCTCTCCCCTGTTTTAATCCTGCTAATCTGCCCCTTCACCCTTCGTTTTTCCCCACTGTATCTAAAGAACCCCTTGTTCCCTCTCCTAATTTCCATGGCCAGGTTCTGCTCCTTCCTTGCCTTAGTCGCCCTCACCACCCTAGTGGCCCTTCTAGCCATCAGCTCGTACTCCCCTCATTCTCTTTCACTCCTTGAGCACCTGAATTGCCTATAGACAGCCTTCTTTCCCCGCACCACCTCCTGGACCTCCCTGGTCCACCAGCAGGGTTTTCGGGCCCTACCGCATTTTCATCTTACTCTTGCACAGGTGCTGGTAGCATCCTGCACCCCTCTCCTGATGATTTCCCACCTACTATCAGCGTCCATGTCTGACCCAATCCCATCCAAATACTCCTTAAGGATCCTTCCATTTTCTTAAAATCTGCCCCTTGTCTCCCAGCTTCTCTCCAGTCGTGCTCTCCTCCCTCATGTCTGCAATATGTTGCATCTCCCCATTTGCTTAACATTTACGTTTCACCTTCTCCCTCTGGGACTTTACCCTAGCAATTTCTATGTCATCTCTAATGAACATAGCCACTCCACCCCCTCTGCCCTCCTTTCTATTCTTCCTAAGCGAAGTGTACCCACACACATTTAGGTCCCAGTCATGGTTTATGTTGGCCCACGTTTCCGTGATCGCCACCACATCCACCCCCCCGAACAGCATGGCCTGGAACTCTGGCAACTTGTTTCCCAAGCTCCTGGCATTTACTAACACCACCCCCCACCCCTTATCCCTGATCCCCTTTGTCGAACCCCACTCAGGTTCCTTATACTTCCATCCACCCTCTGCTCCTTCTGAAACCTCCTCCCCCAGTCTGTTTCCCCTCCTACCCTTGAGTTTGAAGGCTACTCCCCTCATCTGGAGGAGAGGGCTTCTGGTCAGCCCTCTCTTATCCCTCCCCCACAAGTTTAAACCCCACTTTTCTTGAATATCGCCAGCCACCCCTCTGTTTAAGGACTTCCTTCCTCATGGGGCAAGATGAAGCCTGTCCTGGCATACAGTCCCTTATCCTCCCAAACTCCTTTCCAGTTCCCTAACACTCCCGACCCACTCTCTTCACCCCACTTCCTGAGCCAGTCATTAACCTCTGTGATCTTCACTTTTTTCCACTGAGGCCTTTGGTACTGGCAATATCTCCGAAAAGGAAATGTTGCATCCTTTATCCCGACAGACTCTGGCAAGTTCTCGGAACCTTGCTTGGATTTCCAAAACGCTATTTCCCTCTAGATCGTTAGTTCCCAAATGCACCAGGAAATCCGGTTTCCCTCCACAATCCCTAACCAGTTCGTACACCATGAACTTTGCTCTGTGTACCGTCAGCCCAGAGATACTCACTACCTTCACCTGGCTATGGCATCCACCCCCCCTGCCCCTCCCAATGGATACTCCTAATCGTCGAGTCTCCCAATAACAGAACCTTAACACCGCCATCATCCTTATGGTTACCTCCACTATGCGCTGTCAACTCCCCATCCCCCCTTATTCATGATCTCAATTCCATGGGAGTTTTCACGCCTTATTAGAGACCCCCTTGTCACCCTCCCCTTTCTGTCTCCCTTGTTATTTTGCCCACTTAACTCAGACTCCCCCTGAATAGGTGTCCCCTTTAACCTTCTCTTATCAGAACCATTTATCCTGGCCCTGATGGTTTCCCCTTCCTCCACACCACCATCCTCCTCCCTTGTAATAGTACCCCTGCCTCCAGATGCCCTCTGTGGGTCCCCTTTACCTAGGGCCCCATCCTTGGTACAGATCCCCCTCCTGAAGGGGGACCCCCTCTCCCGCCTCCTTGTCTCCCAGCTTCTCTCCAGTCATGCTCTCCTCCCTCATGTCTGCAATATGTTGCATCTCCTCCATTTGCTTAACATTTACGTTTCCCCTTCTCCCTCTGGGACTATTTCTATCCTTTCTATTGCCGGTCTGTGATGCCCTATGGGTATCAGACTCCCTCCCCTTGGCCTCTGTATCAGTTTCTTAATTTCCACTAACCCCTTCCTCACCCTCTAGGTTGCTTAGTAGCTCAAATTTATTGTAACACTCTATGCCAGCCTCCATCAAGTAACCTGAGTTTCCCCTGACTGCCCCTCTAAACTGCCCCTCTTCCTCCCCTCTTGCCCTGTTCTCCTTAGGAGCTCCCTTCCCACAGTCTGCTCTTTTAGGCTTCCCCACAACAGCTCCTCCCTTCTCACTGTCTGCTCTTCTAGGCTTCCCCACAACAGCCCCTCCTGACTCTTCCCCCTCCACTCTCTTTATGTTCGGAATGTTTACCCCGTAAGTTTTCCCCTTAGTGTCAACATCCTTATCTAAGGATCCTGTGTCCCTAATATCCCCTCTCCTGCTTGGTGTAACATAACGTCCTGTAATTTCTGAGTGTTGCCCCAGCCTCCCCTCAGCCCCACCTTTCTGCCGCCCATATCCACACCCCTTATCCTTGGTCACCCCCCAGCTTACTCCTTAACCAATGTACTTCACTCCTGATATGAGATAGCTGTCTACAGAGTGGGCAGCCTCCCTTTCTCCAGGCCCAATTGAGAATTATTGTCACCCCACAGCCTGTGCAGCCTACAACCCTTCCGAAGATGCCTGCCATGGTGGAATGTGGCCACCCTGTTTGTCCCTTTCTGTTCATAATGGCACACACCCCTTTTCTCAGTCCCTTCCCCTTGGAATACCGTCTCTCTCTATACTGACCGCAGTTGTTTACGAACTCTATTTCAACCCCCCCAATAATGTTCCCAAGTCTCACAAACACATACAGTCCAGTGTGTGTCCAGTCCTTCTAACAGTGTGTGTATGCAGACATCAGGTACCGTATGATGTCACAGGCCCACCAGTTCCTGTTGCTTCAAATTTCAGTCACAAACAGAAATGCACAGCCCTTCAATCCCAACCCCCAGTGGCTTTTCAGTATTTAAGGCAAACATCACATTAAATTTCACTCTAATTATCACTGCCAAACAAGTGTTCCCACAAGCCCCAGTAGTTACAATATCACAGCCCAAGTAACAGTTCTTACTCAAAGTAGTAATTTTTAACACACAGAACTAATTTCAATACAAAACTATTCAAATATTTCAGTTAAAACAGAATATAAACCAAACCTCTTTCCTAAACAACCTCCTACATCTGTTCCCAGGTGGATAATGAAAGACAAGATGATTCTTGTAATTGCCCCTCCCCCTAACACCAGGCAAACATCACATTAAATTTCACTCTAATTATCACTGCCAAACAAGTTTCCCACAAGCCCCAATCGTTACAATGTCACAGCCCAAGTAACAGTTCTAACTCAAAGTAGTAATTTTTAATACACAGAACTAATTTCAAATGCAAAACTATTCAAATATTCCAGTTAAAACAGAATATAAACCAAACCTTTTTCTTAAACAACCTCCTACTTCTGTTCCCAGGTGGTCATTGGTGCATGTTTATTAATTCCCTCAGTGAGGAGGAGGGCGTAAGCTTCAGCAACAGTTGGGGTCAAGTAAAAGTCTTGCCATCTGATTCTGCTTAGGTCAGCCAGAAAAGCAGAAGGGGTGAATTTACAGAAATCTCTTTTTAAGATGTACTTTTGATTGGTGCGTTGTTTTTGGGAGGTGCCTCACACAGGAAATGGCACTGTGATCAATCAATCAATCTTTATTTTACCAGGTGAAACACCATTGAGTGAATCATTTTCAAGGTGGACCTGGGCAGTTAACAAAAGAAGTATAAAGTACAATAAGCAAACAGTAGGCAGAATACAGAATATGGGTACACAGGATGAGTACATAGCAATATAAAACACACACAATAAAGAATACTGGAGCACAATGCAGTAGGAAAAGGGCAAATTACTTATGTACAATATACACAAGATCTCACAGTTTGTAATATATATATAGTGCTTGTAGGTAGTCATTTTAGAATGCCCTTAAGACAGACATATAAATGAAAACTTGGTTTCACATTGAATGCCTCCCAAGTAGGAAAGGAAGAGGAAGTAATGACATATTGCATAGTGGAAGGGAGAAGAAGGATGAGGGAGAAGGCAGGAGAAAGGAGAAGATACAGGACATTAGGGGGTATCAATATACTTATCAGTGGATGGTGCCAAGGATCCAAGGGAGGCAGTTACAGACAGGTTAAACATGGCCACAATCAGGGGAAGCATTTTCATGACTTCTTGATAGAACATGCATAAAAATGAGGGCAGGGAGATAGGGTGGGCCACCTTCAGAGTATTTTGCAATCTAGTCCAGAGTTGGGGTATCGCTGATGTCATTGTGGAACACACCGTATACGGAATTTTATGGGACCTATTTGTGAAGATCAAATTGAGGAGTGTGCTATGCCCAGGGTTTCTAATGTCAGGACAGGTGACCTCACTGATTAATTGGGTGAGGCCGTAGACATCACAGAGGTATTTTAGGCCCTGGACACACTACAGAACTGTTTTTGAAAACTATTTTGAAAACCAGTTTAGCTAAACCATTTCAGTGTAGCTACACTACTCAGTAACCATTTTTGAAAATGGTTTAGTGTGGCCACACTGCTAGTGTTAAACTTGTTCTTCTTGTAACTATTTTGTGTGAAGTCCAACACACATAACTGTGCTTGCCTGGACACACTGCAGCTAGAACTGTTTTAGTTAAACCATTACAGCTTAAAACACTTTTACTCCTGGACAGACCTGTAAGTAAAACCATGCTAGCTCTAAAACATTTTAAAAAAATGGTTTTAAGACTAGGTATCTAGCTGGGTTTAAAAACACTTTTGTTAAAATGTTTTAATGGGCTTGTAGTCTGTCTGCAAACAGTACTAGAAGGATTTAAACTGTTTTAAGGCACTTAAACCATTTTAAGTTCCCCAGTGTGTCCAGGGCCTTACAGGTTCTGAACAACAAAAGTTCCAATCTAGGTTGAAATCACACAAACAAAGATGTTCAGAATTGGTGGCTCCTTGGATCCTGTGTAGGTGAGGGAGTATCCCAAGACCTCCAGAAGGGGGTCTGTAACAGCCAATGACATAGATAATTTCTTTTGAGGGAAGATCATTTTTTAAGGTGAGACTTTTGAATTTCTTATTTGAGGTAGTAGACTGGAAAACAGAAATTGCGTACTTATCACAGACATAGATTATAACCCCCTCCCCTGGTGATCCTGTCAGTTCTAGAAACATTGTATAAGGGGATATTGATAGCAAGATTTGGGGTAGAGGCTTTCAGCCAGGATTAGAAATCACAAGTACATCTGGAGAGGTGTGAAGGACCTAAGCTTGGATTAAATCCATTTTCTTAAGCAGGCTGCAGGCATTTATATGAAGAAGATGGATTCCTTTTAGTTGGGGAAGATCTGAAGGAGCCAAGATAGGCATTGGTGGTCCAGGATTTAGCTCTATATTTCCTGAACACAATAACAGTATTAACAGGAGTTTTTTGAGTCCATTTGTAAGGAATTTAAGGAGCAGTTGGCAAGCGCATTTGGGTGAGGAGGACCTAGTGTAGGGGGTTTGTGGATAAATGGGAAAATGAAAGGACATAGATCCAAAAACTGCCACGTGGACAGAGATATACAGTGGTGAGGAGATGCCAGAAGAGATCATATGTGCTTCATGGGTCTCTAGATGTCCCATGTGAATGGTTCCCAAAGGCTATAACATGAGTAGCAGCATATATAAAATTGGAGGAGGGAAGAGGCAGACGAGCTGCATTGGTAGGAGGCTACACATGTTGAGGTCTATAGGTTTTTCAATGGGGGTTGCTCCAGAATAGGATCAATTGAATACAATATTAAGATGGAGGGAAAGAGAAGGTATGTTAGAATGAAGGAGGCATAGTTAGGAGTGATTATTACTATTTTTTATAGAGTTAATAGTAAAAAAATGAAAAAAAAAAACAAGGTGCTAAATACAGGGCTATGGATTAAGGCACTAAGAGGAGAAGCTGTCAGACAGAAGCAAACAACTTGGAACAGCCTTGTGTAGCCTTTAAGGGAGACAGACTGCCAGAGCTGACTTGGAGTTTCTAATTACAGACAAGTTGCTAAATACAGGGAAATGGATCAAATTGCTAAGAAGAGAAGCTGTCAGATAGGTGCTATAAAATAAAAACAGCCTTACAGGGGAGACAGACTGCCCCTTTAGGGGAAATTTGACAATAAGTGGGCACCAATTAGGTAACTAGAGGTGGAGTCAAACACTAAGCAATGAGCACTTAATAGAGGTCAGAGACGAGGTGGGAAGGTGGGACAAAAATACAGCTATAATGAGAGCACACAATATTTGAGTGCAGCAAGCTCCAAACTCTTCAAGTAACTGGAAGTCCTGGCCAGCCAATCAGAGTGTGGCTGTAGCTGGAGCAGGCCAATCAAATTAACAGATCAGAATCCGTGCTGTGCTGAAGGCTTAAAGGCATACCTGGGTCAGGTGAGTCAGGAGAAATTTGTGGCCAGCAAGAGGCGGAGCTGAAGCCGCAAACAGTGGAGGGGCCTGCTCAGGGCTCACCTGGGAAGCACCTTGTGGGTTGGGAGAGAGTTGCGGCTGGCGAGAGGTGGAGCCGAAACCACAAGCAGTGGAGGAGCCCACTCAGGGATCGCCTGGAAAGCAGCTCATGGGGTGGGCAGGGTGGAAGAGATTTGTGGCCGGCAAGAGCTGGAGTCAAAGCTGCAAGCAGCGGAGGAGCACGCTTAGGGCTCACCTGAAGGAGTGACATCATCACTACCTCCACATAATTCCATACTCCCCGATTCTCTAGCTCTACACCTTTTCCCTATTCCTCCTAACCACCTCTCAACAACAGCTGGAAAAATCCCATATAAACATCTAGCCATCCACTTACAGCTGGGAGTGTCTTCAAGATGATCTTTTTGCTGTGCACTCTCTTTCTTCTCCACATCACCAAATGAGCATTCCTTATCCCCCTTAAATAGCAATAACAGTTTCTTCTTTGGGATTTTGTATCCTGCACATAGAAAAAAAGAGAAGAAACCTGAATGACACAGATGTTATTTATAATTAGAGCTAGATGAAGGTAAAACAAAACCCTCTAAGGAATGTCAGAATTGTACCCGTAGTTGCTCTTACATGAAAACTGACAGATGATGATTCATAACCACACCAGTATTCCATCTCAAGTTATTTCTTTTTTTCTTTTTTTTTTAAACTCTGTTTATCCCCATATCAAACCCAGCTCTCTTGAACCACCCTCCATCTTGACACTTCCCTCCCAGCTGTCCGGTCCAAAAGGATCATTACTTGCCCCTCACAGAGGGGCTCTCTGTAGGGAGAGACCATGTCACCCTTTGAGCCCTAGCTGGGACTTACGCCTTCAAGTAATTTCAGTATGCAAGAGGTCCAGGATTCCAGTATCAAGCTGCAGCCCAGTGAGAAGGGTTTTCCTATGAAGTTTTCCCTGATGCAATCATGCAATGGCATCAGAGGCATGCAAAGCACTCTCCCGTGCATGTGTGTGCCAACAGCTATAAGCCTGCATGTACACAGGGTATTAGGCACATGGACCCCTAGTCACCACTATGAGTTTGCCTACTGCTGATCACCCTGATCTGCCTACCCTTGCAGAGGAGAGCAGTCCTCTGGACACTCATCCTCCTCTCCAAGGTCAACCCTCCAATGTCTCAGGCTCATTCCTGAACCAGACTCTTCGGTGTTGCAAGTGGCAGCACTACCACTTGCACCAGTGGGCTGGCTAGTCCATCACAAATTAAGGGTAAAGACTGGACACCTCTGACATCAAGTTACTACTTTCCATACTTGCATATTCCTGACATCATGTTCTCTCCTTACTTACCTTTTCCTACCCCGCTACTGTCTCCTTACTTACATATTACGAATGTACAAAGAAGCCAGCAGAAAAAGGCCATTTGGTCTATCAAGTCTGCTTGTTTTTCTACACACCCTGCTGTCTCCCTACTTACATGCAGCAATTTCCAGCACTACCAAATCCAAGTGCATATAAAAGGCTTTATAAATACTAAGTGTAACAAACACTGCAACAGCTCGGGTTTCACATATCACCTCTGCCAGTTTTGTAGTCATGCTACATTATTAGCAGCAGACTTTCCCAGTGGTGGGGCACAGCTATACACACAACTCAACATCCTCTCCATACTTACATATTTCCACAACCCACTGTTCCCTCCATACTTACATATTCCCACAACCCGCTTTTCCCTCCATACTTACATATTCCCACAATCCGCTGTTCCCTCCATGCTTACATATTCCCACAACACACTGTTCCCTCCATGCTTACATATTCCCACAACACGCTGTTCCCTCTGTGACACAGACAGCCAGTTCTAAAGTGTTGAATCATTTCTTTTTTATACAAATGTATTAATGACTGTCTCTGCTGAATAATCAAATGCTCTAGGAATGACCTCTCTCATCCCCCCCAGTTCTCAGCTGACAGATGCAAGCTAAGAGTAAATGCTGACAACATGTGTATCACACACTCAGTTTTTAGAGACAATGTGTTACTTGGAAGACTTTATTCAAGGATCCTGTTTCTCTGAGTTAATTACAGAGTTGTTTAACTTAACTTTGTAAGAGGGAAATCATAAAAAAAAGTTTATGATGTTGAATAGAAAACACAGGTTATTACACAGAGGTGAGAGGTCATAAATGTTCATATGAAGCCTGTGTGAGGAGGGTACAGCATGAGATCAAAGAAAGTGTCATTTGAAACTTGAGTTATGCTAAGGTTGCAAAATTAATACTTTGAAATTACATCCTGTGGTTCTTTAGAAATATATATTTTTTAGATATTTTGCCAGAGGAGGAGCTGGATGATGTCATCCAAAAGGGGTTGGCAAATACTGCTTGTAAAGATTATTATTTTACACTACAGAGACACTTTTTATCTGACACTGACCAAGAAAACATTTGAGCACTGAAAACAGGTATTTAGAAAGCTAGACAAAATCTAAATATAGTTGTAGGAATTGCACTGTTTTAAACCTTGTTTTGTTTAAAGATAAGTATGTCTTGGGATATAAGAGTTCTGTATTGTATGTTTGACATACTGTATTATTATATATTTTAGTAAAAACTCTAATTTCAGAGCAAACCTGGTCTGTCTTTGAATTGTTTTGTTTTGCTAAGAAATATTTATGGTTATAGCAGACATAAGCTTGTAGGATGGTACCAAACTGGAAAGAGAAGCGTTTTAAATCTGAGGTCTTTATTAAATTTTAAAAGGGTTCATCTCTGAATACCTGGTTAGGTGCCCGTAGGCAAAGATATCTGGCCCCCCGAAAACAGATGTATCTGAGCCTGTGCATTGGGTATGCTAGCAAGAGGTTAACAGTCTGAATCCCTCCAGAACTGAGACCAAAGGTTGATCCGAACTCACAAAAACTGACAAGAGGGTTACCTTGTCTGTTACACTATTCACAAGACTGCGCTCAGAGGTTGGCACTTTGGGAGTAGAGGGCCTGACCTGCTGAGTGAATCTGTGACACCCTCCATGCTTACATATTCCCACAACCCGCTGTTCCCTCCATGCTTACATATTCCCACAACCCACTGTTCCCTCCATGCTTATATATTCCCACAACCCGCTGTTCCCTCCATGCTTACATATTCCCACAACCCGCTGTTCCCTCCATGCTTGCATAGTCCCACAACCCGCTGTTCCCTCCATACTTACATATTCCCACAACCCGTTGTTCCCTCCATGCTTACATATTCCCACAACCCGTTGTTCCCTCCATACTTACATATTACCACAACCCACTGTTCCCTCCATACTTGCATTTCCTGCACACACTATTCTTATCAATCTTCTATAGTCTTGCAAACCCTCTTCAGAGTTATGTATAACCACGCACCCTGTTCCTTTCATACTTACATATTCCTGCATCCCATGTTCTCTCCAGAACAGATTCCTATACACCCTGTTCTCTCCATACTTACATATTCCTACCCACTGTGTCCTCAACTTCCCTGCAGAGTCTCTCTGTCAGGATAGGGACAGGGTGCCCAGTGACAAGAGGTTTAAACAGTCAAACAAAAGTCATGTCACTCACTCTCCAGTGACAATAACTGGGTGTCCATTAAGTTGCAATATCCAAAATATCCCATTTATTTGATGGAAGAGGTTTGCAAAATCCACACAGAGGGACAGAAAGCACCTGACATTTTTTTACCTATTACAGGCTGTGGTAAAGACAGGTGTTTACCATCCTTCTGTGGTGTGGATTTTTCAAATCTCTTGCATCAAATAAATGGAAAGTTTTTGATATTGCAGATGACAAGACTCCAAACTAATTTCACTGGAGGATGAGTGTTGTGACTTTTGTGTGAATGACCATTGTGTTCTGTCCATAGTGACATATTTCTGCATCTGTTCCCTCCATACTTTTATATTCCTGCACAGCTCGTTCATTACAGAATGAGAAACATAGAAACAATTATAGACAGAAAAAGACCAAAGTATTATCCTCTCTGACCTGGTTCAATCTATTTTCACTCCAGTCTATCACTGGGCAGACTTCATCCAAGCCCTCTATTAGCAGATCTGACTATTTTGTAGCTTTACTCACTCTCACAGCTCCTTATACCTGTCT
Organism: Neoceratodus forsteri; assembly: GCA_016271365.2. Taxonomy (NCBI): domain Eukaryota; kingdom Metazoa; phylum Chordata; order Ceratodontiformes; family Ceratodontidae; genus Neoceratodus; species Neoceratodus forsteri. Next base: position 61,292,123 of record JADMNL010000034.1, on the reverse strand, counting down.
CACCTTGCCCTGAATCCCTGACCTATCTCTGCCTCAACCACTTCCCTTCACAAGCTATTCCAGCTGTCCACCACCCTCTCCATGAATAAGTATGGCCTCACATTTCTGCTGAACTTAACCCCAGCCAATCTGTAACTACACCCCCTTGTGCAGGTCCCTTCATTGAGTTTTAACTAGGGATGCATGGATATCCAACACGATATCCGAACCGGACGGATAATCATGTTTTCTTACCAAATCTGACCCTATCATGTATTGGTCTTTGCAACAGGTCTGATAGTGGCTGCTTTTTTGAGAATCCATGAACAAAGGAAGCTCCATTTGAATGGCATTTTGCATGCTGTAAAAAATGTATTTTAAATATTTTGCAACATTCTCTATGTAGGAGGCTTGACCTGAAACAAATGGTGAACATGAGAATCACCAGTATGTAGTTCATACACAAGGCCTTAAATAGTTGGCAGTAACCCAAGAGGTGGTATAGGTCTAGCCCTGGCTCTATACAGCAACTGACAGGGGAAAGATGTAATTGCTGGAGTTATAGAATTAGAGTTATTGCTGAGAATACACATTATTCACTTTACATTTGTTGCAACTTGTGGCAGAATTTACTGTAGTCTTTTTTTTCTTTATGCCATGAGATAGTATGGTAATAATGTGGTTGTGGTGCACAGCCCTTCTGAGAAAAAGTTAAGTTGGGAGCCACTGGAGAAAGAGGGCTATCTGACCCAGTAAAAACCTGAACCAATCTGGATATCAATACTAATTATCAGAAATCCAATATACAGTAGAATTTTGGTATCCGTGCATCTCTAGTTTTAACAATTGTTGACAATCCACCATATGGATGCCTTTAAGATAGGTAAATGTTTCTATCAGTTCTCCCCTGTCTATTCTAGCCTTAAGTGAGCACTTCAGCCTCTTTAGTCTTGCCTCATAAGGTCTTCCCTGCATACCACATATCATTTTGATGGCTTGCTTCCTGGTAATCTCTGTCTTATTTATTTGTTAATTGAAATACTAGGGTCACATCAACCTTTGAACCAGAGGTTCTTTCACAAAGGCTGCATTAGACAGAGAATGTACAAACAAACACAAGGTGGTTACAGAGTGTGGGGTTATATATCCACACATAATTACAAAAAAACTCCTAATTACACATGGAGTTAACAAGAGAGGACACTCAACAGATATTGGAGGTAAGGTAGTTGTCATGAGATAGACTTAGTCAAGGAAAGTGCTCCAGTGTACAGGAAAGCAGTGAGGGTAATGGCGTGGGAGAGGGCAACTGGAGTATGCAGAACAAACTGCTAGGCTGCAATCACATTTGCTTAGGGCCAGGAGGTGGGTTCACAGTTTGGATTTGAAGGGGCTTTCCCTTTCTGCCTCATGTGAGTACTTCAGCGCACATCAGCCTTTCCTTATAAGGCCTTCTCTCCATACATGTATCATTAGTTGACTTTCTCTGTATTGTTTCCAGACAGTCTCTGTCTTATTTCAGCCCTTTCCCTTTTGGCCTCAAGTGAGCACTTCAGCCTCCTCAGTCTTTCCTCATGAAATCTGCTCTGTATACCATCTACCAATTTGGTGGTCACTCTATGCACGGTTTCCAGATTATCAGTGTACCTCTAAAGATGAGGACTACAGACCTACGCAAAGTACTCTAGATGCAGCCTTGCCAGGGATCTGTAGAGAGGCATAATCATGCTCCACCCTCCTACTGGTAAATCCCCTGACAATGCATTCTGCTGCCCTTAGCATATCTCTTGTTGCATCTGGTTAATGTCTTGAGGATATTTGCTAATGATTACCAACGATTCTTTTCCTCCCTGTCTGACACACTCAAGACACCCCCTGTGCAGTTCTTTGTTTTGGGGTTCTTTTCGCCAATATAATATCTTTGCATTTTTCACACTTAATTTGAGCACATTTTGTAGCCTTTGCAGGTCCCTTCTCACTGCACTAATCCACTCCTCCAAGTCCACCCTGCTATATACCTCTGTTCAATTAGTGACTATGCTGATCTTTATGTGTATGCCCTTTCCATTGTGACAGGTGAACATATTAAAAAGTACCAGTCAAAGTACTGAATCCTGTGGCACTCCACTTATCTCCTTCCTAAACCCTAAATGAGTTCATTTGACCAGTGCTGCCCTCTGGTTCTATTCCCAAGTCCATTGCTTATCCAATCAGATGAGCTCTTCCCTCAAGTCTTAGGCTGCTCAACTTCTTCACAAATCCCCCATGCAGCACCAAGTCAAAGACATTGCTGAAATCCAAGTAGAGAACATACATTGCCTCTCTCTCTTGCCAACTATATGCAACGCTGAGTTAACATGGTCAATTAGGGCTGTGTGGCTGAACTTCCCCTTAACAAAGCCATTCTGCCTTTATTATGTAGGCAATTAGATTCAAGAGGTTCCACTCTCTGTTCCATGATGAGTAGCACAAGCAATTGCACCATGATAGAGGTTAAACTAACTGCTTTGTAATTCCACAAATCCCCCTTTTTCCTTGACTTATAGAGTGACTTCATCTGCCACTCTCCAGTCTTCCAGGACCACCTGTCACCAAAGACCAGTTAAAAAGATTTGCTGATACTCCCACCAGTGCCCCCCCCACACACTTCTGTCAGTGCCTTAGGGTTAAATCTCATCCAGCCCCCAGTGCCTTGTTTACATTCAATCTCTTCAGCCTTTTGAGTACCTTGTTCCTGTAGTAGTCTCATTTCAAACTTCTCCCTCTTCTCCTCTGACTTTGTTAAGTTGTCCAGAAGAGGCTCCAACTTCTCCACTGTGAATACTGAGGTGAAGTATTCATTCAGTAGGTTCACCTTTCTCTCATTCTTGCCCCCATGCACGCTTAATTTCTGTAGCCTCACTAGGTTCTTTCTCTTCTGCCTAATATAACCTTGTTCTGGCAAGCTTTGTTTGTCTGATCCAGTTTATAATTTGTAAGATGCCGTCTTAGCCACCTACAGCTTCATACACCTCACTGGAGAAACATAGAATCATGGAGAATCATATAGGTCTTGTATGCCTCTTGCCTTTCCTCACATTTTCATGCAACATCTGGAAACAACCAATACTGCAATAGTGCATTCAGAATGACTTCTAATTTTGCTTCAACCTCATCCAATTGTCCTACCCTCTCAAACGTAAATTTCAGCAATCCACCCATCCTCCCCAAACCTACCCTCCTAGAGTCTTGCACTAGTGTCTTGGTCCTGGAACATTCAGCCCTGAAAATTATATGGTACTTTACCATATGGTACTGTAATCACCACGGGACTCTGGCCTTTACTCACTCAATAAAATCATGGTTCAAGAGTACCAGGTCTAGGGTGGCACCATCTTTACTATGTTCCCTGAGATCGTGTACAAAGAAGCAGTTCTAAAAGTTATCCATCAGTGCCTGGTGCCATGTACTCCTTGCCAGGCAGGTTTAGGTCTCTCATCAGGACCACATTACCCATCTCAACAGCCTTCCTAATTTCCCCTTTCAGTAACCTTTCTCCAGCATTAGTCTGGTTTGCAGGGCCTGTAAGCAAATCCCAATGTTCTTCCCCCTCCACTACCAGCTATAACCACAGTGATTCCATCCAACCTTGACCCAGATGGAGTTTCCCTTTATCCCCGATATGTACCCCCCCAAGTATCTTGCTCTTTCTGGAAGAAAGTGTAGACTGGGACTAAGAGGTCCAACTCATTATCAGGTGTAACCCACATTTCCATTACAGCAGTAGTCAATGCATGCAGGTCTCCCATTTTGTTCCCAGGGCTCATGGCATTGCTGCAACTTACTATCCATGCTTTACTTTCTCTGTCTGTGTCCTGAGCTCTCCACTTCCCATCTCCATCCTATTTGTTAACTCTTCCCACCCCTTTGTTTCCTGCCTACCATTATTCCTACTCTGCCTCACTCCCTTAATTGGAGGAGTGATATCTACGTCCCCTACAGTGGCCACTATGGCTTGGTCCTTTAAACTTCAGCCTTGTCTGCTCCTACTTTAAAAGGCATCAACCTTCTACTCCATAGCATTTGCCCTCTCTTCAGTGGGATGAAAGTCATCCTTTCTAAAGATCCTTTTATCCCAGAAGTGTCCATAGCCCCTCTGTATCAGAACCCCTCTTCTCTGTACCAGTCTCTCAGCCATAAAGAGTTGAACTTGTACCTCTTTAGTAGCCTTTCATTCCCCATGTGCCACGCCAGCAGGATGTTCAAAAAAAGACCACTGACATGGCTACAACCCTCCGCTTTCCTTCCAACATCCAAAAAATACCTTTGACCTCCACGGTATCACAGCTGGTCTGGTCATTAGTCCCTATGAGGACAATCACATCTGGCACCTTCACTATATGCCCAAGTATCCCCAGTGTTCTATTGGTACCCCTATTTACTGTAGATGCTATTAATGAACTATATGCAAACAAGCCCAGTAGTCATACTACACCAATGAGTCATATACAAATAGTAAACATGTCTCTAAAGCTCTGATAACGCATGAATAAAAAATAATTCAAATGAGGAAAGGGGCTTACTTGTAGGTGTCAGTAGTTATAAGTTAATAGGCCCTCCCGTGGGGTGTCTCTTATGCAATAAGACACACCCAGGCTGCGGTTTTTGAATTAAATCATGAAGTGATGCTTAATTCTTCTGTCTGTCCAAATCTCAAAAGAGAAGTGCTATTACATAAGAGGTACCCCTCAGAGGTGACATTTTCTAATTATAAATTGCTGGAGCTTAGTGCACGTGATTTAAAAGCCTGGAGTCCTTTTGAAATGTATTATTCCTTCCTTTAACTAGAACTGAAGTGAAGCACTCTCTCTCCTAACATTGCTGCACAACAGCACACTGTACCCAGGATAAGAGATACACCGACATGGAGCACACTCACTCTCTCTCTCAAAACTGCTGCACAACAGCACACTATACCAAGGATAACAGATACACTGATATGGAGCACTCTCTCTCCTAACACTACAGCACAACAGCACACTGTACCCAGGATAAGAGATACACTGACATGAAGCACTGTGTGTCTCTCTCTCTCCCAACACTGCTGCACATCAGCACACTGTACCCAGGATAAGAGATACACTGACATGGAGCACGCTCTCTCTCTCTCTCGCTCTCTCTCTCTCTATCAACACTGCTGCACAACAGCACACCGTACCCAGGATAAGAGATACACTGACATGGAGCACTCTCTCTCACTCTCTCTGTCTCTCTCAACACTGCTGCACAACAGCACACTGTACCCAGGATAAGAGATACACTGAAATGGAGCACTCTCTCTCTCTTCTCTCGCAACACTGCTGCACAACAGCACACTGTACCAAGGATAAGAGATACACTGACATGGAGCACTCTCTCTCAGCACTGCTGCACAACAGCACACTGTAATCAGGATAAGAGATACACTGACATGGAGCAAACTCTCTCTCTCTCTCTTTCCTAACACTACTGCACAACAGCACACAGTACCCAGAATAAGAGATACACTGACAAGAGCACTCTCTCTCTCTCTCTCAACACTGCTGCACAACAGCACATTGTACACTGGATAAGAGATACACTGACATGGAGAACTCTCTCTCTCAACACTGCTGCACAACAGCACACTGTACCCAGGATAACAGAGACACTGACAAGGAGCACTGTGACTCTCTCTCTCAACATTGCTGCACAACAGCACACTGTACCCAGGATAAGAGATACACTGACATGGAGCACTCTCTCTCAACACCGTTGCACCACAGCACACTGTACCCAGGATAAGAGATACATTGACATGGAGCACTCTCTCACTCTCTCTCTCTCTCTCTCAACACTGCTGCACAACAGAACACTGTGCCCAGGATAAGAGATACACTGACATGGAGCACGCTCTCTCAACACTGCTGCACAACAGCACAATGTACCCAGGATAAGAGAGATACACTGACATGGAACACTCTCACTCTCAACACTGCTGCACAACAGCACACTGTACCCAGGATAAAAGATACACTGACATGGAGCACTCTCTCTCTCTTTCTCCCTCTCAACACTGCTGCACAACAGCACACTGGACCCAGGATAAGAGATACACTGACATGGACCAATCTCTATCAACACTGCTGCAAAACAGCACACTGTACCCAGGATAAGAGGTACACTGACATGGAGCACTCTCTCTCAACACTGCTGCACAACAGCACACTGTACCCAGGATACGAGATACACTGACATGGAGAACTCTCTCTCTCTCCAACAATGCTGCACAACAGTACACTGTACCCAGGATAAGAGATACACTGATATGGGGCACGTTTTCTCTCTCTCTCTTTCAACACTGCTGCACAACAGCACACTGAACCCAGGATAAGAGATACACTGACATGGAGCACTCTCTCTCCTAACACTACTGCACAACAGCACACTGTATCCAGGATAAGAGATACACTGAAATGGAGCACTCTCTATCTCTTTCTCTCGCAACACTGCTGCACAACAGCACACTGTACCAAGGATAAGAGATACACTGACATGGAGCACTCTCTCTCAGCACTGCTGCACAACAGCACACTGTAATCAGGATAAGAGATACACTGACATGGAGCAAACTCTCTCTCTCTCTCTTTCCTAACACTACTGCACAACAGCACACAGTACCCAGAATAAGAGATACACTGACAAGAGCACTCTCTCTCTCTCTCAACACTGCTGCACAACAGCACATTGTACACTGGATAAGAGATACACTGACATGGAGTACTCTCTCTCATCACTGCTGCTGCACAACAGCACACTGTACCCAGGATAACAGAGACACTGACAAGGAGCACTGTGACTCTCTCTCTCAACATTGCTGCACAACAGCACACTGTACCCAGGATAAGAGATACATTGACATGGAGCACTCTCTCTCAACACCTGCTGCACCACAGCACACTGTACCCAGGATAAGAGATACATTGACATGGAGCACCTCCTCCTCTCTCTCTCTCTCAACACTGCTGCACAACAGAACACTGTGCCCAGGATAAGAGATACACTGACATGGAGCACTCTCTCTCAACACTGCTGCACAACAGCACAATGTACCCAGGATAAGAGATACACTGACATGGAACACTCTCACTCTCAACACTGCTGCACAACAGCACACTGTACCCAGGATAAAAGATACACTGACATGGAGCATCTCTCTCTTTCTCCCTCTCAACACTGCTGCACAACAGCACACTGGACCCAGGATAAGAGATACACTGACATGGACCAATCTCTATCAACACTGCTGCAAAACAGCACACTGTACCCAGGATACGAGATACACTGACATGGAGAACTCTCTCTCTCAACCAATGCTGCACAACAGTACACTGTACCCAGGATAAGAGATACACTGATATGGGGCACGTTTTCTCTCTCTCTCTTTTTCAACACTGCTGCACAACAGCACACTGAACCCAGGATAAGAGATACACTGACATGGAGCACTCTCTCCTAACACTACTGCACAACAGCACACTGTATCCAGGATAAGAGATACACTGACATGAAGCACTCTCTCTCTCTCTCAACACTGCTGCACAACAGCACACTGTACCCAGGATAAGAGATACACTGACATGGACCACTCTCTCTCAACACTGCTGCACAACAGCACACTGTACCCAGGATAAGAGATACACTGACATGGAGCACTCTCTCTCTCCCTCTCAACACTGCTGCACAACAGCACACTGTACCCAGGATAAGAGATACACTGACATGGAGCACTCTCTCAACACTGCTGCACAACAGCACACTGTACCCAGGATAAGAGATACACTGACATGGAAAACTCTCACTCGCAACACTGCTGCACAACAACACACTGTACTCAGTATAAGAGATACACTGACATGGAGCACTCTCTCTCTCTCTCTTCTCTCAACACTGCTGCAGAACAGCACACTGTACCGAGGATAAGAGTAACACTGACATGGTGCACTCTCTCTCCCTCTCAACACTGCTGCACAACAGCACACTGTACCCAGGATAAGAGATACACTGACATGGACCACTCTCTCTCAACACTGCTGCACAATAGCACACTGTACCCAGGATAAGAGATACACTGACATGAAGCACTTCTCTCTCTCTCTCAACAATGCTGCAAAACAGCACACTATACCTAGGATAAGAGATACACTGACATGGAGCTCTCTCTCTCTCTCTCAACACTGCTGCACAACAGCACACTGTACCATGGATAAGAGATACACTGACATGGAGAACTCTCTCTCTCAACACTGCTGCACAACAGCACACTGTACCCAGGATAAGAGATACACTGACAAGGAGCACTGTGACTCTCTCTCTCAACACTGCTGCACAACAGCACACTGTACCCAGGATAAGAGATACACTGACATGGAGCACTCTCTCTCTCTCTCAAACTGCTGCACAACAGCACACTGTACCCAGGATAAGAGATACACTGACATGGACCACTCTCTCTCAACTCTGTGGCACAACAGCACACTGTACCCAGGATAAGAGATACACTGACATGGAGCACTCTCTCTCTCTCTCTCTCCTCAACACTGCTACACAACAGCACACTGTACCCAGGATAAGAGATACACTGACATGGAGCACTCTCTCTCTCTCTCTCCCTCTCAACACTGCTGCACAACAGCTCACTGTACCAAGGATAAGTGATACACTGACATGGAGCACTCTCTCTCAACACTGCTGCACAACAGCACACTGTACCCAGGATAAGAGATACACTGACATGGAGTACTCTCTCTCCTAACACTGCTGCACAACAGCACACTATACCCAGGATAACAGATACACTGACATGGAGCACTCTCTCCTCTCAACACTGATGCACAACAGCACCCTGTACACAGAATAAGAGATACACTGACATGGAGCACTCTCTCTCTCAACACTGCTGCACAAGAGTACAAAGGACCCAGGATAAGAGATACACTGACATGGACCACTATGTCTTTCCTAACACTACTGCATAACAGCACACTGTACCCAGGACAAGAGATACACTGACATGGACCACTATATCTTTCCTTACACTACTGCACAACAGCACACTGTACCCAGGATAAGAGATATACTGACATGGAGCACTCTCTCTCAACACTGCTGCACAACAGCACACTGTACCCAGGATAAGAGATACACTGACATGGAGCACTCTCTCTCAGCACTGCTGCACAACAGCACACTGTACCCAGGATAAGAGATACAAAGACATGGACCACTATGTCTTTCGTAACACTACTGCACAACAGCACACTGAACCCAGGATAAGAGATACACTGACAGAGACCAATCTCTATCAACACTGTGGCACAACAGCACACTATACCGAGCATAAGAGATACACTGACATGGAGCACTCTCTCTCAACACTGCTGCACAACAACACACTGTAGCCAGGATAAGAGATACACTGACATGGAGAACTCTCTCTCTCTCCTCAACACTGCTGCACAACAGCACACTGTACCCTGGATAAGAGATACACTGACATGGAGAACTCTCTCTCTCAACAGTGCTGCACAACAGCACACTGTACCCAGGATAAGAGATACACTGAAAAACAGCACTCTGACTCTCTCAACACTGCTGCACAACAGAACACTGTACCCAGGATAAGAGATACACTGACATGGGGCAATCTCTCTCTCTCTTCTCTCTCAACACTACTGCACAACAGCACACTGTACCCAGGATAAGAGATACACTGACATGGAGCACTCTCCCAACACTGCTGCACAACAGCACACTGTACCCAGGATAAGAGATACACTGACATGGAGCACCTCTCTCTCTCTCTCAACACTGCTGCACAACAGCACACTGTACCCAGGATAAGAGATACACTGACATGGAGCACTCTCTCTCAACACTGCTGCACAACAGCACACTGTACCCAGGATAAGAGATACACTGACATGGAAAACTCTCACTCCAACACTGCTGCACAACAACACACTGTACTCAGTTTAAGAGATACACTGACATGGAGCACTCTCTCTCTCTCTCTCTCAACACTGCTGCACAACAGCACACAGTACCGAGGATAAGAGATACACTGACATGGTGGACTCTCTCTCTCCCTCTCAACACTGCTACACAACAGCACACTGTACCCAGGATAAGAGATACACTGACATGGACCACTCTCTCTCAACACTGCTGTACAACAGCACACTGTACCCAGGATAAGAGATACACTGACATGAAGCACTCTCTCTCAACACTGCTGCTCAACAGCACACTGTACCCAGGATAAGAGATACACTGACATGAAGCACTCTCTCTCTCTCTCAACAATGCTGCAAAACAGCACACTATACCTAGGATAAGAGATACACTGACATGGAGCCTCTCTCTCTCAACACTGCTGCACAACAGCACACTGTACCATGGATAAGAGATACACTGACATGGAGAACTCTCTCTCTCAACACTGCTGCACAACAGCACACTGTACCCAGGATAAGAGATACACTGACAAGGAGCACTGTGACTCTCTCTCTCAACACTGCTGCACAACAGCACACTGTACCCAGGATAAGAGATACACTGACATGGAGCACTCTCTCTCTCTCTCTCTCTCAAACTGCTGCACAACAGCACTACTTAAAATTCCAGGATACAAGAGATACACTGAGATTACGGGACCACACTCTCCTCAACTCATGTGGCACAACAGCACACTGTACCCAGGATAAGAGATACACTGACATGGAGCACCTCTCTCTCTCTCTCAACACTGCTGCACAACAGCACACTGTACCCAGGATAAGAGATACACTGACATGGAGCACTCTCTCTCTCAAAACTGCTGCACAACAGCACACTGTACCCAGGATAAGAGATACACTGACATGGACCACTCTCTCTCAACACTGCGGCAAAACAGCACACTGTACCCAGGATAAGACATACACTGCCATGGAGCACTCTCTACCTCTCTCTCTCAACACTGCTACACAACAGCACACTGTACCCAGGATAAGAGACACACTGACATGGAGCATTCCCTCTCTCTCTCTCTCCCTCCCAACACTGCTGCACAACAGCTCACTGTACCCATCAGAGATACACTGACATAGAGTACTGCTCCAACACTGCGCTCAAGAGCACACTGTACCCAGGATAAGAGACACTGACATGGAGCACTCTTTCTCAACACTGCTGCACAACAGCACACTACACCCAGGATAAGAGATACACTGACATGGAGCACTCTCTCGCCTCAACACTGCTGCACAACAGCCTTACCAGGATAAGAGATACACTGACATATAGCTCTCTCTCTGACTACTGCAGAACCAAACACTGTACCCAGGATAAGAGATACACCGCCATAGAGTCTCTCTCAACACTGCTGCACAACAGCACACTGTACCAGGATAAGAGAGACACACCGACGAACACTTCTCAACACTGCTGCAGAGCAGCACTGCACCGGGATGAGATACACTGACATGAGCACTCTCTCTCTCTCTCTCTCTCAACAGTGCTGCACAACAGCACACTGTACCAATATAAGAGAAACACCAACATGGACCACTCTGTCTCAACACTGCTAAACAACAACACTGTACCCTGGAAAAGAGATACACTGACATGGAACTCTCTCTCAACACTGCACACAACAGCACACTGTACTAAGTATGAGAGAAACATTCATGGAGCACTCTCTCTCAACACTGCTGCAAACAGCACCTGTACCAAGATAAGAGATACACTGACATGAAACACTCTCTCAACCTGCTGCACAACAGCACACTGTACACGATAAGAGATGCCTGACATGAACACTCTTCTCAACCTGCAACACAACAGCACACTGTACCAGGATAAGAGATATACTGACATGGGCCTCTCTCTCTCTCTCTCAACACTGCTGCACAGCAACACTGTACCCAGGAGAACAGATACACTGACTTGGAGCACTCTCTGAACACTGCTGTACAACCACACACTGTACACAGGATAAGAGATGTACTGATGAGCACTCCCTCACAGCACAACTGCAACAGAAACTGTACCCAGGATAAGAATACATGACATGAGTACTCTCCTGAACACTTCACAACAACACACCAGCCTGGATAAGAGATACACCAAATGGAGCACTATCTCTCCAACACTGCTGCACAACAGCACACTGTACACAGGATAAGAGATACACTGACATGGGTACTCTTCCTCAAACACTACTGCTCAACAGCACACTGTACCCAGGATAAGAGATATACTGACATGGAGCACCTTTCAACACTGCAGCACAACAGCACACTGTACCCGGATAAAACCACACCAACATGGAGCACTCTCTCCACTGCTGCACAAAGCACACGGTACCCAGCATAAGAGCTACAATGACATGGAGCACACCCCCAACCTGCTGCAAAACAGCACACTGCTCAGGAAAAGATGCATAACATGGAACATTTCTTCTCAACACTGCGCACAACACACACTGTACCCAGGATAAGAGATACACTGACATGGAAAATCTCGTCAACACTGCTAAACAACAGCACACTGTACCCAGGATAAGATACACTGACATGAGCCTCTTTCTCAACACCGCTGCACAACAGCACACTTTACTCAGTAAGAGACATTGTCATGGAGCACTCACATAACACTGCTGCAAACAGCAATTCTAGCGCGGGATAAGAGATACACGACATGGAGCACTCTTCTCAACACTGCACAACAGCACACTGTATCAGGATAAGAGATACACGACACAGAACACTTCCCTCAACAGTAAGACACAGCACACTGTACTCAGGATCAGAGATACACTGACATGAGCACTTTTCTCTCCCAACACTGCCAACAGCACACTGTACCAGGATAAGAGATACATGACATGGAGCACTCTCCTCGAACACTGTTGCTCAAGAGCACCGTACCAAGGGTAAAACTACATGACATGACACACACTTTCCCAACACGGCTGCACAACAGCACACTGTACTCAGGAAAAAGATGCACCAACATGGAATATTTTCTTCCAACACTGCTGCACACAGCACTGTACCCAGGATAAGAGATACACCGACATGGAGCACCTCTCCCAACTTCTGCACAACACACACTGTACCTAGGGAAAGAGACCACTGACATGAGCACTGTCTCTCCCTAACACTACCGCACTACAGCCAGTGTACCAAAGAAGAATAAGCTGACATGGAGACTGTCTCTCTCAGCAGTGCTGCACAACAGCTGCACTATTGGGATAAGAGATGCACTGACATGGACCCTCTCTCTCAACACTGCTAAACAACTGCACCTGTACCCAGGACAAGAGATACACCATTGGAGCACTCTTCAACACTGCTGCTCAACAGCACACTTACTCAATATAAGAGATACATGTCATATAGCACTCTCTCATAACACTGCTGCACAACAGCAACTGTACCAGGAAAGTGGTACACCACAAACTACTCTCTCAACACTGCTGCACACACACTGTACCCAGACAAGAATACACTGACATGGAGCACTCTTTCTCAACAGTGCTGCAAACAGCACACTGTACCCAGGATAACAGGACACTGAAATGGAGCACTTTTTCACAACACTGCTGTACAACAGCACATTGTACCTGGATAAGAGATACACCACACGGAGCACTCTCTGAACACTGCTGAACAACAGCACACTGTACCGGATAAGAATACACTCATGAGCACCTCTCACAAGACTGCAGTACAACCCCTGTCAAGGATTAGAGGCCGCCCAAACATGGTGCAATCTCTCTCCTCAACACTGCTGCACAACAGTACAGTGTACTCAGCATAAGAATACACTGACATGAGCACTCTCTCTTAACCTTACTGCCAACAAACCGTCCCAGAAAAAGACATATACTGACATTAGCCTACAGTGGTGCTGGGGTTGAGGTGCTGGACACCACACCCACCCCGCCGGCGAACTGGGTTGGGGAATGAACTTCGGTGCTGGGGCTGGAAGGTGAAGGAAGGATTGGCGTCCCAGCCCTCTCCTTCTCTGGGAGGTGATTGAGGGAATGGCGCTACAGTGGCAATAAGAGGAGCCAGGCACACGTCCATGAGTGCACCTGAGGAGAGTAAGTGGCGGATGTCTGCATGTAGTGCAGAGCGTGTCGTTACGTCCGACTCCTTGGAAATAATATTGGCGGAAGAATTGCAGTTCGACCGCAGCGGTTCAGGGCAACCCCAGCCTGTCTGGAGGCGTGACCACCTAGTTCCTGTCACAGCACCGGCAGTAGTATCCCGTTAATTTATCGGGGCCTGTATGTCTAGCACCCGGTGCATACCAGACCTCATCCAGCTCGGGCGCTGGCGGTCGTTATGGACCACTCCATAGGAAGTATAAATGTTAAGGAAGTAGAAAAAAAAAAAAAGAGTACACTGACATGAAGCACTCTCTCCCAACATTCCTGCTCAACAGCACACTGTACACAGGATAAGAGATACACCAACAGCACACTCTCCCAACATTGCTGCAACAGCACACTGAACACAGGATAAGAGATACACTGAAATGAGCACCCTCCCAACACAGCTGTACAACAGCACACTGCACATCAGATAAAGAGGACACTGACAGAGCACCTCTCACAACACTGCTGCCAGAGCACACTGTACAGGATAGATACATTGACATAAGCACTCTCTCTCAACACTGCTGCACAACAGCACACTGTACCCAGGATCAGAATACACTGACATGGGTACTTCTAACACTGCTAAGAAACACTCTACCAGGATAAGAGATACACTGACTGGAGCACTCTTTCTCAACACTGCTGCACAACAGCACACTGTACCCAGGATAAGAGATACACTGACATGGAGCACTCTCTCTCTCTCGCTCTCAACACTGCTGCACAACAGCACACTGTACCCAGGATAAGAGATACACTGACATGGAGCTCTCTCTCTTAACACTACTGCAGAACCAAACACTGTACCCAGGATAAGAGATACACTGCCATGGAGTACTCTCTCCTTACACTGCTGCACAACAGCACACTGTACCCAGGATAAGAGATACACTGACACGGAGCACTCTCTCAACACTGCTGTGAGCAGCCAAGACTGTACCCAGAATGAGAGATACACTGACATGGAGCACTCTCTCTCTCTCTCTCTCTCTTCTTCTCAACAGTGCTGCACAACAACACTGCACAATATAAGAGAAACACTGACATGGACCACTTATATAACACTGCTAAACAACAGCACACTGTACCCTGAAAAGAGACCATGACATGGGCACTCTTCACCTGCTGCAAAAGAGCACACTGTACTAAGTATGAGAGAAACATTGTCATGGAGCACCTTCAACACTGCTGCAAACAGCACACTGTACCAAGATAAGAGATAACTGACATGAAGCACTCTCTCTCAACACTGCTGCACAACCAATCTTACCCGGATAAAGTGCACTGACATGGAGACTCTCTCTCCAACACTGCTGCACAACAGCACACTGTACTAAGATAAAGATATACTGACATGGAGCACTCTCTCTCTCTCAACACAACACAGCAACACACTGTACCAGGATAACAGATACACTGACTTGGGCACTCTCTGACACTGCTGTACAACCACACACTGTACACACGATAAGAGAAGTACTGGACATGGAGCACTCTCACAGCACTGTGCAACAGCAAACAACACCCAGGATAAGAGATACGTGACAGGTACTCTCTCTGAACATACAACAGCACCGCCCAGCGGATAAAGAGATACCAAAAATGGAGCACTATCTCCTAACACTGCTGCACAACACACACTGCACACAGGATAAGAGATACACTGACATGGGCACTCTCTCTCAACTACTACTCAACAGCACATAAAACCTGGATAAGAGATATATGACATGGAGCACTCTTTCAACACTGCAGCACAACAGCACACTGTACGGGATAAGAGCTACACTGACATGGGCACCTCTCTCCAACACTGCTGCACAACAGCACTGTACCCAGCATAGAGCTACAAGATGAGCACTCACCCCAACACTGCTGTCAAGGCACTGTACCAAGGGGAAGAGCCACACTGACATGAACACACCCCAACCCAGCTGAAAAACAGCACACCCAACCTCAGGAAAAGGAGCAACACGGAACATTTCTTCTCAACACTGCTGCACAACAGCACACTGTACCCAGGATAAGAGATACTGACATGGAAAACTCTCTGTCACTGCTAAACAACAACACACTGTACCCAGGATAAGAATACACTGACAGGAGCACTCTTTCTCAACACTGCTGCACAACAGCACACTTTACTCAGTATAAGAGATACATCATGGAGCACTCACTTTTACACTGCTGCACAAGCACTCTGTATGCAGGATAAGAGATACACTGACATGGAGCACTTTTCTCAACAAAGCCACAACAGCACACTGTACCCAGGATAAGAGATACACTGACACAGAACACTCTCCTAACAGTGCTGCACAACAGCACACTGTACCGGATAAAGATACACGACATGGGAGCACTCTTCTCTCCCAACACTGCTGCACAACAGCACTATACCCAGGATAAGAATACACTGACATGGAGCACCTCCTCCAACACTGCTGATAACAGAGCCACTGTACCCAGGGTAAGAGCTACACTGACATAGACACACTTTCCCAACTGCTGCAACAGCACACTGTACTAGGAAAGAAGATGCACTAGCATGGAATATTTCCTCTCAACACTGCTGCACAACAGCACACCGTACCAGGATAGAATACACTGACATAGAACACTCTCTCCCAACACTTCTGCACAACAGCACACTGTACCTCGAGAAAAGAGAAACACTGACACTGAGCACTGTCTCTCTCAACATACTGCACTACAGCGCAGTGTACCAGATAAGAGACACGCTGACTTGAGAACTGTCTCTCTCTCAAAGTACAACAGCAACTGCACCAGGATAAGAGATACACCGACATGGACCCTCTCCTTCAACACAACTAAACAACTGCACTGTACCCAGGATAAGAGATACACCACATGGATCCTCTCAACACTGCTGCTCACACACTTCACTCAGTATAAGAGATACATTGTCATGTGCACTCTCTCTCAAACTGCTGCACAACACACACTGTACCCAGGAAAAGTGGTACACTAACATGAAATCTCTCTCCAACACTGCTGCACAAGACACACTGTACCCAGGATAAGAATACATGACATGGAGCACTCTTTCTCAAGTGCTGAAAACAGCACACTGTACCCAGGATAAGAGACACACTGACATGCTTACCCTCTCTCACTCATCAACACTGCACAAACACATACTGTACCCAGGATGCAGATACACTGAATGGAGCCTTCTCACAACCTGCTGTGAACAGCACACTGTACCAGGATAGAGATACACCCACATGGAGCCTCTCAAAGACTGCTGTACAACAGCGCTGTACCCAGGATAAGAGACACCAACATGGAGCACTCTCTCCCAACACTGCTGCACAACAGCACCGAACATGGATAAGAGATACACTGACATGGAAACTATCGCTCTCCAACTCACTGCTCAACAGCACACTGTACCCAGAGAAGAGATACACGACATGAGCACTTCTCACAAGACTGCTGTACAACAGCACAATCATAGGATAGAGATACACTGACATGGGCACTCTCTCAACACTGGTGCACAACAGCACTGTTCCCTGGATAAGAGAGACAACGACATGGCCTGCCCAGTGGTGCTGAGGTTGAGGTGCTGGACACACACCCACACGCACGCGGAGGCTGGGTTCGAACAACCTCGATGCTGGGGCTGAAGGTGAGAGGATGGATTGAGTGTGCCTGACCCTCTCCCTTCCTCTTGGGTGAATGCAGGGATGTATGGCGCTTTACAGTGGCACTAAGCGAGGCTAGGGTACTGTCCATGGAGTGAATTCTGAGGGTAGGTAGTGTGGCGGACGTCTGCATGTAGGTGCAACGAGCGACCGTTGCCGTCGACTCACTTAGGTAGTACTGGCACGAAAAATGCGTTCGACAGCGGTTCACGGCCAAACCCCAGCCTACGCGAGAGGCATGGACACCTGGTTCTAGTCACGGCACCGCAGTAGGGTGTCCGCTAATTGTCGGGCCTGTGTGTCTGGCACTTGCATGTACCAGACCTCTCATCCGAGAGGCTTTCAGCGTGCTGGCGATCATTGTGGACCACTCCATAGCGGAGGGAAATTATAAATGCTTCAAATGATGAAAAAAAAAGAGGTACACTGACATGAAGCACCCTCCCAACACTCCTGCTCAACAGCACACAGACACAGGATAAGAGATACACTGATATGGAGCCTCTCCTCTCCCAACACTGCTGTACAACAGCACCTGCACACCAATAAAGAGGTACACTGACAAACACTCTCTCACAACACTGCTGCAACAGCACACTTTACCAAGTCAGAGACACTGACATGGGTTTTCTCCCAAACGGCTGCTCAAGAGCACACTGTACCAGGATAAGATTACACTGACATGGGCTCTCTCTCAACACTGCTGCACAACAGCACACTGTACCAGGATAAGAATACACTGACATGGAAAACACTCTCTTAACACTACACAGAACCAAACACTGTACCCAGGATGAGAGATACCTGCCATGAAATGCTCTCTCCTTGCACTGCTACAAAACACACACACATACTTTCAGGATGAGGAATACACTGACATGGGCATTTCCTCTCCTTAACACTGCACAAAGCACACTGTACCCAGCATAAGAGACACCATGGAGCACTCTCTCAACACTGCTGCAAACAGCCTGACTGCCCAGGATGAGACACACACATGGGCCTCTCTATCTCAACAATGCTGCACAACAGCACTCTGCACAGTATAAGAAACACTGACATAGACCACCTATATAACACCGCAAAACAACAGCACACTGCACCCTGGAAGAGACACATGACATGGAGCAGTTCTCCAACACACTGCACAACAACACACTGTACTATATTAGAGATACATTGTCATAAACTTTTCTCTCAACCAGTGCACAACACACTGAACCCAAGATAAGAGATACACTGACATGAAGCACTCTCTCTCCTACTGCTGCACAACAACACCTGTACCCAGGATAAGAGAGACACTGACATGAGCCTTCTCAACACTGCTGCACAACAGCACACTGTACTAGATAAAGATATACTGACATGGGCACTCTCTCTCTCTCTCTCTCAACACTGCTGCACAGCAAAAGCTGTACCCAGGATAAACAGATACACTGACTTGGAGCACTCTCTCAGAACACTGCTGAACAACCGACACTGTACACAGGATAAGAGATGCATTGACATGGAACATTCTTCACAGCACGTAATACAACAACAAACTGTACCCAGGATAAGAGATACATGACATGGGAGCATCTCTCTGAACACTTCTGCACAACAGCACACTGTACCAGGTAACAGATACAACCAAATGAGCACTATCTCCTAACACTGCTGCAACAGCACTGTACCCAGGATAAGAATACTGACATGACTACTCTCTCAAACACTACTGTCAACAACACACTGTACCCAGGATAAGAGATATACTGACAGAGCACTCTCTCAACACTGCTGCACCAACAGCAAACTGTACCTGGATAAAACTACAATGACATGGACACTTCTCCCAACCTGCTGCTCAAGAGCACTGTACAGAGGTAAGAGCTACACTGACATAGACACACTCTCCAACACTGTGCACAGCAACACACTGTACTCAGGAAAAGAGATGACATGGAACATTTCAACACTGCTGCGAACAGAACATATTACCAGGATAAGAATACACTGACATGGACTACTCTCTGTCAACACTGCTAAACAACAGCAACACACTGTTCCCAGGATAAGAATACACTGACATGGGCACTTTCTCAACACTGCTGCACAACAGCACACTTTACTCAGCAAAAGAATACATTGTCATGGAGCACTCTCTCTGAACACTACACAACAGCACACTGTACCCAGGATAAGAGATACATGGCATGGGCACTCTCTCTCGCCTCAACACTGCTGCACAACAGCACTGTACCCAGGATAAGAAACACACTGACATGGAGCTCTCTCTCATTAACACTACTGCAGACCAAACACTGTACAGGATGAAAATACACTGCCATAGGTACTCTCTCTCCTTACACTGCTGCAAACACACACTGTACCCAGGATAATAGATACACTGACATGGAGCATTTCCTCTCTCATAACACCACTGCACAAAGCACACTGTACCAGGATAAGAGATACAACGACACCGGCACTCTCAACACTGCTGCAGAGCAGCGCACTGTACCAGGATGAGAGAGACCACCACATGGAGCACTCTCTATCTCAACAGTGCCACACAACAACAATATGTACCAGTATAAGAGAAACACTGACATGGACCACTCTATCTCAACACTGCTAAACAACTGCACTGTACCCTGAAAAGAATACACTGACATGGGCACTCTCTCTCAACACTGCTACAGCACACTGCACAAAGTATAAGAAGCACATTGTCATGGAGCACTTTCTCTCAACACAACTGCACAACAACACTGTACCCAAGATAAGATACACTGACATGAAGCACTTTCTCTCCTCAACACTGCAACAACACCAGGATAAGAGATACTGACATAGCAATTTTTCTCAGCACTGCTGCACAACACACACTAGTACTGGGATAAAAGATATACTGACATGCACTCAATCTCTCTCTCTCTCTCAACACTCTGCACAACAAAACACAAAACAGAAAAGATACTGACTTGAGCACTCTCTTTCAGAACACTGCTGAACAACTGCACACTGTACACAGGATAAAAAGAAATTTTGACAGAACTCACAACACTAGAACAGCAACTGTAAATGGATAAGAGATACAATTGACATGGAGTACTCTCTCTGGAACATTTCTGCACAACAGCACACTGTACCTAAGGATAAGAGACTACACCAAATGGAGCACTATCTCCAACACTCTTGCACACAACACACTGTACACAGGTAAAGAGACACACCACGAGCACTCTCTCTCAAACACTACTGCTCAACAGCACCTGTACCCAGGATAAGATATACTGACATGGAGCACTCTCTCAACACTGCAACACAACAACACTGTACCCAGGATAAGAATCATGACGGGCACTCTCTCTCTCCCAACACTGCTGCACCAACAGCACACTGTACCTGATAAGAACCACAATGACATGGAGCACTCTCTCCCAACACTGTAACTCAAGAGCACACTGTAACAAGGGTAAAACTACACTGATGGAGCACACTCTCCCAACACTGCTGCACAACAGCACACTGTACCAGGAAAAGATGCACTGACATGGAACATTCTTTCTCAACACTGCTGCAGAATAGAACACTGTATCAGGATAAGAGATACAGACATGGACCACTCTCTGTCAACACTGGCTAAACAACAACCGCTGTACCAGGATAAGAACACAGACATGACACACACCTCTCCTACACTGCTGCACAACAGCACACTGTACATAGATAAGAGATACACCGACAGGAGCACTGTCTCTCCCCAACACTAGTGTACAACAGCAGTGTACCCAGATAAGAGATACACTGACATGGAGAACTGTCTCTCTTTCAGAAAAGCTGCACAACAACACTGTACCAGGATAGAGACACACTGACATGGACCACTCTCTCTCAACACTGCTAAACAACAGCACTGTACCCAGGATAAGAGACACACTGACATAGAACGCTCTCTCAACACTGCTGCACAACAGCACACTGCCCAGGAAGTGGCACACCGACATGAATCACTCTCTCTCAACACTGCTGCAAAAGAGCACACTGTACCCAAAGAGATACACCGACGTGAGCATTTTTTCTCAACAAAGCTGCAAAAATTTAACATTACCAGGATAAGAGATACACTGACTAGAACATCAACACTGCTGCACAACAGCACACTGTCCGGACAAGAGATACAATGACATGAGCACTCTCTTCTCTCTCTCACACTGCCAAACAACAACACCTGTACCCAGGATATCAGATACACTGACATGGGCACTCTCTCTGAACACCCTACATAAAAGCTTGCTGTACCCAGGATAAGAGATACACTGACATGGGGCACTCTCTCCCAGACACTGCTGCACAGCAACTGTACTCACGATAAGTGATACACTGACATGAACACTCTCTCTCTCTCTCTCTCTCTCAAGCAACACTGCTGCACAACAGCACAATGTACCATGGATAACAGATACACTGAAACAGCACTTTTTCCCAACACTGCTGTACAACAGCATTGTACTTGATAGAGATACACTGACATGGAACACTTCAGAAACTGCTGAACACAGCACACTTACCCGGTAAAGATACACTCACATGGAGCACTCTCTCACAAGACTGCAGACAACAGCACACTGTACCCAGGATTAGAGATACACGACATGGTGCACTCTCTCTCAACACTGCTGCAACAGTAAAGTACCAGCATAAGAGATACATGACATGGAACACCTTCTTAACACTGCTGCACAACAGCTGTTCCCAGAATAAGACATATACTGACATTAGCCTGCCCAGTGGTGCTGAGGTTGGTGCTGGACACCACCCACGCCTCGCGACAGCTGGGTTCGAATGAACCGGGTGCTAGGGGTGGAAAGGTGAGAGGAAAGTTGAAAGCATAGCCTCTCCTTCCCTGGGTGTGATACGGGTATGTGGCGCGTACAGTGGCACCTAGCAGAGGCCGAGCACACGTCAGTGAGTGCCTCTGAGGAGTAGTGTGGCGGAGCGATCTGCATGTGGTGCAGCAGACGACAGGTAACGTCCGACTACCTTGGATAGCATTAGGAAAATTGCAGTCTCGACCGCAGCGTTCATGGGCTGCTCCAGCCCCCTGCACGAGAGGCGGCCACCTGGTTCCTGGTCACAGGCACCTGGGGTAGTAGGGTGTCCAGCACTTAATCGGGCCTGTGTATTCGGCACTTGCAGTGTACGCCAGACCTCATCCGAAGCTCGGTGCTGGCGTCGCTAGGCACGACCAAGACGGAAAAATTATAAATGCTAAAAGACAAAAAAAAAAAAAGAGGCACACTGACAAAGCACTCTCTCCAACATTCCTGCTCAACAGCACACTGTACACAGGATAAGAGATACACTAACATGTAGCACTCTCCCAGCACTGCTGCATAACAGCACACACTGAACACAGGATAAGAATACACTGACATGGAGCACTCCCTCCCTTGCTGCTGTACAACAGCACACTGCACCAGATAAAGAGGTACACTGACACAGAGCACCTCTCACAACACTGCCAAGAGAGAACACTGTACCCAGGATAAGAGAAACATTGACATGAAGCACTCTCTCAACACTGCTGCACAACAGCACACTGTACCCAGGATCAGAGACACTGGACATGGAGTATCACTTTCTCACAACACTGCTGCTCAAAGCACACTGTACCCAGGATAAGATACACTGACATGGGCACCTCTCAACAACACTGCTGCACAACAGCACACTGTACCCAGGATAAGAGATACACTGACATGAATCTCTCTCTTAACATCACCATAAAACCAAACACTGTACCCAGGATGAGAGATACACTGCCATGGAGTACTCTCTCTCGCTTACACTGCTGCACAACAGCACACTGTACCCAGGATAAGAGATACACTGACATCGGCACTCTCAACACTGCTGCAGAGCAGCGACTGTACTGGGATGAGAGATACATGACATGGAGCACTCTCTCTCTCTCTCAACTCTCTCTGCACACAAAACAGCACACTGTACCAGTATAAGAGAAACACTGACATGGACCACTCTGTCTCAACACTAACTAAACAACAGCACACTGTACCCTGGAAAGACATACACTGACATGGAGCACTCTCTCTCAACACTGCTGCACAACAGCACACTGTACTAAGTATGAGGAGAAACATTGTCATGGGCACTCTCTCTCAACACTGCTGCACAACAGCACACTGTACCCAAGATAAAGAGATACACTCAGCAAGAAGCACTTCTCTCAACACTGCTGCACAGCAGCACTGTACCCTGGATAAGAGATACACTGACATGGAGCACTCTCTCTCAACACTGCTGCACAACAGCACACTGTACTAAGGATAAGAGATATAATGACATGGAGCACTCTCTCTCTCTCTCAACACTGCTGCACAGCAACACACTGTACCCAGGATAACAGATACACTGACTTGGAGCACTCTCTCTGAACACTGCTGTACAACCACACACTGTACACAGGATAAGAGATGCACTGACATGGACTACTCTCTCACAGCACTGCTGTACAACAGCAAACTGTACCCAGGATAAGAGATACACTGACATGGAGTACTCTCTCTGAACACTTCTGCACAACAGCACACTGTAGCAGGATAAGAATACCACCCAATGGAGCACTATCTCTCCCTAACACTGCTGCACAACAACACACTATACACAGATAAGAGATACCTGACATGGAGTACTCTCTCTCAAAACACTACTGCTCAACACACACTGTACCCTGGATAAGAGATATACTGACATGGAGCACTCTTTCAACACTGCAGCACAACAGCACACTGTACCCGGGATAAGAGCTACACTGACATGGAGCACTCTCTCTCTCCCAACACTGCTGCACAACAGCACACTGTACCCAGCATAAGAGCTACAATGACATGGAGCACTCTCTCCCAACACTGCTGCTCAAGAGCACACTGTACCAAGGGTAAGAGCTACACTGACATGGAGCACACTCCCCCAACCCTGCTGCACAACAGCACACTGTACTCAGGAAAAGAGATGCACTGACATGGAACATTTTTCTCTCAACACTGCTGCACAACAACACACTGTACCCAGGATAAAGATAAACAGCATGAAAACCTCTATCAAACACTAAACAACAACACACCTGTACCCAGGATAAGAGATACACTGACATGGAGCACTCTTTCTCAACACTGCTGCACAACAGCACACTTTACTCAGTATAAGAGATACATTGTCATGGAGCACTCACTCTTAACAACATGCTGCACAACAGCACTCTGTATGCAGGATAAGAGATACACTGACATGGGCCTCTTTCTTCAACAGTGCTGCACAACAGCACTGCAACACTCGGATAAGACATAACACTAACAAGGAACACTCTCCTCAACAGTGCTGCACAACAGCACACTGTACTCAGGATAAGAATACACTGACATGGAGCACCTCTTTCTCTCTCCCAACACTGCTGCACAACAGCAACACTGTACCCAGGATAAAGAGATGCACTGACACGGAGCACTCTCTCCAACACTGTTGCTCAAGAGCACACTGCAACAAAGGTAGAGATACACTGACATGGAGCACACTCTTCCTAACACTGCTGCACAACAGCACACTGTACCTAGGATAAGAGATACACTGACATTGAGCACTGTCTCTCTAACACTACTGGACTACAGCGCAGTGTACCCAAGATAAGAGATCGCGACATGGAGGTGTCTCTCTCTCAAGCAGTGCTGCAACAACAACACACTGTACCCAGGATAAGAGATACACTGACATGGACCACCTCTCTCAACACTGCAACAAACAACTGCACACACTGTACAGGATAAAGAATGCACTGACATGGACACTCTCTCCAACACTGCTACTAGAACAGCACACTTTACTCAGTATAAGAGAGATACATTGTCATGTAGCACTCTCTCAAGTACTGCTGCACAACAGCACACTGTACCAGGATAAGTGGTACACTAACATGAAATACTCTCTCTCAACACTGCTGCACAAGAGCACACTGTAACCAGGATAAGAGACACTGACATGGAGCACTCTTTCTCAACAGTGCTGAACAACAGCACACTGTACCCAGGATAAAGAGATACACTGACATGGACCCCCCTCTCTCTCTCTCTCTCTCTCAGTCAACACTGCTGCACAACAGCATACTGTACCCAGGATAGCAGATACACTGAAATGGAGCTCTCTCTCACAACACTGCTGTAGAACAGCACACTGTACACTGGATAAGAGATACACTGACATGGTGCACTCTCTTAGAACACTGCTTTACAACAGCACACTGTACCCAGGATAAGAGATACACTCACATGGAGCACTCTCTCAAAAGACTGCTGTACAACAGCACACCGTACCCAGGATAAGAGATACACTGACATGGAGCACTATCGCCTCTCCAAACACTACTGCTCAACAGCACACTGTACCAGGAATAAGAGATACACTGACATGGGAACTATCGCTCACAACTCTACTGCTCAACAGCACACTGTACCCAGGATAAGAGATACACTGACATGGAGCACTCTCTCAGCAAGACTGCTGTACAACAGCACTGCACTCCAGGATAAAGAGATACACTGACATGGGACACTCTCTCTCAACACTGGTGCACAACACACTCTTCCCTGGATAAGAGATACACCTGACATGGCCCCTGCCCAGTGGTGCTGAGGTTGAGTGCTGGACACCACCCCCATACACACACGGAGAGCTGGGTTCGGGAATGAACTCGGGATGCTGCGGGGCTGGAAGGTGAGAGGATGGATTGAGTGTTGCAGCCACTCTACTTCCTCTTGGGTGAGTCCCAGGGAATGGCGCTTTACAGTGGCACCTAGCGGAGCTGGAGTACTGTCCATGGGTGAATTCTGAGGTGGTAGTGTGGGAGGGGCGTCTGCATGTAAGTTGCAACAGGCGTGGATTGGACCGTCCGACTCCCTTGGGTAGTACTGGCGGAAAATTGCAGTTCGACCGCAGCGGTTCATGAGCCAAGCCCCGAGCCGCCCTGACGAGAAGGCATGGACACCGGTTCCTGATCCACGGGCACCGGTAGTAGGGTGTCCCATTAATTAAATCGGGGCCTGTGTGTGTCTGGCGCACAGTGTATGCCAGACCTCATCCGGGGGCTACATGCTGGCGGTCATTGTGGACCACTCACCCACCTTGGAGGAGGCATAAATGTTAAATGATGAAAAAAAAAGAGGTACACTGACATGAGCACTCTCCCCAACACTCCAACTCAACAGCACACTGAACACAGGATAAGAGATACACTGATATAGAGCACTCTCTCTCCCAACACTGTTGTGCAACAGCACACTGCACACCAGATAAAGAGAGTACACTGACATAGAGCACCTTCAACAACACTGCTGCGCAACAGTCACACTGTACCCAGGATCAGAGATACACTGACATGGGTACTTTCTCCCAACACGGCTGCTCAAGAGCACCTGTACCCAGGATAAAGAATACACTGACATGGAGCTCTCTCTCTCAACACTGCTGCACAACAGCACACTGTACCCAGGATCAGAGATACACTGACATGAGTACTTCTCTCCCAACACTGCTGCTCAAAAGCACACTGTACCCAGGATAAGAGATACACTGACATGGAGCACTCTCTCTCAACACTGCTGCACAACAGCACACTGTACCCAGGATAAGAGATACACTGACATGGAGCTCTCTCTCAACACTGCTGCACAACAGCACACTGTACCCAGGATAAGAGATACACTGACATGGAGCTCGCTCTCTTAACACTACTGCAGAACCAAACACTGTACCCAGGATAAGAGATACACTGCCATGGAGTACTCTCTCTCGCACACTGCTGCAAAACAGCACACTGTACTCGGATAAGAGATACACTGACATGGAGCATTTCCTCTCTCCATAGCACTACTGCACAACAGCACACTGTACCCAGGATAAAGACATCACCACGACATGGAGCACTCTCTCAACACTGCTGCAGAGCAGCGCACGTACCAGGGATGAGAGATACACTCCATGGAGCACTCTCTATCTCAACAGTGCTGCACAGCAGCACTCTGTACACCCAGTATAAGAGAAACACTGAGCATGGACCACTGTCTCAACACTGCTAAACAACAGCACACTGTACCGTGGAAAAGATACACTGACATGGAGCACTCTCTCTCAACACTGCTGCACAACAGCACACTGTACTAAGTATAAGAGATACATTGTCATGGAGCACTCTCTCTCAACACTGCTGCACAACAGCACACTGTACCCAGATAAGAGATTCACTGACATGAAGCACTCTCTCTCTCAACACTGCTGCACAACAGCACACTGTACCCAGGATAAGAGATACACTGACATGGAGCACTCTCTCTCAACACTGCTGCACAACAGCACACTGTACTCAGGATAAGAGATACACTGACATGAAGCACTCTCTCTCTCTCTCTCAACACTGCTGCACACACAAACACTGTACCCAGGATATGAATATACTGACTTGGAGCACTCCTCTCAGAACACTGCTGAACAAAGCAACACACTGACACAGGATAAGAGATGCAACTGACATGGAGCATTCTCTCCAGCACTACTGCCTGACAACAGCAAACTGTACCCAGGAAAAGAGATACACTGACATGGAGTACTCTCTCTGAACACTTCTGCACAACAGCACACTGTACCCAGGATAAGAGATACACCGAAATGGAGCACTATCTCTCCTAACACTGCTGCACAACAGCACACTGTACCCAGGATAAGAGATACACTGACATGAGCACTCTCTCTCTCAAACACTACTGCTCAACAGCACACTGTACCCAGGATAAGAGATATACTGACATGGAGCACTCTCTCAACACTGCTGCACCAACAGCACACTGTACCCTGGATAAGAGCTACAATGACATGGAGCACTCTCTCCCAACACTGCTGCTCAAGAGCACACTGTAACAAAGGTAAGACCAACACTGACAAGAGCACCTCTCCCAGCACTGCTGCACAACAGCACACTGTACTCAGGAAAAGAGATGCACTGACATGGAACATTTCTCTCTCAACACTGCTAAGAACAGAACACTGTACCCAGGATAGAGAATACATAGCCACATGGACCACTCTCTGTCAACACTGCTAAACAACAGCACACTGTACAGGATCAGAGATACACTCGACATCGACACTCTTTCTCAACACTGCTGCACAACAGCACACTTTACTCAGTATAAGAGATACATTGTCATGGAGCACACTCTCTTAACACTGCTGCACAACAGCACACTCCACGCGGGATAAGAGAGCACACTGACATGGGCACACTTTCCAACACGGCTGCTAACTGCACACTGTACTCAGGAAAAGAGAGCGCACTGACATGGAACATTCTCTCTCAACACTGCTGCACAACAGCACACTGTACCCAGGATAAGAGATACACTGACATGGGCACACTCTCTCCTAACACTGCTGCACAACCTTTGCATGGGATAAAGAGATACATGACATGGGCACTGTCTCTCTCCTAACACTACTGCACAACAGCGCAGTGTACCCAAGATAAGAGATACACTGACATGGAGAACTGTCTCTCTTTCAACAGTGCTGCACAACAACACACTGTACCCAGGATAAGAGATACACTGACATGGACCACTCTCTCTCAACACTGCTAAACAACAGCAAACTGTACCCAGGATAAGAGATACACTGACATGGAGCACTCTCTCTCAACACTGCTGCTCAACAGCACACTTTACTCAGTATAAGAGATACATTGTCATGTAGCACTCTCTCTCGCAACACTGCTGCACAACAGCACACTGTACCCAGGAAAAGTGGTACACTAACATGAAGTACTCTCTCTCTCAACACTGCTGCACAAGAGCACACTGTACCCAGGATAAGAGATACACTGACATGGAGCACTCTTTCTCAACAGTGCTGCACAACAGCACACTGTACCCAGGATAACAGATACACTGAAATGGAGCACTTTTTCACAACACTGCTGTACAACAGCACATTGTACTCTGGATAAGAGATACACTGACATGGAGCACTCTCTCAGAACACTGCTGAACAACAGCACACTGTACCCAGGATAAGAGATACACTCACATGGAGCACTCTCTCACAAGACTGCAGTACAACAGCACACTGTACCCAGGATTAGAGATACACTGACATGGTGCAATCTCTCTCTCAACACTGCTGTACAACAGTAAAGCTACTCAGCATAAAGAAACACTGACATGGAGCACTCTCTCTAACACTGCTGCACGTAACAGCAAACTGTTCCCAGGAAAAAGACATATACTGACATTGGCCTACCCAGTGGTGCTGAGGGTTGTGCTGGACACACCACACCCACGCCTCGCCCGGCGAACTGGGTTCGAATGAACTTCGGGTGCCTGGGGCTGGAAGGTGAGAGAGGAAGGATTAGGCGTCCACCAGCCACTCTCCTTCCTCTGGGGTGAGTATGAGAATGTGGCGCTACAGTGGCACCGACCTAGCGGAGGCTAGGCACACTGTCCGTGGAGTGCACTCTGAGGGGAGGTAGTGTGGCGGATGTCTGCATGTAGGTGCAGCAGGCGTCGTTGCGTCCGACTCCCTTAGGTAATGTGTGGCGAGAAAATTGCAATTCGACGCAGCGGTTCAGGGCAAAGCCCCAGCCCTGTCTGGCGTGACCACCTGGTTCCTGGTCACAGGCACCCGGTAGTAAGGTGTCCGTTAATTTAATCCCGAGGGCCTGTATGTCTGGCACTTGCAGTATATGCAGACCTCATCCGGGGAGGCTCGGAGTGCTGGCCCGGTGGATTGTGGACCTCCATAGCGGAGGAAGTATAAATGTTAAAAGATGAAAAAAAAAAGAGGTACACTGACATGAAGCACTCTCTCCCAACATTCCTGCTCAACAGCACACTGTACACAGGATAAGAGATACACTAACATGTAGCACTCTCTCCCAACATTGCTGCATAACAGCACACTGAACACAGGATAAGAGATACACTGAAATGGAGCACTCCCTCTCCCAACACTGCTGTACAACAGCACACTGCACACCAGATAAAGAGGTACACTGACATAGAGCACTCTCTCACAACACTGCTGCCCAAGAGCACACTGTACCCAGGATAAGAGATACATTGACATGAAGCACTCTCTCTCAACACTGCTGCACAACAGCACACTGTACCCAGGATCAGAGATACACTGACATGGAGTACTTTCTCCCAACACTGCTGCTCAAGAGCACACTGTACCCAGGATAAGAGATACACTGACATGGAGCACTCTTTCTCAACACTGCTGCACAACAGCACACTGTACCCAGGATAAGAGATACACTGACATGGAGCACTCTCTCTCTCGCTCTCAACACTGCTGCACAACAGCACACTGTACCCAGGATAAGAGATACACTGACATGGAGCTCTCTCTTAACACTGCTAGAACCAAACACTGTACAGGATAAGAGATACACTGCCATGGAGTACTTCCTCCCACACTGCTGCACAGCACACTGTACCCAGGATAAGAGATACACTGACACGAGCACTTTTCTCAACACTGCTCAAGCAGAGCACTGTACCAGAATGAGAGAGACTACACTGACATGGAGCACTCTCTCTCTCTCTCTCAACAGTGCTGCACAACAGCACACTGTACCCAATATAAGAGAAACACTGACATGGACCACTCTGTCTCAACACTGCTAAACAACAGCACACTGTACCCTGGAAAAGAGATACACTGACATGGAGCACTCTCTCTCAACACTGCTGCACAACAGCACACTGTACTAAGTATAGGAGAAACATTGTCATGGAGCACTCTCTCTCAACACTGCTGCACAACAGCACACTGTACCCAGGATAAGAGATACACTGACATGAGCACTCTCTCAACACTGCTGCACAACAGCACACTGTACCCAGGATAAGAGATACACTGACATGGAGCAGTCTCTCTCAACACTGCTGCACAACAACACACTACTAAGATAAGAGATACCACTGACATGGAGCACTCTCTCTCTCTCCCAACACTGCTGCACAGCAACACACTGTACAGAATACAGATCACTGACTTGAGCACTCTCTGAACACTGCTGTACAACCACACACTGTACACAGGATAAGAGATGTACTGACATAGACACTCTCTCACAAAAGCACTGCTGTACAACAGCAAACTGTGCAGGATAAGAGATACAGTGACATGGAGTACTCTCTGAACACTTCTGCACAACAGCACACTGTAGCCAGGATAAGAGATACACACGAATGGAGCACTATCTCTCCTAACACTGCTGCTCAAAGTACACTGTACACAGGATAAGAGATACTACTGACATGGAGCACTCTCTCTCTCAAACACTACTGCTCAACAGCACACTGTACCCTGGATAAGAGATATACTGACATGGAGCACTCTTTCAACACTGCAGCACAACAGCACACTGTACCGGGATAAAACTACACTGACATGGAACCTCTCTCCAACACTGCTGCACAACAGCACACTGTACCAACATAAGAGCTACAATGACATGGAGCACTCACTCCCAACACTACTGCTCAAAGAACACTGTACCAAGGGTAAAACTACACCGACATGGGAGCACACACAACCCTGCTGCAAAACAGCACACTGTACTCAGGAAAAGAGATGCACTGACATGGAACATTTCTCTCTCAACACTGCTGCACAACAGCACACTGTACCCAGGATAAGAGATACACTGACATGGAAAACTCTCTGTCAACACTGCTAAACAACAGCACACTGTACCCAGGATAAGAAATACACTGACAAGGAGCACTCTTTCTCAACACTGCTGAACAACAGCACACTTTACTCAGTATAAGAGATACATTGTCATGGAGCACTCACTCTTTACACTGCTGCACAACAGCACTCTGTATGCAGGATAAGAGATACACTGACATGGAGCACTCTTTCTCAACAGTGCTGCACAACAGCACACTGTACCCAGGATAAGAGATACACTGACACAGAACACTCTCCCTCAACAGTGCTGCACAACAGCACACTGTACTCAGGATAAGAGATACACTGACATGGAGCACTCTCTTTCTCTCTCCCAACACTGCTGCACAACAGCACACTATACCCAGGATAAGAGATACACTGACATGGAGCACACTCTCTCCTAACACTTCTGCACAACAGCACACTGTACCTAGGAGAAGAGAAACACTGACATTGAGCACTGTCTCTCTCCTAACACTACTGCACTACAGCGCAGTGTACCCAAGATAAGAGATACGCTGACTTGCAGAACTGTCTCTCTCTCAACAGTGCTGCACAACAGCACACTGTACCCAGGATAAGAGATACACTGACATGGACCACTCTCTCTCTCAACACTGCTAAACAACTGCACACTGTACCCAGGATAAGAGATACACTGACATGGAGCACTCTCTCTCAACACTGCTGCTCAACAGCACACTTTACTCAGTATAAGAGATACATTGTCATGTAGCACTCTCTCTCGCAACACTGCTGCACAACAGCACACTGTACCCAGGAAAAGTGGTACACTAACATGAAGTACTCTCTCTCTCAACACTGCTGCACACAAGAGCACACTGTGCCAGGATAGAAATACACTGACATGGAGCACTCTTTCTCAACAGTGCTGAACAACAGCACACTGTACCCAGGATAAGAGATACACTGACATGGAGCACTCTCTCTCTCCCTCTCTCTCTCAGTCAACACTGCTGCACAACAGCATACTGTACCCAGGATAGCAGATACACTGAAATGGAGCACTCTCTCACAACACTGCTGTAGAACAGCACACTGTACCCAGGATAAGAGATACACTCACATGGAGCACTCTCTCAAAAGACTGCTGTACAACAGCGCACTGTACCCAGGATAAGAGATACACCAACATGGAGCACTCTCTCTCCTAACACTGCTGCACAACAGCACACTGAACACAGGATAAGAGATACACTGACATGGAGCACTATCGCTCTCCAACTCTACTGCTCAACAGCACACTGTACCCAGGATAAGAGATACACTGACATGGAGCACTCTCTCACAAGACTGCTGTACAACAGCACACCGTACCCAGGATAAGAGATACACTGACATGGAGCACTCCTCTCTCAACACTGGTGCACAACAGCACACTGTTCCCTGGATAAGCAGATACACGACATGGGCCTGCCCAGTGGTGCTGAGGTTGAGTGCTGACACACCCCCACGCACGCCGGAGAGCTGGGTTGAGAATGAACTCGGGATGCTGGGGGCTGGAAGGTGAGAGGATGGATTGAGTGTTGCACGGCCACTCTCCTTCCTCTTGGGTTGGTACTGGGAATGTGGCGCACTACAGTGGCACCTAGCGGAGGCTAGGAGTACTGTCCATGGAGTGAATTCTGAGGGTAGGTAGTGTGGCGGACGTCTGCATGTAGGTGCAGCAGACGTCGTTGCACGTCCGACTCCCTTGGGTAGTACTGGCGGAAAATTGCAGTTCGACCGCAGCGGTTCATGGCCAAGCCCGAGCCGCCCCTTACCTTGAGGCATGGACACCTGGTTCCTAGTCCACGGGCACCGGTAGTAGGGTGTCCCGTTAATTCTGTCGGGGCCTGTGTGTGTCTGGCGCACGGTGTATGCCAGACCTCATCCGGGGGCGCGTGCTGTCATCATTGTGGACCACTCCGCAACGGAGGAGGTATAAATGTTAAATGATGAAAAAAAAAAAGAGGTACACTGACATGAAGCACTCTCTCCCAACACTCCTGCTCAACAGCACACTGAACACAGGATAAGAGATACACTGATATGGAGCACTCTCTCTCCCAACACTGCTGTACAACAGCACACTGCACACCAGATAAAGAGGTACACTGACATAGAGCACTCTCTCACAACACTGCTGCACAACAGCACACTTTACCCAGGATCAGAGATACACTGACATGGAGTACTTTCTCCCAACACGGCTGCTCAAGAGCACACTGTACCCAGGATAAGAGTTACACTGACATGGAGCTCTCTCTCTCAACACTGCTGCACAACAGCACACTGTACCAGGATAAGAGATACTGCAACATGGAGAGCACTCTCTCTTAACACTACTGCAGAAACAAACACCTACCCAGGATAAGAGATACACTGACATGGAGCACTCTCTCTCTACACTGCTGCACAACAGCACACTGTACTCAGGATAAGAGATACACTGACATGGAGCATCTCTCTCATAACACTACTGCACAACAGCACACTGTACCCAGCATAAGAGATACACCGACATGGAGCACTCTCTCAACACTGCTGCAGAGCAGCAAGACTGTACCCAGGATGAGAGATACACTCACATGGAGCACTCTCTCTATCTCAACAGTGCTGCACAACAGCACTCTGCACCCAGTATAAGAGAAACACTGACATGGACCACTCTGTCTCAACACTGTTAAACAACAGCACACTGCACCCTGGAAAAGAGATACACTGGACATGGAGCAGGTTTCTCTCAACACTGCTGCACAACAGCACACTGTACTAAGTATTAGAGATACATTGTCATGGAGCACTTTCTCTCAACACAGCTGCACAACAGCACACTGAACCAAGATAAGAGATACACTGACATGAAGCACTCTCTCTCTCAACACTGCTGCACAACAGCACACTGTACCCAGGATAAGAGATACACTGACATGGAGCACTCTCTCTCAACACTGCTGCACAACAGCACACTGTACTAAGGATAAGAGATATACTGACATGGAGCACTCTCTCTCTCTCTCTCTCAACACTGCTGCACAACAAAAAACTGTACCCAGGATAACAGATACACTGACTTGGAGCACTCTCTCAGAACACTGCTGAACAACCGCACACTGTACACAGGATAAGAGATGCATTGACATGGAGCATTCTCTCACAGCACTGCTGTACAACAGCAAACTGTACCCAGGATAAGAGATACACTGACATGGGTACCTCTCTGAACACTTCTGCACAACAACTTACACTGTACTCAGGATAAGAGATACAACTGGAAATGGAGCACTATCTCTCTCACTGCTGCACAACAGCACACTGTACCCAGGATAAGAGATACACTGACATGAGTACTCTCTCTCTCAAACACTACTGCTCAACAGCACACTGTACCCAGGATAAGAGATATACTGACATGGAGCACTCTCTCAACACTGCTGCACCAACAGCACACTGTACCCTGGATAAGAACTACAATGACATGGAGCACTCTCTCCCAACACTGCTGCTCAAGAGCACACTGTACCAAGGGTAAGAGCTACACTGACATGGAGCACACTCTCCCAACACTGCTGCACAACAGCACACTGTACTCAGGAAAAGAGATGCACTGACATGGAACATTTCTCTCTCAACACTGCTGCAGAACAGAACACTGTTACCAGGATAAGAGATACACTGACATGGACTACTCTCTGTCAACACTGCTAAACAACAGCACACTGTTCCCAGGATAAGAGATACACTGACATGGAGCACTCTCTCTCAACACTGCTGCACAACAGCACACTTTACTCAGCATAAGAGATACATTGTCATGGAGCACTCTCTCTTAACACTACTGCACAACAGCACACTGTACCCAGGATAAGAGATACATTGACATGGAGCACTCTCTCTCTCTCTCGCTCTCAACACTTCTGCACAACAGCACACTGTACCCAGGATAAGAGATACACTGACATGGAGCTCTCTCTCTATTAACACTACTGCAGAACCAAACACTGTACCCAGGATGAGAAATACACTGCCATGGAGTACTCTCTCTCCTTACACTGCTGCAAAACAGCACACTGTACCCAGGATAATAGATACACTGACATGGAGCATTTCCTCTCTCATAACACCACTGCACAAGAGCACACTGTACCCAGGATAAGAGATACAACGACACGGAGCACTCTCTCAACACTGCTGCAGAGCAGCGCACTGTACCCAGGATGAGAGATACACTCACATGGAGCACTCTCTCTATCTCAACAGTGCTGCACAACAGCACTATGTACCCAGTATAAGAGAAACACTGACATGGACCACTCTGTCTCAACACTGCTAAACAACTGCACACTGTACCCTGGAAAAGAGATACACTGACATGGAGCACTCTCTCTCAACACTGCTGCACAACAGCACACTGTACTAAGTATAAGAGATACATTGTCATGGAGCACTTTCTCTCAACACAGCTGCACAACAGCACACTGTACCCAAGATAAGAGATACACTGACATGAAGCACTTTCTCTCTCTCCTCAACACTGCTGCACAACAGCACACTGTACCCAGGATAAGAGATACACTGACATGGGGCACTCTTTCTCTCAGCACTGCTGCACAACAGCACACTGTACTAAGGATAAGAGATATACTGACATGGAGCACTCTCTCTCTCTCTCTCTCAACACTGCTGCACAACAAAACACTGTACCCAGGATAACAGATACACTGACTTGGAGCACTCTCTCAGAACACTGCTGAACAACTGCACACTGTACACAGGATAAGAAATGCACTGACATGGAGCACTCTCTCACAGCACTGCTGTAGAACAGTAAACTGTACCCAGGATAAGAGATACACTGACATGGAGTACTCTCTCTGAACATTTCTGCACAACAGCACACTGTACCCAGGATAAGAGATACACCAAAATGGAGCACTATCTCTCCCAACACTGCTGCACAACAGCACACTGTACACAGGATAAGAGATACACTGACATGAGCACTCTCTCTCTCAAACACTACTGCTCAACAGCACACTGTACCCAGGATAAGAGATATACTGACATGGAGCACTCTCTCAACACTGCAGCACAACAGCACACTGTACCCAGGATAAGAGATACACTGACATGGAGCACTCTCTCTCTCCCAACACTGCTGCACCAACAGCACACTGTACCCTGGATAAGAGCTACAATGACATGGAGCACTCTCTCCCAACACTGCTGCTCAAGAGCACACTGTAACAAGGGTAAGAGCTACACTGACATGGAGCACACTCTCCCAACACTGCTGCACAACAGCACACTGTACTCAGGAAAAGAGATGCACTGACATGGAACATTTCTTTCTCAACACTGCTGCAGAATAGAACACTGTATCCAGGATAAGAGATACACTGACATGGACCACTCTCTGTCAACACCGCTAAACAACAGCACGCTGTACCCAGGATAAGAGATACACTGACATGGAGCACACTCTCTCCTAACACTGCTGCACAACAGCACACTGTACATAGGATAAGAGATACACTGACATGGAGCACTGTCTCTCTCCTAACACTAGTGCACAACAGCGCAGTGTACCCAAGATAAGAGATACACTGACATGGAGAACTGTCTCTCTTTCAACAGTGCTGCACAACAGCACACTGTACCCAGGATAAGAGATACACTGACATGGACCACTCTCTCTCAACACTGCTAAACAACAGCACACTGTACCCAGGATAAGAGATACACTGACATGGAGCACTCTCTCTCAACACTGCTGCACAACAGCACACTGTACCCAGGAGAAGTGGTACACTGACATGAATCACTCTCTCTCTCAACACTGCTGCACAAGAGCACACTGTACCCAGGATAAGAGATACACTGACGTGGAGCACTCTTTCTCAACAGTGCTGCACAACAGCACACTGTACCCAGGATAAGAGATACACTGACTAGGAACACTCTCTCTCAACACTGCTGCACAACAGCACACTGTACTCCGGATAAGAGATACACTGACATGGAGCACTCTCTCTCTCTCTCCACACTGCTGCACAACAACACTCTGTACCCAGGATATCAGATACACTGACATGGAGCACTCTCTCTGAACACTGTTACGAAAAGCACACTGTACCCAGGATAAGAGATACACTGACATGGAGCACTCTCTCTCTGAACACTGCTGCACAACAGCACACTGTACTCACGATAAGTGATACACTGACATGGAACACTCTCTCTCTCTCTCTCTCTCACTCAGTCAACACTGCTGCACAACAGCACAATGTACCATGGATAACAGATACACTGAAATGGAGCACTTTTTCCCAACACTGCTGTACAACAGCACATTGTACTCTGGATAAGAGATACACTGACATGGAGCACTCTCTCAGAACACTGCTGAACAACAGCACACTGTACCCAGGATAAGAGATACACTCACATGGAGCACTCTCTCACAAGACTGCAGTACAACAGCACACTGTACCCAGGATTAGAGATACACTGACATGGTGCACTCTCTCTCCCAACACTGCTGCACAACAGTAAAGTGTACTCAGCATAAGAGATACACTGACATGGAACACTCTCTCTTAACACTGCTGCACAACAGCAAACTGTTCCCAGAATAAGACATATACTGACATTGGCCTGCCCAGTGGTGCTGAGGGTTGAGGTGCTGGACACCACACCCCACGCCTCGCTGGCGAGCTGGGTTCAGGAATGAACTCGGGGTGCTAGGGGCTGGAAGGTGAGAGGAAGGATTGAGCGTCCCATGGCCACTCTCCTTCCTCTGGGGTGGGTACGGGTAATGTGGCGCATTACAGTGGCACCTAGCGGAGGCTAGGCACACTGTCCGTGGAGTGCACTCTGAGGGGAGGTAGTGTGGCGGACGTCTGCATGTAGGTGCAGCAGACGTCGTTGCACGTCCGACTACCTTGGGTAGTATTGACGGAAAATTGCAGTTCGACCGTCGTAGCGGTTCATAGGCCAAGCCCCAGCCCCCGTGACGCTGAGAGGCGGGCCACCTGGTTCCTGGTCACAGGCACCCGGTAGTAGGGTGTCCCGTTAATTTAATCGGGGCCTGTGTATGTCTGGCACTTGCAGTGTATGCCAGACCTCATCCGGGGGCTCGGGTGCTGGCGGTCGTTGTGGACCACTTCGCAACGGAAAAGGTATAAATGCTAAAAGATGAAAAAAAAAAGAGGTACACTGACATGAAGCACTCTCTCCCAACATTCCTGCTCAACAGCACACTGTACACAGGATAAGAGATACACTAACATGTAGCACTCTCTCCCAACACTGCTGCATAACAGCACACTGAACACAGGATAAGAGATACACTGACATGGAGCACTCCCTATCCCAACACTGCTGTACAACAGCACACTGCACACCAGATAAAGAGGTACACTGACATAGAGCACTCTCTCACAACACTGCTGCGCAAGAGCACACTGTACCCAGGATAAGAGAAACATTGACATGAAGCACTCTCTCTCAACACTGCTGCACAACAGCACACTGTGCCCAGGATCAGAGATACACTGACATGGAGTACTTTCTCACAACACTGCTGCTCAAGAGCACACTGTACCCAGGATAAGATATACACTGACATGGAGCACTCTCTCTCAACACTGCTGCACAACAGCACACTGTACCCAGGATAAGAGATACACTGACATGGAGCTCTCTCTCTTAACACTACCGCAAACCAAACACTGTACCCAGGATGAGAGATACACTGCCATGGAGTACTCTCTCTCTTACACTGCTGCACAACAGCACACTGTACCCAGGATAAGAGATACACTGACACGGAGCACTCTCTCAACACTGCTGCAGAGCAGCGCACTGTACCCAGGATGAGAGATACACTGACATGGAGCACTCTCTCTCTCTCTCTCTCTCTCAACTGTGCTGCACAACAGCACACTGTACCCAGTATAAGAGAAACACTGACATGGACCACTCTGTCTCAACACTGCTAAACAACAGCACACTGTACCCTGGAAAAGACATACACTGACATGGAGCACTCTCTCTCAACACTGCTGCACAACAGCACACTGTACTAAGTATGAGAGAAACATTGTCATGGAGCACTCTCTCTCAACACTGCTGCACAACAGCACACTGTACCCAAGATAAGAGATACACTGACATGAAGCACGTCTCTCTCAACACTGCTGCACAACAGCACACTGTACACTGGATAAGAGATACACTGACATGGAGCACTCTCTCTCAACACTGCTGCACAACAGCACACTGTACTAAGGATAAGAGATATAATGACATGGAGCACTCTCTCTCTCTCTCAACACTGCTGCACAGCAACACACTGTACCCAGGATAACAGATACACTGACTTGGAGCACTCTCTCTGAACACTGCTGTACAACCACACACTGTACACAGGATAAGAGATGTACTGACATGAAGCACTCTCTCACAGCACTGCTGTACAACAGCAAACTGTACCCAGGATAAGAGATACAGTGACATGGAGTACTCTCTCTGAACACTTCTGCACAACAGCACACTGTAGCCAGGATAAGAGATACACCGAAATGGAGCACTATCTCTCCTAACACTGCTGCACAACAGCACACTGTACACAGGATAAGAGATACACTGACATGGAGTACTCTCTCTCTCAAACACTACTGCTCAACAGCACACTGTACCCAGGATAAGAGATATACTGACATGGAGCACTCTTTCAACACTGCAGCACAACAGCACACTGTACCCGGGATAAGAGCTACACTGACATGGAGCACTCTCTCTCTCCCAACACTGCTGCACAACAGCACACTGTACCCAGCATAAAAGCTACAATGACATGGAGCACTCACTCCCAACACTGCTGCTCAAGAGCACACTGTACCAAGGGTAAGAGCTACACTGACATGGAGCACACTCCCCCAACCCTGCTGCACAACAGTACACTGTACTCAGGAAAAGAGATGCACTGACATGGAACATTTTTCTCTCAACACTGCTGCACAACAGCACACTGTACCCAGGATAAGAGATAAACTGACATGGAAAACTCTCTGTCAACACTGCTAAACAACAGCACACTGTACCCAGGATAAGAGATACACTGACATGGAGCACTCTTTCTCAACACTGCTGCACAACAGCACACTTTACTCAGTATAAGAGATACATTGTCATGGAGCACTCACTCTTAACACTGCTGCACAACAGCACTCTGTATGCAGGATAAGAGATACACTGACATGGAGCACTCTTTCTCAACAGTGCTGCACAACAGCACACTGTACCCAGGATAAGAGATACACTAACAAGGAACACTCTCCCTCAACAGTGCTGCACAACAGCACACTGTACTCAGGATAAGAGATACACTGACATGGAGCACTCTCTTTCTCTCTCCCAACACTGCTGCACAACAGCACACTGTACCCAGGATAAGAGATGCACTGACATGGAGCACTCTCCTCCAACACTGTTGCTCAAGAGCACACTGTACCAAGGGTAAGAGATACACTGACATGGAGCACACTCTCTCCTAACACTGCTGCACAACAGCACACTGTACCTAGGATAAGAGATACACTGACATTGAGCACTGTCTCTCTCCTAACACTACTGGACTACAGCGCAGTG
Source organism: Neoceratodus forsteri (assembly GCA_016271365.2). Lineage (NCBI taxonomy): Eukaryota > Metazoa > Chordata > Ceratodontiformes > Ceratodontidae > Neoceratodus > Neoceratodus forsteri. Next base: position 61,249,811 of record JADMNL010000034.1, on the reverse strand, counting down.
TACCCAAGATAAGAGATACGCTGACATGGAGAATTGTCTCTCTCTCAACAGTGCTGAACAACAACACACTGTACCCAGGATAAGAGATACACTGACATGGACCACTCTCTCTCAACACTGCTAAACAACTGCACACTGTACCCAGGATAAGAGATACACTGACATGGAGCACTCTCTCTCAACACTGCTGCTGAACAGCACACTTTACTCAGTATAAGAGATACATTGTCATGTAGCACTCTCTCTCGAAACACTGCTGCACAACAGCACACTGTACCCAGGATAAGTGGTACACTAACATGAAGTACTCTCTCTCTCAACACTGCTGCACAAGAGCACACTGTAACCAGGATAAGAGATACACTGACATGGAGCACTCTTTCTCAACAGTGCTGAACAACAGCACACTGTACCCAGGATAAGAGATACACTGACATGGAGCACTCTCTCTCTCTCTCTCTCTCTCTCAGTCAACACTGCTGCACAACAGCATACTGTACCCAGGATAGCAGATACACTGAAATGGAGCTCTCTCTCACAACACTGCTGTAGAACAGCACACTGTACACTGGATAAGAGATACACTGACATGGTGCACTCTCTTAGAACACTGCTTTACAACAGCACACTGTACCCAGGATAAGAGATACACTCACATGGAGCACTCTCTCAAAAGACTGCTGTACAACAGCACACCTACCCCAGGATAAGAGATACACTGACATGGAGCACTATCGCTCTCCAACTCTACTGCTCAACAGCACACTGTACCCAGGATAAGAGATACACTGACATGGAGCACTCTCTCACAAGACTGCTGTACAACAGCACACCGTACCCAGGATAAGAGATACACTGACATGGAGCACTCTCTCACAAGACTGCTGTACAACAGCACACCGTACCCAGGATAAGAGATACACTGACATGGAGCACTCTCTCTCAACACTGGTGCACAACAGCACACTGTTCCCTGGATAAGAGATACACTGACATGGGCCTGCCCAGTGGTGCTGAGGGTTGAGGTGCTGGACACCACACCCCTCGCCACACCGGAGAGCTGGGTTCGGGAATGAACTCGGGATGCTGGGGGCTGGAAGGTGAGAGGATGGATTGAGTGTTGCACGGCCACTCTACTTCCTCTTGGGTGGGTACGGGGAATGTGGCGCACTACAGTGGCACCTAGCGGAGGCTAGGAGTGCTGTCCAAGGAGTGAATTCTAAGGATAGGTAGTGTGGAGGACATCTGCATGTAGGTGCAGCAGACGTCGTTTGCACGTCCGACTCCCTTGGGTAGTACTGGCGGAAAATTGCAGTTCGACCGCAGCGGTTCATGGCCAAGCCCCGAGCCGCCTTACGCGAGAGGCATGGACACCTGGTTCCTAGTCACGGGCACCCGGTAGTAGGGTGTCCCATTAATTTAATCGGGGCCTGTGTGTGTCTGGCACTTGCAGTGTATGACAGACCTCATCCGGGGGCTCGCATGCTGGCGGTCATTGTGGACCACTCTGCAACGGAGGAGGTATAAATGTTAAATGATGAAAAAAAAAAAGAGGTACACTGACATGAAGCACTCTCTCCCAACACTCCTGCTCAACAGCACACTGAACACAGGATAAGAGATACACTGATATAGAGCACTCTCTCTCCCAACACTGTTGTGCAACAGCACACTGCACACCAGATAAAGAGGTACACTGACATAGAGCACTCTCTCACAACACTGATGCGCAACAGCACACTGTACCCAGGATCAGAGATACACTGACATGGAGTACTTTCTCCCAACACGGCTGCTCAAGAGCACACTGTACCCAGGATAAGAGATACACTGACATGGAGCTCTCTCTCTCAACACTGCTGCACAACAGCACACTGTACCCAGGATCAGAGATACACTGACATGGAGTACTTTCTCCCAACACTGCTGCTCAAGAGCACACTGTACCCAGGATAAGATATACACTGACATGGAGCACTCTCTCTCAACACTGCTGCACAACAGCACACTGTACCCAGGATAAGAGATACACTGACATGGAGCTCTCTCTCTCAACACTGCTGCACAACAGCACACTGTACCCAGGATAAGAGATACACTGACATGGAGAGCACTCTCTCTTAACACTACTGCAGAACCAAACACTGTACCCAGGATGAGAGATACACTGCCATGAAGTACTCTCTCTCCTTACACTGCTGCAAAACAGCACACTGTACTCGGGATAAGAGATACACTGACATGGAGCATTTCCTCTCTCATAACACTACTGCACAACAGCACACTGTACCCAGGATAAGAGATACACCGACATGGAGCACTCTCTCAACACTGCTGCAGAGCAGCGCACTGTACCCAGGATGAGAGATACACTCACATGGAGCACTCTCTCTATCTCAACAGTGCTGCACAACAGCACTCTGTACCCAGTATAAGAGAAACACTGACATGGACCACTCTGTCTCAACACTGCTAAACAACAGCACACTGTACCGTGGAAAAGAGATACACTGACATGGAGCACTCTCTCTCAACACTGCTGCACAACAGCACACTGTACTAAGTATTAGAGATACATTGTCATGGAGCACTCTCTCTCAACACAGCTGCACAACAGCACACTGTACCCAAGATAAGAGATACACTGACATGAAGCACTCTCTCTCTCAACACTGCTGCACAACAGCACACTGTACACAGGATAAGAGATACACTGACATGGAGCACTCTCTCTCAACACTGCTGCACAACAGCACACTGTACTAAGGATAAGAGATATACTGACATGAAGCACTCTCTCTCTCTCTCTCTCAACACTGCTGCACACCAAAACACTGTACCCAGGATAACAGATATACTGACTTGGAGCACTCTCTCAGAACACTGCTGAACAACCGCACACTGTACACAGGATAAGAGATGCACTGACATGGAGCATTCTCTCACAGCACTACTGTACAACAGCAAACTGTACCCAGGAAAAGAGATACACTGACATGGAGTACTCTCTCTGAACACTTCTGCACAACAGCACACTGTACCCAGGATAAGAGATACACCGAAATGGAGCACTATCTCTCCTAACACTGCTGCACAACAGCACACTGTACCCAGGATAAGAGATACACTGACATGAGCACTCTCTCTCTCAAACACTACTGCTCAACAGCACACTGTCACCCAGGATAAGAGATATACTGACATGGAGCACTCTCTCTCTCTCCCAACACTGCTGCATCAACAGCACACTGTACCCTGGATAAGAGCTACAATGACATGGAGCACTCTCTCCCAACACTGCTGCTCAAGAGCACACTGTACCAAGGGTAAGAGCTACACTGACATGGAGCACACTCTCCAACACTGCTGCACAACAGCACACTGTACTCAGGAAAAGAGATGCACTGACATGGAACATTTCTCTCTCAACACTGCTGCAGAACAGAACACTGTACCCAGGATAAGAGATACACTGACATGGACCACTCTCTGTCAACACTGCTAAACAACAGCACACTGTACCCAGGATCAGAGATACACTGACATGGAGCACTCTCTCAACACTGCTGCACAACAGCACACTTTACTCAGTATAAGAGATACATTGTCATGGAGCACTCTCTCTTAACACTGCTGCACAACAGCACACTGTACGCAGGATAAGAGATACACTGACATGGAGCACACTTTCCCAACACGGCTGCACAACTGCACACTGTACTCAGGAAAAGAGATGCACTGACATGGAACATTTCTCTCTCAACACTGCTGCACAACAGCACACTGTACCCAGGATAAGAGATACACTGACATGGAGCACACTCTCTCCTAACACTGCTGCACAACAGCACACTGTACATAGGATAAGAGATACACTGACATGGAGCACTGTCTCTCTCCTAACACTACTGCACAACAGCGCAGTGTACCCAAGATAAGAGATACACTGACATGGAGAACTGTCTCTCTTTCAACAGTGCTGCACAACAGCACACTGTACCCAGGATAAGAGATACACTGACATGGACCACTCTCTCTCAACACTGCTAAACAACAGCAAACTGTACCCAGGATAAGAGATACACTGACATGGAGCACTCTCTCTCAACACTGCTGCACAACAGCACACTTTACTCAGTATAAGAGATACGTTGTCATGGAGAACTCTCTCTCGCAACACTGCTGCACAACAGCACACTGTACCCAGGATAAGTGGTACACTGACATGAAGCACTCTCTCTCTCAACACTGCTGCACAAGAGCACACTGTACCCAGGATAAGAGATACACTGACATGGAGCACTCTTTCTCAACAGTGCTGCACAACAGCACACTGTACCCAGGATAAGAGATACACTGACTAGGAACACTCTCTCTCAACACTGCTGCACAACAGCACACTGTACTCCGGATAAGAGATGCACTGACATGGAGCACTCTCTTTCTCTCTCCACACTGCTGCACAACAACACTCTGTACCCAGGATATCAGATACACTGACATGGAGCACTCCTCTGAACACTGCTGCGCAACAGTACACTGTACCCAGGATAAGAGATACACTGACATGGAGCACTCTCTCTCTGAACACTGCTGCACAACAGCACACTGTACTCACGATAAGTGATACACTGACATGGAGCAGTCTCTCTCTCTCTCTCTCAGTCAACACTGCTGCACAACAGCACTCTGTACCCAGGATAACAGATACACTGAAATGGAGCACTCTTTCACAACACTGCTGTACAACAGCACATTGTACTCTGGATAAGAGATACACTGACATGGTGCACTCTCTCAGAACACTGCTGTACAACAGCACACTGTACCCAGGATAAGAGATACACTCACATGGAGCACTCTCTCACAAGACTGCTGTACAACAGCACACTGTACCCAGGATTAGAGATACACTGACATGGTGCACTCTCTCTCTCCCAGCACTGCTGCACAACAGTGCAGTGTACTCAGCATAAGAGATACACTGACATGGAGCACTCTCTCTTAACACTGCTGCACAACAGCAAACTGTTCCCAGGATAAAGAGATATACTGACATTGGCCTGCCCAGTGGTGCTGAGGGTTGAGGTGCTGGACACCACACCCCACGCCTCACCGGCGAGCTGGGTTCGGGAATGAACTCAGGGTGCTGGGGGCTGGAAGGTGAGAGGAAGGATTGAGCGTCCCATGGCCACTCTCCTTCCTCTGGGGTGGGTACGGGGAATGTGGCGCACTACAGTGGCACCTAGCGGAGGCTAGGCACACTGTCCGTGGAGTGCATTCTGAGGGGAGGTAGTGTGGTGGACGTCTGCATGTAGGTGCAGCAGACGTCGTTGCACGTCCGACTCCCTTGGGTAGTACTGGCGGAAAATTGCAGTTTGACCGCAGCGGTTCATGGCCAAGCCCCCAGCCCCCGTACGCGAGAGGCGTGGCCACCTGGTTCCTGGTCACAGGCACCCGGTAGTAGGGTGTCCTGTTAATTTAATCGGGGCCAGTGTATGACTGGCACTTGCAGTGTATGCCAGACCTGGTCCGGGGGCTCGGGTGCTGTCGGTCGTTGTGGCCCACTCCGCAACGGAGGAGGTATAAATGTTAAATGATGAAAAAAAAAGAGGTACACTGACATGAAGCACTCTCTCCCAACACTCCTGCTCAACAGCACACTGTACACAGGATAAGAGATACACTAACATGTAGCACTCTATCCCAACACTGCTGCATAACAACACACTGAACACAGGATAAGAGATACACTGACATGGAGAACTCTCTCTCCCAACACTGCAGTACAACAGCACACTGCACACCAGATAAAGAGGTACACTGACATAGAGCACTCTCTCACAACACTGCTGCGTGAGAGCACACTGTACCCTGGATAAGAGATACATTGACATGGAGCAATCTCTCTCAACACTGCTGCACAACAGCACACTGTACCCAGGATAAGAGATACACTGACATGGAGCACTCTCTCTCTCAACAGTGCTGCACAACAGCACACTGTACCCAGGATAAGAGATACACTGACATGGACCACTCTCTCTCAACACTGCTGCACAATAGCACACTGTACTAAGTATAAGAGATACATTGTCATGGAGCACACTCTCTCAACACTGCTTCACAACAGCACACTGTACCCAAGATAAGAGATACACTGACATGAAGCACTCTCTCTCTCAACACTGCTGCACAACAGCACACTGTACCCACAATAAGTGATACACTGACATGGAGCACTCTCTCCCAACACCGCTGCACAACAGCACACTGTACGCAGGATAAGAAATACAATGACTTGGAGCACTCTTTCTCAACACTGCTGCACAACAGCACACTGTACCCAGGATAAGAGATACACTGACATGGATCTCTCACTCTCAACACTGCTGCACAACAGAACACTGTACTAAGTATAAGAGATACATTTTCATGGAGCACTCTCTCTCAACACTGCTGCACAACAGCTCACTGTACACAGGGTAAGAGATACATTGACATGAAGCACTCTCTCTCTCAACACTGCTGCACAACAGCACACTGTACCCAGGATAAGATACACTGACATGGAGCACTCTCTCTCAACACTGCTGCACAACAGCACTCTGTACTAAGGATAAGAGATATACTGACATGAAGCACTCTCTCTCTCTCTCAACACTGCTGCAAAACAACACACTGTACCCAGGATAACAGATACACTGACTTGGAGCACTCTCTCAGAACACTGCTGTACAACAGCACACTGTACACAGGATAAGAGATGCACTGACATGGAGCACTCGCTCTCTCTCTCTCTCTCAACACTACTGCAAAACAACACACTGTACCCAGGATAACAGATACACTGACTTGGAGCACTCTCTCAGAACACTGCTGTGCAACAGCAAACTGTACCCAGGATAAGAGATACACTGACATGGAGTACTCTCTCTGAACACTTCTGCACAACAGCACACTGTACACAGGATAAGAGATACACTGACATTGAGCACTCTCTCTCTCTCCTAACACTACTGCACAACAGCACACTGTACACAGGATAAGAGATACACTGACAAGGAACACTCTCTCTGAACACTGCTGCACAACAGCACACTGTACTCAGGATAAGAGATACACTGACATGGAGCACTCTCTCTCTTTCTCTCAACACTGCTGCACAACAACACTCTGTACCCAGGATAACAGATACATTGACTTGGAGCACTTTCTCAGAACACTGCTTTACAACAGCACACTGTACACAGGATAAGAGATGCACTGACATGGAGCAGTTTCTCACAGCACTGCTGTACAACAGCACACTGTAACCAGGATAAGAGATACACTGACATGGAGCACTCTTCTCTGAACACTGCTGCAACAGCACACTGTACCCAGGATAAGAGATACACTGACATGGAGCACTCTCTCTCTGAACACTGCTGCACAACAGCACACTGTACCCAGGATAAGATACACTGACATGGAGCACTCTCTCACAAGACTGCTGTACAACAGCACACTGTACCCAGGATAAGAGATACACTGACATGGTGCACTCTCTCTGCCACCACTGCTGCACAACAGTACAGTGTACTCAGCATAAGAGATACACTGACATGGAGCACTCTCTCTCAACACTGCTGCACAACAGCACACTGTTCCCAGGATAAGAGATATACTGACATGGGCCTGCCCAGTGGTGCTGAGGGTTGAGGTGCTGGACACCACACCTCACGCCACGCCGGCAAGCTGGGTTCGGGAATGAACTCGGGGTGCTGGGGGCTGGAAGGTGAGAGGAAGGATTGAGCGTCCCATGGCCACTCTCCTTCCTCTGGGGTGGGTACGGGGAATGTGGCGCACTACAGTGGCACCTAGCGGAGGCTAGGCGCACTGTCCGTGGAGTGCATTCAGAGGGGAGGTAGTGTGGCAGACGTCTGCATGTAGGTGGAGCTGACATCGTTGCATGTCCGGCTCCCTTGGGTAGTACTGGTGGAAAATTGCAGTTCGACCGCAGCGGTTCATGGCCAAGCCCTGAGCTGCCGTACGCGAGAGGCGTGGACACCTGGTTCCTGGTCATGGGCACCCAGTAGTAGGGTGTCCCGTTAATTTAATCGGGGCCTGTGTGTGTCTGGCACTTGCAGTGTGTGCCAGACCTGGTCCGGGGGCTCGGCTGCTGGCGGTCGTTGTGGCCCACTTCGCAACGGAGGAGGTATAAATGTTAAATGGTGAAAAAAAAAAAGAGGTACACTGACATGAAGCACTCTCTCCCAACACTCCTGCTCAACAGCACACTGTACACAGGATAAGAGATACACTAACATGGAGCACTCTCTCCCAACACTGCTGCATAACAACACACTGAACACAGGATAAGAGATACACTGACATGGAGCACTCTCTCACAACACTACTGCGCAAGAGCACACTGTTCCCAGGATAAGAGATACACTGACATGGAGCACTCTCTCAACACTGCTGCACAACAGCACACTGTACCCAGGATAAGAGATACACTGACATGGAGCACCTCTCTCTCCCAACACTGCTGCACAACAGCACACTTTACCCAGGATAAGAGCTACAATGACATGGAGCACTCTCTCCCAACACTGCTGCTCAGGAGCACACTGTACCAAAGGTAAGAGCTACACTGACATGGAGCACACTCTTCCCAACACTGCTGCACAACAGCACACTGTACCCAGGATAAGAGATACACTGACATGGAGCACTCTCTTCTAACACTACTGCACAACCGCACACTGTACCCAGGATAAGAGATACACTGATATGGACCACTCTCTCTCAACACTGGTAAACAACAGTACACTGTACCCAGGATAAGAGATACACTGACATGGAGCACTCTCTCTCAACACTGCTGCACAACAGCACACTTTACTCAGTATAAGAGATACATTGTCATGAAGCACTCTCTCTCAACACTGCTGCCCAACAGCACACTGTACCCCAGATAAGTGGTACACTGACATGAAGCACTCTCTCTCTCAACACTGCTGCACAACTGCACACTGTACCCAGGATAACAGATACACTGACATGGAGCACTCTCTCCCAACACTGCTGCACAACAGCACACTGTACTCAGGAAAAGAGATGCACTGACATGGAACATTTCTCTACAACACTGCTGTTCAACAGCATACTGTACACAGGATAAGAGATACACTAACATGGAGCACTCTCTCACATTCTCTCACATCACTGCTGTACAACAGCACACTGTACACAGGATTAGAGATACACTAACATGGAGCACTCTCTCACAACTCTGCTGCCGTACAACAGCACACTGTACCAAGGGTAAGAGCTACAGTGACACGGAGCACTCTCTCCCAACACTGCTGCACAATGGCACACTGTACCCAGGATAAGAAATACACTGACATGGAGCACTCTCTCACAACACTGCTGTACAACAGCACACTGTACACAGGATAAGAGATACACTGACATGAAGCACTCTCTCTGTCAACACTGCGGCAGAACAGCACACTGTAGCCAGGATAAGAGACACACTGACATCTAGCACTCTCTCCCAACACTGCTGCACAGCAGCTCACTGTACACAGGATTAGAGATACACTGACATGGAGCACTCTCTCTCTCAACACTGCTGCACAACAGCACACTGTACCCAGGATAAGAGACACTCTGACATGGAGCACTCTCTCACAACACTGCTGCACAACAGCACACTTTACCCATGATAGAAGGTATGGTGGCTCAACGTGCTGACTCAGCTGAAATCATTATAAGAGTACATAATTTAATTCATGGGCAGTGTAGATATTTTAGGACCACAGCCATTTCATGGAATCCTGAGTAAGAAGCTGTGATCTTGGACAGGACAGGGAAGCTGTATGTTGTTATGCAAGTTTGCCCCTTAGTAAGATCCATTTTTTGATGAGACCCTGAGTATCTGCAGTTTCTGACCATTGGTAACAGACGACCTGTGAGAAGTGATAGAGTAACCAGTGATAAAGTACAGTTACGTAGGAACTTACCATAACAATTGATCTTTGAGATAGGTTCCTTCAGTAGATCATCACATATAAGACTGGTGCCACTTGGCGTCAGGCCACATGGCAGACTTTTCTAGCAATAACTGATGGGGGACCGTCCACCGGACATCATGTAACAGACATCAGTGTGACTGTATATAGTGGGCAGTCCCCACGCCCGTCCTCCAGTTCTCCAGCTGGAGCCAGGAAGAGGCCTGACTGCAGGAGAGAACAGGATTTGGAGTCCTTGCAAAATAGAAAATGAGGGGAAGAAGGGAGCGAAAAATATGACCTTCTGAAGGAACTTCTCTCGAAGATCTACTGTTACGGTAAGTTCCTAAGTAACTGTACTATTTTACTTCGAGAGGGTTCGTTTAGTAGGTCATCACATACAGGACAGAGTCCCAAGCAGTCCCTCCAAGAGAGGTTGAGAGAAACTAGGAAGGAGGAAAACTAACTTCAACAGAAAAAAATGAGGTCCATGAAGGACCCAGTCTTGGACTGAAGGCCCTGCAGAATGGCTAGGCCAAAGCCAGCCTCTGCCCTGAAGCAATGTCAGACTGTAATTCGAGTACGAATATGGACAGAACTCTAAGTTGTGGCAGCGCAGATGTCGGCCGCAGAAACGTTCCGTAGGAAGGCCGCCGAGGCAGCCATGCCCCTAATAGAATGACCTCTGATGGAACCCGGCAGAGGTTTTTTGTACCTCTGGAATTCAGTTGCCTAACCATTTGGAAAGGCCCTGCTTAGAAACCGGTTTGCCCTTCAATCTCGGGGCAAAGGAGATGAACAACTTGGTCCAATGGGTGTAACACCGGAGAATCTGATGGACATCCATCTTATGAAGGAGTGCCTCACCTCTGTTAGAGGGGGACAGATAACACAGTGGAAGCTCTACTGACTGATTCAGTGTGGCTTCTGACACCACCTTGGGAAGAAACCTCGGATGGGTTCTGATGGGTTCTGAGGACAACCCGGTCCTGATGGAAAATCAAGTATGGCTCCTTGCAGACTAGAGCGTGAAGCTCAGAAATCCTTCGGGCTGATGTGATAGCCACAAGGAAAAGCACCTTCCAGGATAGGAAGTGCAAATCACAGCTCATAGTCAACTCGAAAGGAGGAAGGGTGAGCTTTTCCAGTATGACGTTCAAGTCCCAAGGTGGAGTGGGGCTGTGGATGGGTGGTTTCAGATGGAGAATCCCTTTCAGAAGGGTTTTGGAGACTTACAACTGAGCCATGGATTTACCATCCACTAGCTCATGGTACACTGAGATATGGACCTTTAAGGAAGAGAAGGACAGACTGGAGTCTGACAAGTAAAGGAGGTATTCCATGACTTGTGGGGCCGAGCAAGAGAAGGGGTTCCAGCCCTTAGCGGTCGTCCAAATGGAAAACCGCTTCCACTTCATGGTGTAAGTGGAACAGGTAAATGTTTTTCTAGCCTCGATGAGGCCTTGAGCAACCCTGGAGGAAACCCCAAAATGGGATATCGCTATGTCTACGGGAGTCAGGCATAGAGATGCAGGGTCCTGAGCCCTGGGTGCACCAGTCGACCTTGATCCTGGGTTAGGAGGTCATGAGTCACTGGAAGTGGAACCGGTGGTTCCCGGGAAAGCTGCTGTAGCAGCAGGAACCAGATCTGTCTTGGCCAGAGAGGAGTGATAAGGATCATCTTTGCCCTGTCCACCTGAAACTTGAGGAGAACCCTCTGCAGAATGGGAAATGGAGGGAAAGCGTACAAAAATGTCCCTGTTCAAGATAGAGACAATGCATGGCTCCAAAAAGCACCTTGCTCTGGAATGAGTTAGCAAAATTTGGGAAGTTTTGCATTGTGTTGGGAGACGAAGAAGTCGATTTCTGGATGCCCCCAGTTTTGGAAGATGGATTCCGCCACTTCCTGATGTAGTTCCCACTCATGAGCTAGCATCCGAGATCTGCTGAGACTGTCCACCAGGATGTTTAGAATGCCTGAAACATGCACGGCCACTAGGACCAGATGGTGCTGGACTGCCCAGTTCCACACCCATGTTGCCTCCTTGCAAAGGGGGTACGGCCGGGTTCCTCCTTGTTTGTTGATATACCAAACTACTGACATATTATCCATTTGGATTAGCAGTGATCCCTTTGGAAGGATGGTCTGAAAGGTCTGTAGCGCATACAGGACCACCCTCAACTTCAGAACACTGATGTCGAGAGAAGTCTCCAAGCTGGACCATAATCTCTGTGCTTGGTGTTCCCCAAGATGAGCTCCCCACCCCATATTCGAGGCATCAGTGGTGAGTTTGGCTACTGGTGCAGGGTTCCAAAAGGAAAGCCCCAAAGAAAGATTGTGAGAATCCTTCCACTACTGTAAGTCTTTCTGAACTGCTGAGGAGACTAGAACTGGATGGTCCAGGTCATCCAGGAGCTGATCCCACTGCACCCATAAGGACCGCTGAGTAATCCTCATGTGAAGCCTTGCTAGGGGAACAGTAGTGATGGAGGCCATCATCAGGCCCAGGAGGTGAAGGACTTTCCGAGCAGGGATGGTCCTGAGGGAAACCACTTTGGAGGCCTGACAGACAAGGAGTCTGTCTGGGAGGAAGGATGGCTCTGCACTGGACCGTATCCAGGACTGCCCCAATAAACTGAAGTCTCTGGGCAGGGATAAGGGATGACTTGGGAACATTGAAATCAACCAGTCATCCTAGTAAGGGAAGACCCCAATACCCCTGCAGTGTAGGAACACCGCGACCACCACCAGGCACTTGGTAAAAACCTGTGGTGCCAAAGACAGGCCTGAGCATTCTTTCTGTGCCTCCAGGTCCTTTTTCCAAAAGGGCTGCTGATGCTGCTGTTGTTGGGAGCCTGATCAGTACACTGACCTGACAGACCAAAGTGCATTCCCTTGTTCAATAGGTCTGTGATAATATCCTTGGTGTACCCACCAAAAAGGACTGAGTCCCTGAAAGGGGCATCCTGAATCACCAACTGGACTTTGTTGGTGAGTCCAGATAGGCAAAGCCAGGAATGCCATTTGAGAGCAGTGGCAGTTGCTGAGGTACAGGCCACTGAGTTGACAGAGTCGTAAGTGGCACGTAAGGCGTGCCTACAGGAAACCTTGGCGAGGTGGAGATCCTTGGCAAAGTCCTCCTTCAGAGACAAGGGATCTATGGACTGGACTTGCGCTTCCAGCCTGGCCAGGGTCGCCTTTTTTTTTTTGAATTTTATCTTTTTCCCCCCTGGCAGGACCCTGTCTTTCCATCAGCCCTGGTCACGGCCCCCAGAGACCTCCACCACTGTCTATGGCTGTCGAGGACCCTCAGTCACCCCCGGCTTACCCCCCAGAGGGCGGGGCTGTGGTCATCTTTTACGGTGACCATGGAACCAATGGCTGGTCAGGGACCCGCAGCGACGGTGATGTAGTGAGGTCTTCCGGGGAGGGCTTCATGTGCACGGTGGTCCTGCCCACCTCCATTTTCCACCATTTTTATTACGGCGGTGGGGACGTGCAATGATGCAAGTGTCTGCCCTGCCTCCCAGAACTGTACTCGTCAGATGCCAGAGATCTCCTGGCCTCCACCAGGAGTCCTCAGTGTGCCAATTGCTTCCCCCACCCTCCCCCCGGAGAAGGAGAGCAGTCCATAGGATGCTCCATCCTACTCCCCCCGGCCGACCCTCCAATGATCCGGGTCTGTTTCCGAACCTGGGTCACCGGCGTCACAAGCAGAAATCCACCGCTGCGCCAGCGGGCCGGCTCAGGGTCGCTTTTTGATGGGACACCACGTGGGCCATGTAACTGAGGGACCGGAGGGCACATGTGGCTGAGGAATATATTTTCTTCCTGAACTGGTCCATCTGCCTCGACTCTTTGTCTGGAGGAGTGGTGCTCATGTGCTTAGGTGCTGAAGAGCAATCATGAGCCACAGAGATCACCACAGAGTCAGCCTTGGGATGAGCCTTCAAGAAAGCATCCTTCGGCACCCGGTAGAGCCTGTCCTTCCACTTGTGGACAACCGGGATAGAATGAGGCATCTGCCAGACGGTAGTGGTGAGGTCTTGATGAGGGGCCATCCATGGAGGAATGCAGATGGGAGACATAGACTCTAAGTCTAGGTGTTCCGTGAGCCTCTGTCTCATGGGGTCCTGTTCCTCCAACTCCCAGTCGAAATAGTCCTTCATGGCCCTCAAGTGGTCCAAGAAGGCAGGGTCTTCAGGTGGAGACTTTGGCAAGACATTGCCTCTCGTGTCCTCAGGGTCCTCCTCCAAGAAATCTTCCCTCTCATCTGAACTGTCATCATCATCATCCACCTCCTCGACAGGATGGCGTCTGGTATCCGGAAGGGAAACATCCTGTCGAGTCTTCCCCGGGATGTGGACAGTGGCCATCGATGAACTGCTCTGGGAAGGGGACCTAGGAGACTGTGGTTGTGGAAGCCTAGTCTCCCAGTCAGAGAACAACTCCGACCAAGCCACCTGCCCCCAAGACTGTATTAAGGTCTTGAAATCTGGGGTAACCGGAGGAGAAGGGGGGGGAGGTGGAGTAGGCAGAGGCTGGAGGGGGAGGAGGAGGGATAACTCATGGTGGATAATACCCCTGGAATCCCATGTAATAGGAGTAGGGATTAAATCCAGGGTAGAACTGCCCAAGATGACTCCAGTCCAGAGTGGGACCCCCCGGGTAGTGGTCCCCAGGATACCCCAATGGGTAATGTGGGACAGTTTGGGGTCGGATATAAATTCCCGTCGACAGATCAGGCATTGGGGGAACCCACGTCAGACCCGCCATAGTGTAAATAGGTTGAGGGTCCGGCATTGGGATAGCCCATGTCAGGGGAACCGATGCCGGAACCGGCACCACCCGATCTGGCGCTGGAAGGGGATCTGGCTTTGGACGGGCCGGCGTTGGAACTGGACGAAGCAGCCCTGGCATCAGGATCGGATCCAGCATCGGGGGCCAAAGGCAAAGGCTGGTCAGCTGGTCCTGGCTGCGAAACTGTCATCGGGATGAGCGTCGGAAGAAGCACTGGAAGCTCACCAGAAGGCGGAGGAGGGGGCTCCACAAACAGGCCTGTAGGCCGAGGAGGAGCCTCCTTCTCCTTGACCCCAGAAGGGGGATGCAGAGTAGACCCCGAGGCATCAACAGGGTTGATGGGCTCTCCATTGCCATCGCTGGACATACCCACTGGTGAATTGGAGGTCACGGGCGAGGAAGGAGAGGAGCTTTCTCCCTCTGGTTCTGCCGGACATCAGGTGAGGCGCTGTTAGGCCCCGATGGGGGAACCGAACCTGAGCGGTCATCAGGGACGGCCGACTTAGCAGGTGGGGTTGGGCAGTAAGGGGAGGAGCCCCTGGCTGGCTTACCGACCTGAGCCAGGCAAGTAGCCAGTGCCTGGGTAGATGACTTACTGGCCGTCGCACGGTCCCCAGAGAAGCCGGGGCTGACTTATCAGCCAAAGCGGTGCAGTCGGAGGAGGAGGAACCAATGGCTGACTGATCCACCAAAGTTTTGCCAGACTTATCGTCCGATTTTCTGGGCAGCAGCTGGGCCTTACTCGTCTAGGGCTTGGCGTCATCCACGGAGTGGTCCCGCTCCCTGGTTTTCTCCTTATGTTTCTTTGAAGGAGAAGATTTTTCGGACAAATCTCTAAGACAATCCATCTTCTTCTTCAGGGAAGCCAGGTGGGCTTTTAGCAGATGGGCCTCCAAAGCCTGCTGTCTCCTCTTTTTAGTGGCCTGGTTAAAGGTCTAGCACTCAGGGCAGGAGGAGACTGCATGGTCTGGGCCTAAACAGAGGACACACTTGAGGTGACCGTCTTTGTGCGGGATCTGTGTGCCACAGGATGAGCACTTCTTCTTGGGGAGAAGACATCAATGATAGAACACGAATTTTAGAAAAAAAAGCAGTGAGGGATAAACCCACACGATAACTTTCACGACGATTGCTATCTGAAAGTCTGCAATGCGACTGACAAGAAACGACAAGAGGAAAGAACTGAGGGCATGGGAAGTCACCATCATATACAGTCATGTTGACGCCTGTTACATGACATCAGGTGGGTGGTCACCCGTCAGGTATTGCTAGAAATGTTTGCCGTGCGGCCCGATGCCAGGTGGCACCTATATGTGATGACCTACTGAAGGAACCCTCTCGAAGTAAGATCATTTATTACTGCTTTTCATAAGACAACAGTAAAATTACAGCTTACCATACTGGGAGCCATAGAGACCACTGTCTTACACAGGTAGAAGACAAGCATTTGTCAATGCCGAATGTTTGCTTGCTGATATTAGCATTGAATGTGCAGGAGTTAGACAGATGCAGAATAGGAGTGGCAGTGAAGTACTGAACTCACACTAACCCCACCTCCACCCTGCAGAGATGGACAGACATTGGGGTGTGCCTTTGGGTCGTCGCCCATAACGCTCACAACATTTCACCTCACCCTATCCTGCAGACACCAACAAGAGCTGAGGCGTGCCTTGGGGTGTTCGGCTTTACAGTCACCCCATTTCATAAGGACATATGCTGAAATGGGTGCAGTATGGGAGAATGGCGTGAACTCTGGGGCCAAAGAGTCCAAGGCACACCTCGATGCCTGTCACTGGCTTCAAGGTGGTGGGGTGGAATGGTGTGAGCATTACAGCTGGCAAGCCAAAGGCACACCCCTGATGCCTGTCAGTCTGTACAGGGTAGGATGTTATGGTTAGAAACCCTAACTCCCCGGGCGTTTGTTGGTATTTGCACTATGAATTTTCAACATGGCCTTTTTGTGACCCCCACCTCATGAAGCATTTGGGACCTCTGCTCATGAACAGTGGCACTTTGATTTTGTTAATGTGTCCTGAACATGGATTTTCCACAGCAATCACGCCATTTAGCACCAGATGTGCAAAAACACAGTTCGGGCAGGGTGTGAAAAATGACAGCTGTACCATTCATACGGAGGTGTGAAAAGATGGCAATGTTAAAAATTTGGAGTGAAAATATTACAAATGCTTGAACGTATGAGTGTACGTGAAAACTGCATAATGCAAGCTCATAACACAGTCATTTAGTGGAATTATTTCACCAAATTTTCAACATAGGCATTTTGTGACCTCTGCTCATGAATAATGTCACTATGATTTATTTAATCTGTCCTGAACGTTGATTTCCCACAGCAACCGCGCCACTGTGTGCCAGATGTGCAATGACACATTTTGGGAGGATGTGAAAAATGACAGCTGTACTGTTCATAAGGAGGTGTGCAAAACTGACGATGCTGAAATCTTGAGTGAAAATACAGTATTACAAATTCTCAAAGTTAGGAGTGTGCTTGGAAACTACGCAATACACGCTCGTAACACAATCATTTTTTGGAATTTTTTCACCAAATTGGCAACATAGGCTTTTTGGGAGCCCACCTCATAAACAGTGATACTGTCATTTCATTAATTAGTCCCGAAAGGTGATTCCATGCAGTGACCGCAAAATTGCCTTTCGGGACCAAATAACCAGATGACAGTCACTGAATTCATGAGATGGGGTCCCAAGAACCTCATGTTGAAAATCTGGTGCCGAAATTTGCAAAATAGGCAGAGATAATCACGTAAATTGAACCCCCCCACCATTTATGCCATTATATAGCTTACTGGCATTTCTTCAGTTCGCAGTTGGCTTTGAAGAGTGCAGACATGTTCCCGCTCCACCAAAGATTGTCGCACCGGGCCCCAGAGGTAAGTAGGGGGTTGGGGGTGTGGGAAAGTCAAGGGTGTGCAGAGGGTGGGTGCGGGTTGAGAGAGGGGGCACCAGAGGCAACGAGGGACGGTTTTCTGTTTTTACAGGGTTTAAAAAAAAAGACCTTGCCAGACCGTTTTTCTATTACAGGGACAATGGGCACGCTGAGGTGCGCTCCCAAAGTGCCACCTGGGTGTTTGTTGGGGGGGGCTGTAGTGGATGGGGATTGGGCACTCCGTCAGTGCATACAGAGTGTTTAGGAGGGCGGCTTATGAGCTGAGGGGGACTGGGCACCCCCCTCAGCACACAACAAATGTGGGGGAGACATTATGCTGACAGGAAGATTGGGCACCCCTGTCGGCTTTCATAGGGACTGTGAGAGGCAGACAGAGACAGCCTCCGCCATGTTTATTTAAAACAAATGAGGGGGATATTATGCCGATGGGGATTGGGCTACCCCATCGGCAAATGAACTGGGGAGAGGGCATGCCAACAGGGGGATTGGGCACCCGTCGGCTTTCATAGGGACTGTGATAGGCGGCCAGTGACAGCCGTCACCATGTTTACTGAAATGGGACACTGGACAAGGCAAGCTATGATTGGCCGCTGGAATCAGGGACTGCCTCAGCAGCAAAAACAGCTGATTGTTAAATGACGAGGCGCTCCCTGATTGCAGTGGTGAGTTTCTTTCAAGTTGATGACATGCTACAATACTGCTGTCATTGACAGCGTGCTCCTCTATTGGCACCACAGAGACCAGTCCCAGAATGGACTGCTGGCATTGGCCACAATACTGCCCACCTCCACAACTCGCTACTAAACAAGCTGCCGCAATATGTTTCTTGTGCATACGCTCAAGCAAACATAAAAATAACTCAGAAAAAGAATGCAAGAATGCAATTACATCACATTATACACATGCGATAACAGCCCTGGTTGCTGTAGTTACAGAACATTCATACATTACATAGATAGACAGTGTCTGCAGATAAGGGCTTAAGGCCCACCCTGTCTGCCCATATGAGCTTATAAGTTTCCTTTACATTTTTCTAGAAGTCTGTTGTCCCTTACCTCTGACCTCCAGTATTCCCTTATGTCTATCCCATGCATCCTTAAATCTCATGATTGTTTCAGTCCCCACCACTTCCTCTGGCAGGGTGTTCCACTTGTCCACCACCCTTTCTGGGAAGAAATTCTTCCTCACATTTCCTCTGAATTGCCCTCCCTCCAACTTCATCCCATGCCCTCTAGTCCTGAAACATCTTTTTAATTGGAAAATAGTGTATTCCTGCACCCTGTTCCTCCCTGTAAGGTACTTGTATGTATCTATCATATCCCCTGTCTCCCTCCTCTCCTCCACAGAGTACATATTCAAGTCCTTCAGCCTGTCCTCATAGGACCTGTATTGCAATCCATGTGCCATCTTTGTTGCCTCCTCTGAACTTTCTCTATCCTGTCTATGTACTTATGTAGGTATGGTCTCCAGAGCTGTACACTGCACTCCAGGTGGGGCCTCACTAGTGTCTTGTATAGTGGAATTATGACCTCCCTTTTACTGCTGGTAATACCCCTGCCTATGCATCCCAGCATCCTATTTGCTTTACCTGCTGTCTTGTCGCTCTGTTTCCCTACATTGAGGTCATCAGAGATGATAACCCCAAGGTCCCTTTCCTACTTGGTGCATGCTATATCCTCACCCCCCCAAATGATATGTTGTTCCATGGTTTTTGTGCCTCATATGCATTATCTTGCACTTCTTTGTGTAGAATTTCAACTGCCAAACCCTTCGTCATTCTTCAAGCTTCTGCAGGTCCCTCCTCATTCTGTCTACACCCTCTGGCATGTCCACCCTGTTACAGAGATTAGTGTAATCAGCGAACAGGGAAATTCTGCCTTCTAGGTCCTGTGCAATGTCACTGATGAAGACTTTAAATAGGACTGGTCCCAGCACTAATCCCTATGGTACCCAACTGGTCACTCTTCTCTCTATGGAGTGACGACCATTTACCACCACCCTCTGTGTCCTACCACCCAACCAGTAACTCACTCACAACACTACTGTCCTGCACACTCCCATATTCCCCAATTTGTTTAATAGCCTTCTATGTGGCACAGTGTCAAAGGCCTTGCTGAATTCTACTGATCCACTTCCCTTGTCATTCAGTCGAAAAATTCAATGAGGTTGGTCTGGCATGACCTCCCACCTGTGAAACCATGCTGTTTTGGGTCCTGTAGTCTGTTGGCAACCAGATATTCCACCAATATCTCCTTTAGTAGTGCTTCCATGATCTTCCCTACTACTGAGGTCACACTACTGGTCTGTAGTTTCCTGCTTCCTCTTCATTCCTGCTTTTGTATAAAGGGACCACATCTGCTGTCTTCCAGTCTTTGGGTGCCTCCCCTGTTTTCAGTGATTGGCTAAACAGGATTGCCAAAGGATCAGCCACCACCTCTCTTAGTTCCTTTAGGACCCTGGGGTACACCCTACCTGGCCCGATTGCTTTAATCCTTCCAGTTCCTTTAGGACCCTTTCCTGTGTAAAGGGAATTGTGGCAATTTCTGCACCATTCCCACTCTCTTCAGGCCCATTACCCTCCTACTCCTCCTCCTCTTCAGGCCCATTACCCTCCTCTTCCTCAGTAAAGACTGAGCAGAAATACCTGTTCAATATGTCAGCTTTACTGTTGTCATCCTCCACACAGCCCCCATCCTCCCCCTTCAGTCTCACTATCCCTCCCTTTGCCTTTCTTTTTTCATTTATGTACCTGTAAAAGGTTTTGTCCCCTCTACCCACTGATTTTTTGATGTGCTCTTCTGTCTGAGCTTTGGCTTCCCTTACTGACCTGCCTGCCTCCTTTTGCTTCTCCTGGTACTTATTCCTATCCCCTTCTGTCTGCGTCTTTTTGTACAGCCGAATGCAATCTTTTTGTTTTTCACTTTATCTGCTGCCTACTTAGAAAACCATAATGGTCTCCTCTTCCTTTTCCCCTTGTTAACCTGCTTAATGCATAATTATGTTGCTCTTGTAATTCCTTGTTTTAAATATTGCCCACTGTTCCTCCATCCCCGATTACCTCTCCATTCCCATTAGTGCCTCTTTCAAGCATGTCCCCATTTTCCCAAAGTCTGCCCTTCTAAAATCCAGAATACGTGTATTTGTGAGTTTGGTTCTGCTCCTTCTGTGATTTTAAACCACAATGACTGGTTATCACTGTTCCCCAGGTGTTCCCCCACTGTTACCCCATCACACTGTCCCGGTTTGTGAGCACGAGGTCCAGTATTGCCATCTGCCGAGCTGGTTCCATGACCAGTTGCTTAAGGAAGGCACCTTGAAGGGAGTCCAGAATAAATCTTCTCCTGGTTGATGCTGCTGCTGCTGGGAGATTCCAGTCCATGTCTGAAATATTGAAATCTCCAACCAGCATCACCTCCCCCTTGTCTGCCAGCCTTTGGATGGCTAGCATTAACTTCTTATCTGTTTCTTCCTTCCTTCCTTCCTCCTGGGCTGGTTGTCTGTAGACCACCCCTGTGTGGATGGCTGAACCCATTTTCCTTTCCATCTTAACCCACAGTATCTCTTCCCCATTTTGCTCCTCCTGGGTCTCTGGCCTTTAAGTCATCATTCACATAAAGTGCAACTCCTCCTTCCTTCCTGCCCTGTCTCTTCTGAATATGTTGTAGCCGGGTATGGCCATCTTCCAGTCATGGTTATCATTACATCAGGTTTCTGTGATGGCCGCAATGTCCAGGTTTGACTGCACCATGACAGCCTCCAGATCCTCCATCTTATTGCTATGGCTCCTGGCTTTGACACACATGGCTTTCCATGATATGAACTCCCTGGACTGTTTAGCTGTTCTACTCCAGCACCCTTCCTGATTGTCTTTTAGCCCTGGTTCTCCCTGCTGTCTGCCCTTCTATGAATTTTGACCCCTTTCTGCATATCCACCCATTGGGTGCATATCTCCATCTTTTGCACACTGTTTTGTAGAGATACCCCCTTCCCCTGTTCACTGGTTCCACTGCTAGCTATGGAAGGTGGACAATTAGGTACCCTCCTTGCTGGCCTGCCACCCTCTTGGCTAGTTTAAATGCTTGTCCATGTAGCATTTAAACTTATCATTAAGTACTTGGATTCCCCTCCTGAATGGATGCAGGCAGCCAGGCTTGAACATTGCTAATAACAGTTTCATTGGTCAGTTTGTGGGCATCTCCAGCATAGTAAATGTTATCTATGATATATAATTTTCTGCAAAACTAAGGCATTCTGGTAAACAGTAAGTTTCTGTTGTAATTATAATAAAAAACATTATACTTACAAAGGACACAAGAGGTCACCCTCAGACCTCTACTGTGGCACTGTTACAGAAACTTGGAAATTAAGTTATATGTGTAGCATAGCAAAGTATAGGCAAACTCAGATACTGTAATGTATTGTTAGTAAACCTTGTTATAATCATTTTCCCAATATATTATCATGATGTTATATTTGGTATAGAGTACCAGAGGGATAACAGGCCTACATTTATCTGAAGGTTCCATGAAATGGCTGTATCCTGGATTTCATTTATGGACACTTCACAAAAGCTTTTGCTTTTTCAGCACCAACCCTGTGGAATTCTCTACCTCGTTGGTTGAGAGAATGCCCAACCGTCGATAGTTTTAAGGTTGCTTTAAAAACATATTTATTCAATTTAGCTTTTACTTAGTCATGGCTGACATATTTTAATGTATAGAAATTTTATTATTCTGTATATGTTTTATGTACAGTGCCTTGTATTTGAAAGGTGCTATATAAATAAAGTTGGATTGGATTGGATTGATATCTGTGGAACTTTGACACCAAAAGGTAAGCTCATTACCTCTTATGGAAGATCTCGTTATTGGCTTCAGAATGCGAGGGACCCGGCACACTTACCTTCACATTTAACTACATTAACCACCATATTTGTACAGTTTTTACAAACATAAATGTGCTTTGACATCTCCCATGAAGTCTTACCACTCTTCAATGGCACAATGTGTCATAAAATGGAAGTGGAGAGGTAAGCTTAACATACTTCACACACTGCTTCAGTTTTCAAAAAAGTACAAGAATATTACAGCAGAGCCCCTTACTCATTCCACCCATCCACTTCTCATGACACGGCATCAGGTTTACAAGTCACAGAAGAACTGCAAGGGAGGATATACCGTTTTGCTAGCAACATCAAAATCTGTAATAGGGTGGGCACTCAGGAGGGGATGGAGAGAATGTGAAGGGAGTTTGGGAAATATGAGTAGTAGTCACAAGCATAGCAGTTGGGGATCAATGCCAAAAAGTGCAAAATCATGTGCCTAGGGCATAGGAGCCAAGGAGCTGAGTGTAGGATGGGGAGGTACTGACAATCACTAGAGAGGAAGAAGTCCTTGGGATATCATATCTGATGATCTCTAAGTGGCAGGGCAATGTGACAAGGTAGTGGGTTGAACCAGTGGCATTCTGGGGTGCATAGGGAGCAGTATCTCTGGCAGGAGGAGGGAGCTGGTGCTGCCACAGAATGACTCACATGACAGACCCCACCTGGAGTGCTGTGTCCAGTTCTGGAGGCTGCACCTCAGAAAGGACATAGAGTGGAGCAAGTCCAGAGGAGAGCAACTAAAATAGTGCAGGGGCTGCATCAAAAGTCCCACAAACACATTGAGGGATCTCAACATACACATCTTGGAAGAGAGGGGTTTATGATTGAGACCCACAAGTACCTTACAGGGGAGAACAGGGTGCAGGAGGGGAGTCTCTCACCTGAGAAAGAGCACCAGAACCAAAGGAAATGTGATATAGGTGGAGGGGGAGAAGTTTAAGAGGGATGTGAGGAGACCTTCCTGGTGGCATGGAGGGGCTGCGGCATCATGCCTCACCTCCTCCCATGCTGGCTACCCATGTTTGCGGTGCGAGCGGGTCGC
Organism: Neoceratodus forsteri; assembly: GCA_016271365.2. Classification (NCBI taxonomy): domain Eukaryota; kingdom Metazoa; phylum Chordata; order Ceratodontiformes; family Ceratodontidae; genus Neoceratodus; species Neoceratodus forsteri. The sequence continues at coordinate 61,226,153 of JADMNL010000034.1, read as the reverse complement.
TGGGTTTGGCCAGGGTGGAAGAGGATTGAGCATCCAGAGGAAAGCTCTCCTCTCCTCTCCCATGGAGGGAGGCTTAGTGTTCCCACCAAGTGACTATCCCCAAGTGGAGGCCTGCAGGTGGTACAGGATTGAAGGGCACTGATGAAGGGAGGCACTGCGGGACTTTCACAGATGTGTGCACGCCTCCAGGAACGTATGTTTGGCATGTGCATCCCAGCGAAGTGGAAGGGAGAAATCGAAGGAAAATCGCCCTAGGCTGCGGGTGATGACCGACTCCTCTCAGGCTCCACACCTGGCAACTGGGCGCAACCGCAGTCTTCCGACCGAGGGCACAGGTGAAGGCAAGTCCCAGAGATGTCAAGATGATGGGGCTCGGGGAGTCGATCTGATAGGGGCAGCCAGGGGAGGAAGAAGATAAATAAATAATAAATAAAAAAAGAGGGATGTGAGAAAGTACTACGTCAATGAAAGAGTGCTGGATGCCTGGAACAGGCTAAGTAGTGGAGCTGAAAACAGTGAGGGACTTCATGCATGCGTGGGATACCCATAGGAGAATATTAGTAAATAAGCAGGGGAAGGGAGGGTTGCTGGAGACCAGTTAGAGTTGGAGGAGACAGATTGCACAAGGACCATCTGGGAAAACTGGTTGGGCCAAGCGGTCCTTTTCTGCAAACAAAATCTATGTTTCTGTGTTTCTGGACTTGGCATTTTACAGTTAAGTTCACCCCACTCAGAATAAAGATCACACTTCTCAGACTGTGACTACACTTACCTACTGAAACCATGGTTTCATAATTATGTACCATCACTTCCCTGTGAAGCTCCTTTTCTTGTTTGCTTAACATCTTCCACTCTTCATCTGAGAAAGCGACAGCAACATCTTCAAAGGTTTCTGGTGCCTGAATGGACACAAGTAATATTTCATTGATCTTTTATTACATAGATACATAGACAGTATCGGCAGATAAGGGCCTGTGGCCCACCCAGTCTGCCCATTTGAGCTTGTAAGTTCAGTTTATGTTTTCCTACAAGTCTGTTGCCCCTTACCCCTGACCTCCAGAATTTCTTTATGTCGATCCCATGCATTCTTAAGTCCTGTGACTGTTTAAGCTCCCACCACTTCCTCTGGCAGGGTGTTCCACTTGTCCACCACCCATTCTGTGAAGAAATTCTTCCTCATGTTTCCTCTGAATCGTCCTCCCTCCAACTTCATCCCATGCCCTCTAGTCCTGGAACATCTTTTTCACTTAAAAATAGTGTATTCCTGCACCCTGTTCCTCCCTGTAAGATACTTGTATGTCTCTATCATATCCCCTCTCTCCTTCCTCTCCTCCAGGGAGTACATGTTCAGTTCCTTCAACCTGTCCTCATAGGACTTGTGATGCAATCCATGCACCATCTTTGTTGCCCTCCTCTGAACCTTCTCTACCCTGTCTATGTCCTTAACTAGGTAAGGTCTCCAGAACTGTACACTGTACTCCAGGTGGGGCCTCACTAGTGTCTTGTATAGCGGAATTATGACCTCCCTTTTCCTGCTGGTGATGCCCCTGCCTATGCATTCCAGCATCCTATTTGCTTTACCTGCTGCCTTGTCACACTGTTTCCCTACCTTGAGGTCATCAGAGATGATAACCCCAAGATCCCTTTCCTGCTTGGTGCATGCTATAGCCTCACCCCCAACTGATATATTGTGCCAGGGTTTTTGTGCCCCATATGCATTATCTTGCACTTCTTTGCATTGAATTTCAACTGCCAAACCCCTGACCATTCTTCAAGTTTCTGCAGGTCCCTTCTCATTCTGTCTACATCCTCTGGTGTGTCTACTCTGTTACAGAGCTTTGTGTCATCAGCAAACAGTGAAATTCTGCCTTCTAGGTCCTGCGCAATGTCACTGATGAAGATGTTCAATAGGACCAGTCCCAGCACTGATCCCTGTGGTACCCCACTGGTCACTCTTCCCTCTGTGGAGTGACAGCCATTTACCACCACCCTCTGTGTCCTGCCGCCCAGCCAGTTACCTACCCACCACACTACTGTCCTGCCCACACCCATATTCCCCAGTTTGTGTAATAGTCTTCTATGTGGCACAGTGTCAAAGGCCTTGCTGAAGTCCAGATAGGCCATGTCCACTGCCCTCCCCTGATCCACCTTCTTAGTCACCCGGTCAAAAAATTCAATGAGGTTGGTCTGACATGACCTCCCCCTGGTGAAACCATGCTGCCTTGGGTCCTGTAGTCCATTGACAACCAGATGTTCCACCAATCTCTCCTTCAATAGTGCTTCCATGATCTTCCCCACTACCGAGGTGAGGCTGACTGGTCTGTAGTTCCCCGCTTCCTCTTTGTTCCCACTTTTGTATAAGGGGACTACATCTGCTATCCTCCAGTCTTTGGGTACCTCCTCTGTTTCCAGTGATTGGCTAAACAGGCTAGCCAGAGGTTCAGCCACCACCTCTCTTAGTTCTTTAAGGACCCTGGGGTGCACCCCATCTGGCCCCATTGCTTTATCAACTCTTATTACTTCCAGTTCCTTCAGGACCCTTTCTCGTGTAAAGGGACTTGTGTCCCTTTCTGCACCATTCTCACCCCTTGTACTCCCTTCAGACCCATTACCCTCCTCTTCCTCAGTAAAGACTGAGCAGAAGTACCTGTTCAGTATGTCAGCTTTACTGTTGTCATCCTTCACGCGGCCCCCATCCTGCCCCTTCAGTCTCACTATCCCTCCCTTTGCCTTTCTTTTTTCACTTATGTACCTGTAAAAGGTTTTGTCCCCTCTACCCACTGATTTTGCAATGTGTTCTTCTGTCTGAGCTTTGGCTTCCCTTACTGACCTCCCTGCCTCCCTTTGCTTCTCCTGGTACTTCTCCCTATCCCCTTCTGCCTGTGTCTTTTTGTATTGCCTGAATGCAATCTTTTTGGTGTTCACTTTCTTTGCTACCTCTTTGGAAAACCATAATGGTCTCCTCTTCCTTTTCCTCTTGCTAACCTGCTTAATGCATAATTCTGTTGCTCTTGTAATCCCCATTTTAAATACTGCCCACTGTTCCTCAACCCCTGATTCCTGCCCAATTCCCCTTAATGCCTCTTTCAAGTATCTCCCCATTTTCCCAAAGTCTGCCCCCCTAAAATCCAGGATACGTGTTTTTGTTCCACTGAACACATCGAGAAATCTAAAACTTTTCAACAAGAAGGGAACAGGCAAGGTTAAAATTTGCAGCCCAAAGAATAAGAATGAATTGGTCATCCATTTATCATGGATAAATCTTTTCTCCCCTTTCATCCTAGTGGGTGATGGACTGATGGCATGCAATGATCTGAGGTGTGATCTAACAGGAAAGATGGAAGCTCTTGATTTTTTTTTTTTATCACCAGTACACAAGAAACAGTGGCTTGGTAGTAAAGGATGTTTTAGCTTTTGTTTATGTAGAGGAAATATATTTTATTCCGCAACATGTATAAGGCAATTCCCATTGAGCAACACAGGGCTGTCTGAAACTGATGAGCACCAATGAGGGTCGAAAGGCAAAAAAAGTCTACTTCAAAGGGGAACCAACAACAACTTTGGGAAGCAGTCATAACTTTTGAGAAAAGCTTAAAGACCTTACAGGCAAGTCCAACAAAGCCCCCCTCCATGCTCCAGGTAAATGGAGTTAACACACAGGACCCCAAGCTTATATCGAATGCTTTTAATGATGCATTCACTTACTTGAGTTGCGTACTCCCACCTGACTTTCTCAATTCTCCATACACAGCCCAAGTAGACACCCCGGTGTCCCCTTGCTAAACATCCCCCCTTCTGCTTCAGAAGTGTGTCCCTGTCTGAAGCCAAAAAATACATACTAAGGGTTATTGGTAAATCCAGGTATAGTGGCGACACTTTAATCCTAAACTACTCCAACTAGCAACACAACCCAAGTAGTTAGAATCCGGGGTTTCACTTCAGATGAGGTAGATGTGACCGGGGGGTTCCCCATGGTTCCGTCTTGTGGCCAACACTGTTTTCCCTGTTCATTACGGATTTAAATATACATTTACACAATTATACTATAAATTTTGCTGATGACACTAAACTTACGGCAGATGTCAATACTGAACATGGCATTAGCTCACTTAAAAGGGACCTATCTCTCCTTGAAAACTGGGCTGCGACTAATGGCATGGGGTTCAATGCTGATAAATGCATGGTTATGCATTTGGGTTTAGGGAATAAAAACAGTTCATATATCCTGAATGTTTGGTTTTAAAAACATCTGAATGTGAAAATGATTTGGGCATCTTAGTCACTGGGCACGAATGCCCACATGTTTGGACATCTTGCCCAGCTATGTCAGGCCCATGAAGCAGAAAGGGTAAGGCAAAGAGCTGCCCATTTACCCAGTGATCAAAGAGGCATTCAAGAGGAAAGGCCCCCCAAGCAGCCAGATGAATCTGTCGGAAAAGCAAGGCGGAGAGATGAAGAAGAGATTGTGTTGCCACCCAACACAGAGTGTAACAACAGTGGGATAGTGAGACTGAAAAAGGATGTAAATAATCAGATCCTAATGTTGTTTGCCCCTGAGCAAAATGGGCTACCAGTGGGGCTGTTAGTGAAGCCTAGTGTCCTGCCTGCATGAGGGTTACCATGCATGTGAGAAATATTATGGATACAAAAGTGGTGAGAAGAGGCTGGACCCTGGTGAGGGTTTATTGTGCAGATACAGCAGTGCAACCCACTGCAGTGAAGGGAGGTGCCTCATCTGGAATGGATCCTGCATTATTTGACTGGAGTGATGCCACTATCCCAGAGGAGTGGAAAAAATGAGTTTGAGAGAAGCTTGTGGCTGGAACAAAAGGTATTTTCCCTGTATGAGAGGGATGTTGGATGTGTGACAGGGAAACAGCATCATATATGGCTCACTGATGAACACCCATTCAGAGAAGGCTCCAGGCAGCTTGTCCCATCTGACATAGATGATGTGATGAGGCACCTCCAGGAGATAAAGGCTGCAGGAATCATCCAACAGTCGAGGAGCCCCTATGCGTCTCCTATTGTAATAGTAAGGAAAAAGATTGGGGCCATCCGAATGTACGTGGACTACTGCACTTTGAACAAGCAAACTGTACCAGATCAGTACATCATGCCCAGAATACACAATGCGTTGGGTTGTTTGAACAGCAGTCAGTGATTCTCAGTCTTGGACTTAAGGAGTGGGTACTTTCATATTCCTATGGCCCTGCAGGATCAAGAGAAGACAGCCTTCATATGCCCACTTGGATTTTATGAATTTCTTTGGATGCTGCAGGATATTTCAGGTGCCTCTGCCATGTTTCAGCATTTAATGAAAAAAGCAATGGGGGATATGAACTTACTGGAGTGCTTCGTATATCTGGACGACATCACTGTTTTCCGGAAAATGTTGGAGGAACACAAGGCCTGGTTGCTCAAGGTACTGGACTGTCTGTTGGTGTTTGGCCTGAAGCTGCCTATCGATAAGTGCCAATTCTTCTAGGCCTCAGTTAAGTATGTTGGGCACATAGTATCTGCAAAGGGCTTCCAGATAGACCACAGAAAGGCTGAAACCTTCACCAGCTGTCCCAAGCCCAGAACATTGAAAGAACTCCAACACCTGCTTGGCTTCTGTGAGTATTACCTAAGATTCATGAAGGACTACACAAGAGTGGTCAGACCCCTTGTGAACCTATTTCAGGGGTAACGTCCAACAAATTAGAAGACCTCTTCATCTGGAGCCCAAAGAGACCAACCTAACTACTTCTGACCATCAGAAATGTTTGGCTCCTGGTGGACTGAGGAGTTTTAATGGGCTTTTAAAGACATCATCTACTGTTTGACTCATGCCCTGGTACTTGCATATGCCGATCCACAAAAGCCCTATGTCCTTCATACTGATACAAGCTTTAGCAGCCTTGGGGCAGTGCTGTACCAAGAATATCTAGAGGGTTTTGCACCCAGTGGCCTATGCAAGCTGGAGTTTGAATCCATCAGAGTGAAGATATCCGGTCCACAAGCTGGAATTTTTGGCATTAAAATGGGCTATTGTGGAACAATTTCATGACTACTGTACAGGGCAAAGGACAACAACCCACTCACTTATGTGCAAACCACAGCTAAATTGGATGCAGCTGGTCATAGGTGGTTGTCAGCTTTGTCCACCTACTACTACTGTGTGGAGTATCTCCCTGGTCTGAACCATGTAGATGCCCCCAGGCCCATTCTGATGAGCATTCCAGTTGGGCAAGAATACAAACAGTGAAGGCCTTATACAAAAAGTTTGACAGTGAGGAGTTCCCCCATTCAGAAGATGCTCCACTCCTGGTGGATTGTCTGGGAGCATCAGGGAGTTGTATGCCTGTTGCCTACTGCCATCTAGCTGCCCTGGATGTGTGGTCTTTACCTCAGCTGACCACACAGGATCTGACAAGGGAACAGAGAGTCAGTCCTGTCACAGGGGAGATCATCAGAGTACTGCAACAAAAGGGAGATCAGACACAAGTAGATACTATTTATCCTCCTACTAAATTAGTGTTGTGAGAGTGGTCAAAGTTACAGTTGAACAAAGGGTTGCTCGATCGGGAGACTCAAGGCCAACAGGGAGTTCACCGTGAGCAGTTGGTGTTACCAGAACAGTAAATATAGACAGTGATGAGGGCATTATATGATGAGATGGGTCACCCTGCAGGTTTCACTGGCCGAAGATGGGAACAGATGTAGAAGCCTACTGCAGAGGTTGCCGGAGATGTATACAAAGGAAGGTGCTCCCCCAAAAGGCTGCCCCACTAGTCAACATACCCACAAGTGGCCTCATGGAGCTAGTTTGTTTTAATTTCCTCACCTTGGAACCAGATTCCAGAAACATTTCTAACATCCTGGTGGTCACAGATTACTTTACTAGGTATGCCGAAGCATTACCCACCAAGGACCAGAAAGCATCTACAGTGGCAAAAGTATTGGTGAAAAAGCTTTTTGTACACTGTGGAGCCCCTCAAAGAATCCACTCAGACCAGGGGGTGTGACTTTGACAGCAGACTCATAAAATAACATTTGTCCTAGTGGAGCATTAGAAAGTCTCAAACTACACCCTACCACCCCCAAGAAGGTGACCCTCAGCATGAGAGATTGAACTGAACCTTTCCAGATATGTTGGGCACCTTGGTTCCCCAAGACAAGCATATCTGGAGTCAGCGAGTTAGCACCCTGGTGGGTCCATGCCTACAACTGCACCTGGAATGATGCCACAGGGTTCTCTCCATACCAGCTCATGTTTGGGAGAGAAGCCCACCTGTCTGTGGACCTGTGCTTTGAGGTTTCAGCCTGTAAGCCTACCCCTCTGGTCTCACATACCAAATATAACATCATGGTAATGTGTTGGGATATGATTATAACAAGGTATAACTGACAATATGCACCATATATGTTTGCTAATGCTTTGCATATGACACATAACATTATTATATGTTGGGAAAAGTATAGAACAATATTTACTTACAATACATATAGCAGTGTAAGTTTTCCATGCTTCGCAATGATTTTATATATATATATATATATATATATATATACACACACACACAACACACACATATACATATATATATATATATATATATATATATATATATATAAATTCATGGCAAAAAACTCTGCTTAATGCATCACTTAGGGTTGTTCCACAGTGACAAAAGTGAGGAAATTCGATGTTAGGGTTCCCAACCCCTTGCACCCCGCCCCCATCAACAGACATCGGGTGTGCATTGGGGTTGTCGGTCCTAACTCTCACCCCATCCCACATGTAAACAAGCTGAGGTGGTGCACTATAGGAGAATGGGGTGAGAGTTAGAACTGACGACCCCAACGCACACCCCGAGGCCTGTTGGTGGGGGGGTGCGAACCCTAACATCGAATGTCCTCACTTTTGTCGCTATGGAACAACCCTAAGTGATGCAGTAAATGGATTCTTTTGCCATGAATTTCCCTTCTTTTTGAGAATGCGCACTATAAATAGTGAAGCAACGGCAATGCAAACGTAAGCGTAAATGCTAATGCACATGGTGATGCAAACATAAACGATAACGCAAATGGTAATAGAAACACAAACGTAAATGTTAATGAAAACAAATGCAAGCGAGTATGGAAATGCAAACCATAACACGCATGGTCATGGTAACGCAATTGTAGATGCAGATACCTAACGCCAACAGCAACGATGATGCCAAAGGATACACAAACAGAAACAGAAACTCAAACAGAAGCGTGTACGCAAATGCAGATGGAAATGCACATGGTGACGCAAAAGGAAACGCAAACAATAACAGCAATGGAAATGCAAATGATAACAGTAACGCTAACGCAAGCACAAACGAAAACGCAAAGGGTAACGCACATGGTGGCGTAGACGGGAACGCTAACACAAATAGTAACAGAAATGCAAGTGAAAACGCTAACTGGAACAGTAATGAAAACACACAGCCTTCCCCCCCCAAAAGCTGCATAGAGAAACACAGTGAATACAAAGAATGTGTGCATAATAATGGGCCACGGAGCAGAAAATGAGAACTTGGAATACTAAATTGCTTATATCTCAGGAACTGTACGATGTAGGAAAAAAAAAGAAAATTTCATATAATTTATGAATTTCCTGGCTAGTTTTGTGCTTAGTCCCTTAGTGGGGGCTAAGCACTTTTCCGATGAAAAGTCCATATCTCGAAGCGTTTCCAAGATACGGGCCCCGAAAGGTGCGGCGGACGCTGTAATGTTATCCTATAGGAAAAATTGTCAAATTTGGAATACTGTAACTTTGCAGCCCTGAAATATTTTCTCACCAAACCATAAAAGACACCTCTGTGGGATCTTGGCTGTCTTCCCTCCAAATTTCAGCCCAAAAGACCAAACTGTTCTTTTGCAGCAGGGTGGAAAAGATTTCCTATTCTTTTGAGCATAGTGTAGCAAATCACGACACTTTTGCAAAAAAATCATGAAAGTGACGCAAGTGTGACACTACTTTATGACACTACAGTTTACAAAAATTTTAAAAACATATTTCTGGGGTGTTTAACCCCCCCAAAAAAAGACATGGCTAGCATCCTCAGGGCTCGACTAGGTGAACACAAAAAGAATTGTGTCCCTAGAGGATCCCAATTTTAAATGCCAAACATGTCTGTGACCAGCAACTGAAAACAAAATGGCAGATTTGCGACACTACAAGGGTAATTTGCAACACTAAAAACTGCATTTGCGGCACTGTCGAACTTTTTGTTAACTTTTCCCATTGATTATAATGGGAAATTTGTTTTCTGAATAACCTTTGAACCGTTTAATATTTTTTCATGAAATCTTCAAAAGGCACATTGGGGACCCTGGCCGCATGTTACCTGAAGTTTTCGGACAGGTCGTGCAAACCGTGTGACCTGTAGGCGTGAGCAAAGAATGCACAAAAAAGCATAAATACGACTTTTTATGGTGCATTATAGCTCTGCAACCGTATAGATGACCATTACGAAATTTGGCAGATCCAGAGATCTATGGTACCACTCCATGTCTGCCAAATTTCAGGCAAATCCATCATATGGTGGCAAAGTTATTAAGCTGCAAAATGTCACACTTTAACCTTAAATGGGGTACTCGACCCTAACTATAGAGGCACTACCGTGCCATTATGATATATATACATATATTTGCATGGTAGTGCAGCTATAGTTAGGGTTGCCAGGCCACTTCTATGCTAAACCCAGGGTCCCTGGTGCTCTGCAACAGAATTTTCTGATTTCTGCGGCAGGGCTCCTTGGCTTCTGTGGCACCATTTTCTGATTTCTGCAGCATGATTTATTCACTTCTCTGGCAGAATGCAGTCCTGTCATTGACTAAATATGATGTGATGTCATCGATGACATCATGTGCTGAGCATAGAAGAGTGGCTTCAGGATAAACGAGATTGGAAAGAAAGCCTGACACTATGGAAAAACAGTATATTTATATGAAAGTTCACCAAAAACAATTAATTCTGTGGCACTGTATATAGTCTGCGGCAAATTCCGCAACCACAGCACCACAGAATTCCAGGGGCCTAACCCCACATTTTGCACTTGAATAACTTTGCCACTGTAAGACGGATTTGCCTGAAATTTTGCATGCATGTTGGGGCGCCACAGTTCTTTGGATCTAGCAAGCTGCGTTATGGTCAGATGAGCAGCTGCGGAGCGCCAAAGAATGTGCAAAAATAGGGGGTTTGAGTGTTTCTTTGCTTGTGGCTGCAACACAATCTGTCCATCTGGTCTGAAATATTCAGGGAAGATGCAGTCTGGATCACTTTTGTGCCCTTTAAAGAACTGGTGAAAAAATATTAATCAGCTCAAAAGTTATTAAAATTGAAATTTTTCCATTATAGTCAATGGGTAAAATATATGTGCCTCACGAAAGCTGCCACCAATACATTTTACTATTGCAAATGGCCCTTTTACTGTTGCATTGCTGCCATCTTGTTTCAGTTAGTGGTGAAGAAAAATGTTTGAATTCTACTGCCCCTAGGTAAACACTAACAGTTGTGTTTACCTAAATGGGGCATGAGGAACACAATAACACAATGGTGCCATCAGTTTTTTTCACAACCCCTAGATATACAGTACCTTTTTCTAAAATCGGGTCCTCTGTAGTGTTGCAAATCATGCCAGTACATTTGTGACACTGTCGCAAGTCATGACACTATCGCATCTGTACTGTCGCAATTTGCGATACTACTGCACCAAAAAATACCGTTTCTTTGCCACACCACTGCACCCAAATGGTTAGGATTTTTGGACTGAAATTTGCTGGGTGGAAAGCACTGGCATCACAGATGTGCCTTTTGGTGGGTTGGTAAAAAATTGTAAAACGGTTACAAAGTTACAGTGCTCCAATGTTGAGAAATTTCCCATAGGTTAACACTAAAGCACCCGTATTTCAAAAATGATTCGAGATACAGATGTTTTTGCTACCCACTGATTAGTCCACCTTTAGGTGGACTGAGTATGTGTGGAGGTTTCGAAGTCATGATTACACCTGCAGTGGAATTTGTTTTTCATAGTTGCCATGGTTACTGAGATATTGCTAAATAAGTGTTATGAGGGTTCCTTTTCAGTACTATGGGACTGTTGTATGGCTCCGTACTTATGTGTAAGTGTGAGCGCAGGGCCCAGAGAGCCCTCACTTCCACAGACAATACCATTATGCAAAAAATGGGCAACGGGAAGGGAGCGCAGGGCCTGGAGGGCCCGCACTCCCACAGACACATGACAATTACCAGTTACATTACACTTTCTCAAAAAGAAGGGAAATTCATTGCCAAAAAATGTAATTAATGCATCAGTTAGGGTTGATGTCATAGTGACAAGTGTTTGGAAATTCAGTGTTAAGGTTACCACCCCTACCACCCCACTCCCACCCTACACACACCAATAGGCATTGGGGCTTGCCAGTGTGTCGTTAGGACTCAACTCTCTCACCCTATTCTACTATACTGTAGCATGTCAGCTTGTTTATACATGGAATGGGGTGAGAGTTGAGCTGGACGACCCCATGGCACACCCCAATGCATGTTGGTGCGTGTAGGGGTGTAGGTGGGGTGGCAGATTTTTGCAATGAAAATATATACATATATTACAGTGTGTGTGTGTATATATTATGTATACTATATACCATTTATTTTCTCATATACTGTGATTGTACCACAGTATAATCAAGGCCTTAGAGTGACATCTTCTGTCCTTTTGCAAGTACGCTTTTATATAACTGCTGTGTCAGCACTTTGTTTGTAATACTGCTAAGCCATGCAGAAGAAATGTATATCTAAGATAAAGGGGGGGTACTCAAATCTCCCCAAATCCCAGCATCCATAACAAGCCATTCACTCTGACAAGCTCACAGGGAAAATAAAGCAAGGTCACTTGCCACGCAGTTCTAACTGCTGAATGGAAAAATATAAAAACTGTATTTTTCACAATTTATTTTTACAATCATTCTGTCCCTCTGGGGCACCATCAGGGGGCAGATAACTCTAGAATTTTTCCAATTTGCTTCTTGGTTCTAACTTTTTTGTTTCAGGCCTGAACGTTATCGACTTTACATGTAAATAAATACGTACATACGCTAACCATGAAATATAACTTTTGGAATTAATCCGGATCTTGTAGAGCTCAGCTGACGTAGTTTTGTCATTTTAAAACAAGGGGAGAGGCCAGCCCAGTGGCGCTGAGGGTTGAGGTGCTGGACGCCACACCTTGCGCCAAGCCAGCGACCTGGGTTTGGGAATGAGCTGGGGTGGGAGAGGATCGCGTATCCAGAGGACTTATCTCCTCTCCCGGGGTGGGATCCAGGGGCTTCCTGATGCTGCAGTTACCTCTGATGGATAATGGTGGCAAAGCAGGGCTGGAATGCAGAAAGTGGATGGGACAGCGGCAGTCTCCAGCAGCAGGAGGGTGGAGCCGCACAGGAAACATTGCACACTGTGTCTCTAGAGGAAACCAACAGGAGAAAATCTCTTCTGGAGTGAGCACAGTGATGTCCACTCGGAACAAACAAAAGCCCAGAGTAAGTCAGGGCAGGACTTCAAGGGTGATGCAGTCTCCCTCTCCCGGAAAGGGTTCTGCCAGGGGGGCCACCTCCATGGGGGGCAAGCCATGGTCCTTCCCACTGTGCTTCAGTGGTGGAGGCTGGCCCAATGAGGACGTAGTTGAGCACCCACGTAAAGGGTGGATGGGGGTAAGCTAACACCACAGCACAGAAATGAATAAATAAAGTCAAAAAAAAAAAAGGGGAGGGGTGCTTCCCCTCTGGTTTTATTTATAATTCTATTTGATTTTCAAGAGTCAAGCAGTGTGGGACTAAGCAGCCACAGGATCACCTACTCTACCTGGGATAGCAAAAGGTATACACCTGTATAAAGTTAATGCAGCAGCATTTTAAAAATCAGTGCTACTCTATCACAGAAAAAACAGTCTTAAAAAAAAGAAAGCATTTGCCAATGCCGAACGTTCACTTGCAGGTATTTGCAGTGGTGTTTGGCACGCATGGTGCTTTACCCTAATGCCCTGTACGATTGCTGGTATTTGCACAATAAATTTTCATGACCTTTTTGTTACCCCCATTGTGCGCTACATAGGCAGAAACACGTTTTGGGCAGGATGTGAAAAATGACAGCTGTACTGCTCATAGGGAAGTGTGGCAAAATGGCAATGTTGAAAATCTGGAGTGGAAATATTGAAAATTAAACCCACGAGCATGCATGGAACTGTGCAATGCACGCATAGAAAACAGTCATTGTTAGGAATTTTTTCACCAAATTTTCAACATTGGCATTTTAAAACCTCTGCTAATGAACAGTGTCACTGTGATTTCTTTACTGTGTCCCATACATTGATTTCGCATTACCGGCCTGGGCGCCATTGTGCACTCATATAGGCAGAAACACATTTTGGGCAGGATGTGAAAAATGACAGCTGTACTGCTCATAAGGAGGTGTGGTAAAATGGCAATGTTGAAAATCTGGAGTGAAAATATTGAAAATTCACAAACTTACGAGAGTGCGTAGGAACTGCGCAACACAAACTTGTAAAACAATCACTTTTAGGAATCTTTTCACCAAATTTTCAACACAGCCATTTTAAGACCTCTGCTCATGATCAGTGTCACTGTGATTTTCTTAATGTGTCCCATACATTGATTTTGCACACCGACTGCGCCATTGTACGCTACATGGGCGGAAACATGTTTTGGGCAGGATGTGAAAAATGACAGCTGTACTGCTCATAAGGAGGTGTGGTAAAATGGCAATGTTGAAAATGTGGAGGAAAATATTGAAAATTCGCAGAACTTCATTTAACGCGTATAGAGCTGCAATGAACACTCTAAAACAGTCATTTTAGAATTTTTTCACCAAATTTTCAACACAGCCATTTTAAGACCTCTGCTCATGAACAGTGTCACTGTGATTTTCTTAATGTGTCCCATACATTGAGTTTGCACACCAACTGCGCCCATTGTGTGTTATACGGGCGGAAACACGTTTTTGGGCAGGATGTGAAAATGACAGCTGTACTGCTCATGAGGAGGTGTGGTAAAATGGCTATGTTGAAAATCTGGAGTGCAAATATTGAAAATTCAAACATACGAAGCGTAGGAACTGCGCAACGCACGCCAGAAAACAGGTATTTTTAGGAATTTTTCATCCAAATTTTCAACATAGCCATTTTAAGATCTCTGCTCATGAACAGTGACACTGTATTTTCTTTAATGTGTCCCATACACTGAGTTCACACACTGACTGTGCCAGCATTGCGCGCTATGGCGGCGAAAATATCGCTGGAAGTAAGATGTGAAAAATGACAGCTGCACTGCTTATAAGGAGGTGTGGTATAATGGCAATGCTGAAATGTGGAGGAAAATATAGAAAATTCGCAAACTTACGAACGTCATAGAGCGTGCAAATGAACTCCTAAAACAGTCATTTTTAGGAATTTTTTCACCAAATTTTCAACACAGCCATTTTAAGACCTCTGCTCATGAACAGTGTCACTGTGATTTTCTTAATGTGTCCCATACATTGAGTTCGCACACCAACTGCGCCATTGTGTGTTACATGGGCGGAAACATGTTTTGGGCAGGATGTGAAAAATGACAGCTGTACTGCTCATGAGGAGGTGGTAAAATGGCTATGTTGAAAATCTGAGGCAAATATTGAAAATTAGCAACATACGAAAGATGCAGTGAACCGCGCAACGATGCTCGTAAAAGTCATTTTAGGAATTTTTCACCAAATTTTCAACATATCCATTTTAAGACCTCTGCTAATGAACAGTGTCACTGTGATTTTTTAATGCATCCCATACATTGATTTTGTTACACCGACCGCGCCATTAGCGCCACATGGGCGGAAACACATTTGGGCAGGATGTGAAAATGACAGCTGTACTGCTCATAAGGCGTGTGGTAAAATGGCAATATTGAAAATCTGGAGAAAAAATTGAAAATTCATGAACTTACGAGCTCGCGTAGGAACTGCGCAATGCACGCTTGTAAAACAGTCATTGTTTGGAATTTTTGCACCAAATTTTCAACATGGGGTTTTTGGGACCCCTTCTCATGAATGATGTCACTGTCATGGCATTATTCAGGCCCAAAGGGTGATTTCTTGCAGTGACTGCACAGTGACTGCGAAATCACCCTTCGGACCCGAATAACACCACGACAGTGACATCATAGATCTTCAAACAAGACATCTTTTCTTTACTGCTGGTATTTTCCAAGCCTTGCTAGTGCCTCATACAAACTGATTGCTCTATTGTGCCACAGGCACTATTGTTGGTTAATGGCAACCTTCGAGGGATTTCAGACTATATTGAGGCACAAGGCAGTGGTGTCCCCTCTCCCCCCTACTATTTGCAATGGCAACAGGACCCCTTGTGGCCAAGATAAGGGAAAGTCAAGAGATTAAAGAAGTTTTAGGATCAGGGGATATAAAGCACAGGATAACATTACACGTAAATGATCTCCTTCTGTTCCTAATGCACTCTGAAAGGTCGGTGCCAGCTATGCTAAATGTAGTGCAGACCTTTGCAAGCTTCTCAGGGTATAAACTGAATTTTCAAAAATCAGAAATGTTATTCCTGGACAGAGAAAGTGGGAAAGGACATACAAATACATGGAGTCTGTGCAGGGTAAATAACCATTTCACTTACTTAGGTATTAAAATAGGCAAGGACCTTAAACAACTTTATAGGTTAAATTACACACCCCTATTTAAAACCATTCTGGCAGACCTCAACAGATGGAAGAGCCTCCCTATTTCCTTGATTGGGAGAATAACCTCCTAAAGATGAATGTCCATCCCAGAATTCCGTCTGCCATGCAGATGGTACCATTTAATCCCACCATGCAGGATATCAAGCAGCTTGAAAAAGGGTTTGGTAGTTTTTTATGTAGGGGGAATCAAGAATGGCATTAAACAGATTCAAAGATCCAAAGAAAAAGGGGGACTAGATTTTCCAGACCTGAAAGGTTACTATATAGTGGTCCAGTACCACTATATTCATGATTGGGTGAACTTCGGTGAACAGAGGAGAAGCTGCTACATGGCTTGTCCTAAAGCAGGGAGACAGTCCAAGCAGATTAACTCCATACCTGCTGCTAGAGGGAGACAGGGCATATAGACAGACTGAGGCTCCGAATCTAATGGTTGAAGCAGTCTTAGAGGCCTGGAAGTGCATAAAAAGATGTGTGAGCAATGGGAGACAACACTCTCCTGGTTCCCATAGCAAAAAACCTGGAATTCTTACTAGGATTGGAAGACCTGGGGTTCACAGAGTGGGAAGTCAGGGGACTCAGATGCTTGATGGATTTATATCAGGATTTATATGGGGATGACTTGATTCAGAGGTGCCCGAGGATACAGAATTCCCATTTATATATGGGAATATGGTGTGTGTGTGAGTATGTGTATATATATATATATATATATATATACACACACCTGCAGGTGAAGCATTTTGGGATGAAAATGCTCTGAGAACCAATGAGGGGTAGTATGATAGCGAAGGTGGAGAAAGATTTTGGGAGCTAGACAGATCGAAAGAGGATCAGTTGGAAGGGCAGCTAAACTGGATAGGGATAACTTTAGAGGGGAAATGGATAGTGAGAAGGAAATGGAACTGGGAGTTTCTATTATGGATGATATATGGAAACAGCTAGTAGTATCCCACATGGGCCTCCTGTTATGTAATAAGACTAAGGAGGCACAATGCAAGTTTTTGCATCGCTTATTCTACCCACAAGAAGTGGTACACATATTCCATCCGGCAATTTCCCCCACTTGTGGGAGATGCCTAACAGAAAGGGGCACATATTTCCATTATTTTGGGGAATGTAAAATAATTAAGCAATACTGGGAACAGGTGTACATTGAAATTAAGAACATCTGGGGAAGGGAAGTTGATTTGACCCCGGTCTCCATGCAGATGGGTATGGAGAGAGAAGAAGAGGATGATTGGATCCCATACCCAAGATGGGTGCAGGTGATGCTGGTCCTGACCAGACAAATTATCCTAAATACATGGGTGTCATGTAAAACCCACCATTCAGATGTGGAGAAATCTATTACTGGCAACACTGGCCATGGAGAGGCTCACCAATGCCCTAAGGGGTAGGGAAGAACTTTTTAATAGGACATGGACACTGCTCTTATCATCATTATCCCCAGTAGAAGCTTTGATAGTCAGAGAAAGGTCCTACTAACAAGCACAAATCATCAAAGGGAAGAAAAAATAAACACATGGGGTCTGAATAACTATTTATTAGCCATACACGTCATCTACTTACAAATTGTATTTAAAAACAGTCACAGAATTAGTCACCTTTGTCTTATTTTTTTTTTTTTTTTTAGTTTTCCTTAAGTGTTAGATTGTATAAACTGATTCTATGAGTACAAGAACTAATTAGCATACACATCAAAAGAAAATTTGTAATATGACCAGCTAGGGCCTAATTTCTACAAAAACAGGATTGAAACTTCCTACTATAGAAAGAATGCATGAAAAAGAGAGTAATGTAAAAACTGATGGCATTGGAATAGATTTGAGGTGAAATGTGATGGCAATATATCAGTTTTGATGTCTGTATTATACTCTATTTTGAATATCAATAAAAAAATTATACCAAAAACTGATTGCTCTATAATGGACTGTCCATATTTGTGCAGGGCAGTAATTATTTTCCAGAACAAAAAGCTGTGCCACTGTGCGTGGCTATTCCATTGAAGGACTCAATGAACACACTACTATAGCCAGTAACATGAACATCAACCTCCTTACCGTGCTTGTGTTCTATCTTCAACTAAACACTGGCATAGCCCCATGTGCCGTGTGGGGTTACAACCTTTCAGCCAATTACATTTCACGTGTAACTACGCTGCTTTGTGGTTACCAACCTCAACTTTATAGACTGGTTATATATTATCTAAAGACACTGTCAACAGATTCTTCAATCAAGAAAAACATATGCTGCTGTCATCTGCCTTATCTACTCTCAAAATGGACTGTTTATGTGATATTTTCTGTTGTACAATGCATTCAATACTGTTTTTACAAACAATGTTATGTGGTTACAAACATCAACAACTTTTCTTATACACATCTCAATTTTGGTGTTGACATACCTAGCTTCTGCTTTGTGCCGTACAAACCAACCAAACATCTGTGATTACCACTGTACCAACTCTGGACTAGGACTACTTTCACAGTTGCCCTGACTATCTGTATGCTATGCATCAGAATTAACCAGGTTTTGATGTGCACATAAAAGATATTCCTCTTACAAGTAATATTACTACAAAAGCAAGTGTTTCCCTTAATGACCTCACATGGGTAACATTCACATTTCAAGATTTTGTTAATCATACAAGTTTTTTTATTATTATTTTCATGATATTAACCCTTTGCTGTCTAAAAAAGCATTTTTAAATCACACCTTGTGCAATTAAATGAATGATTTGTTGTATAATGGTCATTTAGAATGCTTTATCTAGTACTTGGTTGGTATTTACCTTTAAAGGTTTTGTTATTCTGCAAGCATTTTATATTATTTTTCTAATTTTAAAACGTTGCTGTTTGAGACGCATGCTTCAACAGCATCATAAGCAAATGAAATACCTTTTGGCTTCTCGTGCAGCTGGTCTGTGAGAATGCTAATACTATCCAACATCCCTATTAGTAACTGCCTCCTTATTCAGGCAATGGGGGGTTGGGGGATTATGTAGGCCTACCCCTCTGGTCCCCCATACCAAATATATCATGGTAATGTGTTTGGATATGATTACAATAAGGTATAACAGACAATATGCTACCGTATAAGTTTGCTAATGCTTTGCATACCAAATATAACATTATTTTGATATGTTGGGAAAGTATATAACAATGTTTACTTACAATACATATAATAGTGTAAGTTTTCCATATATATATATATATATATACACACACACACACACACCATTTATTTTCTCATAGACTGTAATTGTACCATAGTATAATTGTGGTCTTAGAGTAACATCTTGTGTCCTTTTGCAAGTACGACACTTTTGTATAATTGCCGTGGAAGCACTTTCTTTGTTTGTAATGAGCTTAGCAGTAGCTAAGCCATGCAGAAAAACTTTTATATTTAAGTTAACATTCACCATGCTGGAGATGCTTACAACCTGACCAATTACATACTTGTTGGCAATGTACGTAGGTTCTGTAACCACAGCAACTAGCGCTCTTATCTGGAATATATAATATGATGTAATTGCCTTTCTCTCCGAGCTCTTTTCGTCCACCTGGGAATTTACTGTGATCTCTATGGGCTCCCAGCTGGTAAGCTGTAATTTACTGTTGTCTTATGGAAACCAGTTTCTTGGGCTGGCAGTATAGCCTAGAGGTTAGAGGAACGAGGTGTGAACGAGCTTGGTACATCCGGCAGACCAGACCCGAGTTTGATTCTCACAACCTCCACTTGCATACTGTGTGACTCTGAGCAAGTCACTTAACCACCCAGTGCTCCCAGGTCACCCCCTGAAAACAGGCACTTGTGCCTAGTGAGCCTTACTCAGTTACCAAAGACTAAAATAAAAAAAAATAATAAAACAATAAATGTTATTACTAATTATGCTATCACTTGTCCCAGGTTGTGAGTCACCATTTGGTCAGAACACTGCAGAGATTGAGGTTCTCTTCAAGCTGATGGCATCAGGGAGGATGACTACTTGCAGTACGTGAGAAAATTAAGGCAGCAGTTAGACAATGCATTTCACCTTTCATCTGAGATGGCCACAAGATCTAAAGCCAAGTGATAGAGTGTTACTTAGGAGCTTGCGCATACCTGGCAAACATAAAACTGCTGACAGGTGGGGAAGCACCTCATATCTAGAGTTGGAAAAGGTGGAAGGGCTACGTGTGTATAAGAACTGGCCAGAAGGAGAGACTAGAGGGCACAAAGTAGTACACCAGAAACATCTGCTTCTCATCAGAGATAGGGTGGTTCATGTAGAAACTGATTCAGAAGATCCTCCTGCATCCCAACCACTGGAGCTGCAGCATGCAGAAAACAAAAGCATGAAAGCAGTGATGCTATGGGAACTGGGCCTGCCCAGTTAGAGGGGGTATTCGAGGAAGAGAAGGAATTAGAGGGGGGAAACTAAAGGTACTCCCAAGTGTTTTTATCCTACCCTCTGAGCTAGCAAGGCTGTTTCAGGGGCTGCCCCTAATTCTGATGGATACGGCTGTGCCTAGGGAACAGAGTGAATATGGGGAGACTGCTCCCACTACACCCACCAAGGGGACCACTTCAGATTTGAACACTAGTCCGGCTGAGCCATCTGAGTAGTATCGGAGCAGCTCCCCTGAAGAAGTGCCTTTTGGAGGGACCACCTCTGACTTAAATACTAGTCCAACTGGATCCTCTGAATAGCCTCAGGATGGACCCATTAGCCCAATTCTGAGGACCAGGAGACCCAAGGAGGTCAGGGATGACAGTGAGACCTATATTCAAGTTAACCTATGATGCCCTGGGGGTCCCCTCAGAGTTGGGGGTATACATTTCTCCTAGGTCCCTACAGAAGGTATTTATGTGCCCTGTTAGCATTAAACACCTAGACCCAAAGGGAAGGTGGCCAAGAGAAGAAAAGGGAGGTGAGAGAGTATACAGGCAGGACAGAGTTGGGGAAAAAAATGTAATATGTGTGCCTAGAGATCAGCTGGGGTAATAGATTAAACATATGGGCACCACCTCTTAGGTGGCCCATGAACTACAAAAAAGGGGGATTTCTTTACTCAATTGTATATAATGTTTCCTGTTCTCAGATAATAGCTAGGAACCAGGTGTTTAGCTAGAAATGTTACTATGTGTTGGTGTTCAAAGTTTCTTCTTTACAATTTTTCTTAGTACAATGCAAGCCAGTTTGTGCAGACACTTTGGTACATGTGAATTATGTCCACAGTAGTCGATGTTTGCAGTTGCCAGCAGAGGGCACCGTAACCTTTTTTCCTGATCAGCAATGTTATATTGTTTAGACTGTAGCTTATGTATACTGTCTGATCAGTATTTTCAATATCAAACTGTGCTGTTTCTGCTGTTCACATAAGAGGGAGGGAGGTGGTGGGTAAAACTTCAAGCCATGCGCACCTCAGCTGATGTTACAGGTGGGAGCTCTAGCTCATCGGGGTCTTCTTCTGGTGAACCACAGTAAAGGAGCACCTCCTACCTCAGAGTCCTTGCCTTCCCTCCTCCGCTTTCTTTGGGGGTTTTGATTCTAGTGTCACTCAGACCAGAGCTTTTCTTTGTTTTGCAGTGTGTCAACACTGTAGATTTAGGAATAGACAGGCGAGCTGTGAAGGTTCCTGATGCTCCTTTTGGGCAGAGCTTCAATCTCCTTAAGCAGCTCAGTCTTGCAAGACAATGCGATGCCAGGAAGCTTAGACATCGTTCCAGCAGCACAGCACATAGATTAATGATAAAAGAATGAGTGTGTTTACAGGTTAAGCCCCTAAGTGCTGCACAACTTAACTCAATTGTTAAGCTCATTAACAATTCATTTTGTGGCAGCCGAATGACCCGCATTACTGGAGGTGTGAACAGAGGTGCAAAATTAACTGTGGGAATGCATGTTAACTGCACTTGCTCAGTCCACAGTTGCTGACATGCCAGGTCCACCTTAAAAGGTGGACATAACATATAGGAATGGGTTTTTGGTTTTTGTTAATTGTCTGCGGTAACCGAATGTCTGCGCTATGGGTATCCACGTTAAAGTGGCATGGACTTTATTTGTTCTTAGGCTTGGTGTGGAAGCCAAGCATTCGGGGGGGAGTGTAACCCCCCCTCTGGGAGCTTACATTGTTGGGGCTCCTGACTGCTGTTTCCACTCTCTAGGGGCTTTGGGAGTCTCACCAGTGCGACTGGTGACCTCAGAATGTGTTTTCATAAGGATCACTGGTCCGTACATACACAGTAGCACTGTGACCTGCTACATTTGGGTGGCCCTTCCTGAAACCATACATTTGCATCCCTGGTGCTCTTGACCCTCTCTGCTGCCAAAACGGGCATCAGACACCTAGGGGAGGTGGGCTAGGAGCAGCTCCAGAGTTTTGGGAAAAGCGCTAGAAAGTGTTAAAGACATGAGAGGGGATTTAAATATTCAGAAGGTCTCATGAATATTAATGAGCCCCATCATAGCTCCTGGGGGTAGCAGAAGTGAGAGCTAGTGGCTGGCTCTATGGGGACAATATCTGAATGGTTGTGCAATTGATTAACAGGGGACAGGGACTGCCATACCACTGTGGGGGAATAGTAAAACAAAAGTGAACTGTTTGGCGGCAGGGACCCTGGAGAGTTGGAGACTCATAGAACTAAATGGTACTGAATGGGGGAATCATGTTGTTGATGCTTTGACCTTTTTTAACGGCCAATCCGGTGTCTAGGTGCCCAAAGACTGTGAGAAGGGACAGCTGGGAGAAGGAGGTAACTATTTCAGGCACCAAGAGACCACACCAATTAGAGCTATCAGAAGGCAGGTGACTGTGATTGATAACTCTCGACAGCAAATCAGAGGGCAGAACTTTGGGGAGAAATCCCAGGGACCCTGGGAGTTTCATTCAGTCAGGAGGGTTCTGTGCTGGAGAGCTAAATTGTGATGAAACCTTTCACAGGACTTGAGTGGGAATTGCTACTAAGGAAAAGAGTGAACTCTGGCAGAGAGAAAGAGAGAACTGGTGTGAGAATGCTCCAGGTAATTTTATTATTATTTTTTTTATTTTAAAGTCTTTATTCAAATTTTCCAACAAAAGAATACTTAGTAAGGAGGAAACTAGCAACAAATAAAGAGACCACATTCCGATTAACTATCCACTTGTATAAAGTGTATCCACTCATATAAAGTGTACTAGGGTAACACAATGAATGATACAAAAAAAATAGTTCTGCTTTCCCTCTTCCCCCCACCCAACCCCCTTAGTTTAAACAGCAGAACACAGCTGAGAATATTTAGTCTGAGACCTATTATACCACCAGAAAGAGAAAAGAAATGAAAGGGAAAGGAAAAGGAACAAAAACAAACAAAAGCAAAAGTTTTCTATTTACTTCAAAAGATAGATACAGACTGTGATAATTATGTGACTAATTAAGATATAATATTCAACCTTTGGAGCTAGGTCAGTTTTTGATTAAGAATTATATTGTAAAGCTTACCCATTTAAAAGTAAAACATTGCAGGTTATTTTTCATGCTAGCTAGAATTTTCTCAGTTCTTCGATTAAGAAGTATCTAATTTCTCCATTCAATTACAGAAGGGATTTATCAGTCCTTCCAATGCTTTAAAATTCTATTTTTTAGCTGTTAGGGAGATTATAGACATACTATATTTTTTAACGGAACAGGAAAGAATGGTTAAGTCTCCAATTAAACATATCTGAGGAGTGAAAATTAAGTTAAACCAAGTTTACAACCAATTCTATGTTCAAGTAAAGTCAAGAAGGAATCTGCTAATGAACATTCCTAAAAAATGTGGGAAAGTGAGCCTACCTCTGATCTGCATCTGAAACACTCCCTTGTAGCTGTTAAACCAAATGTAAATAATTTTAGCGGAGAGTAGTAAGCATTATGAAGTATCTTAATTTGAATTAATTTTAACTTATCATTTGAAATTAATTTATAGAAATCTTTCCAGATTTGTGACCAATCAGAGGTAAGATAGAGCTGTTTATCAGACCAGTATTTTGATACATTGGGTATTGTCATTGACATTTCAGATAATAAATATTGGTATAGCTTAGATACGGCATGAGGTTTTTTACTGAGAGATGTGTTTTCTGTAAGTGTACTATGATCTTCTATCCAGGGTTTCTGCCTAACTGAGAAGGTATGATTCATTTTCAATCAATTAAAAATCTTTATTATCCAGGTGAACATCATTGAGCAAGCTCATTTACAAGATGGACCTGGTTAGCTCCAGGTCAAATGATACAATGCATACAGAGATATTTACAATACAGCCAAATAACACAAGTACAAAACAATTAATGCAATTAATGCAAGTAAGTACTCAGGGTTACATCAGTCATATCAGTTCAGAGTGCTTCTGTAATATTTAAGGAGGACATAAGATGAGGCTTAGTAGGAACTACAGTAGGGAGAAGTGATCAGACACTCGTGTAGGGAGCCGATGCAAGCACAGAATTTCAAAAGTAGTGTAATCACACAGCATCCCTAAATGTAACACTCTAAACAGAAGGATAAGGGTCTTAACAGTCAAGGAGAAAAGTAATTACAGCTCTTTTTTGGCAAATTTTGGCATGTGCTCACGTTCCGATTGGATGGCTGCTAATGCCATGCTTTGTTAATGGGGAGTCCAAGCTTAGGTTCTCAGGCGGCGGTAGAGGCAGCCTTGAGGATACGTAATGTGATGTAGGATGCACTTCTTAGGGCATACATTCCTTGCTCACTTAGTGGGAGACAATCTATTATATATTGTGGAAGCCGCTTCAAGAAGACTCAATAAGTCCAAAGGACTGCGTTTCTATTACACCTAAACATAAGACAGGACCACCCTACAGCTTTGTACAAGGAACAATGATGGGTAGAGATGGGGAGACCAGTAATAAACCAGATGGCCCTGTGGTAAAGCATATCCAACTTTGCAAGCAAGGCTTTGGGACACTGGCTATAAAGGAAATCTGCATAATCGATCAGTGAAAGAAAAGTAGTTTGGACAAGGTGCACTTTTGCATCTCTAGTAAGAAACTGGTTAATTCTAAAGAATAGCCCCAGCCTCTGCCTTAACTTCTTTACAAGGTCCTTGATGTGCTCAGTGAATGTCAGATTGTGGTCTAACCACACACCTGGGTATTTAAACATTGAGACAAACTCCAGTTTCTCTCCAAGAATTGTGGTAATCTGAGGTAGTGCTCCAGAGCTGGTCGGGTTCATCACATGGCTATAGGGTGAGAACAACATTGCTTTTGTTTTTTTAGCATTTAGAAGAAGTTTTTTATGGAGGGGCTGGTTCTGGAGCTGGTTAAATTCCTGCTGTAGGTCAGCACAAGTGGCTTCAGGTGTCGGATGACTTATATATACAACCGTGTCATCAGCAAACATGTGTATGTTGGCCTTGTTAATACTTTCATCAATGTTATTAACATAGAGAGTGAATAGTAAGGGACCAAGTATGGAACCTTGCGGTACTCCCCTCAGTAGAGGTTTGAGTGGGGATAGCTCACCTCAGCCTTAATTTGTTGATGCCATCCTACAAGGTACTCAGTAAACCAAAATAAAGAGTTTATAATAACAGCCTTTGCCTAAAGAAATGTTCACCCTAATTTCCTCAAGGGGTATAAAAATTTCCATTTTCCAAAAAATCATCAACTATTCTGTTCCTTAACTGCGGAAACCTATTATTTTCAAGTGTCTTATTTTGTAATCAAAAATTGATATTCCTTAATATTGGTTGACTAATATCTTGAGGGAGAGTATTGCATAAGACTACATAACTGATCAGAACATCTATATGAAGTTTCAATTACTGTTTTTTTTTTTAGATTCTTTGGTAGGGATAGGAGGGGTGGAGGAACAATGAGGAAACATCAAAACTGCCATCACAAAGGCAACAAGCCTTTGTGTGAAGCAAATAAACAAATCAAAATGAAAGAAAAAGCCACTATGGTTCTCAAAAGAGGAGGCGGGGAAGGTTAGGGAGAAAAATATAGCATTTAAGAAGTATAAGGAAACACAGAAGGAGCAGGACACTGAACTGTACCAGTTAAGGCAGAAGGAAGCATGGAGGGAAGTCGGAATAGCAAAGGCCCAAACTGAGGAAAAGATAGCCAATTTGGTTAAGAAGGGGGATAAAACCTTTTATAGGTACATCAGGGAGTGTAGAAAGACAAAGGGAGGGATAGTGAGGCTGAATAGAATGGACGGTAGGTGGGCAGAGAGGGACAGTGAAAAAGCAGGTATACTTAACAAATACTTCTGCTCAGTATTCACAAAGGAGGAGGGCGAGGTGCCTAATCTAATTAACAGAAGCACTCTGGATAGGGGGCTCAATCCCAGTCCTTTCACAGAAGAAAGGGTTCTGAAAGAACTCCTAAAACTGAAGATGGACAAAGCAATGGGGCCTGATGGAATTCACCCCAGAATTTTAAAAGAATTAAGGGGAGAACTAGTGACACCACTGACTACCCTTTTTAACAAATCATGGGGAGGATGATGTGGTACCAGAGGACTGGAGGAAGGTGGATGTGATTCCCCTTCACAAAAGTGGGAGCAAGACAGAGGCAGGAAACTACAGATCTGTCAGTTTGACCTCTGTGGTAGGGAAAGTGATGGAATCATTTCTGAAGGAAAGAACTGTTGAGTACCTAGAGGCCAGTGGGGCACAGGACCCAAGGCAGCATGGGTTCACAGTGAGAAGGTCAGGTCAGATGAATCTGATTGATTTCTATGACTGGGTGACCAAAGTAGTAGACCAGGGAGGGGCTGTGGACATGGCCTACCTAGACTTTAGCAAGGTATTTGACACAGTCCCACTCAAACAATTAATTATCAAATTAACCAGCCTGGGAGTGGGTCCCAGGGTGGTAGCCAACATTGGCTGGACAACAGAACACAGAAAGTAATTGTAAATGGAGTCCACTCTGAAGAAAGGGGGGTTACTATTGCGGTACCGCAGGGTTCGGTACTGGGTCCAGTCCTTTTTAATGTCTTTATAAGTGACATTGCAGAGGGACTGGAAGGAAAAATATGCCTCATTGCAGATGACACAAAGATCTGCAACAGGTTTGATACACAAGGAGGCATGGAAAGGATGAGAAGGGACTTGGCAAGGTTGGAGGAATGGTCAGAAGTATGGCAGCTTGGATTCAATGCAAAGAAGTGCAAAATAATGCACCTGGAAAACAAAAACCCAGGGGAAGATTGCACAATGGGGGAGGGAGAGGTAGTAACAACAACAGAAATGGAAAGGGACCTGGGTTTAATCATATCAGATGACCTCAAGGTAAGCAAGCAATGTGAGAAGGCAGTAGGGAGGGCTGGGGAGATACTGGGATGTATAGGGAGAGGCATCACCAGCAGAAAACAGGAAGTTGTTATTCCTCTGTACAGACAGTTGGCGAGACCCCATCTGGAGTACTGCATCCAGTTGTGGATACCCCATCTCAGCAAGGACATAGACAGGATGGAGGCAGTCCAGAGGAGGGCAACGAAAATGGTGCAGGGTCTGCAAGAGAAGCCATATGAGGAGAGACTAAAGGAGCTTAATATGTATACCCTTGAGGAAAGGAGGGAAAGGATGGACATGATAGAAACTTTTATGTACCTTAGTGGAATCAACAAAGTCCAAGAGGGTAGCATCTTTCAGAAAAAGAGACTTGCAAGAAGAAGGGGACACAATTTGAAGATAGAGGGCGGACGGCTCAGGGGCAATGTGAGAAAGTATTTTTTCACAGAGAGGGTGGTGGACGCATGGAACAGCCTTCCTGAGGAGGTTGTGGGGTCTAAAACTGTGGGAGATTTCAAGAATGCATGGGACAGACATAAGGCAACTCTTGTGGAGGGTAGGAAGAAATATGCTGTTGGTTAACTAGGATCTGCAGCTTATCCTGTAGGTAGGGAAATGGGCAGACTAGGTGGGCCAAGCGGTCCTTATCTGCCATCAAAGTCTATGTTTCTATGATTTAAATGTCAAGTAAAAAATAGTCTTTAAAGTAAGGTAAAATTTATTTATATAAGGCACCCTTCCCAAGCTCAGGGCGCCTTTACAAAATTTGAACATAAAATATTAAACTCCATAACAGTTAAAACAATCTATACATAGCAGCAATTACATTTCCGAGAATACCTGTTTAAATAAAAAGGTTTTAAGAGCTTTTTTAAACCCTTCTACAGTCAGGCTATTTCGTATCTGGCAAGATAGAGAATTCCACAGGGTAGGTGCCATAAAGGCAGAAGTTCTTCCACTAGATGTTTTCAGGGTTACCCTGGGAATCTCTAGCAATCCCTCACCAGAGGATCAGAGGGAGCAGGAGGGACAGTAAGAAGTCAGGAGTTCTTTCAGGTAGTGGGGTCCCAACCCATGTAGGGCCTTGTAGGTCAACAATGCGACCCTGAAAGTGATCCTCCACTGTACAGGCAGCCAGTGCAACTTGTGCAGCATAGGTGTTATATGGTTGGATCTCAGGCTTCCAGTCAACAACCTAGCTGCTACATTTTGCACCAGCTACAAATGGCAGATATCCACTCCCGGCAACCCTAGATAAAGGGCATTGCAGTAATCAAGATGACTGGCACGGACCAGGGTAGGAAGATCATCAGATGGGACCAAGTGTTTCACCTGTGCTATATTCCTTAGATGAAAAAAGGAAGATTTGACTACAAATGACACCTGTGGCCTCAGGGTCAGGCCCTCATCAAACATAACACCAATGTTATGCACCTGGTCAGATGCCATAAGTGGGGTCCCCCCCAGAAATAAACCTGATGGTTTCCCCACCCATGAACTTAACATCCTCACCTCGGCTCCACTACCAGTACCTCTGTTTTTCCTGGGTTCAACCTTAACCAGTTGGTACTCATCCAGTTCTGTATCTCCAGCAGGCAGTTGTTAAACACTGTGCTTGATTCAGACTCCTGCTCAGGCACAAAAGACATGTAGAGCTGAGAATCATCAGCATAGCAATGAAAACTCAACCCATATTGTCTTATAATGACCACTAATGGGAGCATATACACCGCAAATAACACAACACAGAACCCTGTGGCACCCCACAGCGCAGGTAGTGAGAGGCTGAGGAATAAATCCCTTACACTACTCTTTGAGTCCTACCCTGCAGTAAATAGATTGAAACCAACTGTGGACCACCCCCCTAAGTCCACAGAGAAACCACAGATGTTCTAGCAACACCCCATGATCTACGGTGTCAAATGCTGCTGAGAGATCAAGGAGAACCAAGATGGAATGAGCTCTCCAATCTCTCACCATCAGGAGATCATTCAGTACCCATACAAGAGCCGTCTCAGTGCTATGCCGTTTCTTGAAGCCAGACTGGAGAGGGTCATTGATACTGTGGCTGGTTAAATGATCTTCCAGCTGCAAAGTGACCACCTTCTTGATAACCTTTCCCAAAAAGGGGAGGTTCGAGACCGGTCTGTAGTTTTCTGGGTAGTTGGGATCAAGGGAGGGCTTTTTCAAAAGGGGGCGCACCACTGCCTCCTTTAAGGGATCTGGAAAGATCCCTCTCTCCAGTGATACCACCACTATCCAGTAAGGACTGGGCCAATAACCTCTACACACCCCACCAATAGGTGAGTAGGGCCTGGATCCAAACTACAGTAGGTTGGACGCAAAGTCTTGATGATCCTCACTAAATCCATGACTGCCGGCTGACTAAAGGTGAACCAAGTCATTTGGGCATTAGTGCCAATCGGTTGATCAGTGCAAGACCCAATAGGGAGGCACTGTCTAATCTCATCCTGGATGGTGGACACCTTATCAGCGAAGAACATTGCAAACTCCTCACATTGTAACTGTGACAAAGCTTGACCAGCTTGAAGACAGGCTGGATTGCACAGTCTGTCCACAGTCCAGAAGAGCTGGGCCAGTCTATTCCTCGCTGTAGCGATTTCCCTGGACAGGAATTCTGCCTTCTTATGGAAAATTGCTAACTGATAGATCTTATAATGATCTAGCAGTCTAAGCTTGTCCATCTCCAGATGAGTTTTCCAACACTGTCTATCCAATCTTCGACCCTGTCTCTTCAACTCTCAGATCTCCCTGGTAAACCATGAAGCCCCCAGGTGAAGTGTACAAGGGCGAACACAGGATGGAGCAATGACATCCAGGGCCCCCACAACTGCCCTATTATAGGCGAGCACTAGGGGCCCTGGGTCAATGCAATCCACTGGCAATCCCAAGAAGTCCAGCTCCGTCATTAGGCCTTCTGAGGTAACCCCTCCCAAAGGACAGAACTGTAGTATCTCCTTGGGTGCAGGCCTCTTTCAGGGGGCCGTGAAACTGAACCTCAGGGCGTGATGGTCAGACCAACCGATAGGCTCCACCTCCACATCGGAGACTTCCATCCCCAGATGGAATATCAAGTCCAATGAGTGTCCTCCCTCGTGAGTTGCAGAGGTAACGACCCGTGTCAGGCCCAATGAATTCATCAGTTGGAGGAAGTTTTGTCCAAAAAGCATGAGTTCATCGGTGACCCAGGCATTGAAGTCCCCCAGAATTAACCATTGGGGGGACTCCAATACCCTCTCGGCAATGAAGTCCACAACCTCCTTCAGGAATTCCCTCCCATCACCTGGTGGATGATAAATGAGAAGGATCCTGAAGCCTGCACCTGCCCACAATACATTTGAAGGAGTTGGTACATCCAACTGGCACCTCCCTAAGGTCCAGTTCCTGTCTAAAACAGACTGCAACTCCCCTGCCCCTACGGTCCACTCTCAGGTGGTAAATCACCGAGAACCCGTCCGGAACCGCGGACCCCAAAATAGGCCCCGCATTTTCATCTAGCCAGGTCTCGGTGATGCAAGCCAGGTCGACAGATGCAACAAGATCTACCACCACTGTAGTCTTGTTTCTGATAGACCTAGGATTGCTAAACACCGCCCAAAAAGGATGAGATTCCAAGAATGGCTCCACCTCCTGCCTGACTAAGTCAGTGCCCTTGGGTATGGGTACGAGACAAGGTAAATTTCGTTCCTGTATCCATTTTGCCCCAGGGCATCTCCTGGTTCTGACTGTCTCTATCCGCCCACTCCTTTCCCATCCTCCACAAGAGTTCCAGGATCTCTTATTCCTTACACTCCTTTGTCTCGCAATGCCGAAAACTCTGCAATTTTTATAGACTTCCAGAGGAAGAGAAGGATATTCAAATGGAAGGAGATCCTTTAGTCTTGAGGGGGAGTACTGCCTGACTGTGTTCTTACTACCCCAACACATATTTCAATCTCCAAAATAATGCTATGTTTACTAAAACCCTACACAATCAACACTTCCTCTACTTTATGTTAAAAATCAAATTATCAACCCCCTAATACACCCACCCTCATTAATATAAACCCCTTCCCACCCACAAATAATAATAATTAGATCAAAGGACCTAATATCAACAGAACATCTATCAACAATTCTCTTCACAGATGTATTATTCAACAATCTTTAAGAGTCTGTTTAGAAGAAATTCAGCTCCTCTCACATGCATGTATTTATTCCAACAAATTTGAACTCCGACACCATCTCTCACATAGTGGGGGAGAAGTGAAAAATAACTAGAGCTGATAACTAAAATAAAAAAAGAGAGAAATCTGTTTTATGACCTCGATGTAGCACCTCTCACATGCATGCAAATCCAGCAGAATCACCAGTATATCAAAGTAACTTGAAAAATGCTATATATACCCCCAACACCACCTCTCACATGGTGGGGGACCCTTCATAAATTAATCCACACATTAATCCATAACTGTCTGAAGAAATAAAACAGTGTGCACAGTACTCGCACGACCTGTATATCCAGCACAAAAGCGGGAAGAAGAGCAAGTCAGTTTTTCCAACGATACGGATTACATCCAAACAAAAAGTTGAGGTGGCATCCAACACAGTACTCACGGCAACAAATCCACACAGTTTGACTTGATCTTTATCCTCTTCAAATGCTCCAGGGAAAACTCAGGACAGGCACATCACTCAAGGAGTGCAATAATGGGTGTTCAGATAGACCCCTTACCCTGCACCACCAGAAGCCAAATGCCCCCCAATCTGCCTGCGACTTATGGCTACAGACACCTCAGCGACCCAGCTCCATGGCTGAACCCCAAGGCAGTTTAGGAGAGGCCTTAGTTTCCCTCTGGCTCCCCATAGACCAAACAAGGCGACTCCTGCCTGGTCGAGGTCTGAAATGGTGGCCCCAGATCCCGAAGGCACAAGGCAGGTCCCCACCCAGCACTACTTGCCTGCAATGAGCCCCGCTTCAGCCCACTAATCCAGCCACACTTCCTTCACCTCTTCCAGCAGACTGCAACACCAAAAGTCCTGGCAACGGCAGTGAGGGCCCACTACACCAGTCTCAAGCAGGCTACAGCCAGTCCCCTGATCTTCCAGCTCTAATCATACAATGCTAGAGAAAACCAGCGTGTTCAGCAAATGTCCCAGAATAATGCAGTCCATGAAAAGGGCTGCAAATTAACAATAACTGTTAAACTTTAACAAAGAAACTAATAAAATAAATTAAACTAAACTCCACAGCTCTCAATAGCTCTCAACAGCTGACCCAGCGTGGCTGCCCTCTTGACACACAACATAGATACAAGATACAAAGGGGCCAAAAAGCACAAACAACCCAATTTAGGGCAGGCCATGTTGTCGCCCGGCTATTGTTATTTATTTTTAACATATCTCTTTCTGTTGTTACCCACAAGGGGCAGTAACCATCTGGATTATTATTTAAAGAATATCATTTAGAGAATTTGTTTAAGTGACTTGTCAAATGATAAAGCAAAATGTTTGGTAATTTGAAACCTCCCTTATCTTTAGTAAGAGTAAGTTTTCCCAAAGCTATTCTGGGAGGCTTATAAAGCCATATAAATTCTGTAATTAAAGAGCGGATTGTTTTGAACCAGAAGAAAGGGAGAAAACAGTTCAGGGTGCTTAATGGATAAGACAGTCTGGGGAAAACATTAATTTTAACTACGCTAATCCTGCTTAACAATGAAAGCGGCAGTTTTCCCCATCTATCTGAATCAGATTTTATAATAATGTACGGTAGAATGCTGTTAACCTTAGGAAATCATCATTTCCTAAGGTTGTTAACCTATCGATGTGACGTAGAAATGCTGCTAACCTATCGTTGCTACGCCACATCGAGCAGGTTAACAACAGCGATCGGTCTGCGCATATGCGTGCCTTTTTTTAGACGGGAACCAACGGATGAACACAGCAGTTAGGGAAGGACTGAATGGCCGGCGCAGTGACTTTTTCAAAAAGTAAGCAGCCGTTTTACTTTTTAAGTAGGACCATACACTACTTAAAAAGTAATGTATGAATTCCCTCATCAACAACGGTCACTGTTAACACATCTCGAGGTTGTTATGGCGACAGAAACCTCTCGAGCTTCGCTCTCGAGGCTTACGCTGTCGCCCTGGCAACCTCTCGACAGTTAACAGACCGGTTACCAATAGAGGACCATACATTATCCTGTATGTTATTAATAGTTTAGAAAAGTTTAGTTCAAGTATTTGATGTCGATCACATGATAGATATAGACCTAGATATTTTACATGACCGGGAGTCAAGAAAAGCCATACTTAGCTATTACATCTTTTGAAACATTATTGTTTATGGGTAAAGCCATAGTTTTAGTAGTATTGATCTTATAACTAGAGAAACGACTGAACTGATTTATTGTGGAAATTATAGCCGAGAGCAAGTCATCTGGGTTTGTCACATGTAGAAGCACATCATCAGCAAAAGCTGAGAGAGTTAGGACACAGGAGCCTACCTTGAATCCTTTAATATTGGGATTATGATTTAGGAAATAAAGCAAAGGTTCGATGTAAAAATTGAATAGAATTGGAGAAAGGGGAAAACCTTGTCTAGTGACAGAAGATAGACTAATGGGGGAGAAGAAGGAACCATTTATATACAGTTTTGCAGAAGGATGAGAGTATACAACTTTAACCATCCTATAAATTTAGATGGAAATCCGAAATTGTAAAGAGTTTCAAATAAAAATGAAGCTTCACTCTATCAAAAGCCTTCTCTGCATCTAGTGAGACCAGAACCTCAGGTGCTCTAGTTTCCCCAGATGCAGAGATGTGTGACAGCTTCCTGATATGATCCGCAGCAGATCTTCCCTTCATAAATCCTGCTTGGTCAGGGGAGATCAGTGAGTCCCAGATATTTAATTCTATTTGCTAAACTTTTAACTAATATTTTCATATATTTATTTAATAATGAAATTGGCTTGTAATTTGACATTATAACTTTTGGTTTCCCTGGTTTTGGAATTAATACTATTACAGCTTCTAAAAGGGTATAATCCAGAATTCCCTCTTCTAGAACATAATTATAAAAAGTCTGAAGAAAGGGAAATAATTCTTCTTTAGAAACATTATAGAAATGTGAAGATAGTCCATCCAGACCCAAGGACTTATCAAGTTTTAGGGAATTGATAACATTCAATATTTCTGCCGCAGTGATGGGTGAAACTAAACCTGAAGCTATATGGGTGGGCAAAGTAGGATTTTTAAACTGGCTTAAAGGAAACCTACACCCTCATATCTTTTAAATGTTATTTGTTTCCAAGTCAATAGATAACTATTCATGTAGCTGTTAAGGATATATGCAATGCTTTAGTCTGTTTTTACAGTTCATACTAGGCCCCATGACTGCCTTGGGAGTCTCCATTTCATGGTGGTTGAAATCTCATTGTCACCGAGAGCTACATTAGCATATGAAAACATGATGTGTAATCGCCCTTTAAACTCTCCAGTGTGCTTGTCTGCTTAATTAGTCTTAAAAGAAACATGCTGCAAAAAAGTGTGAAATATCACATTTACCTTAAATGAGCTCTGCAAACTATCTGAGTTATAATGCAGTTTTTTTCCTCTTTAAACTTTATTCAGTTTATGAGTTTCCAGAGAGTTTTTGGAAGGTATTTCTTTTTTCAGTATATAGATACATGGTATAAATGGGTGATCTGACATCATGTTCTCATATGCTAATGCAGCTCTCAAGGGCAATGAGATTTCAACAACCATGAAATGGAGATTTCCAGGGCAGTCACAGGGCCTAGTATGAACTGTAAAAACAGATTACAGTATTTGCATGCATCCTTAACAGCTACATGAAAGAGTTGTCTATTGACATGGAAACGAATAACATTTAGAAGATATAAGGGTGTAGTTTTCTTTTAAATAAACCCTGCATTCCTCCCTCTCAAAGGACTCAGTATTTGAGTTATAGAGATTATTAAAGAAGATTTCAAATTCCAAGACAGTATCTTCAGTTAAAGCTTTAACCGAACCATCTCTATCTCATATTATGGAAGTTATATATCTGGAAGACTCAAGCTGATTAAGCCTATGGGCTAAAAGTTTAGATGGTTTCTCTCCCTGGTCTACATATATTACCCTTATTTTCAGTAAATTAAACTCTGTTTGTTCTCTTGATAACTCAGCATACGTATTCCTTAAGTTTTAAATTAACTCTTGGTCTCCCAAAGTTAGAGTATCTTTAGATTCTAGCTCTTTTATCTCCTCTAATACTTGTTTCACTTCAACAGAGCAAATGTTTTTATGTTTAGAAGCTAGTCTAATAAAGTGCCCATGTATTTAACATCTGAATGTTGACCAGACTATATCAAGCTAATTAACTGAGTTGTATAACATGGGCAAAGATGTTTCAGTGATCTGACTGGTAGAAATTAATCACATGACTGTTGATTAATTTCTGTTAATCAGTCACCTCATTTGCTTGTGGTGATTAGGCTGCAGCATAGAAACCCATGACTGCACTTGGTATTCCTGTCGCATTTCAGGGCTGTGCGGCAGCCATTTAAATACATCACTAAGCGAGCCGTTCCTTGTGTCATTTGGAGTCCCCGGTGAGCTGCAAACCAAAGTAATGTTTTCACGTTATGAAGCAGTGT
This sequence comes from Neoceratodus forsteri, assembly GCA_016271365.2. Lineage (NCBI taxonomy): Eukaryota > Metazoa > Chordata > Ceratodontiformes > Ceratodontidae > Neoceratodus > Neoceratodus forsteri. Next base: position 61,190,457 of record JADMNL010000034.1, on the reverse strand, counting down.
GAAATTGAATGATTTATCTGCCTAGCAAGTCTGTCCACCCACCCACCTGATGGACCTCGAATGTCCTAGCAATACTACATATCGGGCTTGTAAGACACAGTGACACGCTATGTCCCCTTGCCATGTGCCATAGCAATCCCTTGTAAAGGAACATCACATGTGTCTACACAGAATGTGTGTTAGAGCAGTAAGTGGCTTTGTTTGCCAGCACACTGTGTATTGCAAAATGTGGCTGCTCCCTTCCCCTGGTTCATGTATCTGTGCGTTACTGGTCCCATGCACACGGCGGATCTGCTATTTCCCCCCCGTTTGATCTGCAGTACCATAGAGAGACTAGGAGAGGACTACTCAGGAGCAGTACCCATGGCTGAGTGCCACTTCTGTGTATCTCTGAGGTACTTGTCCAATCCGCAGCTCAGATATGCAATTTTCCCCTGCTTGACCTACAGCACTGAAGAGTGACTGGGACAGGAGTACTAAGCAGCAGTATACATGCCGAGTGAACAGCTGCACCTTCATGCTGCTTTGTGGACCCCCCGACAGCGTCAGCAGACTGTGACAGGTGAATGGGAGGTACACAGTGGAGTGTTGCAAAACAAGTGCAATATTAATGTAAAAATAATGGCATGTTTATTTTTTTTTACTCGCAGTCGGAGAACCGAAGACACAGTGTAACAACTAACTTGCTGGTCAGTGTAGAGGCAGAGAGCCTGTGTCAAAATGACAGTGTGTGCTGTGATAGGGACAACACATACCAGACAATCAAAATGACAGAAAGCAGTGTATGCATGAAGTTATAACTTAATGTGGAGGGGTAAAGCACTGGTATTTGGCAGGTAGCGTGACACTTCAGGCTGAATTAGGGGGTAAAGTAACAGCAGGTTCTTGATTCTGTAGTCTGTGGCCTGTTTACCACAAAATTGTCTGTGTTGAACTACTTCAACAGTGGCAGAACACAGAAAACTGTGGTGCTGCAGCCATAAGTAGTGGAAGAACACTAAATAGATCCCACATTTGTTCCCTGTAATTCCTAGAGTTTTTGTCCATTTGTTTCCACATTTAGCCCATGTTATAAGCACAATAACCCACTCCAGGGTGTGTGGTTGTTGGGGATTAATTAACACACCCCGTGTGCTGTGAGGACACTCGGGGTCTGCGGCCTCGTGCCTCACAATGCCCCCAGGGTGTTGATTAATCCCCAATAACCGCACACCCTGTCGTGGGTTTTTGCTTACATAGTTGGTAGCCCAAAAATGGCTAATTTCTTTTATTATAAATTCTGTTATGAAGGAGTCTTTTAGTAATTGATTGTTGAGTCGCCATAGTTTGGGTCTGTACTGGCTAATGTCAGTTACATTTAATACAAGATTAACTGGTGAATCATCTGAAAGCACCCTCGGAGTTATAGAAGAATCCATAACTTTGGAAATTAATGCATTACTAATTAAAAAGTAATCTAGTCTAGAGAGAACTTTATGAGATGGTGAGAAAAATTAATACTGGCTTGCTAATGGATTAAGGGACCTCCATGAAGCACATAAATTAAAGAAATCAATGAACTCAGATAAAGCCCTTGTATCCTCCTTGGAATTAGTTTTAAACTATGAAGTACTATTTCGTTTTTTATCTAACAAAATATTCCAATCCCCCCCAGACTCAAGTTATATTCAGAATATTGGAGCAATATCTTTGTAAGTTCAGCTAAAAAAAGTACAGGAAGACAAGTCCGGACCATATATGCTCCCTTAAAGAAGTTTATGTTTATTTAGCTCACCCCCAACTATTACATATCTTCCCTTAGGGTCTTGTATAATATTATTATTAAAGGGCACTTTATTATCTAGTAGAATAGCTACTCCTTATTATTGGTAGATTCTCCAGCACCATACACCTGTGTAAAGCCCATCTTTGATAGAAGAGAAACTTCATTCTGTAAAAGATGCGTCTCCTGCAAATAAATTATTTGACCTTACAATAATCGTATGTTTTATTAATTGCAGTCTCTTAATTTTGTCCCTAGCCCCTTTTACATTCCAAGTAATAAGATTAAACTGAAATCATATTTATGATGATCAGTAGCAATTAACTGGTAAATGTTTAAGTGTGCTACCAAATAATAGGCATCAGAATGAGCAACCTGACCCCCCGCCCCCACCCATCAACTATCCCCTAGTTCTTAAAATAACTAAACTAAACCTGGGTGCTTATTACCCAAATGCCAAACTACTCTAAACAGTAATTCTCAGCTTAGCAGTCTGCAGCTCTCTGTTCTACCATTAATTGTCCAGAAATAATATATTTTTGTTTCAAACTAAGTTCAGCTCTCAAACTCTAAATCACTTTTAAATTAGCTTACATTATATCTGATACAATTTCCTTTGGGAAACCCATCACCTTCATAATTAATAGAATTATCTAGAAATTGCAATAATCTATAAACATAGCCCCTACTAAGAGTAGCGAACTGATCACCCCTGTAGTCCATATTTAATAATATCTTGTGACTGGAGCTTTCCAACAGATAAGATATGCTTGTATTCCAGACATAAAAAAAAAATCTCCTTTGTATCAGATATATAGTCTACCTAAAGCATTTTAACTTATACATTAAACTTCTTTAACAAGTTGAGGAACATCATCAGCTTTAAGAGCTTAGATGAGTGTTATGAAGTTTTATCTGAATATATCGAATAAACTGTTACATATTCCTATTAGCATCTCTAAACCAAAAATAATGCTATCAGTTAACTAGGTTTATAATCACTCCTTATGGCTTTAGCCAATACATTCCGAAACCATAGTCATTCTCTGATGTTTCACCTGTTTTAGTTAGATTTCAACCATTCCCAAACTTAATTAACAAAGATTAAATTAAACACTGCAAATCATAAACCAAATATCTAGATTTTCTCCAAACCCCCCAAAAGTTTATCATTAATTAGTAAGATTTGAAACCTTTGTTAAGATACATTTAGCTTAAAGGCAGCAGGACATTTGTGCTAATTGGCAGCTGTTTAAAAAGTTCTTATTCTCAGAAATGATGTGCATTCTCCTATAGTATCCATATTGAACTGTACCTCAGTAAAAAGTGATCTGTAAAACTGTAGTTTGCATTGTTGTGTTTTTATGGGCAGCACTCTGTTACAGTTCACTTCATGGAATCACTTACGTGGAGTTTTTAACTATGTCACTATTTGTGTACAGAGTGCTAATGACAAGCTATAGACCTATCAGAACCCTGTTTAGAGTTTTGTGCACAAACCATGACATAGTTAAGACTCCAAATTATTGGTTCCATGAAGAGAACTGTGACAGAATGCTGCCCATAAAAACAAGACAATGCAAAATATAGCTTTTTATATCACTTTTTATTTAAGTACAGTTAAATATGGATAATTCAGGTGAAGTCATATCATTTTTGAGAATTCAAACTTTACAAACAGCTGCCAGTTAGAAATGATTTACTGTCCTCTTTAATCTAGGACAAACTAGGAAATACCAAATTATCTTTGTTTAGATAAAACAATATTTGAATAAGAGTTTGTTCTGGTAATGTAATTTTTTTTCCACCCCTGCACCCTGGCTGATCCCTCTTTCAGACCTCTCATGGACCTTACTCATCCAGTCATCCTGGCTACTCCCGACCCCACCACCCCACATCGCAGTCATCCCAGGTAACCCCGATGTATCTCTTCATCTGGAGGGCCCCTTACCTTCGTAGGGGATAAGCCTTTCCAGCCACACCGACAATTCTGGGTGCTGCTGAGGTGGCAGATGGAAGTCCAGGAGTTCGGCGGTGAGAGTCCTGGGCGGCAGTCACCCGGGCGGCCAGGGCACCGTTTTCACTTTTTCTCCCCGGGTAGTGGCATGCAACAGATGTCTAAGCATGTACACTGTCAGTCATCTGTGACCCAATGTCTTGCTGTGCTTCCGGCCTCTACCAGGGGCCAGCAAGCCAGGCCACATCCTCCCCCTTCCCCTGGAGAAGGTGAGTTGTCATTCAACGCTCTATCCTTCTCCCCCGGACGGCCCTCCATTGACCCTGGTCAGTTTCCAAACCTCGGTTGCTGGCATCACAGACAGAAATCCAACTGCTGCACCAACAGGCCAGCCTCTAGTAATGTCTTTATCATTACAGACTAGTTACTGTCTATCCAGTTCAAGGAAAAAATAAAATCTAGTTGAAGGCAGCATAGAGCTTCAGTCTGGTTTGGTCGACACCAAATGCTTAAAATTATAAGGCCTTCAGGAATTTACAACAGCTCTATCAATCCTGAGACCTAAAACACTAGTACTGTCTCCCTTTCTTAGTCTTTAATTATAACCCAAATAACGTTCTGAAAGTAAGGAGTTTAAATCTTGAAAATAAGTTTTTATTATCACCAACGATAAACAAGAACAGGTTACTCACCAGTAACAGTAGTTCTAGGAGTGGTATATGTTGTTCATCCACACTTATTGGCATGTCCCTTTCCCCTTTATGGATCACCGGAAGTCTTCAAGCTGGCTCCTCCCTCCCACCCGGGTGGTATATACCTCGGCTCCACCCCATAATGCCAGATTTTAGCCCGCTGGAAGCCAGGTGCTGTGCGTCCGCAGCCGGGGAGATCAGGTGGGTCTGTGTGGATGAACAACATATACCACTCCTAGAACTACTGTTACAGGTGAGTAACCTGTTCATCTAGGATCGTGGATATGTTGTTCATCCACACTTATTGGCAGACTCCTAGTAGTTCTCTGGGAGGAGGGAGGCAAGGCACACACCCCTTACTTAGGGAACAGAGATTGGAGAACTGAGGCCCCCAAACCAGCATCCCGGCGTGACTCAAAGTCGATGTGGTAGTGGGTGATGAAGATGTTTGCTGACTTCCAGGTAGCAACCCGACAGATTTCCTGGATAGGGATGTTCCTGGAAACAGCCACCGATGCAGCAGTATGGCGGGTAGAATGAGCTCTTATCCCTCTGAGAGGCTCCTTGCCCATTATCTCATAGCACAGACCTATGCATGATATAATCCATCTTGCAATAGTCTGCTTCACTACAGGTCTGCCAGAAGTGGCTTCAGTGTAGGTGACAAACAGCTGGTGAACCTCTCCATGAATTTCCACCATCCTCTCCTTATAATAGGAGAGAGCATGTCTCAGGTCCAAAGTATGGAGCCTGTACTCGGCCTCTAAGGTGTAATTAGGGTAGTATACTGGCAGAATCAACACCTGGTTAAGGTGAAACTCTGACACCACCTTTGGAAGGAATTTTGGGTGGGGGCATAGGACAACTTTGTCCCTGTGGAAGACCAGATAAGGGGAGTCCACCGAAAGCACCTGGAGCTCCCCTGTCCTTCTGGCTGACATGATAACCACCAAAGGTCATCTTCCATGACAAGTGTGACAGCTCACACTTGTGCATGGGTTCGAATGGCTTGCCCATGAGCTCTGCCAGCACCAACAGTAAATCCAACGGAGGTGGAGGTTCACGTACCGGAGGGGATATGTGATCCAGGCCTTTGGAAAAAGCACCCAACCACTGTCTCCTGTGCCAACGTCAGCTGACCAGCCCATGCTCAGTAAGCAGAGATGGCTGCCAGGTGCACCCTAAGGGTCAATGACCATAGACCCCCTTTGGAGAGAGAGCAAAGGTAGTTGAGAATGTTAACAATGGGGCAGGACAGTGGGTCCAGCCCCTTGTCCTGACACCAAATGGAAAACCGCTTCCATTTGAAGGCATAACACTTCCTGGATGATTCCTTTCTAGATACCTCCACCACAGTGTAGACATCTTTGGAAAGACCCAAAGCCTGGAACTCTAGATGCTCAGGTACCATGCTGTGAGGTGCAGGGATTGAAGGTCCAGATGGAATACCTTCCCCTGATTGAGTGATATCAGGTCCGGGTATGTACAAAGCCACTCCGGGGGCCTGCAGCTGAGGCTGAGGAGATCTGGATACCAGAATTGACACGGCCAATCTGGGGCTACCAGGATCACCATTGCCTTGTCCCTCCTCATCTTGAGAAGCACCTTGTGGATCAAGGGAAATGGAGGGATGATGTAGAGGAGGCCTGGGGTCCACGGCCTCGAGAAGGCATCCTCCTGCAGTGAGCCCTGCTGAGGGGGGGGGTGGGCATGAAACAACCTCAGCATGATGTTTTCCCCTGGAGGCAAACAGGTCCATCATCGGTTTGCCACAATGGGAGAACAGACTGTAAGCTACCTCTGGAGACCACACGTGGGATGTCTGGCCTAAGTGGCTGATAGCATTCGCCAGATGGTTCGAGGCTCCTGCCACATGGATGGCTAGGAGATCCACCTCCAACCGGCTCACAAGGGTCCAGATGTGGAGCACCTCCTTGCACAGCAAACGGGAGTGCATGCCACCCTGTTTGTTGAGATAGCACATGGTCATGGTATTGTCTGTCTGGACTTGAACCACTTGACCCCGGAGCTGAGGAGCAAAAGCTGACAGTGCCAGTCTGACTGCTCTGAGCTCCAACAGGTTGATGTGGTATCAGGACTCCTCAGAGTTCAAGAGCCCGTGGTCCCTTTTGTCCCCCATGTGGGCTTCCCAGTCCATGAGAGAGGCATCGGTCCTGAGAATGACCGTCAGCTTGGGGCGAACAAATGGAATCTCTTCCTGCAATCAGTCTGGGGCAGGCCACCATTAGAGAGTGTCCCACATCTTCTGGGTTACAGTGATCAGCTGGTCAAATTAACTATGGCTCTGAGTACACTGAGTGGCCAGCTCCCACTGGAGGGGGCGCATATGCCACCAGGCCAAACGGACCACCGAGGTGCATGCCGCCATGTAACCCAGAAGACACAGAAAGTCCTGGGCAGGGGGCAACTGCCCAACCAGAAATGACTGGGCAAAGGAGGAAAGAACCTCTGCTCTGTCCTCTGGGAGCCGAGCTCTGGCTTGACAAGAGCTGAGCTCTGCCCCGATAAAGCCCATCACCTGAGAAGGCATGAGTTCTGACTTGGCCTCATTGATTAGGAGGCTGAGTAGGGAGCAGGTCTGGAGGTCCAGATCTCTGGCTCTCTCCACCTACTGTAGGGAGTGACCTACCAGAAGCCAGTCATCGAGGTAGGAATAAATTCTGATCCCCGATGCTGCAGATAGGCCACCACCACTGCAATGCATTTGGTGAAGACCTGTGGGGCCAATGACAGGTCGAACGTCATGGCTTGGAATTCGGATAGGGCCCCTCGACCCTGAAGCAGAAGAACCGCTGATGGGACGGATGGATTGGGACATGAAAGAATCCGTCCTATGGATCCAGTGAACAAAACCACATGTTTCGCTCCAAGGATGGAATGATCTGGGACAGAGTAACCATCCGAAAGGTGTGAGACCTGAGAAATTGATTCAGGTCCTGGAGATCTAGAATGGGGCGCCAGCCCCCTGTCCGCTTGGGCACCAGGAAGTACCTGAAGACAAAGCCTGGGTCTGCTGGAGGATCTGTCATGGGAGCTATTGCCTCCTTGAGGAGGCGCTGAGCAATGTCATCTTGAAGAGCTGACTGGGTGTGAGCAGAAATCTGTTCCTCCAGAAGGACGCGGGCTCAGCTGGGAGGGTACTGCTCGAACTCTAGAGGCAGTCCCTGACTGACCACTTGGAGAACCCACTTGTCCAAAGTGACAGCGGACCAGGCAGAAAGGAAGTGGCGGAGCCGGCCTGCCATGGGAGGAACCAGAGCTGTCATGACGGGAGTAGGGGTGGCAGCCCCCACCCTGTCACTGAGCAGGCTTGAAGGAAGAGGAGGAGGAGGCTCTAGGACCTGAGCCTTGGCCTCCTTCATGGGCCCGTTGGTGTCCAGGCTTGGGCCGAGGGCACCAAGCTTGAGCCTGCTGCTGATGCTGGTGTTGCTGTCCCCCTTGGAAGGAGGACTGCTGAGCCGCAGGGGAAGATTGCTGAAAGGGCTTCTTCTTCTTCTGCTGCTGGTTCTTGCCTGAAGAACCCTTGGCAGAAGTGGCATCCAAGGTGGCATTGGACTGTTCTATGCGCTGAAGGTGACCAGCCACTCCTGGGCTGAACAAGTCAGTCCCAAGGAAGGGCACATCAGCCAATTTGTGCTGAGTATCCACCAGGAAGGAGGAGAACCTCAGCCAAGCCCTGCAGCAAGAGGCAACTGTGACGGCCATTGAGTGGGCACAAGAGTCCCCTATATCCATGGTCATCTGGAGCTGCTGTTTAGCAATAGCTTGGCCCTGGTCTCAGACCTGCTTGACCGTGGTCTGCATGTCCACAGGGAGATGTGGGAGGACTTCATCTAACAACCAGAGAAGGGTGTGAGAAAAGTGTGCCATGATGATGGCCAAATTTGCCTGACGAAGGCCCAAGGAGGAAGCCACATAGACCTTCCTGGCTGAGTGGTCCAAGAGCATGGACTCTTTATCAGGAGGTCAGTCAGTATCAGCAGAACTGCCAGTATGCCTGAACACAGAGGTGGTCACCAGGCTCTTGGCCAAAGGGTGCTTTGTGAACCCCGCTAGGGACCACATGGGCACCACATACTTGTGGGCCATGCGGGCAGACAGAGCTGGACAAGAGGCAAGGCACTGCCATAGTTCAAGGGCTGGGCCAACAATGGCCTCGGCCACTGGAATGGTCTCCGTCATGGTATCCCCTCTCTTCAGGATGCCCGTGAGAGGGTACTCTGCCTTTTTCTGGATGGGTTCCAGGGCATCTCTGTGGACTCAGAGATGAGGCAAAGGATCCCTTGGAAGTAGGAAGGACCTTCCTCCATCCCTAGGCCAACAGACAACTCATCATCCCCAGGATGAGAGTGAAGCCCATTGACGTCTGAATCCGAGGAGTTGGGATACCCAAAGTCCTGCCACCCAAATCAATCGTGACATGCCAAGGGCAGTTGTGGTGACCATGACCAATAACGCTGGGGAAGCCCGGTGTCCGGTCTGTCTTCTTTCGAAGGAGCCCCTTCCATGGACTGCTTAGGCTGCGGTTCCACCACGATGGGTGGAGAGGCCGGTTTATGCCGAAGAGGTGGATTTGCCAGCTCTGCAGTTGGGGAACTGAAGATTTCAGCTCCAGAGGGGTCAGCTTTGGCCTAGGAGGCAAAAGCCAAGTAATGACTGGGGAAGGAGCTCGAGTCAGCTTGTGCCCAGACAAGATCAGCTGTTGCCACATGAGGTCCTCATAGTGCCGGAGTTTCTGCCGGAGCCTCTCCTCATGTGAGGAGGATGAGGACAACCAATGGCGTTGCCTCTTTTTAGAGCGCTTATGGCTCTTCCTTGGCCTGTCAGTCGAGGAGGTTCTAGACCTCGACCGAGATTGGGCGGGCCAACTCAGTCACTCCGGAGACACCAGTGGGACTGGTGACATCTGGGGGCCTGGAACCGGGTCCTCGATGGAAACATCAGCAGGCTGGGTCTCCTCATTGGGGAAGACAAGGACTGGAGTCCTTTCCAAGGAGACAGTTGGTCAATGGGGTCAATGACAATCTCGACCTCGTCAACCACATCTTCAGTCATCTGGCCCAACAGAAGATCCGAAAAGCCAGCGGTCAAAGAAGTGATCTCGACCGAAGTCGAGACCTCATGCTCTTGGGACTGGGACCTCTCAAGGTCCCAAGAGTGCCTGTGCCAAGACAAAGGTTTACTCTGTTCCTTCTCCCGCTTACGGGATCGGGAGGAGTGTGAGCCCGCAGGCACCTCTCCCTGGGTGGGACGAGACTAGCACAACTCCCGGAATGAGCCCAAAAAAGTAGAGCCTAGGTCGAGAGGAACGAAGAAGCCCCAAGTGTCGGCGGCATGAGCCGCTTCTTCCTCAAATGTCTCCATGCATTCCAATTGTTTGGCGGAGCCCACAGCCACAGAAACCGCCCACCTAGCCTCCTTGGACTTCACCGGAGGGTTCCTTTTCTCTGGTCTCCCCAACTTTAAGCGTGCCAGGCGGTTGCCCAGAACGTTGTGATGGAAGGTCAAGCAAAAGCTGCAGGACAAGGTGTCATGGCCGACACCTAGGCAGTAGATGCACATGAGATGGGGATCTGTGCACGACATCTTCTGGCCACAAGGACACTGGCGAAATCCTGGGGAAGATTTTTCTTCCATGATCGAAGATGCAAAAACACGATCGCTAACTCAAATGAGTTTTAATTTTGGTAGATCCAAAGTTTTGAAAGCCAGGGCCTACAAAATACGTGAGCACGAGGGAGGCAACCTGAATCTTCCAGTGGAAAGGAAGATCTGGCATCATGGGGTGGAGCCGTGGTATATACCACCCTGGTGGGTGAGAGAAGCCAGCTTAAAGACTTCCGGTGAGCCTTAAAGGGGAAAGGGACATGCCAATAAGTGTGGAGGAACAACATATCCATGATCCTAGAATTACAGTTCTCCTCTTGGGGGTCAGTATTCGTTAAGCGCTACATCAGTTTCTGTGCACTTCCGAACAGAATTACACATAATTAAAGGAACTAAAGATAAGTATTCTTATTGTACCGTTCCCAAAAAATTGCAAAGTTTTTCAGGTAGCAACAGTACAGCTCTGCTAAGCAACCACAAAAAAGGAATTCCTAGTGACTGCCCTGATTAAACCTCCTATTTTCGCACTACCCACCCTGTTCCGTTATTTGACAAAGACATGTTTGGGAAACCTTTTCTCCTGCTATTGTCTGCTCCCCACACCTTTCACTTACCCTCTCTGTTCTGGACTTTTTCCCTATTTGTTTCTCCTAATCTGGCATGACCTCTTTCTTGTAATAATAATGTGATTATTGATACCTCATGTCCTTTTGCACAAGTGATTTGATATGTATTTGTATATGTTTTCTTGCTCTTGACACAACACAAATTGTTGTGTTATCTATGTAACCTTTTGTACTGTACCTAATTGATGTGGAACCTTTGTAAAAGAGCCTCTGGCTCAAAGGTAGTAATTCCTAGAACAATAAACTAAACTAAAGTAAACTAGAGTTTCTGAAATGCAGAAATTGCTGAGCAGTGCTTCTCTTTCTGCGCAGTTAACGTTACCAAAATTTACATCTTAGCTGGCAACTTAAAGCTGAAGCACTAACAAACCAGGATCAGTCGTATCATTTGAAATCATGAAATGAAAAAAAAGAGAAACTTTTCCCAGTTCGCTGCAACATTTCTAACCCACACATACAGAAGGAAGAACTTAATTAAACTTTGCTTACTCCTGGTTTAAAATTTGGCTTCTCTAGCACTCTCTCCGATTAACCTTTGCGTGGGTGAAGAAAAAAAGATTCTCAGCCAACACAACAGGCTAGACTTTACATATTTTCTTTAGAGTGAAGCTTCTCTCGTACTTCAGCAGTTCTGACTTCGTAATTTCCCAGAATCATTGATGAAAGTAATTTCTTTAATTCGGGAACATCGTACTAAGTTCTTTAAATGCACTTTCCAGGTCCTCAAGAGTAATACTTGTGGTGTTATGTCTAATATACAATTTAGCAGGAAAAAGCATTTTAAACTTGATATCAGCAGCTATTAGCTTGCTCACCAGTGGTATGAAGGCCTGTCTGTGGATCTGAACATTGTGTGGCAGATCTTGTGTAATCCTAATTCTGTTGCCATCCCAGGTTAAATTTTGGTTGTTTTTAGTTTTGTTTAGCACATGTCTATTTAGGTAGTTCAAAAGTGTCACTACAAAGGGTCTTGGTTTTTCTTCTGGTGAGAAAACTGGCTTTAATGATCTATGCGCCCATTCAACCACATATGATGGGCTGTTAGGAGAAAGACCAGCAAGGTTTTCAAGCACTACTTTAGCAAAATGAATTGGATTACTACACTCTAATCTTTCGTGGATACCAAAGATAAAGTTGTTAGTCGACTTCTCTTTTGTCAACTTCTACCTTCAAGGTTCTCTAATTTAGATTCTAACTTCTTGATCTTTTGTCAAACTGCTGGGAATTCTGGTTCAATCCTAGCACACCAATCTTCAAGCGAAGAGATCCTTGATTCTGCGTCACTTATCTTTCTGGTAAATTCATCGGTCTTCATATTTAAATTCTTAATTTCTGTTAGTATTGATGCCATGGTATCTTTCAGGGGTTCTAATTCAGCTAAGGATTTATCTTCAGTGAGAGTATTCAAAGATGAATGATGTAGCTGGAGGCTTTGCTGTATTTTGCTTGGAGCGCTTAGCTCTGTCCAGTGTTGGAGGTGGAGTATGTTTTGGCAGGCGGAGCATTCATTTCGTGACCCATCCTGAACAACTGTAGAGGCCATCTAGTAAAACTGAAGTTCCTCTATCCAATTATCCCTTTAGCTGTTCTAGAACAGCTAAGATTTCGAGTAGTAGTTTAGAAAGTAAGGAGCTGTGGACAGAGAGCTGCAAGTTAGCTACTACTCTCTCGGAGTCATCACGTGAACTCCCACTCCAGGTAACTTTAGACTGTGCTGTTCATTTGGGAGAGATTGCCTGCTGCAGAAATCCTGTACTGCTGCTGGGACTGTGAGAACATTTATAGAGCAGAGGACCATCTGAAGCTGCTTCTGAGACTGGGTTGAACTTGAGAGATGGTGCGAGCAAACAGAGAGCAGGTGTGTTTATTTCTCAGAATTCCTGCTATTGCTATGCCTCCCAGTGTGACATGAAACTGTTGCTTAAAACTCTGAAGTCAATGTCCCAACAGCACAGCAGTGCAAAGGCTATAAATCACCTGGCTGCATCTGAATTTGCTGCATTGGTGCAGGAGGAGAGTGAACTCTACCAGTGTTTTTGAGGTGTTCCCCAGAGCCAGGGAGGGAACTTGCCAACTCCTCCCAAGTGAGGCCTGTTGGTTTCATGAGGTCACCGGTGCTTGCTGGGGTGCTAGGGCACCTGCGACCCATGGTGGGAGCCAGGCTGTGGAGCCACTCCTGGGTCTGGGTCTTCTAAGGTTGAGTGGAACCTGTGTTTGTGCTCTGCAATGGGCTCGAAAAGGCTGAAGGTGACAAGCTGCTAGACCTTCAGTCAAGATCAAGCCTCCCAAGAAAACACCAAACTGCTGCCCAGTGGTGTGCCATCTAAGAACAGAACTCTTCAGTCCCGCACTGGTGAATGCCCAGGCATTTTAGAGACTGCTGTGAATCTGCAAACCTTGAGTACCCAGGGCTTGTACCTGGAATCAAAAGGGGAGTGTTCTATTAAATTAAGTCTAACCTTTTAAGCTTTTAGGGCCCAGACAGCTAGCCAACCCATGGCAACATTCAGACCTGCAACTAGTGAGTACTCAAAAAAACTCTTGGGACATAACACTGGTACAAGTGGGGGTGGCAGCCAGAAGTGGTTAGGCCTTCAGGCCCACGTTGTTATTGCCTTGCCATTTCTTACTAATAATCTTTTCTTCCACAGCTATCCCTTGTCCAGGTACCCCTATCCTAGCCCTTACCCCCAATAAAGCTATGATTTACTGTTTGGAACTGCTGTGTAAAGGGTGTTTCTGTGTCTGTCCAATTGCAAAGGTTCATGGTTTATAGTATTAGGAGACTTGCTGGGTATCCAGTGTTTGGGGTGGTTAGTAGGGGAGGTACAGCATCCAAACAGTTCAAAAACAAAAAGCTGTGAAGCAACCTCTGTAACCTGGTGCACCCAAACGAGCAGCTAGCTCATAACCGCAAACACAGTACCAGACAGAATAGAGCGCACTCCACACCAAAGTAAGCCCAGAACATACGGTATTTCCAAAATCCAAATAGATATTTTATTTCAACTCTTGAGCTGCACCATCAGCAAGCTGGCGTGTGTTGTGATGATGCAGCTCAGAGTTGAAATAAATATCTATTGAATTTCAAACTACTCCAGCTTAATTGTGAAGAGTTTGCTATTCTGTCTGGTAACACAATAATATCCCAAGTGGCTGTGCCAAACAGTCACCTGACCCACTTATAACTCACGTTGGGTGGAGGCACTGCGCTATTTATTATAACTTTGGGATAGAACCCCTGATCACTACCCTAGCAGGGCCCAGGACCCTTAACCTGTTAGAGGGCCAAGAGGCAGGGTAGTTGCCCACTGGCAAATGGCACCTGGGCTTCATGTATGTAACAAACCCTTCCTAGTAGTAGAGGAAGGAGTTTGTTACCATATATGACCAGCAACGGACTACTGTTCTGATATTATCCTTTACAGGTGAAGCTGATGTGGGAGTATCTACAAAGAGTATATAGATAGAGTGCCCTCCAGGTACAAGCATTCTTGAGATTCTATATTCTTTGGACTAGCAGTTGGTGATCTGGGGGTGGATGAAGAAGCAGCTAGGTGCCAGAAAGCTGGTAAAGAGCAGACACTCCAAGTGTCCATGCTTGGTATGCACCCTAACGTACAGGTGAGGGGTCATCTAGGACACTTTAGGTATGGGTATTGGCTGAAAGGGGTATCCAGGAACTGCCATCAAGGTGCTGGGGAGTCAGAAAAACTCCTGCATGCCTGGCTGAAGTAGGATCATACTATGCCCACCATGAGGCTGGCTGAAGGACTTGGGCAGGGAGCATAGGAGACCCTCAGTGTTTGCTCTGATCTGGAAGTCTGATTATGAGAGTGGTATAAGGTTCTGGACAGCTCACTGTGGTAATGGCATCTCTGTAACATTGAGGGGGACCCTGGAAGCTGACAGGGAGGGACCTCTGGTACCTGGGATGTGTCCTATATCACTGGGACTGGTCGTTAGGGTTTGCCACAGTTTGGGAGTCTAGAGGGACCACCAAGAGGATGCAGGGATCCCAAGGGCTATCTCCTCAAGAGACATCTCCTGAGGGGCTTCAGGCCTAAGGCAAGTTCCCCTGAAGCTCACTGTGACCATCCTAATGGAGGGGGACACCCCCAAGACCTGTGCCCTGATAACATTGAGAATCCAATAAACAGGTGAAGCAGGTACTATATACAGACAGCAGAAGCCAGGTAAAAGACTCTTCTGCATAACTTATGTGGGAAAGGCAAACTTCCCAAGAATGCTACTGGATCCTAAGGCCTGTGTCACCAGAATGCCATTCTGGTGGAGTGGGTCACAGTGTCACTTTTGTATGCGATACAAGGGTGATGCCCAGAAGGTCTGGAGACCTGGTGAAAGAAGTGCCAGCCTGATAGGATTCCCTAGGCTAATAATCCATCCAGATATTATTGGGTGCCTTGCTGGTGTGCCACATTCTGTAACGTGTGCAGGTAGCACAAGTACAAGAAAGAGCAGAGAAGCCAGGTTTCAACACTGAAAGGGAATAGGGAATCCTTAGTGCCCCCCCGCAACACTCAAGAAGTACAGACAGGTTGCACAAAGATACCTTGCATATTGAACCGAAAAGAATAGACAGTGTCAGAGACCATGTCCTGAGAGAGAGAACTGCTGGGGAAAAGGAATGGATAGAATGTAACACAGCAGGTGGCTGCTATGTTGCTAGCATGCCATATAGTCAGACATGGACTTGAGTGGTGTCCTGCCACCTGGCTACTTCTCTCACCCCCTCACAAGTAACTACTCTGGGAAAGAGACTCTGCACCCTTCTCATCCTCCTTTCTACTTCGAAACCCTCTCAGCCCATGAAGCCAGGAATTACCTACTCAAGGTATTAGGTAAATCAAGATTTAGTGGTGACACCCTGGATCTTAAGTTTGTAGTCCTTACGCTGGATGAAATTCTATCACCTCTAACACATATTATTAACATGTCACTTAGACACTCAATTTCCTCAGAAATGGAAATCTGCCACTGTGACAGCAGTTCATAAGTCTGGGGATCGCACAATTACTGGGAACTACAGGCCTATCTCTATCCTGCCCCCACTCTCGAAAGTTCTTGAGCGTATAGTGGCTGACCAACTGGTTGAATACTTAGAAAAACATCCGCTACAATGCCCGCAACAACATGGGTTCAGAAATGGCCATAGTACCACTACCGCCCTTCTGGAGTTCACAGGCTTTATTCACCACTCCTTAGATCAAGGACACCTGGTCGGTACTGCTTTCATTGATTTAACCAACGCTTTCGATACAGTGAATCATGCCGTCCTGGTCGAATAGCTCACCACCATTAGCCTAGCTTGTGACAGCGTAGCCTGGTTTGAAAGCTACCTGCATAATGGTACACAGCAGGTGAAGATTGGCAACACCCTCTCGGATAGCAGATCTGTCCTATCTGGAGTTCCTCAAGGGTCCATCTTGGGCCCTCTTTTATTTAGCATTTTCCTCAACAACCTTCCTTCCTTACTCCTGTCAGGGTCACATCCTTTTATATGCTGATGATGCTGTCTTGTTCACCAGTGATCCAGACCCTAACGTTCTTGAATCCAGACTACAGAGTAATTTCATAGTCGAAGAAAGATGGTTCCATAAGCACAAGTTAGTTATGAATTACAACAAGACTAAAACTATGCTGTTCTCCAGCTCCCAAAATAGGCACAGAACGTACCCTTTTTATCACCAATGAAGAAGGCTCTCCCTTGGAGCTAGTTCAGCTCTTTAAATAGCTAGGGATTACTACTGACAGTACGATGACCTATGCCTATCACATTGACAACACTGCTAAGGCTGTTAACATCCACATTGGACTACTTTATAGGCATAAGCAATGTTTGACCCCAGAGGCTCTTAACCTGGCCATTCAAAGCTCTCTTGTCTCGCTTATTGATTATGGCCTACCAATCTATGGATCAGCTAGTGAAACAACTCTTCGCTGAATCATAGTTGCATTCAACAAAACATGCCCGCTCCTTACTGGCTCAGCTTGTCTGTCCCATACCTGCGACATGTACACTCAGGCTAACGGTTCCATGTAATAATGGCTAAAAAACTTTGGCAAACATCAACATGGCGACAACGAAACAGCGGATACAGAATCGGCGATGCCAAATAACGGTGATTGACAACACAAGTGAATTTCAGCTGCATGAGTGCAACACAACACGTCTTCAAACAGGCACTCAAAAAATCTCTTGGAAGGAACGCACACCTGCATCTGAAAGCTGTCCCAGCTACTACCAGCCGCGTGATGACTTTTCCGCCTGGACCTCACTCCACAAACTAAAACCACTCTTGTTTTTCCCAAGCCCCCTCGAGTCAGGAAAGCAAATACATGGCTCTCTATTCACATGGGGGGCTCCACCCCCCCTCGCTATTTCTAGATATACAACTCCGAGGCCCTCGTTGATAGTGACAGTAGCTATACCTGTGGAGTCGCCTTAATTACTTGGTCACTATTTGTATTTCGCCATTCGTGTGATCACCATTATTCACTCGTCTTTTTGATTTTGCCGTTATAACTTCGCCATATTTACATACTACCAGGCCAACTGGCTCCAATTCAAAGGTAGACTCCTGTACCAAACATGTTTACTGTCCAAAAAAGTAAGCTTAGGCAAAATTCCCCCAGAAGTGCAAAAGCTTATTACCTATCAACCATCGTTGCACCAGAAGCTCTACTAGCCAGATATTCAATATACCCCACTGTCACACTTCTCTGGGACAAAGGTCCTTTGCCTACCGTGACCCACTATGAATGAACTCGCTGCACCATGACATCACTTCAGCATCCACCTTGGGCTCCTTCAAGGTTAAACTTAAGCAACAGCTAGTTGCTGGTGCCAGTTGTGACTGCTTCCAATAACCTTCCTTCTTGTGACCAGCACTTATTCTAACCTTATGCTATCCTGACCGTATGCATAACTGTTCTGAGCAAGTAAGTAACTGTTCTAAGTTGCTAATCATTCTCCTTCACATTTCCTCTGGATCCCTTCCACTCTTTCCCCTCACCCATCTATGGCTTTCCCCCCATCCCCCCTCCCCCATTATATCTCCTGAGCTCCCTTGCTCACTTTAAAATGCTTTGTCCCATACCTTCTCACCTCTGACGAGGCCCCTGGGCTGATGCCATCCCTTACCTTGTTGGTTATTAGATATTAGGCTGAGTCTGTTCTCATTTTCCTGTAAAGGGTCTTTTCCTAAGACCCCACCCCCTCCAATATGACCCTTTTAATTCCAGGTTTTAATCAAATATGCACCATGGCATACATTGTACAATGCCACATATATTGGAACTTTTTTTAGTTATACACTCTTGTAATGTCTTGTATAATTCCTTGTTTTGTTTGTTCTCTGTCTCATACTTTCCCAATATGTATTGTTTGCCTGACATGAAACCTATGAAATGAGTTTGTTCTCAAAGGTGTTATCCGAAATTTAAATAAATAAATAATGGGTGAAATGGGTACCCAGGAAAACTGAATTACTAACATACTAAAATGCCAGCAGAACAGGCCTTACGGTCTTTCGTGTCTGCTCGTTTGGTCAGCCCCCACCCTGGGAGCTGACCTGCCCCCCACCCTCTCTGGCTTCTCCCTTCCAGCCCGGATATTCTTGCTGCACTGGACTTTGCTTCCAGAACCCTTCCCCTGTACCTGTCTCACCCCCTCTTGAACCCCTCCACTGTCTCTGCCCCACCTGCCCCCGGGCAGTGCATTCCATGGCTCTACCACCCTCTCAGTGCAGTAGCACCTCCTCCTTTCTCCCCTGAATCTGCCCCCCCTTCAGCTTCCACCCATGCCCTCTAGTTGCTCCCCCTTCCTTCAGAGCACCCTGACTGCTCCTCCAATATTTACCCCCTTCATGTACCTGAAGACCTCTATCATGTCCCCCTGGTCCCTTCTCTCTTCCAATGTGTACATATTTAGCTCTTTGAGCCTCTCCCCATAGGTCCTGTCCCCTAAGCCCAAGATCATTTTGGTTGCCCTCCTCTGAACCCTCTCCAGAAGTTCAATGTCCCTCTTTAAATGTGGCCTCCAAAGCTGCACACAGTACTCTAGGTACAGTCTCACCAAGCAGTTATACAGAGGGAGTATCACTTCCCTCCTTCTGGAGGTAATCCCCCTAGCGATGCATCCCAGCATCCTGTTGGCCTTGGCCACTGCCCTCCTACAAGTCTCTGAGTTATTCATCTTGACATCCACCACCACCCCCAGGTCCCTCTCAGCCATTGAGACGTGTAGCTTCCCCCCCTCCAGGGTGTAAACTTGGCCTGGGTTTCTGGCTCCCAGGTGAAGTACCTTGCATTTCCCTGCATTAAACCTCAGCTTCCACTTTCTAGACCACCTTTCCAGAGCCTGCAGGTCCTCCTGCAGGGCCACCCTTCCCTCCTCCCCATCCACCACTGACCCGTTTTGAGTCATCCGAAAAGAGACTCATCTCACTCCTGATACCCTTCCTTCTGTCAGAGATGTAAGCGTTGAACAGGAGGGGCCCAAGGACTGATCCCTGGGGACCCCACTAATGACTCTCCTTGGGGATGAGACTAACCCACCAACCATGACCCTCTGGGTCCAGTCCTGGAGTCAATTGCCTATCCATCTGATCATCTGGTTCCCCACGCCCATTTCTCCCAGCTTATCCAACAGACCCCCATGCGGAACAGAATCAAACGCCTTGCTGAAGTCAAGAAAGAGGACGTCCACCAGTCTACCCAGGTCCAAGGCCCTCGTCACCCAGTCATAGAACTCCACAAGGTTTGTCTGACACGATTTCCCCAGGATGAATCCATGCTGTCTATCATCCAGGCACTCTGACTTTTCCAGGTCCTCCCTAGCCTCTCCTTGACAATGCCCTCCATCACCTTGCCCACCACTGATGTCAGGCTGACAGGCCTGTAGTTCTCTGCCACTTCCCTTGATCCCCCCTTGTGGACAAGAACTATATGCACCACCTTCCAGTCCTGGGGTGCCCACCCTGTCCTCAGAGAGATACTGAAAAGCTCTGCCAGGGGTTTCGCCAGGACATCCACCAGTTCCTTCAGCACTTTGGGATGTAATTTATCCGGCCCCGGTGCTTTCTCCATCTTAAGGGACCTGAGGGCTTCCCTCACTCTCTCTGCCATAATTTCCACCTCTGCTACCTCGTCCCCCTGCTTTGCCTTCCCCCCTCCTGCCAGTGATGGCCCCCCTCTCCCCAGACCCGCCGATCGGTAAGGGGCCCCCTCCTCAGTTTCACTGTCTCCTCCCATGTATGATGCAGCCCCCCCCACTTTCCTTGGTGAAAACTGAGGTGAAGTACTCATTTAGTACCTCAGCCTGCTGCCCCGGGTATTGTACCCATCCCTCTCCTGTTTTAATCCTGCTAATCTGCCCCTTTACCCTTTGTTTTTCCCCAATGTATCTAAAGAACCCCTTGTTCCCTCTATAAATTTCCCAGACCAGGTTCTGCTCCTTCCTTGCCTTAGCCACTCTTACCACCCTAGTGGCCCTTCTAGCCATCAGGTCGTAGTCCCCTTGATCCCTTTCACTCCTTGAGCACTTGATATGTTTATAGGCTGTCTTCTTTCCCCCCACCACCTCCTGAACCTCTCTGGTCCACCAGCAGGTTTTTTGGGCCCTACCGCATTTTTGCCTTACTCTTGTACAGGTACTGGTAGCATCCTGCACCCCACTCCTGATGATTTCCCACCTACTGTCAGCATCCATGTCTGGCCCAGTCCCATCCAAATGTTCCTTAAGGATCCTTCCCGTTTCCTTGAAATCCACCCCCTGAAGTCAGTTACCTCCATCTTTGTGCAGCCTTCTACCCCTCCTGGATCCAGGCAGAACCAGACCGTGGCATGGTCGCTCCCCGCCAATGGGTCCCTTACCTCCAGGCCCCCAATCTGGTCACTGTCTGCCAGGACCACATCCAGTATCCGCACCTACCTGGTCGGTTCCCCCACCTGCTGAGTTAGGAACACATCCTGAAAGACATCCAACAACCTCTGTTCCCTGGCCACCGAGGATGTCACCACCTCCCTTCCCCTTCCCAATCTGCAGTGTCTCCCAACATCTGCCACCAGACTCTCCTCCAGCTCCTCTGCCAGCATGGGTGGTCTATACACTGCTCCTATTTTTACTCTCTTGCTCCCCCATTATCAAGGTGACCCAAATCACCTCCACAGTTCCCTCTGCCTCCTCCACTTCTCCTATGCCAATGCAGTTTTTGATGATTATTGCTACCCCTCCTCCTCCCCTTCCCTTCCCCATCCTTCTTGAACATGGTGTAACCCTCCAGGTTCAGGTCCCAGTCATGCCCTATGGTGGCCCAGGTCTCAGTGACAGCTGCCACATCCACCTCTCCCTCAGTTATCATCGCCTGGAGCTCAGGCATTTTATTGCTCAAGCTCCTGGCATTTAGAAGGACTACCTTCCACCCTTTCCCTATACTTCCATTATCATAATGAATTGTGTAGCTAGAGAACTGTGGTTTATTGGGCTATGACTACTTAATGTGCAATGAACTTCAGTCTGAAACCCTCCAGCAAAGTTAAGTTCTTGAAATCCAGTGGTCCAGTGTACTTTGCTCCACTATCTAAGGTGTAAAATTACAAAAAGAAGGTTTAACTTCTGGGTAATTCCAAAACGTCTCTTTATTTTTATCCTTCACCATAAGTACAGTAGAAGCCATTTAGACAGGACACACTTAAGCGGGACGATCGCTTAAGTGGGACGTCTCTGGCAGAACAGATTTCTTATAGTGTTAAATGTAGTTGCTACTATTCGTTTAAATGGGACACCATTAAATGGAAGTGCTGCTTTAGTGAGACGCCCGACTGCTGAATCAAAGCAGATTACAGCCAGTTACCATGACATCACAGTGGCATTTTCTAGTGGCTGTACAGTAATCTGCTGTAATGAGCTGGCAATGGTTAAAAGTTAACAGTTACTCTGATCAGTTCAAGGCCAGTGAAAGATGCATCTCTCCCCCCCATCCTGCCGCGTTCCCAACGGAGGCGCCAAGCAGAAGGCACTGAGCCTGTCTCGTGCTTTCTCTGAGATTATGCCCTCAACAGCGGCGACATCGCCTGCTTTTCCCCATCCAGTGGTCCCCAGCGGATAATCACCCCCCCGCATTCCCAACGGAGCGCCGAGCAGAGGCAACGAGCATCACGACTCGTCTCGTTCTCTGTGTCTGCAATCAGCAGCTGTCTTGAACCTGCCGTGTTCCCAATAAAGGCACCGAGCACAGCAGCTTTGTTGAGCCTGTCTCCAAGATTGTGCCCTGTGAGCAACATGCGCCTGCTCTCCCCATGCAGCAGTCCCAATGGATGCATCACCCCCCGCTGCCTTCCCAACAGAGGCACCGAGCCTGTCTCGTCCTCTCTCTCTGTGCTGTCTTCATCCAGCGGTTCTCAGGGGTGACTGCAGATTGAATCAAAGCTCAAGCAGATAGATAAGCAGCAGGTAAGTGCAAGCTCTTCACTCGTAACATCCCGTTCTTCGCTTATAACATCCCCCATTCCCCAGTTCCTGGACCTCACACCAAAAAGCCAACTTCGGTTTTCTGGGACGGCCGCTTAAGTGGGACGTTCACCATTCCACCCAGCCGTCCCACTTAAGCGACTTCGACTGTATCAAAGTATCAAAGCTTCATGGCTGACTTCTGACAGTGGGGAGTTGGCTGGTCCCAAGTGTGGAATACTTTTCGTAATAAGCAAGTGTGATGTCCGTAAAGAAACACAAGCAGCTGCCTGGGCTGTTTATAATCTAGAAATATTTTCCAGTAGGCTTGTACTGGGTAAAAGGAGGGAGACCATCAATCCTGAGGAAGTGGCATAGCCATGAAACACAGGTTACTCACCTGTAACAGTAGTTCTAGGCATGGTATATGATGTTAATCCACACTAACCCATCTGACCTCCCCTGGCTGTGGCATACAACCTCTGTTTCTAGTGGGCAAAGATCTGGTGTCATGAGGTGGAGCTCAGGGAGTTAACACCCAGGTGGGTGGGAGGAGCCAGCTTGAAGACTTTCCGGCATCATCTTAAAGGGAAAGGACACTGCCAGAGTGTGGATGAACATCATATACCACTCCTAGAACTACTGTAACAGGTGAGTAACCTGTGTTTCTAGAGACATGGATATGATGTTCTATCCACACTTCTGGCAGACTCCTAGCAGTTCTCCTGGAGGAGGGAGGCAAGACATTCCCTACTCAGGGAACAGCGATTGGAGAACTGAGGCCCCAAACCCAGCATCCTGGCATGACTGTAGGTCCATGTGGTAACGGGAAATGAAGGTGTGGGTTGATCTCCAGGTTGCAACCCTGCAGATTTCCTGCATAGGGATGTCCCTGGAAGCAGCCACTGACACAGCGGTATGGCAGGTGGAATAATTCCTTAGCCCTCCAGGAGGCTCCCTACCCACCAACCTATAGTAGAGATCAATGCAGGATGTGATCCACCTGCCAAATGTCTGCTTGGCTGCAGGTCTGCCAGCTGCGGCTAGGGTCGCCACCTTTGGATGAGGTAAAACCCAGATCTGAAACCACACCCCAAACTCCATCTCTGGCTCCACCCCTTTTTATGACTGGCGAGTATATTGCTCCTTCTCCAAAGCCATTTGTAATGTTCGACTAGACATTACTAGTGATCTGAAATCATTGTTATACTGTTATTTATTTGATTTATTTATTTGGTAATTTATTTTTATTCTTTGGCAACCCGGTTAACTCCCATAGGCCACATATCCCATTTAACAGGAATGACCCAGGAGCACAAGAAGGTTAAGTGACTTGCTCAGGGTCACACAGTATTTAAGTGGAGGTTGTGAGAATCAAACTCAGGTCTGCTGGATGTGCCAAGCTCAGCCACAGCTTATTGCTCAGCCCTCTGTTAAACACTCTCCCCATTTTCCTTTCCATGTCAGTCATGTATTCTGATGCTTTGACCAATTTTTGATAACTTAATTATCAATGCTTGTGGTACCTTTAATACTGTACTGTGTTCCCCTTTACCTCAGCAGCTAGTGCTGTTTCTTTTCATATTTCTAAGACATTCCACAATTTCAGACACACCATTCCATGCTGTTTATCTGAATGACCCGTCAAAGTGTAGCTAAAATCAAGGAATGTTCAAGTAATACAAAAAATTAGAGAAAATGTAGTGATAAAGACAATAAAAGTTAGATTAGTAATTTAACAAAAATGGATCTAAAACATATCAGACTATAGGGCAAACAAAAAGAAACACATGAGAGCACACAAAAGTGTAAAAGCTGTTTCCTGGCATAGCAGCCAAAGACCATACTTAAAATTCAGAGTGGAAAAGATTAGGTTAATTTACTTCTAATGATCTTAATGGCCATACTTTACACCTTTCAGATAGTCTGGTTTTGCAAACAAAGGCAGGTCTGAATGACTGTGACAACAGAACTTCTTTGTAACCTGGACATGTAATGCAGCCAAATCAGTGAATGATTTGATACATCAGTTTTAAGAGTATATGAGCACTCAAAATGGCCCAAAAACCCGACTGCATGTAGTCAAAACTGGATGACCGGATAAGGACCCTAAAAACCGGATTATTTGGTCAAAAATCGGATAGGTGGCAACCCTAGCTGCGGCTTCAGCGTAGGTGACAAACAGCTAGCGAACCTCTCCTTGAATTCCGGCCATGCACACCTTCTAATAAGCGAACGCACGCCTCAGGTCCTGAGTACGGAGCCTGTGCTCGGCCTCCGAGGTGTGGTTGGTGAAGTACACCAGGAGGTCAATCACCTGCTTACGGTGAAACTCTGACATAATCTTTGGAAGGAACTTCAGGTTGGGGCACAGAAAAACCTCGTCCCTGTGGAAGGCCAGGTAAGGAAACTCCACAGAGAGAGCCCAGAGCTCACTGATCCTTCTGGCAGATGTAATAGCCACCAAGAAGGTGGTCTTCCACTACAGGGGAGACATTTCACACTTATGCATAGGTTCAAATGGCTTGCCCATAAACTTTGCCAAAACCAGCAACAAATCCCAAGGTGGTGGTGGTGGTTCAAGCACTGGAGGGGAAATGTGGTCAGGGCCCTTGAAAAAGCACCAGACCATCTTCTCCTGCACCACTGATTGCTGACCGGCCTGCAACCACTAAGCAGAGATGGCTGCCAGGTGCACCTTAAGGGTCGTTGACCAAAGACCCGCCTTAGAGAGGAACCACAGGTAGTCAAAAATGCTATCCACTGGACAGGACAAAGGGTCCAACCACTTGTCCTGACACCAAATGGAGAATCTCTTTGACTTGAAGGCATAGCATTTCCTGGTTGACTACTTTCTAGATGCCTCTATGACAGTGAGGACATCTTCGGGGAGACCCAAAGCTTGGAACTCCAGACGCTCAGCAACCAGGCTATCAGGAACAGGGTTTGAAGGTCCAAGTGGAGTACCTTCCCCTGATTGATGGACAGCAGGTCTGGCTGGAGTGGGAACTGCCTTAGAAGTCTGCTGCTTAGGCTGAGGAGATCGGGGTACCAGAACTGGCGTGGCCAGTCTGCAGCCACCAGGATCACCCTTGCCTTGTCCCTCCTGGCCTTGAGGAGCACCTTGCAGATCAAGGGAAGTGGAGGGAAGGTACAGAAGAGGCCTTGGGTCCAAGGCCTCAAGAAGTAGCTATGCCACAGTGTGCATTCCAAGGCTTAGACCAATGTTCCATTTAGAAGCAGTTTTACTGAAGCATTTTTTAAAAGGCTAACAATGTCTGAAATTGTTGCTGTGTGTGTGGATTTGTTGTTTAATTAAATAAAAATAACTTTTAAAAGCAGTCTGGTGTCTTTTTTCTTTTTTAATGCTGTCTCCTGTTAGAAAAACTATCAAGAAACTCCCTGTTCTCAGCGCGATGTCGCCGCCCGCATTGTTCTGCCTGCAGTGCCTTTTAAAGCTTCTTCCCTGTGCTGCCTGTAATTGTTTCATGCAAGGTTTTTTTGCTTACAAATCAACTGTAAAACAAAACAACTAGGCATGTTTGGTATCCAATGAAAGCTGAGATTCTCCGCATCACCTCGCACCACCCCTAGTAAATTTCCCACCTGCCAGCAAGGATATATAAGGGCGCAAACATTAGAAGCGCCATTTTATTTCCACAAGGTGCTGAGGTAAGGAGAATCTTATGTTGGAAGTAAAGATTGAGGCGTAATGTAATTGATTTGGCAGGTTATTTCACCCAAATAGTAATTATTTATGTGATTTCAAGTAATGAAATCGGGCAGCGGGGGAAATCGTCCTGCCATCTGTAGTGTTAACAGAGCAAGTCTAGGATTAGATAGAGTCTGACTGAAGTGAAGCATGCTGCGCATGTGACGGCAGGAATCATGAGGAGAAAAATCTGTAATTTGATTGTAATCATTCCTTCCACTGTTTGTTACATTTGCAATAGTGGGAAATGATCACAATTAAAAGAAATAAGTAGTGTTAACTTGTTTTCCCAGATTCCTCGGTCACAGGTGCACCTGCTTTTCAGTCGATGCAGATGATCATCTCATAAACTTCTCCGAGTCTGAGTTGTGTTGTCTTTCTGCCTGGGAGGATTATTGGAGTCAATCAGTTCCCCAATGGCAGTGTACTGACCCATCTGTGTACAGTAAACATGTTCCCTGGGGAAAAAAAACGATCTTGCCCCCATCTTCCACTTTGCAATCTGATTTCTGCTCCTTTTTCCCAGGGAACATGGTAAAATTACTGTACAGATGGGTCGGTACACTGGGATTGGTGAGCAGAGTACGGAGTAAAATAATCCTCCCTGGCACAAGAATTTAAATATATGCATTTGTAATCTTCTTGGATGCCTACGTGGTTTGCAGTCCATCAACCCGTCTCTTGTGCCATGACTCGGAGTCCCTACCCTTCGGTTGCACTGCTGACCCACGGTTTCACTAACTTGTTAAGTCCCTTCCAGTTCCCCCCAACCAGCTATTCTGACTTGAGTCTGTGCCCCCCTGCTGCTGTTTGTAAATTAATTACCAATCCATTCCGGTAAATTGAAAACCTAGTGCCCGTCAGTCTCCAGTCTTTTGTGGTCTTTCCTTAAAAAAAACGTCCATACACCAAACGATGATGTCATCACGTACAAAGCTGCCCGTTGATTGACTTTTGCAGTTTGCTCCATCCAGTCCTCTCTGATGCAGTCAACGATAAGCTCAGTCAAGCTGTGTACTCGTGAATTGACTTGAACCCCCACAGCTGAGCTTATTGCAAGCGGTGTATTTTGCATCCTAAAATGGCAGCAGTCTTCACAAATCACATATACTGCCCACAGAATTCTCAATGTTTTTTTTTTTTAAATATTACCGCTAGTTCTTGTATGAGGACTTGACTTGAGACAGTCGGAGTGCGGATTTAATTAATTCATTTGCAGAGCGCTGTCCCGAGCCGGTGTAATCATTCATTTCATGCCCTGTGAGCTGGCTCTGACTAACAGTGACAACAAGAGCTGTATTATTTAATTCAGCATGAAGCAGGATCCCCCCCTTTGGTTTTGAATAACATATCAGATCACTGTCAGTCAGCTCACATGTTTACTCAGGCAGAAATAATAAGCAAGAATCCTGTGGCCAGGATTGTGAAGACTGAATCAATGAATGATTGCTGGCATGAATTAAATAAAATGCACTTCTTGTTACTGCTGGGCTAAACAAAAATTACTGCTGTGTGTGTACTCTGTGTAACTAAGCTCAGCTGTGGTCATAATAATAGTTATCTCAAGAGACAAGTCTCCCTGATGATTTTGCCTCTTAAGTAAAATTTGTTTTTTTTTGTGGTGAACAGTGGGGACTGCAAGCACAAAATAATAATCATCAGTCAAAACTAAGTTACAGACTTGTTCTTCTTAAAAAACATTTTGCCTAAACTAAACAAGCCCCCCATATTCTGCCAGCTTTTTTCTCTGATGGATAGCTCTGTAATAAAAAAATAGTAGTGAAGCCAGGTGCTTTGTTTCAGACCCTGCCCTCCTAACTGGCCAGGCCACCTCCTTCAACTAAGTGGGACAGCTGCAGATGAACAACTACTAACTAGACCCCTCATGAACCACCACAGAAGCTGCACTGTCGCTGTGGCAACAGAAACTGGGCAAGTGCCAGAGAAGGGATGGGCTCTGGCTGGAAGTCAGGGCTGAAGGGGAGCAGCACCGATGACACTCAGGAGTGCAGAAAATGCATACTGAAAAGGATTAAGGAAACTGAACTTGGGGTAATTTTGAAGATGTGATTGTGTCCCTGATTTTGGCCCAGTTTGTCCCTGATACTTATTATTTTAAGCCTAGTCCCTGATTTAAGGCAGGAGGTTGAGCGGTATGGTGGGGGTTGTGGTGCACTCAGGCGAGAGTCTCTACTCTACGTTTTTGGCCCTCCACAGATGTTGGGGGCTAGTGATGTGCCATGATGAATGCAGCTTGGGGGGGGAGTGCCACCGTGACCAAGTGCAGCATCTTAGATATGGGAAAAAGTGCCAATAAAGCAAATGAGGCTTCCAGTGGATGTTGGGGGGGGTTAGTGTGTGCCATTTAAGAGCAGCTTCTTAATGGATGGGGGAAGAAGTGCCACTAAATCAAAAATGTGGCTTTCTTAATGGATGTTGGGGGTAGTGATATGCCTTTGAGTGCAGCTTCTTAGGTACTTGATCTGTTGTTGATGGCCAGAGGTGGTGCGGGACTGGCAGACTTGGCATAAAAAAAAAAAAATATTTAGACCATGGTGATGGTGTACAGACTGTGGAAAAAGATGGGCAGAAAACAGCTGCTGTAATCTGTACCTGTCTGCCCCTCTGCACACCATCACCATGGTCTAGGGCAATTTTTTTATCATGCCTACCCGACGCCAGGCCTGTTCCACCACCGACCATCAGCGACAGACCCAAGCAGTGTGGCATGGACCAGGTGGACTGGCATCCTGGCAGAAACAATGTTTTCCTACATCGATGCCCCTCACCTGGTACATGCCATGCTGCACTACCAATGTAGCGGTGGTCTGGCAGGGTCGGGTGTGCATCACTGGCTCAGATCAGTGTTTTGTATCATGGATGCCAGTCCGCCTGGTCTGTGTGGCAAGCTGCTTGGGTCTGTCGCCGATGGTTGGTGGTGGAATGATGTGCCTGGCAGATGCGTAGGCATAGAAAAAAATTGCTGTAGACCATGGTGATGGTGTGCATAGGGGCTACATTGTACTGCAGGCAGAGGAACATTGTTCTATCTAATCTCTGCCCCTCTGCACACCATGACCATCACCATGGTCTATAACAGTTTTTTTCTATGTGCCTATCTCTGTCTGCTAGGCCTTTTCCACCACTGTCTATCAGTGACAGACCCAAGCAGTGTGGCCCGGACCAGGTGAACCAGCATCCATGTAGAAAAAAATGTTCTGAGTCAGATAGAGATGCACACCCACTACCTAAGCCCAGAACAATTTTTTTTCCAGCATGCCTGCCAGGCACGTCACACCACGAGCATCAGCATCAGACCCAAGCAGCGTGGCATGGTCCAGGTGGGCTGGCATCCTGGTACAGAACAATGTTTTTCCACTCGGATGCCAGTCCAGCTGGTCCGCGCCATGCTACACTTGGGTCCGTCGGTGGTGAGACAGGCCTGGCAGACTGGTCGGCATGCTGAAAAAAAAAACTGTTCTGGCCTTACTAGGAGGTGGTAGGGAGAGGGGTGGGTCTGGGTGTGCATTTGCTGGCTCAGAATATTTTTTTCTACATGGATGCCAGTCCGCCTGCTCTGTGCCATGCTGCTTTGGTCTGTCGCTGATGGTCGGTGGTGGAACTGGCATGGCAGATGGGTAGACATGTTTGAGATGTACGGAAAAAGTGTTCTAGACCATGGCTGGTGATGACGGTGTGCAGAGGGGCAGACATGCAGAGAAACATTAGTCTCTACCTGTCTAGCTGGTGGCCCTCTGCACACCATGATCACCACCATGGTCTAGAACATTTTTTTTTCTGCATGCCTACCAGTCGCCAGGCCCATTCCACCACCAACCATCAGTGACAGACTCGAGCAGCGTGGCATGGATCAAGCGGATTGGCATCCTCCATGTAGAAAAAATGTGCGAGTCTGCATGCACATCTGTCCATCTTCCAACCACTGCATATAAGTACAGAACACTTTCCTGTATTAATTATGCCTACCAGTCTCTGCCACTCTTGTCCCACCACCAACCATCAGCGACAGACCCAAGCATGTATCATGGCACAGCCCTGGCAGAGTGGCATCCAAGTAGAAAAAGACTGTTCTATGTTAGCATGCACACCAGGCCCCGTTCCAGCCACCGCCTAATGCCAGGACATTGTTTTTTACAGCATGCCTATACCATCACCAGTCTGCCTTGCCCATCCCAGCACCGACCATCAGTGACAGACCCAAGCAGCATGGCATGGAATGGATGGACCAGGTGGACTGGCATCCATCCTGGCAGAAAACAATGTTTTCACACATGGATGCCAGTCCACCTGGTCTGTGCCAAGCTACTTGGTCTGTCTGTGGTGGTTGGTGGTGGGACGGGCTTGTCAGACTGGTCGGCATGCTGGAAAAAAACTGTTCTGGCCTTGTACTAGTACTACTACTAAGTACTAGGCGGTTGTTGGAACTCGAAGGGGGTGGGTGTGCATGCTGGTACAGAACTTTTTTTTTGTACTCGGGAGCCAGTCTGCCTGGTCCGTGCCACACTGATTGGTCTGTCGTTGATGGTCAGAGGTGGTGCATGCCTGACAGACTGGTACTGGTATTGGTAGGCATGATGTAGAAAAAATTATGTACCAGATGGTGATGGTCTGTGTAGAGGGGCAGACACTAGTCAGGCAGAAAAAGCATTCCTGTTATCCTACATGGACACCGCTCTGCACACCAACCATCACCATGGTCTAGAAAAAGTGTTTTTCTACATACATGCATACCCGTCTGCCATGCCCGTTCCACCACTAACCATCAGCAACAGACCCAAGCAGCATGGCATGGACCAGGTGGACTGGCATCCTGGTAAAGAACAATTGAATGTTTTTCCACACTTATGCCAGTCCAGGTGGTCTGTGCCATGCTACACTTGGGTCTGTCGGTGGTGGTCGGTGGTGAGACAGGCCTGGCAGACTGGTCGGCATGCTGAAAAAAAACTGTTCTGGCCTTACTAGGCGGTGGTTGGGAGAGGGGTGGGTCTGGGTGTGCATGTGCTGGCTCAGAATATTTTTTTCTACATGGATGCCAGTCCGCCTGCTCTGTGCCACGCTGCTTTGGTCTGTTGCTGATGGTCGGTGGTGGAACGGGCATGGCAGATGGGTAGGCATGTACTATATGATGTAGAAAAAGTGTTCTAGACCATGGTTGGTGATGACAGTGTGCAGAGGGGCAGACAGACAGAGAAACATTAGTCTCTACCTGTCTGGCTAGTGGCCCTCTGCACACCATCATCACCACCATGGTCTAGAACACTTTTTTTTCTGCCTGTCTACCTGTCGCCAGGCTTGTTCCACCACTGACCATCAGCGACAGACTCAAGCAGCGTGGCATGGATCAAGCGGATTGGCATCCTCCATGTAGAAAAAATGTGTGAGTCTGCATGCACATCTGTCCGTCTTCCAACCACTGCATATAAGTACAGAACACTTTCCTGTATTAATTATGCCTACAAGTCTCTGTCACTCTTGTCTCACCACTGACCATCAGCGACAGACCCAAGCATGTATCATGGCACAGCCCTGGCAGAGTGGCATCCATGTAGAAAAAGACTGTTCCATGCTAGCATGCACACCCGGCCCCGTTCCAGCCACCGCCTAATGCCAGGACATTGTTTTTTACAGCATGCCTATACCACCACCAGTCTGACTTGCCCACCACAGCACCAACCATCAGCGACAGACCCAAGCAGCATGGCATGGAATGGATGGACCAGGTGGACTGGCATCCATCCTGGCAGAAAACAATGTTTTCACACACGGATGCCAGTCCACCTGGTCTGTGCCATGCTACTGGGTCTGTCTCTGGTGGTCAGTGGTGGGACGGGCCTGTCAGACTGGTCAGCATGCTGGAAAAAAAACTGTTCTGGTCTTATACTACTAGGCGGTGGTTGGAACTGGAAGAGGGTGGGTGTGCATGCTGGTACAGAACATTTTTTTTTTGTACTCGGGAGCCAGTCTGCCTGGTCCATGGCACACTGACTGGTCTGTGAATTATTGACGGTTGGAGGTGGCACAGGCCTGGCAGACACTATACGGTATAGGCAAGATGTGGAAAGAAATTTTTTGGACCAGCTGGTGATGGTGTGCAGAGGGATGCAGACAGGCAGAAAACAATCATGTAATGCTACAGGGGGGCCCCTCTGCACACTATCACCACAGTGTAGAACAATAATTTTCTAATGCCTACCCATCTGCCACCCAGTCCCATTTCTCCACTGACCATCAGTGACAGACCAAAGCAGTGTGGCATGGACCATGTGGACTGGCATCCTGGTACAGAACAATGTTTTTCTACACTGATGCCAGTCCATCTGGTCCATGCCATGATACACTTTGGTCTGTCAGTGGTGGGATGGGACTGACAGACTGGTCGGCATGCTGGAAAAAAAAATGTTCTGGCCTTACTAGGCGGTTTGAAGAGGGATGGGTGTGCATGTGCTGGCTCAGAACATTGTTAATGGATGCCAGTCCGTCTACTCTGTTCCACTGCTTTTGGTCTGTCGCTGATGGTCGGTGGTGTAATGGGCCTGTCAGACAGGGTAGGGATGATGTAGTGAAATATTGGTATACATCATGGTGATGGTGCGAAGAGGGGCAGAGAAACATTGGTCTCTACTTACTTAGTACTTGTGTGCTCCTCTGCACACCATCACCATGGTGTACAACAATTTTTTTCAGCATGCCCACCCATCGCCAGGCCCGTTCCACCTATGACCATCAGTGACACACAGACTCAAGCAGCGTGGCATGGATAAAGGGGACTGGCATCCACGTACAAAAGAATCTTATGAGTCTGCGTGCACATCCGCCCCTCTCCCAACCACTACCTATAAGCACAGAACACTTTTTTTCCTGTAAGTTGTATGCCTATGCCAGTCTCGTCCCACCAGACTGACCATCAGCAACAGATCCAAGCATGATTATTATGGCACAGCCCTGGCAGAATGGCACTCATGTAGAAAAAGACTGTTCTATGACAGCATGCAGAAACGGTCCTCTTCCAACCACTGCCTAAGGCCAGAATACTGTTTTACAGCATGCCTACCACCAGTAGTCTTGCCTGGCCCGTTCCAACACAGACCATCAGCGACAGACCCAAGTAGCATGGCATGGACCAGGTGGCCTGACATCCTTGAAGAAAACAATGTTTTCATACACAGATGCCAGTCCACATGGTCTGTGCCATGCTACGTGCTACTTGTGTCGCTGGTGGTTAAGTGATGGGATTGGCCAGGCAGAGTGGTCGGCATTCTGAGAAAAAAAAATGCTGTTGTCTAGCTGATGGTTGAAAGTGGGTGGGTAGGGTGTGCATGCTGTCTAGTGTGTCACTCAGATTGGAACAGTGTTTTCTAAATAAATGTGTGCCAGTCTGCCAGTGCTGTGCCATGGTGATCATGCTTGCATTTGTTGCTGATGGTTGGTGGTGAAAACTGAAAAAAAACGGGCCTGGCAGATGATAGAAAAAAAAAAATTGTTCCATACCATAATGGTGTGCAGATGGGCAGAGACAGGCAGACAAACGTCGGTAAGAGAAACAATCTATTTTT
This sequence comes from Neoceratodus forsteri, assembly GCA_016271365.2. Classification (NCBI taxonomy): domain Eukaryota; kingdom Metazoa; phylum Chordata; order Ceratodontiformes; family Ceratodontidae; genus Neoceratodus; species Neoceratodus forsteri. The sequence continues at coordinate 61,157,033 of JADMNL010000034.1, read as the reverse complement.
CTCACGTGTGCATGACTTTTGTTTCGATGTCAGGGCACTGAATTAGCAGTGTGCGTCTACCCCGGCCGATAACTAATAACTGATCGATTGCGTTAATGTGACCTTGTGGTGTTGCTATCCCCTCCCCACTCCTCTGCTGTTAGTAGTTATTTGATGTCTCAATAAAAGTGTAGTACTTACCTTATTTTTTTGCCACACACCCCCACCCATGTTCACCCTACCATTTCAATACACAGTCTACATTTTCAATCAAAGTAGCTTACACTTTCACTGGAAACAAAATGACGACACATGATTTCAAGGGAAAAACAAAACTTTATTTGTACAGCAGACCCTAGGGTGGAAAAAAGATTACAGGAAATAGTATGTGGCGGTGCAATGTAATGTTGACTCTACTTGATCTTCTTTGAGATACACACAGCTCTTGCAGCAGGTTACACCATTAGGACTGAAGCCGTCAGGCATCAGGACACCACGGAAATTTTCTAGCTAGCAGTCTTCAGCGGGGACCACCTCTGACATCGGTCCTGCCCCCGACGTCAGGCGTAGTACATAAGGAGGTGGTCCCTCCACAATCCCCAGTTCTTTTCCCACCGTCGACATCGCAGCATCGGCCTCTCGGTCAGTTTCTAGCGCGCGACGACTAGGAAAATTTCAACCACTCTTTCTCAATGGATTTTGTCTGATGTCCTCTCCAACTTTTCTGGAGGGCCATTCATCAAAGTGTGCCTGCGGCAAACAGATCCCTTTTAAGGATCCCCACTCGGCCTGTGTATGCTGCCTGGGCCCAGACCATGACACCCAGGCCTGCTCCTTCTGCCAGAGCTTCAACAACCGTAGAAGGATCCACCGCCAGAAGGCCCTTCAATCTTTCCTCCTTGAGGAAAAACTCAAAGCAATGGATCGAGACCCTTCCTCCAAAGGGGAGTCTTCGGGGAAGTCCCCTAAGCACCGGGAGAAGGAGAGACCCAGATCCCCTTCCAGGGCCTCGGACTCCCACAGCTCTGGCTCCAGGTCAGACCGCTCTCCTTCGAGGGCTCACTCTCAGCCTCCCCCGGTTCTCATCAGATCAGCTAGTGGTTCCTCCTCTCTGCAGCCTGTCAAGACCTCCAGGCCTGCATCTTCATCCACTCCGTCTAAGGCCTTGTTCAGATCTGGGGAGTGCCACAAGTCTTTCTCCCATCATCCGGCCTCCAACGTCAGGTCTGTCTCCCAACCACCACCACCCCAGCGCAAAACTAAGGAGCTGACCTCTCTGAAGCGGACGTCGGACCTGATGTCAGCCAAGCTACATAGGCACTCCCGGGAACCAGCTACTGTTCATCACCAGTTGCCGGTCAGGCATTCGCCTCCGAGGATGCCTGCGGGGGGACTGGCATCAGCTACCACAGAAAGGAGGACCACACCACCGCCTACCAATGTCGGTCGGAAGGTGTCAGAGGAGGAGGACTCTACCCAGCCCAAAGACCAGGTGGCGACCCTGGTCCCGTCGAGCTCCCACGGGATCCCTCCCCAGAACGGGAGACCCCCGGGGACCCGACACCCGGCCCCGATGACAGGCCACTGGTGCCCAGTCCATCGTCAGGCCTAAATTTGTCAGAGGTGAAGGAGTTTTTCACCTTCTGGTGGGACACCATCAAGAAAGATGTGGTCACCACACAACCTCCTCCTGCGCTCACTACCCCCTCAATGCCTGTGCCCCCTCCTCCACCCAGGGGATCAGCAGGATGGGCTTCGACCCCAAGGAGCCAGCATCCCCTCTAGGGGCAGATCTTCAGAGAGGAGAAGGCCTCCATCAAGATCCACTTCAGGGTCACCCAGCTCCAAGAGACCCAGAAGGCGTCGGTACACCCCATCCATGCAGGACTCCAGATCTGAAACCTCTGCGTGCTCCAGAGCCCCTTTTCCAATCAGCGTCCCTTCTCCAGACCCACACAACCTTCCTAGGTCCTCTCCGGATGACCCCTCGTTCACCGAGATAATGAGGCATATTCAGGAGAACATGGGGTGGGACACTGAAGAGCTGGACCCCGAGAGACTACACCTTGCCCGCTACCTGGGCAGGCAGATTCCTCTACGGCTTCCCTCCTTTCCCGTTGATCCAGAGAGTTCTTCTCAAACTTCGCAGGGAGCATGCGACGCTTATCTTGATAGCGCCTTTCTGGCCCAGGCAAATCTGGTTCCCACTACTACATCAGCTATCCTGGGAACCTCCACTTCCTTTGCCAATCAGCTCCCATCTGTTGTCTCAGGAGGAGGCTTCATTAGTCCACCCGGACTTACATTCATTGAACCTACATGCCTGGCTCCTAGAGACATAGCCATGATGCTGCATGGGGTCTCGCAAGAGGTGGCAGATGTTCTTTCTGCCACTAGAAAACCGGCAATGCATGCAACATATGCCATGAAGTGGCACAGGTTTTGCCTGTGGGCTCAAATGCGTGGCTTCTCGCCCTTAGACTGTCCTGAGAAGCTGGTTCTGGAGTACCTGCTTTCCCTTTTTCAAGCTGGGCTAGCTTACTCCTCGATCAAGGTACACCTTTGTGCAATCTCAGCTTATCATGACCCCATAGGCCATCGTATGGTGGCTCAATTGGATACTACTCGTGCCTTTTTAAGGGGGGTCCTCCACCTTAGGCTGCCTATCAGGGATCCAGTTCCTCCTTGGGACTTGCTCTATGTCCTGGAGCAGCTTACGCTGCCACCTTTTGAACCAGCCGTGGATTGCGAGCTACATTTTCTGTCGTGGAAAACTTTGTTTTTAGTTGCAGTTACTTCGGCGAGAAGAATCTCCGAATTACATGCGCTCATGTGCAAAGAACCCTATTTAGTTTTTCACCAGGCCAGGGTGTCACTGATGACAAATCCTAAGTTTTTGCCTAAGGTGGTTTCAGCCCTTACCCTTAATCAGGATATCAACTTACCAGTGTACTTTCCCAAGTACACTAATCGAGGAGAAGCACTACTTCACACCCTGGATGTGCACAGGTGTCTAAGATGTTATCTGACCAGAACTAAGCAGTACCAAAAAGCAGATCAGCTGTTTGTATCCTTTGCTGAGATGATGAAAGGGTCCCCTGTTTTGAAACAGACCCTTTCACGTTGGCTCATTCAATGTATCTCTTTCTGTTATGACAAGCGCAGCAAACCCTTGCCAGGTGCGGTCAAGGGCCATTCTACCAGAGGAGTGGCCACCTCCTTTGCAGCGCTGAAGAATGTTTCCACTTCAACTATTGTGCTGCAGCCACCTGGAGCTCGGTGCATACCTTTATTAGGCACTACAGCCTGGACATCGCCTCAAGGCGAAGGGCTGGTTTCAGCCTAGCCGTCCTTCAGGGACTTCTGTCCTAGGCTCGAGCAGGGTGGTATTGTCTGTTCTCCCTTCTCCCGATGACTTTAGAGTGTCACCATTGCTTGGGAATCAGTCCTAATGGTGTAACCTGCTGCAAGAGCTGTATCTCGAAGAAGATAGTACAGTTACGTAAGAACTTACCGTAACAGTAGATTTTGAGAACAGCTCTTGCAGCAGATACCTTCCCACCCACCATTCCCCCTTATAGGAGGTAGGTTATTGCCTAACATCCATCTTCTATGATGGGACGATTTGTTCTTTAGTCTTGGCCATCTGATGGTGGATCCTCAGTCTCCTCTTCTGATGTCATCCAGTGGCTGGGAGTCTCCGGCGGGAGAACTGGGGATTGTGGCGGGACCGCCTCCTTATGTACTACACCTGACGTCAGGGGCGGGACCAACGTCGGAGGTGGTCCCCGCTGAAGACTGCTAGCTAGAAAATTTCCGTGGGGTCCTGACGCCTGACGGCTTCAGTCCTAATGGTGTAACCTGCTGCAAAAGCTGTTCTCGAAGATCTACTGTTACAGTAAGTTCTTACGTAACTGTACTTTCTCCTACTTCCCATCTAAGAAGTAAGATTCTTTCGAGCCTATTGCATGCATGCTTCAGATCAAGCCTATCACACTGCTTTCACTCCCAGTCCCCCCACTTCCACTGGAAGAATGTGTCCTTCCAGGCAATCTGTTTTACATTTCCTTCTACTGTACCAGTTCACTGAATGTTCCTGCTGTCCATCTTTTCCTTCGAAAATATTCCCTTCCATCCATGTGTCTAGTGTAGTAGTATCATGGAGGATAGTGGTACCTCAATCAGTCAGCCTCAGCAACTGATTATCTGGGGGTGGGGGGGAGGAGGTTTCACTTCAAATATTTTACAGTTCCAGCTGTTCACTAGGACTGAAAATACACCGGGGGGGATCAAGTAAAGGTGAGTGTCATGCATGTAGTTGTACATAATGGCCTGGATATTCAAACTGCGCTCAAAACTGGTGCAACAGTAGGAGCAAGCGCAAACCAGTTGCGCAAATGCGCAACAGATGTGATATTCAAACATGGAGCAGAGCAAACTGCGCAAGCAACCAACGTCTCAATATCGCACATACTGCGCCATCGCGCAACCAGGAAGGAGAAGCTGAGCCAAAATGCTGCGCTATGGCGCAACCATGGAAGCTCAGCTGAGCATTCCAGAGCTGCCATAGCGCAAGCACAGCCCCCAGAGCAATGGAACTGCACTTCCAGGGAGGCAGGCTGGGGCCCACCGCCAGCCATGCCACACATGGGCACAGGAACACACTGCAGAACCTTACACCACTGCACACCCCAAGCACAGCATCACTGGGGGTGGGATGGATGATCCACGTGCCCATGGGACAAGCCAACAAAGCATAGCAGAGCCATGACACCCCAGCACAACCACTGGCAGGCAGAGAGTGCCACACACAGGGGTTGACAACCACAGTGCACATCAGCCCCCGTATGCACAGCACACACCGTGCACCATGACCCCAAGATACCGCCATGTGCAGTGACTGGCACTGCAGGAAACACCATGCATCCCCCCTGCCACACGTCAACCCCATGCTGCAGAGAAGCATACCAGCCAGACCCACCCTGTGCACCCAGCAGTGGGTGGCAGCAGATGGCAAGACCAACAGAAAGTCAATGCCATGCTGGTGATACCTCCCCATGGACACACACACACATATATACCCAGGACCATACCAGCCCAGATGGCATGTACACCCCTGCAACGGAGCACCCATAGCCAGTTGCAAATCAGACACCAACACAGCAGTCGTATCAAAATAGAAATGTATATTTAAAAGATCAACATATAAACATAAACAGGTGAAACTATGTACAAGTGGGGGGGACGGGTAAAAGGCAGGGGTGTTCAAGGGGGAAGGAATAAAAACCTGGAGAGGAAGGCAGGGTGATAGGGATGGGAGAAGTGAAGGAATGTGGCCTATGGCTCAGCTGCCTGCGGTCTTCCCCCTGCTAGTGTCCCGTCCTGTGGCTCCGCCTCCTGGACCCATGGCGCTTTGTGGCCTGCAGTATTGCCTGGTTCTCCAGTGACACCTGGGTGAGGTGCCGAATACCCCTCTCAATTCTCCTGAGTACCTCGAGGCCTAGGAAAATGGGAACACAGTCAATGGCTGAGACTGACCACAACCCTGAACACCACCCAACCTGCAAGCCATATAACCCAATGTCCCGCACCTGTGATGGCATGCACCCACCCACAGTGAACATGCACATGGCCATCACAAACAGGCAGCACTAGCTATGCGACCACCACCCACACACACTGCCCACGCCAATCACAGTACAAACTAGGCTGGCAAGTGATGTGGCAATGGTGCGATGCCAGTTGCACAGCTATGTGCCCAGTGCATGCCTGGACCACCAGTGATGCATACACAGACGTGCCGTGATACTGCACTGTGATGCAGGTCACCTGTGTCATGCCTACATACATGGATACATAGACAGTGTCAGCAGATAAGGGCCTATGGGACACCCAGTCTGTCCATTTGACCTTGTACGTTCACTCTGTTGTCCTATAAGTCTGTTCCCCCTTACCCCTGACCTCCAGAATTCCTTTATGGCTAACCCATGCATTCATAAATCCCGTGACCAAGTCAGCCCCCACCACTTCCTCTGGCAGGGTGTTCCACTTGTCCACCACCCATTCTGTGAAGAAATACTTTCTCATGTTTCCTCTGAATCGTCCCCCCTCCAACTTCATCCCATGCCCTCTAGTCCTGGAACATCCTTTACGCTTACAAATATTGTTTTCCTGCACTCTGTTCCCCCCTGTAAGATACTTGTATGTCCCCATCATATCCCCACACCCTCCTCCCCTCCAGGGAGTACATGTTCAGTTCCGTCAACCTGTCTGCATAGGACTTGTGATGCAATCCATGCACCATCCATGTCGCCCTCCTCTGAACCCTCTCCACCCAGTCCATGTCCATACGTAGGTATGGTCTCCGGAACTGTACACTGTACTCCAGTGTGGGGACTCACTAGTGTTTTGTATAGTGGAATTATGACCTCCCCTTTGGTTGTGTCCCACATGGCTGGTGGTCTTGCCCCCCCAGCATGCAATAGCATCCATGAAGTAATGATACTCACACTCCTCCAGCAGCTGGCTCTGCCACTGCTGCTGCTGCTGCTGGGGCACAACACCCCTCGGCACCGGGAGCCTGGCACGCCCACGCCACCGCCACCCCGCGCCCCAGATTCCGCCTGTGGGAGACATATGTTGAGACAAACATCAGTGTGACTCAAAAGCAGAGTGCCCCTGCCCCAGTGAGAGTGCCTGCCCACACAGCCATAACCATCCATCGACAGCTGCACACACTGACACACCTATGACAGCCACCCAAGCACACACACACCCCTACAGAGAATATAGGTGCATAGATGGTACACTCACCTGGCCTAGGCACCACGCCCGCCTGGCACGTGAATGCAGCCACCAACAGTTCTCTCCGGGCGGAGGGGTCACTGTACCGTGCCGCACTGCTCAGCAGACCGCCCCGCCAGTGACCCTCCACCAGGTCAGTGGCCACTTGCTGCCACACATGGGTTCTAGGCATGGTGAGGGGGCCTCACCATACAGTGCCTCACAGTGGGTTCCACCAGGGCCACCAGGTTGGCCACTAAGCTGGCTCCAGGACACCGCCTCCTCCTAGCCATGGCACCAACTTTACAGCAGGCAATATGGTGCCCGCTGTCGTAACCCACATGGAGTTGTTCGCAATGAGCCAGCACAGGCTCGATCCGCTGTTCGAACAGCGCCGTCACTTCTTATGGCGCTGTCACCAGACAGCGTAATAGGGACGTCACATGGCATGCCAACAGCGCCAGGGGTCAGAGGGCATACACAGGTCACGGCAATGACGCAAGGCTACGCACAGCGCCATAGGATGTATAGGCATCCTGCGTGACTGCCAAGCTGAGCACCAGTGCCACAGTGGACTATCGCGCAGTAGTGCCACAGCGCCATATAGTGCCCTGTGCTGTAGCATCACTGGCACAATGGTGGCCATGGCCTGAATTGCCTATCGTGCTCAGCAGGTCTGCAGCACGATAGACGCATGTGTAAGCTGTCTGGGCATGCGCAATGCAGTGTAGCACGCAGCCACAAACATGTGCCATTGGCTCAGCCAGACCTTCCGTATTGCGCTAAGCGCAAATACGCGATATTCAGCCGACATATGCAAATCATTCGATCAGCCATTCAAAGGCGCAGTGGCGCGATTAGCATGTCATTAAAGTAGCGCCACACCTCATTTGCATGTGTTGTGCTATAAAATGCGACAGTGGGTTGTGCTGGCCAGATTTGGTTGCTGCAGGTGAGAGGTGAGTTACATGCTGTGTGATGCTCAGGACAATGCTCATGGGCAGGGGTGCTGGAGGATGATACAGGTTGAGGGGGCTGAGCATGAAAAGGGCACTTAGAAAGAGACAAAGGGCACCCTTTCTATCAGTATCTGCCATGCGGAGAGGAAACGGGGGGGCTTCTGCACCCCCCCCGGGCCGGCAGCTATGCTCATGGGGAAATGCTGTGGACTGCACAGTGACAGGTGTCCACTTCCACCCATACAGATCACCATGACTGACCAGAACCAGGCTGAGGGTGTGGATGGCGGGTGTAGGAGGAGGCCGAACTTCACCACGGCAGAGACTGAGGCTCTCTTCCAGGCCTACCTGGAGGATGAGCCACTTTTGAGTGGATGGAGGGGCACCCCTCAGGAGTGTGCAGCTGCATGGGAGGGGGGGGGATAGCTCGGGCCGTCAACCTGCACGGAAGCCACCAGCGCTCCGTGCAGGAATACCAGAAGAAGATGGGGACTGACCGCAGGAGGCTGAAGGAGAAGGTGGCAGCCTTCAGGGTGGCACGTGCTGGCACAGGTGGGGGCCCACCAGTGGTGTTGCAGCTGACCCCTACAGAGGAGACACTGGTCACGGCCATGCAGCCGAGTGCCATTGCAGGCTTTCCAGGAGGAGGATTCCAGACAGGTGGAAGCCCATCACTGCACGGTATGACATGGTGATGTTGTTGGGGGGGGCTGTTGTTCACATGCACTCACATGTACTCTCTTTCTGTTATAGATCCTGTTCGTCTGCAGGAGACGGTGGTGGTGGGTCCAGACAGTGAGGCAGACCTGCTGGACGTGGAGGAGGGACCATCCACCTCTGCCACCAGCCTGCAGGCACTGCAGCAACATGCAGGCTGGGCCAACAACTCCGAGCGTCAGTGATACGGGTGCAGGGGTGCACAGCCTGTGTCACAGCAGTCTGGCATGCAGGTATGCCAGCATGCTGTGCCTATGGCAGTGGCACACCTGCACCATTGATGATAGCAGGCCTGCAATGGCCAGTGATAGGTGTGTGTCCCACGACGGACACATGGCAGGCCAGCACGTGCCCTGGGCCTTCCTGGTTCACACCTGTGTACCAGCATGCTGGCACAGTCCCAGGCTGTGCCTGTCAGCACCGTGGGGCAGCATCGGTGGCTGTGCAGTGTCTGGCACTGTTGACAGCAGGAGGTGGAACAGGTGGACCTGGGGGCTCAGCAGTTGAGGCGGCAGCAGCAGTTGCACACCAGGTCTGGGGGGACAGTGTCAAGCAGTGGCACATGTCCACCGCCCTTTGATCCACCCATACCTGGTCCTGGCGAACAGCGCCCACCCTCAAGGGGTGCTGTGCACCAGGACCGTCCACACCGTGGGGGTCACGATGCCATTGGGGCACAGTACCCATTGGATGCGCACACCCGCCTGCTGCAGGAGTCGGTACAGCTGCAGGGGCGGGTTGCAAGGTCCGTGGAGGCACTGTCTGTGTCCGTGGAGCAGCATAGCAGGGAGTGTGCTCGGGACCGAGCCGAGCTGGTCCTTATGCGGACGGATGTGACCGCTGCCATTGACAGGCTGACCCAGGCAGTGGTCTCTGTGGCGAACGCATTGGCCACACTGTTAGGTGCCCCTGTACCACACACCCCACACAGTGCGCACTCCACTCCCTGTTCCTGGTGTCGTGCGACACCAGGCCTGTCGACGCCGGGTTCTGCTGTGGGCATCCCGAGCACCCCTGGTGCAAGTTTGTTTGGCAGGATGCAGACCCCTGTGCGGGCAAGGTCGTGGTCGTGCACTGGGACCCCTGGTGGTGCACCAGTGCCACCCAATGTGGCCTCTGCTCAGCCTGCCAGTGCTGCTAGGCCACGGCGGGGCCACCCACACATCCGTGGTGGCCTTGGGACAGTGCTACCTGACTGAGCTGTCTCCCAATGCAGGCCCTGTCTGGTGCTGCCCTGTGTGCAATGTGTGTCATGGTGGGCAGTGCACTGCTGGGTGCTCTGCTCACCAAGCTGACACACGGACCACCTGCACTCTCCCAACTGCTGTCCACAGGTGCGTGTGCATGATGATGCCTGCATTGCACTGTACACAAGGTGCAAGGTTGCCCAGGTCCTGACACCGTACGTGGACAGTCCAGGTGGTGGGGTGGTTGGTGGTGCTGTGTGTTGGCAATGTCATTTCTGCAGTGCTGTGCTGCTGCCCTGTATGCTGCCTGTGTGTGTGTGTGTGTCCATAGGAGTGCTCACCCCTCTCTGATGGTGTGTTGGTATGCCTGGACCCTTCAACTCCCTGACCTTCATGCCTGTGTGTCCCTGTGTGCCTGTGGTTTGCCATGGACAGTGTTGCCTGCACATGTCCTCTTGACTTACCTGTGTTGGGCGTGAGTGCTCTTCTGCAGTGGTGTCCCGGTGCAGCTGGGTCTGCGGATCAGTCGGGGTCCCTCCATCTGGGGGCTGCTCATCACCCACATCACCGGGCGCCACTGGCGTCCCCATCGCTGTCCCCTCTTGGACCTGTCAGGCTATCCATGGTCTTTGGCCATGTTGTGCAGGATGCAACAGGCCAGGAATATCCCACAGGCCTTTTGGGTGCTGTACTGTAGGGCTCCGCCGGAGGTGTCCAGGCATCGGAAGCGTGCCTTGAGCATCCCAAACACCCGCTCTATGATGTTATGTGTTGCGGCATGTGCCTCATTGAAACCGAGCTGCGCTGGGGTCGTGGGGCGCCGGTATGGTGTGAGCAGCCAGGGACGGAGTGGGTATCCACAGTCACCTGTGTGGAGATAGTGGAGATCAGTGTCATGTCAGGTCCATATTGCCCATATCCTTGTGTGCCACTACCATGGCACCTGTGTCATTCCACCCTTGCACAGAGTTTGCATTCCATACATGTGTACTCACCCACTAGATGACCCGTGGGGATGTTCCCACTCGAATCGATGGCACAGTGCAGACTGGTGCCATATGAAGGCATCATGTGCTCCACCAGGTGTGTGGCACAGACATTGATAATGCACCCAGTGGCATCACACACCACCTGGCAGTTGACACTGGAAAAGCCTTCGGTTCCGATAAGCATGGCCGTCGGGGCCAGGTGGGCGTCACGAATGGCCACATGGGTGCAGTCTATGGCCCCTAGCACACCAGGCATATGTGCTACCCTGTGGAACTCCTGCATGTTTGTTGTACGCTCTGCCGCGGTGCTGGGGAAATGGATGTACTCTGCAGCATGAGGCAGCAGTGCGCTGAGGAATTGGGTGAGGATGCGTGACATGGCCGACTGTGTAATGCCTGTGGTGTCCCCTGTCGGCCTCTGGAAGGTGCCCGTGGTGAGCAGGCACATGCAGGCTGTCACCTTGGTCTCCATGGACAGAGCATGACTCCGTCGTGAGTGCCTGCATCACATCACTGCACAGCCTATGAGCCGTCTCAGATTGCCCTGTTCAGGCGGTGCCGCCCACAATCTCGACATCTGTGTACAGCTCAAGCTGATGTGAGCACGATACACGCCTGTCGGGGCATACTGCCGACGGGCCCTCCGCGCCACGCCCCTGCAGCATGGTGTCTCACCCCTCATTACAGCTTCCATGTGGAAGCTGACACTATCCATCTCCCTGGCTTCTGCCCCCGCTGCTGTTCCTGTGTTACCCCCGCTGCCCCCACTGCTGCTTCCACTGCACCGGGCACCCCCCACTGGCCTCTCTGTCCTCCTGGACCCACTGTCCCTCTCTGCCCTTCCAGCTCCTGTCTCTCTCTCTCTCTCTGTCTGTCCCCCAGTTTGCGGCCTGCTAGGGTTCTTGTGCCACTTCCTTGAGCCTTTTTAGTTTGGCTCAATTCCGGTACTGCGCAACTTCCGGCTGAGCCAGTCTTGCGCATTGCGCAAGTGTTCGGATATCACATTGCGCACTTTATGCATGGACCCGCCCCCTTCGGTTGCACATGCCTTCATTTCCATTGCGCTGTTGCTCAGCATGTTTTCGGTGGCGCAACTGACCCCTTCTGAATATCACAGAATGGCGCATTTTTGGAGTTGCGCACGCGCAACCCTGTTGCGCATGGCACAACCCTTTTGAATATCCAGGCCCATTTGTTCCTCTCTAATATTAAATATTAATGCATTTGTTATTTCATTTTACTAACAAGCTCACTTTCTTTTATAGGTATTTTCTATTGAAAATAACTTAATACTGGTACTGCTTCACCTATTCCTGCATCATCATCATTCATCATTGTACTACAAGTACATCCATTTGAACACCAGACATAGATACTGCGGACTGCAGCTACAGTTAATTGTGAGTAACCTTCTATTTCAAATTTATTTTGTCACTGGATTAATACCAGCCCCTTGCGGGACAAGGAGGGGAGGGCAATCTCCATGGAGAACAAATCCAGATGGCCTGTGGAACAAAAACACAAGTTTTGAGTGCAGTCACGTCTTCATAAAGCCTGTCAGACTGTCCTTTTCTTTTTCAGACACACACACACACACACACACACACACACACACACACACCATCACCCCTCTTCCCCCAGTGCTGGTCTGCACACCCTGCATGGTCCGGCTTAGCTTGCACCTTCTAATGTTAACCCAGTGCCACACTACCCGAATCCAAGCTGATCTTCCCTGGTGCCTTTCCTCTCAGGGACCGTTCTGGATTCAAAAAAAAAAAAAGGCCTAGTGTAGGGTAAAAAAAAAAAATGGTAGTTAGTTGTAACTTGTATGTACACAGTACAGTTAAGTTGTGATTGGTGATTTGTTTTTAATTTAATATTTTTTGCCATAATGCATGATTGCTATGTCATCATATACAAAAAAATATTTTTTTCTATTGCAGGGACATCGATTGACTGAGCAGCTGTGTAAACAAATAACCAAACACTGTCCATTACCATTTCAACTGAGGTAAGATTTACCTGGTTTCTACCCACCAAGGGTAATTTCTTATCTGTTCATATATTTTTGCAATTTAACTCAGCTGTTCTGGATTTAACCGTAAGTGACTCATGATCTAGCAAGGCATAATTATCATGGATACTGTTCAGAATGAATGTAAAAATGATACATTTTGTGTATAGTGGCAGACATAGTTTGAAAGTCCATTAAAACATAGTTTTAAATGGGCTGTCCTGGTGGTGTTGAGGGCTTAAGTGCTAGATTATCTTCTGCCATGCAACTTGTGTTCAGGAATGATCATGGGCTGCTGGTGGTTGACAGGGCTGGGGAAGTATCAGTCATCCCAGGGACTTCTCTCTGTGGAGGGGGGGATACAACTACCAGTCTGCACTTGACCAGCCCCTATCAGGCTAGGTTACACTGCATCAACACTGTAGATGTACTGCAGGGTGTGGATGAGGCACACTCCTGAAACAGCGAGTGTGGACACGTACGCACTCCATCTGCAGGAGTCACTGTATGGTCTTCTCTACAGGGGAATTAATTTGTCTGCCACTGTACAGGAATGCATCCATTTAAATAACAGACATTACAGGGTGGGTTGTCATTAAGGGTGTGCGCTGCTGCAAGCTGAAATCCATGACATGATACCGTATGCATTACTGATGTAACTTAAGGTAGACACACTAGCAAAGTAAAGTTTCTCTCTGAATCACAAGGAAATTTTCATTAAAGAGTTGGTGCATGATCATGGTATTCTTCCCCAGAAGAAATAAACCTTGGCTCACTGATGCAGCCTATATCAATATCCTATGCTCTTTACTTACACAATGCATAAATAAATGTCCTGTCATGGTTTACAGCACTTGTACTTTAAGGGTAAATCAGGTTTAAGTTTTTTTTAAACAATTTATTTCTTTGTTTCGTCCACATCCATTCATGCTGCAGCATGTCATCAGTTAATACTACAGTCCACTAGTTCTCACTTCCTTCCGGTGTGAGTTCCGTCTTTCTCTTGTCATAGCCGCATGTTTCTTTGCTTCCATTCAGGTCACTACATCACTATGTTCTTGTCTGTCAGTACCTGGACTGGCACATGTCCATGTGATGTGGATTCTCCTTTCTCATCATTGCCCCGTTGTCTTGCTCTGGTTGCTGTAACATGTGTTTGTTTCGTTACACAGCCATGCAGTCCACTATGAAGACCATATGGCTATGCGGACACTCCTCATACATTGGGCTGAGCATCGGGAGCGGGCACGATACAGTGGACCAGTCCTGACCTTTGACAATTTCCCTGCACGTGTGCATTGAATTGGATGCAGAGGCATGCATTGGGGTCAGCTGGTATCATTGTTGCATGAGGAGTGCCGGAATGAGGCTGATCCAGACATTATCGTTATCCACTTAGGAGGCAACGACTTGGGAGTGGATACATCAGTCTCACTTATGCGCAAGATGAAGGCAGACATCAACAAACTCAAACACCACATGAAGAGGACAACCATCATCTGGTCACACATTATCCAGCGAGTGCAGTGGCGTGGGGTTGAAAACTGGAAGGCACTGGACAAGATGAGGATGAAGATCAGCATGGAGATGTCCACATTTATGAGAAGATTGCCCGGCGGCATGGTCAAGCACAACAACAACATCAGGACTTGCTACCCAGAACTGTATCGGCATGATGGAGTCCACCTGACTGATCGGGGATGTGACATTTTCATCAGGGACCTGAAGATGGCTATAGCTCCTTTCCTATGAGGTATGCCAAATATAGCAGTACAGTCTTTGTGTTCTCATTTAATTGTTATGCTCATAATTACAAATGTAGCTTCTTTAACAAAAAGGATTGCAGAGGAATTGAATGAAGGTGGATGAGAAGAGCATCGTACAGCATGGGGGTACAGTATTAATACAGTACGCATGGAATGAAGATTGGTATTGGTAAGTTAAGTATATTCATCATGCAGTGAATGTAATTCCATTATGGAGGCTATGGTGAGTAAAACAATTTTCTTGTGTATATATATATATATAATGAAACATGATTTAAAACAAATGCACTGTATGTATTGTAATTGTCATATGGGTAGCTATCTCGATTTCGATTTCGTTCCGTCCGACAGGATGAAGATCCATCACAGAAATAGTGTGGCTAGGATTTTGATTCATGTCATGAGTTAGGGCCCGGTGTGTGCAGGACCATGTCCGATCTTTTCTCCTACACATAGTTAATACCGGAGATCGATCGTGAAATGGCGCTGCCATCCATAGACTCTTGGCGTAGCTATCTCGCTTTCTTTCCGTCTGACAGGATGAAGATCCATCAAGAAGACACAGAAATATTGTGGCCAGGATTTCGATTTGTGTCGTGAGTTAGGGCCTGGTGTGTGCAGGACCACGTCCAATCTTTTCTCCTACACACATATCGGCTATCGATCGTGAATGACGCCGCTGTCCATAGACTCTTGGCGTAGCTATCTCGCTTTCGTTCGACAGGATGAAGATCCGTCAAAAAGACACAGAAATATTGTGGCCAGGATTTTGATTTGTGTCATGAGTTAGGGCCCAGTGTGTGCAGGACCACGTCCGATCTTTTCTCCTACACACAGTTAATACCGGAGGTCGATCGTGAAATGACGCCGCCGTCCATAGACTCTTGGCGTAGCTATCTCGCTTTCGTTCGACAGGATGAAGATCCATCAAAAAGACACAAATATTGTGGCCAGGATTTTGATTCGTATCATGAGTTAGGGCCTGGTGTGCACAGGACCACGTCCGATCTTTTCTACTACACACAGTTAATACCGGTGATGGATCATGAAATGATGCCGCCATCCATAGACTCTTGGCGTAGCTATCTCAATTTCGTTCTGTCCGACAGGATGAAGATCTGTCAAGAAGACACAAATATCGTGGCCAGGATTTCGATTTGTGTCGTGAGTTAGGGCCCAGTGTGTGCAGGACCACGTCCAATCCTTTCTCCTACACACATACCGGCGATCGATCGTGAAATGATGCCACTGTCCATAGACTCTTGGCGTAGCTATCTCGCTTTCGTTTCGTCCGACAAGATGAAGATCCGTCAAGAAGACACAGAACTATTGTGGCCAGGATTTCAATTCATGTCGTGAGTTAGGGCCCGGTGTGTGCAGGACCACATTCGATCTTTTCTCCTACACACATACTGGTGATCGATCGATCGTGAAATGACGCCACCGTCCATAGACTCTTGGCATAGCTATCTCGCTTTCATTCCGTCCGACAGGATGAAGATCGTCAAGAAGACACAGAAATATTGTGGCCAGGATTTCGATTTGTGTCGTGAGTTAGGGCCCGGTGTGTGCAGGACCACGTCCGATCTTTTCTCCTACACACAGTTAAATGACTTCCTAAGTAACTTCCTTCTGGTGATGATTCTCTGTCTCTAGCTGCGGCATTCTCTTGTTTTCTATCTGTATCCATTCATTTCACTGCATATCGTCACTCTATCTGTCCATGCACGTGTAATCTGGTGTGGATCTTTGTAATCATTTCCACGTTGTCCTGATCATGTCCTTCGTCCTCATCCAACCATATGTTTATATTAGTAATATTTAACGATTGATATTATATCCCTTATGTAGCAGTGCACGCTCTTTTGTTTCTATTGCACTACGCAAATGACAGATACCGGTATTTATTCTTGCAAGTGGTACATTCATGGGATTTTTTTACTGCAATGTACAGTTTAGTTACACTAATATTGTCCATCTGCATTCCATAGAAATTCTACCTGTTGCTTTGGAAGTCTCGCTGTGACCAGCCAATCAAATCACAATACCATCATGCCTGCCAAGAAACAGAAGACACGCTTCAAACTACTAGGATTGGGAGTATATGCAGAATCTGCTGGCATGCATGAAGAAGACTTGATACATACACCTTACCTGTGATTGTGAACCCAAAGAATGGTTTGATTCTGGATATTTATCGGTATGTGCTGAACAAGAAGAGAGTCAACAAGCCACTTGGCACAGATATTTGGGTTCTGTGGATTAAACAAATTACAGATAACAGTGTCATCGCTGATGAGGATGTATTGAAAAACATAGAGGCTCTGCACAATAAGAGAGATGAGCTACGTCGACTTTGGAAGGATAAAGAAAGGAATTCTTTGGATGAGGCGGATTTCTATTTCAATTGTGACTTGCACACAGAAGATAATGAAGATACCGAGGAAGTACACACAACTGGCATTCAAAATAGTGAAAACCACGGGAATGAAAACCAAGCTAGCAGTAGCAGCTCAACATCCAGACACGTATGTTTGACAGCTGCACAAAAAAATGAAAATGTGCGACAGCATCAAATAAATAAAGAAGTTACTTACTTGAAGAAGCTGAAGACAATGACGAGAAAGTACAGAGAGAAGTTGCAGACACAGAAAACAAAGTACCGTCCAAGAAATGTCCATGAGAGAGAGCAGAGAAAGAATCAAAAGATAGCTGAACTGACACAAAAGATCAAGGAACTAGAAAAGGATAAACAACAGTTACAAGACTCTGCATGTGTTCTACAACGAAAGCTGCTGAAGGCTAGAAAGTTGAAGAGCTACTGGAAAACTACAATGAAGAAGACTACTAAGAATCCCTTCAAGGAAAATGAGGTTGAAGAAATCATAGACAAAAATTCCACCCTTCGTGAACAAATTGATAATTTAAAAGAACAGATTGATTGGATACATTCTGACAACCCAACCAGGATAGACACTATTGTTGAAGGAGTATTTACAGTGGATGTCAGAATTTGTGTTTTGGAGCTGGTATCACTTGAAGTGGCTACGGATAAAGTTGATAAGGTAATTGTGTCGGTTGGAAAACACATCTTCAAATACGAGTTCGCAGAAAGGGACCTTCCACATCGACAAACTGTAGTTAATATGACAGATGAAGGACAGTTTCTTGTGAAGTCAATGTATGCTTAAAAACTGGAGAAAGCAGATCACTAGGGACTTCATAAAGATGGCACCTCCAGAAAAACAGAAAATACTAGGCAATACCATCACTTTGACACGGAAGGAGTTTACCTCTTGGATTCCGATGCGTCACTAGTGAAACTGCGGAAACCATCACGCAAACTTCGAAAGCAGAACTAAGAGATATCAGACTGCGGAGAGATCATGATCAATACCATCATAAGAAAATTGACATACATCATGACGGATAGAGCTGCTAATGAAAAAACTATCAAACCAGCAGCTACAAATCTGGAGACACGAAATGCTACAGGAATGTGGAGATGAATCGCAACGCCAAGTTCTACATTCATTCCACTGCATGGTCCATGTCTTACTAGGATTCCATAAATATGCAGTGGAAAACCTAAGAGTTCTTCAAAAAGAAATGGAAGACAACAACATTTTACTTGGGCGGGATAAAGTAATAAAATATCGCAGGGAAGTTGCAGCAGTAAGGACTGTGAGAATGGCATCAGCAATTCTTGGTCCAGTACCAGATGAAAAAAAATGGAGTAAGAGAAAAGTGGCTGAGTTACTGTACCATGAACAGCAATATAAAGTCGACAGTCGGGAACTACAGAGACAACAGATTCAACTGCCTGTTTGAAACAGCGGCACAGATTCTACATCACAGAATGGATATCATCAAGTTCATTGATCATTTGGACACAGATAATTCGAAGATAAAATCGGTATTTCTGGACTTGCAAGACAACAAAGTGGTAGCCATGGTGCACAGTCTGGCAGCCATCTACTTCAAAATAACTGGCTGTACTGGGAAGCAAAGATAAGCGGTACATGCAACTACCTGAAACTGCATCATTACATTAAAAAAATGTATGCACAGATCGAGACCTGGCTAGAAGATCCACTCGCTATTCTCTCAAGTGATGACTCACCAGTGTTCCTAGAATATGCTGGGAATAGAAGTTCGGCACTATTCAGAATGGCGACATCCATTCTGAAGACATAGAATTTTTTACTAAGTGTACAGCAGCCATTCTCAGAGGAATGAAATTATGCTGTGAAAGGCAACTAGAAGACTTCCTTACTGGAAAGTTTAGCAATGATGCGGAAGAAGATGCATTGGAAGCTGTGGCTGGAGCGCCACTTACAAATCTGACCTGTGAACGGGACTTTGTATCACTAGATGCCAGTCAGCAATGGAGGAGGCATGCTACTCTTCATTTCCACACATCCATACTGCTTCTCAAATCAATCTGTGAGGATCTATAGACTTGGATTGAAAGTAAAACCTTTGCTGACAAGCAAAGCATCTTCATCAGAGCACGCAGAAATGGAAGGCAACTCAGGATGAGTCACAGGGAATTTGAAAGGAAAACAAGAAGTACACTGGAACATAACCTAAAAGCAGAACAAGAAAGGAAGAGAAGAAAGAAAGATCCAAAAGGAATTAGAACAGAAGCAGATGGAGAATGGTGAAGGAACTTCAGTTGATGTCGAGGATCAACCAAAGAAGAAAAAGAAAAAGATAGCACTGACTGGAAAGCAGAACATTGTAAACAACGAAACATCAGATGAAAGTGACAATGAAGAACCCAGTGATTTCTCAGATTTGGAAGTGGCAGAATCATCCAACCTAGTACCATGTGGGAAAAACGTTACTGTGAATGACTGGATTGCAGTGGCCTATGAAAATGGGTGGTACCCTGGAAGCATAACATCGATAACTGCTACTGTTGCCACCGTAGAATTCTTCCATCCAACATCACTAGATGATCAATACAAGCGTCCAACAGTTCCAGATATAGCAGAAATAAAACGAGTATTTATCTTCGCAGGACCTTTAACAGCTCAGTTACCGACCAGTGGAGGAAGACTTTTTAATTTGCAGGATTCAGCTTGCATTGAACAAATGTATTTGGATTTCATAAGGGAAGCATGGCCGGAGGTATAAATAAAACCGTTTACAAGAATTATGGAGTACCCTTGTTGTTTGGTACTAGTTGTTTCAAAGAGTTTCTTGCTTTCTGTAAGCCAATATGATGGAAATGAGTCCTCATACAACTTACAAGTCAGGTCCCTGATGATGTACAAGCAGTACTGACATTGTTGGATCTTGGTTCACAATCACACACAGGTCAGATCATGTATGAAAAAAAATTAGACATTCTCAAATCAGGACAGCACGAGGACGATGGAAACAGCAGAGTGGGATCACGGTTCTCATACAAGTCGGGTCCCTGAAGACAAAGTCTCCACTTCAACTAAGCCAATACGAGGGAAACGAGTGCTATACAGTGCACGCAAAGAAAACAATCCTGTGGTCAGCGGTGCTAGACAGAGGTTATCCAAGTGTTGTATCCCAGCACAGATTAGCACAAGGCTTCCCATTCCACCAATTCAGCCGATGACAATCAATTATTCAATACTGACATCGTTGGATCTTGGTTCACAATCACACACAGGTCGGATCATGGACAAAAAAAAATTAGACATTCTCAAATCAGGACAGCACGAGGACGACAGAAACAGCAGAGTGGGATCACAGTTCTCATACAAGTCGGGTCCCTGAAGACAAAATCTCTACTTCAACTAAGCCAGTATGAGGGAAACGAGTGCTACAGTGCACACAAAGAAAAAAATCCTGTGGTCAGCGATCAGCGGTGCTAGACAGTCACAGAGGTTAGCCGAGTGTTGCACCCCAGCATGGATGGGCACAAGGCTTCCCATTCCACCAATTCAGCTGATGATCAATTATTCAATACTGACATCGTTGGATAGAAACATAGAAACATAGAAGTTGATGGCAGATAAGGACCACAAGGCCCATCCAGTCTGCCCATTTCTTTTTCTACCTTATAAATGTGCCATCGGCCTTTGCTCTGTCTGTGGCCTATCTATTCATAGTCATTTGTATTGTTCCCTTATGCCTATCCCATGCCTGTTTGAAGCCCTGCACTGTATTCATAGTCACCACTTCTTGTGGTAAGCCATTCCATGCATCCACCACCCTTTCTGTGAAAAAGAATTTCTCATTCCCTTAATCGCCCCCTCTAATCTCATGCTGTGTCCTCTTGTCCTGCTATTTTTCTTATATTTAAACATGTTAGACTCTTCACCTTGTTAATGCCCTTAAGGTGTTTGAATGCCTCAATCATATCACCTCTCTCCTCCTTTGCTCAAGGGTATAAATATTGAGCTCTGTTAATCTGTCCTCATATGTCTTCTGATGCAGTCCCTGCACCATTTTGGTTGCCCTTCTCTGGACTGCCTCAATTTGGTTAATGTCCTTAGAAACATAGAAACATAGACTTTGACGGCAGATAAGGACCGCTAGGCCCATCTAGTCTGCTCATTTCCCTACCTACAGGATAGGCCGCAGATCCTAGTTAACCAACAGCCTATTTCTTCCTACCCCACAAGAATTGCCTTATGTCTGTCCCATGCATTCTTGAATTCTCCCACAGTTTTAGACCCCACAACCTCCTCAGGAAGGCTGTTCCATGCATCCACTATCCTCTCTGTGAAATAATACTTCCTCACATTGCCCCTGAATCACCCTCCTTCTATCTTTAAATTGTGTCCCCTTGTTCTTGCAAGTCTCTTTTTCTGAAAGATGCTACCCTCTTGGACTTTGTTGATTCCACTGAGGTACTTAAAAGTTTCTATCATGTCCCCCCTCTCCCTTCTTTCCTCAAGGGTATACATATTAAGCTCCTTTAGTCTCTCCTCATATGCAGACCCTGCACCATTTTAGTTGCCCTCCTCTGGACTGCCGCTATCCGTCTTTCGGATGAGACATTAAACTGAGGTCCCATCTGCCTGGATTGGTGGTAGTTCAGGTGGATGTTAAAGATCCCATGGCACTTATCGAAAAGAGTAGGGGAATTTCCCTGGTGTCCTGGCCAAATTTCCCTCATTCACTAAAAAAATACCACCAACAGCTTAATCTGGTTCAAGGTCAGTTGGCATTCATCTCTATCCTCCTCCGGGTCGTGCCAGAAAATAGGCAGGATTTGTCTAGTGCACTTACCCGGTCAACAAAAGCTAAATATAAAAAATTAATAAAATGTCCTGTCTATGTCCTTGCGGAGATGGGGTCTCCAGAACTGGACACAGTACTCCAGATGGGGTCTCACCAACTGTCTGTACAGAGGGATAACAACTTCCTGTTTTCTGTTGATGATGCCTCTCCCTATACATCCCAGTATACCCCCAGCCCTCCCTACTGCCTTCTCACATTGCTTGCTAACCTTAAGGTCATCTGATATGATTACCCCCAGGTCCCTTTCCTTTTTGTTGTTGTTACTACCTCTCCACCCATTGTGTATTCTTCCCTGGGTTCTTGTTCCCAGGTGCATTATTTTGCACTTCTTTGCATTGAATCTAGCTGCCATACTTCTGACCATTCCTCCAACCTTGCCAAGTCCCTTTTCATCCTTTCATCCACGCCTTCTTGTGTATCAACCCTGTTGCAGATCTTTGTGTCATCTGCAAAAGGCATACTTTTCCTTCCAGTCCTCTGCAATGTCACTGATGAAGACATTAAAAGGACTGGACCCAATACTGAACCCTCGCGGTGCACCCCACTAATGCCCCTTTCTTCAGAGTGGACTCCATTTACAATTACCTTCTGTGTCCTGTTGTCCAGCCAATGTTTTACCCAGGCTACCACCCTGGGTCCTACTCCCAGGCTGGTTAATTTGACTATTAATGTTTTGTGTGGGACTATGTCAAATGCCTTGCTAAAGTCTAGGTAGGCCATGTCCACAGCCCCTCCCTAGTCTACTACTTTGGTCACCCAGTCAAAGAAATCTATTAGATTCATCTGACATGACCTTCCCACTGTGAACCCATGCTGCCTTGGGTCCTGTGCTCCACTGGCCTCTAGGTACTCGACTATTCTTTCCTTCAGAAGTGACTCCATCACTTTCCCTACCACAGAGGTCAGACTGACAGGTCTGTAGTTTCCTGCCTCTGTCTTGGACCCACTTTTGTGAAGGGGAATCACATCCGCCTTCCTCCAGTCCTCGGGTACCACACCATCCTCCCATGATTTATTAAAAAGAGTAGCCAGTGGTTTCACTAGTTCCTCCCTTAATTCTTTTAGAATTCTGGGGTGAATTCCATCAGGACCCATTGCTTTGTCCACCTTCAGTTTTAGGAGTTCTGTAGAACCCTTTCTTCTGTGAAAGGACTGGGATCGACCCCCCTATCAAGAGTGCTTCTGTTAATTGGATTAGGCACTTCCCTCCTCTTTGTGAATACTGAGCAGAAATATTAGTCAGTATTCCTGCTTTTCTCTGTCCTCCTCTGCCGCCCACCACGTTCATTCTATTTAGCCTCACTATCCCTCCTTTGTCTTTCTACGCGCTGATGTACCTATAAAGGTTTTATCCCCTTCTTAACCGAGTTGGCTATCTTTTCCTCAGTTTGGGCCTTTGCTATTCTGACTTTCCTCCCTGCTTCCTTCTGCCTTAACTGGTACAGCTCTCTGTCCTGCTCCTTCTGTGTTTCCTTATACTTCTGGAATGCTATCTTTTTCTTCCTGACTTTCACAGCCACCTCTTTTGAGAACCATAGTGGCTTTTTCTTTCATTTTGATTTGTTTATTTGCTTCACACAAAGGCTTGTTGCCTCTGTGATGGTAGTTTTGATAATTCCCCATTGTTGCTCCACACCTCCTTCTAGCCTGTTTGCTAGTGCTTTTCTGAGGCACTCTCCCATCTTGCCAAAGTCAGCCCTCCTAAAGTCCAGTACCCTCACTTTTGTATGGCTTGACTCTGTAGCTGAGTTTAACATGAACCACACTGTTTGATGGTCACTTGTCCCCAGATGGCAACCCACTTCTAGATCTGAGATCCCTCACTGCCCCGCTTCAGAGCACGAGGTCCAAGATTGCTCCTCACCAGAAAGTGGGTTCTGAACCAGCTGTCTAATGCCTGCCACCTTGTGGGCATCAAGAATTGCCCTGCTCTTGGATGTGGCTGCAGCAAATGTGCTCCAGTTAACATCTGGCATATTCAGGTCTCCCATCAACAGTATCTCCCCTTTCTCTGCCATTCTAAGAATGACTTCTATCATATCCTTGTCCATTCCCTCCCCCTGACATGGGGGTCTGTACACAACCCCTCTGTGGATTGTGGTGCCCTTTCCAGTCTCCAAGGTGACCCACAGTGCCTCCTCTCCTCCCTGTTTACTCTTTTGTTCAGTTGCTTTTATCCCTTTCTTTACATAGAGAGCTACTCCTCCCCCTCTTCTCCCCCTGCCTGTCTCTCCTGTAGGTTATGTTCCTTGTGAAGGTGTGGCCTCCAATACTGCACACAGTACTCCAGATTGGGCCTAACCAGTGTCTTGTAAAGAGGGATTATTACATCCCTCTTATGACTTGTGATACCCCTACTAATACACCCTAACACCCCCCCCCAGCCTTACCTACTGCTTTAGAGGTCTGCTTGGATGATTTCAGGTCATCAGTGATGATGATGCCCAAGTCTCTTTCTTCCTTTGTGACTGCTAGCAACTCCCCTCCCAGCCTATAGGTGGCTTCAGGGTTTCTCTTCCCTATGTGCATGATTTTGCACTTCTTTGCATTAAATCCCAGTTGCCACTCTTCTGACCATTTTGCTAGTTTATCCAGGTCTCTTCTCATTCTGCCCACCCCATCTGGATCATCTACTCTGTTGCAGATCTTGGTGTCATCTGCAAACAGACAAGCCTTACCCTCTAGTCCATCTGCAAGGTCACTAATGAAGATGTTGAAGAGGACTGGCCCCAGAACTGATCCCTGAGGTACCCCACTTATGACTTGCATCTCTTCTGACTGTATGCCACTTACCACCACTCTCTGTTTTCTGCCCGTCAACCAGTTTGCCACCCAGTTGACCAACTTCTGCCCACCCCGAGCCTACCCAGCTTATTTATCAATCTTCTATGTGGAACAGTGTCAAAAGCTTTGCTGAAGTCAAGGTAGGTGACATCAACTGCTCCCCTTGATCCACCACTCTGGTTACCCAGTCAAAGAAATCTATGAGATTAGTTTGACAGGACCTTCCTTTGTAAACCCATGCTGTCTTGGATCCCTGCCCCTATGGATTCCAGGTGTTGCACTATCCTTTCCTTAAGGAGTGCCTCCATAATCTTGCCCACTACTGAGGTAAGACTGACTGGTCTGTAGTTCCCGCCTCCTCCCTGCTACCACTGTTGTGGAGGCGGGATCACATGAGCCCTTCTCCAGTCTTCTGGGATCTCTCCTGTGCTCAGAGACTCACTAAACAGTTCTGCTAATGGCTCTGCTAGTTCTACCTTTAGCTCCTTAAGTACCCTGGGATGTATGCCATCAGGTCCCATTGCCTTATCCACCCTGAGCTTAGCAAGCTCTTGTAGGACCCTTTCTTTGTGAAGGAGTAGTGCTCACCTCCCTCCCCTGTGTTCATGATGCTGAGCTGTGGCCCTGCCCTACCTTCTCTTCAGTAAATACTGAGCAAAGTATCTATTTGGATAGATGCCTTTACAGGGTCCTCCTCCTCACATGCTCCTTTTCTCCATTAAGCTTAGCAATACCCCCTCTGGACTTTCTCCTTTCACTAATGTATCTATAGAAAGTCTTGTCACCTTCATTTACTGTTCGTGCTAGTGTTTCCTCAGTTTGGGACTTTGCCTGCCTTACTGCCTTCCTGCTTCCTTGGGCAGTTGGTATGCCTCCTATCTTCATCCGCTGTGTCCTTTATATTTCTTGAAGGCCAGCCTTTTGGCTCTGACCTTTTCTGCTACTGTATTTGAGAACCAAAGTGGTTTCCTTCTTCTTTTGCACTTCCTTTTCTGTCTAACACAATGGGATGTTGCTTCAAGTATTGCATCCTTAATGCTTGCCCACTTTGCCTGTACCCCCTCACCTGTGTTTCTTTTTGCCAGGGCTAGCTTAACTCTGTTGGCTATCTTATCAAAGTCAGCTCCTAGCCGAGTGTTGCATCCCAGCATGGATCAGCATAAGGCTTCCCATTCCACCAATTCAGCTGATGATGAGCAAAACTGATATTGTTGGATCTTGGTTCACAATCACACACAGGTAGGATCATGGACAAAAAAAATTACACATTCTCAAATCAGGACAGCACGAGGATGATGGAAACAGCAGAGTGGGATCATGGTTCTCATACAAGTTGGGTCCCTGAAGACAAAGTCTCCACTTCAACTCAGCCAATACAAGGGAAACGAGTGGTATACAGTGCATGCAAAGAAAACAATCCTTAGGTCAGCGGTGCTAGACAGAGGTTAACCAAGTGTTGCATCCCAGCATGAATCAGCACAAGGCTTCCCATTCCACCAATTCAGCCGATGACGATCAATTATTCAATACTGACATCATTGCATCTTGGTTCACAATCACCCACAGGTCGGATCATGGACGAAAAAATTACACATTCTCAAATCAGGACAGTACGAAGACGACAGAAACAGCAGAGTGGGATAATGGTTCTCATACAAGTCGGGTCCCTGAAGACAGTCTCTACTTCAACTAAGCCAATATGAGGGAAACAAGTGCTACAGTGCACGCAAAGAAAAAATCCTGGGTCAGCGATCAGCGGTTCTAGACAGTCACAGAGGTTAGCTGAGTGTTGCATCCCAGCACGGATCTGCACAAGGCTTCCCATTCCACCAATTCAGCAGATGACGAGCAATACTGACATCATTGGATCTTGGTTCACAATCACACACAGGTCGGATCATGGACAAAACAAATTACACATTCTCAAATCAGGACAGCACGAGGACGACGGAAACAGCAGAGTGGGATCACGGTTCTCATACAAGTCGGGTCCCTGAAGACAAAGTCTCTACTTCAACAAAGCCAATACGAGGGAAACGAGTGCTACAGTGCATGGAAAGAAAAAAATCCTGTTGTCAGTGATCAGCGGTGCTAGACAGTCACAGAGGTTAGCCGAGTGTTGCATCCCAGCATGGATCAGCACAAGGCTTCCCATTCCACCAATTCAGCAGATGATGATCTATTATTCAAAACTGACATCGTTGGATCTTGGTTCACAATCACACACAGGTTGGATCATGGACAAAAAAAATTACACATTCTCAAATCAGGACAGCACGAGGACGATGGAAACAGCAGAGTGGGATCACGGTTCTCATACAAGTCGGGTCCCTGAAGACAAAGTCTCCACTTCAACTAAGCCAATACGAGGGAAATGAGTGCTATACAGTGCACGCAAAGAAAACAATCCTGTGGTCAGTGGTGCTAGACAGAGGTTAGCCGAGTGTTGCATCCCAGCACGGATCAGCACAAGACTTCCCATTCCACCAATTCAGCCGATGACAATCAATTATTCAATAATGACATCGTTGGATCTTGGTTCACAATCACACACAGGTCGGATCATGGATAAAAAAAAATTAAGACATTCTCAAATCAGGACAGCACGAGGACGATGGAAAAAGCAGATTGGGATCACAGTTCTCATACAAGTCGGGTCCCTGAAGACAAAGTCTCCACTTCAACTAAGCCAATACGAGGGAAATGAGTGCTATACAGTGCACACAAGGAAAACAATCCTGCAGTCAGCGGTGCTAGACAGAGGTTAGCCGAGTGTTGCATCCCAGCACAGATCAACACAAGGCTTCCCATTCCACCAATTCAGCCTATGATGATCAATTATTCAGTATTGACATTGTTGGATCTTGGTTCACAATCACACACAGGTTGGATCATGGACAAAAAAAAATTAGACATTCTCAAATCAGGACTGCACGAGGACGATGGAAAGAGCAGAGTGGGATCACGGTTCTCATACAAGTCGGGTCCCTGAAGACAAAGTCTCCACTTCAACTAAGCCAATACGAGGGAAACGAGTGCTATAACAGTGCACGCAAAGAAAACAATCCTGTGGTCAGCGGTGCTAGACAGAGGTTAGCAGAGTGTTGCATCCCAGCACGGATCAGCACAAGGCTTCCCATTCCTCCAATTCAGCCGATGATGATCAATACTGACATCGTTGGATCTTGGTTCACAATCACACATAGGTCGGATCATGGATGAAAAAAATTACACATTCTCAAATCAGGACAGCACGAGGACGACGGAAACAGCATAGTAGGATCACAGTTCTCATACAAGTCGGTCCCTGAAGACAAAGTCTCAACTTCAACTAAGCCAATACGAGGGAAATGAGTGCTGTGCAGTGCACACAAAGAAAACAATCCTGTAGTCAGCGATCTGCAGTGCTAGACAGAGGTTAGCCGTGTGTTGCATCCCAGCATGGATCAGCACAAAGCTTCCCATTCCACCAATTCAGCCGATGACGATCAATTATTCAATACTGACATCGTTGGATCTTGGTTCACAATCACACACAGGTCGGAACATGGACGAAAAAAAATTACACATTCTCAAATCAGGACAGCATGAGGACAACGGAAACAGCAGAGTGGGATCACGGTTCTCAGACAAGTCGGCTCCCTGAAGACAGTCTCTACTTCAACTAAGCCAATATGAGGGAAACGAGTGCTACAGGTCATGCAAAGAAAAAAATCCTGTGGTCAGCGATCAGCGGTGCTAGACAGTCACAGAGGTTAGCCGAGAGCTGCATCCCAGCACGGATCAGCACAAGGCTTCCCATATCACCAATTCAGCCAATGACGAGCAATACTGACATCGTTGGATCTTGGTTCACAATCACACACAGGTCGGATCATGGACAAAAAAAAATGACACATTCTCAAATCAGGACAGCACGAGGACGACGGAAACAGCAGAGTGGGATCACGGTTCTCATACAAGTCGGGTCCCTGAAGACAAAGTCTCCACTTCAACTAAGCCAATACGAAGGAAACCAGTGCTCTACAGTGCAGACAAAGAAAACAAACCTGTGGTCAGCGGTGCTTGACAGAGGTTAGCCGAGTGTTGCATCCCAGCACGGATCAGCATAAGGCTTCCCATTCCTCCAATTCAGCCGATGATGATCAATACTGACATCGTTGGATCTTGGTTCACAATCACACACAGGTCGGATCATGGATGAAAAAAATTACACATTCTCAAATCAGGACAGCATGAGGATGACGGAAACAGCAGAGTGGGATCACGGTTCTCATACAAGTCGGTCCCTGAAGACAAAGTCTCAACTTCAACTAAGCCAATATGAGGGAAACAAGTGCTATACAGTGCACACAAAGAAAACAATCCTGTAGTCAGCGATCAGCAGTGCTAGACGGAGGTTAGCCGAGTGTTGCATCCCAGCATGGATCAGCACAAGGCTTCCCATTCCACCAATTCAGCTGATGATGATCAATTATTCAATACTGACATCGTTGGATCTTGGTTCAGAATCACACACAGGTCGGATCATGGATGAAAAAAATTACATTCTCAAATCAGGACAGCACGAGGACGACGGAACAGCAGAGTGGGATTACGGTTCTCATACAAGTCAGTCCCTGAAGACAAAGTCGCAACTTCAACTAAGGCAATATGAGGGAAACGAGTGCTATACAGTGTATGCAGAGAAAACAATCCTGTAGTCAGCGATCAGCGGTGCTAGACAGAGGTTAGACGAGTGTTGCATCCCAGCACGGATCTGCACAAGGCTTCCCATTCCACCAATTCAGCCGATGATGAGCAATGCTGACATCTTTGGATCTTGGTTCACAATCACACACAGGTGGGATCATGGACAAAAAAAAATTACACATTCTCAAATCAGGACAGCACAAGGATGACGGAAACAGCAGAGTGGGATCGTGATTCTCATACAAGTCGGGTCCCTGAAGACAAAGTCTCAACTTCAACTAAGCCAATATGAGGGAAGCGAGTGCTATACAGTGCATGCAAAGAAAACAATCCTGTAGTCAGCAATAAGCGGTGCTAGATAAAGCTTTGCTGAGTGTTGCATTCCCAGCACGGATTAGTACAAGGCTTCCCATTCTGCCAAATTCACCTGATCCAGAAGCAGTACTGAGAATGTTTGATCTTGGTTCACAGCTCGGGTCCCGGATGAAAAAAAATGCTTCAGATTGGGATCACCGTTCTCATACAAGTTCGGTCCCAGAAGAAAAAGATTACAAATTTGAGTACTGGCAATATGAGGAAAACAGCAAGTTCCATTACTGTTCACACAAATTATAAAGCAATCCTGTATTCTGTAATCAATTGGGCCAGATAAGGGTTTGATGAGTGCCACATCCCACGGACAGAAAGGGAAATTAGGGTAAGTATCATTGTTTCTTAATCAAATATGCTGTGAATGAAGAGATGCTCTTAGTACAGCCACGGCACCAGCTGTGACTGCTTTGTGCACTCAAGTGTTAAATAATAAAAAATGCAGCCTAAGTAAATACCAAAGCTGCAAAAAAAAAAAAAAATACTGAGCTAAAATGTTCTGGTGAGTGAAATACAACTGGGCATAGCACATAAATGACATTATTACCAATAAACTGGAGAGGGGGTACTTAAAAGACTGAATGGTTTAATGCTGTATATCATTCATATTATTTATATGACAAGGGTGGATGTATTAAAAAAAATATATACCAAAAATATGAAAAGGAGCAGTGGGGAAATAAAAATAATAAAGCGGGTGGAAGTAATTATAAATATTATAGCGTTTCGAGGGTGAGTGCATGTATATAAATGAATTGCTACTGCGTTGTGTGTGTAATATATATATATATATATATATATATATATATATATATATATATATATATATCATCTATATAATGTATAAGGGATATGCAATGGAAGCATGTGTAAATGATTTATCTGCACAAGAGCAGTTTGCCCTCGGGTAACCTCACGAGTGGTGCAAGCCATTGGTGAGATGCCCAAAAATCTAAGGTCGAACTACTCAAGTGCAGATAAATCATTTACGCACGAGTTCTCCATTGCATATTTCATTTTTGCAAATCTTTTGTAGGGGCTTTTGTTAGTCAACAAAACTGAATAAAAATTGAATTGTCTACCATTTTTTGATGGTTAGTTTTCACTGACTAAGACTGACTTTTTAAATTTAACTAGAAAAAAGGAGCACACTGATTTGTCTGGACTAGTGCTGTGGAATAGACAATTTTATATTATACAATGGGATATGAAAATCCTGTAACCTCATTGGTCAAAACACATCACATGACTGTGATAAATGCTCCAGTATACCCACTGTAAACATTTTATATCACTACAAAAACATAAACAACAAGTTGAACATTGTATAATAGCAATATATCATGACAGAGAGTGGGTATATGGGTGGATTTACCACTTCTGGTGTGGTTAAGTCACTCGGCTGTGCCTCGTGACCGAACCACACCAGGCATGGTAAGTCCACCAATGTACCCACTCCCTGTCATGGTATATTGCTTAATTAATTACTATGGACGGGTGTGTGAAAATCCTGTGTACAGTCACTAGTGGTCGAACCATGTCACGTGACTGATTTAAATCCTCCATAACCCATGACTTCACTAAGGAATGGCATTTCTTAAAAAAAAACATAATTTAATGCATTTAAAATCTATAATTTAGCTTCCATTGTAGTAATCACAATACAGCTCCACAAGGTACGAGTTACTGGGTTACTTACACAATTCTTGTCCTGTTGATTTACTTAGCACCTCATTTACACATCAGTACTAGGTTTGGCGTAATTAAGCAGTAATCATGCCCTCAAGGGTGTGTTGTGCTGGGATAACGTTACAACTAAGTTGGTTTAGCACAATCAATGCCGCAGGCAGACTGTGTCCAAATAACAGATACTTGACATTAGTCCAACACACACTCTCACACACACACACACACTGAGAATGGAGAGCAGATATTGCTATTAGTAATAATATTTTTGTTTCTTAATATAAATTAAATCAGGGAAAGCTAAACAAATCAATCAACTGCAATGCAATCAGGAGGTTCACAGTGCTGAGACTAGATGCATGGTGTTGTACTGGATAACATCACAGGTCCAGTCACAGACTGAGCAGGAGGCTAGCATTCTTTCCTGCCATCGTATAATTATATATATATATATATATATATATATATATATATATATATCCTATAGTTATACCCTGAATAACCCACACCTTTTGCACCTTATTGCTTGGACAATTGTGGGTTTGATTGAGCAGTTAGGGGCATTTGCCTTGATTTTTTTTTTTGCCTTTCTTTTTAATTTTTTAATCAATGTGTAATACATATGGAACAGATTTTCTAGCCAATCAGTTCTCCTATTTTGCTATGATGACCATTTAATAAGTATCACTTGGCCCACAAGACTGCCCATTTTCTGACCTAACTGATATAAGCTGCAGATCACAGTTAACCAACAGACCACTCAAAAGAGGGACAGTAGGTATTTATTATCACACATAACAATCATTTATTGCCTGTGAAGATCTGTTACCGGGATGAGTCAAGCCAGGCAATGACATTTCAGAGAAACTCAAGGCATAAAAAAAAAATATCAATACCATTCTGACTCAGTAGTGCAGACATGGTAATGCCACATTTATTATTGATATGGCTGAAACAAAAAACAAGAGGCATT
This sequence comes from Neoceratodus forsteri, assembly GCA_016271365.2. Classification (NCBI taxonomy): domain Eukaryota; kingdom Metazoa; phylum Chordata; order Ceratodontiformes; family Ceratodontidae; genus Neoceratodus; species Neoceratodus forsteri. Next base: position 61,124,902 of record JADMNL010000034.1, on the reverse strand, counting down.
TTAATGAAGAACTAGAAAGACGGGCTGCACTAGAAGGTCTAACATAAGACAGCAGCAGAACTGTACAGGCACTGGACCGATACTGCAACAGGATCATAAAAAAAAGAGAATTCCACTAAAAATGGCTACTCAGTCGTACAATATACTATTCATATTTAAATTTTTAAAACTACACTCTATGGCATGACAAATTGTGGCACCACAAGCCAGTGCCAGCATGAAGGTCCAGCTCGGGTGACAAGTCTGGTACCTTCACTGGAGAAACTGCATCCAGAACTATCAAGAGTGGACAGCAATAGTTCATCACACTTGATCCAACCAGCTATTGCATTCGGGAGCGGGAAGTGCACCCCAAAACGATCCATGAGCAAAATCAGAAGAGTTTCATGTGTCAAACTAGGAGTGAACGGGGGGACACAGGGAGGTAACAGTCAAAATGGTATAGTACCTGCAGTCACCCACTTCGCCTACTGTCTTCATGACAGCTAGCAAGTCCATAGAGAATATCACACATGACATTGCCATTGGAGTATAGACCATGTTTCATTTTCTGTTCATCAGTATGTTGTTCTTAATGCAAACAACTACATTTGCTGCAGGCTACCAGTACCATAAATAGAAAGAATAATAACACCATTGTTTATTCAAGCTGGATCGCGAATCAGTGACCACAACTGTGGTTGGGAATGGGATAAATATGCAGTGTTTGCTCTAGTCCAATTTATTAATTTGCCTTTTTACAAGAAGAAAACCTTAAGTTTGGTCAGTGACACCTACATGTACTGCCAAATCTTGAAGATGGCAAGAGAGGAAGGATCAGGACACACCAAAGACCAATATTACAGACAAGATGCGCAGCAGCATACGGTGAATGGCCGAAACCATCATGGTTGATGCTAACGAAAGATGATGGTGTGGGATCTGTATAGCCCCATTTGTTTTAAACAAGAATATTTACTGTGGCGGTGGAATCTTACAGAATGAGTAGAGAACAACTGTGATTAGCATCAGGACCCAGCAACAATACCTCCCACCAGCCTGTGGCTGTATCTGCCAGAAAAGCAGTCTTAGTTACTACCATTTCTTCAATACAACAGTATGTGCAGTCAGTGTGATGTCTGGCAAAGTAACATGACAAACGCTAACTGGCTGCATAAAAAACAAAATAAGAAAACAGTGATGGTGTTATTGAGAAAGAAGAATACGAAGCAAGGGATTGGTCAAAGCCAAGATCAAGACTGAGGGAAGGCTTCGGTGTTTACTCTGCGTATTAATTAAAAACAGTCATCATTCAGACCCAACTAGTGGAAGTTCATTGAAGCAGACACAGAGGATGTGTACTCAGGAGTATCTGGACACAGCAACAAATCAAGAAAGCTGATCAACCTACCTGCATCCACTGACCAGAAAAGCATCTGCCTCCATTTCTGACTGGGGTGGATTCGGTGAGAGAATGTTGCAGAAGGTCGACTAGGAAGGTAATGGCCACGAACTGTACTGCTAAAAATGTGTGCTTCATCACACCAGATCTCTCATCACAAGAGAATGAAGCCCCCTATAGTCGGATGAGGCAAAAGAAACACCACAACACTGTGGGATATGTGTATGGCACATTTAATAAAATTACACGTGGTTCTCAGAGGTGGTGCCCATAACATAATATTCTATGCTGCAGATTATCCAGTAGGTAGTAAAATGGGCAGACAGTGGTTGGCCAAGTGATCCATATCTGTCATCAAAGTTGTTTATCGGAATTGAAGAAAGAACAGAGAATCCAGTTATTTCCAACAAATTAAATAAAATTATATCTATCTAGTATCACTCAGGTTGGGCGGAGGATGGGTTGGGTGACAGACAAGACAGAGGAGTAGACGACTATAATAGCAACCTCCATTACAGATTAAGCTGGTTAAGGAGGTTATAAAATTATATTGTGATGTCTGCTTGTGAAAACTACTTGTTTTTCACCCCTTGTTATTCTGCAATTATTTTGTATACAATTAAGCATGAATAAAATACGGCGAACAGAGTGTGTGTTTCTTTTTTTTTTTTTTTGCAATTATTTTAACCAAGCCTGTCAACTCAAATGATGTGGTGTGTCACAACACAAGGCGCAGTCGAGCTGTGTGATGAGAAGTGGGTAACTCACCCAAATAGTCACAGCTCAGAGTGCACTCTTTATTGCACACTGACTGACAATTGACCCACATTAATAACATAATTAAATCAATAAATGTAAAATATTTTCTATTATTCAATCAAATGCCATTCCTCAGCGGTGGGTTACGCAGGATTTACACACGTGACACGGTCATGTGACATGTTTGACCATGAGCACAGGATTTTCAATGATCTCACACACCATCCATGATTGTATTATTTAAAATTATTACAGTACTTCTGAGTTTTCCCAATTTTTTCCCCAGACAGGATGAAGATGGTACTATAGTACTAGTACTACTGACATAATCTGCGCACAGCCAAACTTAAGTTAAAGTACTTCTTTCTGACTGAGCAGTGTAAAAAAAAATCTTAAGTAATATTTAAATTTAATTCATAATTTATTATTAATCTCTGAGGAAAAAATATTTCCTTAATAAGACAGGTTTATTTTTTAAAATTACCATCTTGCAGCAGAGAACTAAATGAACATTTCACAAATAAAACACATGCCACCAAAACATGAAAGGACAAAAGACTATGTTAAAGTTCGCATCAGGCTAATGACTTACAATGTATATTAAAATAATTATAAAATACACTAGTAGTAGTATAATTAAAATATATTATTTCACTCACCAGATCAAGTGGGCAAATGAAAGGGCTAGTGTGCATAAAACAAGTATTACAGTTAAAAAACAGTCAGCCACTTAGTTTTTATGAAGTTTTTTTGTTTACAAAAATATGTTCCTGATGAGATGACATTCGGTAAAATGGTTAAATCTGACTGGACCAGCTCTGTCTCATCTTGCAAGATGAAATGATCTCTCTCTGACTAGGCAGCAAGACTCCATTTTTTGAGCTAGAACTTGGCAGCTCCCTGAGATAAAACTGATGCTGATGATATGTATCAGAATTCAGAATCAGATGCCAGGCTGCCTGTACAGTACCATGTCAAATCATCTGGCGGGAAGAGGGCTACCGTACTCAAGAAGTCATACACAGATAGTTACCAAATGTTTGCCAATACATTATTTAATACTTCACACTACCAAAAAAACTTCAGACATAAGCTGACTGTATGTACTGTACTAGTTAATTAATTTCACTGTATGCCGATTTTTATCCACACTACCTGTTTCGGGAAGTGGAGGTTTTAGCTCAGTATTTTGTTTTTTTTATTTTGGAGGGAGGGCTAATTTTTTAACCATCTGTTATGTGTTTTACATAACTGAACTGAATAGAGCTTAATTTTAGCTTTCAAATGATATATGTCACTTTATATTTCAATATTTTTTAGCACCTGGTATGGCATGGTAGCCATCTTGGAATTAAAAATGGCCACCACCAGTTTGAAATTATTAGTTGTTGCAATCCAGTTATTAACAGACTATTTTTCACTTGAGATTTCAGATGATATACACTTGATAGGTCTAAACCTTAATTTAGCGGCAGGGTATAGCAGCCATCTTGGATTTCAAAATGGCCACCATCAGTCCCAAAAATTACTATTGCAAGTATTCAATGATTACATTAGGTGGTCGAACTTGAATTTAGTTTTCTTATGATATAACTTGATGTCTCTTAAGTTATATTATTGGTTATCACAATATAGCGCCATATTGAATTTAAAATATAGCATACAAATTCAAAAATACAAACTGAAGTCATACAACAAAAATAATATTAAATATATTCATTTAGTAACATATACTGTTAATTTGGATGCATCAATTCCTCTATAAATATCAAAAATAACGTGTAAAACGTTAATCTAAATGGTTTAGACACCAACTTAGCCATTTAAGGGTTAATTTTATCTGTCAAAATAAATTTTGACAGTAAAATTAATGCAACCAATGAATTCACAGTACAGAAATACATAAATATTCCAAGTTTCAAATCATTACGAATCTTTAATAAGTAGTTATGCATACTTTATGAAGAAAAACAAAAAATTGACTTCAGTTTTAGACGTGGCTGGGTATCTTTTTCCCTATGCATTTTAATAGGCTGCTGATCCGAAAATGAGCACTTTTTTACAATATTAAAACTCTGATATTTTAGCAACCGTAACTCCGATTTTAAAAATTTAAAATGATTTGTAATCCTTATGATGGCCTCTTTCTAACAAGAGATGCATTTCTTCTTAAAATTACAAGATACATTTTGACTTGGTATAGCTATAAGAAGGCATCCCCCTGCAGTGTTTCCTGCTGAGGTGGGGCAGGCACAGAACAGTCCCAGCTTTGTGTTCTCCCAGGAGGTGAACAGGTCCACCTGAGGGGTGTCCCACTAGGAGAACAGACTGTGTACTATACTCGTGCGACACCTCGCCCACCCAGTTGAGAGTGTCTGCCAGCTGATTGGAGACTCCTGCCACATAGATAGCCAGAAGATCAGCCTCCAGGCTGCCCACAAGGGTCCATACAAAGAGCGTTTCCTTGCACAGAAGCAAGGAGTGCGTCCTGCCCAGTTTGTTGATGTAGTACATGGTCATGGTGTTGTCCATCTGGACTTGAACAATCTGACCCCTGATATGTGGAGTGAAAGCAGTCAGCACCAGCAGAACTGCCTGAAGCTCCAGCAGGGTGATGTGGCATCAGGACTCCCCGGGGTCCAGACCCCGTGGACTCTGCGTCCTACAAGATGGGCAACCCAGCCTACCAGAGAGGCATTTGTCATCAGAATGACTGTCAGCTCTGGGCTGACAAATTGTATCCCTTCTTGCAGGTGCTCTGGGACTAACCACCACTGGATGACATCCCACATCCTCTGGGTCACAGTGACCAGTTGGTCAAAGTGACCCTCGTGCTGAGACCACTGGCTGGCCAGCTCCAACTGCAGGGTGTGCATTTTCCAGTGGGTCCAATGGACCACAGTGGTGCAAGCCACCATGTAACCCAGCAGGTGCAGGAAGTCCCAGGCACAGCATGATTGCCTAATCTGAAATGACTGGGCAAGGAGGAAAGAGCCTCTGCCCTGTCCACCGGGAGCTGGGCTCTGGCTCTGCAAGAGTCAAGCTTTGCCCCGATGTGGTGTAACATTTTGTACAGTAACATTTATTTCAGTATAACCTTTTATAATAGGTAAACTGAGTGTTAAAGTATAGCCTTTTACAGAATGCTTTAGTGTAATTTCTTATACTATATAACCAAATGTGTTTACTCAAATAGTTAGCTAGGACAGTTTCTCACAAGACCTAGTTAAAAGTCTTGTGATGCCTGTCTTGTGATGATTACACAACACTTTACCTTATGATTTTATGATGGTCAGCATGTAGATGTCTCATAGTGAACTTGAACAGGATAATATGCCCTTATTAGGATGGCATTGCCTGTTTATGGATGGTGTGCACACAAAGAACCTTATAAATGAAGTCAATACTTATGAGATTGTGCAAAAATGATATGTAATAAACACTTTGTGATGTTATGCATAATACAGTTATCTCTATGCTTTGACTGTTATTCACCACACCCTAAGATTAATAGGTTATCTTGTTATATGATTGGCCTATTCTAGGAAGTTAGTAGTTTTTGAGATAACACTTCTTTATATAAACTTTGTATAAAACTTGAATAGTTAGCATCAAACAAAAAGCCAGATACCTGTATTTGAGAAGTTGACCAGCATACTTGTATTGATGTTGATGGAACTCGCAAACAGAAAATAAACCAGAGGGAAACATTCATTTGGCGTGGCTTGAATTATTTTGAAGATAGAAAAATATAATGCAGCTATCTTTTTACTCCTTACAATTTGGTGCCGTGACTCAGATGTCTGAAGACAGTCTATATGGTTGCTGACAACATCAAAAGAACCGAGAAGAGAAGGAAGCCACTGCAAGGAATGCCTACCATACCTGAACTAATTACTCATGTATGGAGGGAGGTTGGAAAACACAATAGGAAGACTGAGGTGAAGTCAGACGTGATTTGCCAGTGAACCTACTGACGTAAGTAAGGATTCCATATTACAAAAATGTTTAGAGACGGACCTTCAAGAAAGTCCGTATAGCTCTCCTGAAAAGCAGGAAGATGCGTACTTATGTTTAATTAAACAATGTACAGATCGTAATGAGAAAAGTAAATCAGATAAAACCAAATTAGCTAACATATGTCATATATATGTACAGTTTCAGTTAGAAATAACTGCTAGGACGTGTCAGTTGAAGAAAGAATTGTTAGAGAAAGACGATGCTCATTACTTACATATAGCCAAATATGTCACAGAGGTTAAAGATAGTAAATATAAATTAAGTGTGGCACAAAGGGAAGTTTGTGAGTTAAAAATCAAGCCTTTATAATGAATCTACAAACATTTCTGTCTGTACAGCTGTTCCCTGCTGCCTAAGGTCATGCTGTTCTCTGTATTTGGAGAGCTGCAAAAACATTACAGTATTTGGTAATGAATGTCATTGGCTTCATTAACTATAATGATGCCGGAGTAAAGTTTGTCTTTTCTTGGTTCTGTTCACTTGAAGCTCATTATGTTTTTTATTTAGTTAAGAGACACTTGGTTTCTTTATTCCAGGTTAACTTTTGTCAGTGGCATAGTGTTGTAGAAAATATTTGAAGTTCAGAAACACGGTGCCTAATTCAGTATGTGCTATGTCTATTTGTCACTGTTACACTTTATCAGAGTCTTTAACTGTATTTTCTGAAGCTACTCTGATTTATTTTTATGTTTCATCCCATGACATGTTTCGGTTTTGAAATGTTGGCTCGTTGTCTGCAAAACTGCAGTTGCAGATGTGATGAAGCATTGGAAGGGGTATGTAGAGGGGGTGACTCCCTTGGGCAATTACATTATAAGCAGAGACACAGTTGTAGTGCCAAATCTCCTTAGAGTAAAGGTAAAATAACTACCTCCTTTTATCTAAATGAGTGTTCAACAAAGCAAAAAGCTGCCAAAACTAAAAATATGGTAAGTTTCACCTTATTGCAATTGGTGACCTTTTGCAACACAATTTGACCTTCCATGTTTGATCTAAGTTAAGCACATTATTTTGTCAGGATTTTTCAGGTCCTGCAGTATTTTAAGCTATATAAGTTAACTTTTTCACTCTGACATGGAAAATGTGATTTACTGTCTGAAAACAGAAACAAATCAAGATTTATTTAAATCTCACATGTCAGCTAGCTTAAAAAGAAGTTTTTTCTATTTTTTTTTCTTGTAACATCTTTTATGGCTCTTAAGCATGCACTAATGACAGCTCCAGCTCTTATTAGTCCTTCTGAGTCCTCTGATTTTGTAATACAGGTACACGCAACAGATCAGGTAATTAATGTGGTCCTATTACAAAAGAGAGCAGGGACTTTACATCCTGTGGGTATTTTTCTTGTGTACTAACACCTGTGAAAGAGACACATGAAGAATGCATAAAACATTTGTTAGCTGTGTATTGGGCTCTACAAGCCATGAAACATATTGTGGGGTTTAACAGAATAATCCTGCAAACGTCTCGCACTCCAGTACTTAAAAGGGATGTGAGAAGTGTGTCTTCCCAGCGACTGGTTAAATGAGCTTTAGCTCTACAAGGGAAAAATATCACAGTAGAAAAATGTACCTCACCTATGTTAGTTGAATTAATGACATGGGAGGGAGAGGCACATGATTGTGAAACTGTAATGGGAATTGATTTTAAACCCATATTTGCTGCAGAACCAAATACTGAAGCAAGATATGTTTATATAGATGGCTCTTGTTTTTGGGAGAATAGACATTTCCACACAGGATATGCCATAAGGACACCGAGTACTAATCAAAAAAATATATTAGTACGGTGCCCATCATCATTTTCTGCCCCTAGAGCAGAATTAGAGGCAGTCCATGGAGCTATTATGGCTTACCCTCAGGAGACTATTAATATCTCCTCAAACTGTGCCTTTATGGTAAATTCCTTATTAGACTTTTTGCTAATTTGGACTAAATGAGAAATGCGGACAGCATGTGGAGAACCTGTTGCATTTGCTCCCATATTACAACATACTGTATATGGAACATTGGAGCTCAAACACCTTTGAAAATAACAATTTGTAAAGTAAGAGCTCATCACAAACATCCAAAAAAAGATACCCATAAGTTAAACAATAACTTAGTGGATAATCTTGCTCAAGTTGCAGCCAACAAACAAACGTATGGGTAGACCCTGTAGGAGGTGATTCTACACAATTGTGGGAGATGGACAAATTTGACAAACACCATATTAAATGGATAGCTGCCATCTCACAAGTCCCAAGTTTGGGGTGTATCCAAGATACAAATGCTTGGACGTCGAAACCAATGGAAAGACACTAGACAGTGTGCAACCAAGCATGTTACCATATGGAAAGATATGGTAGTATGGGAACAACAACCTGGGGTTAGGAAGTGGATACCACCTACTTCATTCAGAAAAATATATTATCATTGATAATCATTGAATTGGAGGTCATTATAGACTCCTCAAAACATGTAAAATGTTGGCACAAAAATATTAGTGGCCAAAAATTGGAAAAGTTGTCAAACAATGCCCGGAGGCTTGTCTCATCTGTGCACAGATGAATCTTCCAGTGCCTGGTAGGAGGGTTCTATTAGGGTGCATACCCTGGCGGATGGTCTTTGATCCAGCTTGCAAATTGATTATGTGGGGCCCTTGCCTACTGTAAAAAGAGGGGGAGGGTTCTGGTATTTCCTAGTCATTGTTGACATATTTTCCAAATGGGTAAAAGCATTGCCCATACAAAATGACAGTGCTACAACTACTACAAAAGCGCTATGGAAACAGATATTCTGACAATGGGTTTTCCCAGAATACTTGAAAGTGATAGAAAAACTCACTTTACAGCGAAAATAGAGACAGCTTTGTGTGATATTTTGGGTATCACTCAACGTTTGCATTTACCCTACCATCCACAATCATCCTGAATGGCTTGTTTGTTTGTTGTATTTTTAACCAGGAAGTGGACTGGGCACAGCCCTTTTTCAGCCACTCCTGACATATAACAATACATTACAACAAAAAATGATATTTATACAAAAAAATCCATACATTAGTCACAATTACAAACAGTATCACAATAAAGTTTCTTTAACAATAAATGTTTAGAATGAGTTTCTGAATGTGCTTTTTGAATTACATCTCCAAATTCATTTAAAAATGAAGGTGCATACCAAGAAAATGCCTTCCTACTCATCTGAAGTTTGTAGACTGGAACAACATACTGGTTTAAGCAGTTTTGTCTAGTATCTCTGCAATAGACTTTTCTTACTATAAGTTTGGATAAAGTTATTGGGACTCCCTGACCTTTTATCCGAAATACAAAATTTCCTAGTATACATTTCAAACGATTAATTGGGAAAAGAACCCCAAAATCACTGTATAACTGACAGTGATGGGTTCTAACTGAAACATGTAATGCAAATCTGCAAATGTCATTGTAAAAAACTTTAAATTTTGACTCAAACAACTGATTACAGTTTATAAAATTAACACTTCCATATTCTAATGTTGGACATAGTACCTGTTTCACTATGATGTGATGAGCCTCTGTGGACAAAAATGTACTATTTCTATAAAGAAAACCAAGCTTCTGATGTAATTTAGTGCCTACTTTTTCTAAATGAGGAACCATGCTCAAATTTGAGTCCAAATACAAACCCAAATATTTGACCATAGCAACCATGGGGAGAAGATCACCAGCAAGTCCAGTTACATGTAGGGAATCAATCTTCTGAAGTTGTTTGTAGAACCAAATAACATAACATTGGTTTTAATTTCATTAATGACCAATTTGTTTGACTGAATCCAATTGGAAAGTACATTATAATGTTTTTGAAGAGAATCTTGTATTTCTCTACAATTTACACCTGATACCCAAAATACAGTATCATCTGTGTACAGTAAGCTATTAACATTTGTAAAGGAAGGGAGTAAATCATTAATAAAAATAGAAAATAAAAGGGGACCAAGCACTGATCCTTGAGGAACCCCAGCTAATAATCCTCTGGGTTGGGACAAGAAATCATTTACCTTAGTTTTTTGGATACGTTTTGACAAATAATTTGCAAACCAATTTAATTGAACATCCCTAATTCCCAATTTCTCTAGTTTATTTAATAAAATCCTGTGATCTACCATATCAAAGGCACTGGCCAGGTCCACAAAGACTGCACCAGTGGCCTTACCCTCCTCTGCAGCCACCAGTACAGCATTCGTAAACCCGGCCAGTGCCGTTGCAGTAGATCGTCCAGCATGAAATCCGTGTTGTTGTTCAAGAAGGATGTCATTTTCTTGTAAATACACCTGGATTTGCTGGTGAACACATTTCTCCAGTAGTTTGACAATCTCAAACAGGGAGATGGGTCTGTAATTTGACATAGCAGATACATCACCGCTCTTATAAAAAGGAACCACGATGAAATCCTTCCACAGAGCTGGAAAAATACCCTGTTGCAGTGATAAATTAAATAATGTCACCAAGGGACTTTTGACATAGGGAGCAGAATGTTTTAATAAAGTAGATAAAATCATGTCACTTCCTCCCACCTTACCGTCCTTTAGTTTTAATAACAGTTTTAGAACCTCTGATTCCTCAATCTCAGAAAAATAAAAACATAATTGTTTATTGTCCCTTTCTGTGTGTTCTTCGATCCCTTTGGCTGGCTTAGTAACTTCCGCATTGACGGTTTTAGAGACAAAAAAGTTATTAAGGATATTTGCCATAGTTAACCCATCTGAGATCAAAATCCCATCCTCCCTAAGTCCCTTAATACCTCTAGGTTCCTGTGGATTGTAAATATGTTTGAAAGAATGCCAGAATGTTTTAGGGTCTTTCAGATTTAGTAGCTGTTTGGATTTAAAGTACTGGGCTTTAGCTTCTACTATTTTTTTAACTTTGTTTCTATAGGTTTTATACTGCCTCAAAGATTCAATGTCCCTAACCTTCAAATAGTACTTTCTTTTAATTTCCCTAAGCTTAATCAAATCATGCAGGTCTTTTTTTAACCATGGTGATTATTTATCCTTTACCCTCCATTTTGTCACTGGGGTATTTTTATTAAATAAATCAACTATATAGTTTGTAAATTGGTCTACTTTGTGTTCAAGAGCAGCAGAGTCCATTATTTTAATCCAATTGGCCAATTCCAGTTCTTTATTATATGCTTCCACATTAAGTCTGTTAATGTTCCTTTTAAAAATAAACTTTGGAGCAATTTGTTGCTCAATCATTTTTCTTGTGCAAAATGTAGGACAATGATCTGAGATAGAGTCAAACAGAACTTCCAGATTACACAAGGCATCTGGGCAGTTAGTCATAATCCAATCTATAATTGAATGATTGTTTGTTTTGTAATTAAAGCACATAGGAACCCCAACCAGCTGTACAAAACAAAAGGCATTCATCTGAGATTTTAATTTTACAACTTCATTTCCATAACCCTAATCAGTATTTGCATCTCCCATTGTAATGTGTTCTCTCCTGTTCTGATGAACACTAGTCCAAGCTTCAAAAATAGAATAGTTAGCCAATTTCGATATAGGAGGGCAGTAAAAACAAGTGTAATATAAATGCTTACAGCCCAATGTGCCCAATAAAATTTTAACAGTTAAATAATCAATAGATTTATCCAAGGGGCCACTATCAACAACCTCAGCTAATATATCATCCTTTATATACAACAGTACCCCCCTTTTTTTCATGGTAGAAAGGTTAAATCACACTCTAAAAAAATGCACTGAAAAAGGCAGTGTTGGATACTGGTAAAGGGTGGGTAACGCACTTACCAGAAATCCTAATGGGTATTAGAGGTACGGAAAACAAGAGTACTGGCTATAGCCCATATCAATTGATGACTAGACGGGATATGCGGCTATATTATCCATCAGATCCAGATCTATCGACACCAGTGTTAAACCGCATCAAAACTGATGTGTTTTTGCAACAGCTACAAAAACAGCTGTTTAATTACCTCACGCTGCCAGAAATATGGCACAGACTCACCAGAAAAACAAACAGAGACATGACAAAAAAGTGATACTGCCCATTAAAAGGAGTCATCACGTCATGGTGAAAAATTTTGGTCAAAAGGGACCATGGGCTGCTAATTGGATGGGACCCTATGACGTCATTGATGTTTTGGGACCATAGGTCATTCAGGTCCAACAAATTCGACAAGGGTCTACAAAGACCAAATGGGTCCATGTGGATCAATGTAAATTGTATTAGCCTTTAATTGATGACAACTGATACTGCTCAGTTTCTCCCAATAGGTAAAGTACAGTGATGTATCCTGTACTTATGCTGAGCAGTACCTTACTGATCCTGGCCACTTCCAAATGATTTAATGGATGGCCATGGCACATATAAAACAGTTTGTACAACAAGAACTATGCCAATCATTCTGCCTGGGATATTCCAGTGCTGTTAGGAAACTGACATAAACACACTGGATATCTTCTTGTCAAATGGTACTTTATGGACAATGTCAAACTGCGACATGGGAATACTCACCAGACGCCTGGCTGCACGGTGATGTGTGTCGTGAACACAATAGCCCAGAAAGGAATCTATATCTGCTCTACTTCTACTTTGAGGGATGCTACAAATTTAATGAAAGAAGAACAACATTTATTTCAGATAAAACTAAAGGACATGTTATATTATCCATCTAATCTTACGTTGTTAAATACATCTTATTGGGGGGTAAATGCATCACAACGTAATATGTGGCATTTTTTATGTAATGCATCTATTGTGAAAAAAACTATACAGTAAGGTTAAATGTAAATTAAAGTATTATAATATTTTGCTACATTTGCCTTTTCCACGAATACTGCTTTAACATAGAAATCGAACTTTGGTAATAGTATGGCAACAGTATTATAATAATGCTTTAAATCAATACCATAATAGACACAAAATGTGGTCATTTCAAATTCCTACAGAAGCAACACCAGGCTTATTACGTTATAAAAAAGCGTATGGGGCTGGTTAGGCTCAGGATTAGGAAGTGCTAATGGTATTGATTCTATGGTTTTAAAAGGTCATATTCGTTCTTTAGAAACAGCTTTAAAAGATATGGCTACTGGACCATTATCGACTACTGTAAAATTAGCAGCTGATAGTAAAGAAATTGATTGGTTTGCATTTAGAGAAACCTTACAGAATTTTAAAATTATTGCACAAATATCAGTTCGTTTTTATAACTCACTTTCTAATATGTCTAAAGAAAGTTATATAAAACTAGTTTTTCTCAATTAGCTGCTGAAGCACATGCTTATCTAGTTAATGAGTTAAATAGAATTGAGACCAATAGGTTACCCTTAGGAATAGGTGAGACCAATGTAACTAGATTATTGGATCATCCCAATGTATTCCTACCACCCTTAACTATGATAAAAGTATGGAACTCACCAAATCAATATGCACATGTGTTGCAACATGTGATTCTCATACTAGTAATAATACCTGTATGTTTTGCACCACCACAAATATCATGGCAAATCAGTAATTTGGGAGTATTAACACATGACCAGATCATGAGACTCCAAATACCAGGTGACAGTATTATCACGGTACGCAATAAATATGTTGTCTTACCTAAGCAACGGTGCGTACGAGAACGTGAAACTTTGATATGTGGGGAAAAAACATCAACTGCCCCATGGTTTCCTAAACAATGTAAATTTACCCTAACATCTGCAAATCAATACTGTCAAGCTATGAGATAAAACCAATCATGGTGTGTAATTGCATGTCAACCTTGAAATGTATGGGGGTGTAGTGACAAGACCTGGTGGGTTGCAAATTGGACCCTTCAGAAACGTCCTGCTTATAGCTGAACAAATGTTACCCATATCGATGGTTCCAGTATGGCCTTAGATTTACTCACTGATTTGGCAACTCCACCTCATTTCGACCTACCCAAAATTGATAAAATGACATTTGGTGCCTTGTTGCATCGTCAACAAACAGAAGGACTTATTTTGGCACAAAAGGCCTCTGCTAAAGAGGTAAAAAGACAGTCATCATATATCCCTACTATATCTTGGTGGGATTGGGAATTGGCTGCTTTGAATACTAGTCCAACCCTCATAGTGGTGGGTTGTGGTATTGTAGTAATATGTGTTCTTATTATTGTACAATTCTTATTGTATCATAAAATGAAACATATGGTTTTACAAATATAAATGTTACAATGGCAACATCATCTTGTGTGATCTCCAGGTATAGAGAGTCACAAGGGGGGAGATTGTGGTGTAACATTTTGTACAGTAACATTTATTTCAGTATAAAATTTTATAATAGGTAAACTGAGTGTTAAAGTATAGACTTTTACAGAATGCTTCAGTGTAATTTCTTATACTATATAACCAAATGTGTTTACTCAGATAGTTAGCTAGGAAAGTTTCTCACAAGACCTAGTTAAAAGTCTTGTGATGCCTGTCTTGTGATGATTACACAACGCTTTACCTTATGATTTTATGATGGTCAGCATGTAGATGTCTTATAGTGAACTGGAACAGGATAATATGCCCTTATTAGGATGGCATTACCTGTTTATGGATGGTGTGCACACAAATAACCTTCTAAATGACGTCAATACTTATGAGATTGTGCAAAAATTATATGTAATAAACACCTTGTGATGTTATGCATAATACAGTTATCTCTATGCTTTGACTGCTATTCACAACACCCTAAGATTAATAAGTTATCTTGTTATATGATTGGCCTATACTAGGAAGTTAGTAGTTTTTGAGATAACATTTCTTTATATAAACCTTGTATAAAACTTGAATAGTTAGCATCAAGCAAAAAGCCAGATATACCTGTATTTGAGAAGTTGACCAGAATACTTGTATTGATGTTGATGGAACTCGCAAACAGAAAATAAACCAGAGGAAAACATTCATTTGGTGTGGCTTAAATTATTTTAAAGATAGAAAAACACAATGCAGCTATCTTTTTACTCCTTACAATTCCCGATGAAGCTGATTACCTTTGAAGGCACGTATTCCAACTTGGCCTTGACCAGGAGGCCAAGGGAAACACAGGTCTTCAGAGCCAGATCCCTGGATCACTCCACCTCCTGCCTGGAGGGACTTGCGATTAGCCAGTCATCCAGGTAGGGATAAACCTGGATCTCTCGGTGCCTCAGGTAAGCTGCCACCACTGCAACGTACTTGGTGAAGATCCTGGGTGCCGAGGACAGTCCGAATGGCATGGCCTAGAATCCGCAGAGGGCTCCCTCCACTCAGAAGCAGAGGAATCTTTGATGAGAAACACGGAGCAGGACATGAAAGAACGCATCCTGAAGATCCAGGGAACAGAAGCACATGTCCTGCTCGAGAGATGGTATGATCTGAGACACAATTACCATCCTGATGGTGTGCAATTAAAGAAACTTGTTCAGGTTGTGCAGATCTAGAATGGGATGCCAGCCCCCCATCTGATTTGGCACCAGGAAATACTTGGAGACAAACCCTGGTTGTTCTGGAGGATCCACGACAGGTGCTACAACCTCCTTGCAGAGGAGCTGGGCTATGTTATCTGGGGAGCTGACAAAATGTCTGCAGATAACCAAGTCCTCCCCGTGGAGCACAGGCTCAGCAAGGAGGGTACTGCTCAAATTCTAGAGGCAGACCCTGATCAACCACTTCTAGCACCCATGTGTCTGTGGTAACAGTGGACCAGGTGGAAGGAAGTGAAGGAGGTGGCCCAACACAGGAGGGCCCAGGGGAGGCATGACGGGCATGAGGGAAGCACCCCATATCCCATCACTGGGCAGGCTTGGAGGAGGAGGGTCCAGTCAATGGACCACTGGAACCTCTCCCTCCAGGCTTATGGACAACAGAGACCACTGACTTCAGCCTAGGTCACCAGGTCTATGCCTGCTGACCAGCCTGGTGCTGGGCTGGTTTGGCCACAGGAGTGGAGGCATACCAAAAGGACTTCTGCTTTTGCTGCTGCTTGGAGCCCTTAGTGTCCTTCTGGGCAGACGTGACAGAGTCCAAGGTGGCATTAGACTTCTTGATGTGGGTGAGGTGGTCCTTGACCCCAGGACTGAATAGGTTGGTGGATCCTTAAATTGACAGCCGCCCCAACCACCCTCCCACCCAGGGGTGGCTGTCAATTTAAGGATCCACCACGTGACATCACATCCGGTGACATCACGTACTGTTGCCCAGGAACCTATCTCCCCACTTTCCCATTTGCAGGTTATACCTGCTGGCCACTAGAGGACCTATGTCCCTCACTGCTTCCTACTCCACCTGTACAGCACTACTTCCCTGGGATCTTGCTCACCACAATGTATTGGCCCTGCCTCATGCTCTGCCTGTGCTTATCCCCACTAGCAGTGCACTTACCCACTTACCCATCTGCTAGTCCAAGACTGTGCCCTGGCACCCTCCCTCCTTGCTCCTGAACCTGCTCGCCTGCCCTTGGGACCTCTGTGTGTCCCCGTCCTCCCCTGCCTCCCCAGCTTTCTCTTCACCTCGGGCACATCTGGGTGTCTTCTTATTCTTGCTTTCCTTCCTGTACCTCCTGCCCACCCCTGCTCCCTTAGCCTCCCTCCCCCTCATGTCAATCATAGAAAACCTCTCACCATCTCCCAGCCAGGGTGTTAGTCATGCTACTACTCCTGTGGAACATTCATCAAACCCTGGCCTGGTTCCCAGGAGCTCCCCAACTTGCACCACAGGCCTATGCATGGTCTCCATGAATATCTGTAGCCTCCTAAAAGTTTGACTCACTACAATGCCTGGTCACATCAATTAACCCTGATATCATCACCCTGGTTGAGACTTGGCTGTTGAAATCCTCCCTGACTCCTAGTCTCCTTCCTGGTTTCACCTTTTCCAGTCTGACCGTGTTGGGAGCAGGCGGCCAGCTGCGCTATTTATCAAGGAATCTCTCCCGTACTAGCCCTGCCCGCTCCATCCTGACTCCAGGGCCCAGGCGCTTACACTGAAACTAACCCTGACCCTTGAAGGACCCTTTATCTGACTACTGCATAATGCGCCCCCAGGGACCAAACGCAGGCCATTGCCTCTCTTACAGAATACCCACTCTCTACTTCCTTCCGCTGATCAAATTCTGGTGGGTGACTTAAATGTCAACTGGCTCAGCCCCTCCTCCTCTCCGAGACTCCTTTTCTGCAATAGACCTAATGCAACTAGTTACCCACCCTACCAGGACTAACCCAAGAGAGGCTCCAGTACCCTGCTTGATGTGGTACTCACCAACCGCCCCTAATCAGATCCCCAATGTACAAGTCCTCCCAGACTCTCTCAGTGATCACTCCCCATTCTAGTCCACTGGTCATCCTCAGTCCCCAAACCCATAGCACAGTCCACATGCGGTGCGTCTAATACCTGGTGGACTGATAAAACTAAGGAACTTCTGTCCCAAATTGACTGGTCTCTATACAGGCAACTCCTGACATCGACACAGCTCTCCCCTTCTTTACCCAAACTTTTAATAATGCCTGTGATATCTTTGCCCCAATGTTGACCGCGTTCTAAAGGCAGAATACCCCTGGGTAACCCCAGCTTTGATCCACCAGCTCAAACATAGGGACAACCTATGGCACCATGCCATTGAGACTGGCCGGCCCAATGACAGGCGGTTATATGCTGCCCAAACAAGTGCACTCAGGCCATCAGAAAGGCCAAGTCTGAGCACTATCGGTCCTCACCACTGCCTCATGGGGAACCCCAGAACCTTCTGGGATAACATTAAACAGTTAAATGGGACTACACTCCCCCACCCACCCAGATCAACATTAATGGTGTGATCTCCTCAGACCCAGCCCTCATAGCCAACCACCTCAACACCTCATTAACTGACCTTAGCCCTATCCTCCCTACAAATTTTTTTGACCCTCCTCCCCCAGCACCTGCCGTAAATCTTTCTCACCCTTATTTTCTCCTCCCGTGTTTCTGCCCAAGAACTTAGGCCGCACCTTGTCACTGCCCTCAAGAGTAATAGTACAGGCAGTGACACCCTGGATCCGTGTATCCTACGGCTGGTCTTAGACACAGTCCTTACCCCGATCACATGCCTCATCAACCACTCTCTTTGCCTGGGGAAGGTTCCAACTGCCTGGAAAGTCGCCACTGTCACCCCTATCTTTAAAGGTGGTGATAGGACTGTGGCTAGAAACTATCGACCGATCTCCATTCTCTCCTTTCTCCAAGGCCTTGAAAAGTGGTAGCCTCTCAAATCTTGACTACCTCTCCACCTACAATGTCCTTTGTCCTGAGCAGCATGGCTTCAGGTGGGCCACAGTACCAACACAGCCCTCCTAGAGTTCTCCAACTTTCTCCTCCTCCTTAGACACTGGTTCTCTGGCTGGTGCTGTCTTCATTGACCTCTCAAAGCTTTCGACACTGTCTCCACCCCTCCTTCTTGATGCCCTTAGTCTCTCTGGTTTTGCTTCTGGGCCTATCTCTTGGTGCACCAGTTATCTATCTGACCGCTCACAGTGTGTAAAAATTAATGGGACCTACTCAGACATCTGTCCCATCTTTTCTGGGGTTCCCCAGGGCTCCATTCTGGGCCCCTTACTATTCTCCCTTTACCTTAACACCCTTCCACGCTCTTGCTCGGGGAACATTCTATTGTACACTGATGATGCAGTCATCTTTGCCTCAAGTCGTAACCCTATTGCCCTCCAGGACTCACTACAGAAGTCCTTCACTGAAGCAGAGGGCTGGTTCAAGGAACACAGATTGGTGATAAATCTTAAAAAAACAAAAACCATGTTCTTCACTCATCCCCAAAACAAGTCCTGCAACTTCAAACTCCTCATTCACTCTGGGTCCTCTTTCCCACTCGAACAAGTTTGCTCCTATAAATACCTAGGGATCCATTTTGACCCTCCTCTCCTTCCATGGACACATCGCTGCCCCTAGCCACTGCCACTAATATCCGACTAGCATCTTACACCGGTTAAACACTGCCTCCCCGAGGCTCTTCGACTCACAGTCACCTCCTCTATCCTGTCCCTAGTGGACTATGGACTGCCGGTGTATGGTGCTGCTGATCAGACCGCGCTCCATAAAATTCGCACTACTCTGAATAAGGCCTGCAGGTTAATTACTGGAGTACCTAGGCTGACACACACTTGTCTACTGTATGCTAAAGCGCTGGTACTTGATCTGGATGAGCGCCTCAAATATCTGACCTGTACCCTTACAAAAAAGACCCTCCTTGGGCTATCCCCACTAGGATTGACCACCACCATACGCCGCTCTGTCCCACTAGTTCATACTCGGACCTCTGGGAAAACCTCTCTTGTTATCCCTAGAGCTAGGACCTCTCACGGCCAAAGAGCCTTCAGCTTTAGGGCCCCCTCCTGGTTCAACACACTGCCCCCCTCCATCTCCGAAGCTCCAACTATATCGTGCTTCAAAACTTCATTACGTAACCACCTTATTAACACCCGATGCCTTAATTGCCACTAGTCAAAGCCGTACTCAATACTTATGACAAAGCTTATTGCTAAGCTGCTAAGGACAACATAACTCTGGTATTGTTTGCATCAATCCTACCTGTACCAGCTTGTTTGTATCTATGTCTTAAGTTACTGTTATACTTATGTGTTGTACTGTTATACTGTGTATTTTGGTTTGTCTTACTGTGACAAGGTACCTTTGTAAATGAGTCTATGGCTCAAAGGTTTTCCAAACTGCTGTTTAAATAAAATAAAAAAAAAAATAAAAAAATAAAATAAATCTGCCAGCTTGTGTTTAGTATCTGCCATAAAGGTCAAGATCCTCAACCAAGCCCTGTGGTGCATGACCACTGCGGCCGCCACAGAGTGGACACAGGAATCCCCAATGCCCATGACCATCTGGAGCTGCTGCTTGGCCATAGTTTGACCCTGATGTTGGAACTGTTTAACCACAGTCTGGAGGTCCACCGGCAGATGAGGGAGCAACTCATCCAAAGAGCCCAAAAGGGCATGAGAGAAATGGGCCATACGTTGGGCTAAGCTCATTTGGCGAAGGCCAAGAGATGAGGCAGTGTAGGCCTTTTTGACCACATGGGCCAGTTTCTTGGACTCTTTATCAGGCAGTCTGTCCACATCCCCAGTGTTGCCGTAACATGGAGTTGGCCACCATGCCCTCGGCCAAGGGATGTTCCGTGATTCCCGAGAGGGAACCGGTAGGTATGCCATACTTGCAGGCCACCCGGGAAGAATGAGCAGGAAGCTGGGTGCTGCCAGATCTACACAGCAGGATCAAGGATGGTCTCTGCCACTGGAAAGGCCTCAGTAGGAGTGTCTCCCTGGTTGAGGATCTCGGTCAACAGTTACTGAGCCTGCTTCTGCACGGGCTCCATTGGCAGACTGATCAATTCCAAGATCAGACGGGGAAGACCCAAGAAAGACATGGGACCTTCTTCCATTGAAAGATCTCCCACTGACTCAGTGTCAATCAGATGGGAGTGCAGTGAGGAACCCTCCAACTCTGAAAAGTCATGAAACACTGGTCAATCGCCTGAGTCCCCACTGACCCTCTGAGTATGGTCAGGGGTGACAATGACTGACAGCCGATGAGGATTCCCCTTGCCAGCCAAGACTCCTTAGTCAGAGTGCTGGACTTCGGCTGAACTGAGGGCAGCTCCACATGGCTCAAAGGGGATGCCAGTAGCAGCCGACATGGAACCATCTTGGTCGGTCCAGGAGCCGGAGCAGGCTTTGGCTGTTCAGGTGATATCCAGGAGATAGCAGGCAAGGGAGCTGGGGTCGGCTCATGCCGGTGAGCACCAACTGTTGCCAAATCAAGTTCTCATAGCATCGATGCAGTTTGCGCTGAAGCCTCTCCTCACCAGAGGAGGATGAGGATGATGAGTAGTGACAGTGCTGCTTTCCATTGTGCCAAGAGAGGGAGGCAGGACTCGCTCAACCCACTGGAACAGGACCGAGACCTTGATCATCAGGAGGACCAGCAGTGGGTCTTGGAGAGAGTCAGCAATGGCCGAGGCTCCTCCTGATCTGGCTCCACAACCAGAGGCAGTGGGTCAGCGAACTGATCCATTCCTCCCACAGTCTAAGTAAGGACTGGGGTCCTGGAAAGAGAGGCATCAACCTCTTCAGTCAACAACTGGTCAACAGGATTGAGAAAAATCTTGACCAGCGGGTCAACCAGCATCTCGGCCAATTGGCCTGACTGGATTACCGTGGAACTGGCAGCCTGGGTCAAAACATCGACCGAAGGTAACTTTGGAGAAGCACAGGAATCCGAAGTCCTTGACTGAGAATGCTCCCGATCCCACAAATGTCGATGAAACTCCTTGTCTTTTTTTGATGAGGATTTACGTCCTATTTCTATATGTCCTGACCATGGGTGGGCAGGGACTGGACCAAATCCTTGAAGGACCCCATAAACAAAGAGCCTAGAGCAAGCTTCTCCTTGAATGCTGCAAGCTGTTCGACGGGCCCCACAGCCATGGAGACCACCCAATGGGCATCCTTAGATTTTACTGTTGGGTTCCTTTCGGACAGGTGGTCCAATTTCAGGTGATCCTCCAGTACCATAGGGTGGAAGATGCAACAGAAGTCACAGGCCTGGGTATGTTGCTCATGCCCCAGGCAGTAAACGCATGAGGCATGAGGGTCAGTACCGAGTATCTTCTGCCCACAAGGCCATTGTTGGAACCTGGAATGGACTTGTCATCCATCGCATTAGCGAGCTTAAAGCAAGCATTTTTTTTGAAGAACAACAGTAAATCAAACGATTTAACGCAAAAGGGCCTACTCATCGTGGAGAGCTATAAGAAGGGAACCGATCTCTTCCAGTGGAAAGGAAGATCTGGTGTCATGGGGCAGAGCTGAGAAGGTTACCACCTGGATGGATGGGAGGAGCCAGTTTGAAGACTTTCTGGCATCATCTTTAAGGGAAAGGACACTGCCAGAAGTGTGGACAGAACATCATATCTATGTCCCTAGAAACACTGATACTTATGGTGGAGGATAAAATAAATTAGAACTTTTGGAATTACCCAGTAGTAGAGTCTCCTTTTTGTATTTCCAGGACTAATAACTGCTTAGAAGAGTTCCTCCGAGCCTACCTTTGTTCCTCTTAAGCTAAGCCCTGGACATCTGGTCTCAACAGTAGGTTGCCACTATCTAAGATGCCCACATTTGCCAACTCCAGCAGACAGTCAAACAACCAATACTGCTGAGTACAGGAGGCTTCCAGCAAGCAATTCCACCATATAACTCTAGATTTAGGCATTCACTGGGCCATGCCCCCCCATCCAGGGCACTGATGCAGGTTGGTCATGTTGCTCCCTGAAGGGGGCTGCAGTTACATTTTTTTACAAAGTTTTAAACAGGACAGAGTGATGTTAGACATCAAACCTAGGGTACATATGCCAGCCTGTCAGTGCAGCAGGAGTGCTACAGGTTGCCTCCCCTGATGGCAATACCAACACAGTGACCTACCGTGCTGTCGACAAAATCGACAGATTGCTGACAGGTCACTGTGATGGTGTACCTGAGACAGGGGCACACTGTCTTCCAGTCCTGCACTCCCTCCCTGAATCAACTTCGACTCGGAGTTAATTATATTAAGTATGGGGGGTGCGGGGGGTGAAGCCCCCCCGATAGAAAACAGGACTGGGAGACATTCGGGATTTATGTCAACCTTGCAGTCGACATAAATCCCGTCACTGTGATGCCAGTTGACAAAAGTGTTGTTGAACTGGCATCATAGATCAAAGTGCTACTGCTCACAACACCAGTGTCCTGGGATAGGGATCGCACAATGGTAAACATTATTTATTTATTTAATTTTATTAACTAGGTAGGCCCACTGAGTCCAATACAGGTCCCTTTTTTAGGGGCGACCCGGGATTAGTTACACATATACAGAGATTTACAGAATAGAACACAAAGAGGGGTATCATACTGTGGGATATGTAGAGCGTCAGAGACAGCAGTTACAATCAAATGTTAGATACAAGATTTGACAATCTGACAAACAGGAACTTTTCCTTATATAATATTAAATACATCATTCAACATGGTAATGGGGACATCAATTTGAGCACCTTCAAGTTTTAATTACAAAGTTGACACTAGACAGACATTTTTCCTTGTATAACATTATATATCATATTACACTTTAAAATCTAGAGTAAATACGCTGGCCTGTCAGTGCAGCGGGAGTGCTACTGCTCGCTAAGCCAGTGTCCCTGGAAAGGGAATGTACAATGTTAAACATTAAAACCTAGGGTAAATATACCAGTCTGTCAGTGCAGCGGGAGTGCTACCACTCGCAACACCAGTGTCCTAGGATAGGGAACGTACAATGTTAAACATTAAAAACTAGAACAAACGGTGGCGGAGCTTGCCATTCAAGATGGTGACAGCATAAATCCATAGGAGGGAAGAACCTGTGACCCGATCTGCTGAATCTGACGACCTGCCAGGCACAACAGAAATAAAAATGTACCGAGAACTTACCGCATAGAAAGAGCTTTTATCCGACACTCTCCTGGTCCAAGTGGCATCAAGCATGGAGCCTCCAGTGATAAGTCGGGATGGAGATGAACTAAAAAATTAAAATAAATAACAACAGCATTATTGAATAAATTCCTGATAGATACAGCAGAACTAAAAGATACCACGGCAAAGACTATCCTTGAAGTGCAAGGGCTAACAGCGTGAGTGACTGGTACCGAATGCACAGTTAATGTACATGAGGAGATCTTGCACACACACATCAAGGCAACAACCATGAACACCAAGAACAGATCCAGTACCTCCTGCAAAAAGTGGATGACCTGGGAAAACAGATCAAGGAGGAACAATATGAGAATTATTAGAGTGCCAGAGGGATGGAGGACAAAGCCGTGATACTACTTCTTCAAATCTTTCTTCCCGTGTGCTAAAAGTGAACAGCTCTCCACCTGCAGAGCTGGAAAGGGCTCACAGGTCTCTTGCCCCCAAACCAAGAGAGAAGGAGAGACCCAGGCCAATACTCTGCAGATTCTTAAAATATCCAGTTAAAGACATCTACCTCAGGACGGTCAAAGAAAAAAGGGATCTGCATGGGAGGGCCACTGAATACAGCTATTCTAGGATAATTCTCAAAAATTGTCTAAGAGACATCATGCTTATTCTGGGGTCAAGCAAGAGCTGTACAGACTAAATATTCTGGCATCCCCTTAGGTATCCCTCTATGCTAAGGGTTCAATACAGAGAGGAATTCCTTATGTTCAACACACCTGCCAAAGTTGAATACTTTCTGACCCAAATCCAGCATGGTGCAAGAAAAACAGCACCCAGGTGCCGGCGCCACATGGAGTAACCTGACACCCACCACCAACCATCTTGATGGACACTCAAACCACACCTGAATTTCAAACAAGAAATCCGAATATACCAGAGGCTTGGCAAGAGGTGCAGAGGGGTTGTCAAAAGAATAGAAATAAAAATCAAGTTACAGAAAAAGCCCCAGTGAGACTGAAAACACAGGTGCCCAGCAGGCAAGCTTGATCCTTCATCCGACAAAGCCATCATCACCTATCAGAACCAAGTGGAGAATCAACAAATGTCACACTGATCAAAACAACTAATCAATATGACCCCCCTTAGGGGGCTAATATCAACAGCTCTCCATCTCTCAGCAGTGACAAACAGGAGTGACAGGAGATCTGTCAGATGTAGAAACTGACAACCCTCTCAACCAAGTGTGGGCAGACTATACTGGAGAGGAAGACCAAAAGGAGCAATGAACCGAGATGCACGGAACTCCTGAAGTGATTTTCTAGCCTGAGATAGGAACATTAAGTGGCATGAACTCAGTGAGTAAACAACCCTTTTTGCTGAAACCTCTCACCCATAACCGACTGTAGACTAATGAGAAATCTGGCAGATCGTTTTGAGAGTCACAAGGAGCAGGCCGCAAAAACAGCTGCGTGCAGTCTCCCCACCTTTTCTGTATGTTTGCCACCATGAAGCCGACTTTTCCAGGCTTTGGTATGGACTTACCAAGCAGCACCTGCGATTCCACCTTTGAGGTGGGACACCTAGAACCTCCTAGCAGCTACTACTGAACATTGAACTGACAGCATGAGCACCACCCGCTCTTATCAGTAAAATGGCTGCTGCCTTGGACAGTCAGACAACTGGCTCTAGCTTTCAGGGATAGTGTCTAACAGGAGTGCAATAAGTACTGGAAATGTATCTCATGCCTAGGAGAGAGAGGAACTGATAAGGTATCAGGGCAAAGAGGGTAGGTAAGATGGATTAGGAACACTGTGTCCTGTTTCAGACTACATGGAAGTTAGTATGAAGTTAAAAATGGTTGATAGGAATTAACGGTTGATATTTATGTATTTTAAGTTGTGCCTCTAGTTACACAGGGGCCATAAAACACGGCAAGTAGTGTTGCAGTAAGGGCTATGCCCCAGCAATTAAAAGAGGAGATACAGCAGAGCGCAGAAAGGGGAGACCAGCTTCAAAACTCTGTGCAGCTTAAGAAAGGAGCCAACCCTCTGCCATATACAGGTGGAATAAGAAAGACGGGTCCATCTTGCAAGAGGGGTGGCCAGACACAGAGGAGGCAGACTGAAGGGGAGGAAGACATATCTTTCCACCTCCCCCCTCTGGCAAGAACCCAGCATGCCTCTGATTTAGTGTTTGGGTTGGGGGACAATGGGGAAGGGGGAGTGCTAAATTGAAGGCAGGTCCCCAGAAAGCTGTTTAATCCTGGGGTCCCAAGGGAGAGTCCTGTATTTCCCTCAGCACAAGAGCAAAAATATTGTGCAAATATTGATCAGCCATCATGTAGTGAGGTGAATCATGCAAAGGCACAGAACCAAAACACTCCTGAGGGCCCCCCAGGGTCAATTGGTGGCCACAGCACTGGCAACTGGACAGAACCTGGGGGGCCTGGGAGAAAAATTAACAAAAATGTGATTAAGACTGCAAATACAGCAGTATTAGTTATGTTTAAATTGTTGACATGGTTTATTGTATAGTGATAAATGTTAAATCCCTGCAACCCACCGAAAGCGCACTCTCGGTCAAGGCACCGAATCACGTCAGGTGGGTGCAGGAAAGAAAAAACGAATAGTGCTCTCTCTCTCTATATATATATATATATATGTATGAGAAAACCAGAGTAGGAGAAGATGCTACTATACCAGGGATGTACTAAAATGGGCTATTGAACAGATATAGGGCAACGGGCTTACAAAGGAGGGAAAAGGGGAGGAGATAACAAAAGGGCCAAGGGGGCTCTCCTACAGGGTGGTTTCATGGATGGGACAGCACTTCCAAAGTAAAATTTCCACCCAATACGTCAAAAGCATGGCAAGTAAGCACCAGTAATTACCACCTCATGGAATGTGAGGGGCTTAAATTCTCAGATCAAGCAAAAAAAGTGCTGTCCCACCTCCCAAAAAAATTTGAAAATGCTAGTAGCATTCCTCCAAGAGACAAAGCTAGTTGATGGAGAGGCCCTAAAGCTCATGAGGGAATGGGTGAGATGGGAGGTACATAGTAACAGGATCTGCAAAAAGAGGGGGTCTCAATATTAGGCCACAAAAATCTCCACTGAAAAATTCTTAATTCAAAGGCAGATGACCAAGGGAGATGGGTGGTGGCCAAACTCACCACACCTCAGGGCACCCTGATCCTAGACAATGCGTATGTCCTGAATGAAGACACCATGACCTTCATTAATGAACTCCCATAGGTCATTATGGACCTACTGTAGCATTCAATAATCCAGATGTTATATTGGGAGGGGTGACTTTAATTTGACACTTACATAGAAACATAGAATTTGACGGCAGATAAGGACCGCTTGGTCCACCTAGTCTGCCCATTTTCCTACCTGATGGATAAGCTGCAAATTCTAGTTAATCAACAGCTTACTTCCTCCTACCCCCACTAGAATTGCCTTATGTCTGTCCCATGCATTCTTGAATTCTCCCACTGTTCCTGACTCCACAACCTCCTCAGGAAGGCTGTTCCACGCATCCACAACACTGTCCGTGAAAAATTACTTTATAACATTACCTCTGAACCGTCCCCCCATCTTCAAATTTTGCGCCCTTGTTCTTGCACATCTCCTTCTGAAAGATGCTACCCTCTTGTACTTTGTTAATTTCCTTGAGATACTTGAAAGTTTCTATCATGTCCCCCTTTCCTCAAGGGTATACATATTAAGCTGCTTTAGTCTCTCCTCAGATGTCTTCTGGTGCAGACCCTGCACCATTTTGTGTCTCCTCTGAACAGCCTCCACTCTGTCTATGTCTTTGCAGAGATGGGTCTCCAGAATTGCACGCAGTACTCCAAATGGGGTCTCACTAACTGCCTGTACAGAGGGATAACAACTTCCTGTTTTCTACTTTTGATGCCTCTCCCTATGCATGCCAGTATCCCCCCAACCCTCCTTACTGCCTTCTCACATTGCTTGCCCACCTTTAGGTCATCTGATATAATTACTCCTAGGTCTTTTTCGATTTTTGTTGTTGTTATTAACTCACCCCCCATTGTGTACTCTTCCCCTGGGTTTTTGTTTCCCAGATGCATTACCTTGCACTTCTTTGCACTGAATCTGAGCTGCCACATATTTGCCCATTCCTCCAATCTTTCCAAGTCCCTTTTCATCCTTTCCACCCCACCTTGGGTATCAACCCTGTTGCAGATCTTTGTGTCATCTGCAAAGAGACATACCTTTCCTTCCAGGTGCTCTCCAATGTCACTTATAAAGACATTAAAGATGACCGGTCCCAGTACTGAACCCTGCGGTACCCTGCTAGTTACCCTCCTTTCTTCACTGTGGACTCCGTTTACTATTACCCTTTGTGTCCTGTTTTCCAGCCAGTTTTTTATCCAGGCTACCACCTTGGGACCCACTCCAAGGCTGGCTAACTTGTATATTAATCTTTTGTGTGAGACTGTGTCAAATGCCTTGCTAAAATCTAGGTAGGCCATATCCACAGCCCCTCCCTGGTCTACTACTTTGGTCACCCAGTCAAAGAAATCTATTAGGTTCATCTGACATGACCTTCCTGCTGTGAAACCATGCTGCCTTGGGTCCTGTGCCCCACTGGCCTCTATGTACTCAACAATTCTTTCCTTCAGAAGTGATTCCATCATTTTCCCTACCACTGAAGTCAAACTAATTGGTCTGTAGTTTCCTGCCTCTGCCCTGCTCCCACTTTTGTGAAGTGGAATCACATTTGCCCTCCTCCAGTCCTCAGGTACCACCCCATCCTCTCATTATTTGTTAAAGAGAGTAGACAGTGGTGGGTGTTACTAGTTCTGCCTTTAGCTCTTTTAGAATTCTTGGGTGAATCCCATCAGGCCCCATTGCTTTGTCCACCTTCAGTTTCAAGAGTCCTTTCAAAACCCTTTCTTCTGTAAATGGACTGGTATCAACCTCCCATTCAGAGTTTCTCTCTTGTTTGGTTTAGGTACCTCCCCCCCCTCCCATTGTGAATACTGAGCAGAAATGTTCATTAAGTATCCCTGATTTTTCACTGTCACCCTCTGCCCACATTTCCTTCCCTTTATTAAGTCTCTGTATCCCTCCCTTGGTCTTTCATTGCTCCCTAATGTACCTATTACAAGTTTTATCCCCCTTCTTAACAGAGTTGGTTATCTTTTCCTCAGTTTGTGCCTTTGCTATTCTGACTGCCTTCCCTGCCTCCTTCTGCTTTAACTGATAAGGTTCTCTGTCCTGCTCCTTCTGTGTTTCCTTATAATTTCCTGAATGCTACCCTTTTCTCCTTAACCGTCTCTGCCACCTCTTTTGAGAACCATAGTGGTTTTTTCCTTTGTTTTGTTTTGTTTATTTGCTTCACACAAAGGCTTGTTGCCTCTGTGATGGCAGTTTTGATTATTCCCCATTGTTCCTCTACCCCTCATTCTTGCCTATTTGCTAGTGTTTTTCTGAGGCACTCTCTCATTTTCCCAAAGTCAGCCTTCCTAAAGTCCAATACTTTTGTTTCTGTATGACTTGACTCTATGGCTGTGTTTATTGTGAACCACACTGTTGGGTGGTCACTTGTTCCCAGATGGCTACCCACTTCTAAATCTGAGATCCTTTCTCCTTCCCCATTTGAGTGTACCAGGTCTAAGATTGCTCTCTCCCTAGTGGGTTCCAATACTAGCTGTCTGAGACATGCCCCCTGTAGGGCATCAAGAATGAGTCTGCTCTTGAATGTGCCTGCAGCAAAGGTACTCCAGTTAACATCTGGCATATTCAGGTCCCCTATCAACAATATCTCCCCTTTTTCTGCCATTTTAAGGATGCCTTCTATAATTTCCTTTTCCCTGTCCTCCCCTGAGATGGAGATCTGTACATAATACCCATGCCAATTGTGGTGCCATTTCCTGTCTCCAGGGTGGCACATAGTGACTCATCAACTTCCTATTTACTCTTTAGTTCTGTTGCTACAATCCCTTCCCTTATATAGAGAGCTACTCCTCCTCTACTCTTTAACCCACCCTGTCCCTCCTGTAGACTGTGTATCCTGGTATGCTGACATCCCAGTCATGGTTCTCTGTGTACCATGTTTCAGTGACTGCCACAATATCCAAGCATCCCTCTTCCATCAAGGCCACTAGTTCAGGGAGCTTGTTACACAGACTACAGGCATTGGTACTCATCACCTTCCATTTATTTTTTATGGCCTTACCACTTTTAGCCCCATCCCTGTCCTTACTGCCTTTTTCGGCATTTACCCCTGTCCTGCTCCCTACTGACTTCTCTACCTTGGTGTTCACCTCTCTAACTATTGCATTTTGAGGGGGGAGGCTGGGATTTCCCTGCTCCTTTTCAGTGCCTCTCCCCTTGGCTAGTTTAAGTGCTTGCCAATGAAGCATTTAAACCTGTCACCTAGGATCCTGGTCTCCCTCCCGGACAGATGCAGACCATCGCACCAGTATAAGCCTGCATCCCTCCAGGTAGCTCCCCAGTCCCCAGAGAAGCCAAAACCCTGAGCTCCACACCAGTTTTTCAACCATTCATTGAATCCCATGGTGCAGAATACACTAGCATCATCCTTGCCATAGACAGGCAGCACCTCCGAGAAGGTAACCATACATAATACTTGTCTAAGGCCCCTCCCCAACTCCACAAACTCCTCTTGCATCGCTCTGATCCCATTCACAGCCAGGTCATTTGTCCCTAGGTGGGCAATGACATCCAGCTCCCTCCCTCGTGCAGCTGCTCCCACGATCCTGAGGATTCATTCCTGTCCCTCCAAACCATAGTGCCAGGCAGGCACCTTACCTCCCTATTCCTTTCCTCCCCCTCTTCTACCCCCTAATGATCGAGTCCCCCACCAGGAGTTGTTTCCTTCCCCTATGGGGTCTCATGCCACCTTCCTGTGGTTCTCCTTTGTGGAGGTTCCCAGCATCCTTCTTGGTCTCCACTACATGTGCCTCCATAGAGTAAGCACTATTTACCAAAACAGCACATGAATTGTGGAGAGGTACAATTGGAGGGATGCACCTCTGTTCCACCACCCTCTCCGTCCCTGAGTCCACCTTGATCCAACCGCTCCTTTTTCTTGGCAACCTCTGAGGTAACGGTGGTAGCCTTGGTGGTCCCTGGGTGGTGGAAGAGGTTTCACAAATCTTAGCCAGGTCAGCTTGGAGATGGGCAACCTCCTCCCTCAGACCAGAGATGCGCCTGCAAACAGGGCAGCGTCACAGCCTTCAAAATGTCTCCTGCTACCCCACAGCCATTGCACTGCACCACTCCAATCTTGACTTATTTTGTGTCCCTTCTCCTGTTGCTTTGTATGCTTACTGTCTCCTCACTCTATGTATTTTTACACTTACTTTCCTACTGCCTATTTGCCCTTACAACTCTTGCCCTTCCTGAAGTCTTCAGTAATCTCCTTCTTCCGTGCTTGGATTCAGACCTCCAGCAGCTGGGGGGGGGGAGAAAGAGTTATTTTTTAGGTTCCTTCAAGGTTGATGAAACTAATGTGTCTCAGTGATCCTTCCCTTCCTACTGCCAAATAGGAAGTTCCTGTTGTCAGTCAAATCTAGTGGCTATAAAACTAGAACTGGCTTAAGGTGGAGGGGTGGGAAGGAGGGTAATTAGTAAAAGATCTGTAGCTCTAGACTGCTGTTTCTTGCTCTGAAACCAAAGTTATCCTCTGTCAAAAACAGCAGGAAGCTGAACTGGAGACACCTGCTTCTGTACTCCTAAGCTCCTAAGCCACACCCCCAATTAGATTCACCCTCTGCTCCTGACTCAGTAAATTAAGTTGATACAGCCCCCTTCCTCAGAGAAACACAGAGTGACTTTCTTCTTTTTTTTTACTTAAATGAGCCCCCCTTCTTCTAATAAAGTATTGGTTTGCTTAATACAAACAGGTACTGACTCCTGCTGAGATAGAAGTGATTTATCAGTAAAGAATCTGTAGTTCTAGACTGCTGTTTCTTGCACTGAAACCAAAGTGCTCCTCTGTCAAAAACATAAGTTGACACTTCACCACTTTCTAGACCGGTCAGATTCCAGGCCTGAACTGCCCACATGTTTGCTAATTGCCCTAAAGGACCTTATGTCTCTACCAACTTAGTGATATGTGGAGAGCATCTCATCCCGCAGACAGAGATTACACATACTTCTCAGCCGCAAGAGCCATGGTGAGTAGACTACATTTCTGACTAACCTCTCCGGAGATCATTACTTCCCTACAGCAGACTTCCACTGCTCCAATATATCTATCTGATCATGTCCCGATAATCCTAAAATTCCCAGTAGGTCCACCCAGCCACAAGGCTATGCAGTGGCGCTGTGATCCATTATTACTCCAGGATCCAGACTTCTGCAGCTGGCTACACAAATAAAACCAAAACTACTTTCAGGATAACACCCCCCCCAAGTACAGTATCCCCAGCTAGCATATGGGATGCATACAAGGTGATATTAAAGTGATTTATCACGTTTGGATATATGAACACATATACTGCAAGGTGACTGCATATAGAACTGATTTGCAATATATTTTGATAGATGCATAGCCTATTTTAGCAAATTAAATCAGGTTTTCACCCTCACAAACCAGGAAGTGTAATTTTGTGTATTGGAGCCTGTATTTGGTGACCTTTGACACTCATTACCTTTGCAATGTCACCACAGGGAGATCTGTGCTCTGCAATTAAAATTAGTTCTTGGTCACAGCAATTCTGTCTTGATAACAGAGCTCTTGGTTGCAGCATGCAGCACGACAATGGCAATGTCAAACAGTTTATTTTCAGGGTCCAATGATGAAAGCATTATGTTGTCCTGCACTAACAGTGATCTTTTCGGACACTGACATAGTACCACAATTTGACAGATGCTGCATAGTAGATCCCTAGAGGGATGACCCTATGACAGCATCGAGAATGATGTGGGCAGTAGCTCAGGCAGTCACAGCAGTAGTCCCGATCCTTTCCAGCACCGCAGCGAGAGCAGACTTAGCAACATGGACTGTTAATATTATATTTTGCTACTTAGTGCTATGGTTTGGTTCCCGTCATTGCTGTCATTTTACTGTGCAAAATCGAGGTATGGTGTGTGTTCTGCTACTCCCAGCATCACTCTGCCCACACAAATGCTCGTGATAGTACCCTGGGTTTTTATATTTCTTTTTTTGGGGGGGTATTGCTTCCCCTATGTGAATGAGTTGTTGGCCACTCCAGCTTGACGCTGAGAGCACGGCTTGATCTGGTGGCATTGCTTGAGCAGGATAAATGGCTCACAATTTATCCAAATCCAATTTCTCCAAATTCCTTACCTAGTACTAGTTAGTAGTGACCTCCCGTCAATTGATTTATCAGTCACTCACTCTGATGAAGCACAGGGTGGAAATTACAAGCAGGCACCTTGTACCCCAACCACTCCAAACCCCCCAGCTGCACACATACACTTACGAAAAATGCTGCAGCAAAGAACTTTTATTATCTGTAAATTATTTATACTGTTTGGGCCTGTCTATGCTCTAATGCCAACTGATCTACGCTATAGCTTTCTTCTCTTTGTATGTGTGTGTTTGGGGGTGGGGGGCCTGCTTGTACTTTCCCCTTTAGAGGTAACAGTGATTGAGTAATGTGATGAAGTCACCGGTTCCCCTGTTTACAGCATGTCATAAATTTAAAACTACAAATTATTGCACCAGTTTTGTGTTACCTCTAAGTGCTCTGGAACTATACAGACTGCAGCTGTCACTAGTGTCTGCATAAGCATCTGTAATACCATCCTGGCATTGGCTTATTGCTGCTACATGTGTGCCTCCAGGTACATTATGAATTGAGCAAAAAATACACAGTACAGTCTGTGATCGTCCCCCACCCTCCAAGGTTAAAAATGACACTGCCAATACCCTTCTCATGGAGAAAGAGACTGCATTTATGTTTAGACAGCCTAAGTACAGTTTGATTGGTCCACTACAAAAAGGGACATATCCTTGCAGTAGGTACTCAAGTGTTAGACTGTATTTGAACCACCTTTCCTCACTTATGTCACCATACTTCATTACCACTTTGGTCTGTGTCAAGCTGTTTGTATTTTCCCATTTTTTCCATTACAGTGGATCTCTGATGCACATGCGTAAAGTGTACAGCAAATACAACAGATGCTCACTATACTGTCTCCCATGCCTTACCGATGTCATGGTGCATTGTGTAGACTCCCAGCATTCCTTGCTGTGTAGCCCATATTTTGGTTCAGGCATTATTCCCTAAGTATGCCGAACTGACTAGCACACTTTGCAATATAACACCATAGAAGCCATACATTGGTACCACAGTGTCAGGAGAGGATGGCAACTGCAGTCTCTTCTTTTGCTGATGCTCCGGAGCACATACAATGATGCTATAATCCTAATTATAAATAAAGACTGTATGTTAAAAAAATTAAGTGTTTAATTTTGAGATGCACTGTAAACTATGTAAAGTATAACTGTACAGTATATAACTGATTTTATTGCATTCATTTATAAACTTAGCGAGGAGCTGACAAGCTGGAGAAACAATTCAGTGCACCATGTCCCTTTATTCATGCACATCTAAGCACACTTTGGTGATCAGTGTTATGGTGCTTGCATGAGAACACCAGATGAGCCCAAGAAAACACATGGAAAAATATAAATTGTCTATAATGATGGTGGCAATCAGAAATGCAATAGCAAAGGCAGTTTACTGAAGCAAT
Source organism: Neoceratodus forsteri (assembly GCA_016271365.2). NCBI lineage: Eukaryota > Metazoa > Chordata > Ceratodontiformes > Ceratodontidae > Neoceratodus > Neoceratodus forsteri. The sequence goes on along the minus strand of JADMNL010000034.1, from coordinate 61,090,560 downwards.
CACACTGGAAGCAGCACTTGCCCAAAATACACAGTTTATTGCACTGTTCTCCTGGGATTGGACTGTGCAGCTCAGTGCTTATACTCTTACTGCACATTACAATTCTGAACAGTTGAAAAAGTCATCCATTTAACACAGACCTCTATATACCAATACTGAAAAGCTTATTGCAATTTATAGATCTGCCCAGTTCAAAAGTCATCCTTTTGTGTCCCAATACGCTACATATTACAGCTCCATTCAGTTAAAAAAAATTATTTTTTATACAGACTTGTTGTTATAATTATGTACTTGCAGCACTTAATAAAATGGTAACACTGTACTCAAGCAATGTAGATTCTGATGTTCCTAGAACCGATGGACCTAGGACACAAAGCTTAGTAAGATGAGTAAAACTGAAAATCAGGAGAAATGACCACTTCTACAATCCCAAAAGCAGGTATCCGCCTCAGCTGCCAATATAACAAACAGTTTCAATCATCAGTGCTGTAATTTTTGCCAGTTCAGTTTTGGATCTGCAATCACTGAGGCTGGGTCCCGGAAAGATGAATGAACAAGCGGTGAGAAAGGTGCAGTGGGAACACCTTTCCTGTGCTGATGTCACTCATGCATGTGGATGCACTGCTCATGTGCGAACTTCCAACAAAGAAAAAAACATGCAGAGACAACTGTGGCACAAAAATGTTAAAAAACTAAGCATCTGAATATATTTAATACTTATCTTCAGGGAAGGTGATCTGCAAACATGACATCGGGGGAAGTCGGTAAGTCACTTTAAGGGGGAAGATAATTAGTTATGCAGCGTACAGACAGAAGCAAAGGGAAAAGGAGGCTAAGAGCCTAGAAAGACAACTCTAAGAGAGAGAGAGGCCCTGTATCAAAAGGACCCAAAGCAGCTTCATAATAACTACCTGATTTAGGAGATGACATCACCAAGAATCAAACTGAATTCCTTAGACACTAGAAAGGCAGAGCCGCAGCTGCAGAGAACAACTTTTAAGTATTGGGCATGTGGGGAAAAAAACAGCTAACTCCTAGCATTTAGACTATGGAAACAGCAGGGGGAGAGGCATAAAATATAGATGGCAGACCCAAAGAGGAAGCTAAGCACTGCTCCAGAAGTTATAAATAATATAATGGTAGCCTTTTACAAAGAACTGTATAAGTTGCATATTAGGTGGGACAAACAGGTCCTGGAAAGGTTCATGAAGGACCTTCCCATCCCTAAGCTGACAGACACCCAAAAGTAGATACTGGAGGCCCCCCTTGGGGTAGAAGTGTTGCACAAAGCAGTCCAAAACATGGCCTTTCACAAGTCACCTAGTAGCAATAGCTTTCCGGTGAATGTCTACCAGATAGTCATGTCTATCAGACACTCATAGATGCGATAGCTCAGCCAATGCTTGCAATGCTAAAAAGTGCCTGAACACAAAATAGGCTACCACATACACTCCAGGAGACCACAATAACAGTCATCCTGAAAGAGGAGAAAGACCCCTCGAAACCAGATGGCTACGACCCTATATCACTAATAAATGCTGATGTCAAGGTTTTAGCAAAAATTGTAAACTCACACCTGGACCAAATTCTTCCATATCTGATCCATCCTGCACAGGTGGGCTTTGTAAAGGGCAGGGCAAGTACAGACCACAAAAGGGCACTATTAACATTGATCCCGGCTGCAGGTGATATTCCCACTCCAGCAGCAGCCATAGTAGTAGATTTTGAAAGAACGTTCGACTCCATGGAGTGGGAATATCTCCACACAGTCCTGGATCATTGCAACTTTGAAACTAATTTCTGTATGTGGATACGCACCTTATACCAAGCCCCGACAGCCAGAATACTGACAATAGTGTACTGACATGTGTACATGGGCTCAAAAACCTAAAGGCCTGGCTGGCTGGATCTAACTGATGATCAAACAAGAAGATCCTGACCCACCCTGAACCTGCCAGAGGCAGATGGCAAGTGATGCCATGGACAGAAATCTATGGTACCGCAACAGTGATAATACTGAATAGTGCTGTCAGACCCCTTCTCACTACACAGAGCGACACAGCAGGGCTGCTCTCTCTCTCCCCTCTGTTGTTCACTATTGCCATGGAATTCCTGGCAGCAGCAATTAGGGGCCATCCAGTAATTCAAGGTATTAAAATAGGGGTGAGACCTACAGTATAGTGCCAAACTCTATGCCGGTGACGGTCCCATCCTAACAGAGTATATAGGTAAGGCATTACCAGAGGTCATGAACCTCTAGTAGACCTTTGCAAAACTATCTGGCCTTAGAATAAACATCAATAAATACGAAATATTACCCCTCAATAAGGTACAAATGCCCAAGCATGTGAGTTCATCGCACCCGGCCTGCACCGACAAAGGAATAAAATACTTAGGAATACATATTCCAAATGAAATACATAAACTAGTGCCCGCCAACCTTACACCCCTCATACAGAAGCTGCAAACTGAAATAGCCAGGACACGCCTGCACCTAACCTTGGCAGGGAAGATCAAGGCGGTGAAATGATGGTAGCACCAATAATTTTTTATGTCCTGTCTTACTTGCAGGGATAATACAAGACAGCTGGTTTCAAAAAAGAAATGGCTTAATTCAAAAGTTTTTTTTGGGGGAAAGGCCAGACCCAGATTCAACTGGGCAAAACTAAGGGCACAGAAAGAGTGGGGAGGGTGGAACTTCCCTAATTTCCAAATGTACGCCTACACAAGTTTCACAGCTATGTCATGCCGGATGTTCCATAAGCCAGACACACATCCTCCACCTTGGGTGCAAACTGAGACAGTCGTATTGGCAGGGGTCCACCTGACGGTTTACCTCAGCACTACTCTGCCCAAGATATTCCACATATGGAACACCATACTCGCAGCTCACAGGGCCTGGTAGAAGGTGGGAAAACAAACCCTTAGCTATTGACACACAGGACAGCATACCCCTATGTGGAATAATCCCAAACTTCTGCTAGGTAATAATGCAACAGAATGGGCAGACTGGAAACAAAGGTGGATAAATGTAATTAAGGATCTCTTGGTGGAAGATGGAATGGGGTGGTTGCTTTTCAAAGTTTACAAAAAACAGCACAATGTAGAAAAGTGCAATTTTTGGAAATACCACCAAGTGAGAAGCCTAATCCAAACATGGAAAAAAAGAAATGTGGTTGTATTACATGCAAGAAGTCCCCAAGAAAGAAATGTTCTAGGCTCCCTATAAGTACATGGGCTCAAAAACCTAAAGGCCTGGCTGGCCGGATCTAACTGATGATCAAACAAGAAGATCCTGACCCACCCTGAACCTGCCAGAGGCAGATGGCAAGTGATGCCATGGACAGAAATCTATGGTACCGCAACCCAAGTGCCCTAAAGAGGTTAGGGCTAATCCCCACAGATAAGTGTTGGAGGTGCAGCACTGTAGGAGCAAATTTGTTACGTATAACCTGGGAGTGCCCATACACATAAACCAGTACTAGACCCAGGTAATACAAGTATGCTCAGACACTCTTCAGGTCAGTCTAGGCCTGGATGCTTCATTAATTCTGTAACGCACACCCAGTGGAGGGAGCCACCTGACCATGGCTCAATGACAATAGTTCATGCAGGCTTGGTGGAGGCCAAAAGAGCCATACTGGTGAAGTGGAGATCTCATGTACCCCCACCTTCAGGAAATGGTATATGGCCCTAGAAATCCTGGCATCAAACTTTAAACTACTATATTTTTCACTTCAGAGTGGACATAGGTGCCAGCAGCTGTGTGCGCCATATCTGCAATATTTCACAGCCCAAACTCAGAACCCAGGGCCGAATTTGATGAAGGACCTACTAAAACCCCCATGATCTGAACAAACCACCCCCATGCGCTGGAGAGTAGGAGAATCAGGAGGGAAAGGCCTTAGCACCAGAACTCCCACACCCACATTATACTGGACCCCCTTCACACAATAGATTAGGTCTAGGCTCACCTAGCCACAGATATGTCTCCCCCCCAGCAGGAACAGCCCCTAAACCCCACATTACACATGCCCTAATGGAAGTAGGCACTGGTATGGTAAACAGAGATATTGTCCCCAGATAAGGATATGGTAAAGACAAGAAATGTAGTCCTGGCTTAGTACTGTGTAAAAGTAAAGGAGAATGGATGTAGCGCTGAATAAGAAGCAACGTGCTTACAGTAGACAGTTTGATAGTGCTTGTAAAAGACTGGCAATGCCATAGGTTGCAACACATGGTTAAACAAATATGTTCTTGTCGTCACTCTATATATGTTTTAATTTCATACTCGATAAAAAGATTAACTGCAAAAAAAAAATTAAAAATAAAACTGCTCTATGCCAGCCTGTCAGTGCAGTGGGAGAGCTACTGCTCACAACGCCAGTGTCATGGGATAGAGAACACACAAAGTTAAACATTAAAAACTAGAGTAAAAATGCCAGCCTGTCAGTGCAGCAGGAGAGCTACTGTTAGCAATGCCAGTGTTACGGGATACAGAACATGTAATGTTAAACACTAAAAACTACAGTAAATATGCCAGCCTTTCAGTGCAGTGGGAGAGCTACTGCTCGCAACGCTAGTGCCCCAGGATAGGGAACATACAATGTTAAACATTAAACCTAGGGTAAATGTGCCCCCCTGTCAGTGCAGTGGGAGTGCTACCACTAGCAACATACAGTGTTAAACATTAAATACTAGGGTAAATATGCCACCTGTCAGTGCAGTGGGAGTGCTAGTCTCACACCACCAGTGTCCCGGGACAGGGGATGTACAATGTTAAACATTAAAACCTAGAGTAAATATGTCAGCCTGTCTCTGCAGTGGGAGTGCTACCACTCACAACCCGTGTCCCTGGATAGGGAACATACAATGTTAAACATTAAATCTACAGTAAATGTGCCCGCCTGTCAGTGCAGTGGGAGAGCTACTGCTCACACCACCAGTGTCCTGGGACAGGGGACGTACAATGTTAAACATTAAAACCTTGAGTAAATTTGCCAGCCTGTCAGTGCAGTGGGGAATGCTACCACTTGCTACGCCATTTTCCTGGGATACGGAACATACAATGTTAAGAATTAAAAACTGTGGTAAATATGCCAGCCTGTCAGTGCAGTGGGAGTACTACCACTCGCTACGCCAGTGTCCCGGGACAGGGGATGTACAATGTTAAACAATAAACCTAGAGTAAATTTGCACCCCTGTCAGTGCAGTGGGAGAGCTACTGCTCACAATGCTAGTCCCCTAGGATAGGGAACATACAATGTTAAACATTAAATACTAGGGTAAATATGCCACCTGTCAGTGCAGTGGGAGTGCTACTGCTCACACCACCAGTGTCCTGGGACAGGGGACATACAATGTTAAACATTAAAACCTAGAGTAAATTTGCCAGCCTGTCAGTGCAGTGGGGAGTGCTACCACTTGCTACGCCAGTGTCCCAGGATATGGAACATACAGTGTTAAGGATTAAAAACTATGGTAAATATGCTAGCCTGTCAATGCAGTGGGAGTGCTACTACTCGCTACGCTAGTGTCCCGGGATACGGAACATACAATGTTAAGCATCAAAAACTAGAGTAAATATGGCTTCCAGTCAGTGCAGAGGGAGTGGTAACACTCACAACACCAGTGTCCCGGGACAGGAGGCGTAAAATGTTAAACATTAAAAACTAGGGTAGATGGGGGCACTGTTGAGCAGCAACGAGGGAGGAAGCAAGTATTTAGAGCTCCGTATATTTTCTAAACTTTTTGGCTAACACTAGATATTTGAGAAGCTATATTCTAATCCCTCTATTTTGTGGTGTCTGCTGCAATCATCCGGTGGATCATAATGAGGAAGACCAAGGGATTTACGGCCGCTCCACAGGATTTTTTCCACCCCAAAAGTAAGAAAGGAGGTGGACCTCCTCAGCGTAGTGAGGCTGGGGCCGAGAGTCCTGACGATCTTGTGGAGGTGTCTCTGGGGACAGTCAGCTCAACACTACAATAGCTAGTTAGAACTGTTCAAGATCTGGACTGTAAATTTGACTCGTTGACCCCCAGGGTTGTGGCATTAGAGACGAAAGCAGACCTCGCACAGCAGTCCATGAACAAAATGGAACGGAACCTTAATAAAACAGTGGACGCCATGACTAAGCTTATTGGAGACAATACAGCACTCTGCCAACGGGTTGAGATGCTTGAAAATCAAGCCCGGGAACAGAATACTCGTATTTTAGGATTATCCGAGCTGGAAGAGGGGGAGGATCCCCCTTGAGTTTGTCCGAGCTCTTCTGCGGGATTTACTGGGATTTGGCATGGACAAGCCACAGCTTGCATTTGAGAGGGCTTTTCGTTTCACTCCCCGCAGGGCACCTCAAGGACAGATCAGCCCTAGGACACTCGTGGTTATTTGCTCTGGTGTGAGGGACCGGATTATGGCAGCAGCAAGAAGAAGGAGAAATATTAAATACGGAGATGCGACCCTTTCAGTTTTCCCGGACTTTTCATACGAAACCAGACAGCGTCAGAAATCATTTGATGGCACCTGTAGTCACCTCAGGAACTGGAAAATTATTCACCAGTTGCTATACCCTGCTAGATTGTGGACAGAGTGGAAGGGTAAAGTATACCTTTTCATTTATCCTTCAGAGGTTGAGAAGATATTGGAATTTATACAGCAGGAGGAGGATCAGAAGCTGGACGCAGCTGCATCGGAGGGAGAGTGACTTCCATAAGGAAATATTGCGAACTGTAAGGTATTCTATATGATGTGATATCTGTATAATATCCTGGTATTAGCTGATGTTTAAGAATTGGTTGTCCTGTCCTACCGAGGTAACTGGGGAAGGTCTGGTATTTCTTGGGAAAAACAACTTTGGGCCTTACATTGCCTTTGTGTTATTACAGATTAATATTGTTTTCATCAGAACAGAGACTTGGGCTGTACAATATGGATGTCTCTCTTTTTCTTGTCTTGTTAAATGGTTGCCTGATGGAATCATTTGCTCTAAATTAAGAGCTTCCTCTGAATTTGGCTAAAGAATACAAAGGGACTGGAATTTTGTACTTTTGATTATTATTACTGCATATTATAGGCAGTATGTTAAATTGGTGGGCTGTGGTGGGTCTGTAGAAAACCTGTTTTGAAAAGGGATTACACACGGATTCCTTTCTTAATATTCTAATGGGATTATTGGGAATATTGTTCAATATTAGGACTAGTGAGTTATGGTTAATACGGAGCTGTATGTAACTTTGGGTAATATACCTTATAGGGGAGGTGTGGGCTGGCGTCCTAGCTCACGCCCTACCAGGCCCGACGGGGCCAGCTGGGGTTATTTCTTCCTCTGAGGTGATCTTTGAGCTGTAGACTATGGGATTGGACTTGAATATTAAATGGTTAATTCCCCCTATGTTGCTGTTATCATCTAAGGGATGGGTGAAAATGTATCTGAAAATGATCACTGAGTGTATAACCTCTGGCACCTGTCTGTGATTGTTAGTTTCTTGTAAGTGTGTTCTTGCGTTAAAGCTCAATAAAAACATTATACCAAAATAAAAAACTAGAGTAAATATGCCCGCCTGTCAGTGCAGTGGGAGTGCTACCACTAGCAACATACAATGTTAAACATTAAATACTAGGATAAATATGCCACCTGTCAGTGCAGTGGGAGTGCTACTGCTCACACCACCAGTGTCCCGGGACAGGGGATGTACAATGTTAAACATTAAAACCTAGAGTAAATATGCCAGCCTGTGAGTGCGGTGGGAGTGCTACCACTAGCTACGCGTGTCCCAGGATAGGGACCATACAATGTTAAACATTAAAAACTAGAGCAAATATGCCAATCTGTCAGTGCAGAGGGAGAGCTACTGCTCACATTGCCAGTGTCCCAGGATAGGGAACATACAATGTTAAACATTAAAAACAAGAATAAATATGCCAGTCTGTCTGTGCAGTGGGAGTGCTACCACTCGCAATGCCAGTGTCCCGGGATAGGGACCATACAATGTTAATCATTAAAAACTAGAGTAAATATGCCAGCCTGTCAGAGTAGTGTCAGAGTGGTAACACTCACAATGCCAGTGTCCCGGAATAGGGAACATACAATGTTAATGATTAAAACCTAAAGTAAATTTGCCAGCCTGTCAGTCCAGCGTGGAGTGCTACCACTCACACCAGTGTCCCAGGATATAGAACGTACAATGTTAAACATTAAAAACAAGAATAAATATGCCAGTCTGTCTATGCAGTGGGAGTGCTACCACTCGCAATGCCAGTGTCCCGGGATAGGGACCATACAATGTTAATCATTAAAAACTAGAGTAAATATGCCAGCCTGTCAGAGTAGTGTCAGAGTGGTAACACTCACAATGCCAGTGTCCCGGGATAGGGAACATACAATGTTAATCATTAAAACCTAAAGTAAATTTGCCAGCCTGTCAGTCCAGCGGGGAGTGCTACTACTCACACCAGTGTCCCAGGATATAGAACGTACAATGTTAAACATCAAAAACTAAAGCAAATATGCCAATCTGTCAGTGCAGTGGGAGAGCTACTGCTCACAACGCCAGTGCCCCAGGATAGGGAACATACAATGTTAAACATTAAAAACAGGAGTAAATATGCCAGTCTGTCAATGCAGTGGGAGTGCTACCACTCACAATGCCAGTGTCCCGGGATAGGGAACATACAATGTTAAACATTAAAAACAGGAGTAAATAAGCCACCTGTCAGTGCAGCGAGAGTACTACTGGTTTCAACCCCAGTGACCCTAGGTTAGGGAACACACCTGTATAGGCTGGGCCCAGCAGTCGGAAGAAGAATCACACATCACAAAGGATGCTCTCAAGGCAGCTACCTCTGTTGCTATACTACCACCTCTGGGTAACCACAGGTGACAGTGAATCTGGTGCATCTTAGAGGGAGAGTAAACATCGGCTGGTGCTAGGCTACACACTCTTATGTTCCAAAGGAATGATGTAAAGTGGAAAACCCCAGCCAGTAACATCTTAAGGGCATTAACAAGGTGAAAGAGTCTAACATGTTTCAATATAAGAAAAATGGCAGGACAAGAGGATACAGCACGAGCTTAGAGGGAGGCTGACTAAGGGGTAGAGTGAGGAAGTTATTTTTCACAGAAAGGGTGGTGGACGCATGGAATGGCCTACCTCAGAAGTGGTGGACATGAATACAGTGCATGGCTTCAAACAGGCATGGGATAGGCATAATGGAGGAAGTAGCTTGGCAGAAGACACCAGGAGAAAGGACTGCTGTGTGACTGGACTTCTCTGCTGGGACTATAGTGTACCTCTCCACAATTCCCATGCCATTCTGGCAAAGTGTGGTTCCTCTATGGAGGCACCCGCAGAGGAGACCAAAGAGGATGCTGGGAACCCACATAGGAGACCCACAGGAGGGGTGGCAGGGGACCCCAGGGAGAAGGAAACAACTCTGGTGGGGGACTCCATTGTTAGAAAGGTAGAACTGGGGAGGAAGGGGAGAGGGAGGTGGCGGTGCCTGCCTGGCACCATGGCTTTGAGGACAGGAGCTAATCCTCAGGATTAACGGAGCAGCTGCACAGGGGAAGGAGCTAGATGTCATTGTCCACCTAGGAACAAATGACCTGGCTAAGAAAGGGATTAGAGAAGTGCAGGAAGAGTTTGTGGAATTGGGGAGGGGCCTTAGACAAGTAGCAATCACGGTAACCTTCTCGGAGGTGCTGCCCAGCTATGGTGTAGGAGAGGCTAGGGTGTTCCGCACCATGGGATTCAATCAGTGGTTGAAAAACTGGCATGGAGCTCAGGGATTTGGCTTCATCAGGGACTGGGTGTCCACCTGGAGTGATGCAAGCCTATACTGGCATGATGGACTGCATCTGTCCAGGGGGGGAACCAGGATCCTAAGTGATAGGTTTAAATTCTTCATTGGCAAGCATTTAAACTAGCCAAGGAGGAGGCACTGAAAGGAGCAGGAAATTCTAGCCCCTCAAAAATAGAGTAAGTGTGTAAACACCAACATATAGGTGTTCGATAGGAGAAGGGCAGGGGAAAATGGAGAAAGTGACAAAGGTAAGAAGGACAGGATGGGGCAAAAGGAGTAAGGCAATCAGGAAATGGAGGGTAATGAGTACCAATGCCTGTAGTCTGGGCAATCAAGCTCCTGAGCTGGTGGCCTTGATGAAGAGGGATGCCTGGATATTGTAGCAGTCTCAGAAACATGGTACACAGAGAACCATGACTGGGATGTTAACATACCAGGGTACATAACCTACAGGAGAGACAGGCAGGGAAGAAGAGGGGAGGAGTCGCTTCTATGTAAAGGAAGGGATAAAGCAACTGAACAAAAGAGTAAACAGGGAGGAGAGGAGGCACTGTGGGTCACCTTGGAGACTGGAAAGGCACCACAATCCGTGAGGGTTAGTACAGACCCCATGTGAGGGGAGGGAATGGACAAGGATATGATAGAAGGCATTCTTAGAATGGCAGAGAAAGGAGAGATACTGTGATGGGAGACCTAAATATGCAGGATGTTAACTGGAGCACATTTGCTGCAGTCACATCCAAGAGCAGGGCCATTCTTGATGCCTACAGGTGGCAGGCCTCAGACAGTTAGTTTCGAACCCACTGGGTGAGGGAGCAATCTTAGACCTAGTACTCTCAAACAGGGGCAGTGAGAGGATCTCAGATCTAGAAGTGGGTTGCCATCTGGGAACAAGTGACCATCAAACAGTGTGGTTCACGTTAAACTCAGCTACAGAGTCAAGCCACAAAAGTGAGGGTACTGGACTTCAGGAGGGCAGACTTTGGCAAGATGGGAGAGTGCCTCAGAAAAGAACTAGCAAACAGGCTAGAAGGAGGTGTGAAGCAACAATGGGGAATCATCAAAACTGCCATCACAGAGGTAACAAGCCTTTGTGTGAAGCAAATAAACAAATCAAAACAAAAGAAAAAGCCACTATGGTTCTCAAAAGAGGTGGCTGTGAAAGTCAGGAAGAAAAAGCTAGCATTCCGGAAGTATAAGGAAACACAGAAGGAGCAGGACAGAGAGCTGTACCAGTTAAGGCTGAAGGAAGCAGGGAAGGAAGTCAGAATAGCAAAGGCCCAAACTGAGGAAAAGATAGCCAACTCGGTTAAGAAGGGGGATAAAATCTTTTATAGGTACATCAGCGAGCATAGAAAGACAAAGCGGAGGGATAGTGAGGCTGAACAGAATGAACGGTTGGTGGGCAGAGGGGGACAGTGAAAAAGCAGGGATACTGAATGAATGTTTCTGCTCAGTATTCACAAAAGAAGAGGGGGACGTGCCTAATCCAATTAACAGAAGCACTCTTGATAGGGGGGTCAATCCCAGTCCTTTCACAGAAGAAAGGGTTCTGCAAGAACTCCTAAAACTGAAGGTGGACAAAGAAATGGGGCCTGATGGAATTCACCCAGAATTCTAAAAGAATTAAGGGGAACTAGTGAAACCACTGGCTACTCTTTTTAATAAATCATGGGAGGATGGTGTGGTACCCAGGACTAGAGGAAAGCGGATGTGATTCTCCCTTCACAGTGGACCAAGACAGAGGCAGGAAACTACAGACCTGTCAGTTTGACCTCTGTGGTAGGGAAAGTGATGAAGTCACTTCTGAAGGAAAAATAGTTGAGTACCTAGAGGCCAGTGGGGCACAGGACCCAAGGCAGCATGGGTTCACAGCGGGAAGGTCATGTCAGACAAATCTAATAGATTTCTTTGACTGGGTGACCAAAGTAGTAGACCAGGGAGGGGCTGTGGGCATGACATACCTAGACTTTAGCAAGGCATTTGACACAGTCCCACACAAAAAATTAATAGTCAAATTAACCAGCCTGGGAGTGGGTCCCAGGGTGGTAGCCTGGGTAAAACATTGGCTGGACAACAGGACACAGAAGGTAATTGTAAATGGAGCCCACTCTGAAGAAAGAGGGGTTACTAGTGGGATACCGCAGGGTTCAGTATTGGGTCCAGTCCTTTTTAATGTCTTCATAAGTGACATTGCAGAGGGACTGGAAGGAAAAGTATGCCTCATTGCAGATGACACAAAGATCTGCAACAGGGTTGATACACAAGGAGTTGTGAAAAGGATGAGAAGGGACTTGGCAAGGTTGGAGGAATGGTCAGAAGTATGGCAGCTATGATTCAATGCAAAGAAGTGCAAAATAATGCACCTGGGAAACAAGAACCCAGGGGAAGAATACACAATGGTGGGGGAGGTAGTAACAACAATAAAAAAGGAAAGGGACCTGGGGGTAATCATATCAAATGACCTTAATATTAGCAAGCAATGTGAGAAGGCAGTAGGGAGGGCGGGGGGTATACTGGGATGCATAGGGAGAGGCATCAGCAGCAGAAAACAGGAAGTTGTTATCCCTCTGTACAGACAGTTGGCGAGACCCCATCTGGAGTACTGCGTCCAGTTCTGGAGACCCCATCTCCACAAGGACATAGACAGGATTGAGGCAGTCCAAAGGAGGGCAACTAAAATGGTGCAGGGTCTGCAAGAGAAGCCGTATGAGGAGAGACTAAAGGAGCTTAATATGTATACCCTTGAGGAAAGAAGGGAGAGGGAGGACATGATAGAAACTTTTAAGTACCTCAGTGGAATCAACAAAGTCCAAGAGGGTAGCAACTTTCAGAAAAAGAGACGTGCAAGAACAAGGGGACACAATTTAAAGATAGAGGGGGGGTGGTTCAGGGGCAATGTGAGGAAGTATTATTTCACAGAGAGGGTAGTGGATGCATGGAACAGCCTTCCTGAGGAGGTTGTCGGGTCTAAAACTGTGGGAGAATTCAAGAATGCATAGGATAGATGTAAGGCAATTCTTGTAGGGGGTAGGAAGAAATAGGCTGTTGGTTAACTAGGATCTGCGGCCTATCCTGTAGGTAGGGAAATGGGCAGACTAGATGGGCCAAGCGGTCCTTATCTGCCATCAAAGTCTATGTTTCTATGTTTCAAAACAGATGGGTATGAAAAGATGGGCCATTGACAGAGTAAAGGGTGATGGCACATTCATAAGGTAGAAAAAAATGGGCAGACTGGATGGGCCTTGTGGTCCTTATCTGCCATCAACTTCTATGTTTCAGTAGCATGATGATGACCCAGCCTCCCATGGGTCTTGCACCAGAGACATGGACCTCCTCTGAGCTGGATCCAGAGTTGTGGTGGGAGTTGGGGAGCTCAACTATCCCAGTGTAAGCCCTCTGTAAGAGAGAGGCTTATGATCCCATGTTAGGCACCCCTTTTCCCCTCCTGCCCCCCCAGAGCTTGGGAATTTATTAGAGCTCTGGGTTGGGCTGCTGGACACCTCGAGGTGGCAGCAGAGAGTAGTTTGAGAGGCTATGTAAGGGTTCTGACAGGATATATCGGGGTCTTTCCAGCCTGGGCATTAGGCCTGGGCTGGGGGGGTGACTGAAGGAGTGAAGATACGGAGGCAGTAGAGTAGCCCTGCGGTCTGTTATGGGCCAGTGGGGAGACCACCCCAAAAGTGTAGATAGGACAGTTCCTCAACAGTGTAGTGGTGAGGTGTCTGGGGGAATGGAGTTCCATGGGGAAGGTTTAGGCAGATTGCTGCATCATTGGGGCAAGGATGGTAGGTGGCCAGGTGGTTCCAGGAAAGTATATGAGCCCATTAGAGTCCCGCTGTAGGTGGCGATTTCCCTGGGCTGTCAGGGCTGTTGGGGCAGTGACAGGGCCTCTACAGGAGGAGAGCCGGTGGCAGTGGCTCTCCCTCCGAAAGAATCATCCCAGTGGAGAAAATGCCCCATCTCACCACTTGCCTCACCAGGCACGGTTGATGTATCACACAGGGACCTGGTCTGGCCTGACATTGTTCAAGCATTTCGTCATGGTCCAGGACTTGGCAGGGACTCGACCAAGTATTACATTTTGGACCGGGATTCCTTCGGGGATGTGACCACAAGCCAGATCCAGGGTATTATTTCCCTCCAAGTGGAGGGCCTACAACCTAGGCCTTCTGGAATCATGTGACTTATGAACTGCACCAGGATTATTGCTCCCCAGAGCAGCCTTATGGTGACTGTATACAGTTATTTCCCACAGAAGGAAAAGGTTGATATTTAGGGAAAAATATGGCAGTTTCCATCATTAAGATTTTAGTTTTATGGTGACCAAAATGTTAAAAATGGAGGAATCTGAAGTGTGCATGTGTGAGTGCATGAGTGAGTGCATGTGTGAGTAAGTGGCTTTGGGGACTGTACACAGAGTAACTTGTTTTACCTTAGTGGAAGGTATTTGGGTTTATTCATCTATGAATTTCTTCACAGAAATGGTGGTGGACAAGTGGAACACCCTGCCAGAGGAAGTGGTGGGGGCTGAAACAATCACAGCATTTAAGAATGCATGGGATAGACATAAAGGAATTCTGGAAGTCAGGGGTAAGGGGTAACAGACTTCTAGAAAAATGTAAAGGGAACTTACTAGCTCAAATGGGCAGACTGGGTGGGCCACAGGCCCTTATCTGCCAACTTTTATGTATCTATAGTTAACTGTTTATAAAACTACCTCATTACTGTTTTGCAAATGTTTAATGCTGAAGCTAAATTATTAACATACTAACATGCCAGCAGAGTAGCCCTCATGGTCTATCGAGTCTGCTTGGGAGTCAGGATCCTGAACGGGTACCATCACTATCTTCCTGGTTCCTCCCATGCACCCCACCACCACCACCAAAGTCCCCCCCCCGGACAAGCATTCCTCCACTCCCCCCCCCACCTATACCTATCCCAGCCCCTCTTGAACCCTTCCATCACAGATACCCCAACCAGCTCCTCAGGCAGTGAATTCCATTCTTTCCATAAAGTACCACATCCTCCTTTCCCCGGAGTCTCCCCAGCCTCCAGCTATTCCCCTGGTGACTCCTCCCTCCTTTCCCTGAAGGAAACAATTTAGGCTTAACTTATTTTTTCCTTCAGGTACCTGTAGACCTCGATCATATCCCCTGTTCCTCCTCTCCTCCAGGGAGAAAAGATTGAGCTCCCCAAGTCGCTCCTCATATGTCTTATCCCCCAGCCCCCAGATCATCCTAGTTGCCCTCCTCTGGACCCACTCCAGGAGCAAGATGTCCTTCCTTAAGTGCAGTTGCCAAAACTGCACACAGTACTCGAGGTGTGGTCTAACCAGGCTGTTGTACATAGATACATAGATACATAGACAGTGTCGGCAGATAAGGGCCTATGGCCCACCCAGTCTGTCCATTTGAGCTTGTAAGTTCAGTTTGTTTTCCTAGAAGTCTGTTGCCCCTTACCCCTGACCTCCAGAATTCCTTTATGTTTATCCCATGCATTCTTGAATCCCGTGATTGTTTCAGCCCCCACCACTTCCTCTGGCAGGGTGTTCCACTTGTCCAGCACCCGTTCTGTGAAGAAATTCTTTCTCATGTTTCCTCTGAATCGTCCTCCCTCCAACTTCATCCCATGCCCTCTAGTCCTGGAACATCTTTTTCGCTTAAAAATAGTGTTTTCCTGCACCCTGTTCCTCCCTGTAAGATACTTGTATGTCTCTATCATATCCCCTCTCTCCCTCCTCTCCTCCAGGGAGTACATGTTCAGTTCCTTCAACCTGTCTTCATAGGACTTGTGATGCAATCCATGCACCATCTTTGTTGCCCTCCTCTGAACCTTCTCTACCCTGTCTATGTCCTTACGTAGTTATGGTCTCCAGAACTGTACACTGTACTCCAGGTGGGGCCTCACTAGTGTCTTGTATAGTGGAATTATGACCGCCCTTTTCCTGCTGGTGATGCCCCTGCCTATACAACCCAGCATCCTATTTGCTTTACCTGCTGCCTTGTCACACTGTTTGCCTACCTTGAGGTCATCAGAGATGATAACCCCAAGATCCCTTTCCTGCTTGGTGCATGCTATATCCTCACCCCCCAACTGATATATTGTGCCAGGGTTTTTGTGCCCCATATGCATTATCTTGCACTTCTTTGCATTGAATTTCAACTGCCAAACCCTGACCATTCTTCAAGTTTCTGCAGGTCGCTTCTCATTCTGTCTACACCCTTTAGTGTGTCTACTTGTTACAGAGCTTTGTGTCATCAGCTTAACAGTGAAATTTTGCTTAGGTCTCATGTTAATGTCACTGATGAAGATGGAAGGAATAGGTCACGATTTGAAGTTGACAACCTGTAATAAGGTGCTTCACTCCAAGGAACTCAGGTCGTGAGGATCACAGGCCTGGCAAGACTGTTTCAGGATAGTCAAAATGAATAATTCTGCATTGCCTCAGAATTATTCATTTGACATCCACCAGAACCCCAGGTCTTTTCCCCAGCCGAGGCCTGTAGAATGTCCCTCCCTAGGGCGTACACATTCTGGGTTCCTACGTCCTAGGTGAAGCACCTTGCATTTACTGGAGTTAAATTTCAGCTTCCAGGTGCGTGACCACCCCTGCAGGGCCATTCTACCCTCTTCCTCCTCCACTACCACCCAAAGCTTGGATTCATCTGCAAAGAGGCTAATTTCGCACCTGATACCCCCCCTTATATCAGAGATAAAGGCATTAAATAGGAGCGGACCCAGAACTAAACCCTGTGGGACCCCACTCATGACCCCTCTGGAAGACGAGACCATCCCTCCTACCATCACCCACTGGGTACAACCAGACAACCAACTTCCAATCCGCCTGACCATCAGTGTCCCCACCATCATCCTAACCAGCTTGTCCAGCAGGCCCGTGTGAGGGACCGAATGAAACACTTTGCTGAAGTCTAGGAAGAGGACGTCCACCGGTCTACCCTGATTGAGAGCCACCGACACAAACTCGTAGAACTCCACAAGGTTAGTTTGACATAGATACATAGACAGTGTCAGCAGATAAGGGCCTATGGCCCACCCAGTCTGCCCATTTGAGCTTGTAAGTTCAGTTTATGTTTTCCTAGAAGTCTGTTGCCCCTTACCCCTGACCTCCCCTTTGCCCAGGATGAAGTTGTGCTGCCTATCATTGAGGAGTCCCTGTTCCCCTAAGAATACTCCCAGTCTCTCCTTTAGGATGGCTTCCATCAACTTCCCCACCACCAATGTCAGGCTGACTGATCTGTAGTTCCCCCGCTCCTCCCTTGAGCCCCTTTGTGGATGGGCACTATATGCGCCTGCCTCCAATCCCTGGGCACCCTTCCCGTCTGCAGAGAAGCATTAAAAAGGGCCACCAGTGGTGCAGCCAGGACATCTGTTAACTCCCATAGTACCCTTGGGTGGATACCATTAGGACCGGGGCCTTTGTCCTTTTTTAAGGACTTGGCTTCCTACACCCTGCCTACAGGCTTTTCCTCATCCGTACTCTCTCTCTCCCCCCCTCGGCAGATGCAGCATCCCCCTCCCACTCTGGGCTGCTCCCTCAGCACCCTGAGTGATAGTAGGTGCCCCATCAAGCCAGGTATCTCCCCTTCAACCCCCCATTTCCCCCTGCCCTGAAGCTCCCTGTCATCTTCTCTAGTGAAGACTGATGCAAAGTACTCATTGAGCATTTCCGCCTGTTTACCAGACTCCTCCGCCCACCATCCCTCTATCCTCAACCTAGAAAAATGCCCCTTCACTCTCCTTCTCTCCCCAATTTACCTAAAGAACTCTTCCCCCCAATCTCCTCCACCAGTGTCTGCTCTTTTCTAGCCTTGGCCCTTCTAACCACTCTGGCAACCTTCCTGGCCGTCAGAAGATAGTCCTCCCTATCCAAGACCCCACACAAGCATTTGTACCTACTTTATGCAGTCTTCTTCTCCCTTACTGCCTCCTGAACCTCCTTAGTCCACCAGCATGGCTTCCGTGACCTACCCGACTTGCGACTCTCTTTTGCACAGTCCCTGGTAACCTCCTGTATCCCTCTCTTGATGGCTTCCCACCTGCTTTCCATGTCCATGCCCGTTTTATCTTCTCCAAGTGACCCTTGAATAGTTCCCCCATTCTCCTAAAGTCTGCCCCTCTAAAATCAGCTAACACTGTCCTTGAGTGAGCCCTTTCCTCCCCCAGTCCAATAGAAACCAGACCGTGTCATGGTCGCTTTCAGCCAGGGGGTTCCCCACTTCAAAGTCCCTTACTAGGTCACTATCAGCCAGGACTACATCCAATATATGGCCCTCTCTTGTTGGGTCCATAATCTGCTGAGTTAGGAAAGTATCCTGGAAAACTTCCTGCACCCTTTGTTCCCTAGCCAAAGAGGACGTCATAGTTCCCCAGTCAGCAGCCGGCACGTTAAGGTCACCCAATATCACCACCCCTTCCCCCTCCTGTCCACAGTGGTCTCTGATATCAGCCAGCAGACAATCCTCCAGGTCATCAGCCAGCATGGGAGGCCTATAAATCACACCCATTTTGACCTTCTTCCACCCTGGGATTCGCGGGGTGACCCATAAGACCTCCACGTTACCCTCTGCTTCCTCCACTCTGATTATCCCTATGCTGTCCCTAATGAACAGTGCTACTCCTCCCCCTCTGTCCACCTCCCTGTCCTTTCTAAGCACAATATATCCACTCAGATTTAGGCCCTAGTCATGTCTGGGGGTGGCCCAAGTTTCAGTGACAGCAGCCACGTCCACATCTCCCTCCACCAGCATGGCCTGGAACTCAAGCATCTTATTTCCCAAGCTCCTGGTGTTTGTCAGTACCACCCTACAACCCTTCCCCCTCCTTCACATCCCACCCCCCCCGAGAGGTTACACGCAGCCACTCCCCTGCTGACCCTGGGGCGCTTTCTGTCTCTCCCCTGTGGAGTAGAAGATTGAGCCCATCCTTGACAGTTTTGCTGGGATCAGCCTCACTGCACCCCCTTCACAAGTTTAAACCTCATCTAGCCTGGATAAATTCTGCCAGTTTCTGCTTAAGTACCTCCTTTCCCGGCAGGTTTAGATGAAACCTATCCCTGGCATGCAGCCCATTGACCTCTCAAGTTTCCCCCCCATTCCCCCACCATCCCAAACCCCCCAAGCTTCACCCACCCCCTGAGCCACTCATTAACCTCCCTGACTTTCCGTTTGTTCTCCACACTGGCCCTTGGTACTAGCAGGATTTCCGAGAAGGATACCAAGTAGCCATTGTCATGGCAAACCCTGACCAGCTCCCAGAACCTAGCCTGAATTTCCAGCACACTGTTTCCTTTAATATCATTTGTCCCCAGGTGTACTAAGAAGTCAGGTGAACCCCCACAACCCTGCACCAGTTCATACACCAGGAACTTTGCCTTGTGCACAGTCAGGCCTGACATACTCTTGACCCTAACAGGACTGGGTGTGCCCTCTCCCTGCTCCTCTCACTGGATACTCCTAATCATGGAGTCCCCCAACATGAGCACCTTAACACTCCCCATATCCTTAGGCCCATCCCTATTGCAGGCTACCTCCCCCCTCCCTGTCTTTTTCCTAATTTCTGCTCCTCCCCTCAACAGGCTGACTGCTGCCCCCTATGTGAGAGCCACTTTCAGCCCCACCCCTCTTATCCCTTCTCGCCTCCCCAATTGAAACATAGAAGTTGACGGCAGATAAGGACTGCAAGGCTCATCCAGTCTGCCCATTTCTTTTTCTACCTTATAAATGTGCCATCGGCCTTTGCTCTGGCAGTGGCCTATCTATTCATACTCATTTGTATTGCTCCCTTATGCCTATCCCATGCCTGTTTGAAGTCCTGCACTGTATTCATAGCCACCACTTCTTGAGGTAGGCCATTCCATGCATCCACCACCCTTTCTGTGAAAAAGAATTTCCTCACATTCCCCCTTAATCAGCCCCCCTCTAATCTCATGCTGTGTCCTCTTGTCCTGCTATTTTCTTATATTTAAACATGTTAGACTCTTTCACCTTGTTAATGCCCTTAAGGTGTTTGAATGCCTCGATCATATCACCTCTCTCCTCCTTTGCTCAAGGGTATACATATTGAGCTCTGTTAATCTGTCCTCATATGTCTTCTGATGCAGTCCCTGCACCATTTTGGTTGCCCTTCTCTGGACTGCCTCAATTTGGTTAATGTCCTTGTGAAGGTGTGGCCTCCAATACCGCATGCAGTACTCCAGATGGGGCCTAACCAGTGTCTTGTAAAGAGGGATTATTACCTCCCTCTTAAGACTTGTGATACCCCTACTAATACACCCTAACACCCCCCTAGCCTTACCTACTGCTTTAGAGGTCTGCTTGGATGATTTCAGGTCATCAGTGACGATGATGCCCAAGTCTCTTTCTTTCTCTGTGACTGCTAGTAACTCTCCTCCCAGCCTATAGGTGGCTTCAGGGTTTCTCTTCCCTATGTGCATGATCTTGCACTTCTTTGCATTAAATCCCAGTTACCAATCTTCTGACCATTTTGCTAGTTTATCCAGATCTCTTCTCATTCTGCCCACCCCATCTGGATCATCTACTCTGTTGCAGATCTGCAAACAGACAAGCCTTACCCTCTAGTCCATCTGCAAGGTCACTAATGAAGATGTTGAAGAGGACTGGCCCCAGGACTGATCCCTGAGGTACCCCACTTGTGACTTGCATCTCTTCTGACTGTATACCATTTACCACCACTCTCTGTTTTTTGCCCGTCAACCAGTTTGCCACCCAGTTGACCAACTTCTGACCCACCCCGAGCCTACCCAGCTTATTTATCAATCTTCTGTGTGGAACAGTGTCAAAAGCTTTGCTGAATTGCCTCATTTCCCCCAGTTCAGCCCCCACCCCTCTCCTAGTTGAGCCAACATCCCCAGCCACCCTCTCCGTGTCTGACTCATCAGCACCAGGCTCCCCCCCCCACCATGCCACTCCTAAAAACATCCCCCACATGCTGCTACAGCTATCCTACTCTTCCCCCGCATACTGGCTGAACTCCCAGACCCACCTCCTCCCTCCTGGTAGAGTCCCCCATTCCCGTGTGAGGATCCCCCAGATCCCAGTTCCCCCACATTTTTCAGCCCAGAGTCCCTCCAAAAGACTGGAACTCCCACTGCCAAGCATGTTTTCACCCTTTTCTTCTCTGAGAGTACTTCTGGCCTTCTCAGTGTCCCTCAGCAAACTCCCCCTCTCTCTCCCTCTCTGACCACTGCTCTGCCCACTCCTCCAGTATTCTTTTTATTAGGTTTGCAGGCCCCCCAAGCTTCTCCTGTCCCCCTTGCTACTTCTCCTGCCCATCTTTCCCCCTCCTCCTTCTCCACCCCTGCTCCCCTCCATCATCTACTGTACTCAGTGATTCAAAACTGTTATAGCTCTCGAAGCCTATCCCAGTACTTCACCCTAGTTTAACAGGACCCCCCAGCTGGTTGCCCCCTGTCCCATACCAGCCCTTCGGTCCCCCATCAACTGCCCATGCTTTTGGCACCTTCCTCCATCAGCTCCCCCCAGGAAGAGTCACAGTTAAACCCAAGACCATTCCCCACAACCCCCCCACCTGATGGAATGGCTCCTGACACTATCCTGCCAATTCCAACATGCCCCACACAGTCCCCTCCCCCTCTGTCCAGCCCACCTCTCATCTCCATCAGCTGCCACACGATACTGTCGATTTTCCCCCTAAGATGTGACAGCTGCTGGCAGACTAGGTAACCTCTCATCCTCCAGGCCCAGTTAAGAACCATGGCTGCTCCACACCCCGTGCACCCCACCACCCTACCAAAGATGCCAGCTTCTATAGCTGGAGGCCCCCTCCAGGCCGCGGCCCCAAACATTAGCTGATGTCCCCCCATATCTATGTCACGGCCCATGAGGCCATCCTCTCTCAGCACCCTACTTTCAGCCATTCAGCCTATATAGCAACAGGTCTGAGCAACAGCTTTGCATAAAGGTCCCCCAACACCCTCCCACTTCCAAAAAGCTCCAAGTCCAGCCCAGTCTCACTTAACATAATGATCTGCCTCCACCCAGCTCCGCCTCCTTTGGGTATTTAACAGAGATAGATGGCATGGGGCAAAAAAAGCAACACAGCTCCCTTCAACGACTGGGCTCTCCACTTAAATAGCCCAGCCGTGAGTTCAAATTTTCACACCCTGCATCTGATTGGGTGCTCTTCCTCAGCTGTACAGCTCCCTTCAGTTCCTCTGACTCAAGCTGCCTCTGATAGCAGCCATCCCAGGCTCCCGATCTGCCCTCTGGGCTTTCCATCTTCCGCTGATGCGGCCAGAACAGTCCCTGGTGGCTTCCCCTGCAGATCGCTGCACCTCCATTGTCTCTCTGCCACCGATCATGGCCCGAACAGTCCCTGTTGGCTGCCACTGCAGCCTGCTGCTCCTCCAGATCTCCCAGCTGCCAACCGTGGCCCACAACAAAGCAACACAGCTTCCTTCATGCAAAATGATTAAGACTGCCTTTTTATAAAGAATAATGAAGGTTTTCTATTCTTTTAGCTTCTCTCCTGGCACAGGTGAGGCATACTAGACTGCCTATTAGGAAGAATTAAAGCCACTGCTTGACTAATGAGTTCTACTCTGTGAGTGAGCAGTGGCTTCATTCTTAATAAGCAGTCTAAGTCTGTAAAATCATTCAGAAAATTAGCCCCATATACTTGTATGGTGCACGTCCCCGTGCTCTCCCTGGCTAAATGTCACAATACAGAGGAGCGCGGGGGTTGAGCGGGCAGACTAGGAAATGGGAAGGGATCGGCTGGCTGGCAGCTCAGTCAGAGTTACAATCCCTTCCCAAACCTTACAGCGCATTTTAAAAAATTTACTTTTGGCACAGAGGGGCTATCGCTGCCCCAAGGTAGTGGGTTGTGAAGTCCACAATGTAATCTTACAATTTTACTTTAATGAAATGGAAATCTCTCCCCCCCCCCATCTTTGTAGCTAAATTAATTCTTCATAAGCTTTGGTTTCAGATGATTTTTTTCATCTCACCTTTAGTGAGACCCAAGGGCTCAGAGGAACTCCAGGTTCAGCGGTGTACAGTGTGGAGTTCCAGGTCCGGTGGACCAGCATTCAGAGAGATCCCAGTTTCATTTGGGGTGAAGGTGAGAGTGCACGAGAGGAAAAATAGATGCCAGAAAGGTAGAACCCCATTTTCTTGCCTTGTAAGGATGTGCATTGTCTTGGTTCGTTAGCACTTAGAGATGACCCCCCCTTAGACCCTGGAACACCTGCGATGTATATGCTCCTAGATGGGGGCAAAGGGGGGATTACACCAACTAGTAGCAGGATGATGACCCAGCCTCCCACAGGCCCCACACCAGTGACATGGACCTTCTCCAAGCTGGATCCTGAATCGTAGTTGGAGTAGGGGAGTTCCACTACCCCAGCCAGTAGTAGGACAATGACCCAGCCTCCCACAGGCCCCATACCAGTGACACGGACCTCCACCAAGCTGAATCCCAAATTGTGGTGGGAGCTGCTGAGCTCACTACCTCCG
Source organism: Neoceratodus forsteri (assembly GCA_016271365.2). NCBI lineage: Eukaryota > Metazoa > Chordata > Ceratodontiformes > Ceratodontidae > Neoceratodus > Neoceratodus forsteri. The sequence continues at coordinate 61,067,232 of JADMNL010000034.1, read as the reverse complement.
CCACAGGAAGCAAGCCTTGAGGGATAGAATACTGGCATGCCTGTGAGAAGCTGGGTGTCAGGGCTGGGGAAGGTAGGCTAAAAATGGGCATGACTAATGCAAGGGGGCATTAACAAAGCAAGCCAAAGAACTAGGGTAAATATTTGCATCATCTATTACAGCTGTCCATAGGCTACATTTGTATGGGAGGGTTGGTAAAAATTAAGAACCCCCACAAATTCCCTGTTAGGTGTCAAAGGCAAACAGTACTGAATGAGCACCCACAACAACAGCAAGCACCAGAACTCCAGATATATAAAGCAAGTCCTTTTTATTGAATAAAAAGTGCATCAAACACTCACACCAAGTGAGCAAATCGCGATGACGGTAAAGCATCTCTGGTATTAACGTTTCCCCAGGACACTGCCAGGCATCCGAGTGAATCTAACCACACATAGATAAGTGCCTAACATTTATGGTGATGTAAATATGTCATATGACAAACCAACCAATCAGGAACTACCCTTCATGGGTTTAAATTCAACAGGACAATCTATTCATTCATGTGTAATAAAAACAATGCAGTACTACATCAATTACAAACCTCTTACTGTCAGCATCTTTCATGGGTATAGCATTAATCTGGTTAGTGGAGGAAAATAACATTTGTATACTCCTACAGTGTAAAACATAGAAACATTTAAATAAAGCAGTTTATAAACTTAATTACACAGAGGTCCCAATTACCAGTATGCAAATAGACAGGTTGTAAACTTTAATCAATGTATACATATCAGGCATAAGGCTTGAAATATCACCACATATAAATAAAGCAGTTTATGAACTTAATTACACAGAGGTCCCTATTATCAGTGTACAAATACCCAGGCACTGAACTTAAGATTCATGTATACATATCCTGGACCAGGCTTGGAATAGCACCAATAGCAGTGAGCTGTGCAAGGGTCCAATTTAAATGCTAAATAAATTAGATTTAAATTTCTTTTAAAAAGATACCAAATCAATATTTTTGTTCAAACCATTAATTCCCCTTGCACCCAGCTCATATATCCAAAAGCTCTCCCTTCTTCCTACTTTTTTCTCAATGTCTCCTCCCCTAGGTCCCACAGTAACCACCTCTATGCCAGTAAAATCGATGTTATGTACCTCTGATTTTTTTTTGTTTAAACATGTTTTACAATGGCATAAGTATCATCACCCCTTGCTAGTGCATGGACATGTTCACCTATTCTTGTTTTAAAACTGTGTGTGGCATGTCCAATATAATAAGAACCACAACTGCAGTTTAAAAGGTAAACGACTACTTAGTTTAGTGCCTAGGTATTTGCATACTGGTAACTGGACCTCTGTGTAATTAAGTTTATAAACTGCTTTATTTAAATGTTTCTATGTTTTACACTGTAGGAGTATATAAATGTTATTTTTCTAGACTAACCAGTTTAATTCTATACCCATGAAAGATGTTGACAGTAAGAGAAGGTTTGTGATGGATGTAGTACTGCATTGTTTTAATTGCACATGAATGAATCGATTGCCCTGTTGATTTTAAACCCATGAAGGTTAGTTCCTGATGACCTGTTTACATCACTATAAATGATGGGCACTTTTCTATGTATGGTTAGATTCACTCTGATGATGCCTGGCAGTGGCCAGGGGAAATGTTAGTACCAGAATGACCTGGCCGCCACCGCGATTTGCTCATTTGTTGTGAGTGTTTTATGCACTTTATTCAATTGTAACCCCTAGGTGGCGCTATCCCTAAGGTTACTACCCCACCTGTATTTCAAAGCACAGGTTGAGGGGCCTGGATTCTGTATTCAGGTGCCTCCACCCAGAGTAACAGTTTTGGGGGTGTCTATCTAGCCTGTTATAGCCCTCTGGGAAGCTACAACCACCCACTAACCCTCCTAGTGACTTGGAACCTCTAACAGCAGTTAAAGAGCAGCTTCCTAGTAGCTGCCTGCCCTAGCCCATTTGATGACTTCCCCCCTCAGACATCTCCGTATGAAGTGTGGCAGAAAAACTCCTTTTGTAGTTATAGTTATGTTCCTTGTAAAATTAAAATACAGCAGGTTGGAAAAAAAAAAAAAAGACCAGCATCCTGGTCTGCAAACTACGCCCCCATGTCAGCCCACACAGCCCTGTTTTGTGATGTCACAAAATGAAGGCTGCATGAGTGTGCCCCATTCAGTTCTATGTGGCTGATATTTCCAAAGATTTTTACACCCTTTCTCAGTGGGATTTTAGTAAATCCAAGTGATCGATCGACTAATAGGGACCCTATTAGTCCCACCGATAAAGGGTGTAAAAATCTTTGGAAATATCAGCCCCATAGAACTGAATGGGGGTGTGCTCACATAGCCTTCATTTTGTGACATCACAAAACAGAGCTGCATGGGCTGATGTGGGGGCGTATAGTCTGCGGACCAGGAAGCTGGTCTTTTTTTAGCTGACCTGCTGTATTTTAATTTTACAAGGGACATAACTACAAAAGGAGTTTTTCTGCCACGCTTCATAGGGAGATGTCTGAGGGGGTAATTCATCAAACGGGCTGGGGAGAGCAGCACCAGTAACAGTATGAAGCTGCTCTTTAATACACAGTCAGTAAGTAGCAGTAATAATATGCACACACCCTTCACACTTACCACCAGGGTTGGACCTTCAGCAATATCCCTTGAGACCCCCTGTAAAACAAGGTAAGCAACACAATTGTACACTTCAAGTACCGTAACCCAACTCATAATATGCACAATAGCCAGGTTAAAAGTGAAACCATAATCAGATTTATTTAGGGGGCATGAATAAGGAAGGGGGGTGAATTTAAAAGGGGCATTGTCAGCTTTGCGAGTCCATTTTTCTGTAAATGCAAGTAGTGTGCCTTTTGGCATACATGTATCAAAGACCGAGTCTAGAATGCTCTTATACCTCACAAACGTAGTTAATTTTGTCGATTTTGCTTATTTTTAAAAGATTAGATTGTCGGTCGAACTGACTGAAACTCACTTTCCTGTACAAACCGCGCGTCTGCCAAAAGTGCAGAGAAAAACGGACAAGCAAAGCTGACAGTGCCCCTTTAAATGACTGGTATTCTGATTAGATTCAGGTTCTTGGCATGCACTTTTAGTCCCAAAATAGACAGTTCTGCAACACTGAGTTCCCAGGATGGAATGCTGGCTAGCCAGAGGTGTTGTCTAGGAGTGGCCGGCGTTGCAGCTGTTGTCGGAGCCCTTGATGAAAACACAAAGGCAGTTAGCATGCACAACACCAAGATGATTATTTGTAATCCTGGCTGGTTGGCCCAGTCTCGTGAAACCCAAGAATTTGAAAAAGGAGTCAGATGGTACCACAAATAATTAGATGACTCATTGCAGGGAGCTACCCTGATTGTACTCAAGCTACCAGTTGGTTGTAGTATTGGAGGCGATATGGAGACCTCTTGGTGTTCACCAATGAGCATAGGGAAACAGTTATGACATGACACACCTCTTCTTCACAGCCTTTCCCTCCAGGTGGCCTCAACCTGTGAGTTGTTTCTGCACAGGGGATGGCTCCCCATAGCCGGTCTGTCACCGAAGGCCATCTCTTGTGCAAGGCAGTCAGTCTGGGCCAGGATAGCAAAGGCCCAGGCTGGAAAAGGGCCAGGCATGATAAGCACGCTGTCAGAGTTCAGTTTGGTTTTGCTAGTGAAGCCTCCAGCTGGCGTAGCAATCAGGTCGCGAACAGACAGGCCTCGACCCACAGGAAACATTCAGCACATTTAAATCAAACTGCATCAACTTTCTACAGTTCTGATTCAGTCTGGTTGCTACTGCATTAGTTTCACTGAGCAAACATCTTGATCCAAAATCAGTCTAGCGCAGTGGTTTAAGGCTCTGAGCTACAAACCTGGAGACCCGAGTTTGAATCCCACAGCCCCCACTTGCACACTGTGTGGCCCTGAGCAAGTCACGTAAGTTCCTTGTGCTCCCAGGTTGCACCTGTAAACAAGCTTCCAGCTTAGTGTGTCTCTCCTGGTTAAAAAAAAAGTCTCAAACACTATCTGTGCCGATCACTTCACAGGAGTAATTCTCTGGTCCAAATTCACAAGCAGTGCTTTTCAACTGTTCGATACTTTCTGCCGCAGTTCCAGTCTTAAATAGGAAAAAGTCTGATTTCTGCAATCAGGCAGTCCAATGCAGGAAAAGCAGTGGCAGGGAGGCAAGGAAGCCTTCTTCCCACTTATTCCCCTACGCTCCATTCAGGGAGCAGCTGCTTGAAAGCTCGAGCTGTTCACTTTTCAAGCTCCAACTCTAACTGATCCACTGTCTCTTATAGTACTAGGTATTTCTCTTGGAATCCCGGAATCGGGTTTGCTGGGGAAGCTGTCAGTCACAGGTTAGGACTCCCCCTTCTGTTCAGTTTTGGTGCCAACCTAAAAACCACAACAAGCATTTGTCAATGCCGAAATTAGCCATTGGAATTTCTGTTAGTACACAACGACTGGCAGGACTACAGTGCCCAGCAGAAAGAACAAGTTATGCCATGAAGTTCACGTTCTCGTTGAAATACCGTGAAGTGCATACCTGTTTCCTCAATTCATGATCTGGCTTTGAAGAATGAAGATGTATCTGCAGTTCAGAGAAGATGAGGGCACTGGAGCCCCACCACGGATTGGGGGGGCATAATGGTTAGAAACCCTAATGCCCTGGGCATTTGTTGGTATTTGCACTACAAATTTTCAACATGCACAGTCCACTCAGAAATCATGTGCTCAGCCGTTAACCGGGTGCAGAGAGAGGGTAGCTAACCTTCTTAATGAAACAAGATCCAAATCACACTCTGCACTCTATGCACCACAAATTTCTTTTTATTGTGGTTGATATTTTGCTGCATTCAAAGCTTGAGCCTTTTCAGCATTCAAGTATTTCAACATTACACCACAACTTCTCTCGGTGTCTCCAAAACTGAATCGACTCCAGCGCTTCAACCAGGGTGTGGTCTTCCTCAAGGGGTGACTAGTGTTCAGTTACACTCTCCTTAAATAGCCATCTTAATCGTGAACACCTGGTAGCCCCTGGTGTTCATTTAAACCCATAACATTTTTTGGAATTTTAAGTGGCTGTGGAGGGATTTTAACCTTTTACCCTTATAAATTCATTTTTTTAACTTTTTAAGCTTTTTTATTCATTTCATCATTTAAATATCAAAAACAATTAACAAAAAAATGACAATAAATTAATATGCAACATAAAGCTCTATTTCTGGCTCCATTTTACTGGTAATTTTCTTTCTTTCATTTTAACTTATTTACTTGTTTACTTTTTTGCCAGTAACAATCAATGAGTCAAAATATATTTTTCACTAGTATTAGTGAGATTCAATCACTTTTTATGGTCTCAATTTTTCTTTAGAGGACTCCTTGGAAGCTTCCAGTATCTTGTTCCTTCAAAAGCTATTATTTATCACATGTGTCTTTATTTTGGCTCAAGATACTTTCTGTATTTGTCAACATGGCCTTTTGTGACCCCACCTCATGAAAGCATTTGAGACCTCTGCTCATGAACAGTGGCACTGTAATTTTGTTAATCTGTCCCGAACGTTGATTTCTCACAGTGACTGCACCTTTCTGCACCTGATGTGCGAAAACACAGTTCGGGCAGGATGTAAAAAATTACAGCTGTACCATTCATAGGGAGGTGTGAAGAGATGGCAATTTTGAAAATCTGGAGTGAAAATATTAAAAATGCTTGAACGTATGAGCATATATGGAAACTGCACAAGCATGCTCATAACAGTCATTTAGTGGAATAATTTCACCAAAATTTCAACTTATGCCTTTTGTAACCTCTGCTCATGAACACTGTCACTATGATTCTCTTAATCTGTCCCGAATGTTGATTTCCCACAGCAATCACTCCATTGTGCACCAGATGTGCAAAAACACGTTTCGAGCAGGATATGAAAAATGACAGCTGTACTGTTAATAAGAAGGTGTGCAAAATGGACAATGTTGTAAATCTTGAGTGAAAATATTACAAATTCTCAACGTTACGAGTGTGCGTGGAAACTGCGCAATGCAAGCTCGTAACAGTCATTTTATGGACTTTTGCTACCAAATTTTCAACATATGCATTTTGGGACTTCCTCTCATGAACAGCATTATTGTGATTTTCTTAATCTGTTCTGAACACTGATTTCCCACAGCGACTGCGCTATTCTGCACCAGAAGGGCAAAAACACATTTTGGCCAGGATGTGAAAAATGACAGCTATACTGTTCATGAGGAGGTGTTAAAAAAATGCCAATGTTGAAAATCTGGAGTGAAAATATTACATATTCGCAATGTTACGAGTGTGCATGGAAACTGCGCAACACACGCTCGTAACACAGTCATGTTTTGGAATTTTTTCACCAAATTTAGACATAGGTTTTTGGGGAGCCCACCTCATGAACAGTGACACTGTCGTTTCATTACTTGGTCCCGAAAGGTGATTCCGTGCAGTGACCATGAAATCACCTTTTGGGACCAAATAAACAGATGACAGTCACTGAATTCATGAAGTGGAGTCCCAAGAACCCCATGTTGAAAATGTGGTGCCAAATTTCACACAAATGGCCGAGATATGCACCGAAGTTGAAAAAAAAAAAACATTTATGCCATTATACAGCTTACCGGCATTTCTTCCGTTCTCGGTCAGCTTTGAAGAGTGCAGACGTGTTCCTGCTCCACCGGAGATCATTGCGCCGGCTCCAGAGGTAAGTACAGGTGGGGGATGTGGGTCGCATAGAGGGTGGGAGGTTGGGGAGAGGCACGGTAGACTGCAAGGGACTGTTTTCTGGTTTACAGGTTAAAAAAGAACATAAACCAGTATGGGAAGGCTTTTTTTTTTATTAACAGGGACATTGGCACACTGGGGTGGGCTCCCAGCATGCCACTGGAGTGTTTGTTGTGGGGGGCCTGTAGCCGATGGGGATTGGGCACCCATTGGCACATACCAAGTGTTTGGGGGACAAGAGCCGAGGGGGATTGGGCACCCTCCTTAGCACACAACAAATGGGGGGGCATTATGCTGATGGGGAGTGGGTTCCGCTGTCAGCAAATGAACTGGGAGGATGCATGCCAACAGGAGGATTGGGCACCCGTGGTTTGTTTATTTGAAATGGTGAGGGGGCATGCCAATGGCCTGGACTCAGTGCATTCACAATGCTGTAAGCTACAGCAGTGTGGACATGCAACCAGGAATTTAACAATGCAGGAATGCAACATCAAAGGATCAAGCAGTGCCACTATTGGTGCGGCTCTGTCCTTTGAAAAGTTGGCCATCTCCACCCTAACAGATGAAAGGGAGTCACTGCTAGCCTGCCAACTGATTCACCTGCCGCTGACCTGCCATTTGAAATGGAGCTCTCCATTGGGCACACCCTTGTATAGCACCTCTTATAGCAATGAGTTTATCTGCGCCTGTGTGCCACAAAGAACTCAAAAACTGCAGTTTTTCCTTCCAATGAGACAGTTGGGCTAGGGACCCTTTGAGACCTCTGGAGTTCTATTGGTCTACTTACTGGAAGTCCCGGACCTAACATTATTATTATTATTTAGATCTTGTTGACCAGTAAGCCCACTGGGCCTAGAAGTTCATTTTCAGGGGGACCAAGTGGGGGGGTTGGGATACAGATGGTAAGCAACTGAGATTGAACTGGATTAAACAGTCGATGGTATTTTTAGTGAATGAGAGGAATCTGGACAGGACACTGGGGAAATTCCCCTACTTCCTGTGGATAGGATGGAGGGACTCATTTTGGAGCCAGACACAGGAGGAGGAAGTGCTGATGTGGCAGGAGAGCAGGCCTCCTCTTCTGACCACATAAACCTGTAGAAAGACAAATGCTTCAGCAAGAATTTCAAACTCCTAACATGATGGTGGAAAAACAGAATTGGCAAGAAAATGACCCTGGTATGGATATTAACATGGAATTTGACTCAGAGGTATGTCATGCAATGGATTTGACTGTAGACTCAGATGTAGCTGTGACTATAAGGAAACAAATACAAAAGGAAGAATTGTTATTTTTTAAATGGAAAAAAGATCTGCAACAGAAACTGGGTAGAGTACAACAAGCACAGATTATTGTTGAAGCTAATAATTTGTCTTCTGATAATCAGCATCTAGTTTGTGCAGCTGATGGTAGAACAGTCATCAATGACTGTCCCAAATACAGAAAACCCACTTAGTGAAAAAGTGACTGGCAGTGAAGGTAGGGGACGCTGTGTCACTTGGGTCAGCAGAATGTCTGACAGTGCTGAGATGGAAGACGGAGGAGAAGGAGGTCATGGAGAACAGCTCCCTTCAAGTACAAGAGATATTTTTTTCTAGTTCTATGGACATACCAGTGGCAGAGGCAATATATGTCCCAATGGAAAAAGTGGCTATAACAAGTGGATTGGCCAGAGGAAATTCACAGACAAGGGGGTTTTTGAGACCCGTGCTTATGGAGACAGAAAAAAGTATTTCTGGGATGAGTTCCCCTAAGAGACAAGCAGCTGGCACAAGTAAGCTGCTTACCATGATTCTGAAGGGTACCGAAGGTACTCAAGGGTGTACTATTATAGACCGTAGCAAGATGATGGAAGATTCCTCAACCAAGGATCCAGATAGAGTGACAAATGCTGGGATGTGGTCACCGGAAATGGCTTTTGCTGCAGCAGGTTGGTCCCTTGCTCCAGACAGAGTTCATTGGCTTCCTGGGGATGCTCTGATGGCAGCACAAATAATGGTTTTGGCTTCCCAGCCAACTGTGGATGTTTCCAGTATCAACACTGGGGAAATGATTACTCAGCCTGATGCAGGTGTATGACAGGGGGATGAGCAGTCTCCGGGAGAAACTACAGTGCGGCATTTGAAAGCAGCCACAGTGATAGAAAACTCTACACAAGGTACTGTTATATTTTCTGACACTGGTGTAAATGCTGCTAATATGAATGCTACCAGGGTAAATATACCAGTTGCTACAGATACAGATACTAGGCCTGAGTCAAATGCGATTAGTTGCCCAGGGCCACCAAAGCCTGTAGTACAACCAATAGACACTAGGGATGGCCAAGAGGTTCCCTCTACATCATGGGCTGATCAGACTACAGCAGAAGAGCCAGAGGCTAGAGGAGTAGAGGGTCAGGATCCCAATCCAAATCATGCTCTCCCACTTCCCCCTCAACCCCAGCAAAACCCCAGAAGAAGGATGGCAGACCTATTTGCAAATTTAGGAAAACCTCGATCTAGAAGAAATGCGGTATGCATTAAATACAAGGGAGGGCTGGAATCTCCACCTGATAGAGTGTATGTGGCACGAAAACTGTTAAAAGAATCGATGCAATTCCAGGCAATAGACATTTTTGCTTTGATCCACATATCAGGAGATACCATTTTTGATATATGCTTTAACACGCCAGTCCATCTTGAAATATTTTGGGCAAAGTTTTCTTATCTGAAATAAACTCCTGTGTGGGCCTCTTTTGTGGCCATTCCTCTGACAAGGCCATCAGTGAAATTCATAACCATATTATTCCAAAACGAGAATGTGCATGTCTCAGACATCTTATACTGGGCGAAGCAGCGAGCAGATGTTATGACTAGACCAGCTCCGATTATTGATAATGAAAGTATATTGACTGGAGGTTGGAAGATCAAAGTAAAGTTACGGATGGTGGAGGAAGGCCCTGTGCATCTTCCTAGTTGCTTTTACTTAGGATTGGATAGAGGTTTTTGTTTTTATCCAGGCCAGCCCAAAACATGCCACAGATGTGGGTCCCTTTCACATGTGAGGCACTCATTTGCAGTTTTTGTCAACAAATGGGAAGCTAGGAAGCAATCAATGTCAAAACCCTCCAAAATGCAACCTATGCGATGATCATGGGCACTTATTTCTACAATGCCCTTGGGCAGTGCATAACAAGGGCTCCTTTTGGGATCAAGACATCATAGTGCATGCAGCCCAGGAGAAACAGTTGGGTCAACAGCAATACTTAAGCTCTGAAAAGGAGCCTGAAGCAACAGTGGACCGGCCTGAAATTTCTCAGGAAGTGATAGCCAGCAGCCCGAAGAGGACATAAATATCCAGCAGGCTATGGTGGAAATTGCAGATGAGCAGGCAGAGCCTTCTACTGTGGTAAACCAGCCTGGGGAAATGCCACTCCCACCCCCACACCCTCTTTTGGAGAAGGGCTTCCAACCTGTGATGGGGAAGAGAAGATCTGCCAGAAATATCCCTAAATCAAAGCTACCCCGAACATAATGCATTGTGGATTCCAACAAATATGCAGCTCTGAAAGATCCGGTAGAGGAAGAGGAGGAGGATTCTGAAGCCTCTTTGGTTGCCTCATCTCAAAAAGAAACCTCGGACATGGACGGAGAGGTGGGGAGAGGCCTAGAGTATGAAAACAAACCAGGAAGAAACCTTCCTGAATACCCCCTTCCCTCCTGTGTTAAGTCTTACTGTCCGGTTCTGCTGAAGATTGCATTACGGTCCATTCCTTAGACGTTAATAGCATAAAAAATTACAAACGAAGGTGTATCACTTTTCAGGCTCTACAGGACACACAGGCGGATATCTGCCTTTTGCAAGATACCAGACTTCGCTCAGAGACAGATATTTATCAAGCAAAAAAAGCATGGGTTGGAGGTTCATCTCTCTGGTCCTTGGGGGAGGAGGTGTGCTCAGGTGTGGGTATATTATTTAAAGGCTTTATTCAACTGTCTAAAATAATAGCGATAGTGCCAGGGAGAGCATTATTTATTAATATTACCTACCAGGCACAGGATCTACGGGTTGGATTGGTGTATGCAGCACAAACCAAGAAAGCTAGGGTGCAGCTGTTCAAATCCCTTCAACCTTATTTACATACCCATCGTAAACCAGGGTTTTATTTAACTCTAAAAATTGATTAGCGTTTTGCTCATAAAAGTGCTAAAACATAGTAAAAATGCATAGCACTTGCCTCATTGTGTTTAACAAACGTAACACTTCTAGAAAATCTATATAAACTCTTTCTGTATAGTTAGTATTGTCCCAGGAAAAAAAATGCTAATCAATTATTTAAAACCCTGCAAACTCATTTTAGGGGGTGATTTCAATTGCTCATTGGATTTAAAAGACAAGACAGGGATCACGTCTAAGATGTATTGAGATACCAATATGTTAAAACAAATCCTAAACACCGCAGAATTACAAGATACCTATAGAACCTTACATAGCACAGGGGGACATACATATTATAGGGATTCATTGTCCTCCAGGATTGATTATGTATTTGTGTCTAAACAGTGGTCAATACAGTCTGCGGCTACCTTTTCCTCAGCCTCATAAGACCACTTTAGTTTGGAGATATGTTTGGGTCAGCTACATAGGAATAACATAGGACCTGGTTATTGGCACTTGAATAATACTCTTTTAACTGACCCCGACATAGTACATAAGGTGAAAGAACATCTCTTGGCCAGAGCTACATTGGTGGCTTGGTACGATACAGTTGCTGACTGGTGGATGGACACGAAAGTGTTCCTGTCAGTCATTTAAGAAAAGGGGAAGGCAGAAAGGGAAATCTGCCTATTTTTCATACTTGAAGCTCAGAAAGCATCTTTATCAACTAATTACTGCACAGACCATAGACCATATAGACCATTCCACGCAGATTCAGGCTATAAAAAAGACGTGCAAACCTATTTATGCTCAAAATCAAAATCCTTGCTGATGGAACAATCTGCAGGGACTCAAGGTACAAAGACATCATTAGATATATTTAAGGATTGCCAATCAAGGGTGGGGAGAAAGATTTGGGATGCAGTTAAAGATAAAACAGGTGTGGTACACTCTGATTTTCACAAGATCATGGAAATAGTACAGACACATTTACATTCCTCATTTGGAACCCCACTCCAAACTGAGGATAATTTGTGACAGTTTTTAGCAGATTTTGAAAGTCCAACACTTGATCCAAGTGAAACCTCAAAATTGACAACCCCAATATCCAAGGAGAAAATTTGTACAGCCATGAAAAAGTTAAAACCTAACACGGCCCTAGGACCTGATGGATTTGGCCCAAAATTTTATACAACATTTCAGGATACCCTTATCCGCCTATTGGTAGAAACATTTAATGATATTATATGTAACTTGGATATGCCCGACTCTATGGGAAAAGCTTTATTGATCTTGCTATATAAAAAGGGGGATAGGTTGGATGTGAATAATTGGAGGCCCATTTCATTATTGAATGTGAATTTTAAACTGCTTTCAATTATTCTAAGTAACCGTCTTAGTGGGGTAGCTAAATTAGTTAATCCATCCTCTCAAAATTGTGTGATCCCAGGATGTACTATAAAGAATAATTTGAGTTGCCTAAGAGAGTTTTTTTTCACGAGGACATTTAGGGTTACTGCAGGGGTATGTGGTTACACTAGACCAAGAAAAGGCTTTAGATCGGGTGTCGCATAATATACTGTACTGTTTCAGATCTTAGCCTTTTATGGTATCCCCCAGCAGTTTATTGCATGTTTACAGTTACTGTATAGTTCAGCACACTTGCACTTGCTCCTGAATGGTACAGTTGGTCACCGCATACAGCTTAGGAGAGGGGTATGACAGGGGTGCCCATTGAGCCCCCTGCTATACATCTTTTATATTAATGTTTTGGTGAAACACTTTCAGTATTCTGGCAAACTGTAGGTATGTGATTCTCTCCATGTACCTTGCCTATCAAGGTACTGGTATATGCAGATGATCTCTGCCTCTTCTTAAATTCACAAGTGGAAGGAGAGATAGCACATAAGGCACTGGTTAATTATTCAGCGGCAACAGGAGCTAACATTAATTTTCATAAAAGCAAAGTTCTGACAGTTAGTTCAGTAGCACTTACAGACCAAATCTGCGGAGTGCCTTTAACTCAAGAAGCAGTCATTCTTGGCATTAAATTTGGCCCTGGGGAAATGGAGAAAGTAAATTGGGAATCTAAATTAACATTATGTGATGCACGGATAAGGGTATGGCAAGGCCTACAAGTTACTAAACTTAAAAGAGTGTATCTGATAAAAAACTTTTATAATTCCACTCCTGTTATTTGTGGGATCTATATTCCCTTTATTTGACACATTGGATTCTAGGTTGTATAGTGTATTTTTTTAGGGTTATTTTGGGGAGTCGGTTGAATCCGATTAAATGTAACATAACATACAGATTCATTGCACAGGGTGGCATAGGGATGATCCATCCATTGGTATTTTTGCACTCCATTTTCTGATATGAGAACTTGCTCCCAAGTCTTAAAAAAGGGACACAGATCTGGACGACCTGGGAACAGGAATGGCTGAAAAGGATTCTGCCAATCTGGTCCCTCAATAAATGGACCTTGAAGTTACAGAATACAGGTATCCCTACTTACATGGGTTTTGCTTTGCAAAAAGTTAGAAATTGGAAGATTACCATAACAGACTTAACATCCCTTTCAAGACAGTTGATGTACCAACAAATAGTGCTAACATATTTCACAGACCCATTCTCCTTTCCAAAAGGAACTCCACGGGGGGTGGAGGTTAAACACGACAGTTAATGGATGTCAGAATCCCCAAGTTTTTATGGGACACTACGTGGTTGGCGTGTCATGGAAGACTGGGGGTTAGAAATAACCACAAACCCAAGAAAGTATAAAGAGGTACTGCCTTAGAGACACATGCAACATGATCCTGGAATCACAAGAGCACCTTTTTTTGAATGTCCTTTTGTGGTTTCCTTTTGGAATTTATTAAATTTTATGATTCAGGATCAAACATTTTTAAATATGACATACAAGGTTTTAGTTTTAGGTATATATAATGGCCCCTGGAAGAAATACACTGTTAGTACCCTTAGGTTAATATGTTGGATTTTGAAATATCACATTTGGCAAGCCAGGTGTCACTGGGTACTACAAAAACAGTAATCTCTCAGCAAGAGTTTGTTAGAATTATATTAGGACAAGCTAGACACGGCTACGTGTTAGATAAAAACTGAAGCATGATCAACAAATAGCTGTGTTATGGAAACACTGTTTGGGGTGGATAAAATAGGAACAAAAAAGAAAAAAGGGGAAACTGGATAGTCATACACTAGGATGAACTGAAGGGCGGGGGTCCAATCCCAATTAGTCCTTGGAGTCTGTAATATGGAGTCTACAGATAGGGAACTTCACATATTAAGGAGGCTCTGTCTCAAATAGATAAAATTGAGAAGGTTAGAAAACTAGTGGTTTAGATTGATATAATTTATACAAATTTATAGTCTAGTTAGAGATAATTCCTAGAGAAATTAGCTCCCCTGAATAGTCTTAGAGATTTCAAAAAAATTATTGCCCCCTAGTATTGCTTGATTTTCTAACAATACAAAAGTTCCCCTACTCTCCTGTGGGGGAACCTCTGTCATCCTGGTCCCTGACCAGGATGGCGGCTCCCATGGACTCTGGTGGTGGAGGTGGTCATGAGCTGGCTGTGGGTGCAGGGGAGTTTGCCTCTTCCTCTGTATCTGATCTCTATGAGGCTTCTTCAGTCTCTGAGAAGATGGAAGTGGATTTAAAGTTACCTGCTGTGGATTTAAGCCTGCCTAACTCTGAGGATTTGTCCATTTTTCTGGTACATGACTCTCTGACTTCTAGCATTTCTAGTGCTCTTCCTGAGTCACCAAACCTTTTGGTTCACTCAATGGAATCACAATCTGGTTCCCCGTTTCTAAAAAGGAGCGATTTTCCGTGGCCACTTTTGGCGGAGGAGGAGCGCCACGAATCTCAAGTTGAGGTGCATAGCCCTGCGAGCGGCTTATCTTTGGAGACTGGGTTACTACCTCTGAAGGCTCTTCCTCCTGAAACCTGTGCCAGTTTATCTCCTGCAGTACTCTGCAGCCCTGCTGTGGATGCACCTCCTGCGTGAGCTGTTTGCTTTTTATCTGACTGGACTGCTGCTCCTTCCAGCTTACAGGAAAGTACCGATAACATTTTCTCTACTGTGACTTCATGTACTGTTGTGGAATTGGAGGTCTTCAACAAGACCTTGAGTTAAATGGTCAGGAGTTAAGGAATTCACCTGCGGTTTCTGTTCCTTGACCATTACCCACTGAAACAGGGGATGCTGTTTTTAAGGATGGTCCTGATTATGACCAGAATGTTTTAGTGACTGGTCACACGGTGGCTGAGGCCTTGCAGGCTGCTGGGTGAGTTAAGCGAGGTCCTAGTTGCCCTTGGGTGTCACCTACTAGGCCGAGCATTGCTTCAGCTGACCCTTTGGAACGTCCTTCATCTTTGGACTTTTGTGATTCCCCAGCTTTATTTCCTGCTGCCAAATTACAGTCTTTGCCTGTTTCTCCTGCAGTAGCTTCTGCTGTGCATAGTAATCCCCCTGTGAATCCAACACCTGATCCTGTGCACATTCCTCCTGAGCCTACTCCTGATAGTTCAGCCCCCTCCCCTCATCCTGCCTCTGGGGTTCCTGGGCCTCAGGATAACTCTGGCCAGGACTCTTCTCATAGATCTTATGCGGGTCTTTTTCATAAACCCCTTGTTTCTGCTAAATGTAGAAATGCAGTATGAATCAAGTATAAAGGGGGTCTGGATCTATGTTCCCCCTAAGGTGTGCGCATGTGCACCCACACAGCAGTCAGAAATAACCCGCACACTGCTTCAGTAGTAGCGCACAGAGCAGCTGACAAGGATACTCACATTCATGAAGTAGTGACAACAGTCATCACTCAGATTTAAGACTTGGACAGCAGGACATAAAAGTGAATGGGAAATAAACAGTTTATGCCCACCCCGAGGCCATAACCCATTAACTTTAACAAGCCAGCAGTTAACAAGCCAGACATCTCGCTTTTGCTCCACTTATTGAACAAAGGAACCGATTGGCAAAATTCCAAACAATCAGCTTTGTAGTTAGAGCAATGTTTTCGGCTTGTCATTTCTTTTCAGTAAGATGGTACTTGATAATGAACAGCATTCCCCTGCTGTTCACAGAAATTGCATGTTTTATTTGTTTGGTAGATGTCCCCCAAAAAAGCAATGCAAGAGATTCTCTGACATAAGGTGTACATTATATTATTTCAGTTTTAAAGTTGCACAACTTCACTGTAATCTGCCTCCTCCTCAAGCACTGTCTCACTTATAAAATGTGTTTATAATGGTTTTAAAGCCTCACTGTTGAAAGCGTGTTCATTTTTTTTTCAGTACAAGAAAGTGGTAAAACTATAGTTTTTGTTTACAATAAAAGCATCAAAGCAACCTTCTGTCTGTCTCTGTGTCATTTCTTTGTGTATTTGTTGGGGGCTGGGATGGGTATAACCTTCTCACTTAGCAGGCTGAGACACTGACTGTATATATGTGTAGAAAGAAATGAGATTGTGCTTCTCTTTAAAACGGGGTCTCACATTATGTACACATTTGAGATTCAATGAATCAGTGCTTGTAAAAGGTTGCCCATGTTAGCTACACAGGGATTTTAATTCTGAAGTGGACAGCAAGAAATAGCAGTGCAAAAAATTTCCTTTTCATTTAATTTCATAAATTCAGACAGTGCTTAGTATGGATCCAGAACGGAATAGAAATACAGTCTCCTAAATGCATCTCCTCTCTCATAGCACACTGACTCACTCACTACATTGCCAAAATACATTTTAAAACCCCAACTGAGCTTGACAATACCCAGCATAGTCATTGTAAACCATACCTAGGGTAAATTACATCACATACAATAATGCATGCATCCATCAAAGATCTCATTGCTAAGTACTGCTTTAAGAAGCTGTCCAACCCTGAATACCACATTGCCATAACAGTATTAAATGATGTACTTTTGGAGTTGGCAGAGTTGTCTAAGATGTTTCAGAAAAGTGGTCTAACAACACTTGAAGCTGTACAGCTTGCTAGGGCAAAAATAAAAAATATCAGAAGCCAGTACCTGGGTGAAAATGTTTGCTGGAGCCAACCAGTATAACTGCTTTTGGCTAACTGCACAGCTGAAGTAAGCACAATAGCAATGTTGCAATTCATTGGCCTGTTATGTGACCCTCTGGATAGCCAATTTCCTGCAGGTGAACTTTCTGACTGATCTGTCTTTGATTTTGCAGCAATGCCACATTGCAGCTTTGAGTTTGGCTTATCAGATATTGAGAGACTGTACAGCAAATATCAGGACTATTTATTTTCAGCAGTGGACCATGCAGAAATTGTTAGCCAGTACAAGGACTTCAGATTTATATTTGCTGAAAAAATAAATGGAGGATCATTAAAATCCTTTACTGACATGATCCATGTTGCTTTAACTAACGTGCAGTACAGCATGGTGGCTAAACTTATTGATGTATGTGCTACATTCCAAGCTAAATATGAAGCTATCATGTATAGAGGTTCCTACACAGTCTTATCCTTCTCCAGAAGAGATTCTCCATAGGGAGGTGCAGAGTGAGAAGGATACGATAGCACAGAGAAAAATCTTGGGAGTTATAGAGGATCATGTACTGAAGCAGAGAGAAGTATGGCTGAGTAGGACCATAACTATCTTTGGGTGGAAGGTTTTACTCAAGGATTCTCATAGGGAAGATTTGTTGCTCTTCTTGGGAAAGAGCATTAGGATTTTATACCTCCAGAAACATGGTGGAGTCCATAAAATTATATGGAGATCCTGAGCCCACAACACAGATTGATATTGCATTTAAAAATCCTCATACGGCTAGCAGCTTGCTTTCTCTGGCTGTAAGCTGTATTGTTAGAGAATACATTTAGTTAACCCTTTAGACTTGGGTGAAGTCTTTTCTGGGTTGACACAGATTAAGGATAGTCTAGAATCAGTCTGAGGCAGATAACCCCCTGATTGACTTTGGAAACCTAACTGACCCTAATACCTACTCACCGCTGACAGTTATTGATTCAGCCTGACAAATGCAGCCTGTAGATAATATCAAACAAATGAACTCTGAATGCCAGCTGGATTTGGATAAGGGAGCTGGGGATCAAGATGTGGATGCCCTTTCTATACTTTCATGGAATATTGAGGGCATCCATATTAAAATAACTGACCCTGAAGTAGTGAGATTTCTGGATAATTTTGATATTATTGGACTGCAAGAAATGTGGTGTACAGAAAATGTAACTCCCAAATTGGCTGGATATTCTGTCTTTACTCTGCCAGCAACTAAAGATAAAATGTTTGGAAGGTTTAAAGGGGGTATTTCCTTTTTTATCAAAACTTTGCTAAATTTTCAGATCACTAAAATTTCTACTAAGTCAGAGGGTATTTTGGCTCTAATGATTAACACGGGACAAGAGAAGATCATTCTGTGCAAAATATACTTTTCCACTCACAATAGAGCTACTGATCCCCGCTGACCTTTTCATACAGGATCTGAAAATGGCACTAGACGAATTGTCAGATAAGAGTATATCTTGTCCTATAATTATTTTGGGAGACTTTAATGCCAGAATTCCTTCTCATTTCTTGGAGGATGTATATTCAGATATGATCCATACAATATCTATAATTAATCCAAATATATCATATACTAGGACTGCTCAGGATCTAAAATCTAACCTCAGAGGTAGGGAATTGCTAGCAGGCTTGGCCAGTAGAAATGTCTGTATTTTAAATGGGAGAACTCAGGGAGATGTAGTTGGATCCTTAACGTATAGAGAACCTACTGGCTTTTCTACCCCTGATCAGTTTTGGACCAATTTGGAAACAGTAAAGCTGATCCAAAAGTTAGAGGTCATGGATAGATTGGAATCAGCACACTGTACCATTGTAATTAACATCAGCTGCCCTTTTGGAACTTTAAGGAGTGAGACACAACAGGAAGAGAGTCTGGAAGTCATAAACGAGAAAAAGGTTAGATGGGGGCCGATTCATCAGGCTAGTTTTGAAGAAATTCTTAGTACAAGAGTCTTAGATGATAGTCATGAGTTGGTCCTGGACAAAAGTAAGGCCTTTAATATTTTGGAGAATTGGGAAAGTATTCTTCATTCTTTACTTGGACCTAGATGTAAAACAACATACTGTCCTAGGTCCCTTTATAAAAATCTTGGTTTAATTCGGTACGCCTACAGGCAAAGAAAGTGTTTGGAGGAAAACTAAGACAGCATAAGAAGAAAAGAAATAAGTCTGCAGCAGATTTTAAATTGCTAACGATTGAAAGAGAAAAATATAGAAAAATTCTCGAACGTGAGAGACATAAATATACTCGGAGAATTTGGGAAAAACTGAGGCAGGCTGTTTTGGATGGGGTGGAAGGCGATTTTGGAATATTGTTGCCCAGGGATATAATAGATATGCCAATAGGATTGAAGCCTATATTATACCTGAAGTTTGGGCATCTCATTTCTCCAAGCTGTATTATTCTCATGAAGAGCAGGAGACACCTGATGCTTTCAAAATACAGGAGGATGACATTTTTCCAAGACCGATCTTGATCACAGAGGACGAAATCCAGATGGCACTGATTGGGATTAAGGCAAATAAAGTGCCAGGGCAGGATGGGGTCCTAGGTGATCTCTATAAGGTTTTCCCCCAACTGGTAGATTCCTTTTCTTCTTTTGCTGTTTAATGGCCTGGTTCAGGGGTACTCTTGCCCTGCCAGTTGGGCAGGTAGTGTTATCTTCCCAGTTTTTAAAAAAAGAGGATCCAAATGACCCAAGGATGTATAGGCCTATTAGTTTGATAGATGTTTCACAGCATATTTTCTCTAGGATAATTTTGGGCAGATTGCTGTTGTGGGTAGAGGAGAACTCAGTATCGAATGAGGCACAGAACAGTTTCCGGAAGGACTGTTCTACAGTACAACACTGTTATGTGCTTCAGCACCTGATCTGGAAGTATACTAAAGTGAGAAAAAAAAAAGATTTTTATTGCTGTTTTGTGGACTTCTCCTCGGCCTTCAATAGCATTAGTAGAAAAACCCTTTGGGCTTCATTAAGGGATCTGAAATTGGAGACCTCACTTCTTGATGTTATTATTAGACTCTATGAAAATACGCGGGCAAGGGTCCAGTATGGTCACCTAACTGATAGATTTGAGACAAATGTGGGGGTCAGACAGGGGTGTATTTTGGCCCCACTCTCTTTAACTTCTACATTAATACAGTCTTGGATCAGCTTGGTAACCCAGATTTTCATGCTCCAAAAATTAATGATCAAAGGATTGAATGTTTAGCATATGCAGACGATTTAGACTTGCTTTCTACTTCAGTTCTAGGCCTTAAAAGAAAATTGACTCACTTTGAATCTCTCTGTTCTCAAAGGAAACTAAAAGTTAATCTCGGCAAGACCAACATTGTAGTTTTTTGGCTCTCAAACCAAGAATATGGTAGGCTTTAGGCTAAACGGTAACCATATAGACACTGTTAAGCGTTATGACTATTTAGATGTTCATTTTGCCTATAGGCTATCTTGGACCAAACATTTGGAGGCTATTCAATATAAAATGGGATCTTCGGTAAATGCCCTAAAAATATTTAACAGCAAGATGTGGAAGTCATCGGTCAGAGGGGTATTAAGAGTTGGTAATGCCAAAATGAGAACGAGCATGTTATTGCATCTGAAATCTGGGGTTATACTAAGGTTAGAGAATTAGAAATAATTTTGAATAAACTCTATAGATACATCTTAATGTTGCCAAATGGAACTCCAAGCTGTATTCTTGCCTTGGAGTTAGGGCAACGTTCGTTGACTTCTCTCACCTGTGAACGACAGATTCTCTTTCTGTTGAAACTTTTTTCTTTTGCCCCAACAAAGATATCCCAGAAAGTGTATAGAGGAAGCCATCAAATTGGCCAGCATGGGATATATATATATACATCCCTTTATTCAACTTATTAAGGAAACAATAATACTGGCTAGATTGGGCCACCTCTTATATAAAACTGACATGAGACCATTTGAGGAGATTAGACATAATGTCAAATTGAAGCTTATTGACTTAGACATAAATTCTTGCTATGTTCAACTCTCTAAGCTTAAGCTATATGGCTTTTATAAAAAAGTAAAGATTTCATGGGAATATGAGCCCTATCTCTCTTTTTTAACCTGTCCTAAAGAAAGGAGAATCTATACAAGATTTAGAACTGAAAACTATAATGCTCAATGCGTTCATTTCAGACAAAAAAGAGAGGGGGTACTTTCTCCATACTGTAAATGTGGAGTGGGGAGCATAGATGATCTCAAGCATGTGGTACTCTTGTGTTCTAAGTATGAATCAACTAGGAAAAAACTGCTGGGTGGATTGTTAGGGGATCTCAGCCTCCCCCTGGAGGATCTTTTGGAATATTTGTTTACTATGAAAGAGAAGAACAAGGTAGAGATCTTTGCAAGATTTTTAATTTCAACTCATTTGTAAATTTATTAGGAGGACTTGAAGTCCTGTGGAGTTTTTTTATGTGAAAAGGTACTCAAGGGGGCACTGTTAAACTGAATTGCACTGTAAAGATATTTAAGTTCTTTGTTGATTTATTTATTGTCTATTTATATTTATTATGAATTTTGTCCTGATTTTAGTATATTGTAACTGCTTTATGCTGAACAATAAATTGTACTACTACTACTACTACATTCCAAGCTTCTAGTGCTGACTATAAAAGAGGCTTCAGTCTCATGAACTGCATTAAGAGCAAACAAAGAAACCACTTGGAAGAACACCATTTAGATATGCTGATGTGAACAAAATTGTTTTTAGCATCTGGTGGAAAAATGGATCTTAATAAAATATACGTCCACTGGAAGAATGGGAAAGACAGGAGAGAAAAACAGTATATGTTGATTTCTTAGCAATGCATCATCAGCAGCACCCCTTTTAGATGCATGTAAGACTCTTTAAAATGTACATAGTTTACACATGTTTTCAGTTCATACTGTTATGGTGCACAATGCACATCCAAGCTTCGGACTGTGTTAGAATGTATATTTATACTTTGCATTGAGTATTTGGTTATGTTTTCTACTGTTTTTTGGCAATAAAATATATCATTTGTTTGGGCCACCCAATTTGCGCACATGAATAAATTTTTTTGCACAGAATACCGCACACACATATCAGTCACCCACCCACAGAGACTAAAAATTAGAGGGAACATTGGTCTGGATGTATATCCTAACCATGTCTATGTGGGTCATACCCTCTTAAAGGACAGTATGGGCTTTTCAGCTCATGAAATTTATGCCTTGATACACACCTCCGGTGACCCCAACTTTGATGCCAGTTTTAAGACTGCTGGTGACCTGGAGTTATTTTAGGAGCATTACCAGGGGGTTCATAATAATCCTGAGTGGAAGGCATTTGTTGTTATTCCTCTGACTAAACCAGCCTTCAGGACTATTACTGTGCTATTTAAAAATGAGGGGGTGGCTATCTCAGATATTTTGTTCAGGTTGAGGTCAAAATGCTCTATTCTGGGTCTCCTGGATCCTATTATGGATTCTGAAGGTATCTGGACTGGGGGTGGCAGATTAGAATGAAATTGCCTCAAGACAGGGGCAGTATCCAGCATCTGCCTAGCTGTTTCTATCTTGGATGAGATAGGGGCTTTATTTTTTATGCAGGTCAACCTCGATCCTGTTTTAGGTGTGGGGCATGCACCCACTTGAGCAATGCCTGTGACAAAATGAAGTGCTCCCTTTGTGGGGGTATTGGTCATGTAGCTTTCGCATGTTAGACCCCGGTGGTGTACAACCTTTGTGATGACCTCTCCCACACTTTCAAAGATTGTCCCAGGGCTTCTCACAATGCGGACGGACCAGTTTCTGATGATAATGTTGAGGTCGAGCCTCCACAGCCTGAGGAACAGTCTGGTCCTGACCTTTCTACTCACCTTTGTCTGCCCCTGTCTTCTGATCTGGCTTGCTCCCCTATACCTTCCTCTGTGGGGTCAGTGGTCCCTTCTTCTGTATCTGCTGACCGCCCTTTCAAAGGAGTCGTGCTTTCTGATAGAGTTACCCAGGGGCCTGTGGAAACCCCTTGGGTATCATCTCCTTATGGATCTGATGTACTGCCCTGTGACTCTAATGTGCTGCCAGACCCTTCTTCACTCCCTGTTTCTCGGATGCCCCCCCAACTGATGAATGGGAATTGCAGAAATCTAAACAGCTGACATGCAGCACTTCTCAGAAACTGAGTAAGAGTATTTGTGCGGGGAGTGATACAAGCCTTAGTGTGTCCAACCGATTTCTCCCTCTCACTAAGTGAAAGCAATGGGAGGAAGAGGAGGCTGATTCAGATTCTTCTTCTTTGATTTCTTCTCAACCTGAATATGTGACTGACACTGATACTCCCCTGGTTTCTAAGAAAGGTGGAGTTAAGAAGAAGAAAAAGTCAAAGCGCTCTACTGCTAAAACTGCAACAGCTGTTGTCTCCAAAGTCCCGGTTGCTTCTGACACTTGACCATGGAGTGGTGCCTATCTGTGGGATCCCTGAATGTTAAAAGTATTAAAAATTGAAAAAAAAAGATGAACCACTTATTCTATTCTTGCAGGTCATCAACTGGATGTTTGCCTGGTGCAGGATAATCACCTGCATACCAACCAGGAAACCTACCAGGCATCTAAACATTGGTTGTGGGGTTCTTCTTTTTGGTCCTTGGGTGAGGATCCATGTTCAGGGGTGGGTTTTCTAATCTTAAATCCTGATTTTCATGTTTCTGGCATTATTGACGGTTTCTGGAAGGGCATGTATTTTAGATACTAGACTTGGGACTCATGACATGCATTTTATTAATGTTTATAATTTTCAGACTAAGTCTCAGAGGATTGCTTTACTACAGAAAGTACAGCCTTATTTATATACCACCAGATCTGTGTTTTTGGGGGAGACTTTAATTGTAGCCTCTCTTTTTCAGACAAAACTGGCAGGACGCAAAAGCTATACTCTGATTCTAACTTTTTGAACAAAATGTATATTCAAGCTAGGCTCAAAGATTGTGTGGCTGGTTTTTCCAGGTTACTGGAGCATACATATTCTAGGGGTCATTTGTCAACATGGCTTGACTTCAGGTTTGCCTCTCATTGGGTCCCGGTACAGTCTTTTTCAGTTTTTCCGGTTGAAACCTCTGACCACAGATTAATTATAACAGTTGTGGGATGTCCTTTGAATAAACCTGGCCCCAGTCCTGTTTGGAGGATGAATTCCACCTTATTATCAGATAAGGCTGCCTGGGCTACCATTAAGGAGGAATCGGATGCCAGATTTCTGTTTATGAGTTACATGATAATTCCTTGTTTTGGTGGCAGGATACCAAACGAGATTTAAAAACTTTATGCGGTTCTTTGTCCAAGACAGCTGCAAATAATAGATATCTCACTTATTTGTATTTTAGAGATAAGCTTCAGCGGCTTTTATCTCGGTCGGTTGAAACTGGGGAAGACCTTGCTGAGGACATTCAAGCTGTTAAGGTGGAAATGTGTCAGTTTCAATATGATGGGCCATTCTCTCTTTTTGGAACAAACATTTGGTACACAGGGTAAATAACAGAATGTGAATCCTTATGATTGTTGTGCTAGATGGGTACAGTCTAAGTATATGGAAGCATTAAAAACTGATTCTGATATGCTTGTGGACACTGGGGAAGGAACTGCAGGCATTGTTATTGACTTTGTGGAAACTTGATATAGCGATAACTCTTCCCCTTTGGCTGGTATTGTTGACATTCTAAGTCAATTGGATGTGCCTGAATTATTAGAGGCTGATAAGCAAAAACAGATTTCACCTATATCTCAGCAGGAGGTTATAGCAGTGATTGGTACATTACATAATGGGTCTTCTCCTGGTCCTGATGGTATACCTGGAGAATTCTATAAAAAAGTGGTAGGCCTCATAAGTAAATTTTTGGTTCTCATTTTTAATGACATTTTGTCTGGCACTGTTGCATTTCCTATAGCACTTGCTAACAGACTCTTGATTTTTTTGTATAAAAAGGGAGACAAAGTTGACCTTTAAAACTGGTGTCCTATTAGCCTTTTGAATGTGGATTGAAAGATTTTGTGTAAAATTTTGTGTAACCATTTATCTTTATTTATTTATTTAGTTTTTGTTAACTGGGTAGGTGCACTAGCCATAAAATTACTATTTTCAGGCACGACCCGTAAGAGTACAACAAAAGGAGAACAGTTGAACAACAGTAACATGGGTACAATAATACAAATAGAGGAACAGTACAGCAGTGCTACAAAAATACAATGGGTAGAAACAACAAAAAATAATGGCAAGCATTATACAGATAATGGTAGTAAGATATATAATAAGTGCAGAAACCATGGACCCAACCCGTGGGGTGAAAGGGTTAATAAGATAGTAAGGTTATATAGAGAGAAATGTGAGGAATGTTCAAACATAACAAGAAAGACTGATAGAAGGAAGGTCAGGAGTGGTAACTAGCAAAACAACAGTGGATGGTCAGCAACAAGGTTCGAGAAGGAAGAGAGCAAGTAGTCAAGAAGTTATTTACAAAGAGAAGGAAAAATATGAGGAGGGGAAGAGGAGACAGTCTTGGAGCTAGATTAGAGCAGGGGTGACACTACTGGTAAGTCTTGGGAGCTTCAGGTTGGGTCAAAGCATGTACAAGTATCAGCTAAGGATAGATAGCGACGATATTCATTTTTAAATCCAAAGTGAGACTAAGACAGCCAGAGGTTGAGTGGAAGAGCATTCCATAGCCTGGGAGCAGAGAATTGGAAGGCCCCTGTGCCTTTAGTAATCCGATATCTCGGAACATAGAGCAAGGATTTGTCAGCTGATCGCAGGCCATGGGAGGATGGTTGAGGGACCAGCAATGCTGCCAGCTGGGATATTTTTTTTTCCTGGATGATCGAGTTCATTAGTGATCCAAGGTAGTATTGTCTACTGTCAGAGGGTGAGAGCCAATTCAGATCCTTATAAAGAAGGCAGTGATGTTTGAGTCAAGGAGACGAAGAGGCAAATCGGCATATGTTGTTGTAAGTTACGTCCCATTTTAGTAGGGAGGTTTTATGGGCAGAGGTAAGAATAGAGGCACCATAAGTAAGGGTTGGGAGCAGAATACCTCAAGCAATTGTTAATTTGGCCAAGGGTGTAAGCATGTAGCTCGTTTTGTAAGCTACTTCCAGTTTCGAGTTTACAGCTTTGCACGAGGACTGAATGTGAAGATTAAAATCCTGGGACTGGTCTATCAGGATCCCAAGGTACTTGAAGGAAGTAACATTTTCAAATGGAAATCCTCTTGGGTGAAGAACCTCCAGAAAACTAGAACAGGCCTTAATCTTCGGTGCGGAACCTAGGAGCATGGCTTTCGTTTTCTTTTCATTTAGTACAAACTTACGGTCTAGTAGTCAGTCTAAGACCTTATTAAAGTCTGAAGTAAGCGATGTGTGTATCCAGGCAACACTAGAAGAACTAATATAGATGATCAGGTCATCAGCATAGAGAATAGCTGAGCAGGATTCCAGGACCTCAGCTGCATTGTTGATAAAAATTGAGAACAGAAGGGGCCCAAGGATAGACCCTTGGGGGACCCCAAGGTTGATAGTAGATGTGTTGGACAGGGAGAAGTTAAATTTGACAGCTTGTATTCTGTTTGACAGGTAGCTACAGAACCAGTCCACAACAGGGGTAGAGAAATGGAATTTATGGAGAGTGGAGAGAAGCAGGGGATGGTCTACAAGGTCAAAAGCCTTAGTGAGGTCAATGAAGATGGCACTTGTGGGTTTTCCAGAGTCCATGTTGGACAGAATATCAGTAGTTAGTTGAAGAAGAGCCGTGGTACTGCTATGACCTTTTCTGAAACCATGCTGGGTGTCTGAGAGGAGATTATAGCATGTAATGTAGTCAATGGTCTGCGACGCAACTATTTTCTCTAAGATCTTGCTAAGGACAGAGAGAATTGCTATAGGTCTGTAATTGGCCATGTCCTTTGGGTCACCTTTTTTTAAAGACCGGCGTTACTGTTGCAGATTTCCATAAGTTCGGCACAGTGCTATGGATAAGGGATGAAGTGTAGATTCTGGCAATCAGAGAGGCAATGAGTGGAGCAGCCAGCTTAAGAAGATGAGGTTCCAGTGAGTCAGAACCAGAGCTGGTATTGGTAGATATGGATCTCAGTAATTTCAGCACTTCCGCTCTTGATATAGCCTTGAAATAGAATGGTGGCACTGGAGGAGCATCATACGATAGGGCAGTATGGCTGTCTGATGGTAGTGTGGTAGGTAGATTGGAGTGCGATCCACTAGGTTGTAAAGCCAAGGTATAGTGTGACAGATCAGAGGAAAGATTGTTAAAACTGTTTGAGATGGTCCTAGGGTCATTACAATGTGCCCCATTTATGATCATTTCATCAGGAGTGACCGACTGTGAGGTACCCAGAAATGTTTTGACATGGGCCCAGAATTTCCTCGGGTCACAGGCTGAGCTTTGTAGAAGGTACTTGCAGTATTTGCTTTTAGCAGCTCTAACTTGTCTCTTACATCTGTTCCTTAGTTCACAATAGACAATAAGATCTGTCTGTAGGCCAGTTTGTTTGTAGCAAATCCAGAGCTTGTCTCTCTCTGGTGCAGATTAGCAAGGAGGTCTTTATGCAGCCACCACGTCTGTTTTCCTCTGACCCTCCTAGTAGTCTTGGGGGCATGTTTATATTAAATGGTAAGAAATTCATTTATGAATATCTGTAGAGCAACCTCCCACATCCTTTGTTTGATAGATACCTGCCCAGTTGATATTGGAGAAATCATAGAGAAATGTATCCTGGTCAATATGAGCTAGATTTGTAAATGTGATTAGTCTTGATGGAGGAGATGAAGGCACAATCATAGATAGGATACAAAAAGTGGGTGAGTGGTCTGTTAGTGCATCTGCAAGGATTCCTGCTTTCAACACATGTTCCATACGGTTAACCATCACCCAGTCTAGGAATGTACCCATTTGATAGGATGACGTGGCTCTAGTTGCTTCAGAGATCAACTGATGAAAATTATAACTAAGCGTGATTGATTGCAAGGATATTTGAGCTGACCCTAACCAATTGAGGTTAAGATCACCTAGGATGACAGCCTCATTATGAATTACAATCGGGGACGTGATTTCAAGGAGTTCTTGAAGACCTACTATTCCCCCAGCAGGGGGATTACAGGGTTTTAAATAATTGATTAGCAGTTTTTTCTTGGGATGATACTAACTGTACAGAAAGTATTTATATATATTTTTTTAGAAGTGCTGTGTTTGTTAAACACAGTGAGGCATGAGCTATTCATTTTCACAAAGTTTTAGCAAGTTTATGAGCAAAATGCTAATCAATTTTTAGAGTTAAATAAAACCCTGAGATTATAGGCACAGATAATATGAAGCTTCTTTTCCCCCAATACAATAGTTGCCTGTATGAATTCGCACACTGCGGGAGAGGCAGATGCTGGGACAATAGAGATGTTAAGGTGGTTTCTGAAGAATAGGGCAACTCCACCTCCATGCTTGGATGAGGATCTATCCCACCAGAACAGGGAATAGTTAGGCAAGGAGCATACGTCATCAGGTATACTGGGTTTTAGCCAAGTTTCTGTGAGACAGAGTACATCAGGATTGTAGAGTTTGACCCAGGCCTTGAGTTCCACATGGTGACAGGTAAGACTTCTGATACTGATATGGGCAATTAATAATCCTTTTTTGGACATGCCAGATAACTCATTTGGGGAAAATAAACAGGTAGGTGGACCTGGATTTAGTTTGACATCCCCAGATAGCAGAATAATGATCATGGCTAGGAAACAAAGCCTTGCACAGTGGCAGGTTAAGGTAAAAGAACACCTCCATGGCAGCTTCCTCCTGGCATGCAGAGGGTAATAGATGCTGCCTCTAACAAGGAGAATAGGGTTAGGTTGAAGATCAGGCTTTGTCTCTGCAATCAAGTTAGAAAAGCTATAGTTGCAGTAAGCCTCTGAGGAGTCTTTTGCCATTTGGTTACATGGGAGAGCCCATGTAGCAGTGTCCAGGCTGAGTAAAAGGACAAATGACAAGAGTGCCCATAGCAGACTATACTTCGCCATAGTGTTACTATTTGACTTGGGTAGGAAGGCTAATGGTATACTGAGGCAGGGGAATAGCTCTTAGGGATAAAGAGATAGTGTGTGTAAAATTAAGACTGCCAAGGGTGACCATGTTACACCATTTTAACCCTTGGCTGAAATTAGAGACAGAGCAAAAACAACAAAGTGTTTCCTGCTAGCATAGCAATTATTTAGAAGAAGTAGATCAGAGAAGCAGAAAGTAAAGCCCCACAAAGGTTAATTAAGAAAGCAGACCAGCCAGAGGCTCTACTTGTAAAGATTACAGTGACGAAATGAAGGCCTATTCAAGATATGTTAGAAGGCACCCCTAGTGGCTGAATTGTATAAGGAACCAATGGGAGACTAGACAGATAGCAGTAATGTTCGGCAAAAGTCAATGCAAAGCAGAGGGTGCTGAAGCCCAGAGACTGATAATCCAACAGAGAAAAAGCAGGGTCAAACAGTGGCCAAGCAGAGAGCAGCAGTCCAATTAGAGGAGGGTGGCAGCAGGTGGCCCCCTATCAAACCCGTACACTGCTACCCAGGAGCAGCAGGGACACTTAACCAGATTTGAAGGTGTCCTGTTCGTCAGGAGGATGGAGGTACGGGCAGCTGGCAGGATTAGCCGTGCCACTCACTGGCAGCACGATCAGGCGCAGTGGATCTATTTTAAGATATAAAATGTAGGTTAAGATAGGATGTTATTAGCTAGGGCAGGGGGTACCAAGGCAACTTGAAAATTACTCAGGGTAGCAAGGGAGGAAGCCCAGGTATGGAACTGCACAGTAGATAGCAGAGCAGGCGCTAAGCAAAGCTGAGAGGCAAGCAGATGGTGAAACTAGGAAGATGTCTTTAAAGGGAAGATAAGACAAGTGTTAGGCCTAATAGCTACACTCTGTATCTTTAAGAGAAGTTGCAATATTAGTGAGGGGGAGGATGAACATTGCTAGAGGTGCTGCTGAGGGGGAGAGAGAGTATTTAATAAAGGTTGGAGGTGGGAGATAGGAGGGTGGGCACAAAAATTCTAGCAGCAAGGAGACAGAAGGACAGAAAGTGAAAGAGAAATTGAATTATTTGCAGGGCAAAGCTTACAGCTGTGACCCAAAAGGAATCTGGTCTAAACAGAAAAAACTGTATCACTTTAAACTTAGTTTCTGATCCAGGGTAGCTTACCACCGGACCTTAAAACAAAGAGAGCTGTAATATTTTACAATCTACAAACCTGCAGCCTACATGAACTAGCACTTCAAACTACCCTTGGAATGCAAAATTGTTGTAAACAGGCTTAGGTTCACATTTAAGATAGGATTTACAAGACAATTTGGAGAGACTTAACAAGTACCACAATCAGAATATAACGTTAGCTTAAGGTCCAGAGGAAACAGCAGTAACAAAGAATTAAAGAACTGCAGCAGCCCGTCAGCAGACAGAGTCGATGGTTCTGGACAGTCCAGTTTCTGCAGTGTACCTTCGGTCTGGTAATCGGTGGGCAGTATAGCCAGGAAGGTAGCCGATGGACAGAAGGGGTCCGCCTGGCTGCTTGCAACAGCAGAGGCACCCGTGTCAAGGGTGAAGCTAAGGGGAGAAATCAGAAACAGCCAGAGGTTATAAAGTTGAAAGAGAGGGAGGGAGCATTTACAGCCGGGGGAGAGGAGTTAGTCACTTCAGAGCAGAAAATTAACAGACTGTAGCTATGGCACCAGTAGCTGGTCAATGAGATCAAAGAGTAGTGACAGGGGGACAGTTAAGAAAGGGTGTAGATGTCTAGGCTCAGAGACGCCTCACAGCAGAAGGAAATTCTAACTGGAGGAATATGGCTGAGACAGAAAGGCAGACAGAAAATGTATTAGTTGCAAGGCTTAGCTTAGGACTGAAGCACAAAGAAACCAGGTCTACATAGGAGAATGAGGACAAAAATTCAAGCAGCAAGGAGACAGAAGGACAGAAAGTGAAAGAGAAATTGAATTATTTGCAGGGCAAGGCTTACAACTGTGACCCAAATGGAATCTGGTCTAAACAGAAAAAACTGTATCACTTTAAACTTAGTTTCTTACCCAGGGTAGCTTACCACTGGACCTTAAAACAAAGAGAGCTGTAATATTTTACAATCTACAAACCTGCAGCCTAAATGAACTAGCACTTCAAACTACCCTTGGAGTGCAAAATTGCTGTAAACAGGCTTAAGTTTGCATTTAAGTTAGGATTTACAAGACAATTTGGAGAGACTTAACAAGTACCACAATCAGAATATAACATTAGCTTAAGGTCCAGAGGAAACAGCAGTAGCAAAGAATTAAAGAACTGCAGCAGCCCATCAGTAGGCAGAGTCAATGGTTCTGGACAGTCCAGTTTCTGCAGCGTACCTTCGGTCTGGTGATCGGCGGGCAGTACAGTGAGGAAGGCAGCTGGCGGACAGAAGGGGTCTGCCCGGCTGTTTGCAGTAGCAGAGGCACCTGTGTCAAGGGTGAAGCTTCGGTCTGGTGATCGGCGGGCAGTACAGTGAGGAAGGCAGTTGGCAGACAGAAGGGGTCTGCCTGTCTGCTTGCAGCAGTAGAGGCACCCATGTCAAGGGTGAAGCTTCGGTCTGGTGATCGGCGGGCAGTACAACGAGGAAGGCAGCCAGCAGACAGAAGGGGTCCACCTGGCTGCTTGCAGCAGCAGAGGCACCCCTGTCAAGGGTGAAGCTTCGGTCTGGTGATCGGCGTCAATACAGTGAGGAAGGCAGCCGGCGGACAGAAGGGGTCCAACCGGCTGCTTGCAGCAGCAGAGGCACCCATGTCAAGGGTGAAGCTTCGGTCTGGTGATCGGGGTCAGTACAGCGAGGAAGACAGCTGGCGGACAGAAGGGGTCCAACCGGCTGCTTGCAGCAGCAGAGGCACCCATGTCAAGGGTGACGCTTTGGTCTGGTGATCGGTGTCAGTACAGCGAGGAAGGCAGCTGGTGGACAGAAGGGGTTCAACCAGCTGCAGAGGCACCCATGTCAAGGGTGAAGCTTCCGTCTGGTGATCGGTGGGCAGTACAGTGAGGAAGGCAGCCGACAGACAGAAGGGGTCTGCCCGGCTGCTTGCAGCAGCAGAGGCACCCGTGTCAAAGGTGAATCTTGGGTGGCTCAAGATATTATCTCCCCAGGGCAGACCTGTGCCATTCCCCAGAGGGGTATGGGTGATGTGGCTAAGCTGTTACATGAGGTTTTTGATGGGCCTGGGACCTCAGGGTATCTGATTTCACTAGATTAGGCTAAAGCTTTTGATGAAGTGCCTCATATCTTTTTGTTCCAGGTGCTAGAATATTATGGTATCCCTCTTGTTTTTGTTAATTGTTACCGATTATTTATCAATATGCCTCTTCTTGGACCCTGGTGAATGGTAGATTGGGGAGGTCGGTTTTGATTCGGAGAGGAGTTCGTCAAGGGTGCCCATTGAGCCCGCTTCTCTATGTTTTTTCTTTGGACCCTTTATTGAAAAGTTGAATGTTGTTCAGGATATTTCATCTATGGTAGGGATAGGAGGTAGTTCCTTTCCGGTTGCCTTTGCATACGCTGATGATACCACCATTTTGGTTGCTGATCTAATCTCAGGTGTCCATGCTATGAGGGTAGTGGATTCCTTTTCTGTGATCTCTGGTTCTAGAATTAATAAACAAAAGAGTAAGGTTTTGGGTATCCATGTTCCTGGTGTTGTTCTGCATGAGACCGGAGGTGTCCCTATATCTGATCCCCCTATTAAAATTTTAGGGTTTTGGTTTGGTGCCCCTGATTCGGCTTTTTTGAATTGGGACCTTGTCTTATCTCAGGCAACTGAAAAGGTGGATAGATGGAAGGGTTACCCCATGACAAAAAAGAAAAGAGTTTATTTGTATAAAACTTTTATTTTGCCTTTATTCTTGAATGTACGCCATCTTTACCCTTTGCCAGTAAAGTTGGAAGTAAAGATGTACAGTGTGGCCTTTCAATTATTCTGGGGGAGCTGGCTTAACCCTATTAAGAGACATAGTACTTACTGGCCTATTAGTGAGGGTGGTCTGAATATGGCAAACCCTGTACTTTTTTTTACCATGTTTCTCTGTGCCAATTTTGTGCTCATTTTAATGCAGAAATGACTCCCCCTTGGGTTCCCCTGTTCCAGGATCAGTGCCAATATTTTTGGAACAGATGGGTTACTCAGTCATTGGATGTTTTTCGAAATATTCCACCTGATTTATCGCCTTATCTTTTGGAGGCATGTAAGAAATTAAAACTTCGGCGTATTACCTCTCATGATCTTTTGCACAACACTAGGAAGGCAGAATACCGATCCCTTTTGCATTATATTTGTTTTACTACCCCCGTCTTGTTTTACCGGACATGGTGGTTCTTTCTGATGTTCTTCATCGGCTGACGGATCCCAGGATCCCTCCTAAAGTATGGGACTTGGTTTGGCTTTGTTGCCATTCCAGATTAAATGTTCGTGGAAACCATTTTCATAAATGTATACAGAAGAGATCCTGTCTGAGGGAGGGTTGTGGGTTGGAGGTGGAAATGATGGCACATTTATTTTTTTACTGTCCCTATATTACAGGTTTCTGCCCCTTGTTGGCATCCTCTTGGTGCATACCACAATTACAGAACATGGATTATAATACTCTGATTTATGGGCAGTATGTTATGCAATGTTGGGGTGGTTTTCATGTGGGGACAACTCGGGTTATTTTTGCTCTTACTAAATGGATTATCTGGCAAACCAGATGAAAGTTCATGTTGCAGCAGAAACAGCTATCTTTATTGGGTATGAAACTTAAACTTGAATAGGTAATTTATGGAGTACTTCACAAGGACAGACTTGTTCTTTCTGACTCCTCCTTCCATTCTTGGTGGAAGGGTTGGGGTCTTCTTCCTTTTTTATGAACTATTGATTATTTATTTGGGAAATTTTTTTTGTACCCCCCCTCCATTTTTGACCTTTGTTTTTTCTAGTTTAATGAGGAGATGGGATTAGATGGCTGTTTTTGGACCCTATGTGGTTTTTGGTTTTAATTTTGGTTTAATGCTCTGCCATATTTTGAACTTCCTTCTGTTTTTTTGTGTTTTTTGTTTCCTTCATGCAGAATTTTGGTACCACATATGTTTTATCTTGTTTATCCTAGTGGTTTTAGTTTCTTGCATTATTGTTTTTGTGTTTTGTTTGCTTGTTCTTCCTGTATACTTTTCCCTGTTTTGCCTTGCAGTTTTGTCCAATAAAAAATTCCCCTACTCTTTTTCGATAAGTGCCATGGGTTCTTTAACATCCACCTGAACTACCACCAATCTAGGCAGATGGGACCTCGGTTTAACGTCTCATCCGAAAGATGGCACCTAAGAAGTGCAGCACCCCCCTCATGCTGCACTACAGTGTCAGTATTGGGATATTAACCCAAGTGCCAGATGTGGGAACTGAACCCACAGCCCTCTGATCTCCCGGCCTCAGAGGCAAGTGTGCTACTTACATGGTGGCTTCCATTCAGAAAGGCAAAGCTGCAAGGAAAATGGGCTAAACAAACTCCTCCAATTCAACTGTTACATAACAGCATGTTAGAGAAGTAAATAAGTGCAGTTCCCATTCAGGCCCCCTCTGCACCACTATCAACCGCAGAGGGGAGCAAATCAAAGCAATGTCTGGCTGGTCACAAGCTCCAAATCACTTGGATCCAGCTCAGACCATTCACGATACACATACTGGTTAGACTCTTTTTTTTTTTTTTAACTTTTTATTTATAAAGTTTATGATGTCACAGCAAAACTGTATCACATATACAATAAGAGGATTTAGGTATGCAAACCTCATCAAGACATGTACATAAAAGGTAGTAAGATTTAGAAAGTACTGAGTCCATGTGTTGAATATGTTGCCGGTTGTTTAAAGGAGAAAAATTTGAACTGCACTTCTTGTAGATCTATAAAACTCTCACCACACAATGAAACTGGATAACATTATATAAAGCCAAGAGGCTAGTTCCCTTGAAGGACTTACATTTGGAGGGGCAGATGCAGTCAATAAAACTGCAACCAATATTCAATTAAGCTGAATTACAACTCTTCAGGTTTAGCATGGCATGGCAACCTGCCCTGATGTGAAAGAATATCTGAGTGATATAACAAAAGTTCATAAACTGAGAAGTGCTCAATGCACTATAATATAGCTTATTACAGTATTGGCTTACAGGATACATGCAGAACTATAAACATGTGAAGCAGCTTTAGAATCAAAACACTCCTTAACTCCACAACTGCACAGCAGGGGTCCCTTTAATTTAAACTGCCAATAACAATGAAAGAAACCCCACTGTGTGAGTCTGTCATGGTGGCATTAACTAGAAAGGCAAGGTGTTATAGGGTTTATACTTCTGGTGGAGAGGCCACTAATTTAAACGACTATAAAACAAGTATCGCCTCAGCCTTCTTCATCTGAGGAATTCACTACTGGTTTTAGTGATTCAATAAGTTTATCAGCACAATGCTGAAGTGGCCGCTGGATCAACAAAAATGTGGGTTTTGGAAGCATGTTTAATTAAGTGCCTTGCAGGAAAATTGAGCCGGGCCTCGATGCCATTCTGAAGAAGGTCTTTTTTTATTATTTGTAATTCCTTTTTATGTGTTTGAGTCTGTGCCGTGAGATCAGGAAAGAAGGAGATGCGAGCGCCTTCCCAGATAGTTTCTCCTCAGGACCGTGCAGCTTGTAGCAAGGTGATCCAGACATCTGACGAGGAGAGAGTGGCAATAACTGTATGAGGTTGTTGTTGCACTACCTCCCTGGATCTCTGCCTTTGAGGAACTGAAAATACTTTCAGCACTTGGATCCCTGCATCTGAAAGTGATAATTGAAGGTCTGTAAATATTAATCTCTGCACTGCAGGTAAGAGGTCAGTCATGCCAGTGAGCTTAGAAGAAAACCCCACGATTCTTACATTGGATTGTCTCTGCATATTCTCAAGTGATTCCACCTTATTTCTCAAAAGGTTCAAGTCCTTAATATAAGCTGCATTACACTCCGCTTGATGATCTCTGCTTTCTTTAAGGTCTTGTATAGCAGAAGTATTATCAAGGATTAGTCGGTCATTTTCGGTTAGCTTGGCCTCAACTGCAGCCAGTCACTTGTTAGTTTCATCCCCCGTGGCCTGTATTTTACTGAGCATAGCAAGAATCTGTGTTGTAGGCAGCTTGAGGGAAGCTAGATGTTTTGCAGCAGCAGCAGGCCCTGTACTTGTCGTGGCACCCAGAGATGATAAATAGACATCAAGGCTTGGTGAGGTGCGTTTTGAATCTTTTTTTGGGCTTATCTTGTCAGCAACCGATTCTGATTGATATTAAGATAATAAAAACCCACAAGTTGTACAGTTTGTAGGTGTTTATGATCCTTTTCTATGATTCAGCGTTGGAGCTTTAATCGAGAAGCTGCCTCCATGTTGCTGTTCCACAGCGCCCCCCTACTGGCTAGACTCTTAAAGGGACAGGCGCGGAGGCACAGCATGACACTCTCACATAAATGAACAGAAGCAAACAGATACCGCTGGATCTATTACCTCTACAGGATGTCAGCCTGGCAGTGGGCATGGAAGGAGCTCAGGAAGATATTAAGGTAAACCCCAAATTTGTGGGGCGGGGGGGTTACACAATAAAAATGACTTGTTTTATATATCTGGAGTCCCGGTGCTTGCTGTTGCTGTGGGTGCTCATTCAGTACTGTTTGCCTTTGAGTCTCCCCATTGAGCACCACAGCATGGATCCCGGTGCTCCACACCTCTTTGTTTCCCTGTTTAGGTGTCCTTTAAGGGCCTAAACCAGAGTCACACACATTAACTTTGTAGCGCTTTGAGGGACAGTCTGGACCAGCCAAGTCTATCAGTAAACCCCCAACTGCTTGCGAGAGGGGAGTTACACTCGTATTTATTATCCTGGAATTTACCACTTTTAACAAGAATTTACTGACTAACTTTGACAGCTTAATGCACTTTATGTCATGTAATTATGTTTATTTATCCCTTCGGACTTTGGATGCTTTACGCACGTACTCTGTCACATCTGAAAAGGAACCCATTCAGTCCTACACATTTAACAAGAAATAAATCTGTCACACTGTTTTAGTTTTAGTTTTATGTTTGAAATTATTAATGATCAACTATTAAGTAAAACCAGCTCTGAAAAAGATCTGGGGGTAATTATTTCGAATAACTTAAAATTCTCTGAACATTTAAATAATATGGTTAAAAAGTGTACCCGTTTGACTAGTTGCATACTAAAAAATATAAAAAGTAGGGAGCCAGCTGTATTAATTCCATTATACACCACCATTGTGAGATCAAATTTTGATTATTGTTCCTCATTTAGTGCTCCCACTTTAATTCGAGACAGACTATCAAGGGAAATAATTCAAAGATTTACTAAGCACATCACTGGTATGTGCCCCCTATCTTATAATGAAAGATTAAAACAATTAAATCTCTACACTATGGAATATTGTTCCTTGAGAGGAGACCTTTGCTTACTCTTCAGAGCTATGAAGGTAGAATTTTTGTTTGAAGCCATTTATCTGAATTGGCATCCTTCGGCTTGTCTTACTAGATCACATAATCTGAAATTAAAGGCCAATACAAATAGGACCTCAAAGAGAAAAAACTTTTTTACAGAGGATAATGCCGATATGGAATTCCCTCCCACATGAAGTTGTGTATAGTGATAATTTAACTCAATTTAAATTAAAGCTTGATTTGTACATGTTATGATGCAGGGCCAGGGACAGGTCGGGGACGTTCTCCATTCTCTCCTATGAGGGGCTACTTTCTAATCGATTTTATATATTGTAATGGTCAACTGGTTATCAATCGAGGCCCTTGTTAGTTGATCGGTGCCCTTGATTGATAACCAGTTGACCATTACAATATATAAAATCGATTAGAAAGTAGCCCCGCATAGGCTAGAATGAAGCACATGCCAGTGCTTTCCCTGGCCTTGCATCATAATGTAGTTGTGTGTGGGGGCGGTGCTATATACCAGGAAGTAACCGGAACTGGTGGCTGCAATTTTACGAGAAAATTACAGTCTTCTTTTTGGTACCATCTACACCTAATGCTTACCACAGGGGTAAGACACCACTATATGTGGTGCAAGGTATAAACTTAGTGAATCTCTTTAAGTTCAGAGGAGAAAAGGAGAGGGTACTACTTCACGGAGAAGGTGGTGGCCCCCTGGAATAGCTGCCAGCAGAGGTGGTGGGGTCCAAAATGGTTTGTGAAGCCAAGAGGGCATGGGATAATCACATGGAAATAACCAAAAGCAGGAGGAACCTGGAAGGGGATCAGCAACTGGAGTCTTCATGATGGGGAGGAGCTAGGGAAGGGAGCCAAGGGGTGGAGGGTGGCCACTCAAGGTCTAGGGTTACCATTGTGGCAGGGTATAATGGGCAGACTGAGTGGCAGGGAATAATGGGCAGAATGGATGGGCCTGGAAGGGCTTTTCTGTTGTCACATTTCTATGATTCTATGCTTCTAACTTTCCTAAAATGTGTCTGCCTACATTTATAAATACATTTGATTATACATGTGAAATACATAATTTCCCTCCTGAATATTGATAATAAAACTCATAACTCAACAGCAACCTGAACACAGCTAGACTTTATTCTTTGGCCTTGACTCCACAGTACATTGCTCCCCACCCATTTCCTGGTATGATCCCAGTTCTCTTGCCGACATCAGACAGAAATGGAATATCTATTTCAATTTCAAAAAAGCTAGTGCATGCATTTAAAAACACAGCAACTATTTAAATATAACATGCAGTTCTCTGCATGAGATTCACCATACACTGGCATGTCAAACTTGACTCCATTTTTGTCTTGTTTACATTTCCCTCAATTTTGTTTACAC
The DNA here is from genome assembly GCA_016271365.2 of Neoceratodus forsteri. Taxonomy (NCBI): domain Eukaryota; kingdom Metazoa; phylum Chordata; order Ceratodontiformes; family Ceratodontidae; genus Neoceratodus; species Neoceratodus forsteri. The sequence goes on along the minus strand of JADMNL010000034.1, from coordinate 61,028,330 downwards.
AGCAGCTCAACGTGCCTTACCTCCAACTTCATGGTCCGCTATTTCAGTCTGCAACACCACAAACTGCACTGTTCAGAAACACAAACAGTTACTGCTCTTCAGAGTTTGGGATTAAAAGAATAATGGATATCTACCATAGAAAGCCAAGACCCTCTGTAGCTCCCCATGCACTCTGCTCTGCGTTCCTGTCCCCATTAGCTTTCAGAGGGTAAAGTTCACTTCCTGCCCCCCTCTGAATTTTGTCCCCTACATCATTCTAAACAACTCATTAATATTCATAGTGCAGCAGCATGGGTGGAGCAAGAGGAAGGATTGCTTAATATTTAAAGACACGCTGTCAGCATTAAACTGGCAAGATGGTAATTTTTTTTAATTCACCACAGTTCATGACTTGTGTATCAGTAAATGTGTATATAATACTTTTCTCCTATTGTTGCTTGGTTTGCAATAATATATTGAGTTTTCCTTGAAAATTAACATTTCCTTGGGTCAAGAAGAAGCCTTTGCTGCAGGAGAATCACCCATGTTGCTCAACTTGTTTGCGATCACACGCAGTATACACCAGCACAATCACATTGTAAGCTGCCTTTATTTGCTGGCTCGTAAACATTTGCACTGCCTTTCAAGTTCCAGCTGCTGTTGCAGTTCAGTTTTGAAACATAGAAACATAGACAATGTTGGCAGAAAAAAGACCCATGACTCATCCAGCCTGCTCGAGTTCCCTAGTTAGCCCCGGGACCTACTCTCCCTCCAGGTCCTAGCACCCCCCAACTTCCTTCCACCATTCTTCTCCCAGTTTCTGCCACCCTGAGCAAGCATGACACCCTTCATTCTGTCCCAACTATACTGGAAACCACCAACAGTTTTTATACCTACCACTTTGACTGGTAGACTGTTCCATGGCTCCACCACCCTTTCTGTAAAATAATACTTCCTCATGTCCCTCCTGAACCTCCCGTCTGTTAGATGTCACGCATGTGTAACCCCACTGCCAAAATAAGGTTTACCTAATGTCCCTAATGGAGGCAGTATAGCACAGTGGGTTAAGGCTCTAAACTGCAGATCTGGAGACCTGGGTTTGAATCCCACAGCTGCCTAGGTGCATACTGTGTGATCCTGAGCAAGTCATTTAACTTCCTTGTGCTCCCAGGTTGCATCTGGAAAAAAAGCTTCAGTTTAGCGTGCTACTCCCGGTTAAACAATGTTCCCGTTCCCTTCCTGGACTCCCTAGTGCCCACTGTCAGGCTGGTGTCCTGTCTCTGAGTAGTTGCTTAGCTGTGTGAGAGTGCCCTATTGGGCCTCCACACCTGTCTCTTTAAAAGACCCATGATCTGTGTGTAGTAAAAAGACTGAGCCAAGTCCGAGTTGTACAGGCTTGCAACCAGTCAGCCAGTGCTTTGTTTTGCTCTAATCTGCAGTCATTGTGTGCGCAGAAGGAGCCCATATAGGAACTGTGTTTATTTACTGTTTATAAACTGTTCTTCTGATCCACTTGGTTAATTCATCTTTCTGTCAAAGCAAGGGCTCCCCCCTCCAGGTCCATTTAGGCACCATAGTGAAAAAGCTACACTTCCTACAGAAATTCACTCCCACAAGACCCCTGGGGACAAACTCCATTTTAAGGTCCCCAAAAGGTACTGATTGGTGCAATACAGAAATGTCCATGCTGCAAAGAAAGCAGGTTAGACAAATTATGATATCATTATGATTATAACAGATAACCAATAAATAAATGCAGCTTCTAACAGAGCTCCCTCTGCACAATTAGTGATGGCAGAATGGAGCAATATTGCTGCAGCTCGGGCGGGACTTGAGCCTGGAAACACTCGGCCCCTACCCAGATTAATTACACACTACAAAAATAATGTCTCTTAAAGAGACGGTGAGCTAACAGGGCACTCGCATGCAAGCACTTTTGAACCTGTAAAGACACAGAACATCAGCCTGGCAATGGGCATTAGGCAAGCCCAGGGAGACATTTTAGGAACCCCCATTTATAGGGGGGTTACAGTGGTTACTAGGACACTAGGAGAGTTGATGCGGTACTTATAGCTTCCCAGAGGGCTATAGCATCATAGACAGCCACTCCCAATACCATTACTCTAGGTTGGAGGCACCTCGTTAGCGAATCCAGGTGCCTCAGCCTATGCATAGCTATACAGGCAGGGGTAGTAGCCCTTGAAAAAGCGCCACCTAGGGGTTACACATGTTTATGTGACTGCAAGCTAGTATTGAAGCTGAATAGTTCCCCACAGTTGACTTTGTTAATTCCTTTTAGGAACTTGAAGGTCTCTATCATAGCTCCCCTCTCACTTTTGGTGTCCAGTGAGTACATGTGCTGTGCCCTGAGATGCTCGTAATAGGACCTGCCCTGTTGGCCCTGAAACATTTTTCTCACCATGTACTGCATGATCTACAGCCTAGCTCTCTCTCTTTCCTGAGTTGGAATTCGGTAAAAGCCTGCTGAGAGCTCCCTGTTAGGCTTCTTTTGTTAGGTTGTTTTTCTGTTGTTTTCACCCAGTGCAAGCACTTTGTGTGTGCTGTTTATGTTCTCTTTCCTCCTCTTCCTGCTCTAGTACCATTAAGTCTTGGATGATGAATTCAAGTTTACTGAAGTGGCTCCCACTCTCCTCTCCTGCCCCATGACCAGAAGGGAGTGAGTGGTGCAAAACTAACATGCACTGAGCCATCCTGGCTATATTCATGTAACAGCCCTTTGACTCACCTAGGCTGCACTGGGGCCCTCGGGGTAATTCAGCACACATCTCTGAGGGGGCCGGCCTGGGTTCCACAGTGGTAGCAAATGTGGCGTGGTGCCTCCACCTGGGGGAATGGCAGAGAACACATGTGGATAAAGAACAGCTCACCACCCCCCGGGAAATAAGTAAGCTGCCCCCTGCAATACTTTTCCCCACACAGTAACAGTTTTTTACACAGTGGTCATCCATACCCCCCAGCAGCACTCTTTCAATAACACAGTGACAATGGATAAAATGCAAACAGGAAACTTATTTTATTTGGGAAGGGGAAAACAAGAACCCCCTCTGGATGTTAGCTAAACAATCACTTTTCCCATAGCAACCCCTCCTCCCACCACTAGGTGCACCCAGAATGTTCCTGTATGGTGGCTACCTCACCGCTCGGTGATGCAGGTCTGGGGTCTTTCGTCAGGGCCCAAATAAAACACTGAACACACTCTCAAACTTGAAATCCTGGTCTTGAAAATCTGGAACATTATGTAAAACCCTGTTTGGAAATTACCCCGAGAATCCTAACTGTCTAACTAACTAATAGACTCCCCGGAGCCGCAGCTCAGGGTGCTCACAGTTTTGCAGTTCACACAGGGGGCTCACAGCTGAAGGAGTTGCACGGTACCATGGAGGGTCTCCGTTGGTGGTGCACCACAGATGGAAAACCTCGTAATTGCACAAACTCTAGGTCTGATGATCTTTGCCTGCCTGGCCTTGCCAACTTCACCTACAGGCCTTTATAGACAGAATTCACTCAGGCATGCCTGTTCTGTCCTTCTACAGTGGGGAGGTGTCATCATCTTCGGTCCAATGACAAATGAAGAGGCCTGTAGTAGAAGGGGGGATGCAAAGTAAGGCTGTAAGACAACAGCAGACGGAAGACGTGGGGAGCCAATGAACAGCACAGGTGATATACCTACAGGTCACAGAACAAGCTGATCCTCACATGATGATATCTGGACATGGTCGTACTGCAAAACGCAGTAGTGTTCCTGCACCTGCCATGTGATGTACGAGGGGGCCCAGCAGCTACACAGCAGATACGGATGGGTAGACAGAAGGGCACTGATGATGGCATGTGGCAGTATCGGCAGCACAGTTCTGTGTACCCTGTCAACTGTGCCAGGTGAGTACAGACCACATACATGCAAGATGCACAAGCGACATGCTCTGGGATACACACAAAAACATGGGGAGGTGCATGTAATGCCAGGGGCTATCACACTGGTGTGTCATGTCAGGCAGGCTGTATATACTGCCCTTCTGGCAACCATGCTGTCTCAAGGCACATACAGTGCTGTAGTGGTAGATCTGGTAGGCTGCGTGACATACGGTGCATGTAGTGCACAACTCTCCAGCAAAGTCACCCAAGTCAACAGTCATAGTTGTCACACTGTCCAAAGGCATGTACAGTGCCATAGAGGTAGATCTGGCAGGCAGCATGACATATGGTGCACGCAGTGCACATCTCTCCACCCAAGTCAACAGTCACAGCTGTCACAGTCCCAAGGCACATACAGTGCCATAGTGGTAGCTCTGACAGGCACCATGAGATATGGTGCATGCAGTGCACATCTCTCAACCCCGGTCACCCAAGTCAACAGTCACAGCTGTCACACTGTCCCAAGACACATACAGTGCTGTAGTGGTAGATCTGGCAGGCAGCATGACATATGGTGCATGTAGCATGCATCAGTCCACTCCACTCCAGTCACCCAAGTAAACAGTCATAGCTGTCACACTGTCCCAAGGCACGTACAGTGCCATAGTCATAGATTTGTCCGGTTGCGTGACATACGGTGCATGCAGTGCACATCTCTCCACCCCATTCACCAATTCAACAGTCACAGCTGTCACACTGTCCCAAGGCACATACAGTGCCGTAGTGGTACATCTGGCAGGCAGATCAACATATGGTGCATGCAGTACACATCTCTCCACCCCAGTCACCCAAGTCAACAGTCACAGCTGTCACACTGTCCCAAGGCATGTACAGTGCCATAGTGGTATATCTGGCAGGCAGAATGACATATGGTGCACGCAGTGCACCTCTCTCCACCCCAGTCACCCAAGTCACAACTGTCACACTGTGGCAAGGCGCGTACAGTGCCATACTGTTAGGTCTGGCAGGCAGTGTGACATATGGTGCATGCAGTGCGCATCACTCTGAGTCACCCAAGTCAACAGTCACAGCTGTCACACTGTCCCATGACACATACAGTGCTGTAGTGGTAGTTGTGGCAGGCAGAGATACATATGGGGCATGCAGTACACATCTATACACCCCAGTCATCCAAGTCAACAGTCACAGGTGTCACACTGTCCCAAGACATATACAGTGCTGTAGTTGTAGATCTGGCAGGCACCGTGACATATGGTGCATGCAGTGCACATCTCTTCATCTCAGTCACCAAGTCAACAGTCACAGCTGTCACACTGTCCCGAGGCACATAAGTACAGTGCTGTAGTGGTAGATCTTGCAGGCAGTGCAACATATGGTGCATGCAGTGCACATCCCTTCACCCCAGTCACCCATGTCAACAGTCACAGCTGTCAGACTGCACAGAGTCCAGAGGGTTTCCATGGGCACCATTGTGGCTCTGAATCCCACCACATAGGGAGCAACTGCTGTACCAGTTACTGTACCATGTCCAGCTTGAGCTGTACTGCCAGTCTTGCAGATGTCACTGCTACCCCTTGTGGAGTGATCAGCACAGTAAGCATGTGTACAGCACCTTGGGAATGTGCACAGCCTGCTGTAGCATGATGGTACTACACTTCAGGTGTGCCACTCTTCAACCATCGGCATATCGCTGCTGCCCTTGTGTCCAGATTTCATGTTAGGGCTTCCTAACATCATGGCACCCCATCCAGTTAATCCATCTTGATAGGTACTTCTTCAGACAGGATAGGACTGGTAAACATGGAGGCAGCTATGTATTATACATTAGAGACACCCTCCAGGAGCATGCCTTTGCACCACCTATCATGGACGGGAAGACCCAAATGCTATCAATCAAGGTGTCTCTAGTTACTCACTGCAAATACCTCACTATAGTCTCTGTATATACACCTCCTCAAGACCAGGCTGCAGGTTTCAAAGCAAGTCTGGACTTCCTTGCTGAGCACAGCCACAAAGCCAAAGTACTTATGCTTGGTGACTTTAATATAAATTGGTTATCCCCAGAAGTGGGATCACTCAAAGATGCCCTATCTGCTCTCAACATGACTCCACTTATAGAAACCCCTACCTGGGTGAACTACCGCACTGACACACTACTAGACTGGATAAAGGGGTACCGGAAGTGGAAATCACAGCTGAGAGAGTGAGGGAAGCCCTCAGCTCCCTTAAGATGGAGAAAGCACCGGGGCTGGATAAATTACATCCCAGAGTGCTGAAGGAACTTGCAGATGTCCTGGCAAAACCCCTGGCAGAGCTTTTCACCATCTCTCTGAGAACAGGGTGGTGCCCTAAGACTAGAAGATGGCACATATAGTGCCCATCCACAAGGGGATCAAGGAGGTGGCAGGGAACCACAGGCCTGTCAGCCTGACCTCGGTGGTGGCAAGGTGATGGAGGGCATTGTCAGGGAGAGGCAGGGGGACCTGATAAGTCATGGTGCCTGGACGGGTAGACAAAGGATTCATCCCGGGGAAATCATGTCAGACAAACCTGGTGGAGTTCTATGACTGGGTGAAAAGTGCCTTGGACCTGGGTAGACCAGTAGATGTCCTCTTTCTGGACTTCAGCAAGGCATTTGACTCTTTTCCTCACGTGGGCCTGTTGGATAAGCTGGGAGAAATGGGGGTTGGGAACCAGATGATCAGATGGATAGGCAGTTGGCTCCAGGACCAGACCCAGAGGGTCGTAGTTGGTGGGATAGTCTCATCCCCAAGGAGGGTCATTAGTGGGGTCCCACAGGGATCAGTCCTGGGCCCTTCTGTTCAACGCCCCACGATCTGACATAAGGACAGGAATCAGGAGTGAGATGAGTCTCTTTGCAGATGACTCAAACTGGGGGCGGTGGTGGATGGGGAGGAGGGGGGGAGGGTGGCCCTACAGGGGGACCTGGAGGCTCTGGAAAGATGGTCTAGAAAGTGGAAGCTGAGGTTCAATGCAGGGAAATGCAAGGTACTCCACCTGGGGGCCAGAAGCCCAGGTCAAGTGTACACCCTGGGGGAATGCTACAAGTCTCGATGGCTGAGATGGACCTGGGGGTGGTGGTGGATGTCAAGATGAACAACTCTGAGACTTGTAGGAGGGCAGCAGCCAAGGCCAACAGGATGCTGGGATGCATCGCTAGGGGATCACCTCCAGAAGGAGGGAAGTGATACCCTCTGTATAACTGCTTGGTGAGGCTGCACTCTTGAGTATCATGTGCAGTTTTGGAGGCCACACTTAAAGCAGGACATTAACCTCCTGGAGAGGGTCCAGAGGAGGGCAACCAAAATGATTTGGAGCTTGGGGACAAGACCTATGAGGAGAGGCTCAAGAGCTAAATATGTACACATTGGAAGAGAGAAGGGACCTGGGGGACATGATAGAGGTCTTTAGGTACATGAAGAGGGTAAATAGGGGAGGAACAGTTGGGGTGCTTTGAAGGAAGGAGGAAGGCCACTAGAGGGCATGGGTGGAAGCTGGAGGGGGAAGATCTAGGGAGAAAGGAGGAGGTGTTACTTCACTGAGAGGGTGGTGGAGCATGGAATGCACTGCCTAGGGGCTGGGTGGAGGCAGAGACAGTGGAGGGGTTCAAGAGGGGGTGGGACAGGTACAGGGGAAGGGTTCTGGAAGCAAAATCCAATGCAGCAAGAATATCCAGAACTGGGAAGGGAGAAGCCAGAGAAGGCGAGGGGGGCAGCAAGGTCAGCACCCAGGTTGGGGACTGACCAAACGAGCAGACACGAAAGACCGTTAGGCCTATTCTGCTGGCATTTTAGTATGTTAGTGTAATAACCAACCAGCCTGAAGGAATAACCAGTGCGTAGTGCTCCCAGATGTCATCAGTGACTAATCCCCCATCCTCTGCACCTGGACAAATAAACTCTAGAACCTCCCCCAAAATAGTTAACACTCATATTTTTTTAAAAAGGGCAACACGACTCATTCAAGGCGCACCTTAACCAGGTAGATTTGTCAACTATCTATGTTGCTGGTGATGTAGACGCTGCATTGGATGATTTTGATAACAAATTCAATACATCCTGTAACTTACTTGCCCCTTTCAAGAAAAAGAAGATAAAGGGAACCAGCAAGTCTTGGATCACCCCGAGGCCTCTAGATCTAAAGACAGAAAGAAGCAACATATGGCATAAGGCCAAAAGTTCTGGCTCCCTCATCGACATGCAGAAATATAAAACTGATCATAATAAATGTACTTGGGCCATCCATAAAGCAAAAAGCATCCACTTTAGAACTGAGCTTGGCCAAGGATCATTTTACAGGTGAGACCCGGGCAAAGGGCAGAGTAAATACAGTAAAATACATGTGATACAAGTAAAGTGCTCAACAAAGAAGCAAGGTATAATCATCAGCTATAATGTGCTAATAGACCATGGCAGAAGGAATGATGGCAATCCCCAGGTAGCATTTAAGGGAGCCTGATATAAGCTGAGTTATAACCCAGGAGGAGCTCTGACATCGTGGAAGATAGTGGCCACAAAAGGGGTGGGGTGGTTAGTGAGAGGGCTGAAAGGTAGCTAGTAGAGTTATGTGGAATGACAACATTCTAAATTCATGAAATGTCAATGGAATTCTGTGAAGTTCCATGAAATTTTTCAGAATTTCATCAGAATTTCATGGAAGTTTTGAAATGTATTAATTTGATCAAAACTCAGCTATAAAGTGAGCTACAGATCTGGGGCAGGATTCACAAAGAAAGCCAAAATTCCCGCAGCTGCAGGAAAAAGGCTTGCTGAAGTGCAGAAACGCAGTTGCGCTTGTATCTCAAAGAAACCAGCTAGCTGGATTTTCAGAAAACGCACAAGCAGGTGCTGCAATTTAGCTACCGCAGGACTTGTGTAAGTGCTGCAAATCTGCAGCTGTGGAGGCTGTGAAGGCACAGCAATAGGGAACCCCAGTAGCTGAAGCAGCAGACTGTAACAATGCTGCTATACTATGAAGGTGACAGCACACACAGAGACCAGCAACCAGTCCCCAACTGGGACCACAGCAGCATCACAGGTACCAGCGATACCTAAGCACCACAGTGGCTGACTGTCCCTGCTGGTCGTCTCTCCCTGGTGTGTTCCTGTGGCCTGTAGGGGTAGCACTCGCTGCTTGCTGGTCAGGCTGTACTACTTGTGGGGCTCTGTCATGGGCTGCACTGGGTCTAGTGGTTGTTGCCTGTTGCCATATCACAGCAATGTGTGCTTTCAGTGCTGTAACATCAGCCACTGCTATACTGTCTGAGATGCTATTACCTGTGGTACACCTCCACCTTAATTGATTCCAATTGCTGGGGCACTACTGCAGTGTGCTGAGGGAGAGTTGCACCTCATTCCACTGTGTGTAACATTCTTTCCTCAGCTGCGTAAAAAAACTGGCTGTGAATAGCCTTTCAGGGGCTGTGCCTTACTTATCTCACACCTTTTTGTCCTGAGGAACTTCCACAGCTGCACTTTTTTCCACAGTCCATAGTGGTTTTTCCCGCAGTTGCGGAGGGTTTTGTGAATAGCACTTGGAGCAAACTCCCCTTTTTTTCCATAGCTGAGGAAGTTTTGGGGACTTAGGGAAGGTTTTGCACCTTCTGAAAGCTTTGAGAATCCTGCCTCTGGTCTTTGACATGATTACTTGTTTATAGGTACTTTAATGGTGTGCAAATATCTTGACAGAATGCATCATCTCAAAATTATAGGTGATTAAAATCAGTCATTTTATTTTTTGTGGGAAATTTCATGAACATTTTTATCTGCGTCTACCTCAAGCACCTTTGAAGCTAGAAATTTGAAACTAGGTACATATATAAATGTAGTAATAACCCTTATACCTGCAAATGTTTCTAACATGTCGATGAATGCTTTCAAAATTATACTAAAATAATTAAAATATTGTAGAAATGTTGGCAAAATGTGTGTCTACCTATAGCACAGTTCCCTTCAAGGCTTGATACTTAAAACTTGGTGTACATACCCATGTTGCATGTTTCTCTAAATCCTGACTCAGTGGAGTAATTTGGATAAGAATTTTTTTTAATTAGATGGAAATATATGAAAAGTATATTTTAACTAAATGTATGACCACCCACAAATCCCCTTTCAGTCTAGGGCTCTGAACTTTGGTGCAATTATGAAAGCCATTTCTACCTGCATATCTGCCGAATTTGGCATTAACTGGCTATGTACTTTGAAAACTAGGCAAAAATAACTGAAATTTAAAGTTTGACAAAGAAGGTTTGATATTTATTAATTTGGTCACAACTCTGCCTTCTACTGAGGTATAGATCTGAAATACGGCTTGATTATTTGCTGATAGGATTTCTTTTTTTGCTTTAAAGATTTTATTAGCTTCAAAGAGCACAGGATACAGACGAAGTTAACAACACAATATTTGATACAATGATGTAGTAAACACACTACACTTAAGGTATAACTGATTATTAGTTCTCCTAAAATAAGCTTTACATACATATGAAATTGAAACAAAAAACTCACTATACAAGTAAACAATAATTCATCACTATTACCTTAAACAAAAAGTAACAAGTACAGCACACAGGAAACATTGACTATTACTTTATAAGTCTGTAGTTATACTTAATACTATTGAATGACAAGATGATTTAGTAATGGGACCCAAATGTTATCAAACAGTTCACTTTTACCAATAATTTGTAAGCTGATAGGATTTCTAATGTTGTGTCAAATATCATGACTTTAGGATGAATTATTTCTAAATTATAGGTGTTCAACATCTGTCATTTTACTTTATTTGTGTGGGAAAGCTCATGAAAAATTGTATCGGCATATATTTCAGGCACCTTTGGAGCTAGAAACCTGAAACTGGGAACATATGTAAATGTAATAATATCCCAGACACCTGCAAAATTTTATAGAATTTTTAAAAATGCTTTCAAATGGTCCACATCATATAAGTGAAGAAATATGAGTGAACAAAACATCAGTGAGTGACTGCCAAAAACAAGAATGGCAAGCTGCGCAACACCGCATACAAAAGAGCCATCATCCACACCAGTATCTCCAGTACCATTATCTACTTCTATTTTTATATGGGGGCACTGCTCCCCCACCCACCATGTGGGGGCCATTGCCCCCCACACCCTCCATGCTTAATATAATCAACTCTGGGGGGGGCTTCCACTGGAGTACAGGGGAAACTTCAGGAGGGGGCTATTCAGGGTGTGGAAGCTTGCAGATGAGGGACCACACCCTTGATGCCAGGGGTGCAGGGATCAGAATTTAAAAGAATTAAGTGTCCAAGACACAAGAAACAAAATTTCAAAAATACAGAACCCTAGCAAGGTCCAAACCTGGGTTCTGCTGCACCTGAGGTATAGGCTACCTTCACAAGACCAAACAGCTAGCTGGGAACAGCTTGGCCAAATTACATCTCATATCCTGCTCCATGTAACCTCCCTCCTACTGTCGTTCTACCTTTGCATTACAGTTTTTGTCTCCTTATAGTCGCTCTTCTGGCTTTCACGCTGCATTTACACTTGCTCTTTTACCTGGCGGTCAAATTGAATCGCTCAGTTTTACTCACCCATATCACAGAATACCCTTTCAAAATTATACCAAACCAAAATCTAAATTCTGGCAAAATATTCAGCTACCTCTAGCACAACGCTCTTTAAGACTTAAGACTTAACACTTGGTGCACATAACCATGTAGCATGTTTCTCTGAATCCTGAAACTATGGAGAAATTTGGATAAGGAATTTTAAAATGACTGTAGATGAAACACTGAAAATTAAATTTTGAGTAAATGTTTCACCACCCATAACTTAACTTCCTTTCATCCTAGGACTAACATTTTTGGTGCAATTGGTATCTGCTTATCTACCAAATTTGGTATCATTTTGGTATACACTTTAAAAACTAGACCAAACTAGCTGAAATTTAAAATTTGGCAGCATTCCCCATACTGAAAGTACCTTATGACACGTTCAATTCCTATTCTAATTGTGTACATTTATTCATTGTGTGTGATGTTTACTGTTGTATTTCAATGTCAGGTGTAACTGAAAAAGGACTGTGCCCAGTTCACCTCCTGGTTAAAAAAAAAAAAGAATTTTCATGCAAATTCTGCAAAATTCCTTGGAATCGGAATTGTAATTCCATGGGCATTATGCCAGGGAAATTTTATGTTCTGCATAACTCTAATGGGCAGCATTTCTAGCTGTTAATTCATGCTTTGGAGTTCCAGTTCAGAAAATCAATGTTGCTTCTTTCTGTCTTTGTATTATCACCCCCCTCCCCATGGTCTTCATAGACAGAAGGCATTCTGTGAACTGCATTGGCAAGGCTCACAGCTGGCTAAATTCTTTATGACACACCACAGCAGTGTCTGCTATATGATATCCCTCAGTCCGTCATACTTTTGCTTGTTTAGATAGAGCCATGTCAGTCATGTTCTGAACTGGCATTATGCTACTGTCTCTGGTAGGTGCCTACAGCTTTTGTTCATTTACTAATTGCAATACATAACAGTGAAGCACAAAGTGATAGGCAGGTTCAAACTCCAGAATCATCAATTTACATAGTGTCTATGTGTGGGTGGGTGAAGGGAATGTTAGCAGATGTTCAGTATTTTTACACACACACACACACACACACACACTCTCTTCTCTCTCTCTGGCTCCCATATTCAAAAGGAATGCATGACACAAACATGAAATGTGTGGTACAAACTGGAAAAAGTTTGGTAGCATGATATTCAAAGGGAACATTTGTGTAGTAATAGTAGTAGAACAAATTTATCGATCAGCAAAGCATTATTGCAATATACTATTTAAAATATAAAATAAAATTTATATATATATATATATATATATATACACATATGCAATATAAAACAGTCAGTGAAGTCAAAAATTCATTTCTATCAATAAAGAACATAATACAAGATAACCAAGATAAAATTTTTAACATAGTTTCATACCAAGGTTATCCTATAAATATGTACTTAAAAAGGTAGCTACTGATATCTGACTATTCTTCTCTTGTACAGTAAAAATATATTTAATTATCTCTTCAGGAGGGAGACTGAGACTTCCTAGCAATCAACCCAGTCACTTTCTTCTATTAACCTCATTAAGTGTTTTTTGCAGGTATATCTTCTGTGAAATTATTACAGGTGTTGCTTCACAGGTTTTATTGTTTTATCTATCATTAGGCTAAGCTTTCAGAGCTACTGCATTTGTTGTTGGTTGATTGTTTCTGCTCTTACCTCCTTGTTTCTTTCATCCGTGGTTCATCTTTTTCAGCAGGGGAAGGGTCCAGCCACCCACCCCATCCCCAACCACCCCTCACTACACTCCTTTTATAGGGTAGCACAGTCGTGACATTTCCAGTAGCAAAGCAGGAAGGGGAGGATCAGAGGGGTATCCACACAGTGACCTCACTTACAATGGCACAAGTAATTTAACTTGTCTTAACAAGTTATTCAAAAACAAACAAAACAAAAAATCTAACTTTTGCTTTCATTTTCCTCCTTCTAATTACTTGTACCAGGTTATACACCCAGCAACTCATCTGGAATGGACATAATTAACTGCAGGTACTGTGGGACACTTTTAAAAAGGGCAGTTATACAGGATTTAGGATGCTGTCCTACATGCTGGACCATTGGAGATCTAAGGGCTCATCTCCAGGCAGCATGGGCAGAGACTGCATGCCTCAAATCGCATATTCAGGAGGAAATATATTAATAGAAATGCCCGCCATTTCCACAACATCCAATTGAAGCACCTCGACTGCAGAGGATAGTTGGTCCGGGAGTTGGCAGGTGGTTAGGAGGGCAAATCAGGTGCCTCTTCACTCAATGCTCTGCAATGTATCACCTCCACAAACCATATAAAAACAACAAACAGGTATCTGCCTCTATCTCCAAAACTGAACAAAGGGGGAGAGGACACTGCAGAGCATGACACTGCAGCACAGGAGCTAGCACAACGAAACTCACCCAAAACAGGGACCAAAACAAAAAAGGCAAAAAGGAAATCTAAAACACTTCTGATCATAGGAGACTCCATGATTCGGGGAGTTGATACCTACCTCCAGTCAGGGGTAATGGTCAGATGTCTCCCAGGTACATCAGCGTGGAGAGACACTGACCACATTGCTAAAATCGTGCAGGAAGCAGGAGTAAACATCAATGTCCTGGTACAAATAGGGACTAACGATCTCACCAGCTGGTCAGTTGTGGAGACCAAGGAACACCTGACCAGGCTGGTAGACAACCTGTCATCCATTTCATCTGGCATCTCCTTCTCTGAGATCATGCCAGTCTGGGAGAGGGGGTGGTAGATGGATGGAAGGACAGAGAAGGGGAGCTAGGGGAGCTAAACATATGGCTGAAGGGCTGGTGCCAGGAAAATGGACACAAATTTGTAGGTAACTGGCAACAGTTTTGGTAGCGAAAGTTCTTTAAACTCAATGGACTGCATCTGACTAAGGAGGGAGTCAGTGCATTGAGGCAGAAGTTTGACGTCTTTGCAGAATATTTAAACTAACACATGGGGAGAGGGATGCAGCACCCAATACATCAAACGGGAAGAACACCCCCCCCAGCTAGTAATCAAACAGGAGTTCAGCATGTTTGTAGTTCATTTGCATCATCAGGTAAGGAAAAAGGTCTGGTTCCCCATACGAAGTGCCGGGAAAATGCCGGACCTCACCCAACAACTAACACACCGAAATCTGGCCAATGGAAAATCATGTACACTAATGCCCGCAGTCTGGGAAACAAGATCCCAGACTAGCAGGCAACAATAACAAAGGTTAAACTGGACATAGTAGCCATTAGTGAGACATGGTTCACCAGTAACCACATTTGGGAGACTTCAGTACCTGGCTATGTATTGTTCAGAAGAAACTGAGGTGCAAAAGGGGGGGGTGAGTGGTCCTTTATGTCAATGAAAATATCAAAGCTACAGAGATTTGGAATACACATAAGGAGCCAGAAGAACTGTGGGTCACCCTGGAAACAGGAAATGGGACAGCCATATGAACTGGGGTTGTCTCCCGACCTCCAGACCAGGTGGAGGACATGGACACATTACTGTTAGAATATATACAAAACATGACCGCTAAAGGGAAGGTTCTGATAATCAGAGACTTCAACATGCCAGATACAGATTGATCAATACCAGCAGGAACATCTGCCAGAACTAGACACATAGTGGATTCCCTGCAGGGGGAGGGCCTCAAACAAGTGGTACAACAACCCACAAGAGACAGGGTTATCTTAGATCTAGTATTGACTATGAGGGAAAGGATCACAGATCTCCAGGTAGAAGGTGACATCACATGGTATGGTTCAATTTGGCCAAGTATGTTCATGTGGCCTAATCAAGATATCCAGCAAAGTATTATCCAAAGTATTATTCTAAAGTTGACCAAAGGATCATTCTACTGGCTATCAAAGGCAGCAGAAAAATCAACAGAGCAGAAATATAGTCTGCTTTTTTGCGAATTTTGGTATATTTCCATATAATATGCTGTAGTATGTGACAATGTTTTTTTTTTTTGTAACTCAATTTTATTCAAGAACTTTGAAAACCAATACATTTAGAACATACAGGATCACTATTTCATTTAAACCAAGTATCAGTCCAAAGAGGCATATAGATAGATAGGATATGCAAAGTCCTTCTGTTTTTCCCCTTTTTTAAGGACCACAATCTCTGTTACAGTTTGTTCTCCTCTAATTTGTTCATAAACAATAGCTCATATGAGCCAATTCAATCAAACTTGTTACACAACTTATAAAGAAAAATTTTACACAAGTAAATAACTATACTCCTTACTCGGCCTGTAGTGGTGTACCCCCATTTACTCAATTTGAAAGGTAAACAAAAATAAAAAAAAAAAGAGATACTGGTGGCTCCTTTACTTTGAACTGTTTTCTGGATTAGTCATCCATTTTGAACTTATTCAGCCATCTATTGTTCCATATTTTTATGGGGATCTGTGGGGGAGGGAAGGCAAACAGTGGGGAGGGCAGAAGCCTCCGTCAAACAATTACCTCCGCCCTAGGAACTGGCTCTGGGCCACCTCAACCAAGGGTTCCAAATCTCAAGGAACTAATCTTCCCTCAATTGTAGTCTGGCAAGGAGTTTTTCCCCTATCATGGATAAGTCTCACCCGGCTAATCCATTCATCTGCCTTTGGGGATTCTTGTGGCAGCCACTTGGTGGAAAGGCATTTTAAGGCTGCTACAATAAAAATGAATCCTAATTTCCTCTGGGTAGAAGGAAGGCCAAACACCACCGGAAATCCCAGAACCCAGTTAAGGAAGTCAGAGGGTATATCCACCATTAAGATCTGTTGGATATTTAGTTTGACTGTATCCCAGAAGTTCCTAATGACCAAACATTCCCATAAAATATGTGTGTGAGAGCCTCTTAACCCACAATCCCACCAACACTTGTCTGAGAAGGTGGACCCGAAGTGCTTCGTGACCATGGGAGTGTGGAAGAATCTAATTATCTTCCAAAAATATTCCCTCCAGTCTGGGGAGGTAGTGACCCTCCACCCTATCCTGAATCACTTTTCCCATATCTCTGTTGGAATGACAATGGATAATTCTCCTTCCCATGCATTCTTTATAGGATTCAAAGGTTCTAGGCCCTTCTCCCCCAGCATCCCATATAATACTGAAATATATCTTACTTTGACTCGTAGAGTAACAACCCCATAGATAAATTCTTCCCATGTTGTCTTTTGTTGCTGCAGAAATGTTATCCTGTCACTACTTGTGATAAAATGCCTGACCTGTAGATATCTAAAAAGTATGTAACAATGTTGTACAGTAGAGCTGTACTGCCTGAATCCATTCTGGGCTTCATCAAGAACTGAATTGTCCTCTAGCCAGTCCAAAAATCTACCTACTATTATTTTAGAGAATATTTTTTTGCAAGACATCGATCAAGCTAATGGGTCAGTACATTTTAGGATCATTTGGGTTTTCCTTTTTATGCATTGGGAAAATGATACTGCCTGACCAGCTCAAGGGGAATTCCAAATTCTGGACAAAATCATTAAACATCCTATAAAAGAATGGAGTCCACTAGTCTGGAAATGATTTAAATAGATCACCTATAATTTTATCTAGACCAGATGCCTTATTTGATTTTGTAGAGGTAATCACAGAAAATATTTCATATTCTGTGATCTTTTTTTGTATTATTTATTTTATTAATTTTGTAAGCCATAACTCACAAAACAAATCTGTTCACAGGAGGGAAACATCAGTCATACAACGTATCAAAATTGTTCATTAAGAACAGGAACATACATTGATAATATCCCTTCCCACGCATTACCACCAAGGGGAATAACCCACAAAAACAGTACTACAATGATAGTCTCAGTGCATGCAGCTTATGGAAACATCAGAGGGCACCACAAACGGTCAGATCCATACATATTAGGGTCCGACGATGCCCACAGTATAGCCCCAAACTTATTAGCTACAGCTCCATTTGCTATAATATCTAGGATAAATGTTTAAGAGAAGAAATAGATATTACTACAACACAGCAGGATACAATTGCTTAACGGCACATCACACCCAATCAGCCCTTAACCGACTGTAAAAAACAGGAGTGGCAATATGACTATGAGGACCTGCCCTGATTCCCAAAACAATGCTAGTGCCCTTTCCCACAAATAAAGTCCCTAGAGGTAATACAGTCTTTGCTGTAGTCAAGAACTTTTATATGTAAACTGGACCAACCCTCCCAAGGCTAGAAAACCAGAAAAATTGTCCCCAATAGCATAAAGTTGTTATAATAAATGTGAAATGTTAAATCCCTGCCTTTTCAGGCCTCACAGTTTGGCATAGTTCCGCCGTGCAGGTTCAGTCTTCCTCCGAAGAAAGCTCTCCCTCATCAGCCATAACCTCAGGTTTCTTCTCAGTTAGGTGAAGAATTTTTTCAACATCTTTAGGCTTTTTAGATTGGTAAGAGTTCTCCTGCCACGATATCCACAGATGTACAGGGAACAAAAGCCAGTGAGGTACATTCATTTGCTGCAGGTGTCCACGGACACCATCAAATGCCCTGCGCCTCTGCCTCATACTGTATGAAAGGTCTGGAAATATTTGTAGGCAGTCAGATCCATACTTCAATGTCCTCCATCGACAAACAATCTGTAGCACTCTGTCATGGTCCCCTATGCTCCGACATACTATCAATAAAGTTCTTGGAGCCTGCAAATTAGCTGGCGGCCTTCTTGGTGAAATCTGGTATGCTTTCTTGATAGCTAATGGGGAGGTCTTCCTTCTACATGCCCAAAATAGAGGGCAGAAAAGATTTCACAAATGTTAAACAGTCCTCCCCCTCAGCACACTCTGGCAGTCCCAATAGATGGAGATTCCTCTCCTGGGCCTGGTTTTCCCATTGTCTCACTGTAAGCCACTTCATAGACGACCTCAGAAGAAAATATATCACAATAGTGATAATATAGAAAAAGCAGCAGGAGCTTGATAGGATTGCTGTTTTCTAAAACCTGCTCAGCAGCACACCCCCCCCCCCCGTGATCTTTAATGGTCTTGGGTAGAAAGTTCTATTCCTGGATTTATTTAAATAAGGGACTTCCTCCTCTTCTAATGAGTAATAAAGTTCTGAAAAGCATGAAATCCACCTCTGTGGCGTAATAGAAGATTCCACTTTACTCTGATATTTATTAAATCCTTGTGCAACAAATTTCTAAAATAACCTACCATCTCTTTTTATAACTGCTTGTCTCATTTTTTCCCATAACACATTAGAATATTTAATATGTTCTTCCTCCAGGACTTTTTTATATTTTTCTCTTTCCTTTTTTAATAATAAATTGTCCGTGTTGGTCTTAATCCATTTCTTTCTATGTTTTCTTAAAATCTTTCCAAAGCGTTTCTTTGCATAGCTACACTTCTGATTAAACCATGTTTTTTTATATGTGTGCTATGTATTATTTACTACTGTTTGTACATAAGTTTTTCAGAAGACTATTTGGTTTATTCCAACATTCATGAGAAGCCAAAATTAAATTTTTATATAGAATTTGGCTGTGTATGTCATGTATTTCTTCAGAATTTAGAATCTCCCTAAATTGTATATAATAAGAGGAATTCCATTGAATTCTTCTTTCATTAATAATTTCTATATCATGATCAGTATGTGTCTTAAAAGAAGAATGTAAGAAAATATTTGCAATAGTCAAAAATAATGGAAGATGTGTTGATTTTGGGTGTTCACAGACCTGTAAGTCCAGAACTGTCTTAGCAGCTTCCAAGTTAACCCAGATAAGTTCCAGGGTAGAGGAACCGGTAGGCCCAAGATAAGTTAGTTTCCCTAGGTCTATCACCGTCTATTCTTCCATTTAATATAAAAATGTTTCTTTTAGCTAAACACACAAGCAGTTTTTTCCCTCTAATATTAGACTTTAAGTCCATAGATTCCCCATGAGAGCTCAAAACCACATTAATTAATGGCATATAAGAAATAAGATTAGAACATTCTAATTCTGTTAATTTTGAAGCTATCTTGGCATTAAAGTCTCCTTTAATAAATATAGGAATATTTCCTTCTTTCTCTGATATGTTATCCAGAACCTGTTTCAGCTGATCAGGACACAAATCATTATTACCCACATTTTTAACTTTTGGAGGGAAATAGACATTACACAAAACTATCTGTTGAGTTCCATCAGTTATTATCAAAGTCAGGATATTTTCTTTTCAATAATACATTCTAATACTTGTAAATTAAAATCTATTTTAATATATGTGGCTACA
This sequence comes from Neoceratodus forsteri, assembly GCA_016271365.2. Taxonomy (NCBI): domain Eukaryota; kingdom Metazoa; phylum Chordata; order Ceratodontiformes; family Ceratodontidae; genus Neoceratodus; species Neoceratodus forsteri. The sequence continues at coordinate 61,008,620 of JADMNL010000034.1, read as the reverse complement.
CCCCCTTTGAATCTTACAAATTTCCTATCTCTGGTAGCTGGGAGGATATAGCCTGTGTAGTCCGGAAACCTAAGTGCTATCTGATCTGAGCACCAGGTCTCTTGAAAAGCTGTTATATCAAATTGTCCTAGAAACTCCACCACCTCCACATCAGCCAATTTAAGATGTAAGCCCTCTATGTTCCAAGAAACAACACTTATATTTTTTTTGGTTGTGTCTCGGTATTGAGGGCTGGGGACTGAGACCACAAATATAATTTTATATCTAAATGTACCAGATGTAGTTGTTTCATAGGGAGGCAGTATAGAGCAGTGGTTTAAGGCTCTGAGCTGCAAATCTGGTGACATCCAGCAGACCAGATCTGGGTTTGAATCTCACAGCTTCCACTTGCATACTGTGTGACTCTGAACAAGTCACTTAACTTCCCTGTGCTCCCAGGTCGTACCTGTAAAAAAGATTTCAGCTTAGTGAGCTACTCCGGGTTAAACAACTAAAAAAAAAAAAAAAAATTCAGTGACTCTGATTCAATTAGAGGGACCTCGTCCTCTGTTCTGGGGCAATGTAAGCCCTCATCTGTAACCTTCGTAACAGTATTATCTTGTTCCAGGTCCTGTGGATGCACAACATGTATTCCCAAGTTATCAAATTTACCCACCTATGAGACTATAGTATTAGCTATTATGTGGCTTTTAACCCTTAGTCTGCCAAAAGAATTAAAGCGTATAGGAATTTTGGACTGCTATATCAGTCTGTGGCCCTGCAAGGGTTAAAAGTAATATCAATTTGTGTAGAAAAAAAGAGATCTCTGTGCACTCTGATAGAGCCCACTGAGTGTCTTGTGATATTTATTCCCAGGATTCTTGAGAAAAAAGAGAAGAGCTCTTCTTTTATTTTCCTGTATGGGCCTTGTTTCAAAGTTGCCCAACCAATAAGCATTTGTCAATGCCGAATGTTTGCTTGCTGGCATTGGCATTGGTAGTGTAGAAGTTACAGAGCTGCATAATAGGAATGGCAGTGAAGTATTGAACTGAAGCCAACCCCACCCCCACCCTGCAGAGAGTGATAGGCATTGGGGTGTGCCTTTGGGTCGTCCGGCATAACGGCCACGCCATTTCACCACACCCTACCCTGTAGACTCTGACAAGTGTCATGATGTGCCTTGGGGTCTTTGGTTCTTATGCGCACCCCATTCCATCAGGAAATATGGTGAGATGGGTGCAGTATAGGAGAATGGGGTGAACTTTGGGGTCGAAGAGTCCAAGGCATACCTCGATGCCTCTCATTGGCTGCAGGGTGTGGAATGGTATGAGCATTACAGGCAAGAATCCCAAGTCACACCCCTGATGCCTGTCATTCTCTACAGGGTGGGCGTTATGGTTGAAACCCTAACACCTCAGGCATTCATTGGTATTTTCACTCCAAATTTTCAGCATGTTTTTTGAGACCCCACCTCATGAACAGTGGCAATATCAGTTTGTTAACCGAAAGCTGCTTATGCACAGCGACTATGGCATTTAGCACCAGGTGCAAAAACACATTCGAACAGGATGTGAAAATGACAGCTGTACTGTTCATGGGGAGGTGGAGAAAAAAATGGCAATGTTGCAAATCTGCAGTAAATATTTAAAACTGGTGAAGTCACGATGCAGTAGAAACTGTGCAAGACTAATCCGTAATGTAATTAGTTTGGGATTTTTACAGCAGATTGGCAACTCAGACATTTTGGTGCCTCCGATCATGAACAGTGTCACTATGATTTTCTTCATCTGTCCTGAACAATGATTTCCCACAGCGACCACGCATCTCTGCGCTGAAAGTGTGAAAACACATTTCGGCCATGTTGTGAAAAATGACAGCTGTACTGTTCATAAGGAAGTGTGGAAAATGCCACTGGTGAAAATCTGGACTGAAAATATTACAAAGTCATGAACTTACGAGGGTGCGTGGAAACTGCACAATGCTCACTCGTAACACAGTCATTTTATGGACTTTTGTCACCAAATTTTCAACATAGCCATTTTAAGACCTCTGCTCATGAACAATGAAACTGTGATTTTCTTAATCTGTCCCAAACATTGGTTTTGCACACCGACTGCACCATTGTGCGCTACATGTGCGGAAACACATTTTGGGCGACATGTAAAAAATGGCAGCTGTGCTGTTCATAAGGAAGTGTAATAAAATGGCAATGTGGAAAATCTGGAGTGAAAATATAGAAAATTCTCAAACTTCTGAGCGTGCATAGGAACTGCTTAGCATAATATTAAAACAGTCATTTTAGGAATTTTTCACCAAATTTTCCAACATAGCCATTTTAAGACCTCTGCTCATGAACAATATCACTGTGATTTTCTTAATGTGTCCATACATTGATTTCGCATACATCACTGCGCCATTGTGTGCTGCACTGGGTAGAAAACATGTTTTGGGTAAGATGTGAAAATGACAGCTGTACTGCTCATAAGAAAGTGTAATAAAATGGCAATGTTGAAAATCTGGAGTGAAAATATTGAAAATTTAGAACTTACGGAGCGCAAGGAACTGCGCAACGCACGCCAGAAATAGTCATGTTTTTAGATGCTTATCACTAAATTTTCAACATAGGCTTTTTAGAGCCCACCTATGAACAGTGGCAGTGTCATTTCATTACTTCAGTCCCAAAAGGTGATTTCACGTAGTGACTGCAAAATCACCCTTCGGCCCGATTAATGCCATGACAGTGAGAGCATTCATGAGAAGGGGTCCCAAAACCCAATGTTGAAAATTTGGCAAAATTCCAAAAATGCCTGAGATATGCAGCAAAGTTGAAAAACCCAATCTATCCCATTATACAGCTTACTGGCATTTCCTCAGTTCACAGTCAGCTTTGAAGAGTGCAGACGTGTTCCCGTCCACCAAGATCATCGACCGGAGTCCAGAGGTAAGTATGGGGTGAGGGGTGGGGGTGTGGGGAGGCAGGTTGTGCAGTAGGTGGGCACGGGTGGGGGCAGACACAGCGAGGGACTGTTTTTAAGTTTCAGTTTTTTTTTTTAATGACGATGACGCGGGACATTTGCCATGCTGGGGTGGGCTCCCAGTGTGGCAGAAGGATGACTGGTTGGGGGGGTGTGGAGCTGATGGGGGATTGGGCACCCCCGTTGGCCATAGCATCTGTTGCCACGCTGGGGTGGGCTCCCAGTGTGGCACCCTGTATTCTGAGGGGGTAGACAGTGGAGCCGATGGGGGATTGGGCACCCCAGTTGGCTATACGATGTGTAGCCACGCTGGGGTGGGCACCCAGTGTGGCATATGGAACTGTGTTTTTGTGGGGGACGCAGCACAGCCGATGTGGGATTGGGCACCCCCGTCGGCTATACAGTGTGTGCTTAGGGGGGCGAGCATGCAGCGTGCGTGCGTGTGTGTGTGTGTGTGTGTGTGTGTGGGGGAGCGCGCATGAGCAGGAGATATCTGATCGCTTCTCACTGAAGTGTAGCTCCCCCTTTCAACTGTACGCCACTGCATTTTGGAGCTGTCATAGACAGATCAGCAGACATTGGAGAACTGTGGCCGCGCCTGCAAACACACTGACTGAATTGGAAGAGGGCTGCCACACCTCCGAAAACTCGGATGATGGCACTATGTTTCTTGCACATGCGTTCAAGCAAACATAAAAATGGAAATAGTTCTACAGAACCACTCTTTGTGCTGTCTTTGTTCATGACAGGTAATAACCTTCAAAACATTCGTAATTTCTCCTCTCTGTTTCTCAAGTTCTCTAGTCTGTTTCTGCTTATGTGGGGAAGAAAGAGGGAGTATATCCTCTATTTCCCTGTCTTTCTTACATTCCTTCATACTGATAGTTTTTGGAACCATCATGGGAGGAGTAATTTCTATACCTCTAATTTTAAGGCGAGGGCCCTTTGTCAATACATTTTTAGCAGTAGCTTCTGTTTGACAGTAGAATAAAACAGTTTCAGGGTAGTCCAAGTTGGGGGGTCTTATGATGTATATTTCTTGTTAATCTAGTGTAATTTGAAACAAGTGTACCATCCATTTGGTGAGTTTCTTTTGAGTTTCTTTCACTAGCCTTGGGATACCCTTTATTTCTATTATATATTCTACTTCCTTAGTGCCCAAAACAACTGGAAGATTGCCCATGTTACTTGTCACATTTTTAGCTAAAGGGGGTTGCTAGTAGTCTCAGTCTCCCTTGCCTCTTCTGTCAAGATATTTTAATCAGCCATTTCCTTATTATTTGATACAATTATTTCTTTACGGCTTTGTTTCGTATCTTCCTGGACCTCCTTTCTGCTTCTCTGCCTAGTGTTATCACTATCTGTATTTTGAACCAATATAGTTTGAGTAATAGTCCTTGTTCCTTTCCTTTGTACAAATAGTTGTTTTTTTTGATTGTTTTAATGTCTTGTCTTTATTTTATCCATTTTGGTTCTTCTCCTTTAATTTGCCCATCTCAATTAGATCTGGGTTCTGAAGATAATGGGCTAGATATTCAAAGGGGTTGCACCCTGCACAACTGAGTTGCACCATCGCAACTCAGAACTGTGCCCTAGGGCAATATTCAAAGGTGGGAATTGTGCAGTGCGATTCCCAATGCACTGGGGCACAAAGACAATGTATGCGGCACATCTCCAGGGGGCTTGCCCATGCATATGTGGCGCATCCCGATATTCAGCCTGGGATGTCTGGTGCATCTGCTGGCACAACCCAGAGATGTGCCACATATCTGAGCCCAAAGTTGAGCCTGTAAAACCAGGCTACTTGCTGGTGGGCTGCTGAATTGCAGGGTGCAAAGCAGCAGTCGCTGGCCATGGGTGGCAACCCCCAACACTGTTTACAAGCACCCCCATATATCCCAAGCTGTCTAGTGAAACCCCCAACCCTCCCAACCCTCTGATCACTGAGAAGATATTAATATCTATATCTCTAGTAGTCCAGTGGTTCCCCGCTCCCTGCCTGTACCTCTGATCACCAAAAATAACCTATATTACTGTCCCTGGTAGTCTAGTGGTACTCCCACCCTGCTGGTAACCATGATCTCTCATACCAGTACCAAACTGAATCCCTGGTGGTCCAGTGGCACCCCACCACACAGGACCCCAGCCCACCCAGCTCCCCCTTATCATTGGCAGGCAGACCCACCCACATACCTCCACAGCTGCCCACCAAATGACAGCTACAGTATGCACTACAAGCCCATGGACCACACTGTGGATCAGTCGTTTGCAGTGCATATTGTAAAACTCATTCACAAATATGTGAATGAAGTTATTCATTCACATATTTGTGAATGAGTCTTACAGTATGCACTGCAAGCCCATTGGACCACAGTGTGGTCCAATGGGCTTGCAGCTGCTACTGTATGTTGTCATTTAGCAGGCAGCCACAGAGGTATGTGGCTGGGTCTGCAGCCCACTGATGACAGGGGGAAGCTGGGTGGGCTGGGGGTCCTGTGTGGGTTGGGGGTGCCATGGGACCACCAGGGATTCAGTTGGGTACTGGTACAGGTGATTGTGGTTACTGGCAGAGTTGGGGGGGACCACTAGACTACCAGGGACAGCAAAGTAGGTTATTTTCAGTGATTGGAGGTACGGGCAGGGAGGAGGGAACCACTGGCCCACCAGGGATATGGATTTTAATGTATTCTTGGCGATCGGTCGGTTGGGATGGGAAGGAGGCACTACTGCGGTCCCTAGTACAGGGATTGCATGCTGTGCAGGGTGCCAAGTGCATTTAGCTGATCAGCCCTGCACAACACATGCAAATGGGACCATAATGACATGCAAATGGCCCCATTTGTGTCTTTCCTGCATAATGGCCCCATTTGCATATTGGTTTCTGAATATCCGGAATTTGCAAATGGCGTATCTCTGATGCACTGGCACAGTACCCATTCCTGGTATTCAGACCTGTTTGGGGGAATGTACTGGTGCACCGTAGTTGTGCAGGGTGCATTATTCAATAGATTCAGAAAGGATGCGTCATGGCACATCTCTTTTGAATAGATCCCTTAGTTGCTCCAACACATCTCAGTTGCACTGCACTACCACTTGTGCCATTGCCAGGCGCATATTTGAATATTGGGCCCAACATGTACAGATTTTGCTTTTATCAAAAGGCTCAGGAAGCTTCACCTGGACCCCTCTATTTAATTGTGGGCTTTCCAAGCTGCTCCTGTGGCCCTGGCTCTCTCTGAGCAGGCCACAGCTAACAGACTGCCCGGCTGACCCCTGGACAGATTCAGGTACACACCGGACCTCCGAAACTCATGGTTTTGAATGCCGCTGTTTTGAAGTGGACGCCCAGTGGAGGAGCCAGTCACTGATTGGCAGTTCTGCTTCTTGGATGATTTTCCAATGCCTGGCACTTCCTGATCTCAGGGAAATCACTTTCTGTGCTGTGTTCTGGACTGAATTTTTTCACCCACCCCCCCACCTCATCACGGTATTAAATAGACCCTTACTCTGCCCCTTTCTTCAGCCTAGCAGCTGATTGGTCACTCCACTGCTACACATTTTTATGCTATTGGCCTCCCTGTCTTTAATACCTGACTTGACCCACTTTCTTACCACCCCTTTTTAAAGCAGTCTCACCCACAGGATCACACATTTGCTCTCAACTTTTTTCCCCAGCCACTCCATATAACTCCTCTCAATTACTGCTCTATTGTTAGGGACCTCACCCTAATTCAACTATAAACCCTTTCAACTATAAACCAGCTAGCAGTTAAAGCAGGCCAGCAACACCAAACAAACTACCATGGGGTGCAACCACTTACTACTACTCCTCGCTACCTCTTTTGGCATTGCTGGTACCATATATGAATTCGGACCACTACCTCCCCACTCTGAATCCTTACTGGGTGCAAGCTGGAAGAAAAGCATACACATGGTCACTACCACTTCTGGTAACGATAGGCTCTTTATCCTCCCACACCTCCCATACACAGTTATCGCCAAGCCAACCTCTCAAACTGTAACCTTAACGGTTACCTTTCCCCCTAATTTAACATGCAAACAATAATACCTGACAGAGTGGGTGGTATTGGGAAATACCGGACCGCCCAAGGGCATAATGAGGCCCGACGCTGCAGGCGGAGGGCCTTATAGCCCCTGGAAGGTCCGGTATTGTCCATACCGCCCACCCTGGAGGGTATTATTGCACTTAGAAAATGGGATTTAATTTTTTAATTTTTTATAAAAGTGATTTGATGAGGAAAAATAGAGTAAAATATTTATAAACATGATCAGACACAGCAGCTTGTGTAAAATAGTCCCTTTACTGAATTGCCAGTAGAGGGTGCTGCTAGTTATGGGAGCTTCTTATTGCATTGGAATTAGTGCCTTTATTGTTGTGACTGCTTTTCTGTGTGTCCCCCATCCCCCACACACACACATAGATTTTATTTTTTCTTCTTCGAACATTATAAGCAGGGAGCGATGGGCTGAGCGGGCAAATGCGCAATTGAACAGGGACCTTGAAGACTGCAATTGAGTGAGCTGGTAGAGGAAAATTAAAATAAGTTAACCTGTAAAAACAGATACATTTCTGTGTTTTCCCCACTGGCTTTTCTGGGCTGTTAGGGATAGGCGCTATTCGGCACGGCTAATTATGGGACAGGGAGAATGAAGCCGAGGATCAGAGTGGTGGTTTTGTGAGTTGCACCCGCCGTAGACGGTCTGACACTGCTGGCTTACAGTAGCTACTTGATCGGCCAGCGTTTGGAGTACTGTGGGTCACACTAAGCTGGATCAGATTTCAACAGTTTTTATCAGTTTATTCAGTAACGGAAGGCTTCGTGAGACAGTGGGGTTAGGTAGAGGGACATTGCCCGATATCTGTTCCGCCGTAAATGTTAGTTACTGCGGGTAAAAAATGCTGGGAGCTGGGTACAAGAGGACATACGAGCAGTGGAGCTAAGTCAATTGATTTCACCTGCCATTCACTTTGATCAGAGGAATAGAATGCTGCGTGCAAGAAATCAACTGAGCCGGTTGGACAGTGAGTAACAGAAACTTTCTTTGCTTTTTGTATGGGGTCAGTGGCACAGACAACAATTTTGACACCAGTTGTAAGGTCGTGATAGCTTCGTACAGCAAGCGTGTCGGCTGCATGGTAGATGATTTCCCGTAGGAGAGTACTGAGTATTGTTACTTTGGCTGCAATATGATCACCACGTATCTCGCCATTTGATATTGTTTCTGCTTTTTTACTGTAAGCCACCACTCATTTTATCTGTTGAGCCTCAGTATGGCAAGCTGTATCTCTTGCTAACTGAGAGAAAACATATGGCTGCTAATTCAAACTTAACATTCTATCAGCCCAGTGATAATCAAAGGTAATCAGGTGGCCAGAGACTAGGACTCATTATTTCCTGGTCTGTATTGCCTGATACCGGACCGGCTGTTTGGTGACCTGAACCAATCAGACTCCAGGAATTCTCCAACCCATTTTCTAATACTATATAAACAAAGAGAAAAGGTGGTAAATGACACCCTGCTGTTTATCTTTTAGGACAGAGTGAGCAGTTCATGTTGCTATCAGTGAGTGTGACAGTTTTGAACCATGCTCACGCTTGCAGCACTGGGGAAATGAGAAGCCTCTGGTATGGCTTCCTTTTAGTTTTGTCTACAGAGTGAAAAGAATTAAATAAAATAAGGGGGCTATGTGTCATACTTAGAATGAGAAAAACTGCATTTGTGAATTGTTGTGGCTGGCAGGGGAATATGAAGCTTAAGTAGGCAGGGAGGCACACACTGTATAACGTTACTTTAATCTAGCACAAATAGGCAGAAGGACTATTGTATGTTAAAAGCACAGATTCACTTACATTTTTACTTATTTAAAAATGTGTCCAAAAATTAAAATACTGCTTCTAAAAATAAATGTTTAATATAATTAAAATAAAATTTTATAAGCACAATAAGACACTCCAGGGTTGTGCATTACGGTGTGATAACCGCCTCCTGGGACAACCAGCACTAAACCTTCGGCCTCGTGCTCTCGTCCCTAGGAGTGCGGTTATCACACCGTAATGCACACCCTGTCATGTCTTATTGCTTACGTGTAGTCCAATGCCAGAGTTCATACTTTCTTGGAAATCAAAAACATGCTTGTCTTGTCTTCTTTTTCCATGGGAAATAATAATAATAAGAATCAGTATTTATATAGTGCTTTTTATACACATTGTATCCCAAAGTGCTTTTCAAGCAGTGCTAGACTGGTAGAGAAGTGAATGAACAGGTAGTGGCAACCATTTCACACATTAATACCCACACACAGCCTTGGACAATTACATGAACTGGTTTTATGGGAAGGGAAATGTTGGCCAGGACAATAGGAACAGGTAGTGATCATAGTGCTGGCAGCCCCACATCTTATATCTCACAGTGATCTGATCATATTTCTCACCTTCTGTCTTCCCACTTCCCTGAATATAGCAGTACCCTGCAGGAGTGACCTTCTCAGTCCCCTCTGGTATTCATTCTTTACTCCTGCTCCCCACAACAAAAACTGGTGAGCTCATTACCCTTCTGCATCATGAATGCAGGTAGTACAGTCCCTGGGATTTTTGACATATCAGAAATAAACAAATCTTTCCAGTAAGTCAGGCTGATAGCAATAAGGCACAAGGGGAAGATTAACTTTCTTTTCCTTTAAAAGATCTAGGCTACCTTTGATTAGGCTTCAAGGTTGGTTTGCTGACCTATAAGGCCCTACACAACCAGGGACCTGGTTACCTGCAAGATCTCCTTCACTCCTACTGTCCCCCCCACCCTCTCCGATCCACTGAGGAGGGATTGCTAGAGATTCTCAGGGTTTGTTTAAAGACATCTGCGGCTAGGTCTTTCAGTTTTATGGCCCCCACCCTGTGGAATTCTCTACCTTGTCAGGTGCGAGATTGTCTGACTGTCCAAAGCTTCAAAGTGGCTTTGAAAACACATCTTTTTAGCCTAGCGTATCCTGAATTTTAATGCCGCTGTTGTAGTTATACGTTTTAACTTGTTGTATTTATGGTTTTTAATTAGTTGTATTTATTTATTGATTTGTTTCAATTTATTATGTACTAGCGCCTTGATTTTAGAAAGGTGCTTTTTATAAATAAAATTTGATTTGATTTGATTTGATTTGAGGCACTATTAAATGACAGGTGTACGCATCATTATGCACGTTATTTAATAGTACCTAATCATAGGTAGCTTAGACCTAATAGGGGAAGAAAAACCTATCTTTCCCCTTGTGCCCTCCAGCTATCAGCCTGGTTTACCAGAAGATCATGTTTATTATTAATATGTAAAAGTAACACAGAGACAGTACTAACCACATTCATGATGTGAAAGGGTAGTGAGCTGACCAGTTTTTGGTGTGGGGAGCAGGTGAGAAGAATGAATGCCAGAGAGGGACTGAAGAGGCCATTCCAGCAGGGTACAGCTATATTCAGCTTAGGGAAAGACAGGAAGGGGGAAGTTGAGCAGATCATTGTGAGATCTGTGATGTGGGACTGCCAGCATCCTGATCACTAATGGACTGTGGATGAGAATAGCCAGCAATGACAAATACTCAGAATGGCAGGGTTGCACCTAAGTTGTTACTTAAATTCAGTGTAGGGAAATTACCCTCGGGTGGCGGGGTGAGGGGGGATGTTGCCGATTGTTAGGACAGTATTGAGGGAGTTGTGTATAGCTCGTTCAAGATTCGGAAGGATGGTAGCCAGCCAACTCTCATTGTGGAGTAGGGCACAGAAAATTATTGAAGAATACGGGGTTCTGCAGATCAGAGGTAAAGGAGTAGATCGACACTGGAAGTCGGGTGGACTCGCTCAAGGCATTAGTATTCCTCTCTTGCTAATAATATTGTTATCCATAGTAAGTGTCACTGACCCAGGTTCTTCCAGCTCCCTGAATGGAGCACTGAGAACCCACCTCAGCCTGGCCCCTGCACAGCATTGCTGCAAGGGACCCAGGCACTTCCAGCTCCCTGAATGGAACACCGGGAACCCCCCTCCACTTGGCCCCTGCACGACATTGCTGCAAGGTGAGCAGTTCAATATGTTTCTCTCTACAGGAGTTCTGTGGACTGGGCTACAAAATTTACTGTGATCTGTCATCGGGGAGATTACCTGATCTGCTGGGACACTATAAGGGAATTCTATTCGGCTCCGTGCATGTAATTGTTATTTTTCACACAGCTGACTTGCACTACCATTTATCCTGCATGTGTATTGGGGCTTTAAGCAGTTAGACTGTCTGATTCATATTTGCAGCACTGTATTTACGTGCTGTTTCTGCAGTAAGTTTGGCGTTCTGTACCTAGGTTTGTGTGTTATCTGCTCCGGTCCTAGTGTCTAGACAGTGGTCGAGATTCCATCTGGGTGACACACGAGCAGTGCTTCCTGCCCATCACCCCTTCTTAGTCCCTCACCCAGCTCCCACAGCATATCAACTAACCCCTTTCTTGAGCCCTAAATTTATCCCTCTGCTTCTCCATTCCCACAAGGGCTCAGGTGCTTCCAGCTCCCTAAACAGAGCACCTGGAACCCGCCTCAGCCTGGCCCCTGCACGGCGTTGCTGAAAAGGTGAGCAATTCAACACACGTCTCTCTATAGGAGTTCAATAGACTGGGCTAGTCCATCTCTGCTGCACAGCAACTGCTCCAATCACCCCCCCCCGGCTTGTCATTTCTTTTATAGCTTATGTTCTGTCACATGACTGGTCATGTGAATCTTGTACCTGATTCTATCTCCCTACTTTTCAACTTATTGGTTATACTTGGCTATCACTAGGAGTCACTGTTGAGTACTCCTTCTCCTGCCTATTCTTCTCTGGTCCTAGTACCCACTGTTACTCATCCAACCTTTGTCCCTGCCTTTGCTAACTCTGTTTTTACACCATCCCCTTTCTGCTTTACCTGACCCATCTGAGCTTTGAACCCATGACCCCAGGCTCTGGAGGCATCAACACTACCGCTGCACCACTGCAGCAGCCTCAATTTGTTCTGACTTTTTGGACCCCATATCTCTATCTCTGCACTCCCCTCCTCATCTGTCAGCTCCTGATTACTTAAGGTATATCCTTCCTCTACTCTCAGTCTCTGCTACTTGCCACCTACTGGCCTCCACCCCCCCATTTTCTCCTCACTCATCTCATCCCAATGATGACCCCTCTTGTCCTCCCCTCCTTCTCCTATTTCTCCTTCTCCTCCCTCCCTCCCCTACCTCCGTCCATCCCCTTCCATACTCATACTAACATACTAAAATGACAGCAGAATAGGCCTAATTCTTTTTGCGTCTGCTCGTTTGGTCAGCCCCCACCCTGGGAGCTGACCTTTCTGATCCCCTCGCCGATCTGGCTTCTCCCTTCCTAGTTCCGGATATTTTCACTGCATTGGATTTTGCTTCCAGAACCCTTCCCCTGTACATGTAACCCCCCCTCTTGAATCCCTTCACTGTCTCTGCCTCCACCAGCCTTCTAGACAGTGTATTCCGTGGCTGTACCACCCTCTCAGTGAAGTAGCACCTCCTCCTTTCTCCCGTGAATCTTCCCCCCTCCAGTTTCTACCCATGCCCTCTAGTGGCCCCCTCCTCCTTCCTTCAAAGCACCCTGACTGTTCCTCCCCTATTTACCCCTTCATGTACCTGAAGACCTCTATCATGTCCCCCCAGTCCCTTCTCTCTTCCAATGTGTACATATTTAGCTCTTTGAGCCTCTCCTCATAGGTCCTGTCCCCCAAGCCCCAAATCATTTTGGTTGCCCTCCTCTGGACCCTCTCCAGGAGTTTAATGTCCCTCTTTAAGTGTGGCCTCCAAAACTGCATGCAGTACTTGAGGTGCGGCCTCACCAAGCAGTTATACAGAGGGAGTATCACTTCCCTCCTTCTGGAGGTGATCCCCCTAAGGATGCATCCCAGCATCCTGTTGGCCTTGGCTGCTGCCCTCCTACAAGTCTCCGAGTTGTTCATCTTGACATCCACCACCACCCCCAGGTCCCTCTCAGCCATCGAGACTTGTAGCATTCCCCCCAGGGTGTACACTTGGCCCAGGTTTCTGGCCCCCAGGTGCAATACCTTGCATTTCCCTGCATTGAACCTCAGCTTCCACTTTCTAGACCATCTTTCCAGAGCCTCCAGGTCCCCCTGTAGGGCCACCCTCCCCTCCTCCCCATCCACCACCGCCCCAGTTTTGAGTCATCTGCAAAGAGACTCATCTCACTCCTGATATCTGTCCTTATGTCAGAGACATGGGCATTGATCAGGAAGGGCCCAAGGACAGATCCTTGTGGGACCCCACTAATGACCCTCCTTGGGGATGAGACTATCCTGCCAACTACGACCCTCTGGGTCTGGTCCTGGAGCCAATTGCCTATCCATCTGATCATCTGGTTCCCCACCCCCATTTCTCCTAGCTTATCCAATGGGCCCTCATGAGGAACAGAGTCAAATGCCTTGCTGAAGTCTAGAAAGAGGACGTCCACTGGTCTACCCGGGTCCAAGGCACTCGTCACCCAGTCATAGAACTCTACAAGGTTTGTCTGACATGATTTCCCTGGGATGAATCCATGCTGTCTATCATCTAGGCATCCTGATTTTTCCAGGTCCCCCCCAGCCTCTCCTTGACAATGCCGTCCATCACCTTGCCCACCACCGATGTCAGGCTGACAGGCCTGTAGTTCTCTGCTATCTCCCTTGATCCCCCCTTGTGGATAGGCACTATGTGTGCCACCTTCCAGTCCTGGGGCACCCACTCTGTCCTCAGAGAGATGGTGAAAAGCTCCACCAGGGGTTTCACCATGACATCCGCAAGTTCCTTCAGCACTCTGGGATATAATTTATCCGGCCCCGGTGCTTTCTCTGTCTTAAGGGACCTGAGGGCTTCCCTCACTCTCTCTGCTGTGATTACCACTTCCGCTACCTCTTCTCCCTGCTTAGCCTTCCCCCTCCTGCCAGTGATGCCCCCCTCTCCCCAGACCCCCCCATTCGGTAAGGGTCCCTCCTCCTCAGTATCACTGTTTCCTCCATGTATGATGCAGCACCCCCATTTTCCTTGGTGGCTTCAATGTGAAGTCTTCATTTAGTACCTCAGCCTGCTCCCCCGGGTCTTGTGCCCATCTCTCCCCTGTTTTAATCCTGCTAATCTGCCCCTTCACCCTTCGTTTTTTCCCCAATGTAGCTAAAGAACCCCTTGTTCTCTCTCCTAATTTCCCTGGTCAGGTTCTGCTCCTTCCTTGCCTTAGCCGCCCTCACCGCCCTAGTGGCCCTTCTAGCCATCAGCTCATACTCCCCTCAATCCTTTCACTCCTTGAGCACTTGAATTGCCTATAGGCTGCCTTCTTTCCCTGCACCACCTGGACCTCCTGGTCACCAGCAGGATTTTGGGCCCTACCGCATTTTAGGTCTTACTCTTGCACAGGTGCTGGTATCATCCTGCACCCCTCTCCTGATGATTTCCCACCTACTATCAGCGTCCATGTCTGACCCAATCCCATTCAAATGCTCCTTAAGGATCCTTCCCATTTCCTTAAAATCCGCCCCCCTGAAGTCAGTTACCTCCGTCTTTGTGCAGCCTTCTACCCCTCCTAGGTCCAGGCAGAACCAGATTGTGGCATGGTCACTCCCTGCCAATGGGTTCCTTACCTCCAGGCCCCCAGTCTGGTCACTGTTTGCCATGACCACATCCAGTACCTGCACCTCCCTGGTCAGTTCCCCCACCTGCTGAGTTAGGAACACATCTTGGAAGACATCCAACAACCTCTGTTCCCTGGCCACTGAGGATGTCATAGTCTCCCAGTCTGTTCCTGGCATGTTTAAGTCCCCCAACACCACCACCCTTCCCCTTCCCAGTCTGCAGTGTCTCCCAACATCTGCCACCAGACTCTCCTCCAGCTCCTCCACCAGTGCAGGGGGTCTATACACCACTCCTATTTTCACTCTCTTGCCCCACCTGTTATCAAGGTGACCCAAATCACCTCCACGATTCCCACCACCTCCTCTACTCCCCCTATGCCAATGCAGATTTTGACTATCATTGCTACCCCTCCTCCCCTTCCATCCCCCTGTCCTTCCTGAACATAGTGTAACCCTCCAGGTTCACGTCCCAGTCATGTCCTGCGGTGGCCCAGGTCTCTCACTCCTCCACCGTCCTCTGCCCACACCTCCACCACTCCACACCCTCCACTATCTCCATTCATCCTCCTACACCTGCTACCCTTCACCCTCTCACCTGCATCCACCCTGGGATACTCAGCCATGCTCTCCTTAACCTAGTAGCTATCCATCAACTCCTCCTCCTCCCTACCCCCAGATTACTCCAGCTAGTCTGCCGATCGAGTGTAGATGCCATGCTTCTCCCCTTCACCTCTTGGTCCTCCTGTTGCTTTTAGCTGGGGACATTGAACAAAATCCTGGCCCCATCAGCCCTACCACCACCCCACTGTATGCACTCCCTAAAGCCTTGTGGATCTTTTACACTAATGTATGCAGCCTTCTCCCCAAATTAGACAACCTGAAAGTGTGGGTTACTCAACACTGACATTCTTTGTATTTCAGAAACCAGGTTATCCTCCAAAGTCCCCGATTCACAGTTGGCCCAACCTAATTTCAGCCTTTTCAGGCAAGATCAGGGCAAACGCAGTGGTGGAGTGGCCATCTACTTCCATAATTCTCTAAACTGTGCCATCTTCCACCGTAAAGCAATTTCCCGCTGTCACAAACTTTTCCTCCTTAGTCTCACCTGTCCTTCCTCATCTCCCTTTTCTTGTGGGTGTCCTTTACACCTCCCCCAAACTTCCTTCCTTCCGCTTCCCTCGTCTCCTGCATCTCCACCATCTCCATGTTAGCTAACATGCGCAAACTTATCCTTCTTCGCTATTTCAACCTGGATTGGCTCTACACCACTTCTCTAAGCCCATGCCAGCAAATTGTAGTATTAAACCTTTCCCAGCTGATTAAAGAACGAACCCACCCCAATCCAAGAATCCAGTCTTGACTGGGTGCATTCATCTCACCCCCATCATACTTGCTCCACTGGTACTTTACCTGATGTGTTAAGCGACTACTGTAGTACCTTCCATGTCAGGAAGCACCACCCCCCCTTCCATCCCTCCTAAATACATCCAGCTTCACTCCTTTAAATCCCTCTATGTAAATAAACTATTCCTAGACTTGACCCAGACAAACTGGCCCCCCCCATCCTCTGCACCATCTCAGTTGACACTGCCTTCATCCATTTCTCCTTAATCTTTCTAAGCACCTGGGATGCCCATGCCCCTCTAAAAACATCCAGAGTTAAATGTGCCCACCGTCCCTTGATCATCCCTGACATCCCGGCAAAGTGCAGATATCGTGATCGTGCTTGGCACCTTTCTAAATATTCAGGCAACCAAGCCTCTCTTCAAACCTTTCATATCCTTTGCAACAACTGTACCCAAAGTATCTGCTGTGCCAAGTCAGATTTCTTTAAATCCTGCCTGCACCCTTCATACAGTACTTCCTCCTCCTTCTGACAGGATCTCCATTCACTACTGCACCCCCAATGTGACCCCTCCTTTCCCTCTATCCAGGTTGATGGCTCACTCATCTCTGACCCCTACCATGTTGCTGCAGCCCTCAATAAGCATTTCACCTCCTGTGCTGTTCCATCTGGGACCTCGCCCTCCCCTTCCCTCCAGCTCTCAAGGTTTCAACAACCACCAATCTTACCCTCTGAGGTCCTGAGGGCCCTTACCTCTCTAAACCCTACTAAATCTAGTTCTGATAGACTACACCCTAGGCTCCTCAAAATCTCCACTCCTTCTTTTTTTAATCACATCTCTTTTTCTCACCTTGCAGCCACAGTCCTGCTATGTATCCAGCTACCACTCCTCCTTCACCGACGACCCTGAAGCTGATGTGCCCAGCTGGCATATGCAGCTATGACCATTGCCTAAGCCCCTGCACCCGGAGAGGATCGAATACTGGCATATGCCTTATTTCAGGCATCATTGGCTGGTGAAGCTTGCGGCCATCAAGCTGCCATGGACTATGCTGCCATTTTTCCCCTTTTCTCCCCGATGGGAGCACAGATGTGCAATGACGTCCCTGCACAAATGTGTGGACATCTGCTGTGCTCCCCCCCTACTTAGTACCTGCGCAACTGTAGTTCCTCTGGGCATCCCCAGGGACCACCAGAGTGCAGTGTGCAACCACCCCTTTCCCCAGGACAAGGAGAGCTATCATTGGATGGTCAATCCTAGTCCTCTCCTACTGACCCCCAATGACCCAGGCTCATTCCCGAACCCGGGTCACCATTGTGGATTGAGGTGTGGTGTCCTCTCCACTTCTTCAATAGTTACCCCCTTAACCTACATCCTAAACCTCTTGTTCACCTCTGCCACCGTTACTACAGCTTGGAAGCTTGCCAGAGTTCTCCCTCTTTTCAAAGGTGGCGATCCCACCATCACTGGCAACTACTGCCTCATCTCCTTCCTACCTACCCTTGCCAAAGTCCAAGAATCCCTCATCTTCCACCGGCTCAACAATTTCCCATCCACTTCCAATAACCTCTCCCCATTTCAGTCTGGTTTCAGGTAGTCCCACTCAACCACCTCCTCCCTCCTCCGCCTCACCAGTGCCATCCACACTGCTATGAATCTTGGCCACATCAACTCAGCTATTTTCATTGACCTAGCCAAGGCCTTAAACCTAGCCAAGGCCTTTGACTCTGTCTACCACCCCATTCTACTTTCTAAACTGCTCTCCATTGGTCTATCCCCTGCCACAGTGTCCTGGTTCAGTTCCTATCTAACTGGTTGCTCCCAATCAGTTTCTATTAACAAGATATCATCTCTTTCCCTCCCTTCCGATCCATGCTGGTGTACACCAGGGCTCTATTCTTGGGCCAGTTCTTTTTCCTCTTTTTAACGATTACCTTCTCTCTGTATGCACCCACTCCAATAGACACATGTATGCAGACAACACCATCCTTTTCATGTCTGGCTCATCCACACAAGCCTTCCAATCCCCCCCAAAATTACCTCTCAGCAGTCACAGCTTTGTTTGAAGCCAACTGCCTTACACCAAACACCAAGAAAATGGTTGCCATGACCTTTGGCTCCAAATAAAAACTTGCCAAACTTCCCTCTCTACCTGTTTTCTCCTCGACAGTGGATACCCCTCTTGACAACATCAGCACTTACATATACCTTGGTGTCTGGATTGACCCCTCCTTGGATTTCTCCTCCCATTTCAGTGCACTCCACATCAAACTGCACCCTAAACTTAGACTACTCCATTGTCACAAAGCCAGCCTCTCCTTACCTGTAAGACGAGACCTGATAGTCAAATAGATCCTCTCTGCCTTTGACTATGCCGACATATGCTGCCCCAATCACCTCCCTCACTAAATTGGAAATACTTTTCCATGCTTTTTGTCAGTTCTCCTCCAACTCCTCCCACTAACTCACTACTGCGACCTCTACTCTGCCTCTTCAGTCACTTGTGCAGATCATTCCTCTCCTGCTCTACCTTCACAGCCAAATATTGGTTTGGGTCTCTTCCTTCATACCTTGCCTCCCTCCTCTCTCCCGCTTCTCCCTCTCCCTATAATTCTCAGTCTAGCTGAGCCCACACCTTTTCTATCCCTTGTATCCAAACCTCTGCTGGAAAACTCTCTTTCTCCTACAAGTTTTCCTCTCTTTGGAACAATCTTCCCCCAAACCCATCTTTCACCCTCCTTCTCTATCTTAGGCACTTACTCAGACCAACCCCGGTCACCTCCTGCAACTGTTCCCCTCCCTAGCACACCACTGACCTTATTTTGCCTTTATTCCACTCCATTTTTATGACAAACCACTGTATAATAGCTGTACTCTTCATTGCATTTACTGTACAAAGTTTCACATTTTGTATTTATCTGTACGTAGTTTCCTAATGCATACATGAGTGTACATTTTTACATGTTCTGTTTTCTTCTGTCTGTTAGTGTGTCATTTTTGCAGTTGCCGCTCTCATCCTCTTGTTACCCCCCCCCCAGATCGCACCTGGAAATGAGCTTTGGCTCATGGTGGTGCCTTTCGTGGTTAGCAGTAACCGGTTGCCGTTAGAAGGACCATACATTATTTTTTATAGTGTATGGTCCCACAAAGAAAGGAAAACAGATCCTTACTTTTTGAAATATAGTCACCGCTGCAGCTGTTCAGTCCTTCCGTAACCGCTGCGTGCATCCGTTGGTTCCTGAGTGTAAAAAAAAAAAAGGTGCACACATGCGCAGGCTGATCCCCGTTGTTAACCTATCAATGTGAAGGTAACATCGATGGGTTACCAACATTTCTATGTCACATCGATAGGTTAACAACCTTAGGAAATGATGATTTCCTAATGTTAACAGTGTTCTACCATACATTATAAATACGTTAGTGCAGCCCTTATGAGGGTGTGAGCAGCAGTTTTTCTGGTGAATCCTGATGCTTATTGCTTGGCCCTCCAGAAAGACCTAGTTGTTGGTTAATAAGGCGGGAAAAAAACACAATAGGGGAACTGTATATACTGCCTTCTCTGTGCAGAAGGGTGGTGATCCACTCAATCTTTACTGTGGGAGCAGAAGTCAAATACTGAGAAAGTGGATTGGAAAGTGATTTGGGAGGCATTTTTTAACAGTGCCAGCTGAAGAAGCGTATCAGTATAGATGTGCACATCTCTCTGAGGTACAAGTTTACAATCTGAGTGTGATAAGTCTCTTCATGAGACTGCACACTCATATGTGGACCCAGGCAGCACTAAGAACAGAGTATGTATGGTGGGATGTTCAACAGAAGGCAGGCTAGGTGTAGGAGATTCATGTGGAAAAAGACTACAAGAGAGCCTTAGTTGTGGATTACCAAGTGTAACCCACCCCCACTGACCCCCGTTGTTCAACTAGCAGGGCTGCTCCTCTCACACATGGTGCCAACGAGAGGAATGGAGGTTGCCACTACAGTTCTTGTAAGGGCAAAAGCTAAATGGCCACAAGTGTGACTGCAATGTGGTATTGCAGTATGGATCCCCTCACAACAGCGAAGCATCAAAATAAAACTGCCAGTGAACTTCTCTGCCCAAAGAGCTGAGTTAGAAGCCATCTGAGAGGTAGTCCTTAGATATCCCAAGGGAAAAATCACCATCTTCTCAGACTCCCAGTTTGCTGTTATGTCCCTCACTGAATGGGTTCATTTGTGGGACTCAAGGGGGATGATTAATGCATTTGGGGAACATGTCCAGCACAGAGAGGTGTTATGACACTTGCTGGCCTTGACAAATGCCACCCCAGGCAGAGTTGCTATTTGTAAGGTCTGCGCCCACACCAAAAGCCCCACGACTCATGAAAGGGAAAATCAGGTGGCAGACCAGCTAGCCAAAGATGCAGCCAGAGATGGAGAAACATGGAGAGATCCTCTTGGGGGCTCCTCCATGGCAGCCGTCCAAATTAAAAATCAATTTGTTAATTTGGTACAACTTCAGATGACAGATCCCTGGCTATCACAACAAAAACAAAAATGGAGAGAATCAGGGCAATGTAGCTACAAAAACCTAACAGTACAGGAAGACATGCTTTTTTGGGAACGCCATAGCCAGTTAAAGTGGGTCCCACCATCTGATCTCAGGAATCAAATTATCATGGAGAACCACAGGATCGGAGGACACTGTGGTCTCCATAAAACTAGTCAAATGGTCACATCTAAATATTGGTGGCCAAAGGTCAACAAGGATGTAAAGACATGTCTGAAGTCATGTCTAATCTGTGCACAGATAAATCAGCCTAGTCCCCAGGCAAAACGAGCACCACTGCAACACGTGCTGGTGGCTGAAGGGCCATGACAGGCTATGCAGATTGATTATGTATGTCCCTTGACCACTGCCAAGGGGGGTTTTAGATATTTGTTAGTAGTAATAGATGTTTTCTCTAAATGGGTGGAGGCTTTCCCCCTCACCACTAACACTGCCAAAGCGACAGCCAAAGTTTTGTGGGAATAAGTGTTTTCTTGATGGGGATTCCCCAGGATATTGGAATCAGACAGAGGAACACACTTTATCAGGCAAGTCATGCAGGACATGTGTGGGTTGTAAGGAATACAGCAGAAATTCCATTTACCGTATCACCCTCAGTCTTCTGGAATGGTAGAAAGGCTGAACCAGACCCTAAAATTAGCTTTAAAAAAAGGCAGTGTTGGATACTGGAAAGGGATGGAGGAACCATCTACCTGGAATCCTCATGGCAGCGAGAGGTACCGTACACACCAGTACAGGGATTACGCCTCATCAGCTTATGACTGGACGGGACATGTGATTGAGCTATCCCACAGACCCCAAAGTGAGTGCAAGTGTAAGAGATAGTGCCAATGCAGAGGTATTCCTGCAGCAAGTACAGAATCAATTGGAAAAATATTTAAAACTTTCTGCCAGCAATATCGCGCAAGCACATTGGAAAAACAAAATATATCGAGATAAAGATACACTGGAACAACCGGTGTACACAATTGGTAACCAGGTAATGATAAAAAACTTTGATAAAAAGAGTTTGTGGGTTGCAAATTGGATGGGACCCTATGTGGTGGATCAATGCCTCAGTACCACCACTGTACACATTACTAGGCTAGGAAATGAAAACAGACCACTAGCATGGGTACACATAGATCAGTATAAATTGTTTAAGAAAAAAGTTTCGATTGCATAAGCCCGGGAGGGTTGTGCTTGATGGTTGTGCTTGATGTTCCTATCAGGAATATTAAGGGCAGTACAGGGGACTGTTCGAGCCAGCATTGGTCTCACCCCATATCAAGCAACCCTGATGTGTTGAGCAAAGGGTAATGCTAGAACACATGGCAGTGACAAATATAGCCATAGTGCATAATATAAAAAGATCTGGTCATAAACAAACATTTGAAAAAAATAATTCTTGGAGGAAAAAAAAGAAAAAAACAGCCATGTAAAATGTATTAGAGTACTGACGATGACGACTGATACTGCCCTTGTTCTTACAGGTAAAGGATGTGGAAGTATACACTGTACATGGCCCTGTTGGGGAACTTAGTGAGTTGTACAGAGGCTCTACACCTAAACACCAGCAACCCGCATGTCACCGGGGATTACAAACAACCCGTGGTCCTACCAATTACATGGAGTTGGGCGGAGGGAAAAGCAAATGCCACTGTACGTCTGTGGTAAATAGTATGGACAAATAATGATTTAATTGTAACTACCACATGGTGGTGCTATATGGCTGATTGGAAGGCCAGTCCATGGTTTTGCTCATCCCAATGCAACTCAGCACACAGAGGATATGTGTACCCCGAAGACGAATCACTAATATTGGAGAAACCCACACCAATGGACTCTGGTGCATATCAAGTAACCGTTTTCTACTGTACTAGAAATCCGAATAATGTTATTGGAGGATGCACTCATGAAATGGGCAACGCTGGAAATGGGACATGTGATGATAACTGTTATGCCAATCACAGCAGTAGAAATATAACTTTAACAGTAAGACCACCACAGTGCCCCAATGTAACACAAGGGCCACCTATAAGACTAACTTCCACACCAATGGACCAGACTCTTGGAAATAACATACAGTATATAAGATTACCAGTCATTTTCAACTTTTCGAGTTGGGATCTAAATAGCACTGGTCAATGCACCGATACTAATGTTTCAAAATTTTATGCATCTATGTTATTAGGTATGGTTAGTATATTCCAGGTCAAGCAAGGGGGATGCACTCCAGTTCCCACAAATGGTAGTAACCATAACAATATCTCTAATAGGCAACGCAAGAGAGACCTATTAGGGGACATAACCGGCCTGTTTGGATCCGGGATGAGTATATGGAATAGAGCAGATTTAGATGCTATGGAAGAACACCAAAATATTGTAAATCAAAAAACAGAAGGAAGAGTGTTACTGCCTCTTGAATATGCATGATGTCACCAAATTGTTAAAACAAGTTCAAGGCAAAATCAATGAAATTATCACAGACCATAATGTTCAAGTCACAAATCACACTATCGGGTGGTCCATAATATGTGCAGCCTATGGGTCCTATGTTTTAACCACTGTAAGTAAACTGCTAAATCAAGTAGATGAACAAAGGCTACCTGATATGGTACCAGATACACAAATCAAACTATGGTACTGCCCAATGTGTAATGGTACTACTGATAGGAAGTGCCTAAACCTGTGCACTCAACAAAGGGTGCCACCAATAGCATGGGTAAGAAAGGTAGCAAAGGTATACGTATGACCATGCTGTTTTAATAAAAACAGCACCCTAGGTCAAACAATGATGGTGTCATTTACAGTTAAATTACCTCAGGTAAATTATGAGGAGGAGGAGTTCACACACATTGTTAAGGTACATTTGGTGGGAAAATTAATAGGTGACTATTATGCATATAGAATAAACCCACCTGACATTTTAGTAGCTAACAAAAACAGGTCCTGGGTGGCCCCAATCTACACTGCTGTGAGCAGATAAGTGCACAGTGGGTATGCCAGTGTGAGGTTATGGGGTCCTGGGTGTCTCCCAATCTACACTGCTGTGAGCAGATAAGTGCGCAGTGGGTATGCCAGTGTGATGTTATGGGGTCCTGGGTGGCCCCCAATCTACACTGCTGTGAGCAGATAAGTGCGCAGTGGGTATGCCAGTGTGATGTTATGGCCCAGGACCAGCCTGTTTGTGGGGAGAAACCTATACAAGAAGCCCTTAAGACCTCGCTTTGGTGTCCAGTTCAACTGCAAAGGTGGACCGTGCCTAAGGTAGTGCTTGTGTACAATTCCACTACACAGTACTGTATAGTTACCAATGAGCAAGAAATGACTCATCAAGGGAAAAAGCATGCAATAACCCAGCCAAACTTTTGCTTTATCCCTAAAAGAGATGTGCAAATTGGAGGGCACACCTTCCATCCTATTGTACAGTATACCCCAAGGATGTCATGAATTAACATTTCAGTACCTAGTCAAGCAACTAAAATTAATGAATATGCACCTGCTTTCAGAGCACCTATACCTCTCCAAGCATTAGATGTGCAAAGGTTGTTAGAATGCAAAAACACATATCTTATTCAAATTTAAAACTCTGCCTGTAAAATAAAATGACATTAATGTGCTGTTAGATGATGCAGATAAGGAACACTTAATATATACCAACCTGAGAGGATCTTGGGGGGTATTGTCGTTCAAAGTGCTGGTGATGCTACAATTGGTATTAGTGTTTATTTTGTTAGTCAGTACGTATTAGTTGAGTTGCCTAATACACAACCTGCATCATGATATATTTATGCTCAAAATGTCAGCAGCCACAGGTCAAATGTTGTAACAATGTGCCCTTGGTTAGTGGTGGTTCCTATTAATAGGGCAGGCAAGGTGGACAGGGCAGCAAGTCATCCAGAGAACCCAGGAGTGGGGTCCTTATCGGAGGTCTCCAGCCTTACCCACTCATGTTCTGTCCGGGAAAACCACACTCAGTTTCAGTCCCAAAGAGGGAATTGTAAGGGAAAAAGCTAAATGGCCACAAGTGTGACTGAGATGTGTGGCTCAATGCTCAAACTGAGTTAAACAAAACTCAAACCATACAAAATACCAGTCACATAATGAGCATTGGCAGGGTCTGTAATAAAATGTACTAGGCAGTAAACAAGTTATATACACAAGGCATGTAAAGCAGAACATGACAGGTGGTACCCTGTCAAAGGTATTTGTGCTGTAAATAAAGGTATTTGTGATGTAAATAAAGGCGTTGTAGTATGGTGCAACTGGTTATGCAGGTAAATGTGAGTTCAGTAAGTAAAACCATATATGGTCAAGAAAAAACTGGGCTCCTCAAACATGCCTGTGACTAAGGTCATGTAGCCAGTTCTAGGCAGTGTATCAGCAACAAATAGTAAATGACCATGTTAGGTAATAGGATTGCTAGGAGCAAATCATAGCGTTAGTCCTGTTTGGGGTGTAATTTTCAAATTGTGTAAATAAACTGTGTATGTGAAACATCAAGTGGAATCACATAACATCAAAGGCTAAGTGCAACTGGCACTATAATACCACTGCTAAATAAATTCTTTTTGATTCTCCGTCGGTCTCGTTGAGTAATTATATTAAGTTGTTAGTAACATTATGTATACGTTACAGTTCTGTTTACCAATACATCTACTTTGGAGCCTGCCATCCTCAGACAGGCAAACCAAGTGTGGCAACTACCTGGCTCACACCTGAGGGGACCATTTACCATGGCCTTCAACCTGGGTCCCTGGGAGAAAACGTTTTCTCACAACCATGCTAGGTTTGTGCTTCTGGTCAGGGGCACCAAGTAAATCCAGACACAGTGGAAGCAATAACAGTACTGTCCAAACTAGGCTGGGATTCTAGAGTGTAGCTTTTATTCACATACACAGAATAATCACAAAGTGAAGATGGACCCCCACAGGGCTACTCCTACTGATAATGCAGATTACTGATGTACAGAGCACACAAACACACTGAACCCTCAGGTTCTCAAATGGAAACAGTGAACACTCTCTGGTTCTGAATGGAAATTGGCACACATGGCTAGAACTGGTAAACTTCCCTTGACTAGGCACCCTCGGCCAGTACTAGGAGACTTTTCCATATTTATGAGGAATTACTGGTGGCACCATCGACCACCAAAGAGCACATACAGGCTCACAGAACATCCAACCCATGTCTGGGTAAACTATTTTTTTCAGGCACTGGCCAAATGGACTGAGAGAAAACAAAGGTTCCCAAACTGAACCTGGAGAGGTAAACCGGTTGCTCCAGATAGGGGGGTCTCACACCTTTTGCTTCCAGATTTATACTCTGCCATTCATCTGGTTAAAAACACCCTCACAAAAAACTTGTAGATCCTATTTTGAAATGTCTTTCACATTTAACATACTACATCTCATACCTCTGAGGTGTCATGAAGTTAAAAGTTCTATAATTGGCAACATCTCTTCACTAGACCCCAACTTTAGCAGGTACTTTTAAATCAGACATGAATTAAAAGTTCTGTACTTGGCAAGTCTCTCTCTGGACCCCATAGTAGGCAGACACTTTTAAACAGAAAACAGTCTGGGTGACAGAGTCCCTTTGTCAGAGAAAAAAATCACCACAGGAATGCAGATGCCCCAGGATTTTTTCCACACAAAAGTCTTAAGTATTCACAGAGCAGATGAATCTCAGGCAGCTTCAACATAGTCCAGGCATGGGCCAGAGGATTGCCCATGAATCCTGGAATCCCCCCATCCCTCCAGGAATGGGACACTGGAAAACCCACTGGTAAAGGTTTCCACCACTTCACTCTCTGTCTTCTATGTTCTTCTTCTAGAACAAACTACCCAAACCACAGTGGTAGCTCTCTGTCAGAGCTAAAAACTGAGGAGCTGCCTACTGCAACCTCCTTCTGGAACTCCACTCTACAGACTACTGAACTCTTACTCAACATTCTATCTCACTCCCCCAAGCTAGCATTCCAATGTGGCTTATGCTGCTGCAACAATTCTAAAGTGACATTGTCACTCCAGTTCAGCTGAGACTGAAAAACAGAGTGTGACACTGTGAAGTCCATTTAACTGGCATTTCACTAGCTGCCACTCCGTGCCTGCCACTGATTCTAAGTGGGATTATAGTAACCCCTGGGAATAGGGGGGTTACACCCACCCTCAGCCAGGAGAATGACTGTCCCCAGTCATTGCCTACTCGACACTAGGCCATCCTACCCTATGTGCTACCTACAGAGAGGGGTGATCAGACCCTCTCCTACCATGTGCCAAGCATAGGCAGGCAACACTAAGGGCCCAGAGGCCATTGGCTGATGCATCAGCTCCTACTCTACGATCTTACTATGGAAACCAGTGACAATGGAAGAACTGTCCAGAACACAGACCTAATAGACCAGCACTGCGGCCCCCTACTGTAGGTCAGGACCACAGTCTGTCTATCTCCCTAGCCCTCTAGGGAAAACCTATCTAACCATAACAAAAACCTACCTAAAACAGGGGAACCTCCTCCCATCCCTGAACACCTGCAAACCAAACACCGGAGCTAACACTATACACAAGCATTACACTCCCTCATTCCTCCCACAACTACACTTGTGGAAGGAAAAAGGTTAACACATGTAAACAACTACACAGTACTTTAAAAACAACACTTGAAAGCACAGAGAAAAGTAGTAGAAGTTCATATATCTCGTCAAATATTAAATTTCAGCCAATCAGTGTATGCCACATCATTTAACAGGTGGGCATGGCCTAAAATGGACCAATCAGAATCACCCCTTGTTTAACCGGAAGTCCCTCCCTAAATGCTTTGGCCCCGACCACTTCCACCAGAAATGACATGCACTCAAACCCATGTCCTGCCCACTTGCACAGGAAATGACCTGTGCTGAAACCCCAGAAATGACATAACACCACCATTTTGTAAGCATCCTAGGCCCCTCCTTCTCCTGCACCCTTCAAACCCCTGCCACACCATCCTGGCTGGAACCTGAGTCCCACCGTCCTAGCTTGACTCCTGCCCCCCTTTCTCCTGCACCCCCACCATCCTGGCTTGAATCCCGTCCCTCTTCACCATGCCTCCACCCCAAAAAATAAGTTAGGGTTTACAGGTATGTAGTGTTATGGGTCCCCTGTCAGCTTGGGGATATAATTGCAGGGCATGTGTGTGTTTTTTTGATTATGATATTTTCAGAATGCTGTATCTAGGAGGAAGCCTCATCATGCAGCAGTTTCGGAGATCTGTTTGGAGAGACCCCCCCACAGAGGGAAATCCATCTGCCTGTGTAAGTACCCCTTTTCTGTTTTATAACAAACAAGGTCTAAAATAATTTAATATGCATCTGTAGACCTGTGTAAACTTGTACCAAAAGGTTACCTCTGTGTTTATGTATATGCATGTACCAGTTATAAGCTAAAATGGGGACCTCCATGCAAATAAGCTGGTTCAACAGTTTCTCTGAATAGCTTTGCTAATGCTGGCTGTGTGTGTGTGTGTGTGTGTGTGTGTGTGTGTGTGTGTGTGAAGATTTCTGTATTTACAGGGATCTGTAAAAATGTTGATATAAGCTTTTGTTTTAAAAATAAAATTACATGTTTTAAATTGAAAGAGAGAAAGGCTAAGACTCTGTGTGTGTGTGTGTGTGTGTGTGTGTGTGTGTGTATGTAAAAGATGAGCAGAGAATTAAAAAAACCTAAAAAGTTGTCAAATGAACAGCAGGTGGGGTTCAATGTGAGAAAGTGCAAAATATTGCAGTTATGGCACAGAAACCCATGGGCATAGTACAAAATGGGGGGTGCCACTGATGACCACCAAGAAGGAAAGGGACCTGTGGGTAATTGTATCAGATGACCTAAAGGTGGCCAGGCAGTGCGCCAAGGCAGTTGAGAGGGCAAGTGGGATGCTGAGGTGCATAAGGAGGATTATCAACAGCAGAAAGAGGCAGGTGGTATTGCATCTGTATCTGGTAGATTGCTGGTAGGACCCCACCTAGATCACTGTGTCGAGTTTTGGAGACCACATCTCTGCTTGGAGATAGACAGAGTCGAGGTAATCCAGAAGAGGACAACTAAAATGGTGCATGCTCTGCACTAAGGCCCTACAATGAGAGGCTAAAGGCTCTCAATATGTACACCCTGGAAGAGAAGAGGAGAAGAGGGGAAGAGGATATGATAGAGACTTTTAAATACATCACAGGCATAAATACGGCATGGGGGGACTATTTTTCAGAAAAAAGAACAAGAAGACTTGCTATGAAGCTGAAGGAGGTAGATTCAGGAGAGAGGTGAGGAAATACTTCACAGAATGGGTGGTGGATTCCAGGAAAAGCCTTTTAGCAGAGGCAGTGGGGTTCAAGAATGCATGGGATAGGCATAAGGGAATCTTAGTGGACAGGAAAGGAGGGAAAGCGTAGGAGATTAATTACGGTCTGTGGTGATACTGTAGGTAGGGAAAAAAATGGGCAGAATGGATGGGCCAAGCGGTCTTTATCAGCCATCAATTTCTATGTTACTATGTATGATGTTCTGCTTGATTGAGATCTGGTATTCACTCTCCCCTAAATACATCGGGACCAGGTCCCTCTGGTCACTCAGTACCTCTATTCTCTTGAGTGACCTTGCTGCTGCAGATTGGAAAGCCACACACTCTGCCACTAATAATAACATTGCCCTTTCCCTGTTTCACTCCAAATTCTCCTCAGTTTGGGACAGCAAGCACCACTCAGAAAATCCAGGGTCAAAATTCACCATCAGCCCTGATTACCCCTGAAATCACTGACCAGTGTAAGTCCTGTAATCCTGCCAGGGTATGTTACTAATGATCTCACTCCACACCTGCTGTTTATACAGGACTACCAAGAACTCCTGAACAAAGCCTTTCTGGGCTGTGAAATGAGAGTATTTCAAGGTGAACCTTCAGAACGTCCTCAATGCCTTTTTCAGTTCTGGAAGGAAATTCACTCCCTACTTGACCCTCCTACTCAGTCCACCCTTATGGTCCTTCTTGTAAACTTTTCACTAGTGTCTGATCCCTCCTCTGTTGCTGCTAACTTCAGTGAGTTCTTCATCACTTGTGCTCTACCCTCCTTGTGCCTCCTCAACTTCACCTCATTTTCCTTTTCTTCTCCCCTCCAAAACTTTCCACTTTTCCTTTGTTACTACCTAGGAAACTCTGCCTTCCTTTGCTCATATAACCTTGCAAATCCAGCCCTGACAGGCTGAATCTTAAGTTACTCCATGTCTCCGCTCATAGAAACACAGAAGTTGACAGCAGATAATGGCCACGGGCCCAACGTGCCTGCCACGTTTTGTATCTAGTGAATCCCAGATTAGCATGATGGTTACTCTTTTACTGTCCTCAGGCTTCCTACATATAAATATAGCATTTGATGGCAGATAAGGACTGCTTGGCCTACCCAGTCGGCCCATTTCCCTACCTGATGGATAAAGTGCAGATCCTAGTTAACCAAAAGCCTACTTCCTCCTACTCCCCACTAGAACTGCCTTGTGACTGTCCCATACATTCTTGAATTCCCCCACTGTTTTTGACCCCACAACCTCCTCAGGAAGACTGGTCCATGCATCCACAACCTCTCCATGAAAAAAATACTTCCTCACATTACCTCTGAGCCATCCTCCCCATCTTCAAACTGTGCCCCCTTGTTCTTGCACATCTCTTTTTCTGAAAGATGCTACCCTCTTGGACTTTGTTGATTCCCTTGAGGTACTTGAAAGTTTCTATCATGTCCCCCTCTTCCTCCTTTCCTCAAGGGTATACATATTAAGCTCCTTTAGTCTCTCTTCATATGTCTTCTGGTGCAGACCCTGCACCATTTTGCTTGCCCTCCTATGGACAGCCTCCATCCTGTCCATGTCTTTGCAGAGATGGGGTCTCCAGAACTGCACTCCTGTCCATTGCCTTCTTGAAGCCTGTAACTACTTCTGCCCCCACCATCTCAGCTGGCAAACTATGCCATCTATTCACCACCCTCTCTGTGTAAATGTACTTCCTTATGTTTCCTCTGAGCCTTCCCCCCTCTAGTTTCATGTTGTGGCCTCTAGTTCTTGAGCACTTTTTTCCTTGGAAAATTTCATCCACTTGCACTCTGTTTCTTCCCATGATGTATTTATATGCTTCAATCATGTCCCCCCCTCCAGTGAGTACATGTTCAGCTCTCTCAGCCTGTCTCCATAGGCGTTATTGTGTAGGTCTCCCACTATCTTGGTTGCCTTCCTCTGTACAGCCTCCACTCTGTTTATGCCCCTCTGGAGATGGGGTCTCCAGAACTGGATGCAATACTAGAGGTGACGCCTCACCAATAATCTATACAGCGGAAGTATAACCTCCCTTCTTCTGCTGATTATACCCCTACCTATGCAACTCAGCATCCTGCTGGCTCTTGCTACTGCCTTGTTGCATTGTTTGGCTTTCTTCAGGTCATCTGAGCTGATGACACCCAGATCTCACTCCTGTTTGGAACTTGAAATGTGCTCTCCCCTAGGTTGTACACTGTTCTGGGTTATTGTTTCCCATATGCATAATCTTGCATTTTTTAGCACTGAACCCCATCTGCCACTTCCTTGACCAGTAACTCTGGCTAGGTAACTCAGAGCGTGATGGTACATGGCACATGTTCTGCAAAGGGAAGGGTGACCAGCACAGTACCACAGGGATCAGTGTTGGGCCCAGTCCCCCCTGTGGAAGGGAAGGTTTGCCTGTTTGCAAATGACACAAAAATCTGGGCAGCAAGGAGGGCTGGGGGATACTGGGATGCATAGGGAGAGGCATCACCAGTAGAAAACAGGAAGTTATTATCCCTCTGTACAGACAGCTGGTCAGACCCCATCTGGAGTACTGCATGCAGTGCTGGAGACCCAATCTCCACAAAGACATAGACAGGATGGAAGCTGTCCAGAGGAGGGTAGCTAAAATGGTGCAGGGTCTACACCGAAAGACATATGAAGAGAGACTTAAGGAGCTTAATATGTATAGCCTCGAGGAAAGGAGGGAGAGGAGGGACATGATAGAAACTTTCAAGTACCTCAAGGGAATCAACAAAGTCCAA
Organism: Neoceratodus forsteri; assembly: GCA_016271365.2. Taxonomy (NCBI): domain Eukaryota; kingdom Metazoa; phylum Chordata; order Ceratodontiformes; family Ceratodontidae; genus Neoceratodus; species Neoceratodus forsteri. The sequence continues at coordinate 60,977,056 of JADMNL010000034.1, read as the reverse complement.
GAGGGTAGCATCTTTCAAAAAAAGAGGTGTGCAAGAACAAGGGGGCGCAATTAGAAGATAGGGGGGCTCAGAGGTAATTTAAGGAAGTATTTTTTCACAGAGAGGGTTGTGGATGCATGGACCAGCCTTCTGGAGGAGGTTGTGGAGTCAAAAATACTGGTGGAATTCAAGCATGCATGGGACAGTCATAAGGCAATTCTATGGGGTGGGGTAGGAAGAAGTAGGCTGCTGGTTAACTAGGATCTGCAGCTTATCCATTAGGTAGGGAAATGGGCAGACTGGGTGGGCCAAGCGGTCCTTATCTGCCGTCAAATTCTATATTTCTATGTTTCTAAGTAACCAGTCTTTTTAGGTCCCTTCGCATTTTATCCACCTCATCAAGAGTGTCTAGCCCATTGCAGATTTTTGTGTCATCTGCAAACAGGCAAACCTTCCCTTCCACAGGGGGACTGGGCCCAACACTGATCCCTGTGGTACTGTGCTGGTCACCCTTCCCTTTGCAGAACATGTGCCATGTACCATCACGCTCTGAGTTACCTAGCCAGTTCTCCACCCATCTTGGTATCTTTCACCCTAACCCCAGGCTCCCTAGTTTATTTAGCAGCCTTCTGTGTGGTACTGTATTGAAAGCCTTGCTAAAATCCAGATATGCCATATCCACTGCCCTGCCCTAGTCCACCTCCCTGGTTACCCAGTTGAAGAATTCCATAAGATTCATTTGGCATGACTTGCCCTCAGTCAAATCGTGTTGTCTTGGGTTTTGGAGACCATATACTGCCAGGTGGTCCACTATCCTTTCCTTCAGCAGTTTTTCCATTAATTTACATTCCACCAAGGTTAGGCTTACTAGCCTATAGTTCTCTGCCTCCTCCTTGTTATCACTCTGTGTAGTAGGACCACATCAGCCCTCCTCCAGTTCTCTGGCATCTCCCTCATCTCCAATGATAGACTGAACAAAGCTGCCAGTGGTGCCACCAACACCCCCCTTAGCATCCTTGGGTGCACTCCATCTAGACCCATGGCCTTATCTATTTTTATTGCTGTTAGTTCCCTGAGGGTCCTTTCCTCTGAGAATGGACTAGTGTCCCCCTTCCTACCCTTTGTTTCCCTCACCTTTAAAGATGGGCCATTCCCTTCCCCCTCCTCAGTGAATACTAAACAGAAATAATCATTCAGCACTTCTGCCTTGAGTACATCATTCTCCATGCACCCTCCTTCCCTACTTTTTAGCCTGACAATATCCCTCTCCTCAGATTTGTTCCTGTCACTTATGTACCTAAAGAATGCTTTTTTATTGTTTTTTATTGAATCTGCCAACTTTTCTTCCATTTTCTTTTGCCAACCTAACTGCCTTCCTCTCTGCTCTCTGTTTTACTTGGTAACTCTCCCTGTCTTTTACTGCCTGAGTCTGCTTGTAAGTTCTGAAAGCCACCCTGTTATCCCTAACCTTTTTAGCCACTTCCCTAGAGAACCAAAGTGGCTTCCTTCTTCTCCTTTCTTTGGTTAGCTGTTTGGCAGAGTTTTGTTGCATCCTCTATGACTGTCTTAATTGTTTTCCACTGCTCCCTCACTGTTGGCATACCTGTTTGAAAGCACCAGGTCTAGTACTGCCCTTTCCCTGGTTGGGTCTGTGACTAGCTGGTTTAGGAATGCCTCTTTGAGACCTTCAAGGAAATTTCTGCTCCTTGCTGTAGTAGCTGTCTGCAGGCTCCAGTCCACATCTGGAAGGTTGAAGTCTTCAGCTATCAACACCTTCCCCTTATCTGACATTTCATTAATTGGTTCTAACATTTCCTTATCAATAGACTCATCCTGAGATGGGGGTCTGTAGACTACCCCTGTACAGATAGTTGTTTCCTTTTTCTTCTCCAGTGTGACACATAATATTTCTGCATTTACCTGATTACACTGTGTCTCTGTTGCCTTGGTGGTGTCTCTAACATATGATGCCTCCCTTCTTGCCTACTCTATCCTTCCTAAATAGATTGTATCCTTGAATAACCCCCTTCCAGCTGTGGTTGTCATTGCACCATGTTTCTGTGATGGCCACTATGTCCAGGTTTACTACCACCACAATGGCTTCAAGGTCACAGATTTTGTTGTTCTGGCTGTGAGCATTGGTACACATGGCTCTCCAGTTTGTGTCTTTGTCCCTCCCCTCTGTTCTCATTTGCCCCCTCCAGATTAACCCACTGTTCTCCCTTGCCCTGAGTGAGTTATTATTTTCCTTTCTTGTGCGGCTATCTGGGTCATCTGATGTGCATTTGCTGCTCTCATCTGATTTTATCTGATTGGGGGCAGGTACACAACTCTTCCTTCTACTCCACCACCACCACCCAGGCAAGTTTAATCCCCTCTCAAGAAAGTTGTTAATCTTATTTGTAAGGACTGTGATATGCTCCCTGGACAGATGCAGGCCGTCCTCTTTATACAGGCCCCCATCTCCCAGGTGGGGCCCCAGTCCCCCACATAGCCAAAACCTTCTTTCCTGCACCATTTCTTCAGCCAGAAGTTGAAGTCAATGATGTGATGTGTCCTGCCCTCCCCTTGCCTTGGGCAGGGAGCACATCCAAGAAGGACATGGAGGTTGTTGTCTGCTTGCGGCCCCTCCCCAATCTCCTAAATTCTTCTGTACATGATCAAACCTTTCCTCATCTCTTGGAATGTCATTTATCCCTAAGTGGACTAGGAGCTCCCCCTTCCTAGCTAGTTCCCTTGCAATCTTTAGAATTTGCTCCCCGGCGGTGCCTCCTGGCAGACACTTTACCTCTCTGTCCCCCTTGCTCCCTATTCATAGTACTATTCCTCTGACAGTGGAGTCCCCTAACAGGAGTTTCTTCCTTCTCTGCTGGGGTCTACCACTGTCTTCCCTTTGGGGTTCAGTCTGGATGTTCCTCCCATCCCCCTCAGTCGCTATCCCGTAGCCCGCTGCTGGACCATCCTGTCCCTCCAGTATTGCAAAGGAGTTTCATAGCATTACCAATCTGGGGATTGGGCTATCCACCTCTGCCCTCACCCTCCTGAGCCCACCATAGTCCACCCACTCCTTTTGCTTGGCAACCATTGAGTGAGTGGGGGCTGTGGTCTCTGGAAGGGAGCAGATATAGCCTGTATCATTGCCAATGCAGCTTGGAGACTGGTGACCTCTGTCCTCAGCCCAGAGAGGTGCCTGCAGATTGGGCAGCACTGCAGCATCCAGAATGTCCTCCTGAATACTGTGGCCCCACAACCATTGCACTGCACCACTCCAGCCATCATAAGTTGTTATTTCTGTTTCAGAAGCTTGCCTGCCTACTTTTTCCCTGCAGCTTCTATGTTATAATAACCCACTTGGCTTTACTGACTAATCCTTGTTTTTTTTTGTTTTGTTTTGTTTTGTTTACTAATCAGTCCCTGTTAAATTAAATTGCACTTCACCCCTGAAAGGGTGTTGTATTTCAGTTGTTACAGCAAGGAAATAAGGCTATAAATTAAGTTTCCATGTGCACGTTGCCATAATTATGGACTGGAGCACTGGCTCACCAGGAAGTAGCGATGTATCATCAGGCTATAAAAGTGGATGAGCATGGAGCAGGTGGGAATGGGGGTGGGGGAGCTTCCCTGTGCTGGGTTTGTGAGGAAAACAATCAGCTAGGTTCCACAAAGTTAATACAAAGGCAGTAATTTAACAGAAAATTCCCTGAAATGTGGCTTCCGCCATGCACGGCATCTCCTCTGACTCATGACTCACCTATTTGGCCTCTCCTTCTCCCTCAGTTCAGTTCCTCAGTCCTTGAAGTTGGTCAGAGTTCTTCCACTCCACAAAGGGAGGGATCCTTCCTCCCTGGTTAACTTCTGGCCTATCTTTCTCTTCCCTTCCTAAACTGGTAGAGCAGCTTGGCTACACCAGACTGTCCAGCTTTTTATGCTCCACCAATTTCCTATCCTTGCTTTGGTCTGGCTGCTGGAAACCTCACTCCACCATCTCTCCCTGTTATGTGTAACTGATTCTGTCTTCTCGAGGATAGATTAGAGGCATATCACAGCTGCCATTTTCTTGTATCCGGCCAGTGCATTTGACTAATTTACCACCCACTTCTCCTGGATAAGCTGAGTTCTGCTGGTCTCTCAGTTTTTGCTGTGAGTTGGTTCCATTCTTACCTCTTGGGTCATCTGCAGTCAGTACAGTTTGGAAGCACCCTGTGACCTCTGCTTCCCATCTAGGCAGGAGTCCCACAGGGCTTCATCCTGTTGCACATCCTGTTCTCCATTTTCCTTATTGATCTCCACTCTGCTTGTGCCAACTCACATGTACTGTACACATGTATGCAGCTGGCACAATCATCTACACCTCCATTTTCTCTACAACATAGAAACATTGAAACTGATGGCAGATAAGGACTGCCAGGCCCATCCAGTTTGCCCATGTACCCTACCTTTTCTTAGCTGCCTCTGACCCTACTTGGTCTTTGGCTGTTGCCTCCCCTTCCCCCTCTATGGTCTCATGTCAATCTCATGTATGTTTAAATCTCACCACTGTGCCTGCTCCCACCACCTCCTGGGGCAGGCCATTCCAAGCATCTACCACCCTTTCTGTGAAGAAATACTTCCTTACATTACCCCTTAGTCTACCCATTCAAGTCTCATGTCATGCCCTCTTGTTGTTTTACAGCACCTTTTCCTTGGAAGAATGCTGCCCTCATGTGCCTTATGAATCTCCTTGAGATACTTGGAGATGCTGCATAATTTTGAAAGGGTTGCTGACTTCAAATTAAACATTTCCAAAATGGAGGTCCTTTCATTTAATTTTACCCCATCGGAGACATTGAAGCATAGTTACCCTTCCAGATGCCTTCGCACCAAAATAAAATATGGCGGCATCCACATACCTAATGATGTTAATCTGCTTGGCATAGTGTAACCCCTTGTTACCCAGGGTTACTAGAATCCCAGTAAGACCTAGTGGTAAGCAGGGAAGGCAGCTTGTGAAACTCCAGTTAAATGGGTTTCACACTGTCTCACTCTGTTCTCAGTCTCAGCTGAGACTGAGAGATGACATCACCAATAGAACTGTAGCAGCTGCATAAGCCACATTGGAATCTGCAGCAGAGAGAGTGAGATAGAATGTTGGGAGTTTTCAAAGTCAGTCTTTTGTTTACCTTCTGTGGGAGAAGGAGTGAGTATCCAGTGTTCAAGTGGTGGAGACCGCTGTCCAGGTCTCAGTGCCCCCCTCCCTCTGGGGGGGAGAGAGAGTAAAGTATCCCCATGTAGATTCCAGGGGCAATCCCCTAATTTCTGCTAAAGAGAGGAAGCTGCCTTTTACAGTTTTGGTTTGTGCTTGAAAAGTGGAAAAAGTTGTACTTTGCCTGTGGGGCACCTGCAATGAAAGGGTGAGTGTTTTGCTCTAATTTGAGAGGGCAAAAAATGTGTTTCTTCAGCTTGGGAAATGTGAAGAAATCTGGGATTTGAACTACTATTTGGGAGGCCTATAGTACTAGGACAAGCAAATGGAGTAGTGTCAAAAGCTAAAGTGCTGTGTGAATTCAAGTAATCTAGTAGAGGGGGTGCGACAGTTCATCCACCGTTTAATCTACATTTTGAAGTTTCAGTTTGTCCAGAGAAATGGCCGGGTATGGGCTGTGGGAGCTGGAGGTGGGCAAACCCCCCATCTTTAGTAACCAGGTCCACCTCTACGGATTTCTGCTGTGATTGCTACTTGCCTCATGCACTTGGCCAGTGATGAGGAAGGTACCCAGACATGGGTCACAAATGGGAAAATCTCTGTAGGAGTCGTAGAATTTAAGTGGTGTGGGGAGCCACAACTTGGGAAAAGAATTCTCTTTGTGAGATGGGAGTCAGAAGAAGTAAGAAGGAAATCTCTCTAGGGGTCGCAGACTCTAAGTGGTGTGGGGAGCCACAACAAGTAAAATGGGTTCATTCTTCTAATGAACCGTCAGTCAAGTGGCAAGCAAAGGAGCCGGGCCAGTCGGGCTGTGTATCCAAAGCGCATGCAAGTCTGGGCTATGTGCCTGGTGGATCCAGAGCCTGAAAACAGTAGAAATGGTTCATTCTTCAAGTGGACCACCTTGTAGTGTCTAATCTGCATTATCAGTAAACGTAGCCCCATGGGGGTCCATCTATGCTTTGTTGTGTTCAGCTAGTTGTGAATAAAAGCCACACTGAAAAATCCCAATCCTGGTTCTGGACATTACAGTTATTGCTTCCTGTGTTTGGATTTACTTGGGTGCCCATGTGCAGAGTAACCAAACCTAGGTCCCCTTGTGCCAGGTAACCTCATCCTCCCCGAACCCAGGTCCCCACCAGGTATTGCTGCCAGTGCCAGCAGCATGCCACCTGTCATTTTGCAAAAAGGTAGGGGTGGGGGTTACAAAAATGGAGGCATCGCTTTGGATTTGTTCAGGAAGGAAGGTGCTTGGGCAAGGGAGCTAGCATTTTGGCTATCTGGCATTGGGTAGCCCAAAAAGCTGAAGCAATTTCCCTAGTGTGTTGCTGTGTGCTGTGAATCTTGTGCTGCTGTTTAAAAAATGCCAATTGTTTACCAAGGAGCTGTAAAATCAAAGAGTGTGCCCTTGTCCTGCATCAAAATTGTTTACAGCGTTTTTGTCAGCTTTAAAAATGAACTGTGGTAAATAAAAGTGTGGAAAACTAGGGGTAGCAACAGAGGAATTATGCCCTAGACGTTTGAAATGCTTTTAAAATGAATTCTTGTGAAAGAAAGTGTGGAAAACTAGGGGTAGCAACAGAGAAATTATGCCCTGGACATTTGAAATGCTTTTAAAATGAATTCTGTGAAGGAAAGTGTGGAAAACAAGGGGTAGCAACAGAGAAATTATGCCCTGGACATTTGAAATGCTTTTAAAATGAATTCTGTGAAGGAAAGTGTGGAAGACTAGGGGTAGCAACAGAGAAATTATGCCCTGGACATTTGAAATGCTTTCCGTGTAAATGGAGAGACTGCAGAGTTAATGGCAATGTTACATGGTTGAAATGGGCTCCCGCCATGGAGTCAGTTGAAGGAAAAAAAAAGTGCATTTTACAGTTTAAATTTGCCTGCTCGATGATCGCTGTGAGGAGAGGAGCTCTGGCGAGGAAGAAGAGGCTCATTTGCATGGTGTCGTGTGGTTGGTCAGATTGCCATTAGTCCCGCCCCTCAGCCAGCTCTTCTGAGACTGCCTCAGCATTCGAGAGGGAGACAGAGTGTAGTGCGTGTACTGGCAGTGGAGGAGCATCGCGGAGTATTCAAAGTGCTGTAAACATTAAAAAAATTGACTTTTGAGTTTAAAATCGGGCTCAACCCACAAATCAATCGTGAAAATAGTGAGTTTGGTGGTTAAAACGACGATTGCTAAGACTGCCCGCCCGTTTGTATACTGAGGCCTTCAAGAACTGGCTGCAGGCCGTTTTACCCCATCGCAGCAAGTTGCTACTGATCATAGTAAGTAAACAACCCAAAAACTGCTCAAACAGTGATTTTCAGTAATGCCATATAAAATGTGTGTGCAGCAGTGTAGTCGCTTTGCAAGTAATGACTGTGTGAAGTCCTGCCAGCAAGTGCAAGTCTGTAAAGCCATTAAATGTGTGCATGGAGTTGAATTTAGCCTCAGTTTAAAGTCTACAGCCAGAGAGAAACTGTGGGTTGTAGCAAAATGCAACACTAGTAAAAGCAGGCAATCCTGTGCTAAAACCTGAAGCTTTTAAGGGACTGTGAATAAAGTAAATGTTACCAGCTTGTGAAAAGTCCAAGGAAAATCCTGTAAATGTGTGTAAAGCCAGATCAGAGCAAGTTGTGCAGTTTGAGTAAAAGTTATCAGTAGCTTGTGTAAATCGGGTGCGCAGTGGTTTGACCCAGATTTTAAATGTTGATGCACAGGAGTGCTGCCGCCGCCATTACAGGGTGGGGTAATAAAGTAAACACAGCAGCAGAGGAGCCATTTTAAAGCTACAGCGTGTGTTCATTAAAGTGGGACTTTCAGTTGCAGTGAACTTTTGTTTATTTTTCTGCAATTATGGCCTCCGGACCAGCTCGTTACCTGGATCATGCCTGGGTTGCAGTAACAGCAGCAGTAAATAGACTGAGAGATATTGAAAAGTGGTGCTATGGAGGGCAATTGCCTCCTGATGTGGTGATTCCTAATTATCCAGTGAGTGTATGCCAAATATGCTTGAGTGCTGGAAGGGACATCTTCATGATTCCTCACTGTGCTGGATGCCTTCAAAAATATGGCTTGTATAAAGCGCCTCCAATTCGCTTTGGTTCTACATGGACAAAGTTCAGGAATCTGCAGTTGGCAGCACACAAGCATCAGGCGGAGCCTGTGGAGGAAGGTCCCTCGGGGGAGTGTGACACAAAGCTAGAGGATGCAGAGTTAGAGACAGAATCAGAAGTTGAAGTTTTGGGTGCTGGATCTCAGAAAGAAAGTTCGGATAAAGCATCAGTAGACTGCTGGGTGAGGGGGGGCCTAGCTCAAGTCTCATAGGTGAAGATGAGATGCGGGAGGCCTTTGAATGGGAGGTGTCGACCTCCGCGCCTAGTGATGAATGGATAGTCTCGGGGGTGAGAACGACTGCTCACTCCTGGGCTCAGATCCTCAGTGAAGAGGAAGATGAGGGGGAACCTATGTGGCCTTGTGAGAAAGGAACGGGTATACAGCCTCAAGATCTTGCCTCGGAGGAATGTATTGAAGAAGGTGGTGATGCCACTGCCCTGGCTTTACAGGAGGAAGAAGTCAGGGATCCGTTTTTAATTTCCTTGAGAATGCGAAGCTGGCAGAACCAGGACTGGCCACCCCCAAGCCAGGCCAGCGGTCTCAGATTGACCAAAGCAAGTAAAGAGGAGAGACTGGTTTGTAGAAAGGCAAATTAGATCTATGGTATGACCTTTCCTACCTTTCCTCAGAGAGTCTGGGAGGAGATTGAGGACTGCAGGAAATCCTGGATCTGGAATGAAGCAATGAAAAATGTGCATCCTGGGGCCAACCAGCATGTAAAGAATAGACTGTTCCACGAAAAGTATACCCAGTGGAAGAGAGGCAGGACACTGTTTATGGACAGAGTGAGAGTGGTGGACAGAAAGGGACATGAAATCTCCCACTGTGTGAATTATGTGCACCCAGACGGGGTAATAATTCAAGCCCCTGACCCCCGGTACTATTGGCCTCAGTGCAAGGACCTCCCAGCAATTAAGTCCATTCCTACAAAATGGAGAGCCAAGCAGTGGTAGTCAATACTGCCACACCAGACTGTGAAGTGCCCTTATTGATCCGCCAATATGAATAACCAGGACTCAGGTGCCCCACATTCATCAGTCTACAGTGTACTGTCCTGTCCAGCAACCATCTAACTGGCCCACCAGATGACTTCAGATCCAGAGAGGACACCAGCCCAGCTGTTTCCTGTTCATCGCCTGGTAATCGGATGATGTCAGACCAGCTGTTTTCTTTTTGTTCCTGTTCTAAGGTTCCGTCCCCAGAGATGACATCAGTCCAGCTGTTTCCAGATGTGCCCTCCTGTGGTTCCCGGAAGATGTCCACCCAGCTGTATTGGAAGAAATGCTGCCAGGGAGAGTCTTTGGCCGAGGTGCAGGTTCATGCAGATTCTTGTACTACAAGTGGCTGGTAAGTCCGAACTTTTCTATCTTTATGACATTGCAGTACACACCCTACACTACAGACTTCAAAATGTGTGAACTGTCCGCAAAGACGCTCCCCTTTGGGACTTTGGCCTGTTAAAACTGTGCTTTGCCGAGCTCCGGCCCAGGAAAGACTATTTATTGGACTAGCCTTCGGGCCTTGTGGTCACTAGTTGGGACTTTTAGGGCACTCCATCCCCCCAAATGTGTATTGTAAATAATGTCATTATTGTACTCTAATGTAAATACTGTTTTTCCCTTTTTCTAAAAAAATCTTTTTGGGATTTTTCAATGTTTTGTATGGTAGGGGTTTTAGATAGACTGTATGCAGATTAGGAGGGTGTGTTTTGTCTTTCTTTTTCTTACAGGTGTTCCTGGGAAGACAGAAGAGAAGATAAGAAGAGGAGGAGGGGCTCATTGGAGTTCCTCGTCAGTGCTTTATTGTGTAGAAATTTAAAGTACTGTGTTGTTATTGTTATGGTTATTGCTGTATTCACCCTTCCTCTCCACTGAGTGTGGTTGTGGGGTGGGGAGGAGGCAGTAATTGGTATTTTAATGGTGTGGTTGCAGGTTGCCCAAGGTCAGGGAGGTCCCCGGGTTTTGTTTTTGTTTTGGGATATTATGTTAGAGGCAGATAGGTTTTCCCTAGAGGGTTGGGGGGATGGACAGGCTGTGGACCTGACCTGCAGTAGGGACCACAGTGCTGATCTATCAAGGCTATGCTCTAGATGGTTCTACCAGAGCCACTAGGTGTCCATAGTAAGTGGATAGTGTAGAGGCTGATATGTCAGCTACAGGCCTCTAGGCCCTTAGTGTTGCCTGCCTGTGCTTGCACATGGTAGAAGGGGGCCTGATCACCCCCCCGCAGGGTGCAGCACATAGGTGGGATGGCCTAAGGCCGGGGTGCATAATGACTGGGGACAGTCATTTTCCTGGTCAAGGGTGAGTGTATAACCTTTACCCAGGGTTACTAGAATCCCAGTAAGACCTAGTGGTAGGCAGGGAAGGCAGCTTCAGAAACTCCAGTTAAAATGGGTTTCACACTGTCTCACTCTGTTCTCAGTCTCAGCTGAGACTGAGAGATGACATCACCAATAGAACTGTTGCAGCTGCATAAGCTCACATTGGAATGCAGCAGAGGGGAGTGAGATAGAACATTGGGAGTTTTCAAAGTCAGTCTTTTGTTTACCTTCTGTGGGAGAAGGAGTGAGTATCCAGTGTTCAAGTGGTGGAGGCCGCTGTCCAGGTCTCAGTGGCCCCCTCCCTCTTGGGGTGGGAGAGAGAGTAAAGTATCCCCATGTAGATTCCAGGGGCAATCCCCTAATTTTTGCTAAAGAGAGAAAGCTGCCTTTTACAGTTTTGGTTTGTGCGTGAAAAGTGGAAAAAGTTGTACTTTGCCTGTGGGGCACCTGCAATTAAAGGGTGAGTGTTTTGCTCTAATTTGAGAGGGCAAAAAATGTGTTTCTTCAGCTTGGGAACTGTGAAGAAATCTGGGATTTGAACTACTATTTGGGAGGCCTATAGTACTAGGACAAGCAAACGGAGTAGTGTCAAAAGCTAAAGTGCTGTGTGAATTCAAGTAATCTAGTAGAGAGGGTGCGACAGTTCATCCACCGTTTAATCTACATTTCAAAGTTTCAGTTTGTCCAGAGAAATGGCCGGGTATGGAATGTGGGAGCTTGGAGGTGAGCAAACCCCATCTTTAACCAGGTCCACCTCTACGGATTTCTGCTGTGATTGCTACTTACTCCATGCACTTGGCCGCGATGAGGTAGGTACCCAGACGTGGGTCACAAATGAGAAAATCTCTCTAGGAGTCGTAGACTCTAAGTGGTGTGGGGAGCCACAACTTGGGAAAAGAATTCTCTTTGTGAGATGGGAGTCAGAAGAAGTAAGAAGGAAATCTCTCTAGGGGTCACAGACTCTAAGTGGTGTGTGGAGCCACAACAAGTAAAATGGTTGTTCTTCTAATGAACCGTCAGTCAAGTGGGTCAGTAAGGGAGTCGGGTCAGTCGGGCTGTGTATCCAAAGTGCATGCAAGTCCCGGCTATGTGCCTTGTGGATCCAGAGCCTGGAAACAGTAGAAATGGTTCATTCTTCAAGTGGACCACCTTTAGGCATCTAATCTGCATTATCAATAAGCGTAGTCCATGGGGGTCCATCTATGTTTTGTTGTGTTCAGCTAGTTGTGAATAAAAGCCACACTGTAAAATCCCAATCCTGGTTCTGGACATTACAGTTATTGCTTCTATGTTCTAGATTACTTGAGTGCCCCTGTGCAGAGTAGCCAAACCTAGGTCCCCCTGTGCCCAGGTAACCTCATCCTCCCGAACCCAGGTCCACACAGGTGTGCTGCCAGTGCCAACAGCATGCCACCTGTCATTTTGCAAAGGTAGGTGGGGGTTACAAAATGGAGGCATCACTTTGGTTGTTCGGGGAAGGGAAGGTGCTTGGGCAGGGGCTACAACATTTTGGCTATCTGGCATTGGGTGGCCAAAAAGCTGAAGCAATTTCCCTAATTGTGTTGCTGTGTGCTGTGAATCTTGTGCTGCTGTTTAAAAAATGCCAATTGTTTACCAATGAGCTGTAAAAACAAAAGTGTGCCTTGTCCTGCATCAAAATTGTTTACAGCATTTTGTCAGCTTTAAAATGAACTGTGGTAAATAAAAGTGTGGAAAACTAGGGGTAGCAACAGAGAAATTATGCCCTGGACATTTGAAATGCTTTTAAAATGAATTCTGTGAAGGAAAGTGTGGAAAACTAGGGGTAGCAACAGAGAAATTATGCCCTGTACATTTGAAATGCTTTTAAAATGAATTCTGTGAAGGAAAGTGTGGAAGACTAGGGGTAGCAACAGAGAAATTATGCCCTGGACATTTGAAATGCTTTCTGTGTAAATGGAGAGACTGCAGAGTTAATGACAATGTTACATGGTTAAAATGGGCTCCCGCCATGGAGTCAGTTGAAGGAAAAAAAAAGTACATTTTACAGTTTAAATTTGCCTGCTCGATGATCGCTCAGAGGAGAGGAGCCCTGGTGAGGAAAGAAGAGGCTCATTTGCATGGTGTAAGTGTGGTTGGTCAGATTGCCATTAGTCCCGCCCCTCAGACAGCTCTTCTGAGACTGCCTCAGCATTCGAGAGGGAGACAGAGTGTAGTGCGTGTACTGGCAGTGGAGGAGCGTCGTGGAGTATTCAAAGTGCTGTAAACATTAAAAAAATTGACTTTTGAGTTTAAAATCGGGCTCAACCCACAAATCAATCGTGAAAATAACAAGTTTGGTTGTTAAAACGACGATCGCTAAGCCCGTTTGTATACTGAGGCCTTCAAGAACTGGCTGCAGGCCATTTTACCCCATCGCAGCAAGTTGCTACTGGTCACAGTAAGTAAACAACCCAAAAACTGCTCAAACTGATTTTCAGAAATGCCATATAAAATGTGTGTGCAGCAGTGTAGTAGCTTTACAAGTAATGACTGTAGTGAAGTCCTGCCAGCAAGTGCAAGTCTGTAAAGCCATTAAATGTGTGCATGGAGTTGAATTTAGCCTCAGTTTAAAGTCTACAGCCAGAGAGAGACTGACCGGGTTGTAGCAAAATGCAACACTAGTAAAAGCAGGCAATCCTGTGCTAAAACTTGAAGCTTTTAGGGACTGTGAATAAAGTAAATGTTAGCAATACGAAAGTCCAAGGAAAATCCTGTAAATGTGTAAGCCAGATCAGAGCAAGTTGTGCAGTTTGAGTAAAAGTTATCAGTAGCTTGTGGCGTCGGGTGTGCAGTAAGCAATGAATTCTAAATGTTGATGCACAGGAGTGTACCATACGCCATTACAGGGTGGGGTAGTAAAGTAAACACAACAGAAGAACCCTTTAAAGCTACAGAGTATGTTCATTAAGGTGGGACTTTCAGTTACAGTGAACTTTTGTTGTTGCTGCAAAAATTGCCTCGGACAGCTCGTTACCGGATATGCCTGGATTGCAGTAACAGCAGCAGTAAATAGAGAGAAAAGCGAAAAGTGGTGCTATGGAGACAAGTGCCACCTGATGTGGTGATTCTAATTATCCAGTGCGTGTATGCCAAATATGTGAGTGCTGGAAGGGACTCCTATGATTCCTCACTGTGCTGGATGCCTTCAAAATAAAAGCATAAAGCGCCTCCAATCGTTTGGCTCCCATGGACAGGGTTGAGATCTGCAGTTGGCAGCACGAAAATAGAGGCGGGCCTGTGTGGAGGAGAGAAGATCCCTCACGAAGTGTGGCACCAGCTGAAGTTGAGAGTTAGAACAGAATCAGAAGTTGAAGTTTGGGTGCTGGATCTCAGAAAAAGTCGGATAAAGCATCATGACACCTTGGTGAGAGGCTAAACAAGTCTCTACAGTAGGTGAAGATGAGATGGGAGCCTTTGAATGGGAGGTGTCGACCTCCGCGCCTATGATGAATGGATAGTCTCGGGGTGAGAGCGACTGCTCACTCCTGGGCTCAGATCACATAAGGGAAGATGAGGGGAACCTATGTGGCCTTGTGAAGGCGGTATACAACCTCAAGATCTTGCCGGAGGATGTATTGAAGAGGTGGTGATGCCCTGCCTGGCTTCACAGGAGGAAGAAGTCGGGATCATTTAATTTCCTTGAGAATCTGAAGCTGGCAGAACCAGGACACTTTAAAAGACCCAGCGGTCTCAGATTGACCAAAGCAAGTAAGGAGACTGGTTTGTGAAAGGCAAATTAGATCTATGGTATACTTTCCTACCTATCAGAGGTCTGGGAGGATTGAGACTGCAGGAAATCCTGGATCTGGAATGAAGCAATGAAAATGTGCATACGGGCCAACCAGCAAGAATAGACTGTTCCACGAAAAATATCCAGTGGAAGGGGCAGGACACTGTTTATGGACAAGAGTGAGAGTGGTGGGCGGAAAGGGACGCAATCTCACACTGTGTGGTGTCACCCAGGCAGATAATTCAAGCCTGACCCCGGTACTGTGGCCTCGTGCAAGGACCTTCCAGCAATTAAGTCCCATGCCTACAAAATGGAGAACCAAGGAGGTAGTAATACTGCCACACCAGACTGTGAAGTGCCTTATTGATCCACCAATATGAACAACCAGGACTCAGGTGCCCCATTCATCAGGTACAGTGTACTGTGTCCAGCACAACCTAACAGCCCACCAGATGACTTCAGATCCAGAAGGACACCAGCCAACCTATTTCTGTTCACATCGCCTGTGTCGGATGACATCGGACAGCTATTCTTTGTTCCTGTTCTAAGGTTCCATCTCCAGAATGACATCGCCCAACTGTTTCAGATGTGCCCTCTGTGGTTCCCAGAAGATGTCCGCCAACATCGGAAGAAATGCTGCCAGGGAGAGTCTTGGCCAGTGCAGTTCATGCATGCTGTACTACAAGTGGCTGGTAAGTCGAACTTTCTATCTTTATGACATTGCAGTACACCCTACAGACTTCAAAATATGTGAACTGTCCATAAAACGCGCCCCTTTGGGTTTAGCTATTAAAACTGACCTTTGCGAGCTCCGGCCAGGAAAGACTATTTATTGGACTAGCCTTGAACATGTGGTCACTAGTTAGGACTTTTAAGAACTCCATCACAAATGTGTATGTAAATAATATCATTGTACTCTAATTAAATACTGTTTCCTACCTTTTAAAAAAATCTTTTGAGATTTTCAGTGTTTTGTATGGTAGGGGTTTAGATAGACTTTGTATGCAGATTAATAGGGTGTGTTTGTCTTTCTTTTTCTTACAGGTGTTCCTGGGAAGACAGAAGAGAAGAGAAGAAGGAGGAGGGCTCATTGGGTTCTCGTCAGTGCTTATTGTGTAGAATTTAAAGTACTGTGTTGTTATTGTTATAGTTATGCTGTATTCACCTTTCCTTCCACGGTGTGGTTGTGGGGTAGGGAGGAGGCAATATTGGCATTTAATGGTGTGGTTGCAGGTGCCCAAGGTCGGGAGGTCCCGGGTTTGTTTTGTTTGGTATATTATATTAGAGCAGATAGGTTTTCCTAGAGGGTTGGGGATGGACAGGCTGTGGACATGACCTGCAGTAGGACACAGTGCTGATCTCAGGCATACTCTAGATGGTTCTACAGAGCACTAGGTGTCCATAGTAAGTGGATAGTGTGAGGCGATATGTCAGCTACAGACCTCTGGGCCCTTAGTGTGCCTGCCTGTGCTTGCACATGGTAGGAGGAATGATCAGCCCCTCCACGGGTAACACATAGGTGGGATAGCCTAGGCCGGGTGCATAATGAGTAGGGACAGTCATTTTGCCTGGTCAAGCCGAGGTATAACCTTGACCAGGGTACTAGAACCAGTAAGACTAGTGGTGGCGGGAGGCCAGCTTGTGAAACTCCAGTTAAATGGGTTTCACTGTCTCACTGTTCTCAGTCTCAGCTGAGACACAGAGATGACATCACAATAGAACTGTTGCAGCTGCAAGACACATTGGTCTGTAGCAGAGGGAGTGAGATAGAGCGTTAGTTTTCAAAGTCAGTCTTTGTTTACCTTCTGTGGGAGAAGGGGTATCAGTATTCAGTGGTGGAGGGCGGCCAGCCAGGTCAAAGTGGCCCTCCTCTTGGGGAAGGAAAAAATATCCCCATGCAGATTCAGGGCAATCCCTAATTTCTGCTAAGAGGAAGCAGCCACAGTTTTAGTTTGTGTGAAAAGTAGAAAAAGTTGTACTTTGCTATGGGGCACCTGCAATGAAAGGGTGAGTGTTTTGCCCTAATTTGAGGGCAAAAATGTGTTTCTTCAACAGGAACTGTGAAGAAATCACAGGTTTGAACTACTATTTGGGAAGTATATAGTACTAGGACAAGCAAATGGTAGTGTCAACTAAAGTACAGTGCCAATTCAAGCAATCTAGTAGAGGTGCGACAGTTCATCACCGTTAATCTAGATTAAGTTTCAATTTCTCCAGAAATGGCGGTATGGCTGTGGGAGCTGGAGGTGGGCAAACCCCATCTTTAGTAACCAGGTCCACCTCTCGTTCTGCTGTGATTGCTACTTGCCTCATGCACTTGTGTGAGGAGGTACCCAGACATGGGTGCAAATGGGAAAATCTCTGCAGGAGTCGTAGAATCTAAGTGGTGTGGGGCCCAACAGGAAAAGAATTCTCTTTGTGAGTGAGTCAGAAGAAGTAAGAAGAAATCTCTCAGAGTCACCAACTCTAGAGTAGTGTGGGGAGCCACAACAAGTAAAATGGTTCATTCTTCTAATGAACCGTCAGTCAAGTAACAGCAAAGGGCGGGCCAGTCGGGGCTGTGTATCAAAGCGCGCTGGAATCGGGCTATGTGCCTGGTGGATCCAGAGCCTGAAACAGTAGAAATGGTTCATTCTTCAAGTGGACACCTTGTGATATCAATCTGCATTATCAATAGCGTACCCATAGAGTCCATCTATGTTTTGTGTTCGTAGTTGTGAATAAAAGCCACTGAAAATCCAATCCTGGTTCTAGACATTACAGTTATTGCTTCTGTGTTCAGATTACTTGGGTGCCCTGTGCAAGTAACAAACCTAGGTCCCCTTGTAGGTAACCTCATCCTCCCGAACCCAGGTCCCACCAGGTATTGCTGCCAGTGCCAACAGCTGCCACCTGTCATTTTGCAAAAAGGTAGGTGGGGTTACAAAAAATGGAGCATCACTTTGGTTTGTTAGGGAAGGAAGGTGCTTGGGCAAGGGGCTACCCTGGCTATCTGGCGATAGGTAGCCCAAAGCAATTTCCTAGTGTGTGCTGTGTCTTGTGCTGCTGTTTAAATGCAATTGTTTACCAAGGAGCTGTAAAACAAAGTGTGCCCTTGTCCTGCATCAAAAGTGTTTACAACATTTTGTCAGCTAAAAATGAACTGTGGTAAATAAGTGTGGAAAACTAGGGTAGCAACAGAATTATGCCCTAGACATTTGAAATGCTTTAAATGAATTCTTGTGAAAGAAAGTGTGGAAAACTGGGGTAGCAACAGAAATGATGCCCTGGTGCTTCCAAAATGAATTCTGTGAAGAAAAGTGTGGAAAAACTAGGGGGTAACAACGATTATACCCTGTACATTTGAAATACTTTTAAAATAATTCTGTGAAGAAAGTATGAAGACTAGGGGTAGCAACAGAGAAATTATACCTGGACATGAAATGCTGTGTAAATGGAGAACTGCAGAGTTAGCAATGTTACATGGTTAAAATGAACCACGCAGGTCAGTTGAAGGAAAAAAGTACATTTACAGTTTAAATTTGCCTGCTCGATGATCGCTGTGAGGAAGAACATAGCGAGGAAGAAAGTTAGAGACAGAATCAGAAGTTGAAGTTTTGGGTGCTGGATCTCAGAAGTTGGGATAAAGCATCAATGGACACCTTGGTGGGGGGCCTAGCTCAAGTCTCATACAGTAGGTAAAGATGAGGGGAGGCCTTGAATGGGGTGCGACTCCGCAGTGATGAATGGATATCTGGGGTGAGAGCGACTGCTCACTCCTGGGCTCAGATCCTCAGTGAAGAGGAAGATGAGGGGAACCTATGTGGCCTTGTGAGAAAGGAGCGGATACAGCCTCAGATCTTGCCTGGAATGTATTGAAGGTGGGTGATGCCACTGCCCTGGCTTTACAGGAGGAAGAAGTCAGGATCCTTTTTTTAATTTCTTGAGAATGCGGTTGGCAGAACCAGGACTGGCCACCCTGCCAGGCCGGCTGTCTCAGGTTGACCAAAGCAAGTAAAGAGAGGCTGGTTTGTAGAAGGCAAGTTGATCTATGGTATGATCTTTCCTGCCTTTCCTTTGAGAGTCTGGGAGGGGTTGGGACTGCAGGAAACCTGGTCTGAATGAAGCAATGAAAAATGTGCATCCGAACTAGCCAGCATGTAAAATAGACTGTTCCATTAAAGATCCTAGTGAAGAGAGGCAGGTTGCTGTTTATGGACAGGTGAGTGTGGTGGACTGAAAGGACCTGAAATTCACACTGTGTAATTATTTGCACCCAGATGGAGTACTTCAAGCCCCTGACCCCCGGTACTATTGGCCTCAGTGCAAGGACCTTCCAGCAATTAAGTCCATGCCTACAAAATGGAGAGCCAAGCAGAGGTAGTCAATACTGCCACACCAGACTGTGAAGTGCCCTTATTGATCCACCAATATGAATAACCAGGACTCAGGTGCCCCACATTCATCAGTCTACAGTGTACTGTCCTGTCAGCAACCATCAGCTGGCCCACCAGATGACTTCCAGATCCAGGGGATACCAGCCAGCTGTTTCCTGTTCATCGCCTGTTTGGATGACATGGGCCAGCTGTTTTCTTTTTTTTCCTGTTCAAGGTTCCATCTCAGAATGACATCAGCCCAGCTGTTTCAGATGTGCCTCCTGGTTCCAGAGATGTCTGGCCATGGGAAGAAATGCTGCCAGGAGAGTCTTTGGCCGAGGTGGTTCTTGCAGATCTTGTACTACAAGTGGCTGGTAAGTCCAACTTTTCTATCTTATGACATTGCAGTTTCACCTACATACAGACTCAAAATGTGAACTGCTAAAGACTCCCCTTGGGACTTTGGGCCTGTTAAAATTTGTTTTGTCGAGCCCGGCCCAGGAAGACATTTATTGACTAGCCTTGGGCCTTGTGGTCACTAGTTGGGACTTTAGGCCTCCATCCCCCAAATGTGTATTGTAAATAATGTCATTATTGTACTTTAATGTAAATACTGTTTTCTACCTTTTCAAAAAAATCTTTGGGATTTTTCAGTGTTTTGTATGGTAGGGGTTTTAGATAGACTTTGTATGCAGATTAGTAGGGTGTGTTTTGTCTTCTTTTTCCACAGGTGTTCCTGGTAGAGACAGAAGTGAATAAGAGAGGGCTCATTGGGTTTCCCGTCGTGCTTTATTGTGTGAAATTTGAAGTACTGTTTTGTTATTGTTATGGTTGTGCTGTATTCACCTTTCCTTCCACTGGTGTGGTTGTGGGGGGTAGAGGGTGGCAGTGGTGTTTGTGGTGTGGTTGCAGGTTGCTTTGGGTGGGAGGTCGGGTTTTTTTTGTTTGGTATATTATGTTAGAGGCAGAGGTTTTCCCTGGGGGTTGGGGGATGGATGGCTGTGGACCTGACCTGCAGTAGGGACCTGATGCTGATCTATCAAGGCTATGCTCTAGATGGTTCTACCGGGAGCCACTAGGTGTCCATAGTAGTGGATAGTGTAGAGGCTGATATGTCAGCTACAGGCCTCTAGGCCCTTAGTGTTGCCTGCCTGTGCTTGCACATGCTAGGTGGGAGGGGCATGATCAGCCCCTCCGCAGGCAGCACATAGGTGGGATGGCCTAGGTTTGGTGCATAATGACTGGGGACAGTCATTTTCCTGGTCAAGGGCGGTTTGTAACCCCTTTACCCAGGGTTACCAGGAATCCTGTGCAAGACCTAGTGGTAGGCAGGGAGCAGCAGCTTTGTGAACTCCAGTTAAATGGAGCCACACTGTTCACTTGTTCTCAGTCTCAGCTGAGACTGAGAGATGACATCACTCAATAGAACTGTTGCAGCTGCATAAGCCACATTGGAATCTGTACATGAGGGAGTGAGATAGAACGCTGGGAGTTTTCGCAAAGTCAGTCTTTTGTTTACCTTCTGTGGGAGAAGGAGTGAGTATCCAGTGTTCAAGTGGTGAGGACGCCGTCCAGGTTCTAAGTGGCCCCTCCCTCTTGTGGGGAGAGTAAAGGTCCTTATGTATGGTTCCAGGGCAATCTCTAATTTCAAGCAAAGAGAGGAAGCTGCCTTTACAGTTTTAGTTTGTGCTTGAAAAGTGGAAAAGTTGCACTTTGCCTGTGGGGCACCTGCAATGAAAGGGTGAGTGTTTTTTGCCTAATTTGAGAGGGCAAAAATGTGTTTCTTCAGCTTGGGAACTGTGAATAGGTCTGGGATTTGAACTACTATTTGGGAGGCCTATAGTACTAGGACAAGCAAATGGAGTAGTGTCAAAAGCTAAAGTGCTTTGTGTGAATCAAGTAATCTAGTAGAGGGGTGCGTACAGTTCATCCACCGCTTAATCTAGATTTCGGTTTCAGTTTGTCCAGAGAAATGGCCGGGTATGGGCTGTGGGAGCTGGAGGTGGCAAACCCCATCTTTGGTATCTCAGGTCCACCTCACGATTTCTGCTGTGATTGTTACTTGCCTCATGCACTTGGCCAGTGATGAGGAAGGTTGCCAGACATGGGTTGCAAATGGGAAAATCTCTGTAGGAGTCAGAGAATCTAAGTGGTGTGTGGGAGCCACAACTTGGGAAAGAATTCTCTTTGTGAGATGGGAGTCAGAAGAAGTAAGAAGGAAATCTCTCTAGGGTCGTAGACTCTAGTGGTTGGGAGCCACAACAAAGTAAATGGTTCATTCTTCTAATGAACGTGCAGTCAAGTGGCCAGCAAAGGAGTCGGGCCGTCGGGCTGTGTATCCAAAGCTTGATGCAAATCTGGGCTATGTGCCTGGTGGATCCAGAGCCTGAAAACAGTAGAAATGGTTCATTCTTCAAGTGGACCACATCTTGTAGTGTCTAATCTTATTATCAGTAAACGTAGCTCCCATGGGGTCCATCTATGTTTTGTTGTGTTCAGCTAGTTGTGAATAAAAGCCACACTGAAAAATCCCAATCCTGGTTCTGACATTACAGTTATTGCTTCCTGTGTTCAGATTTATTTGGTGCCCCTGTGCAGAGTAGCTCAACCTAGGTCCCCTTTGTGCCAGGTAACCCTTATCCTCCTTAGAACCCAGGTCCCCACACCAGGTATTGCTGCTTAGTGCTAACAGCATGCCACCCGTCATTTTGCAAAAAGGTAGGGTGGGGTTACAAAAATGGAGGCATCACTTTGGATTTGTTCGGGAAGGAAGGTGCTTGGGCAAGGGGGCTAGCATTTTGGCTATCTGGCATTGGGTAGCCCAAAAAGCTGAAGCAATTTCCCTAGTGTGTTGCTGTGTGCTGTGAATCTTGTGCTGCTGTTTAAAAAATGCCAATTGTTTACCAAGGAGCTGTAAAACCAAAGAGTGTGCCCTTGTCCTGCATCAAAATTGTTTACAGCATTTTTGTCAGCTTTAAAAATGAACTGTGGTAAATAAAAGTGTGGAAAACTAGGGGTAGCAACAGAGGAATTATGCCCTAGACATTTGAAATGCTTTTAAAATGAATTCTTGTGAAAGAAAGTGTGGAAAACTAGGGGTAGCAACAGAGAAATGATGCCCTGGACATTTGAAATGCTTTTAAAATGAATTCTGTGAAGGAAAGTGTGGAAAACTAGGGGTAGCAACAGAGAAATTATGCCCTGTACATTTGAAATGCTTTTAAAATGAATTCTGTGAAGGAAAGTGTGGAAGACTAGGGGTAGCAACAGAGAAATTATGCCCTGGACATTTGAAATGCTTTCTGTGTAAATGGAGAGACTGCAGAGTTAATGGCAATGTTACATGGTTAAAATGGGCTCCCGCCATGGAGTCAGTTGAAGGAAAAAAAAAGTACATTTTACAGTTTAAATTTGCCTGCTCGATGATCGCTGTGAGGAGAGGAGCCCTGGTGAGGAAGAAGAGGCTCATTTGCATGGTGTCGTGTGGTTGGTCAGATTGCCATTAGTCCCGCCCCTCAGCCAGCTCTTCTGAGACTGCCTCAGCATTCGAGAGGGAGACAGAGTGTAGTGCGTGTACTGGCAGTGGAGGAGCGTCGCGGAGTATTCAAAGTGCTGTAAACATTCAAAAAATTGACTTTTGAGTTGAAAATCGGGCTCAACCCACAAATCAATCGTGAAAATAGCAAGTTTGGTTGTTAAAACGATGATCGCTAAGCCCGTTTGTATACTGAGGCCTTCAAGAACTGGCTGCAGGCCGTTTTACCCCATCGCAGCAAGTTGCTACTGATCACAGTAAGTAAACAACCCAAAAACTGCTCAAACTGATTTTCAGTAATGCCATATAAAATGTGTGTGCAGCCGTGTAGTCGCTTTGCAAGTAATGACTGTGTGAGAAGTCCTGCCAGCAAGTGCAAGTCTGTGAAGCCATTAAATGTGTCATGGAGTTGAATTTAGCCTCAGTTTAAAGTCTACAGCCAGAGAGAGACTGTGGTTGTTGCAAATGCAACACTAGTAAAAGCAGGCAATCCTGTGCTAAAACCCAAGCTTTTAAGGGACTGTGAATAAAGTAAATGTTACCAGCTTGTGAAAAGTCCAAGGAAAATCCTGTAAATGTGTGTAAAGCCAGATCAGAGCAAGTTGTGCAGTTTGAGTAAAAGTTATCAGTAGCTTGCAATCAAGGTGCAGTGGCTTTGACCCAGATTCTAAATGTTGATGCACAGGAGTGCTGCCGCCACCATTACAGGGTGGGGTAGTAAAGTAAACACAGCAGCAGAGGAGCCATTTTAAAGCTACAGAGTGTGTTCATTAAAGTGGGACTTTCAGTTGCAGTGAACTTTTGTTTATTTTTCTGCAATTATGGCCTCCAGACCAGCTCGTTACCCGGATCATGCCTGGGTTGCAGTAACAGCAGCAGTAAATAGACTGAGAGATATTGAAAAGTGGTGCTATGGAGGGCAATTGCCTCCTGATGTGGTGATTCCTAATTATCCAGTGCGTGTATGCCAAATATGCTTGAGTGCTGGAAGGGACATCTTCATGATTCCTCACTGTGCTGGATGCCTTCAAAAATATGGCTTGTATAAAGCGCCTCCAATTCGTTTGGCTCCCACATGGACAAAAGTTCAGGAATCTGCAGTTGGCAGCACACAGCATCAGGCGGAGCCTGTGGAGGAAGGTCCCTCGGGGGAGTGTGGCACAAAGCTAGAGGATGCAGAGTTAGAGACAGAATCAGAAGTTGAAGTTTTGGATGCTGGATCTCAGAAAAGAAAGATCAAAAGCATCAATAGACCTGGGTGGGGGCCTAGCTCAAGTCTCATAGGTGAAGATGAGATGGGAGGCCTTTGAATGGGAGGTGCCGACCCGCGCCTAGTGATGAATGGATAGTCTCGGGGGTGAGAACGACTGCTCACTCCTGGGCTCAGATCCTCAGTGAAGAGGAAGATGAGGGGGAAACCTATGTGGCCTTGTGAGAAAGGAACGGGTATACAGCCTCAAGATCTTGCCTCGGAGGAATGTATTGAAGAAGGTGGTGATGCCACTGCCCTGGCTTTACAGGAGGAAGAAGTCAGGGATCCATTTTTAATTTCCTTGAGAATGCGAAGCTGGCAGAACCAGGACTGGCCACCCCCAAGCCAGGCCAGCAGTCTCAGATTGACCAAAGCAAGTAAAGAGGAGAGACTGGTTTGTAGAAAGGCAAATTAGATCTATGGTATGACCTTTCCTACCTTTCTCAGAGAGTCTGGGAGGAGATTGAGGACTGCAGGAAATCCTGGATCTGGAATGAAGCAATGAAAAATGTGCATCCTGGGGCCAACCAGCATGTAAAGAATAGACTGTTCCATGAAAAGTATACCCAGTGGAAGAGAGGCAGGACACTGTTTATGGACAGAGTGAGAGTGGTGGACGGAAAGGGACATGAAATCTCCCACTGTGTGAATAATGTGCACCCAGACGGGGTAATAATTCAAGCCCCTGACCCCCGGTACTATTGGCCTCAGTGCAAGGACCTCCCAGCAATTAAGTCCATGCCTTCAAAATGGAGAGCCAAGCAGTGGTAGTCAATACTGCCACACCAGACTGTGAAGTGCACTTATTGATCCGGCAATATGAATAACCAGGACTCAGGTGCCCCACATTCATCAGTCTACAGTGTACTGTCCTGTCCAGCAACCATCTAACTGGCCCACCAGATGACTTCAGATCCAGAGAGGACACCAGCCCAGCTGTTTCCTGTTCATCGCCTGGTAATCGGATGACATCGGACCAGCTGTTTTCTTTTTGTTCCTGTTCTAAGGTTCCATCTCCAGAGATGACATCAGTCCAGCTGTTTCCAGATGTGCCCTCCTGTGGTTCCCGGAAGATGTCCGCCCAGCTGTATCGGAAGAAATGCTGCCAGGGAGAGTCTTTGGCCGAGGTGCAGGTTCATGCAGATTCTTGTACTACAAGTGGCTGGTAAGTCCAAACTTTTCTATCTTTATGACATTGCAGTACACACCCTACACTACAGACTTCAAAATGTGTGAACTGTCCGCAAAGACGCTCCCCTTTGGGACTTTGGCCTGTTAAAACTGTGCTTCGCCGAGCTCCAGCCCAGGAGAGACTCTTTATTGGACTAGCCTTCGGGCCTTGTGGTCACTAGTTGGGACTTTTAGGGCACTCCATTCCCCCAAATGTGTATTGTAAATAATGTCATTATTGTACTCTAATGTAAATACTGTTTTTCTACCTTTTTCTAAAAAAATCTTTTTGGGATTTTTCAGTGTTTTGTATGGTAGGGGTTTTAGATAGACTTTGTATGCAGATTAGGAGGGTGTGTTTTGTCTTTCTTTTTCTTACAGGTGTTCCTGGGAAGACAGAAGAGAAGACAAGAAGAGGAGGAGGGGCTCATTGGAGTTCCTCGTCAGTGCTTTATTGTGTAGAAATTTAAAGTACTGTGTTGTTATTGTTATGGTTATTGCTGTATTCACCCTTTCCTTCCACTGGTGTGGTTGTGGGGGTAGGGAGGAGGCAGTAATTGGTATTTTAATGGTGTGGTTGCAGGTTGCCCATGGTCGGGGAGGTCCCCGGGTTTTGTTTTTGTTTTGGGATATTATGTTAGAGGCAGATAGGTTTTCCCTAGAGGGTTGGGGGGATGGACAGGCTGTGGACCTGACCTGCAGTAGGGACCGCAGTGCTGATCTATCAAGGCTATGCTCTAGATGGTTCTACCAGAGCCACTAGGTGTCCATAGTAAGTGGATAGTGTAGAGGCTGATATGTCAGCTACAGGCCTCTAGGCCCTTAGTGTTGCCTGCCTGTGCTTGCACATGGTAGGAGGGGGCCTGATCACCCCCCTCCGCAGGTAGCATATAGGGTGGGATGGCCTAAGGCCGGGTGCATAATGACTGGGGACAGTCATTTTCCTGGTCAAGGGCGAGTGTAACCCCTTTACCCAGGGTTACTAGAATCCCAGTAAGACCTAGTGGTAGGCAGGGAAGGCAGCTTGTGAAACTCCAGTTAAATGGGTTTCACACTGTCTCACTCTGTTCTCAGTCTCAGCTGAGACTGAGAGATGACATCACCAATAGAACTGTTGCAGCTGCATAAGCCACATTGGAATCTGCAGCAGAGGGAGTGAGATAGAACGTTGGGAGTTTTCAAAGTCAGTCTTTTGTTTACCTTCTGTCGGAGAAGGAGTGAGTATCCAGTGTTCAAGTGGTGGAGACCGCTGTCCAGGTCTCAGTGCCCCCCTCCCTCTGGGGGGGGAGAGAGAGTAAAGTATCCCCATGTAGATTCCAGGGGCAATCCCCTAATTTCTGCTAAAGAGAGAAAGCTGCCTTTTACAGTTTCGGTTTGTGCATTAAAAGTGGAAAAAGTTGTACTTCGCCTGTGGAGCACCTGCAACGAAAGGGTGAGTGTTTTGCTCTAATTTGAGAGGGCAAAAAATGTCTTTCTTGAGCTTGGGAACTGTGAAGAAATCTGGGATTTGAACTACTATTTGGGAGGCCTATAGTACTAGGACAAGCAAATGGAGTAGTGTCAAAAGCTAAAGTGCTGTGTGAATTCAAGTAATCTTGTAGAGGGGGGGTGCGACAGTTCATCCACCGTTTAATCTACATTTCGAAGTTTCAGTTTGTCCTGAGAAATGGCCGGGTATGGGCTGTGGGAGCTGGAGGTGGGCAAACTCCCCATCTTTAGTAACCAGGTCCACCTCTACGGATTTCTGTTGTGATTGCTACTTGCCTCATGCACTTGGCCAGTGATGATCTAGGTACCCAGACGTGGGTCGCAAATGGGAAAATCTCTCTAGGAGTCGCAGACTCTAAGTGGTGTGGGGAGCCACAACTTGGGAAAAGAATTCTCTTTGTGAGATGGGAGTCAGAAGAAGTAAGAAGGAAATCTCTATAGGGGTCGCAGACTCTAAGTGGTGTGGGGAGCCACAACAAGTAAAATGAGTTCATTCTTCCAATGAACCATCAGTCAAGTGGCCGGCAAGGGAGCCGGGCCAGTCGGGCTGTGTATCCAAAGCGCATGCAAGTCCGGGCTGTGTGCCTGGTGGGTCCAGAGCCTGAAAACAGTAGAAATGGTTCATTCTTTAAGTGGACCGCCTTGTAGTCTCTAATCTGCATTATCAGTAAACGTAGCCCCATGGGGGTCCATCTATGCTTTGTTGTGTTCAGCTAGTTGTGAATAAAAACCACACTGAAAAATCCCAATCCTGGTTCTGGACATTACAGTTATTGCTTCCTGTGTTCGGATTTACTTGGGTGCCTCTGTGCAGAGTAGCCAAACCTAGGTCCCCTTGTGCCAGGTAACCTCATCCTCCCTGAACCCAGGTCCCCACCAGGTATTGCTGCCAGCGCCAACAGCATGCCACCTGTCGTTTTGGCAAAAAGGCAGGGGTGGGGGTTACAATAGCAAATTTTGAGCACCTGTCTAAATTCAAGAAGATTTTAATAAATGGGGAAAACTTTGTCTCACCTTTTTTCCAACGCATCGAGACCAACCAAATCAATATACTCTGCAGACTGTTATACTTATTTCAAAACATCCCTTCCCTTCCTGCTTGTTTTTATTATAGATCTTGGAATATAATGATCTGAATTTTGATTGGGGAGTTCAGAAACCTAGAGTTCACTTTATAATCCTCAAACTATCCCTAGCACGGGTGGGGGGGAGGTCAATCTATCGCATCTGGAGCTATAAGCTAAAGCAGCATTCTTTAGAATGCTGCTTCTTTGGCTGTCTCCTGCATATTCCCCCACATGGAAAGAAATTAAATTTAGAATTTTCTATTAATGACCTTCATGATATAGAAAAATGCTAATTCCACTTGTGGCCCACAGCACTCACAGCATCCAGGGGAACAGCTCCGGAGAGGCAGAAATAGGTAATTACAGCACCCTCCAGCCTTGTCTGTTTGTGGGGGTGTTAGCCCGTTGATGCTGCACGTTGACTGCCCTGCTGGCCTCAGCCACTCTCCCACCCAAACTCTCCCCTCAATATAAGCCCCTTCCTGGTCACATAACTTTCTGTCATGTAAGTTTCTAAGTCCCCAGTTTTCCATTAGCAGCTTATTGGCTGCAACCACTAGAGGGCTTTCTCTCCACCTGGCCCCTGCCTCGCTACACTCTCTCTCTCTCTTCTGTCTCTATGTACTGATACTCTAGCTCCCCGAGCACTCTACTACACCCCAACTAATTAGTCCTCCATCTTCTGTCCTTCTCTACACTCTCCTCTCTCTTTAACCACATACACTCTATATCCCAGAGCTCTCCACAACCCCCCGTTAGTTACTCCTATTGTCCCCCCGTACTGCCCTTCCATCTCCCACCAGTAGAAGTCACTGCAGTACTCTCCTTTTTTAGCCATTCCACCCACCGCTCTCTGAAACTACTCCACTGGTATTTAGGTGCCACCAGGTCTCTACACAGTGTCCCCCCCCCGGGATTTTAACCTGGTACCTCCTGCACCATCACCCTTCCACTGCGCTACTGAGACCACCACAGTGATGGGTGTCAGTCTGCTCCCCTTATACTAGCACTGGGTCAGCAGCTTCCACTGTCCATTGCCTGACCACCTATCTCCCAACAGACTACCCTGTCTCTTGCTGATTACATTTAACATACTCCTCCTTGGACCAGTTTTCCCTCCTCCCACCCACACACACACACCTCACCCCCAATCTTCTCTACCTATTCCCACCTCCCACCCACCCGTCAGCCTGACAAACATCCACCCACTTAACTTACTCACTCATCCCAACCCCCGTTGTCTTCATCTGTCTAACCTTCCTGCCTCCCTTAACTTACCCATTCCTGTGCTATTCACTCTAAACCTGTGCGTCACCCACTCCCTACCACTAAATGGTGGTCTCTCACCCTTCTCAAGGTCCTAGCCCTATTACTTTTTATATCGGGAAATATTCATCCCAACCCAGGCCCTGCCACCCATAGTCAACAGACATCACACCAAGGGCTGTGCATAGCCACCATGAGCATCTGCAGCCTTCCCAAAAAACTGCATCCCTCCAAAGCTGGCTAGCGCAATACCAGCAAGCTGTCCTTGCACTCACAGAAACCTGTCTCTCTAAATAAAAAAACTGACTCATTCATCACCTTCTCTGGCCTCACTATACACAGAGCAGAGTGGGTAAACAGGGTGGGGGATGTGCCCTCTATGTTCGAGACTTCCTACTGAGCCAAGCTCTTCTGGCCCCCTCACTGGACCATGGCGCCCACGCTTTATCTATAAAACTTACCCTGGACCCCTCCAGGGCTCCTCTAACCATCACAGCTGCATGTGTTCCCCACGGAACCAAGCAATGGCCATATAATCCCTCTCAAACTATATTTCCAATATTTCACCCAAAACAGAACATATCCTGGTTGGTGATCTTACTGTAAACCGGCTTGCCAATTCAGCAGCTGCTTTCAAGGACACCTTTGTGGCACTGGACCTGACCCAACTGGTTTGCCAACCCACCAGGGGGAATCCCACAAATGGCTCCCAGACCCTACTAGACATACTACTAACCAACCTGCCCCATAGAATCTCTGATCTAGTGGTCCTTCTGGACTCTCAGAGTGACCACTCCCCCATCCTCTTCTCCTGATCATGTCACCTGCCCAAACCTCAACCTAGGGTATCCACTTACCAGCGCCTAAGGCCAAGTGGCTTCAAAAACAATCAGACGGTATCTGGCCCAGTGGGACTGGTCCCCCATATCCCAGGCCCCAAACATTGAAGTGGCCCTTGATTACTTCACACACTCATTCAACAAAGCATGTAACATTTATGCCCCTCTTACAAAAACACAATCTGTAAAATATAATGTCCCTTGAATCATGCCTTTATTACGGCAACAACTAAAACAAAGAGATGATTTCTGGCACAGAGCTGTTGAATCTGGCTCACAGGCAGACAGGCAAGCCTACAAAGCCGCATGTAATAGGTGCACCTGGACCATGTGCAAGGCCAAGGCTGATTATAAAGCCACCATGGCCTCCTCCTGGGGGAGTGCACTGAAATTTTGGGACAAAATTAAATAGGTAAATGAAAATCCTGCCCCCCCCAGCTTTGCATCAATAATGCCACCTCCACTGACCCCCAGGCCATTGCCAACTGCCTTAACTCCACCTTTTCCGATCTTAGCGCAATATTCCCGAGCAACTTCTTTGACCCTATTCTGGCTACCCCTGAGCCCAACCTCCAGTGCTCTACTTTCTACCTTAGGGTCATTACAATGCGGGAGGCCAAAACCTACCTCTCCAAAGCTCTCAGTGGCTCCAACTATTGCAAAGACTCTTTTGACATGAAAATCCTTTACCGGGTCCTTGACACTGTTCTCTTCCCCCTAACTGACATCCTTAATCGCTCTCTATGCCTGGGGCAGTTCTAAACCACCTGGAAGACTGCTACAAGTACCCCAATACCAAAAAGTGGAGACTGCACCAACCCCAATAACTATCGGTCCATCTCCATCCTCCCCCTCTCCAAAAGCCCTAGAAAAATCATGGCTGACCAACTCACTGAGTATCTGCTTGCCCACAATTTACTTTGTAGGGAGCAACATAGTTTCTGATCGGGCCATAGCACAACCACTGCCCTCATAGAATTCTCTAATTTCATTCACTCTGCCCTGGACAGAAAGCATCTTGCTGGAGCCATCTTTGTAGACCTCTCAAAGGCCTTTGATACAGGCTCCCATCCTTTCCTCTTAGACACACTCCACCTGACTGGTCTATCACGTGGTCCCCTCTCCTGGTTCACCATCTACCTTACAGCTAGATCCCAATGTGTCAAGATAAACAACACCCTATCTACCACCCTGTCTGTCCAGTCTGGAGTCCCCCAGGGTTCCATTTTGGGCCCTCTGCTTTTCAGCATCTACTTAAATGCCCTACCCAAATCCTGCTCCAGTAGCTTACTGCTATATGCTGATAATGCGGTCCTCTATGCCTTGCACCCCAGCCCAGCTGTCCTAAAGTCCTCCCTCCAAGACTTGTTCAGCCAGATTGAAAGCTGGTTCACTAACCACAGACTCATAGTCAACATAAAAAAAAATAAATAAAGGCCATGCTCTTTGCCCACTGCCAAAGCAAGGCCAAGGACGCAGAACTAAAAATCCTCTCCCACGCTCACCTCCCTCTGGAACAGGTACGTACCTATAAATATCTCGGCCTTACCTTTGACACCTCCCTGTCCTTCCATGCCCATATTAACATTCTATCCTCAGCCATTAATGCCCGCACTGGCCTTCTCTACCAGCACAAGGACTGCCTACCACCAGAAGCACTCAATCTGGCTGTCACCTCTTCTGTCCTCTCTCTCGTTGACTATGGGCTCCCCATCTACTCAGTCACCGACCCACACCACCCTAAACAAAATTCACCTAGCTATTAACAAAGCATGGCGACTCCACCTACAAGCAGACAAATGATCCCATACTTGCACCCTCTACACCCTGATCAGCATTCTCACCCCGGAGGAAAGACTTCAATATCAAACTTGTCTCCTCACCAGAAAGATCCACCTGGGGTTGTCCCCCCGGGGGTTTCTGCCTCCCTAATCTCATGCTCCTCCAGCAGCCACTCATTCCACCAACAAATGCATGTGAACCATGCCCAGGGTCAGGACCTCCCTAGGTCAGTGATCCTTCCCTTACAGAGCCCCTGTTTGGTACAACGCACTCCCCCAAGCCATTACCTCCATCCCCAAATTATGGCACTTTAAGACTACTCTAAAAAAACAGATTCTCTCTTTGCACCATTGCCAGTATCTGCTAATCCTCCTCTCTGGCCTAGCCCCTCCCAGAGCTGCCATAGAATGGTCATTGCCAATGTCTTCTCCTAGACAGCACCCACTAACTCAGTTCCCCAGCCTACAAATCCACTGACTTCTCAAGCAGACCTAAGTGCCAGCACTTGGGCTTTGCAGTCTTTACCAATACGTACTACTCCCAACTGTTATTACTGCTGAATCTGTATTCAATGCATGGTACCACTACTCATGGTCACCAACTGTATAGGACAGTTTCGTTACTGGTCACTGTATTCTGCTATTTGACAATGCCCCTGAGGCTGCACTTGCTCTGTAACTGTACCATTTGTGTTTACTTTAAATACCCTAGCTACTACATGTATAGTTCAACAGACACTTTAGCTATTGTATGTAAAATACTTCTGTATAAGATGTGATTATTATACTTCTGTCCTGTCTCATTGTAGGTATGATTATGTTGATGCGGTGCCTTTGTAAATGAGTCTATGACTCAAAGGGTTGTAATTCCTATGATATGTTTAAATAAATGAAATAAATAAATAAATAAGATTTTATTTGCTACCAATCTCCACAGCTCTGCCACATGACATACTTTTCTGCTAATACATTAAGAGTGTGGTACCAGTTAAAATGACATCCCAGTTATTGGGATATTTTTTTTACTATTGCAGGTTGTTGTTGGAAAACAAATATTTCCAACCGGCTCACCCAGACCTGGCCTTTTTTTATTGGTGGTGACTGGGACTAAACTATCAATTCCTATCCTCCTTGGGTAGTGTGGCATTCGAGGCCCTCCAGCTGGTCTATAGGCTCCCCAAGAGACCATTTCAGATACTTGCAAGTTAAAACCTATATTATGAGTGAGAAACTGCATTTAACTTAACTGCCAGTTCTGCACCCCCCCTCTTTTGATTATGTTAATGGCTTTTCTGGCAGGTAACTCATGAAGACATCTGATAGACCTGTTATACAAAATCTTAAGACTAGAGACTGTCTGGGGGACTCTACTAATTCCGTTTTGGAAACTTGGAATAAACATTTTGATCTGTCGGTGACTAGTGTCTCCTGGATTAAAGCTACCTTATCCACAATAAAGATCACTTCCTGCAACATATGGAGAGAATTTGCATGGAAATGTTGGTACAGGTTCTTTAGCTCCCTAGCCATTCTTACAAAATACTACCCTGTCTCCTAAGGAATTTGTTGGCGAGGTTGTAAATGCCGCTTGGCAGATTTAGGCCACATTTTTTTGGCTCTGTCCACTGCTGATGCCCTTTTGGTGTTCATTACAGGAGGAGTTGGGGCAGCGTCTGGGTGAATGGGTGGAACTCATGGTGGAAATGGTTCTGCTGTCAATTTTTCCAGATCATCACCCCCAGTGGCGTAAAACCCTTTTACCAATTTTTATGTTGCTTGCACGCATGTGCAAGAAACATAGTGCCATCATCCAAGTTTTCAGAGGTGTGGCACCCGTCTTCCAATGCAGTCAGTGTGCTTGCAGGCGCGGACCCAGTTCCCCAATCACTGCTGCAGCTGTCTATGACAGCAGTTGAAAATGCAGTGGTCATATAGTTGAAAGGGAGAGCTCCGCTTCACTGAGCAGAGCTCCCCCTCCACACACACACACACACACACACACACACACACGCGCGACGCACACACACTGCGTGCTCATGCGCCTTGCCCCTCCCCCACACTGTAAGGCTAACGGGGGTGCCCAATCCTCCGTCAGCTCCACGCCCCCCCAAAGCATCCAGGTGCCACGCTGGGAGCCCACCCCAGAGTGGCAGAATGATGTTATGGCCGACGGGGGTGCCCAATCCCCGGCGGGCTGCAGCCCCCCAACAACCTTCCAGCTGCCACACTGGGAGCCCACCCCAGAGTGGCAAACGTCTCTTGTCATTTTCGTCCCTCGTAGTCTTATTAAAAAACAAACAAACCTGTAAATACAAAACTGTTCCTCGGCGCTTCTTCCTGCCCTCCCACAACCCCCACCCACCCACCCGCTGCGCACCCTACCTCCCACACCCCCACCCCATACTTACCTCCGGAGCTCGGCGCAATGATCTTCGGTGGACCGGGAACACGTCTGCACTCTTCAAAGCTGACCGCGAACTGAGGAAATGCCGGTAAGCTGTATAATGGGATAGATAGGGTTTTTTTTACTTTGTTGCATATCTCAGGCATTTTTGGGAATTTTGGGCCCAAATTTTCAACATGGGGTTTTTGGGACCCCTTCTCATGAATTCTTGCACTGTCATGACGTTAATCGGGCCCAAAGGGTGATTTCATGGTCACTGCGTGAAATCACCTTTTGGGACTGAATAATGAAATGACACTGTCAGTGTTCGTAAGGTGGGCTCTCAAAAAGTCTCTGTTGAAAATTTGGTGAAAAAATTCCTAAAAATGACTGTTTTACGAGCGTGCGTTGCGCAGTTCCTACGCATGCTTGTAAGTTCGCGAATTTTCAATATTTTCACTCCAGATTTTCAACATTACCATTTTACCACACCTCCTTCTAAGCACTACAGCTGTCATTTTTCACATTCACCCAAAATGTGTTTCTGTCCACACAGTGCACAATGGTGCAGTCGGTGGAAATCAATGTATGGGGTACATTAAGAAAATCACAGTGACACTGTTCATGAGCAGAGATCTTAAAATGGCTATGTTGAAAATTTGGTGAAAGAATTCCTAAAAATGACTGTTTTACGAGCATGCATTGCACAGTTCCTACGCATGCTCGTAAGTTTGCGAATTTTTAATATTTGCACTCCAGATTTTCAACATTGCCATTTTACCACACCTCCTTATGAGCACTACAGCTGTCATTTTTCACATCTCGCTCAAAACATGTTTCCTCCCATGTAGCGCACAATGGCGCAGTCAGTGTGCAAAATCAATGTATGGGACACATTAAGAAAATCACAGTGGCACTGTTCATGAGCAGAGGTCTTAAAATGGCTATGTTGAAAATTTGGTGAAAAAATACCTAAAAATGACTATTTTTGCGAGCGTGCATTGCACAGTTCCTACGTACGCTTGTAAGTTCGTGAATTTTTAATATTTGCACTCCAGATTTTCAACATTGCCATTTTACCACACCTTGTTATGAGCAGTACAGCTGTCATTTTTCACATGTTGCCCAAAATGTGTTTCCGTGCATGTAGTGCACAATGGCACAGTCAGTGTGCACAATCAATGTTTGGGACAGATTAAGAAAATCACAGTGACACTGTTCACGAGCAGAGGTCTTAAAATGGCTATGTTGAAAATTTGGTGAAAAAATTCTTAAAAATGACTGTTTTATGAGCGTGTGTCGCGCAGTTCCTACACACACACTTAAGTTCGCAAATTTTTAATATTTGCACCCAGATTTCCAGCATTGCCATTTTACCACACCTCCTTATGAGCAGTACAGCTGTTATTTTTCACATGTCGCCCAAAATGTGTTTCCGTGCATGTAGTACATAATGGCGCATTCGGTGTGTGCAATTAATGTTTGGGACAGATTAAGAAAATCACAGTGACACTGTTCATGAGCAGAGATCTTAAAATGGCTATGTTGAAAATTTGGTGAAAAAATTCCCTTCAGACGCTCTGCACATATTACTAATGAAGACATTGAACAGAACTGGCCCCAGGACCGATCCCTGCAGCACCCCACTGGTCCCCCTCTCCTGACTGCACACCATTTACCACCACCTCTGCCTCCTGTCTGTTAGCCAGTTTCTAACCCAGTTTACCACCCTCTCCCCCGTGCCCAGCCTACCCAGCTTGTTTACCAGCCTCCTATATGGGATGGTGTCAAAGGCTTTGCTGAAATCAAGGTAAGCGTTGTCCACTGCCCCACCCTGATTCACTTCCTTTGTCACCCAGCCAAATAAATCAACTAGATTTATCTGACATGATGTCCCCACTGTGAATCCATGTTGTCCATGGTCCTGGGCTCCGATGGCATCTAGATGCCCCACTATCCTTTCTTTAAGCAATGTCTCCATGATCTTCCTCACTACTGAGGTGAGGCTGAATGCCTATTGTTCCGCCTCCTCCCTGCTGCGGACTTGTGTAGAGGGACCACATGTGCCCTCCTCCAATTCACTCATGTTGAATGACTCTGTGAACATGGCTGCCAGAGGTACTGCTATCTCCCTTCACAGTTATGTTAATATCCTTGGGCGTATGCCATCTGGTTCCATCGCTTTGTCCACCTTCAATTTAGTGAGCTCCTGCAGGACTCTTTTGTCTTTGAATGGACTATTGTCCACCTCTTCACCTCCTTGGCAACTGCTGTACTGCTGTGGCCCTTGTCCCTCACACTCTTCTCTAAATACTGAACAGAAAGACACAGTGGATGTCTTGGGAGGAAGGCATGGAACTATCACTTCCAAATACCTAAACAACACATACAAGCAAGCAACATTCGGCATTGATACATGCTTGTTTTATTAGCTGCAAAAATTGCAATTACACATAAATGGATGTCCACAGCCTTACCAACAGTTGGTGATTGGAGAAAGATTGTTGCAGACATATACCAGATGGAAAATCTGACACCTGGAATTTGTGATACACTTCCTCTCCTTAGGGCAGATCGAAGATGACTTTGTGCCTTAGACTTCACGGGGCTGAGAGGGTGTGAGGGTGCCGTCCCTGCCTTGTAGAGACACATAATAAATGGTTGTTTTCCATTTCCTCAAAATTACCTTTGCAGGTGTTCATGGTTATTCTGTAGAAATATGGTATACAATAGTATTTAACCTTTTATTTTAATGGACTAAGACTATACTGTATCTCTTCTGCATTTACTCTGCCTCACTCTGTGACCTTATAATAAGCTGATTGTACAGATATTTTGCATCTGTTTGTCTAACTGATCTTGTGAATGATGAGCTTCATACAATAAACATGATATTTAAAAAAATAATAAGTAAAATTATGAGTAGAAGTCTTTACTTATTTAGTCGAGGTGCACATTTAAGCATATGAACTGAACCAAATGAGTTTTGATTCTTAGAAATATGTGATAAAATTAGTTTATCTAGATGTCCTGACACTTGAATTGGTTATATTTAGCCCTTTCATATGACAGCATGAATTGTTAATTTTAGTTTTTGGATTAAAATGTAAAATTTGTGACAGTAGGTTTGAATCCTCCCAGAGCCACTTACTATAAAAAGAAATGTTGAAGGCATTGTTGCATTGATACAAAGGGGGCAGCAAAGTGGCAATAGTTTTGTACTTAAGGGAGGGTAATTCAAACCAGCTCCACCCACTGATGAAGACCTAGCATTGGTCAAAGCACTGAGAAGATGGTTTGTTGGACCCTGTATATGAGTACTACACCATGATGAGGATTTACGGAAATAAATGCAAATTTTTGAGTACTGTTTTCTCTGCTGAACCTCATTTCAAGTCAATAAGTGCAGAATGCCTTTGGATTTTGTTACTGTTTGGGCCTAGTAACCCTTTCCCTGCACCGGGCACATGGAACTGTTGAGCATGCAGCTTGAGGAGGACTTTTCTCATCATTCTGACCCCTGACCTCCCAGCAACCAATCAGAGGTCAGGGATCAACGCACAGAAAACTAACTGCATTATGGGAGAGTGTCTGTGCAGTGTGCTTGGTGCCCAAATCTGCTAATCAACAGGTTGTTGAGTGAACACTCTGCATACTGATTCTGTGGCCAATTGTAAGCTGCCTTTCCCCAGAAAACTATGAAGGCAGTTCCAGAAGGGGGACTCAGCAGTTAGCTCTCAGAGTCAGAGGAGGGCTAGTGTGCTGCTAGCCAGAAACACCTAGGAAAGTCTGCCTGGGCTTCCACAGTCAACTATCAAGGAGTGACTTCAAAGATTTTTACAGTCTGTGTGTACAGAGAGACTGAACTGTGTGCCTACTGAAAGTGTCAGGGTGCCAATTTCCTGTGAGTCTGTGACCTGCCTTGAGAGAAAAGGAGGTAAAAGTGTGCCACAGCAGTCAGCCTATGGGCACCAGAGAGAGATTGCTTGAGTACAACTGCGAGAAAGCCTGCATCAATCCAACAAACAGTCAGTTACTTCTGCCAGGTACTACCTAGCGCTCCACACTAGGATTCTGAAGCCTGGACGTGTGTATGTCAGGTGTGTGGCTCCTGCTCCTGTGACTGGTCAGTGCTACTGCCAAGTACTAGCTAGCGCTCCACACTAGGGATTTGAAGCCTGGACATGTGTGTGTGAGGTGTGTGGCCACTGCTCCTGCAACTGGTTAGAGCTACTGCCATGTACTAGCTAGTGCTCCACACTAGGGGTCTGAAACCTTGTCGTGTGTGTGTGTGAGGTGTGTGTCCCCTGCTCCTGTGACAGGTTAGTGCTACTGCCAGGTACTAGCTAGCGCTCCACACTAGGATTCTGAAGCCTGGACATGTGTGTGTGAGGTGTGTGGCCCCTGCTCCTGTGACTGGTTAGTGCTACTGCTAGGTAATAGCTAGTGTGCCACACTAGGGTTTTGAAGCCTGGACATGTGTGTGTGAGGTGTGTGGCCCCTGCTCCTGTGACTGGTTAGAGCTACTACGACGTACTAGCTAGCACTCCACACTAGGATTCTGAAGCCTGGACGTGTGTGTGTGAGGTGTGTGTCCCCTGCTCCTGTGACTGGTCAGTGCTACTGCCAGGTACTAGCTAGCGCTCCACACTAGGGTTCTGAAGCCTGGATGTGTGTGTGTGAGGTGTGTGGCCCCTGCTCCTGTGACTGGTTAGTGCTACTGCCAGGTATTAGCTAGCACTCCACACTAGGAGTCTGAAGCCTGGACGTGTGTGTGTGAGATGTGTATCCCCTGCTCCTATGACTGGTTAGTGCTACTGCCAGGTACTAGCTAGCACTGTACACTAGGGTTCTGAAGCCTGGACATGTGTGTGAGGTGTGTGGCCCCTGCTCATGTGATTGGTTAGTGCTACTACCAGGTACTAGCTAGTGCTCCACATTAGGGGTCTGAAGCCTGGACGTGTGTGTGTGAGGTGTGTGGCCCCCGCTCCTGTGACTGGTTAGTGCTACTGCCAGGTACTAGCTAGTGCTCTGCACTAGGGTTCTGAAGCCTGGATGTGTGTGCGAGGTGTGTTGCCACACCTCCTATGATTGGTTAGTGCTACTACCAGGTACTAGCTAGCGCTCCACACTAGGGTTTTGAAGCCTGGATGTGTGTGTGAGGTGTGTGGCCCCTGCTCCTGTGACAAGTATGTCCTGTGGAGGAGAAAGTGGGAAGTGCCTGAGAAGTTCAGATAACTGCGGACACAGAGAGATTAATTTCTATCCAGTGGCATCTTTAAACTTCTCCCCCAGCTGCAACAACTGAACTATCAACCTGAGAGGAACTGCATTTGCAGAGGAGGAGGAGAAGGAGCCCAGCTGATAGAGACGATGGTACACCAAAACCATGAGTACTGTCAAGGCTTGTCCTGCAGCTAGGAAAACTTTGTACAAAGTTTTCTCACCAAATCTACAGATTTGGCCAATGGGCCAGAAGTTATCAATATCTCATTTGGAGCAATTTGGACTGCTTTAACAAAACATAATATTTAGATGCAGTTCAACTTGTATTTCACATTAGTTCTGTATTTCTCCTCCCCATTATTTATTAATGAGGCCATTTGCATGAAAATTGGATCTTTGCTCCTGAAGATTTCATCTATTCCTGATACTTTCTCCCTACCTAATTTCATAATGCTCTATGTGTGACATCATAATTATTCCCATGGCAACAGATTGTGATGTCACAACAGAGAACTATGACATGAAGTAGGGAGTAAGCTAAAGAGGCAGATGATCTCTAAGCAACAGATACCATGTTTCCATGCAAATTTCTCAGTAAGGAGTAATGGGGAGGATAAATCTATCAAATACATAGAGAATGCAGTCTAAATTGTACCTAAATATTATGTTTTTCAAAGTTTTCTTTGAGGTGGCAGCATCTCTTTAAGCAATGGTATGGCCTGTGGGGTTTGGAGTTTAAATGTTCTGCTTGTTTTAAAGTGCACCATGTCCAGCCAACCATCTGCAACATCACTGGGCCTGTACGGTTTCTACGGCTGGGTACCCAGCAGTGCAGCACCAGGAGCTCCCTTACGGTATAAGGGTTTAAACTGGCACCAGTGGGTAATGCCCCAGTACAGGGGGGCTGGTACAGCTAAAGGTTTTACTTCCTGCTCCATTGTTTTGCCTGATGGGGGTTGGGCACCGTTAGTGGATGCTTCAAAGTGTTTACTGCTCAAGCCTAGTCAGGCACTTAACTTCAGTCCTACAAGTACAGTTTAAGAGTCTCTTTCAGAAACAGTTTTGCTTTCCATTTTCTGATCCCTTGTGAATATCCCCCCAATAAATACTTTGTTGATATTTTACAATTTGTCTAGTGAGCATATCAGTAGTGTAAGTCACTAATTACAGTTTTGTTGAGTTTACGGTAGCATTGTGATTTTGCATGTGTGGGGGTACACTGTGGGGATGTGGGTAGGTGCTGCATCCCAAGGGGTTTACTGCTCTGACACCAGCCGCTATTTTTGGCACAGTACTACAGGCTGTGTAACAGTAGTGACCAGTTCTTACATAGAAACATAGACTTTGACGGCAGATAAGGACCACTTGGCCCACCAAGTCTGCCCATTTCCCTTCCTATTGGATAAGCTGCAGATTCTAGTTAACCAACAGCCTACTTCCTGCAACCCCCCACTACTATTGCCTCATGTCTGTCCCATGCATGTTTGAATTCCCCCACTGTTTTAGACCCAGCAACCTCCCCAGGAAGGCGGTTCCATGCATCCACCAGTCTCTCTGTGAAAAAAAAATTCCTCACATTACCCCTGAGCCGTCCCCCCCTCTATCTTTAAATTGTGCTCCCTTGTTCTTACACATCTCTTTTTCTGAAAGATGCTACCCTCCTGGACTTTGTTGATTCCTTGAGGTACTTGAAAGTTTCTATCATGTCCCTCGACCTCTTCCTTTCATCAAGGGTATACATATTAAGCTCTCAGTCTCTCTTCATATGGTTTCTGATGCAGACCCTGCACCATTTTAGTTGCCCTCCTCTGGACTACTTCCATCCTGTCTATGTCCTTGCGTAGATGGGGTCTCCAAAACTGCACACAGTATTCCAGATGGGGTCTCACCAACTGTCTGTACAGATGGATAACCACTTCCCTTTTTCTACTTGTGATGCCCCTTCCTATGCATCGCAGTATCCCCCTGGCTCTCCTTACTGACTTCTCACATTGCTTCTTAATATGGGTGACTGTCTGTTTTATGGTTTTATCAAGGCATCAGCTGCTTTGTAAAGGACTTAATGGAAACTGATGACTTGCATCTCCTTATTTTTTTTATTTATTTCAATCTAGGATTATAATACCTTTGAGCCAAGGCTCTTTTACAAAGGTTCAAGGAGGACTTGCATCTCCTTAGGTCAGTCTCTGGGGCTCACATTGAAATGAGCTTTGTCTCAGTGTACCTTTATCAGTCAGCAGATTTAAAATAAAAATAAACTGTTAGTACTTCTAACAGTGAAAAGTCAAAGCTGGATGTGCTGGGCTGTCACTTTAAATATTTAGCAGCCCCTTCCTCTTGCTCCACCCTTGCTGCTGCATGTCATGAATATTAATAAGTAGTTTTGAATGGTGTCCGGGACATATTTCAGAGGTGGACAGGAAGTGAACTTTAGGTTTTGAGAGCTGCTAGAGATGGGTGAACAGAGCTGAGCATGGGGAGAGTTTCAGATTGAACTGGTTTTCTGTGAATAAAGGTCCCTTGTTCTTCTAGTCCCAAACTCTGAAGAGCAGCAGCTGCTTGTGTTTCTGAACAGTGCAGTTTGTGGTGTTGGAGACTGAAACAGAGGATCATGAAATTGGAGGTAAGGAATGCTGAGCACACGGGGAGCTACAGAGGGAACTGTTTTTCTGTGGGTAGATATCCTTTGTTTTTCTAGTCCCAAACTCT
The DNA here is from genome assembly GCA_016271365.2 of Neoceratodus forsteri. Classification (NCBI taxonomy): domain Eukaryota; kingdom Metazoa; phylum Chordata; order Ceratodontiformes; family Ceratodontidae; genus Neoceratodus; species Neoceratodus forsteri. The sequence goes on along the minus strand of JADMNL010000034.1, from coordinate 60,935,644 downwards.
GAAGAGCAGCAGCTGTTTGCATTTCCGAACAGTGCAGTTTGTGGTGTTCGAGACTGAAACAGAGGATCATGAAGTTGGAGATATGGCATGTGGAGCTGCTGTGTAAACAAACCGAATGCCAAGCCGAATCAGCTAAACAAAACAGGGGTTTCGCTTGCACTTTATGCTGCAGGTGTCATGGCGAACACCTTGCAATGGAAGTAGCTTGGCGGAGGGAGAGTCTCGTGCTGCTCAAGAGTACTTCTTGGTACTACTCATGCGCTGTTCGAATGACCACCTAGCATGGGAAATTGTAAAGCTCGGAAGGCAGAGGCTGTCTCGGCAACTCTGCTCATTTAGCGTAGTGATTAGAATACTGGACTGTGAGTGAGGTGGGATACAGGTAGTGTTAGGGGTTCTATTCTGATGGCCAGCAGTTGTGATTCGTGCATATAATAGCTAGGTGACTTGTAACAATAGAAACTCAGAGGTCGCATGCACACACTAGATGACTGCTTCTATATTTTGTTTCTTCAATATTGTGCAACCTCGGAGTTGATTACATGTATATGTATATTTATGGGGGCACTGCCCCCTGCAAAAAAAAAAAAAAAATTCGGAATTGTTAGTAAACTTTACTGATGGACAGACATGCAGTTATGGCATTGATGGTGTTCCTGTCTGCAACGGTATTCCCATCAACCATACTATTTCCTGTACGCCATGACACCTGCAGCATAAACTGCAACCACTCCGGGACACTGTCAGCTTTTAACTAATAATGGTTGCTCCATTTAAAAACTATACCTGTAGATATCTTCTTACTATCAATTATATACCCAGTGTCTGATTGACACAAAGTGAGCATTTATAGAGGTTCTTTTTTCCATATTTTGACCATTTACCACACCCGACTGAATCCTCAGTGGTCTGCTCCTACTGGCTGTGCACTTGTAACATGGAGCTGAAGTGCCTGTAAACTCGTACATGCATGAGTTTGGAGTTTTCTGTCGTATTAGACAAAGTGATTTTTGAACAATGGACAGTTCCCTGAGCACCACAGAGTGAGTGTGGTGTTAAATCGAGCCTTCTAGTATGCTTAATTCAGTGTTTAAAATATTAAGCAGTGACTCTGAGCATGCACATTTGCAGTTCCCCGTGACCAATTCTTTACCCACTTCCTGGTCTTTCAGCTTCCTCAGCAGCCTCCTGTGTGGCACCGAGACGAAAGCTGTACTGAAATAGAAGTAGGGTAAATCTGTTACCTGCCCTCTTGTCAACTGCAAGACAAAGTTGATCTCCCCACCATGAATTCATGCTGCTTGTTGTCCTGCAAGCCATCTGTTTTTTTTTTTTTTTTAAGGTTATCTTTTTCTCCCTTCTGGGCAGCTCCCATTTCCCTGATACCCAAGCTCCATCACATCAATGTCCTGCCATCTTTCTCCCCGACCACACTCCCCCACCCCAGTGAGACCAGAAGAAAGGTTCCCAATCTTTGCTATTAAAGAAGATTTGGTTACCTGGCTGGCCCATATAGTTCAGTGGGGGGTCTGTGGGCATACAGAATAATTCTGGCTCCTGGTATTTTCTCTTTTTCCCTCCCCTGAGGAGATGGCATGCAATGCTATCATAACACATGTGCACGCCGACAACTGCCACCCTCTCCTGCACTGTGGCAATGTTGAGCTGCATTCCCCATAGGCTTCAGAAGGGGCCAGGCATTCACCAATCTCCATATACTCCACTCTATTGGAGGAGAGCAGTCACTCAGGCACTCGAGCTTCCTCCACCAGCTGACCCTGCAGTGCACTAGGGTCTCTTGAGAACCTGGGTCATTGGTGCTCTGAACTACTGTTGTGGGCCTGCTATCTGATAAACTATTTGTATCTAGGTAGGTTTACTGCTGCACCTGCCGGCCTGCTGTCCTGCAACCTGTTTCTATCTACGGAGGCTTACTGCTGCATCTGCAGGCTTGCCATACTGTAATCTAGTTGTATCTCAGTAGGCTTACTGCTGCACATGTTGATCATGCATCCTGAAGCATATTTGTATCTAGGTAGGCTTACTGCTGCACCTGTGGCCAGCCGTCCTGTATCCTATTTGTATCTAGGTAGGCTTACTGCTGCACCTGTGGGCTGCCATCCTGTAACCTATTTGCATCTAGCTAGGCATACTGCTGCTCCTGCAGGCCAGCCATCCTGTAACCTATTTGCACCTTGGTGGACTTACTGCTACACATGTGGGCCAACTGTCCTGTAACCCGTTTGCATCTAGGTAGGCTTACTGCTGCACCTATGGCCAGCCGTCCTGTAACCTATTTGTATCTAGGTAGGCTTACTGCTGCACCTGTGGCCAACTGTCTTGTAACCTATTTGTATCTAGGTAGGCTTACTGCTGCACCTGTGGGCCTGCTGTCCTGTAACCTTTTTTGTATGTAAGTAGGTGTACTGTTGAACCTGCAGGCCAGCTGTCCTGTAACCTGTTTGCATGCAGGTAGACTTACTGCTGCACCTGCGGGCCTGCTGTCTTGTAATGTGTTTGCATCTAGGTAGGCTTACTGCAGCACATTCAGGCTTGCTGAGTTCTAACATATTTGCATCTAGGTCAGCTACTAGGCTTCCTGAGACCAGGGTCTCTATTAACTTTACCTTCAGTGGAGGTAGGACAGAGCTCTGCCCAGTGGTTCCGTGATAGCGCACGGTCTCCATTAGCTTACCTATTGTGGAGGTAAGACAGAGCTGTGTCCAGTGGTTCAGCAGGTAGTGCAGGATCTCCATTAGCTTACCTGTAGTGGAGGTAAGACGGAGCTCATCCAGTGGTTCAGTGGTAGTGCAGGGTCACCTTTAGCTTACCTACAATGGAGGTAAAACAGAGCTCTGCCTAGTGGTTCAGCGGCAGTGCAGAGTCTCCTTTAGCTTACCTACAGTGGAGGTAAGAGAGCTATGCCCAGGTGGTTTGGTAGTAGTGCAAGGTCTCCATTAGCTTACCTACAGTGGAGGTAAAACAGAGCTGTGCCCAGTGGTATTGCGGGGTCTCCATTAGCATACCTGCCCAGTTGTTCAGCGCTAGTGCAGGGTCTTTATTAGACTACTTACAGTAGAGGTAAGACAGAGCTGTGCCCAGTAGTTTGGCAGTAGTGCAGGGTCTCCATTAGCTTACCTGCAGTGGAGGTAAAACAGAGCTCTGCCCAGCGATGGTGCAGGGTCTCCTTTACCTTACCTATAGTGGAGGTAAGAAAGCTGTGCCTAGTGGTTTAGTGGTAGTGCAGGGTCTCCATTAGGTTACCTACAATGGAGATAAAACAGAGCTGTGTCCAGTGGTTCAGCAGTAGTGCAGGGTCTCTATTAGGTTACCTATACTGGAGGTAAGTCAGAGCTGGCCCAGTGGTTCAGTGGTAGTGCAGGGTCTCTATTGGCTTACCTGCAGTGGAGGCAAGACAGAGCTGTACCCAGTGGTTCAGCGGTAGTTCAGGGTCTCCATTATGTTACCTGCATTGGAGGTTAGACAGAGCTCTGCTCAGTGGTTCAGCAGTAGTGCGGGGTCTCCATTTGCTTACCTACAGTGGAGGTAAGACAGAGCTGGCCCAGTTGTTCGCTTGTAGTGCATGGTCTCCATTACTTTACCTGCAGTGGAAGTAAGTCCGAGGTCTGCCCAGTTGTTCAGTGGTAGTGCATGGTCTCCATTAGGTTACCTACAGTGACAGAGCTGGCCCAGTAGTTTAGTGGTAGTGAGGGTCTCTATTCGGTTACTTTCAGTGGAGGTAAGACAGAGGTGTGCCCAGTGGTTTGCAGTAGTGTAGGATTGGTGTTAGCTTAACTGCAGTGGTGGTGAGACAGAGCTCTGCCCAGTGGTTCAGCATGGTGAAGGGTCTCCATTAGCTTATCTACAGTGGAGATAAAACAGAGCTCTGCCAAGGGGTTCAGCAGTAGTGTATAGTCTCCATTAGCATACCTACACTGGGTGTAAGACAGAGCTCTGCCCAGTGATTCAGCAGTATTGCAATTTCTCTCTTAGGTTACTTACAGAAGAGGTAAAACAAAGCTGTGCTCAGTGGTTCAGCGATAGTGCAGGGTCTCTGTTAGCTTATCTGCAGTGCTGGTAAAACAGAGCAGTGCCCAATGGTTCAGCTATAATGCTGAGTATCCATTACCTTACCTTCAATGGAGTAAAGACAGATCGGTGCCTAGTGGTTTAGCAGTAGTGCAGGGTCTCCATTTGCTTACCTATAGTGGAGGAAAGACAGAGCTGGCCCAGTGGTTCAGCCATAGAGCAGGGTCTCTATTAGCTTACCTGCAGTGGAGGTAAGACAGAGCAGTGCCCACTGGTTCAGCTGTAGTGCAGGGTCTCCATTAATTTACCTACAGTGGAGGTAAGACAGAGCTGGCCCAGTGGTTCAGTGGTAATGCATGCTCTCCTTTACCTTACCTGCAGTGGAGGTAAGCTAGAGCTCTGCCCAGTTGTTCAGCGGTAGTGCAGGGTCTCTATTAGGTTTCTTAAAGTAGAGGTAAGACAGAGCTGTGCCCAGTGGTTTGGCAGTAGTGCAGGGCCTCCATTAGCTTACCTGCAGTGGAGGTAAGACAGAGCTGTACCCAAGGGTTCAGCGATAGTGCAGGGTCTCCATTAGCATACCAGCATTGGAGGTAAGACAGAGCTGTGTCCAGTGATTCAGTGGTACTGCAGGGTCTCCATTAGGTTTTCTACAGTGGATGTAAAACAGAGTTGTACCCAGTGGTTCAGCTGTAGTGCACGGTTTTCATTAGCTTACCTACAGTGGAGGTAAGACAAAACTGGCCCAGTGGTTCAGCGGTAGTACGGGGTCTCTATTAGCTTACCTACAGTGGAGGTAAGACAGAGCAATGTGCAGTGCTTCAGCTGTAGTGCAGGGTCTCCATAACTTTACCTATAGTGGATGTAAGACACATCAGTGCCTAGTGGTTCAGCGGTAGTGCAGGGTCTCTATTGGCTTACCTACAGTGGAGGTAAGACAGAGCTCTGCCTAGTGATTCAGCAGTAGTGTGGGGTCTCCATTTGCAAGTGGAGGTAAAACAGAGCTGGCCCAGTGGTTCCGCACTAATGCAGGGTCTCCATTAACTTACATGCAGTGTAGGCAAGACAGATCCATGCCCAGTGGTTTGGCAGTAGTGCAGGATCTGTATTAGGTTATCTGCAGTGGAGGTAAGAGAGCTGGCCCAGTGCTTCCGCTGTTGTGCAGGGTCTCCATTAGCCTAACTGCGGTGGAGGTAAGACAGAGCTGTGCCCAGTGGTTCAGTGGTAGTGCAGTGTCTCCATTAGGTTATTTACAGTAGAGGTAAGACAGAGCTGTGCCTAGTGGTTCAGCAGTAGTACAGGGCCTCCATTAGCTTGCCTACAGTGGAGGTAACACAGAGCTGCGCCCGGTGGTTTAGTGGTGGTGTAGGGTCTCTATTAGGTTATTTACAGTAGAGGTAAGTGAGAGCTGTGCCCAATGGTTCAGCAGTAGTGCAGGGCCTCCATTAGCTTACCTACAGTGGAGGTAACACAGAGCTGCTCTCGGTGGTTTAGTGGTGGTGTAGGGTCTCTATTAGGTTATTTACAGTAGAGGCAAGAGAGAGCTGTGCCCAATGGTTCAGCAGTAGTGCAGGGTCTCCATTAGCTTACCTACAGTAGAGGTGAGACAGAGCTGTGCCCAGTGGTTCAGCTGTGGTGCAGGGTCTCCATTATCTTACCTACAGTGGAGGTAAGACAGAGATGTGCCCGGTGGTTCATCGGTAGTGCTACCCCCACTTCTGCTAGTGACTCTGGTTAAGGAGTGGTTTCGGGTTGCAGGGGGTTAGCTTGGGGAGGGGAGGATAGAGCATCCTGAGGAGTGCTCTCCTGTCCTTGGGAGGTAAAGTCTGTAGCCCTACTGTCATTTGCTGCCAGGTAGAGGGTTGATGGTAGTGCAGGCATGGGCGGCACACAAAGCGGGGCTGTGGTTTAATGCATTGTGTGTGTGTGCCTCCATGTGACATGCACTGTCATCCATGCTGCAGCAGTGGGAAACTAGGGAGAAAATGGAAAATCAGTATAGGCTTAGCATAGTCCTGCCTCCCCACCCATGCCATTATTCCTGCCTCATATCTGAATAAAGTCTAAGGGGAGGGGCAGCCATCTCTGACCCTTGCCATCACCTGGACTCCTACCCTATATCTGGATATAGTTTCGGTGGATGGGCAGCCATCCTCCCTCCTGGTCCTACCATGGGGGCAATCCATGGGGACTTTCACTGGACAGGTAAGTCCAGGGGACTTGGTGGCTCATTGGAGGAGGCAGGGACAGGACTGACAGCTGCCTGCACTAGTAAAAAAGGTTTTGTGAGAAATGGAGGTAATACTGACCTGTTTGAGAGGCTATGCCTGTAATTTAATGGACAAGCAGCCAGTCACACTCCTTCCTAACCTATATAAGCAGTTCCTCCCAGCCTCCTTCTGAAGCACTTTGTCTTTGCAACCATAAGCTCTGTTGTTCTGTCCTATGCTGCTGAAGCACTTTCTGTTTGCTGCTGGCTGGGGCCTACCCTTCCCCCCAACCACCTTACTGCTTTGGCTTCTGCTGGACTCTGCTGTCTGTCTCCTGCTTTGGTTTGTATTTTGCCTCCTGTTGTGTGCTTCTTTATGTTGCTTGTCCTCTGTTCTTTTGTGTTTATGTGTCTTTTGTTTTGCTTTCTTTTTGGGGGGGAGTTTCTGCTTCTAAACTCCTTGTATATTGCTAGTCCAGAGCTTATGCTACATGTTTCCATTTACTTACTGTTTTCCATACATTGTTCCTGAAAAAAATTGCGCTTCCTAAACTAATACCAAGAAATCAGTGCTGTTGTTTCAGCACATTGCCTCTATCAATAGTTTCTCCCATTTACTCACACTGCAACTCCTTTCATTATCTGTGTATTTCAGTTCATACCACACAGCTGCTCTTCATGCTGTGCACCTTAATGTTTTATGTTGATTGCACGCATGCGCAAGAAACATATTGCGGCAGCTTGCTCCAGAGGCAGGTTGTGGAGGCGTGGCACTGTTGTGGCCAGTGCCCCCACTGCCTTTTGAGGCTTAGCCCCTGTTCCCCAATGGGGTGGCACGCTGCTGCTGACACTAGTTCAGCCAGCATTCCACAACTTTGAACGTTTTCACTGCAGCAATCAGGGGCCACCTCGTCAGCGATTTGCTGCAATGAGGGAGTGACCTGTCATTGCTGGGCGGAACATTGCTACTGTAATATTGTTTGTGAACATGGCAGCGGTTTGCCACCATGTTCACAAACAATATTAATCTGGCCCCAGTGCTGAGGGGGTGCCCAATCCCCCTTGGCAGCATGCACCCCCCCACAGCAGTTTTTGTTTGCAGACAGGGGGCCCCAATCCCCGTCTGCTTCATTCCTGGTCCCAGTTGAAGTTGCTGACCGGGGAGCCCACTCTCCATCGCCTTCAGTCCCCGTCTTCAGAGTTACTGTGGCTGACGGGGAGCCCACCCCCCATCAGCATAATGTCCCACCCCCAAAAACCTTTTGTTTTCTGCTGGGGGATGCCCAATCCCCTAAGCACGCTCCCTCCCATATGTGCGATGGGGTGCCCAATCCCCATTGGCTACTGGCCCCCCAAAAAGAAACAGTCAGGTGTCACGCTGTGAGCCCACCCCAGCATTCCCAATGCCCCTGTAAAGAAAAAACCATCCCGCAATGCTCTTTTTTTTTTTTTTTACACCTGTAAAAAAGAAAACGGCCCTCGTGGTCTCCTTGCCCCCTTGTACAACCTGTGCTGTACCACTGCGCACCCTGCCTTCCCACACCCCCTCACCCCATATTTACCTCCGGAGTCCAGTGTGACGATCTTCGTTGGGCCGTGAACACTTCTGCACTCTTCAAAGCCGACCGTGAACTGAGGAAATGCCGGTAAGCTGTATAATGGAATAAATACGTTTTTTCAACTTTTTTGCATATCTCAGGGAGTTTTGGGAATTTTGGCACCAAATTTTCAACACGGGGTTTTTGGTACCCTTCCTCATGAATTCTGCCACTGTCATGGCATTGATTCGGCCCCGAAAGGTGATTTTGCGATCACTGCACAGAATCACCTTTTGGGACTGATTAATGACAAGAAAGTGCAAGTGCTCATGAGGTGGGCTCTCAAAAAGCCTATGTTGCAAATCTGGTGGAAAAAATCCAAAAAATGACTGTTTTACGAGCGCGTGCATTGCACAGTTGCTACGCACGCTTGTAACTTAGCGAATCTGCAATATTTTCATGCCAGATTTTCAACATTAGCATTTTTCCACACCTCCTTGTGAACATTATAGCTGTCATGTTTCACATCCTGACTGAAATGTGTTTTTGCACTTCCGGCGCATAATAGCACGGTCGCTGTGGGAAATCAGTGTTCAGGACAGATTACGAAAATGACAGTGACACTGTTCATGAACAGAGGTCCTAAGCTGCCTATGTTATAAATTTGGTGATGATACTCTATAAAATGACTGTTACGAGCGTGCGTTGCGCAGTTTGTACACACGCTCATAAGTTCACAAATTTATATTTTCATTCCAAATTTTCAACATTGCTATTTTTCTGCACCTCCTTATGAACAGTACAACTGTTACTTTTCACATCCTGGCCGAAATGTGTTTTTGCAGTTCTGGTGCAGAATAGCGCAGTCGCTGTGGGAAATCCATGTTCAGGACTCATTATGAAAATGACAGTGACACTGTTCAGTAGCAGATGTTCTAAAATGCCTATGTTGAAAGTTTGGTGATGAAAGCCCATGAAATAAGTGTGTTAGGAGCGTGCATTACCCAGTTTCCATACACACTTGTACCTTTACAACTTTGTAATATTTTCACTCCAGATTTTCAACATTGCCATTTTTCCACACCTTCTTATGAACAGTGCAGCTGTCATTTTTTACATCCTGGCCGAAATGTGTTTTCGCTCTTCCGGCGCACAATAGTGCAGTCGCTGTGGGAAATCAGTGTTCGGGACACATTAAGAAAATCACACTGACACTGTTCATAAGCAGAGGTCCTAAAATGCCTGTGTTGAAAATTTTGTGATGAAGCTCCATAAAATGACTGTGTTACGAGCGTGCGTTGTACAGTTTCCATGCACCCTTGTAACTTTGCAAATTAGTAATATTTTCACGCCACATTTTCAACACTGGCATTTTTCCACACCTCCTTATGAACAGTACAGCTGTCATTTTTCACATCCTGGCCGAAATGTGTTTTCGTGCTTCTGGCGCAGAATACCACAGTTGCTGTCGGAAATCAGTGTTTGGGATAGATTAGGATTGAGCGAGTAAGAGAGGGGGGAGTGACTGAGCTCAACTGAGCTCTGTCGGGACTGCTGCAGATTTCTTTGTGGGCAGGAAAAGGTGCCAACACAGGCAGGAGCCCAGTACAAAAGGGCAGCCTACAACGCCGGGAGACACAGAACGGGGGAGAGAGTGAGCTCAATGGAGCACTGTTGGGACTGCTGCAGATTTCTTTGTGGGCATAAAAATGCAGCAATGCATGCAGGGGCTCAGTACAAAAGGGCAGCCTGCAGCGCTGGGAGAAACAGAACGAGTGACTGAGAGAGGGGGAGTGAGCGAGCTCAGTGGAGCTCTATCGTGACTGCTGCAGATTTCTTTGTGGGCAGAAAAGGGTGGCATTGCAGGCAGGAGCCCCATACAAAAGGGTAGCCTGCAGACATCGGCAGAAATTAAATGAGCGAGTGAGAGAGGGTGAGTGAGTGAGGTCAATGGAGCTCTGTTGGTACTGCTGCAGATTCCTTTGTGGGTAGAAAAAATCGCCAACAGAGGCAGGAGCCCAGTACAAAAGGGCAGCCTGCAGTGCCAGGAGAAACAGAATGAGCGAGTGAGATGGGGCAGTGAGCGACCTCAACGGAGCTCTGTCGGGACAGCTGCAGATTTCTTTGTGGGCAGAAAAAAGGTGCCAACGCAGGCAAGAGCCCAGTACAGAAGTGCAGCCTGCAGCACTGGGAGAAACACAATGAGCGTGTAAGTGAGGGTGAGTGAGCGAGCCCAACGGACCTCTATCGTGACTGTTGCAGATTTCTTTGTGGGTAAAAAAGGCAACAACGCAGGCAGGAGCCCAGTACAAAAGGTCAGTCTGCAGCGCCGGCAGAAACGGAACGAGCGAGTGAGAGGGGGGAGTGAGCAAGCTCAACGGACCTGTGTCAGGACTGCTGCAGATTTCTTTGTGGGCAGAAAAAGATGCCAATGCAGGCAGGAGCCCAGTACAAAATAGCAGCCTGCAGCAGCGGAAGACACAAAACGAGCGAGGGAGTGAGGGAGGGGGGAGTGAGTGAGCTCGACGGAGCTCTGTTGGGACTGCTGTGGATTTCTTTGTGGGCAGAAAAAGGCAGCAATGCACGCAGGAGCCAGTACAAAAGGGCAGCCTGCAGCAGTGGGACAAATGGCACAAGCGAATGAGAGAGAGGGAGTGAGCGAGCTCAACGGAGCTCTGTCAGGACTGCTGCAGCTTTCTTTGTGGGCAGAAAAAGGTGCCAACAGAGGCAGGAGCCCGGTATGAAAGGGCAGTCTGCAGTGCCAGGAGAAACAGAATGAGTGAGTGAGACGGGGGGAGTAAGCAACCTCAACAGAGCTCTATCGTGACTGCTGCAGATTTCTTTGTGGGCAGAAAAAGGCGTCGGCACAGGCAAGAGCCCAGTACACAAGGCCAGCTAGCAGCACTGGCAGAAACGGAACGAGCGAGTGAGAGAGTGTAAGTGAGCCAGCTCAACGGAGCTGTGCCGGGACTGCTGCAGATTTCTTTGTGGAAAGAAAAAGCTGCCAACACAGTCAGGAGCCCAGTACAAAAGGGCAGCCTGCAGCAGCGAGAGACACAGAAGGAGTGAGTGAGCTCAACAGAGCTCTTTTGGGACTGCTGCAGATTTCTTTGTGGGCATAAAAAGGTAGAAGTGCACACAGGGGCCCAGTACCAAAGAGCAGCCTGCAGCGATGGGAGAAATAGAATGAGCGAGTGAGAGAGGGGGGAATGAGCGAGCTCAACGGAGCTCTATCGTGACTGCTGCAGATTTCTTTGTGGGTAGAAGAAGGCGGCAACGCAGGCAGGAGCCCAGTACAAAAGGGCAGCCTATAGTGCCGGCAGAAGTGGAATGAGCAAGTGACAGAGGGGGAGTGAGTGACCTCAACGGAGCCCTGTCGGGACAGCTGTGGATTTCTTTGTGGGTAGAAAAAGGTGCCAACACAGGCAGGAGCCCAGTACAAAATGGCAGCCTGCAGCGCCGGGAGAAACACAATGAGCAAATGAGTGAGGGGGGGTGAGCGAGCTCAATGGAGCTTTATCATGACTGCTGCAGATTTATTTGTAGGCAGAAAAAAGCGGCAATGCAGGCAGGAGCCCAGTACAAAAGGCCAGCCTGCAGCGCCGGCAGAAACCGAACGAGCGAGTGATAGAGGGGGAGTGAGCAAGCTCAACGGACCTGGGTTGGGACTGCTGCATATTTCTTTGTGGGCAGAAAAAGCCACCAACAGAGACAGGAGCCTAGTACAAAAGGGCAACCTGCAGCGCCAGGAGAAACAGAATGAGTGAGTGAGAGAGGGGGAGTGAGCCACCTCAACGGAACTCTGTTGGCACAGCTGCGGATTTCTTTGTGGACAGAAAAGGGTGCCAATGCAGGAAGGAGCCCAGTACAAAACAGCAGCCTGCAGCACCGGGAGAAATAGAACGAGCGAGTGACGCTTCCTTGTTTTTCCTATGGCTGAGGACTGGGGGGTGTTGTTGAAGAGCCATGGCCCTGTGTGGTCTATTTCTTCATGTTCGAATCCTGCCTCGACCGCTAAAAAGTCCTCTGAGTATCCTATTACCTTGTAATTGGCTTTCTCAATGGGACTTGGTTGGCTTGCCCCTGCTGATCCTGTATTTGCTGTGATAAAGTTTCTGCAAACTGAAGAACTTCTGCAACCTAATAACTTCAGCATACTGACTAAATAACTAAATGAATGAATGCATACATAAGAAATACGTACATGAATAAATGGGCATGCCAACCTTGTCCCAGAGTTCCCTGGTGCAAGGCTAGCCCTGCGCTGATGGTCTCGCTCTGCACTCCGAACTCCACTTTCAAGCTTCGCATGCTCAAGGTACATTTCAAATGATGGCACTGATGGGGCTGCATCAGAAAAGGCACGCTACAGAGGACTGGTTACTGCAAAGTACCACCTTGAATTTATTGAATGGTGCTACAAAATTTGGTGCACAATAGACTTCTTTTCTCGTGCAGTTGCGTTCGCAGTATGGCATATACTTTTATTTATGCATTGAACTTTATGCCGGCAGAAGGACCAAGCAATGGAAGGCTGTGGAGGTCACAGTAGCTCAATGCACCGTGACTATGCACATCTACCGTAAAAGTATGGAGCTCATTACTTTATTTTATGTTGTTCTGTTCCTACATGGAGGCACAGGGCTTGCTACTCTATTTCAAAATGCTACATTGGCCTGTGCTTATGTGGAGGCTCATGGCTTATTAATATATATTCATGATATTACACTGAACTGCTCTACATGGAGGTGCAGGGCCTAATACTGTATATTAAACTCAATATATTCTACCTTCCTGTGTGTTCAAGGAGGCATGAGGCTTTTTACCTTAAATTCAAAATGTTTAGTGTCCTATGCCTATGCAGAGGCACAGGGCTTATCGTTATCCAAAACATTCCATTGTCCCCACCTACATGGAAGTGCGGCACCTATGGCTTTAAATTGCAACTATTACATTGTTGTGTACCTACGTGGAGGTCTCCGATCTAATTTCTTAATATGAAAACATTATCCTGTACCTACATGGAGGTTACAGGACTATTTACTGAAAATCATTTGCATTGTCCTGCTCCTACATGGAGGTCACAGGGCTTCCTACTATGCTGTATTTACTCAGTTGCCTCATGCTGCACCTATGTGGAGGTTGCAGCTCATTATTAACTTCAGGAAATCTACATATTCAAGCAGGCACTCCATCGACCTTGCTGGGAATTTCATGCCTTCTCCATGGCTTTCCCGATGTGAAAGACAGACCTTCCTGCTCCTCCCCCACTTACAATTCATACACTAACCTTGTAATACGCTCCTAAGGATCAGACTGTCCCTCTAGTACTTTCAGAAGTATGGAAATCTGGTGTCTCATATTTGTCTATTCACGAGTTCTATGTGGCTTCATTCTGGTAGAATCCTCCTCCTCTTGATACACCTTCTCATATAGCCTCGATGCCCTATCTACAGTAGTATCCCATCAACCAACTAGTCGAGTCTATTCTATTCTTATTGACCCAAAAATAGGGGATGAATCAATCGAGAATTTGGGTATTAATATATCGAGGTTTAGCTTCAAAATGATATCTTGTAAACAGGTAAAGGTAGAACTTAGGAAGTTAAAAACAAAAAAGGACTGTGGCTTTGACCTTATAGAAAATCGATTTTTGAAAGATTCAGTTCAAGTGATTGCTCCCATATTGACTAAGTTGTTTAATTGGTCCCTGACTGAGGGCATTTTTCCAGTTGTTTGGAAGAATGCCAAGATTATTCCTATATATAAAGGATCAGGGATTTATACCAACCAACAAATTATAGGCCTATTGCTTTATTATCTGGGATATCAAAATTTTGGAAAAATTAATTCAAGTTCAATTGGTTGACCATTTGGAAAGGAATTCATTAATAATCAAACAACAATTTGGTTTTGAAGGGGATACTCCTGAGCTCGCTCACCGATATGGTTGATGCTATTGCATCTAAATTAGAGGGGGCCAATCGGTGGGAGGCGGTGTTCATGGATTTATCTAAGGCCTTTGACACAGTTAATCATGACCTGTTGGCTAGTCGCTTAGCAGAATTTGGTGTGATTAAAGAGACAGGAAATTGGTTTAAATCCTACCTATCAAAAATAACTCAACAGGTCTGTATTAATGGAGTGTTATCAAACAAATTAAATGTGCAATGAGGAGTACCTCAGGGATCTATTTTAGGCCCTATATTGTTTTTGATTTATATTAATAAGGTTACAGATTGTATAAAACACTTCAGTATAAACCTTTTTGTGGATGATACTTTATTGATTTCTAGTGGTCATACAATAGGTGAAATGCAAAAAATTTACAGAATGATTTTACTGGTTTATCAAATTGGTTAACTAAATCTGGCTTAATACTTAATAGCAATAAACTAAGTTTATGGTTTTTGGAAGAAGGCAAGCCCCTTTAAGTTCTGGAAATATAAGGATTAATATAAAAACTATAAGTGATGAAATGTTAGAACAGGTTACAGTATATAAATATTTGGGTGTCTGGATAGATTCATCATTGAAATTTGAACATCATATAACAGAGACTATAACTAAAGTAAATAAAATGTTGGGAGCTTTTAGGCGCTCTGGTTTCTGTTTGAATAGATTAATGAGGGAACAAATTATAAATAAATTCCTTCTTCCAATTTTGGAATATGGAAATCATATATATGGTTTTGCAGCAAAAAAGATGGCTAATTAAGGTTGATCAATTATATTATAAGATGGCTAGATTTATAATACAAAAGGATTATAGAGCACACCATTGTCAAGTGCTTAGTGAATTGGGTTGGGTCACACAAGAAAGTAAACGTAGGATTTCTTGGTTAATACAAATTTTTAAGGTAATAAAATTTCAACAGCCTGAAAGCCTTTATGATAAATTAGACCCAAGAAAATGCGTATATAATTTGAGAGACATAAATTTAAGGGGTTATGTACTTCCAAGGTCCATAAACATATATAGTACTCTTAGATTTCCAGTTATTGTTAATCATTTATGGGGGGATTTGAAACCTGTATATTGTAATCAGATTAATTATTTGAAGGTATTTTAAGAAGTCTGATGTCTGAACTAAAAGTACATTGTGATTGTTATAGATGATTGTTTAGGTGTTTTTTGTGTATTATATTTTGAATTACTGGTTTATGTATATTGTGAATGTATTGTTGTTATAACTTATGAATCATGTATTATACAGGACCATCTTGAAAATAGGACTTTGTCCTAATGATGTGAATTTTTCCATCTGAATTCCTGTTTAAAAAAATAAAGGTTTTAACTAACTAGTCGAGTCTATTCTCAATGTTAAACCATGCTTCTCTATGTCAGATAGCTATCTTCCTGTTCAACCTTCTGCTCAGCTACCTTCCGCTACACTCAACGCACTTCAGCATCTTCCAAATCTAGCATCAGTCTCTCCAACCAGCCCAGCAGCTCCTTTGGATCCAGTCATCATCCTCAACCTACTGCCTTCCTGCTATATCTCCTATTCATCCAGTTCCCTATCATCTCTGCAGGGGGCATCATCAGGAAAGAATGTTAATCTAAGCCATTACCCATCTCGTCCATGACTCCATGGAAACCGTGTGCACTTGACCTCTGTTTGTAAATGCAGCCCTAAGTTGTTATATATAGTTGAATATTCTGTGCCGGTTATTTACTCATTGCTTGTCTGTCATGCTCCTCCTTGATGAATTTCTACTATAGGAATGCCCTACTGTTCCCCAGCAGCTGGCATCTCATCCTGGAAGCAGTTGCTTCATTATCCCTCAGTTGGAGCGCACAACTCTTATCCATCAGCGGACTTGCTTATAACTGCTCCTCCTCAGTTCGAAGATCTATTCCTGTTCTGAAGTTTATCTCAATCCAAGCTCAGACTTGATGGGTCAACTTTATTCTTGAGCACCCAGTCTGCCTTACTTTAGCTCAAAGACAATACACTACCATCTGTACCATGCGCTCCAGTCCAGCAATACCTGCCTCCTTGCAACATAATTCTGTTTGATTACCTACTGCTATTGAAATCATAACCTTAGCATGGCACTATCAAGTGACAGTCACCTAGCATTCAATATTTCTTTGCTTAAGTGGATCCCTCCATGGTCTCCATCCTTTCCAATTCTTCAATTGGGCTACCGTTGACTGGTATTGAGCAACGACCAAGAAACTTTCAAAATATCAACCTATCGTCATTCAGAAATGTACTTGAACTGTTTCAAATCAATCAGTTACAACTTTCCTCTGCCGGGTGACTGTATCATATCCTCAACATTAGCTGCCTCCTACCCACTATGGCTTAGTTGTGGAACAGATGATCTCTATTTCTTTCACCTTCCATCCTCTAAACTGTCAGATTACAAAAAGGAGTTACCATAGCCTACTTCCTGCTTTCTACAGTTGGTGACCAGTCAGAGTATTCAACTAACTACTTCGGTTCTATGCCATCTCCAGTTCATATGCTCCTCAGTTGTCACACTCAAACTATGAAAACCTTCATGAACTCCATCGAATGGATATCTGGAATATGATATGTTATCTTTCTGGTCACTCATGTTGCATAGGAGCAGCCTCGTCAGCCTCCAGGAACAACATTCCATCCACATAATCAAGAGACTGGCTGGATGGATCTTTTTCTCCTTTGAACCTTCATTTAAATAAAAAACAAAAGAAAAAATATTGGACATTCCAAATGGCAGTAGCAGAGCCGTCGCTAACTAAATTATCCCACGCCTAGAGGGAAGCTGACCTAGGCCTTGGATCCCCAGAGATTTCCTCCTCAGAGGGTTTTTTTCTCTCCTCCATGACAAAGGTCATAATCCTAGTTAGTCTTAGTTAGTATTGTCTAGTTCCCTTAAGTACGTTCCGCTGTTGGATGGAGGTGGATGGTGTCCCTACTTGCCATTTCATCTCTCTTTAGAAGGCCCCCTCTATCACCAACGTATTCCATAGCACCCATACTATCTTACTAACCTATGCGCCTCATGTTTTATCAAGCTGCTGTTGCTGTCATTCTACTGCTATGCCTCATGACCTCTGATCGCTATTGTTCTTAACTACTACTACAGTATCTTTTTGGGGATTCTTCCTAAGGTGCCTTTAGCCTTCCCGCGGCACCTCTAGGGGTGAACCCTCTTCCGAGGTTCTTTGCCTTTGGCACCCCTACAGGGTGGTAATTCCTCATGGAATACAGAGTGCGAATGGCCAAAGTAAAGTAACACAGTTTGCACATGCAAAACTCTTACTGGTTGTGTAGCCCATTGAATTGAGAAGCTATGCCTGTAATTCAATAGACAAGCAGCCAGCCACACCCCTTCCTGACCTATATAAGCAGTTCCTCCCAGCCTCTTTCTGAAGCACTTTTTCTTTGCCCCTCCATCCTCCCCTCCTCCTCCAGCGGCATTGCCTGTCTCCTCCAGGGATTTTTCATAAGGTACCTTTAGACAAGGGAACCTTCCCACGGCACCTCTAGGGGTGAACCCTCCTCCAGGGTTCTTTGCCTTTGGTATCCCTACAGGATGGTAATTCCGCACGGAATAGAGAGTGTGAATGGCCCAAGTAATGTAACACAGTTGCACAAGCAGAACACTTACTGGTTGTGTAACCCATTGAACTGTAGTTTCTTTGGTCTTCCCTGTCCCCATTATGGATCTGAACCATATCTGCAGACCTCCTATCCTCCAGCAACAGACATGTTTCCCATGAGCACATGCACAGCTTGGCCAGGTGTTCAATTAGCTCTGATCCCAGCTCCTGAAGTATCTTTGAGTGTAATCTGTTAGGTCCTGGTGCCTTATCTGCTGTGAATTTGTTGATAATTTTAACTATTTGTGGGTAACATTTAGGGGGTAACACTAGATTCCCATCTTTCATTGGAATCACATGTAATTAATACCTTAAAAAAAGTTTACCAGAGATCAGGGATGTTGTTTAGTGTTAGGTCCTATCTCATACCCAATTCACACAGACTTTTGGCACACAGTTTTCTTCTAAGTGCCCTTGGTTATGGTTTAATTGTATATACTGGTACTAGTGAAAAAATGTTAAGTAAGCTTAAAGTTACTTACAATAGAATTCTTCACTTCATGACAGGTCTTCACAGAAAACCCAATATTCTGGGGAGACCTGTCATGAAGCAAACAATACTATTGTAAGTAACTTTAAGCTTATTTAACATTTTTTCACTAGTACCAGTATTGTAATTTACTTAAGGTAGCCCAGTGTCCAATACATCCTTGTATTTTAAGCTGCACATTTTAACCTTGCATGTCCCCTTCTGGTTGAAAAGTTTCCGATTCCTCCATGTGTGCAGTGAAAACAAGATCAGTTAAACACGTCTCTTGTCCTTTTAGTCACCAGAAACCTTTGAAGATGTTGCTGTTGCGTTTTCTGAAGAAGAGTGGAAAATGTTAAGCGAACAGGAGATGAAGCTTCACCATGAAGTGATGGTGCAGAATTATGAAAACATGATTTCACTAGGTAAGGATAGACACAGTGTCAGAGGTGGGATCGTTGTAAGGGGAATGTGTTGTTTTGTTAGGGTTCTTTTGTGCAGAGAAGGAGTCCATGGTGATGCAAATTTCTGCAGTTTTATTGCAGGACACAACCTTAAATAAATGCCTCTACCTGACCTCTCAGACGTTACATAATGAAGTCCTTCCACCAGCTACCCTGCTGTCAGTTACAGTCCATTAGCAGTGCAGACTAATGCCACATCTCTTTTTAGAAGAGATAAAAGCGCAGTAGTTTGTAATTTTTTTAACTAATTTTTAAACAACTTGTTAACAGACATACCAAGTGTGTGTTCTCACATTATAAGTCAGCAATATTTGTGCAGATTTACTTTGTGTTCATAATTATGATTCTAAGTTCAGCTTCACTGGTTGAACAGGTAATCTTCCAGATCTTGTTAGAATCACTTGTCTGAGAGCTGCAATCTCTGGTTTCACTGCTTGTAAATGTAGGCCCCCCCAAATGGGCTTACTTTGTAGGGCTACGTCCCTTCCCTCCCTTTGCAGTGCCTCATCAGTGGCTCTGGGTGGGCTTTGGCCCGTGTGGTTCTGTAATTGCCTCTGCAGAGGTAAGCGTTTGACTCTATGTCTACATCCCTGTATTGGCCAGGGAGGGGGGCTGAGAACCAGACAGTGTATTTGCACTTCTGGGTGCTGGAGAAACTGTTCATGCTCTTTCAAGGAATTCTGTGTAAATAGTTAACCACTGTATTGCTTTAAACTCAATGTACTCTAAGATGACAGCCCCCTCTGGACTACAAAACCCTGGGGATTGCTGCGAAAAGGTTGCAGGTCATTCAATTTGCCCAGGATTTCATCTTCCAATCAGAAAAGGGCTAGACAGAAGACTATAAATAGGACTGGTAGCCCGTCAAAAGGGGAGATCTCCCAGAGGGGGAGTGCAGTAGAGCTGGAGAGGGCTTCACCGCCCTGTAGCTGCACTCAGGCCCCAAAACCTAAAGGATCAAAAGATAATGAAAGCAGTAGTACAGAGTAATGCTAGAGTCTGCAATAAGATATTGAGAGTTGAAGTACAGAGAAAGCACAGAGTTTGGAATGCGTTACCTGCAGAAGTGGTATCCAGTAGAACAGTGGACTGCTTCAAAAGGGGATGGGACAGAACAAGGGGGAGGGTTAATGAAGGGGAAGGGTGGAAGGGAGGGGCAGCTGCAGAATAAGGGGTGCTAGCTGCACATTCGAGCAGACTTGATAGACCTTTAGGCCTTTATCTGCTGGCAAATTTCGTATGTTCGTATGCTGCAGGAATCAGAACCAGTGTGGAGCTAGCTGCAGACATATTAGTGCCGAAGTTACTGAAGGAAAAAAGTGAGCTGTAAGCCATTTAAGTTTTGATTGAGTGATTGAGTGGACTGAAAGCTGTTTAAGTTTAGGCCTGAGGACTGGGTAAAAGCCGTTGAATTCAGAGCTTAGGAGAAGAAGTCACTGCAGTTTAAGTTTCCAGTTCAAGCCCTTGTGTCAGGGTTCAGCCTTCCTCTCCTCGGAGAAGCGAACCAGCGAGGGGAGTAATCGAGAGTGCTGGTGTCAGAGATTTTAGATGAGCCAGCCTGCCTAAGAGAGGAACGAAAATAGCCTGGAGCTGGGTCGAGAGACTGAGTAAAGTGCAACAATCTGCAGTTATTTGCCTGGTTCATGGATGTTTGAGAGGATTCAAGGGACCAAGTGTATCACCCCCTGGATCAATGACATTGAGAGACCTGCAACGTGGGATGAGGAGAGGCCTGTCTAGTGAATACTGTGATGCTCTGCCCCCTTGCTTATGATTATTGCATGATACCTGTAAAATAAATAACTGGTCTGCGTATGAAATTGTCTCACACAAGTTGGCAGATTTGGCCTGTAACTTTAAAAGTCAGTAGCTGGAACTACAGGATGTAATTAAACTGACCAGGGGAACCAGTTAATTAACTGACTTCCTTACAGTAGGGCATTTTATTACCTTTTTATGACCTGCCCATGCTTTTGAAGTTGAAACCTAAATATGCATTTTATCATATCAGGAAGGGATGACATTTAGGCTGATCCTGTATTTTTTCTATCACCTAGCTGAGAGTTAGTAACAGAGCATGAGATTGTAAAACACGAAAGGGGATATGTTGATCAAAGAGTCATAATTTGGGAAATGACTTTTTGCTGATGTTCACATTTATTAAGATACCTCCTCGTAGAAAATTATGAAGAATTAAAACTTAGGGAGGGTCTAACAGTGACCTCACAAGAAGGGTGGAGAGATGGAGTTTCAAATGAACATCCATCTGGGGAAAAAGAGACATATGAAACAGACTCTGACTGGGAGAGCACTTAGAAAGGTAATAGTTAGAAAGCAATTAAGTCTTCACTGGGTAGGAGTGTTGTCATGAAACCTCCGTTTTGTTTTATAAAATTGTAAGCTGTATGATATATTGTTTTGTGTTTAATTTTACCTTTTTATCATATTTTTAGTAAACAACCATTTCTTTGAAATACTGCCTGGGTATCTTCTCAGTTTCTTTTTGCATGTGATGTATATGTGGTTAAGTCTGACAGCTGTTTGAAAGGCTTGATGGTGTTACTAAGCTTGGAAAAGGTAAGA
Organism: Neoceratodus forsteri; assembly: GCA_016271365.2. NCBI lineage: Eukaryota > Metazoa > Chordata > Ceratodontiformes > Ceratodontidae > Neoceratodus > Neoceratodus forsteri. Next base: position 60,914,754 of record JADMNL010000034.1, on the reverse strand, counting down.
ATATACCTAAGGTCTCTTACAGAGTTTTATGGGTTCATTTTGGAGACCTGACTGGATGCCCCTGGCAAAATATTGTACTGCAGTCCTGAAGAGGGTACAATCTGAACCTGTAAATTGGGCATGCTAGCATAAGGTTCACAGTTTGAATCCCTCCAGAACTTGAAGCTAACAGGTGATTTGGACCTAAAGCAGACAGGAGGATTACCCTATCTGTTAGCTGTTCACACCATTGCACTCTGAGGTTGGCACTATGGGAGCAGAGGGCCTGGACTGCGGAGTGCGTTTGTGACAAATACCATTTACAAAGGCCAGCGGGCGAAGATTTAAGGGCTAGGCAGGTGAAGATCATCTAGTTCCAGTTCTCTGGCATTTTCACTGGTGCAGCATTCTTCAAGGACCATCATGGTGCTGTGTAACTGTTATTGCAACTGCCTTTCGGCCGGCTGCATTGCTGCTATGTGAGCATCAAAACTGTGAGTACCCAAAGCTGCAGCTTTGGGGAGTTTCTTGTGGTTTGCTAGCTAGTTAGAGTCTGGGGCAACTCCCTGGCAGGACTGTGGGGAAATGGCTATAAAAGTAGAGACAGGGCAAGTGTTAATGTGTTACAAGTGACAGTGAAAGTTGGGACACTGCAAGGGTTGAAGGGTTTCAAGCATCTATACAAGTTACTATACTACAAGGTTAAAAGTGTTGCAAGTGTTAAACAAGTTATTAGGCTACGAGGAAAGTTCTCAGGCCTGCATCTTTATTCGGTGTGGTACCCACCTCAGTAAGGACATTAAGGGTGCACCCTGGGGTGGGAAGTCCAGAGACTGAGGGTAACTGTGTGGAAAGAGTCTAAAAAAGGTGTGATGCCATTTACATCCCTTTTCCCTCTTTCCCCAAATTAATTGTTATTCTGTTGGCATGTTAATACTTGTGGCTGTAAATTTATGTGCTCAAGTAACTGTGTGTGGGGACTGTTATTGAGTGGGGCGGTGTACTGGGGGAAAATGCTGTTATTTCCTGGGGGTGCGGTAACCTGCACGTTTTCCCCATGTATTCCCTGCCACTACCCCAGGTGGAGGCACTGCGTCAATGGATCGTCCAGATTCAGAACCCAGTCCGGGCCATTTTGTAGGTGTGTTTTAGGTAAAGAACATAGAAACATAGACTTTGATGGCAGAAAAAGACCGCTTGGCCCACTCAGTCCACCCATTTCCCTACCAATTGGATAAGCTGCAGATCCTAGTTAACCAAAAGCCTACTTCTTCCTACCCCCACCCACTAGAATTACCTTATGTCTGTCCCATGCATTCTTGAATTCCCCCACTGTTTTGACCCTACTACCTCCTCAGAAAGAGCATTCCATGTGTCCACCACCCTCTCTGTGAAAAAAATACTTCCTCACGTTGCCCCTGAGCTGTTCCCCACTATCTTCAAATTGTGCCTCCCTGTTCTTGCACACCTCTTTTTCTGAAAGACACTACCCTCATGGACTTCATTGATTCCCTTAAAGTACTTGAAAGTTTCTATCATGTCCCCCCCATCCATTTCTCAAGGGTATACATATTAAGCTCCTGTAGTCTCTCTTCATATGGCTTCTGGTGCAAACCCCGCACTAAATTAGTTGCCCTCCTCTGGACTGCCTCCATCTTGTCTATGTCCTTGCAGAGATGGGGTCTCCAGAACTACACACAGTACTCCAGATTGAGTCTCACAACTGTTTGTACAGAGGGATAACAACTTCCTGTTTTCTACCGGTGATGCCTCTCCCTGTGCATCCCTGTATCCTCCAAACCCTCCTTATTGCCTTCTCACATTGCTTGCCCACCTTTAGGTCATCTGATATGACTACCCCCAGATCCCTTTCCATTTTTGTCATTGTCAGTATCTCACCCCCCATTGTATACCCTTCCCCTGGGTTTTTGTTTCCCAGGTGCATTACTTTGCACTTCTTTGCATTGAATCTAAGCTGCCATACTTGTGACCATTCCTCCAACTTTGTCAAGTCTCTTCTCATCCTTTCCACCACCCTTTTGTATCAACCCTGTTGCAGATCTTTGTGTCATCTGCAAAGAGGCATACTTTACCTTCTACCTCCTCCGCAATGTCACCTACTACTACTAAGGTATGGGGAGCTAAAAAGGCCTGTCAGCCCATTACTTGCTCCCATCCAGTGTACCTGTAATATACCATTCCATTTCCTTTTAATATATACTGATCTAGGGTACATTCGAACTGTGCTTTACTGTTACTGCTTGTTACCTCTGATGGTAGCCCATTCCATGGGTTCACCACCCTCTGTGTGTAAAATGCCTTTCTTCTATTCGTTTTAAATTTATGACCTCTGAGCTGTAAGCTGTGTCCTCTAGCACTGATTTCTGGGTTTTTAATGGTTAGATTTAGTTTGTGTAGTAAGCTTGGATTTTGCATTAAATCACAGCACAAGAGTAGATCTCCTCTTATCCTTCTGGTCTCCAGAGACATCAGTCTCAAAGTCTCCAGTCTTCCCTCATAAGGTTCTGAGTTTAGATTTTGCACCAACTTGGTAGCTCTCCCCTGCACCCTCTCCAGGGCTCCCACTTTCCCCACTGCTATGGGACCCCACAATTGACTTCCATAGTCCAGTAGCTGTCTCATATACGCCCTGTACAAGGGTAGTACCGCCTCCCTACTTCTACTCCTAAAGTTTCTTTTCATAGCCCACAGTACATTATTGGCTTTAGTTATTTGTTTTTTGTGGTGTGCCTCAAATGTTAATTTGTTGTCTATTATAATACCAAGATCTTTTTCTTTTTCTCCTTCAGATTTTCTAAGATTTTGACCATTGAGTATGTAGTTATTCATTTTATTCCTTATACCCAAGTGTATCACACAGCATTTCTCTGGATTAAAACTAGCCCATTTTTTTTACCCATTCATGGATTTTGTCTAAATCTTTTTGTGATGTAGCAATGCTTTCCTCATTTATCACAAGGCCTAACAGTTTAGTGTTTAGTATAAAGAAATTAAAGAGGATTGGTCCCAGTACTGAACCATGCAGTACCTCACTAGTAACCCCCCCTTTCTTTGGAGTGGACTCCATTTGCTATTACCTTCTGTGTCCTGCTGTCCAGCCAATTTTTTACCCAGGCTACCACCCTGGGGCCCACTCGCAGGCTGGCTAACTTGTTTATTAATCTTTTGTGTGGGACTGTCAAACATCTTGCTAAAGTCTAGGTAGGCCATGTCCACAGACCCTCCCTGGTCTACTACTTTGGTCATCCAGTCAAAGAAATCTATTAGATTAATCTGACATGACCTTCCTGCTGTGAACATATGCTGCCTTGGGTCCTGTGCCCTGCTGGCCTCTAGGTACTCAACAGTTCTTTCTTTCAGAAGTGATTCCATCATCTTCCCTACCACTGAGGTCAAACTAACAGGTCTGCAGTTTCCTGCCTCTGTCTTGCTCCTACTTTTGTGAAGGAGAATCACATTCGCCTTTCTCCAGTCCTCAGGTACCACACCATCCTCCCATGATTTGTTAAAAAAAGATAGTCAGTGCGTGTCACTAGTTCTCCTCTTAGCTCTTTTAGAATTCTGGGAAATCCTGTCAGGCTCCATTGCCTTGTGGGGTAATCATATCAAATGACCTTAAGGTTAGCAAGCAATGTGAGAAGGCAGTAGGGAGGGTGGGGGGTATACTGGGATGTATAGGGAGAGGCATCACCAGCAGAAAACAGGAAGTTGTTATCTCTCTGTACAGACACTTGGTGAGACTCCATCTGGAGTACTGCATCCAGTTCTGGAGACCCCATCTCTGCAAGGACATAGACAGGATAGAGGCAGTCCAGAGGAGGGCAACTAAAATGGTGCAGGGTCTGCAAGAGAAGCCATACAAGGAGAGACTAAAGGAGATTAATATGTATACCCTTGAGGAAAGGAGGGAGAGGGGGGACATGCTAGAAACTTTTAAGTACCTCAGTGGAATCAACAAAGTCCAAGAGGGTAGCATCTTTCAGAAAAAGAGATGTGCAAGAACAAGGGACTCAATTTAAAGGTAGGGGGTAGTTCAGGGGCAATGTGAGGAGGTATTTTTTTCACAGAGAGGGTGGTGGACACATGGAACAGTCTTCCTGAGGAGTTTGTGGGGTCTAAAACTGTGGGAGAATTCAAGAATACATGGAACAGACATAAGGCAATTATTGTGGGGGGGTAAGAAAAAATAGGCTGTTGGTTAACTAGGATCTGCAACTTATCCTGTAGGTAGGGAAATGGGCAGACTAGGTAGGCCAAGCAGTCCTTATCTGCCGTCAAAGTCTGTGTTTCTATGTTTCAGTTTTAGGAGTTCTTTAATTTTTTTTATAATTCAAATTTAATTGGATATTTCAATACAAGGATTTACACATATTGATACAGATATAAGTTATATACATTAGCACTCTACTCAACAGTGTAGTATCTGTATCTAATGAAATACAATAAATAAATTTAACAGAAAAAAGTGAGTAGGCATCTAAAACCTTATATATTAAACAATAAATTTCCAACTGTATATGTACTAAATTAACTCATGGTGTTCTCTTTCTTTTTCAGAGACCATTCATGTAGGAAAAGAACAATTGGAACCTTACATAGTGTTATTTAGAGAGCATTTCATACAAGGTTCCCAAATATCTGGGAATTTGTCTATACGATTCATGTTTACATAAGCGACCCTTTCATAACTAGCTCTTGTAGATAGGTCTAGCAGCCATTCTTTTAGTGTAGGGATTGTTTGAGTATTCCAGTGTCTAAGAATAACATTCTTTGCTGTAATAAAAGCTGCAATCAGCCATAATTGCTGATATTCAGTCAAATTAGTGAATTCAGAACAAATGCCAATAGGAGTTCTTTCAGAACCCTTTATTCTGTGAATGGACTACTATTGACCCCTCTATACAACGTGCTTCTATTGTTTGGTTTGTGTACCTCCCCCTCCTCTTCTTTTGTGAATACTGAACAAAAGTATTCGTTCAATATCTCTGCCTTTTTACTGTCACCCTCTGCCCACCCCCTCCCCTTTACTAAGTCTCACTATCCCGCTGATGGTCTTTCTTTGCTCGATAATGTACCTATAAAAGGTTTTATCCCCCTTCTTAACTGAGTTGGCTATCTTTTCCTTAGTTTGGGCCTTTGCTATTCTGACTGCCTTCTCCACTTCCTTCTGCTTTAACTAAAACAGTTCTCTGTCCTGCTTCTTCTGTGATTCCTTATACTTCCTGAATACTATCTTTTTCTTCCTAACCTTCCCTGCCACCTCTTTTTGAGAACCATAGTGTTTTTTCCTTTGTTTTGTTTACATTAACAAGGTGAAAGAGTCAAACATGTTTCAATATAAGAACAAGAATTTGTCAATGCCGAATGTTGTCGTGCTGGCATTGGCAGTGGTGGAGCTAGAGATGCATAATAGGAATGGCAGTGAAGTATTGAAGTAATGCCAACCCCACCCCTACCCTGTAGAGCGCGACAGGCATTGGGGGGCCTTTGGATCATCAGCTATAATTCTCATGGCATTGTAACTCACCCTACTCCTGTAGACACTGACAAGTGTCATGGTGTGCTTTGGGGTCTTTGGGCATTATACTTACCCCATTCCATAAGGAAATATGCTGGACGTGGGTGCAGTATAGGAGCATGGGGTGAAGTTTGTGGCCGAGCAAGACACACCACGATGCCTGTCAGTGGCTGCAGGGTGGGTGTGGGGGGTGGAATGGCGTGAGCATTACATCTGATGATCCCAAGTCACAGACCTGATGCCTGTCAGTCCGTACCAGGTGGGATGCTACAGTTGGAAACCCTAACACCGTAGGCATGTAGTGGTAGTTTCACTCCACATTTTCAACATGGGCTGCTTGTCAGGCCACCTCATGAAAAGCGGCACAATCACTTTGTTAGCTGAAACGTGGTTTTGCACAGAGACTGTGCCATTTAGTGACAGAGGGTCGAAAACACAGTTTTGGGCAGGATGTGAAGAATGACAGCTGTATTGTTCATAAGGAGGTGTAAAAAATTGCAACGTTGAAAGTCTGGAGTGGCAATATGAAATATTGGTGAAGCAATGAACATGCATACAAACTGCACAGCAGATGTCCACAACCCAATTATTTGTGGGAGTTTTTTAGGCTCATTATCAACATAGGTATTTTGGGACCTTCCCTCATGAACGGTAGCACTGTGATTTTGTTAATGTGTCCCAAAAGGTGATTTTCCACAGTGAGCACGTCGTTGTGCACCACAGTTGCGGAAACTCGGTTTGGGCAGGCTGTGAAAAATGGCAGCTGTACTGTTGATAAGGAGGTGTGTACAAATGCCAATGGTGAAAATCTGACATGAAAATATTGCAAATTTTCGAAGTTCCAAGGCTGCGTGGAAACTGCGCAATGCACTGTTGCAGCACAGTCATTTTATGGACTTTCGGCACCAAATTTTCAACACTGGCATTTTAGGACCTCTGCTCATGAACAATGTCATCGTCTTTTCCTCAAACTGTCCTGAAAACTGATTTTGCACAGCGATTGTGCAGTTCTGCGCTGGACTTGCGAAAACACATTTCAGCCAGGATATGTAAAATGACAGCTGCACTGTTCATAAGGAGTGTGAAAAAATGCCAATTTTGAAAATCTGGAGTGAAAATATTACAAATGAGCAAAGTCATGAGCATGCATGCAAAGTGTGCAGTGCACGCTCGTAAAACACTAATTTTATGGACTTTCGGCTCCAAATTTTCAACATAGGCATTTTAGGACCTGTGCTAATGAACAGTGTCACTGTCATTTGCATAATGTGTCTCAAACATGGACTTTCCACAGCGACCACGCTATTCTGCGCGGGAACTGCGAAAACACATTGTGGTCAGGATGTGAAAAATGACAGCTGTACTGTTCATAAGGAGGTGCAGAACAATGGCAATGTTGAAAATCTGGAGTGAAAATATAAATTCGTGAACTTATGAGCGTGCTTGCAAACTGCGCAACTCACGCTCGTAACATAGTCATGCTATGGAGTATCGTCACAAAATTTTCAGCATAGGCATTTTAGGACCTCTGCTCATGAACAGTGTAACTGTAATTTTCATAATTTGTCCCGAACACTGATTTCCCACATCGACCGCACTATTCTGTGCCGGAAGTGTGAAAACACATTTCTGGCAGAATGTGAAAAATGACAGCTGTACGGTTCACAAGAAGGTGTGGAAAAATACCAGTGCTGAACATGTGGCATGAAAATATTGCAGATTCGCTAAATTATGAGTGTGCGTAACAACTGCGCAACACACGCTCGTAAAACAGTCATTTTTTGGATTTTTCCTACCAAACTTGCAACATAGGCTTTTTGAGAGCCCCCCTCATGAACACTGCCACTATTGTTTCATTTCTCACTCCCGAAAGGTGATTCCATGCAGTGACTGCGAAATCACCTTTCGGGATCAAATAACACCATAACAGTGCAATAATTCATGAGGAGGGGTCTCAGAAAACCCCATGCTGAAAATTTTGTGCCAGAATTCCAAGAAATGCCTGAGATATGCATCAAAGTTGAAAACCCCCTATTTATTCCATTATACAGCTTACTGGCATTTCCTCAGTTCGTGGTCGGCTTTGAAGAGTGCAGATGTGTTCCCGGTCCACCGAAGATCATCGCACCGGACTCCGGAGGTAAGTATGGGGTGGGAGTGTGTGGGGAGGTAGGGTGCGCAGAGGGTGGGTCGGAGTTCTTGAGGGCAAAGAGACAGTGAGAAACCATTTTTGTTCACAGGGTTTTGTTCACGGGACAGTTTTCAGGGTATTTGGCACACTGGGGTGGGTTCCCAGTGTGCCACCTAACTGTTTGGGGGTGCTGCAGCCGACGGGGGATTGGGCACCCTCGTTGGCACACAGCACAAGGGGGGGTAATTTATGCCGATGGGGATTGGGCCCCTCCCATAGGCACACAAGAAAAGTGGGGGGCAAGAGCCGAGGGGGATTGGGCACCCCCCTTGGCATATGACAAATAGGAGGGGACTGCTTTATGCCAACAGGGAGTGGCCTCCCCCATCAGCACCTACATTGGGGCCATGCTAAGCCAGCAGGGGGATTGGGCACCCCCGAAGTCGGCAGTTGGTTGGCTGTCTTGTATACAATGTGGCTGAGCATGTTGGGAGGTCCGCTGCATCTGATGAGCTTTGCTCGGATTGCAGCGGACCTTTCCTTAGATGTGCTCACCACATTATGTATGCATGGTGTGGCGCCGGCATGCAGGCTAATTGGGGAATGAGGGATGCACCTACTGATGCGTGCCCTGCATTCGCCCAACAGTGACCGTGCCTCCAAATCTGTACTACCGCAAGATGTTGGCTGCGCAAGTGCTCCAACATAAACATAGGCCAAGAGGACACAGCATGAGATTAGAGGGAGGCCGATTAAGGGGGAATGTGAGAAAGTTCTTTTTCACAGAAAGGGTGGCGGATGCATGAACGGCCTACCTCAGGAAGTGTTGGATATGAATGCAGTGCAGGGCTCAAACAGGCATGGGATAGGCATAAAGGAGCAATACAGATGAGTATGAATAGATAGGTCATTGACAGAGTACAGGCCTATAGCACATTCATAAGGTAGAAGAAATGGGCAGAGTGGATGGGCCTTACGGTCCTTATCTGCCATCAACTTCTATGTTTCTGTGTTTATTTGCTTCACACAAAGTCTTGTTGCCTCTGTGCTGGCAGTTTTGTTTTTTATCCCATTGTTCCTCCACCCCTCCTTCCTGCCCATTTGCTAGTGCATTCCTTAGGCACTCTCCCATTTTGGCAAAGTCAGCCCTCCTAAAGTCCTTGTGACCGTGGGTTCTCAGAGTAAAGCACAGACACAGGACTACGGTGCAGAAATTTACTCAGAAGTGCAGATTTATTAAATTAGGCAGAAGTAAACAACATAAAGTGGAAAATAAAAGTAAATGAATCAGAATAAACACAGTCAAGACCCAGATTTGATCTACCCTTTGTGCTTCCTCAGCCCTCTCCAAGGCTGAACGGATCTATCTAGGCTGAGGAGAAGCACCTTTGTATCAGGAGAAATCACATGATATCTGAAACTCTGCCCACTTTCTAACAAAATATTGCAAACTATATGAAAAACACAAATAAACGTTTTTATTACATACAAAATCAACATAGACTTGCTTTGGGATCCTTAGGTACTCAAATAGATCTATAATTCCACAAATGTATCTGTTTCTGTTTTGTAATCCCACCCACCTCCCTAGAGTGACACCCCCTTTTGTATTTAACCAGCAGAGAAGGGGGCGCTGACCCTATAGAGGCAATCAGGACAACAGAGCAGGTTAGTGTTTAACAATTTGTCTCAGTTTCTTGTGCACTAGGAATGAGACACTCACTAAAACACCTAGAAAAATACTTGAAAACAGGCTAGAGACCCAGAAGAAAGATAGTGCTAAGGAAAATGCTAGAAAAGAAATTATTAGCATGCGTATTCAGCACTTTTGACTGCTTGCATAGTGTTTTTAAACTTGAATTATAGCGACTTAGAAAGAATGAGGTGTGCTACCAAACCGTAAGGGAGCCTTTTATGCTCATATCTCTCTTGAGAACTTTTAAATCTCCATTATTCATGCTTCTATGCTGTTTGTGAGGTGCCTCTGCAAATTCTGGGAGTATTTCTTGGTGCCAGCTAAGACACTCACAGGGCAGTCACCTCGCAAATGACAAAGCAGGACTCAAAACATTTTTTCAGAAAACAAAACACACTGTCTAGAAGCAATTACCGAAGCTTTCTCGGTTTAGCTCATTTTAAAGAGTTTTTTACTTATTGGACAGTGCTTCCCCGTGGCTGCACCCAGGCAGACAAGAGCCCAGCAGCATTATTAAGGGACAACAAAACAAACTTGCAGGACAAACTGCACTTCTCCCTGGTCTCCTAAACCTGTCAGTCCACAGAGGCAAACACTCACAGGTGAAGGCAAGCAGTATAAAACCAGGAGAACGGCAGTGTTGCTAGGGACTGCAATTACTAATTCCCACTGTCTTTTTCCTGCCGTTTTTAAGACTGGGAAATTATTTCTTTCAGCTCTTCCTTAATATTAACAAGAGGCAAACTAGAAGAAAAGAGACAGAGCATAAGAATTTGGGCAAAAACAGACTATACTGTCCTAAAGGAAAGCCTCACTCAGTTAATAACTTTTGCATGGCAGCTGTGCGATGCTGCGATTGTGCGATGCTGTGATCGTGCGCAGGATCGCTAATAGGAGCTAGCAATGTGAAAAGGTGTTTTTAACCAAACACTAGCTACAAAACTTAATTAATAGTTTCATGTCCCACAAATACAGTGGAGACCTGACATTTTTTAGGAGGATGGTAGCAGGGATATCCACAAAATAATGTGAGGGAGAGAGCGAGAGTGAGAGAGGAAAGGAAATGTAAAGGGCAGAAGGAAGAAGAGTGTAGATGGCCATCCTACAGGGGAAATTAAAGAATAGAACAGGATGGGTGGTGTTGCACAACAGACTAAAAGCAAGACGGGAGACACACTGCTCAATCCCAACCGGGTGGGTAGGGAACCCGATGCTACCACACACCATCATGCCCAAAAGGAAACTAGGGATAATCATAACTAGTTTCCTACATCCTAAATTAGGGTACCTCCCCTGAATCAACCCAGGGGGGTTGTTGGGACTTCCGCCCACCCTTTCTAGAAGTCCCACCCCAGGGCACCCTTATACAAACGGTGTGTTAACACCATTCCTACTCAAGGATGGTCATCCATGAGTAGCACTAACAGCTGACTAAACACTCACCCTGGGGTTTAGAAAAATGTTATTTACAAGAAAACAAAGGGTCATACTGTTTTCTTACTCACCTACCCATAGCCATACGCTATACTCAACAATTCCAGCTATTGTTTACTTAACTACCATTTACATAGTCGCATATTTACATTTAAGTCTGGTCCTTTTCTATGCCGGCTGCACAGCGGGACATAAAGTCCACATGTTTATGTTGTGAGCCAGGTCAGTGCTTTACCACAAACTTATAAGGCTGTAGGGCGAAATACCAGAGGAGCACGCTAGCATTTTTTGTCCTTCATCTGATTCATCCAACATAGCAGATTATGATCCATGGTCAAGATGAAATCAGTGCCCCAAAGGTAAAAACGTAATGCCTCAGTAGCCCACTTAATGGCTAAGCACTCCTTCTCTATAGTGGCATATTTTTGTTCATGGTCATGAAGTTTTCTGGAGATGTAAAGTATTGGATGTTCCTCTCTGTCTATATTCTGATTTAGAACTGCTCCAATCTCAGCATTGGATGTGTCCGTATGGACCTCAAATGGTTTGTCCAAGTCAGGACTCCTTAAGACCGGGGAGGAACATAAAGCACTTTTAATGACCTGGAATGCTTCCTCACATTCTGGTGTCTATTTGACCATGTTGCCACATCTTTTTTTAGTCAAATCGGTGAGAGGGGCAGCACTAGCAGCAAAATTGGGCAGGAAGCACCTGTAGTAACTGGCAAGCCCTAGGAACGATCATACCTGTTTTTTACTTTGAGGTACTGGGAATTTGGCCACTGCTTCAGCCTTGGTGATCTCAGGCGTCACTTGGCCATTACCTAGAATAAATCCTAGGTATCTGGTCTCATGCACGGCCAAAGTGCACTTACTGGGATTGATAATAAGCCTAGCTTCACTGATGGTTTTAAGCATAGCTGCCAGATGTTTCAAATGTGTCTGCCAATCTGTACTAAAGATGACAATATCATCAAGCTAGGCAGCAGGATAAGCTATATGAGGGGTTAAGAGATGGTCCATGAATCTTTGGAAGGTGGTGGGTGCCCTGTGCAAACCAAAGGGCATGGTCACAAATTGGAATAATCCTACAGGGGTACTGAATGCAGTCTTCTCTCGGGAATCTGCCAGTAGCCCTTAGTTAGATCCAACGTTATGTATGTGGCATGCCTGATATGGTAGATCAAATCATCGATCCTTGGCATGGGGTACCTGTCGAACCGTGACACCTGGTTTAACTTCCTAAAATCCAGACATAGCTGGATGCCTCCTCCCTTCTTCGGCACAACTACAATAGGACATGCCCAGGGACTCTTGGAAGGTGTGATTATACCCAGTTCCTGTAGTTTCTGGCTCTCCTGTTGTACTTCTGACCTAACTCTCTCAGGGAGCCGGTAAGGCTTTTGCCTAATAGGGGGAGAAGAAGTATGGATCTGATGTTCCACCCCTTTAGCTTTCCCAGGTACTTTAGTAAATACTGTAGCATACTGTTTAATAACATTAAGTAGTTCTTCCTTCTACTGTTCCTCAAGGGCTGGTTTGGTGGCTACTTCTTCTTTTTCTCCTTTTTGGTCTATAACTTCTAGGCGGCTATATGCCATATCTACCTCGGACTCCTCTTTTTCTGGCATAAACAATAGGCTAACAGGGGGCCCAGGGTTTTCATGCCATTTCTTCAAAAGGTTGTCATGGTATATCTTTACACCAGGACGTTTACCAGGGGTTTCCACCTCGTAGATGATGCTACCTACCCTTCTGAGAATCTTGTATAGACCTTGCCATTTCATTAGGAGCTTGTTCTCCGTAGAGGGTAGTAGAAGCAACACCTTATCCCCTTCTTGAAACTCTTTCTCAGACATCTTTTTTGTCATAATAGTACTTCTGTTTCTGTTGGGCATGACTAGCATTAACATGTGCTGACTCTGTGTATTTAACTAGTTTTTTCCTCAGCTGTAACAGATAATCAGAAATACTAGTGGAACCCACATCTTGCCCATCTTTCCAATATTCTTTGACCACATCAAGGGGTCCCCGCAGGTTACGCCTGTATAACAATTCATATCGGGCATGCCACATACATTGTTTACAGGTCCAGGTCGCACCTGTAAACGAGCTTTCAGCTTAGTGTACTACTCCTGGTTAAACAATTGGGGGGGGGGGGGGGGGGAAGGAAATTCCAGGTGGATGCTTGTGGCACCTCTCGATATGCAGAGAGTAGTAATGGAAGGTACTGATCCCATTTCTTCCCTTCATCTACTACAAATTTCTGGAACATTCTTTTCAGAGTCCGGTTGAATCTCTCTACCAACCCATCTGTCTGAGTGGTGATAGGGTGATGCTCGAACTGCAACCACTCCCAGCAGTCGGTACAACTCCTTCAATAATGCTGCATTGAAACTACTACCCCTGTCTGTGAGTATCTCCTTCAGAATACCCCAGCCTACAGAAAACCATTACCAATTCTTGGGCAATTCTTTCAGTGGTAACAGGGGTATGGCTTTGGGTTGCGTAGTCGCAGATCACCAGTATGAAGTGGTTCCCTTTGGAACTCTTCTCCAGTGGACCCACAGTGTCCAGTGCCATATGTTCAAAAGGTGTTGTTACAAGGGGTAAGGTTTCCAAGGGAATTAGATCACGCTTTCCTATTTGAACAACTTTCTGGCATTCTGGGCATGATTTACAGTACACAGTCACCTGTTCATGAATGGCTGACCAGAAAAACCATTGTAATAAACTGGCCAGAGTATGATCTCTGCCAGAGTGACCTGCACAAGGCAAATCATGTGCCAAATGTAGTAGTCATTCCCTGTATTGTATAGGAACCATTAACTGATCCACTACTCCCCTAGTTTTAGGATGTACATACCTCCTATATACAATTTCATTCTTTTGTACTATTTTAGGGGCACCTTCTTTGGGTATCTTACCCATCTGCGGAAAAAGGGGGTTAATGAGGAATTAGTACCTTGTTCAATAACAATAACATTTTATTTCTATATTCAATGGTACAGGTAAGTCTTTAAGTCCTTTATCCTTCCACAGGGCCTTTAAAGTTCTTTTCATTCGTTTTGACTTCCTATCCCATCCAGGGGTACTCATAAGGTCATCAGAAAAAGGAAAAACTTCCCCTAATAACTTCTTTTGTCATGTTTGGACCCTTATTGTTACAGCTGTAAGTTGTGGTTTGCTACTGAGGAGGGCTTCAAACCCTGGAAAGTCATATCCCAGAACTACAGAAACTGGAAGGTTAGGGACAAAACCTGTACACACCTGACTTGTTGTTTCTTTAACTGTGATGTCAACACTGAAGTAGGGTGCCAATGGGTGTCACTGTGGATACACACAACGTCCACAGGTGTTTTAGGGACATAGTTGGTTTCCAGCAATTCTGGACATACTAAAGTGTATTTGCTGCCAGTGTCCAGAAGTCCTACCACAGGGGTCTAATTAATTGTTACCTCAGTTACTGCATATCCATTCGTGAGTAAAGCAAGATGTGCTGCAGCTTTCCATTTGGGGCAAAATCTAGCAATATGCCCTTTCTCATTACAGTTATTGCAAACCACTTCTGAAGAGTACACCTTCCCTCCTCTCCCAGTTCTTACATCAGTCCAAGTAGATCCTGGCCCTGAAGTGGGAGGGGAAGAGGTAGGTGTAGACCTTCCTACAGGAGTAGTTTGAGTTTGAGTTGGTCTAGCTGACAGATGATCTTTGGCTAATGTGATGGCTACTTCCGCCGATTCAGGGTTATGTTCTTTTGCCCACAATTGGGCCTCATTGGGAAGTATTTGCAGAAATTGCTCTACCACCAAAGTCTCTACAATTTTAGATGAAGTTCTTTCCTCAGGTTGTAGCCATTTTACACACAATTCCCTTAATCTGCTGAAAGTCTCTCTGGGCGTATATGAAGACTGGTAGTGCAGAGTACGGAACCACTGCCTGTATTTTTCTGAATTAATGTCATAACGCCTCAAAATTTCCTTTTTAACCAACTCATAATTCTCTGCACGTCGTGGATCCATATTACTGTAGGCTAATTGGGCCTTTCCTGTCAAGTAAGGGGCAAGTCTCACAACCCATTGTGTCTGGGGCCACCCACAAGCTCTTGTCACTCTTTCAAATGTCGTGAGACGGGCCTCTATTTCATCTGTGGGGGTCATTTTTGTCAGTTTAATACTTTTTGGGCTGGTATCTTGGTCTCTATTACCTGCACTGATGTTCTGTATGGCTCTTGAGGTTTCAGCCCATCTCTGGTCTGTCTCAGCCCATCTTCGGTCCTGATGCTGCATCGCACTCTCCCTCTGCCTCTCCATCTCATGTTGGTGGATAGCCAACCATCGCAACAAGTCCACAATGTCAGTTGAAGGTTCATCTGTGGCAGGGTCCTTCATAGGATATTCCTCACTCTGATCCGAGAGACTTGCCATTGCCACTGGTTCTGCCTTCTGCTTAGGGCAGCCACCTTTAGCCTTCAGTTTAGGGTGGCCACCTGGTTCCAAGCCAGGTCAGCCCGGAGATGGGCAACCTCCTCTCTCAAAGCAGAGAGGTACCTGCTGCTAGGGCAGCATCACAGACTCCAGAATGTCTCCCGGAAGACTGCTGCCCCACAGCCAGTGCATTGTGCCACTCCCCACATGTCTCTCTCTCCCTTCCTGTTTAAATTTTTTTGTGTTTTTTTCTTTTTTGTTAGTGTGTGCGAATGTGTGCATGTGTTTACTCCCTACGCAGTGTGCCAGGCCGTTGGGGATATGACAGGTGTCTGTCTTTTGCCCTTTTGGGGAAGTGATGTCAGAACCCCTGGTATAAAGGAAATGACACCCTCGGGGTTAGATGGGTGCAGGGTGGGTGGGACCATGCCCGTGTCCTCCAGAAACAATCAGCTACAGCTCTGACCCACCACCCCAGTGAGTGCTTTTTGTCCTTTCTGCAAGACAACCTGCACAACAGTTTCACAGAAGATATACACTACAAAAAAACAATTTCAGTCAGAGAAAAATAAAGCAGTTGAGCCCAATACCTATAATGTAAGCATCCCATGACCCAGCCTTATACAACCTGGTGGTCTGTGCACTGAAGGCAGTCAGAAGAAACCAGTTTAAATCACTTGAGGCCCTGTCTGGTTCAAATACTCACTCCATTAACCTGCAATAAACTGCAGGACTTGCAATGAAAAATCATCAGCCACCAGTGAATACTTCACCGTACCAAAATTAGTTTGATGCAGAATGTCACCAAAATACTAGTAAACAACAATCCCACTGTCCACAAGGGAAAAAAAAACCAATATGCAGTATTTCAATCCCTCTGGATCTAAACTCCCAATCTACAAGTGCATAAGCAGTATTACAATACCCTACTTGATCAAAAAAACAAAACAAATCACAAGAATAAGTGTAAAATTTAAGTAAGGTACACCTCCCTCAGATTTGAGCAAGATTGTGCTTTCCTGCAGATTCCCAGATCACTATTGTGTCTCCTTCCCAGCTCCCAGTTGCTTCAAGTAGCTTCTACCTTCAAGAAGATGGACCCCAGAGCAGCCTAGGTGAGGCAGAGGGATGTTGCATAAAGATCCTGAAGGTTCAGAAGTTGCTTTAGTCCTATCATATTTTGGTAAACCTCTTGAAAAACTTGACAAAATGTTTGTTGATTCTAAGTGTGTAAGAGCTGCAGCACCCCTGATGGTGTAAATGGTGTACTACACAGCTGGGATTGCTGCACAGGGTGACAGTGATTACATCTCAGCATGCTTTGCAGACTGCATACGGTGTAAGGTCTTGGAGAAAGGGGTTATGTCAATACTGCAGGTGCTTTACAGGCAGTTACTGTGGTGTGCAAGTAACACATAATATTTTTCAAATACCACGAATATTCATTTTTTGGTTCTGAATAAACAGTTGTAAAACAAATGGTGCTTGTTCGTGTTTCGGAAATACTGCACTAGAAAAAGGCCATCAGCCTACCACCCTTCTCCCCAGCCCATGAAGCCCAATCATCTTAAGCTTCATCCCCCAGCCGCTGCAACAAAGCCCAGTCCTGTGCCCCAGCACCAGAAGTTTAATGTTTATATGGTGAAATAAAAACGGAGTCCCACAGAAGGTGACTGGCACATCTGCCTGCCACCATGGCCAGCTGCTGTCTCCTCATGGTTTTTTTTGTTGTAAAAAATAAATGAATCACACCACCCCCACCCTGGTAGCAGCCCCCAACTCCCAGCATCCTCCCCCCAGCACCCAAATTTCAAAATATGAAGCCTTCCCAAGTGAGGCAAAGGTAGCTGGCACAATCCAGCTTCCTCCCCAGCTAGTTGCTTTCTTCTGAATGGAAATGCTCTCCGTTTGTTCCGCATAGTAAAACAGCTGATTACGTGATCTGGTTAATCATTTGAATTCATAGTCTTGGGCAGAAGTAGCAAACACACTGCTTGAAAACTAAGGATCATTATATTTTTTTTTTACTTGATCTTTTTATTAAAAAAATTTAAGTACAACAAACAAAACCCAAAAAATATAATATAGAGGGACACATTGCACACCGTAAAAAACTGAACATGAGAACCATACAATGATTAGATTCTGTTAACAGGTTAAAACTCAGTGTTTTAACAAACATCAGGCGAGAGCCCCACGCTGAAGCAGGCATCATCAGTGCAGCTGAGAGTACCGCCAATACCCGTAAAGGCAAACACACTGTGACTGTGAACAGCGCAGTCAAAAAACAAAAAAATTCATTTGAAGCATGGAGAGATCCAAGTTAAAGTGCTTTATTGTGAAATCCACATCACACACTGCTGTCTTGTGCAATGTGGTTTCCACACTAGGGCAGTTTAACTTGGATCTTCCCATGCTTAGAATTTACTTTTTGTTTTTTGAGTGCGCTGTTCACATTCACAGTGTGTTTGCCAACACTGAACCCAGAGTCTCCTCCCTATCAGTAACATGCACACATTTTATTTTACTGAAAGACAGAAATTAACCCAACCTGATCCAGGATCCCTTTCTGTTGTGCATGAGCCCCACCACCACCAGCATCCTATACTCTTATTAGTAAGGTATCATGAGTGTTAAGTAGATGAGGAGGTCATGTAGTTGCCTATAAGGCTGAATTCACATATGCCCTCCATGTTTGTTGATATTTATCCATACCATTCATATTTCAATGTGTACATTTTTCCAATGAGGCCAGTTGGCCTACCGTTGTGAGACGTTCTGCTATTTAAGGGACCTCTGTGGTTCGCCACCTGCACAGTAATAATCTCTTCGTGGCCATACTGACTGCCACCACCCACCACATCCAAAGCAAGCATTTGGGATGCACAGGCTGCTCAACACTCAATAGAAATAGTGGTCTGCCCCGTGCAGTAGTATGACCTCATAGTTGGAACATGTGTTCCTGATGACTATCCAAAAACCTTCAATTGCAGTACATGCCATAGGATATGCGTTAAATGTGCGGCCGGTTGTTGGCAGCGCCAGCACTTGTCATGCAGGAGAAGGCCTAGCCTGAAGAGAGCTGGTGGAGTGTGATACCACTGGAGGATAACCTTTTTTGACAATTACCTCTTATAAGGATTTCAAGAACTCCATGCCTTGCAAAAATGGATTTAACATGAACAGTGACATCAGCTAATGTTGTTGGCATCAATTTAACAATTTCAGTATATCTTAGGTAATAGTTCATAATTGAAAGAAATTAGCTCAAACAAATCTGCCCCAAGTTTTTCCTACAGGCGTTATGGTAGTGCAGAGGGTGTTTGTTGTTCTACTGGACGTTTTTACATCTTTGATCACATGTTGCATCTCATAATAATAATAATAACTTTATTTCAAGTAAGCGCCTTTCAAGCTATCAAGGTGCTTTACAAAAAAAATAAAACAACAATAGTAAAATCAACAGACACAGTAATAAGAATAACAACAGTCTAAGGGGTCTTACTTATTCGATGCCACTAAAGGCCTGATGCCATAAAAAGGTTTTCAACGCCTGTTTGAAACCTCCCACAGTTGTGCACTCCCATAGCTGATGGGGTAGAGAATTCCAGAGGGAAGGGGCCATGTACATAAATGCACAGGCCCCCAAAGATTTCAATGACACCCTTGGAATAACCAGCAACCCCTCGTTAGCTGAATGGCACTGTCACTCAGGGTGGTAGGGCACAAGAAGCTGTTTCAGTTAGTCCAGGACAAGTCCATGCAGGGCTTTATAAGTCAGTAAACCAACTTTAAAGGTGATCCACCACTGAATCGGCAGCCAGTGCAGATTGTGCAGCACAGGAGTGATATGGGAGGCTCCAGAAGCCCCCGTCAACAATCATGCTGCAACATTCTGCACGAGCTGCAGGCATCGGATATCAACCCCAGGTAGCCCTAAGTACATGGAGTTGCAATAATCAAGGCACAAAGTCACATAGGCGTGGACCAACGCAGGTAAATCCCCAGACGTAACAAGGTGCTTGATCCTGGAGATGTTCCTAAGATGATAAAAGGAAGACTTGACGACGGCCAACACCTGAGCTTGTAAAGTCAGCCTGTCGTCAAGCACTACCCCCAGGTCTCGCACCCGTTCAGAGGAGAGGTTCTGGGAGCCCCCAAGAAAAAGTCCAGAGGGCTGACCAGCCCTTAACTCCTTTATCCAGCAACCTGGATCCACTACCATCACCTCGATCTTTCCCGCATTCAACTTTAACCAGCTCGAATTCATCCAATCCTGGATTTCAGCAAGGCAGTTGTTAAATACTGAGACAGATAATGAAGGCTGCCATCTGTTTGCTCAGTCCTGGCTGCCACATTGATTATCTGTCTCTCTCTCTCTCTGGAATTAACAATGCCCTGGTGCCCTTTATGAAGTCTGATCAGAATCGCCTTTCTCATTATTGTGGAATTACAAGCATGTTTTTTTATAAGTAGTCCTGTCAGTAGAGTAGGAAAACCTCTTTCATTGCTGGCCCGCCAGTGCTGCGGTAGTACTACTGCTTGCGACACCAATGACCCAGGTTTGGGAGTAAACCAGAGTTGTCAGAGAGCCATCAGCCATCTTGAGGAGAAGGCTGAGCATCCATCAGACTGCTCACTTTCTCTGAGGTGAGGTGGTGGGGGTCTTGTGCCCGGCTACACACTGACTTCCAGCAGTGGCTAGGGGTAGATGAGCCAGGGACCAGTACTAATGCTGGACTGGTGAAGGCATCAGATGCCTGCACCAACCTGTGCACTGAGGTTGGTGCATATCCATCTCTGTCAAGGGGGGAACCACAGGGGAAACCACACACAGGGAAAACTCTTGACAATAAGCAGCACGACATCTAGGATCCTTGCAGAGACCCAGCAGAGACCAATTTGGGGACTATCCCAAGCTGAAGACGAGAATAAACAGATGCATAAAAAAATAGAAAACCTCTTTCAAGTCAAAACAGTTTCGTATTCCCTTGAACTGTATCTTTACCTGGCCATCCCTCCTTGCAGAATTTAGCAACATCCCTGTGGACAGATTCCTCCACCAGCTTGGTTCTGGTCTCATTTAGTTTGTTCACAGTTGTTTGAATGCTCCGCAGAATGTAATGGACACACAGATTTGTATGCTCCTGTAAGTAGTTTTCTGTTTGTGTTGAATCATGGCGAATTGGAGATCTTGACAAGATATCAGCTGTGGTGAGATCTTTCAGTGGTATGTACATTATTTATAGGGATATCTCTGTCCACATGCTGTGAGATGCTGTATAGTGTGAGACAGTTCTGGCAGGGGTGCCATTACTCTTTATGTGCTGGAATTAAATTGCCTGATTTAGCAACTAACGCTTAGCTCAGTATATCGGGGAAGGGTAACATGGGCTGTCAAGTGACTAAGATGCTGATATCCGAACTGCCTCATAGTGCTTCGTTTGTCTCTTTTTTTTTTTTGTCTACAGATATGTCTTTATTTGAGTGTGCAAGTCTAAGCCTTTTAAATTGTAGTAGCACTGTGAACTGGGTGGCTTGCCAGACTCCCCGACTGGAACAGGTGATTTGCACGGACTTCCGGTTGCACGGCATTTAAACAGCACTCCGTGGAGTTTTCAGTGTTCTCTGATCACATGCTGTGAGACACTGTATAGTGTGAGACAGTTCTGGCAGGGGCGCTGTTACTCTTTATGCGCTGGAATTAAATTGCCTGATTTTGCAACTAACGCTTAGCTCAGTATTTCGGGGAAGGGTAACATGGGCTGTCAAGGGACTAAGATGCTGATATCCAGAATGCCTCATTGTGTTTGGGCCTCATAGTACTTTGTTTGTCTCTCTCTCTTTTTTTTTATTAATTGGACTACAAATCTGCCTTTATTTGAGTGTGCAAGTCCAAGCCTTTTAAATTGTAGTAGCACTGTGAACTGGGTGGTTCACCAGACTCAATGATTGGAACAGGTGACTTACACGGACTTCTGGGTGCAGGGCATTTAAATAGCACTCCATGTGAGTTCACGGTCACCGCGTGCGAAGACACATGCAAATACATGCATATCTAGCACGTGTTTGGCGTGTTATGCAGGATAGTGGAATAAAAACTAGGCAATAGTTTAGACATCGCAATCCAGTATTTAGCTAGTTGTAAGTATCCATGGCTGACATGATTTGTACATTGGATGGGGAGTGGGGCATTAAATGCAGTAAATGTCTAATGTTTGTATTAACTGAGGCACATATTCGCGCCAGGTCGCGCCTGTAAAAAAGCTTTCAGCTTAGTGTGCTAATCCTGGTTAAACAACTAAAAAAAATGTATTCTTAATGAGGGTTTTTTGTATCAAGTGTAATAAAATGATTGGTCTAGCAGAAGAAATAACAGGTCTGAAACTTGAGCTTGCTGCAACAAGTAAAGTTGCTGTGAGGGTAGCTCAGTTCAGTACAAATGAATTTGGAGTACAAACTGATGCATGTCTATTAAAAAAAACATGAATGCCGCACCATTGCAGTTAACTGTTACTAGTAATAGCACCCAAACTGACGCTTGTGAACAGTCGAGTGTAATAAATGATGCCCTAACCCACAATATAGGAAAGTATGGAAAGAGGCAAAGGAATGATGATCCAGATGACTCCAGTTGCAGTATAAATGAATGGATTTTAGTTGCTAGTCAAAGGAAATCGAAAAGAAGTTGCAGGGCTATGGAATTCAGTTTACTTACTAGCAATACATTTTCCTGTTTAAATAATAGTGAGCCTTTGGCAGATGCAATTATGGATTTTGTAGACCATGATGTTACTTCTAGTAACAGTGTCCAGTCCACATCATTACTAGATGTTCATTCCAACCTTAACCTGGATATTGTAAATGGCAGTGAGATTATCCAAACAAATAAATGTTTTATCTCAGTTGTAGAGCATAAAAGTGCTACTAATGAATTTATGAGGTAATGTGCTGGTACTATACTACCATATGAGTTAATCGATGTTGGAAATTGTACTATGTTACTTAAAGTGACATCAGGAAATAAGAACCATTCTAATGATGGGGCTGTAAGTCCTAGTATATCAGCAAATGGCATACATGACCCTATGGGTCAACCATTGGAGGTTCAAAACCAAATGGAAAGATCTTATAAATCGGATAAGCAGCGACATATTTTCATCCTAGGTGATTCTATGATAAAACACTTAGATTAGTATGTAATCCTGATACGGCCAATTGGACATGCTCTATTTATGGGGGGGGGTGCAAAAATATCTGACCTAACTAACATGATTGATTCGATCTTGAAGGAGGCAGGTGATAGACCGCTAGTAATATTACACATTGGCACAAATTACATAAATCGGGATGATTCTGAGGACATAAAAAGAGATTTTGATGCCCTAAGCAAACTTCTTGTTACTAAAGGCTGTGATGTGACATTTTCAGAAGTTCTTCTGGTCCCCAGAGCTTCATTGTCTATAACTAGAAAGATTAAGGAGATGAACGATTGGCTTAGACAATGATGTTTAAGGAGTGGATACACTTGCTTAACTCATTGGGAAAATTTTAAAGGTCACCCTAATTTATACTGCTGGGATGGACTACATTTAAGTAAACGTGGCAGTAGTTTGTTAGGAAAGAAAATTGCAGCATATATTAAAAACTGTTTAAACTAGGATCTTCGGGGGGAGGGGTGTTACCTGGTGTTTCAGACAGGCACATTAAGTTAGGAAAAGTGGCAGTCAAACAAAAGCTAGGAAACTACAATTTCACACTGATAAATGCTAGGAGTTTTAATATTGTTAAGAAAAGTGAACTTAAAATACTTATAAAACATCTTGACTTTTATGTGGTGGCCATCACTGAAACCTGGCTGGATGACTCTGCCAACTGGATAAAGGACATTCCAGGATTTAAACTTTATAATAAAGATAGAGATGGTAGAATAGGGGGAGGGGTGTGTATATCTGTGTCAAATAAAATTTCATCCCACTCAGTTCAGCATCCTAAATTAATGAGTAGCAACATGAAACTATTTGGGTAAAATTGGAACTACATGGTTATTCATCCATCATTCTGGACAATTGTTACAGGCCTCCATCATGTGATTACAAAGATACAGTTGCTCTCTGCTGTGAAATTACAGAAGCATCAGAACAAGGAAATGTTATCATATTTGGAGATTTTAATCTTCCAGGTATTGATTGGGCTAACCTCAGGGAAAGTCTGAAATGGACACTCTTTTCCTGGATAATATTATAAACTGTATTTGTGAGCAGCTAGTCCTAGAGCCCACTAGAGGCTCTAACACTTTGGACTTAATCCTAACTAATGTTGGTCACCTCATAAAGAATGTAATTATCCTTCCACCAATAGGTAGCAGTGATCATAAAGATAACATGTTCCCTGGGTTGTGGTATATCCAGACCCTGGAATACTAAAACCAAAATAAGAAAATACAACGAGACTAACATATCACTTGTTAACAACTGTCTCAGTAACATAGATTGGAATAACCAATTACTTGAATTAGGGACAGAATAAGCCTGGAAGTTTTTCAAAGATAATGTGTCACTAGCTGTTGATAAGTTTGTCCCACTAAGAAATAAATATAATAAAGATGGTAAGATACCTAACTGGATGACTAAGGAAATTAGGAAAACACTGAAACATAAACTTGATGCATATAGGAAATTTAAAAAACATTCATCTTATTCAAATAAGGTTAAATACATCAACAAACAGAAAGAATTAAAAAATGATCAGGAGGGCCAGATACAAAATGGAATTTAGAATAGCCCATAGTAAAGATGTTAAGTTGTTATATTCTTGACGCACACAACTCGTCATCGAATGTTATAGAAAAAGTTAATCTAAATGGCAGTACTATTAATGATCCTGTTGAAATAGTGGATTGCTTTAATAACTATTTTGCATCAGTTTTTCATCCCAGATTAGGTAGTACTCACATATCGATTAATGTCTTAAGAAACAACTTTTTTTCAGTGGAAGAGGTGCGACTAGAGCTACAGAATGTTAAAACAACAACGACTCCTGGCCCTGACAATATTCATCCTAAGTTACTTACAACTGGATCACACATACTAGCTGTTCCACTGACTATTATTTGTAATAAATCCTTGGAAAGTGGGATTGTACCATTGGATTGGAGGCTATCTATTGTGAAGCCAGTATTTAAGAAGGAAGCTAGGAATCAACTGGAATATTATAGACCTGTCAGCCTAACTTCTATCCCCTGTAAAACAATGGAAAGATTAATTAAAAATCGATTGTAATAAGAGAAAATTATACTAAATATTATGGATAGTAAGCAGCATGGGTTCCAAAAGGGGAGGTCTTGCACAACAAACCTGCTCTCATTTTATTAAAATACAAGTGTTAGCCTGGACAGAAGATGTGCATCAGATGTGATATTGATGGACTTTTCAAAAGCTTTTGATAGGGTACCACATACAAATTTGGTGAGCAAATTGATAAAATTGGGTTTTAGCAGTTCACTTATACGATGGATTAAAAATTGGTTACTGGAACATGTACAAATGGTCAGATTAAATGTTATATTATCTGACATGAGTGAGGTTACTAGTGGGGTTCTGCAGGGGTCAGTTTTGGGCCCAGCCCTCTTTAGTATCTATATTTGTGATATTCAACAAAATATTAATAACAGACTGGTTAAATTTGCGGATGATTTGAAGTTGATCGGTGAGGTAGATACCTTCAATAAACATTTAACTATGTTCAATGATTTAAATCAAATCATTGAATGGGCAATAGAAAATGGTATGCAGTTTAATATAGACAGATGTGTGGTCCTACATTTTGGATCCAAAAATCAAAAGTATAAATACATTTTAGGAAATCAGATATTACGTACGATAACATCAGAACGTGACCTTGGGGTTACAATATCTAACTCACTTACTTCTGCAGAAAATTGTCATCAGGTTTCCTTTAAAGCAAGAGGTCTCATTAAAAGGATCAAACAATCTTTTGTTAGTAGAGCTGAGCAGTGTGGTATACTTCTGTATAAGGCTTATATTATGCACATACTTGATTTTGGGTCACCATTCTGGTCTCCTTATTACTTAAAGGATATTAAAATGATTGAATGGGTACAACGTTTTGTCACCAAATTAATCCATCACTTAAAAAGGATTACCTTATGATTCTAGGCAAAAAAAAAAAAACTGGACTCTTTTCCCTTGAACACAGAAGGCAGAGAGGGGATCTCTTATTATTACATAAAATATTGCATTCATCAGATTTGATGGACCTATGTGGTCTGGAGTTTAGCAATTCTCGAAATAATCTCAGATCACATGGTAAGAAACTAGTCATACTTAGGGTTAACACTGCAAAAAGAGATAATTACTTTACAGCAAGGAGCTCAAAGCCTGGAACAGACTATCTCGAACAGCAGTGTAAGTAGAGGAATTTGGTCAATTTAAACATATCTTGGATAGACTGTATTATATAGGTGGTATTATGGTTTAATGATGTCCGCATGGTGTGGGGGACAATATTAATGAGCATTGTCTGCTCTCTTTTGTCCTACCCTTCCTAGTAATCCTAGTAACTAGTAACAATTACTGGTGAGCAATTTTTTCAGTGGGCTCACCAAGTTGATATTTGCCGTAATAACCAATCGATTATTTGGGCAACACACACTATCAGCAGGAATGAGTCTGTGTCTGATTGCCTGACACAGGTAAGTACGATCATGATTTTAGTTGTAAGTTTAAAAAAAAAGTTTTGAAACTGGGAGCAGAGTGAGCAGGAGGGTGCTGTGGGGCAAGAGACAGAGGGACTAGGGAGTGCTGCACAGCTCAGCTGGGGAATTTAGAGTGGGAGCTGAGGGGGCAGGAAGCTGCTGCTGCATTTGGTGCCCCAGAGAACTAGAGTAAAGGTGCCAGTGGGATTTCAAGAGAGAGAGAGAGAGAGAGAGGGAGAGAGGAGGGGAGGGAGGGAGGGAGGGAGAAGAGAAGCGAGAGACAGAGAATGAATATATCACAGCACTTGGGTTGGAAAAAATTGGTCACCAGCAAATTATGTAAAATAAAAGATGGAGAAGTGTGCATATGAGAAGTAAATGCAGACCCTCAGTGTGGGATGCTTTGATAAACCCCTCGGACTTCGCCCTTGGGGTTTATGTAGCATCCCACACTTCGGGTGTAAATTAAATTTTCATATCACACACTTCTCCACCCATTATTCTCTACATCTCATCAGTCACATTCTGAAACATTGAATTCAAGGTTGTAACTCCTCTAGATGTTTAGGTCCTAAGAGGAAAAACAAGCATTTGTCAATACTGAATGTTGTCTTGCTGGCATTGGCATTGGTAGTGCAGGAGTTAGAGAGATGCATAATAGGAATGGCAGTGAAGTATTGAACTGACGCCATCCCCACCCTGCAGAGACTGACAGGCATTGGGGTGTGCCTTTGGATTGTTGGCCATAACACTCATGTCATTTCACCTCACCCTACCCTGCAGACCCTGACAAGTCTTGTGGTGTGCCTTGGGGTCTTCGGGCCTTGTGCTCACCCCATTCCATAAGGAAATACACTGAGATAGGTGCAGTATAGGAGAATGGGGTGAACTTTGGGCTGAAGACTACAAGACACACCTCGCTGACTGTCACTGGCTGCAGGGTGGGGGTGGAATGGTGTGGGCATTACAGCAGACGATCCCAAGTTACACTCCTGATGCCTGTCAGTCTCTATAGGGTGGGGTGTTACGTTTGGAAACCCTAATGCCTCAGGAATTTGTTGGTATTTTCACTCCAAATTTTCAACATGGACTTTTTGTGATCCCACTTCATGAACAGTGGCACTATCAGTTCGTTAGCTGAAAGGTGATTTTGCACAGTGACTGCGCCATTTGGCGCCGCAGATGCAACAACACATTTTGGGCAGGATGTGAAAAATGACAGCTATACTGTTCATGAGGAGGTGTAACAAAATGGCAATGTTGAAAATCTGGAGTGAAAATATGAAACATTGGTGAAGTCACGAGCGTACATAGAAACTGCACAACACATGCCCGTAATGCAATTATTGTTCGAATTTTTTTAACCAAATTTTCAACATAGGTATTTTGGGACCTCTGCTCATGAACAGTGGCACTGTGATTTTGTTAATATGTCCAGAAAATTGATTTCCCACAGCGACCGTACCATTGTGCGCCAGATGAGCGAAAACACATTTTGGGAAGGATTTGAAAAATGACAGCTGTACTCTTCATATGGTGGTGTGAAAAATGGCAATGTTGAAAATCTGGCGATAATATAAAAATTGTTAAAGATATAGCGTGTGTGAAACTGCATAATACACTCTAAATAGCAGATCATTTTTGGAATTTGTTCATCAAATTTGCAACATAGGCTTTGGGACCTCACCTCATGAACAGTGGCACTGTCAGTTCTTTAATCTGTCCCAAAGGGTGATTCCACACAGTGACCTCAAAATTGCCATTCAAGACTGAATAACGAGATGACAGTGCATGTGTTCATGAGGTGGTGTCCCAAGAACCCCATGTTGAAAATTTGGAGCCAAAATTCAAAAAAATGGCTGAGATATCCACCTAAGTTGACCCCCCCCAGTTGATGCCATTATATAGCTTACCTGCATTTCTTCATTTGCAGTTCAGCTTTGAAAGAGTCCAGGCGTCCTGCTCCACAGATGATCACAGTGAACCTCTGAAGGTAAGTATGGCAAATTGAGAAGGTTGCAGGGGTTGGGGTGCACAGAGAATGGAGTGCAGGTTGGGGAGGGACACGGGACTACGAGGGACCATTTTCTTTTACAAGAAAAAGCAAAAATTGACATCGAAGGACAGTTGTCTTTCTTTACCGGTGAACTAAAAAATGTTGGGCACACTGGGGTGGGCTCCCAGTGTGCCTCATTACTTTTTTGGTGGGGGAATGTTGGGCATACGAGGTGGGCTCCCAGTGTGCCCCATGAGTTTCAGGGGGGGATGTTGGGCACACTAGGGTGGGCTCCCAGTGTGCCCCATGAATTTGGGGGGGGTTGATGCTGACTGGGATTGGGCCCTGTCGGCAAAGAAAGTTTATGGGATGAGGGAACATGCTGACACAGGGGATTGGCCACCCCCAATGTTGGTATGAGGATTGTGTGTGGTGGACAGCAGGAGCCGCCATGTTTATTGAAAAGTTTCACCAGGAAAGGTACGTTGGGGTGGTGTGTCATCTGCCGCTGAATGAGAAGCTTGTCTCTGATTGCACTGGCAGATTTCTTTCAGCTTGGTGGTGCTTTCCATAATTTCTGCATCAGTGCTAGTATGCTCACTAATTGGGGAATGAGGGACGCACCTACTAAAGCATGCCCTGCATTTACCAACACTGACACACCTCTCAATGTGGTACTACTGCAAGATGTTGCTTGTGCCTGTGCGCAAGACAACATAATAAGAGGTTTATGATCTATTTCTGTGTGATAGATCCAGAAGCAAATGATTTGATACATTTTAATGGAACAACATAGATGTAACAACAAGAACAAAGTGCTCTAGCTTTCGGACCAACCAGTCCTTCTTCAGAAGCTCATGGCAGTTGTAACAGCTGCCGCTGAGGCTTCTGGGAGTAGGCCAATGCTAAAGAAAGAGCACTTTGTTCTTGTTGTTACATCTATGTTGGTCCATTAAAATGTATTAAATCATTTGCTTCTGGATCTATTCTAGCAAGGACCAATGCGGCAACTACTAAATCTCTATTTCTATGTGGAAATGAGCACTTGCAAGATAACTACTGAGCCTCTCACATTCCCGGAGTAGCACAAAAATCTCTTCTTATATTTTGGCATAAAACTTCTCAGTAACTATGGACAAGATTCATAAGCCACAGATCTATAGTAATTTCCAATTTTCTGCAGCAATACTGCTCCCAGTCCATAAGAAGAATCTGCTGACACGTCTGTCCCTCTGCTGAGGCCATACAGCATCAACACTGGTACTGTCACAAGCTATTTTTTCAGCTGTCAAAATGTATGCTTTTGTTCCTCTCCCCAGTGCCACTGGTACCAGTTAGACAGAGGGGGCCAAATATTCAACAGTTTGCCCAGAGGTCAAAGTGATTATGTGCTGTCTGCATGCAGTTTTCACCTATACACAATATTCAAAGGGGTCTAGGGCATGCGCAGAACTGGATAATGCATGCACAAGGATTGGCATGCAGAAGGAGGGGTGGGAACATGAATACCCATGCAGTGCAATATTCAGCATGATAGCACTGTGCAGATGGCATTGTTCAGGCCACTTTGCACAACACTATTACTGCCAAGCAAAACCCCAACTTACTCTGAGCGACCCTAGTGGATGTCAGAGCCACTACATCCAACAACGAAGTTTGTGGTTGGAAGAGCACACCTGCCACCTGGTGTCCAGTGGTCCCCCTGTCCTTCATAACTCGGCTCCATTCCCTGACATCCAGTGGTCTCCCTGTTGTCTGATCCCTGGCCCCATTATAATAAAAATATTCCCTGGCATCCAATGGCCCCCCCCTCACTCTCTGATCGCTGTCCTCATGTTGAGGACATCATTCTCTGTTGGCCAGTGGCATCCCCACTCTCAGTTATCATCCCCATATGTTACACTGCATTCCCTTGCATCTAGTGGTACCCCCCACCTTCTGATTGCCATCCCCGTATATTAAAAACTGTGCCCTGGCATCTAGTGGCATCCCACACCATCCAGTCACCATCTCTGTCTATGAAAAAGTATTTCCTGGCAGCTAGTGGTGCCCCCACCCTCTGATCTCCGTAAATGAAGAAGTATTCCATGGTGTCTAGTGGTACCCCCATCCTCCGATAGCCATTCTTGTATATTTTAAAGTATTCCCTGACATCTAATGGTCCCTTCCCCACCCTCTGATCTTCATCCCCGTATAATAATACATATTCACTGGTGTCTAGTGTACCCCCACCATCCAGTCGCCATCCCCATATATGAAAAAGTATTCCCTGGTGTCTAGTGGTAGTCCACACCCTCTGATCATCATACCTGTATATTAAAAAGTATTCCCTGACATCTAGTGGAAACCCTAACTCTC
The DNA here is from genome assembly GCA_016271365.2 of Neoceratodus forsteri. Lineage (NCBI taxonomy): Eukaryota > Metazoa > Chordata > Ceratodontiformes > Ceratodontidae > Neoceratodus > Neoceratodus forsteri. The sequence continues at coordinate 60,884,478 of JADMNL010000034.1, read as the reverse complement.
TGAATGTCATTTCTGCATATTAGAAAGTTTTTTTTGGTGTCTACTGGCACCCCCTTCTGCACTACAAGCACCACATAAACCACCCTGCTATCCTCACCACTGTTGCCAGTGGCGTGAATCCCATACAGCAACCAGCACAGCCCTCCTCTCACCTCCTTGGCCAGATGATGTATGGAAAGATGGTGTGCACCTCCTATATACTGTACAGGGCATGCATCCTCTGTATTGTACAAGGAGCACAGCCAATGTACAGTACACAGGCCATGCTCCCTGTATAGTACATAGGACACACACTTCATAGAAACATAGAAATTGTCAGCAGATAAGGACCACACAGCCCATGTAGTGTGCCCATTAGCCCGATACTTGACCCTCTCAGATCAGTGGCTTCTCGTCCCTCCGCCCTACCTCTGTGGTTCCCCCATGCCTGTCCTAGGTATGTTTAAATCCCTCCACTGTGCTCACTCCCACCACCTCCTGTGGCAGACTATTCAATGTGTCCACCACCCTCTCTGTGAAGAAAAACCTTCTGAAATTACATCTTAACCTGCCACCTTCCAATTTCATATCATGTCCCCTTGTTCTTGTACTCCTCCTGTATTGGAAGGTGTCTCCTCCCTGCACCTCATTAATGTCCTTTAGGTACTTGAATGTTTCTATCATGTCCCCCCTCACCCTCCTCTCCTCCAGTGAGTATATATTGAGGTCTTTCATTCTCTCCTCATAGATATTGTGGTGCAAGCCCTGTACCATCTTAGTCACCCTTCTCTGTACCCTTTCCACCCTGTCAATGTCCTTACGAAGGTGCAGCCTCCAGAATTGCACACCGTACTTCTGGTGGGGCCTGACCAGTGTTTTATACAAAGGCATCACTACTTCCCACCTTCTGCTAGTGATACCCCTGCCAATGCACCCCGACATGCTACTGGCCCTCCCTGTTGCCTTGGCACTTTGCTTTGACACTTTCAGGTTGTCAGAAATAATAACCCCTAGATCCCTTTCTTCCTTGGTGATCATCAGCAACTCCCCCCCCAGGTTCTATGTGATCGAGAGCATCGCTAGGGCGAATGTACTTTGGCAAAAATCCATTTTGACAATGTACACTCCTGGTGCACTACAAAAGTGAGGCGAGGACTTGTATTTTTTGTTTATGCAGGGGCTGTGCCCCGTCCCTCCTAAAAGTTCTCAACTCAGGGAGGGTGCATGTCGGGGGTGTGTGTGAAAACAAACAAAAATAATTTACACGGACTGGCGCTAAAATCCCGGCGTGCTGCAAATTTGTCAGAACCCAGCAATAGCATCTAGCTTTATGAACATATGAATGTGCCAGCAGAAACAGACCACCTGGTCTATCTAAGTCTGCTCGGGTGTGCAGCTAGCACCCCTAGTTTGCAGCTGCCCAACCCCCCTTCCCTTTGTCATCCCACTGCCACCCCCATCTCCCCCACCCTCACTCTCCCCTGTTCCCTGTCCCATGCCCTTTTATAGCTGTTCACAGATTTACATACCACCCATTCTGATAATGCGTTCCATTTTGCTACCACCCTCTCTGTGAAATAGTGTCTCCTCATTTCCCTCTTAAATCTTCCCCCCTCTAATCTTAGCCCATGCTCCCTAGTGTCCCTCCTTCCCCTCCTTAGCTTAAAGACCTTGTCTGTCCAATCCTTATTGATTCCCCTCAGATACTTGAATGTCTCTATCATGTCCCCCCATCCCTTCTATCCTCCATGGTATACATATTCAGGTCTGTCAGCCTGCTCTCATAGTCTCTTCCCTCCATTCCACATATCATCTTTGTTGCCCTCCTCTGCACCCCCTCCAGTAGCCTGATATCATAATTCAGGTACGGCCTCCAAAACTGCACACAATACTCCAAGTGCGGCCTTACCAGCGACCTGTAGAGGGGCAAGAGCACCTCTCTTTGCCTGGACGAAAACCCCCTCGCTATGCACACCAGCATTTTGTTCTCTTTTGCAGCCACTGTCCTGCACTAGGCAGTGTTGTTCATGATCCCTGTTACCATTACCCCTAGGTCCTTCTCCTCCTCAGTGATCCCCAGCTTAACCCCACCTAGCCAGTATTCTCTCCTTGAGTTCTTCGCCCCAAAATGCATAACCTTACACTTTTTTGCACTGAACCCCAGCTGCCACCTCTCTGACCACTCCTCTAGCTTGCATAGGTCCCCCTGCAGCTGCTTCCATCCCTCCCCTACATCAACTATTGCTCCCATTTTGGTGTTGTCTGCATACAGACTTACCTTGCTCACCACCCTATGTGCAATGTCTGATATGAAGAGCCCAAACAATACTTGCCCCAACACACAGCTCTGTGGCACCCCACTCATCACCAGCCTTGGAGTTGAGAGCTCCCCTCTCACCACCACCTGTTGCAGCCTCCCACTCAGCCAGCTTGTAATCCAGTTCATCATTTTTGCCCCTACCCCTACACCAGTTAGCTTCTCCCCAAGTCACCCATGAGGCACAGAATCAAAGGCCTTGCTGAAGTCCAAGTAAAGAACATCCACCGCATGACCCTTATCCAGCTCACCTGTCATCCAGTCATATTGTATCAGGTTGGCTTGACAAGACTTCCCTGAAATGAACCCATGCTGCCTCACATCCTGGAGGCCATTGTCCTCCAGGTACGACACCAGTCTTTCCTTTAGTATTGTTTCCATGAGTTTGCACAATATGGAGGTGAGACTTACCGGATGATTACCCGGTTTGTCCTTTGGTCCGCTTTTGTGCATGTGCCATCCTCCAGGCCAGTGGCACACATCCCGACTCCAGTGAGGTGCTGTTACAGATCCTCCAGTGGCTCTTCCAACAGCTCCGCCATCTTCCTCAGCACCCTGGGGTGGATACCATCCAGCTCTGGTGCCTTGTCTACTCTCAGTGCTCTCAGTCCCTCTAGGACTCTACCTCCCTCAATTCTTCCATTTGTCACCTCCTCTCCCCCCATCTCCACCCTCCCAGCCAATAGTTTCACATTCTCCAGCATAACAAGCATTTGTTCCACAGACAGAAGGATACATTTCTGTCTCTGTACCGACTTACTTAACTTGATGCACAAATTCTTACTGTGCCTTCTTTCTTGGGCACTACTAATATGCCTACACACCATTCTGTAGACTCTTTTGTAATACCCCAAAGTTGGGGTTCCCCTGCAGTTACCTGTATTTCCTGCAGTTCTCCAGTAGTCCCTAGTCTCCCCAGTGTACCTCAGTAAATGTGCCCAGAGCACAAACTGAAAATAATGCTAGCCAGGTTGCTAGCCAGCACGTGGCAAATGTAAACAATGTATCCAGGATAGAATGCTGTGCTGAGCTGCACATGCACAGCATTCTAATCCAAAAATCCAGAACCTAGAGTGTTGGTTTTTAAAAAATAAAAAGTTGTTGAGAGAGTTCCTGGTAGCTGTTGAGGAGAGAGGATGCAGAAAGTGTGGAGGTACAAGAAAAGGCTTACCTGGTGGGTTGAAGCTGTTCCTGGGGACTTGTCTGTGTGCCTCATCTGCCTCCAGCTACTGAAGACTGCACCTGAAGCTATGTGGCCTGGTCGGTAGTGCCATTGGAGCACCAGAAGAAAGAAAAGTTGTAAATGTTCCCCAGTAAGGGCTTGTTGCCCCATTTTCTTATTTTTATTAATTTAGCAAAGTTTCGGTTCCCCAGAGGTGGCGGTAGCAGTGCCTCATTGTTTGCACCACAGTTGGGACCTCGCAAGGTCCCCGGATGACTGTTGAGCTGCCTGAAACCCTCCCTCTGCCAAAAAGCTCCTCCCACCTCCTGATCCAGCTCCCTACATCCCGATCTGAGTGGTGAGTCGGTGGCAGCACACCAGTAAAGTGCTGATGACCACCAACAGAAACAGAACTGTTTGTTTATTTAAAATTGTGCGCTAGGAGCAAAGTGAAACTGCCGAGCGCTGTGAAGGAGGGGACACCTTATTTAAATATTCATTGGTTGCGGTGACGCTCATGGGGAGGGGTAAGCACAGAAAGGCCACAGAAGGGCCATGAATATTTATTAGGGGGCAGAACAAGGTGGGACAGAAGGAAAGAGTGACAGCAAGGCCCCAGTTAGGCCTATGAGTTAAAGGGGCCCGGCCACAGAACAGCCCAGATAATTTAACAGGGGCACTTTAGGCCCACTGAATTAAAAGAGGACCCAGCCAGTACAGGAGGCCCAGTGCATTTAAAGGGGCCCAGCCACGAAAGGCCCAGAGACTTAAAGGGGCCCAGCCAAGTAAGGCCTAGATAATTAACAAGCATTTGTCAATGCCGAATGTTTGTTTGCTGGCATTGGCATTGGCAGTGTAGAAGTTACAGAGCTGCATAATAGGAATGGCAACGAAGTATTGAACTGAAGCCAAGCCCACCACCACCCTGCAGAGAGTGACAGGCATTGGGGTGTGCCTTTGGGTCATCAGGCATAACGGCCATGCCATTTCACCACACCACACCCTACCCTGCAGACACTGACAAATGTCACGGTGTGCCTTGGGGTCTTTGGCCCTTATGCGCACCACATTCCATCAGAAAATATGGTGAGATGGGTGCGGTATAGGAGAATGGGGTGAAGTTTGGGGCCAAAGAGTCCGAGCCACACCTTGATGCCTTTCACTGGCTGCAGGGTGTGGGTGGGGGTGGAATGGTATGAGCATTACAGGCAAGAATCCCAAGTCACACCCCTGAAGCCTGTCATTCTTTACAGGGTGGGGTGTTATGGTCAGGAAACCCTAATGCCTCAGGCATTTGTTGGTATTTTCACTCCAAATTTTCAACATGGTTTTTTTGTGACCCCCCCACCTCATGAACAGTGGCAATATCAATTTGTTAGCCGAAAACTGCTTTTGCACAGTGACTACAGCATTTGGCACCACAGGTGCAAAAACACGTTCTGAACAGGATGTGAAAAATGACAGCGGTGCTGTTCATGGGGAGGTGTAAAAAATGGCAATGTTGAAAATCTGCTGTGAAAATATTAAAAAACTGGTGAAGTCACGAGCGTGCATAGAAACTGTGCAACGCACACCCGTAATGTAACTAGTTTGGGGATTTTTTTACAGCAGATTAACACAGGCATTTTGGGACCTCCGATCATGAACAGTGTCAGTGTGATTTTCTTTATCTGTCCCGAACAATGATTTCCCACAGCGACCATGCATTTCTGCGTTGAAAGTGTGAAAACACATTTCGGCCACGTTGTGGAAAATGACAGCTGTACTGTTCATAAGGAGGTGTGGAAAAATGCCACTGGTGAAAATCTAGACTGAAAATATTACAAATTCATGAACTTATGAGGGTGCGTGGAAACTGCGCAATGCTCGCTTGTAACACAGTCATTTTATGGAGTTTTGTCACCAAATTTTCAACATAGCCATTTTAAGACCTCTGCTCATGAACAGTGTAACTGTGATTTTCTTAATCTGTCCCAAACATTGTTTTCACACACCAACTATACCATTGTGCGCTACATGGGCAGAAACACATTGTGGGTGAGGTGAAAAATGACAGCTGCACTACTCATAAGGAGGTGTGGTAAAATGGCAATGCGGAAACACATTTGGGGCGAGATGTGCAAAATGGTAGCTGTACTGCTCATAAGGAAGTGTGGTAAAATGGCAATGTTGAAAATCTGGAGTGAAAATATTGAAAATTCGGGAACTTACGAGCGTGCATAGGAACTGCTCAATGCACGCTCATAAAACAGTCATTTTTAGGAATTTTTCCACCAAATTTTCAAAATAGGCTTTTTGAGAGCCCACCTTATGAACGTTAGCAGTTTTGTTTTGTTAATCGGTCCCGAAAGGTGATTTCGGCGCAGCAACGTGAAATCACCCTTGACCCGATTCTGCTCATGATTCAGTGACAGCATTCATGAGAAGGGTCCCAAAACCCCATGTTGAAAATTTGGTGCAAAATTTCCAAAAATGTCAAGAGATGCAGCAAAGTTAAAAAACCCTATCTATTACATTATACAGCTTCCGGCATTTCTCAGTTTGAGTCGGCTTTGAAGAGTGCAGGCGTGTTCCCGGTCCACTGAAGATTGATCAGCGGGACTCCAGAGGTAAGTATGGGGTGGAGGGTGTGGGAGGCAGGGTGCGCGGTGGGGTGAGTGCGGGTGGGCTGGGAGAGCCGAGGAACGTTTTCTTTTTACAGTTTTTTTTTTCTTTAAGGAAGATGACGGGACATTTGCCACGCTGGGTGGGCTCACAGCGTGTGCTGAAAAGCTGTTTGGGGGTTGAGCTGACGAGGGGAGTTGAGCACCCCTTGACCATCACGGACTTGTGCCACGCTGGGGTGGGCTCCCAGCATGGCAGCTGTAAAAGCTTTCGGGCGCTGGAGCCAACAGGGTTGAGCACCCCTGTCGGCCCTCTGGATGTGCCACGCTGGGGTGGGCTCCAGCGCGGCACCTGGAAAGCTTTTTTTTGGGGGGGGGGCGTGGAGCCGACAGGGCATTGGGCACCCCCGTCAGCTATACAGTATGTGTGTGTGTGGGGCATGTGAGCACGCAATATGCATGCGTGCGTGTTGAGGGGGGGAGCTCTGCTCACTGAAGTGGAGCTCTCCGTTTCAACTATATGCCACTGCATTTTCAACTGCTGTCATAGACAGCTGGAGCAGTGATTGGAGCACTGGGACCGCGCCTGCAAACACACTGACAGAATTGGAAGAGGCTAACACACCTCTGGAAAACTCGGATGATGGCACTATGTTTCTTACACATGCATGCAAGCAAACATAAAAAGGGGCCCAGCCATGCAAGGCCCAGCTCTTAAAGGGACAAATTAGGCCCACAGGTATTAAAGAGGGCGACTAGGTCCAGATCTTAAAAAGCCAAGTTAGGCCCACCATTGCTGTTAAAGAGGGTGACTAGGCCCAGATCTTAAAAAGCCAAATTAGGCCCACAGGTGTTAAAGGGGCCTTGTCAAAGGGAAGGCCACAACCACGTAAAGGGGCAACTCAAGACCCTGGACCCATAGCTAGCCATTTAGGCCCACATGTATTATAGGGGCCCAGCAGCATAATCAACCCCAGGTGTGATAGGAGCCTAGTTAACCACGTAGGCCCACAAGTGTTAAAAGGGCCTGGTCTCTACTCTCTTTCTCCAATTATTTTGTCTTGCTCCTCTCTTCATTTGTTCCAATCAAAGTTGTTTGCCTTGTTATCCACCTCTTCACCCTGTTCTTGCTTCACTTGAAGATGCTCCCTCTGTATCTCTAATTATCCCCTCTTCTACTACCTTCTCTGCACCCTTCCCTCCTTTCTCTCTGTTCAGTTGCCCTATCCCCTCCCTCCCTTCTAAATCTTCCCCATATGCTTCTCTTCGCTATCTTCACTATTTAATGATTTGTTGAAGTTTTTATCTTGTGCCAGTACTTACCACTGTATTCTTTTATCTTCTACCTGACAAATTTTGTTCAAGAATGTGTTGCAGCTCTGTTATTGTGTTGTACTGTATGTTCAATGTAATACCACTCTGTTAATTTGCATTGCTACTGTATGTAATTCAACCCCAGATCACCCCTGAAAAAGGGACTGTATTGTCTCAGTGGACTTATCCGGTCACCAAGACTCAAATAAATAAATAAATATCCTCCTTGCTCACTTCACTTTAACTTTTGTAATAACCCTCAAGATTTCCACGTAATAGAATTCAGTATTTACTTGTGGTAAGAGGGGCACTGGGACTCTCTTTGGGGTTGTGAGTGAAAAAGATATTGACATTGGGACTTTTAAGTACCTGAAAGTGATAAATAAGGTTGATAAGGAGAGTCTCTTTAAGATGAATGGCAATCATAACACAAAGGGGACAGTCTTAAGCTGGAGGGTGGGAGGTTTAGGAGGGAGGTCAGGAAGCACTTCATCGCAGAGAGGGTGGTGGACACTTGGAATGCGCTGCTAGAAGAGGTAATCTCATTGAAGACAGTGGGCAGCTTTAAGAGAGGCTGTGACAGGTATAGAAGGAGGGTAGGGAGGATGGGAGGAGTGGGGAGAGGGGGCAGGGACAAAAGCTCAAGCTGTGGACCCTGCAACATGAGCAGACATGATAGACCAAATGGCCTTCTGCTGGCTTCTTCGTATGTTCGTATTTGCTTTATGTTTAAGCTTGTATTCTTGCCCAAGTTTGCCCAGACCACAAAATATTTTTATTAGAGCCATTCAAGTAATGAGCCTCAATTTCTCAGTGGCCTGTCTGCCCAACCATGGTGTAAGCAGGTTTTGTATGGCATGTACTTCTTCAAGTGTCTATCTATCTGCCTTTTTAATTGTTTCAGTAAACACACCTGTTACGTCTGTAGTTTCTTCCCAGGACCAAGCAGAACTAGAGTTTGTCTGAGAGAATATAAATGCTTGGCACTTACACTGTGACACATACTCTCTGTTACTGCAGTAATGACCACACATGTATCCATTTTAAATAATAAAAAAAAAATCTCTTACCATGTTTAACATGGGTTTTCCATGCCTTATCTTTAGCATCAGTAGCACCTAAAAAAGCAGTAGCCTTTTTATGGACTGCATGTGCTAACTCTTGAGATCTTTTGGCATTCATGGCAAATGGTATCTCTGGAGAGAGAGAGAGAGACGCACACACACTACCCCTTGAGATCTGCACGTGTTTTATAATGTTCTGTCCTTTGGCATCTCTGGACACACACACACACACACGTTTTATAATGTCCCGTCTTTTGGCGTTCATGGAAAATGGCATCTCTGGAGAGAGAGACACACACACACACACACACACACACACACACACTACCCCTTGAGATTTGTACATGATTTATAATGTCCTGTCTTGTGGCATCTCTGGGGAGACACACACACACACACGCACACACACCCTTGAGATCTGTAAATGTTTTATAATGTCCCGTCTTTTGACATTCATGGCAAATTGCATCTCTGGAGACACACACACACACACACTCACTATCCCTTGAGATGTGCACATGTTTTATGTCTTGTCTTTTGGCATCCATGGCAAATGGCATCTCTGGAGAGAGAGACACACACACACACCACTCCTTCTTGAGCTCTGCACATGTTTTATAATGTCCCGTCTTTTGACATTCATGATAAATGGCACCTGTGGACATACATATATATGCACACACACACACACACACACACACACACACACCTTATACAACGTTTTGCAAAATCTTGGTCACCTCTGAATTTCTGCTGATACTGAAGTTTGGGGAAGCTCTCATTTTTTTGTGCAAATTTTTTTAGTATTTACTTATATCATGAGCTAGCCAACTGCCAATCATTATTTGCAATATATATTTCTGTTATATGTTGTTTTATGGGATTTTGGTGTATGCCCATGCCAGTGTTAATTCAAAGCATAGGGAAAGGCCTAGATGTTTTTAAAAGGGGTGACCTTTTGACTTGAAGGCTACCTGTTTTGCCAGGAAATGAGATTTTCATTCCCAGGTTCTTTAAGCAGAGATGTGCCAAAAGCCATTTACCTGCCATAAACATGCACTGTAGAAGCAGATTGTTTTGATCTTAGGAACTATGATATGATGTCTCATTTTACGAGGGAACAAGATGTTTGAGCCAGGAATTGGATGGCAGATGATCATTCTAGCAGTACTATGTGAAATGCTAACATGACACTGTGAATTAGCTTACACGATGCTGTATTGATACATTAAAGTTTTAACAGTGACTGTCCTGTTACTAGTTAATTATGGAGGCAGAATTTATGTTGAAGCTGAGTGACATCACCAGGTGGCCAGGAAATTGTGGGTCATTGTTAGGAAAATAAACCTAGTTTCCTTATGACTGAAAATCTGATGACACTACAAATTTCAGAGAGGTAGTTAAGCTCTCCAACACAGAGCAAGTTAGCCATTCTGGTTTTGGATGTCCTTCTGACACAACAGACCAACTGTCAAGCAGCTACTCAGAAAAAGGACTTTAAACATTTTCATCTCTAAGGAAGAGATGTAGTTAAACAGTTTAAGACGTTTATACTGTATACTTTCCAAAAGTTTTTTTTCATACTGTAACCTACATTTGTATATGTCCTCCTTTACTTGTAACAGCATTTATTTATTTTAGTAAAGACTTTTGTTTTTCTAAAGAATTCTGCCTTACGTGTGATTCCTTATATTGTGTGACTGTAGAAAATTTATTACAAATCTGTGACAACTGTTTATGCTTAGAAGCGTCACCAAATAGCAGTCAAGTTGAAAAGGGTCAGTAGGGGATCTGGCAGGATTAGGGAGAGTACCAGAGTCTCATATGAGTCTGCAGAGACTGTGAACTGGGCTACTGCATGTCCTGTAGGTTGAAGGCCAAATCAGGTTTTTGCATTGCTACTCTGAAGAGGGCGTACTTACTTGGGCCTTCCTTCTGTGTGTAATAGCCATGAAAATGGTTTATATTTGGCCACAAGACTCGAGACTGGTATTGTGCCCTGATCCAAAGTATAGAGGGATGCTCTGGGACTTTGTGGCAAGTGTTCTGTTGTAAATCCAGCAAACACTCTAGTTGGACATGAGGAGGGTATCCCTGTCCCTCCTCCCTGTCATGGATTACACTTAGGGGTGGGCACTGTGAGCTCAGTGATATGAAACTCGTGAGTCGGTTCGTGACAACTTAATCCACCACTCAAGGTAAATCACTGCATATATCAGACTGTTGTTTCTTAATGGCCTCTGATAGTCTGGCCATGGGAACTGCTTTTTTATTGTCAGATTACTGTCTGGCTGTATTCGCTCATCTAATTTCAAATCTCTTAGCCCCACCACTTTGTAGTCTCTTATTAGCTGCTCTCTTAGGTCACCATACTTGCAATGTCCAGCCAGCACATGTAGTGCAGTTATAAAGCCAACTACACTTTCACTTTGTTCCTGAATCCTTTAGTTCAATCTGGCAAGCTCAGAAATCACATTTCTCCACACCCCAAAATATTCTTCCAGTTTGTTTGTTTACAACATAGCTTTACCTTTGTGCCTAACTGAAAGCCATGCTCCAGAGAATACCATCTGCTTTGTCTCGCATGCAGTAAATGAAAGGATTTAACTGGCTTTCTTCAGATGATTCACATAGATTACTGACCTTTCAAAACTGGTTAAATCTTCAGATCCATTTAGGCTATTCCTTTGGCCTTGCAAAGTCAAGTGGTGTAGGGGACTGGATTTGAAAAGATGCTGTAAAAGCCATGCTTACTTTCTTGTTCCTATCTCTTAGAAACATAGAAACATAGACTTTGATGGCAGATAAGGACTGCTTGGCCCATCTAGTCTGCCCATTTCCCTACCTACAGGATAGGCCGCAGATCCTAGTTAACCAACAGCCTATTTCTTCCTACCCCCCACAAGAATTGCCTTATGTCTGTCCCATGCATTCTTGAATTCTCCCACAGTTTTAGTCCCCACAACCTCCTCAGGAAGGCTGTTCCATGCATCCACTACCCTTTCTGTGAAATAATACTTCATCACATTGCCCTAGAACCGCCCTCCTTCTATCTTTAAATTGTGTCCCCTTGTTCTTGCACGTCTCTTTTTCTGAAAGATGCTACCCTCTTGGACTTTGTTGATTCCACTGAGGTACTTAAAAGTTTCTATCATGTTCCCCCTCTCCCTTCTTTCCTCATACGGCTTCTCTTGCAGACCCTGCACCATTTTAGTTGCCCTCCTCTGGACTACCTCTATTCTGTCTATGTCCTTGCGGAGATGGGGTCTCCAGAACTGGACACAGTACTCCAGATGGGGTCTCACCAACTGTCTGTACAGAGGGATAACAACTTCTTGTTTTCTGCTGCTGATGCCTCTCCCTATACATCCCAGTATACCCCCAGCCCTCCCTACTACCTTCGCACATTGCTTGCTAACCTTAAGGTCATCTGATATGATTACCCCCAGGTCCCTTTCCTTTTTTGTTGTTGTTCTATTTAGTTCTATTGTTCAAACTGCAAAGCACTGTCTTCAAACTGAAGGCATTTCTCATACCATATTTTGTCATGGTTCTTTTATGCAGAGGAGTCACAAGCTGATGCAAACTTCAGAACTGATGTTGCAGAACACCACCTTAAACAATTACCTCACAGCTTGACCGCTCAGGCATTATATAATGTCCCTTTCCTTAACCTGGAAGTCTCTCCTCTAGTTACCGTGCTGTCAGTCGCAGTACATTAGCAGTATAGACTAATACGACAGGCTGTCTTTTAAAATAGTAAGCCTGATGTTGTTATATCAGGGAGAAGGGATGAAAGGACTAGCTTAGGAGCTCTGATGTAACAAAAAGATTGTCTACAGAAAAAGATCGCTTGGTCCACCCAGCTGTAGCATTCCAGTACCTTTCTGAAAATCGAAGCACTATGTGAAGTACAGTGAGACTAACCCTTCACTTCCATTTTGTGACACACTATTTGTTGAAGGGTGGTAAGACTGCTCAGGAGATGAAAACTGTTGAAGCACATTTATGAGTTTAAAACTGTACAAATATGGTGGTTCAGTTAGCTGAAGGAGAAGTGGACCTGGTCACTCATATCCTGACGCCCACAAAAAAGATCTTGCATAAAAGGTAGCTGGTTTATACAAATATATGAAACTGCCAGCAGAAAAAGGCCATTTGGTCTATCGAGTCTGCTCAATTTTGCAGCTAGCACCCCTACTCTGCAGCTGCCCCTTCCACCCTACCTCCTCCCATGACCCTCCCTTTTGCCCTATCCCAGCACCTCTTGAAGCATCCCACTGTTTCACAGGCCACCACCGCTGCCAGTAGTGCCTTCTATTCTGCTACCACCCTTTCCAAAAAGAAATGCCTCCTCATTTCCCTCCTAAACCTTCCACCCCTGAATTTCATGTCATGACCCTGAGTGTCTCACCCTACTCTCCCCTTCAACAGTCCCTCCCTCCCTACCTGTCCTGTTTATTCATGTCATGTACTTAAAGGTCTCAATCATATCCCCCTGTCCTACCTCTCCTCCAGAGAGTACACGTTCAACTCCCTCAGTCTAACCTCATATTGTAACACCCCCAGACCCAGGATCATCTTTGTTGCTCTGCATTGCACCCCTTCCAGCAGTCTAATGTCCCTGTTTAGGTAAGGGTGCCAAAACTGAATGGAGTACACCAGGCGGGGTCTGACCGGTGGTCTGTATAATGGCAGAATCACCTCCCTCTTCCTGGAGGTTATACCCCTTGCAATGCAACCTAATATCTAGTTGGCCACTGCTGCTGCTTTTCTACACTGTACTGGGTTGTTCATTGCACCCGTAATGAACACTCCCAGATCTTTCTCCTTCTTAGTCACAGCTAGCTGCACCCACCATGGCGGCTCCTCTTTGGATTCTTTACCCCAAAATGCAGCACCCTGCATTTTGTGGCATTGAAACCAAGTTGGCAGGTGTCAGACCATGTCTCCAGCCTTGTTAGATCTTCCTACAATCCCTGCCACCCCCTTGGTCATCCACCACTGCTTCCATCTTGGTGTCGCCCACAAATAGACTGATCTTGCTATTTACGCCTACTGAAATGTCTGCAATTAATGGATCTGTAGTTGTCATCAACAGTTCATAGATAGAAACAAAGAAACATAGACTGTGTTGGCAGATAAGGGCCTCTTGGCCCACCTAGTCTGCCCTAGTTACTCTATCCATTCATTATTTATGATATATTCTATCATCTTGACTTATCTCGCCCATTGCCCCCTTTTACTTCCAAGATTCCTCTGTGTCTTTCCCATGCTTTCTTGAATTCCCGTAATTGTTTCCAACCCAATAGATATCCAATACATATACTGTACGTATGTAAATTATCCATAGATTGCATCAAGGCTGAAGCCATTTAATGGAATTTTGAAACAGACAGACAGTAGGTGTCATTGAGGGGGAAACTTTGGTTAAAAATGTACTGTTTGTCACTCAGTGTCATCAGTTTTTGTCTCAAGATTCCATGATATGGCTGGGCCTTGATTTAATTTATGGATAATTTAGGTATTTGTATCTGCTAACTGATGTCCTCTACAGGTAATCCCAGTACATGATTTGAATATTCTTTTCATGAGCTACCAGAATTTTAGAGAGTTACTCATATCTATAAAACTCAGTGGTATATTATGAATGCTATGTTTGCAAATAGCTCATTTTGGTATCTATCTACCTACAATAAGGATGGATACCATCAGGACAGTGTGGCTACATTGGCACATGGGGGGAGAGACAGATGGGATTATTCACTTATGGGCCAAAGGCCTGGCTAGCCATGTGGTGGGGGATATGATGACTAGTTTCTGGAGGTTGGGAGGCAGCCTGAAGGCCATAGTGGTGTCAGTGGCCTTCTTGGAGGTCCTGCTGGTGTGACATATGGAGAATGAGAGCTTTTGAAGATAGACCAGTTCATCTCATTGCTAAGGGAGTGGTGTAGAGTTGGGTTCAGATATGCAGGGGACTGGGAATGCTTTGTGTAGGGGACTGTACAGAAAGGATGACATTCATCCTACTGAAAAGGGGCAAATGCTATGGGGCTGAAATGTGAAGTCTTCATCACTAGATATTTAAACTAGAAGCTGAGAAGGCTGAAGATGGGGACTCTAGGACAAAGTGGCAGTTGTAGGGGTCCTAGCTAGCACTCCTCCAACCAGGGAAAATGGGCAGAAGTGAGAAACAGTAGGTTGCAAACAATGGGGTGGGAGGTGATGACAAATAAGATGGGTTGGGGAAGTCAAGAAGTCATGAATGTGACAAAGGAATTGCAGCATGGAGAGTAAGCAGGTTAAATGCCAGGAGACTTGAGAACAAAATGGAGACCTGCAGGCATTGGCTATCTTGAGCCAAGAAGATGCTGTTACAGAATTGTGAGCTGTTCCTAATCATGATTGGGACCTCTCAGTCCCAGGCTGCGCTTCCTTCCTGAAGGATACAGAAACTGGTTGGGGTTGCATTGTACATTTAGGAGGATGCCATCATGAGATAAGGGTGTGTCTGTGGGTATAGCTGGTTGTGAATGAGAGAAGAACATGGGTCACCATTTCAAATGAGTTTGCTCAATGGTCTAACTCAAATAAAATTAAATACAATGAAACTTGAGGCTGGGGTCCCTTACAGGCCTTCTGACCAGACTGAGGCAGGAGATAGGTTGTTGAGATGAGAAACATTGTCCTGAGGGAGGCCTAAACCTGCCTGACCTTTACTGGGACACACCCAGAGCAAGGATTGCATGGAACCAGGACTTGTTTGATGCCTTTCAGGACTGCTTCATAGTAAAGCATGCCAAGGAATACACTAAAGATATGGCCACTCTAGACCTTGTCTTCTCTAACCACGATCTGATTAAGGAACTGCAGTCCCTGTCCCCCATGAAGATAAGTTATGGCAGCTTTGGATGATATAACATAACCCTCAGGGCCCAGTGTTCCTGGACTTAGATGCTAGTGCCAGATTTTGGAAGGTGGGGTTTGGGATGATGGAGAGATTACTGCAGGTTAAGCTTGAAGGGGTTGGACCACTCTATGGTGTGAAGAAAAAAATGGAAGGCCATTAAAAATAAAGTATTGGGTATTTGCAAATATGACATAGAAAGGTGAGGGGGGAAAAAACTATATGGTTCTCCTCCAAGGTGAGGAAAGCTATATTAGGGACTAAAATGGCAGCCTTCAAAAAATGTAAAACCGGATCAGACAGCAGAATAGTAAAGTTGACCAGGATTGACTAAGGACAACAAGAGCAGTTGTAAAAAAAGGACAAAGCAGAGGTAGAGCTTGGGCTAGTGAAGGGGGTACATGAGGATGGTGAGGCCTTATTTTAGTATATTAGGGAGAACAGGAAGACAGTAGAAAGGTGACCCAAAAGGAGAGATGTGAGTGGGCAAAGATGAAGAGAATGTGAATGTACTGAATGAATATTGTAACTCAGTATTTATAGCAGAGAAAATGGGACCTCTTCCAGAGTGCTCAACAAAGTTTGAGGTAGAACGACATGCAGAAGTAGGAAAAGGGGCATATGGGACAGGATACTCAGAGTACCAAGGAGCTTGAAATTAAACAAGACAACAGGTGTACTGAAAGAAATCTGGATGGGGGCACTGACAGTGCCATTGGCAGATCTTTTCACCTGCATTTTTGTGAGTGGTGGTCCCAGAAGACTGGAGAGTAACCGATGTAATACCCTTTTAAAAGGGATAGACAAGGGGGAACTACAGGCCAGTTAGTCTGACCTCTGTTGTGGGGAAGTTTGCTTGATTCTTTCATGAAGGGAGAGACAGTGGAATTCCTTGAATTCATTGAGGACCATAACATTACAAAACCACCAGGGAAGACTGATCAGGCCAAAAGGGGAGAGGGGAGAAAGCACAACTGGAAAAGCAGTGAGGTCGGGGGGTTGCAAAAAATGGAGGGACATGTGTGCAGATGCACACAGCCTGGGAAGTAAAATCCCAGACCTGGCAGCCTTGATGGTAGAGGATGACCTGAATATTGTAGCTATTACTGAAACATGGTACAGTGGGAACCGTGACTGAGACTTAACTATACCAGGTTATATTTTATTGAAAAGAATCAGGGAGGGAAGAAGGGGGGGTGGCTCTTTACATCAAAGAAGGGATAAATGCAACAGAGATGTAAGGAATGCAGGGGGAGGCAGAGGCCCTGCGGGTCCCCTGGAGACAGGCAGTGAACAGCCATCTGCACAGGAGTGATCTAAAGACCCCCAGCACAAGGAGAGGAATTGGACAGGGATCTACTGGAGGCCATACATAAAATGGTGGCAAAAGGGGAGGTGATGCTGGTAAGTGAATTTAAACTGCCAGATATAGACTGTAACACCTCAAAAGCAGGCTACAGCCAGGAGCAGGGACATCCTGGATTCCCTGCAAGGAGCAGATCTCAAGCAGCTAGTGTTTGAACCAACCTGGGAGGGAGCGATTTTGGACTTGGGGCTAACAAATGGGCACAGAATTGCAGAGCTCAGGGTGGGAGAACACCTGGGGACCAGCGACCATCATATGGTGTGGTTCCAGATGAGTAATGCAACAGGGTCGAGTCACACAAAAGTGAAGGTCCTAGACTTCAGGAGGGCAGACTTCACCATCATGGGAATATGTCTCAGAGAAGCCCTGGCAGGGGAAAAGAAGCACAGGGGAGTTGAGGACCAGTGATTCCATCTAAAAAGAGCCATAGTAAAGGCAACCAACCTTTACATTCTGAAAAAAACAAAGGCAGGAGAAAAAGAAAGTCACTGGGCTCTCAAAGGAGGTGGTGAGGAAGTTAAGGCCAAAAAAAATGGTTTTCAGAAACTATGCGGAAGTGCAGAAGGAGGAGGACAGGGCAGTGAATCTAGAGAAACAAAGGGAGGCAGGAAAATCTGTCAAGTACACAAAAGTGCAAAGAAAGTGACAAAGGGTACAAGACCTTCTACAGGTACATTAGTGAGAGAATAAAGACCGGGGGGGGATAGTAAGACTAAAAGGGAAGGGGGGAGACTCTGTGGAAGGAGACCAGGAAAAAGCAGTTATCCTGAATATATATTTCTGTTCAATTTTCACAGAAGAAGGTGAAGGTGAGGGCCCACAACTAAGTAAAAGAATCAGAGGGGAGATGGACACAGGACCATTCACAGAGGAGCACATCCTAAAGGAACTCACACAACTAAAGGTAGATGAAGCAATGGGCCCAGATGGGGTACACCCTAGAATTCTAAAGGAGTTAAGAAAGGTAGTGGTAGCACCACTGGCAGCCCTGTTCAATGAGTCTCTGTATAGAGGAGTGGTTCCAGAGGACTGGAGGAGAGCAGATGTAGTCCCTTTCCACAAAAGTAGAAGTAGTGAGGAGGTTGGAAACTATAGACCTGTCAGCCTGACCTCAGTGGTGGGGAAAATTATGGAATCATTACTAAAAGTAAGAATAGTGGAGCACCTTGAATCCAATGGAGCACAGGATCCGAGGCAACACGGACTTGCATCAAGAAGGTCATGTCAGATGAATCTGATAGATTTCTTTGACTGGGTGACCAGTTAAGTGGATCGGGGGGAGCAGTGGATGTAGTCTACCTGGAAGTCAGCAAGGCATTTTGACAGCATTCCACATTGGAGGCTTGTAAACAAACTGGGCAGCCTAGGATTGGGACACCAAGGTAGCGAACTGGGGTGCAAATTGGTTGGGAGAAAGAAGAGTGGTGGTAAATGGAGCTAGATCAGAGGAGGGAAAGGTGGCCAGCGGGGTGCCACAAGGATCATTTCTTGGCCCAGTCCTGTTTTAGTATCTTCATCAGTGTAACAATGAAAAAGGTCTGATTGGGAGGGTGGCAAAACTGGACTGGGAATGTTTTGGTGAACCTGTTAGGGTTAGCAGGGGTAAATGGGAGAGGGACTGAGGATGTATTATTGATGACGACATGTGGGAGCATATAGTATCCTCTCACATGGGTCTTCTAGCCTGTAATACACTTAAAGAGGCACAGTACAGATTCTTCCACTATCTTTTCCACCCTCCAGTAAGGGTTAATAAATATCACCCCAAAGTTTCACCTGTGTGTGACAGGTGCCTGACTGAGAGGGGTACATACCTGCACTATTTTTGGGGGTGTAAAGTGTCACACTTGGACCACTGTTTCTGATCCCTGTATAATTTTTTTGTTGTAAATATAAGAAATGAATGTATGGTGACTGTGTCAGAGGAAAATGCTGTCTTACTGGAACTGACACATCAAGACCCCCCAGGGATAAGCTCAAAGGACAGGACATAGCTAAACTGCAGATATCTGGGGTGCAATTACCTTGTCAATTTGCTTTCATCCCAGGAAATAAGATTAGCCATTCATAATGTCCTCAGTGAAATCCTTTGACTTGCAATAGTTGTCAGGAAGAACCTGTGTTGGGAGGGGTGTCAGAGGGAAGCCAGAATGGACATTGAAGAGAGGTTGATGTCTGGGCCAGGCAGAACCCAGACAAATTTGGAAGGCCCAATATACAGTCCCGGGGAACCCTTGAATTACATTAGCGAGACCTTTGATGTGTAGATTCCAAGGCCCAGACGAAATTAAAGAGGCAAATGCACTTTTGCTTTGAATACAGTGACTTAGATCAAATAAACTTTTGAGATGTATGGGTAGCAGAGCACAAACCGGTTTTGTCTGGTTAACCTGTGGAGAGGAAAGTCAGTGAGGTCACCTATTATGTTTTTTTTATTATATCTTAATTGGACATCCTGTGATATAAGATACAGATTTTGTTACACCAAGGTGGAGTTAGGTAACCTCAGAGAGAAGGCAGGCTCAAGACTCTTTTTAAGCCTACTGAAAACCTTGAAAGACACACACAAGACACATTATTATCTGACTGAGGAAGAAACATCACAGCACTGAAAGAAAGTAAGCATATATTAGATTAGACCAGTCTGAATGTATGTATTGTAGGAACTGCACTTTTACCTGGTTGTTTTAAGGCTGTTTGTGTTGGGATATTTTGTTCTGTAATATTTTCAGTTTTCCTATTTTAAAGTAAAGCTATATATATATTTAAAAACAGAAACTGCCTGGAGTGCCTTGACATTTCTTTTTATTTAAGTGAAGCTTTCAAAAGTTATAGTTGACACTGTGTTTAAGCTTATTGTTATACCAAACTGGGAAATGGATAGAGTTCTCTAAAGACTTGCATAAGAGTTCTAAGGGTTCATTTGAAAGACCTGGTTGGATGCCCGTAGGCAAAGATATCTGGCCCCCCGAAGACAGAGATCTTACTTCGAGTTAGAGCTCTTGCAGCAGGCTATAACATTAAGGACTATCGCAGGCACTAGGACCCTGCGTGAAAACTTCTGCCAACACAATACCAGCGAGGACCGCCCCGGACGCCGCCCCCGACCCGACATCGGTCAGGGTACAAGAGGGGGTGGACCCAGCTCCACCTCAGTTCTTTCCCGCTGCATACCATGCACGTGAAGCTAGCTGCTGCCTGTGATTCTCAGCGTGAAAAGAATTTCTACAAGCAAGTTTTTCAACGGTTTTCTCTGTTTTTCCTCCTCCGCGACTGACGTCTGTGCCGCTGCCGTTGTTCAGCCTGGATTTTTCCGCCTTTTGGTGTCTTTGCCTCAGTGTTTGTTGCCGTTGGTACCGATGTCAGTCCTTTTTCTTCCGCAGGTTCAATGTCTTCACGGGCGTCTGTATCTCCCGAACACCTTAATAAGTGCGAGTGCGGCTGGCAAATTCCTGCTAAAGACAGTCACCGGCGGTGTGTTTTCTGCCTCGGCCCTGACCACGACACCGCTAATTGCGCTGACTGCCAGGCTTTTACTAGCCGGACCTGCATCCGACGCCTGAAGGCCCTTAAGGCCTACCTCTTGGAAAAAAAGATGGACCTGCACTCATCTGAAGGGAAGAAAAAGGAAATGAAAAGGCATAGTAAGGAGTGTAGTCAGTCCCGGCACCAGTCCCGGTCTCGGTCCTGCTCGCGGTCGTGGCCTTCCCCAAAAAAGGCCCGTCCTTCGGGCTGGGTGAGTCACCCGGTCGTCTCAGGCTAAGGCCGGCCCGTCGGGAGCAGCCGCTGTCAAGGTGACCCGCTTAAGAGCCAGGCCCAAGTCCGCCGGGGTACCTGCCTCGCCCCACCGACCATGGCACTGGCGCTACCTGCTAAAGGCGCACCTCCGGAGGTTAAGGACTCTCCGGTGCCCCCTGGCGTCACCCCGTCGTCGGTCCCGGTACCGACGCCGGTTGAAGGCTAAGGACCTGGGTCAGTCATTGTACTGCTAGCGTCCCCCGCCTGCAAGTCCTCCTCCCCCCTGGGCCCTCAGGAGAGCTCTCCTATGCGTCCCGCTGCTCTGGAGACTTCTTTCTCACAGTGGGCGGCTGAGATCTTCTCCCAGGATGAGCTCAAACAGCTTTTCTCATTTTGGTGGGGGCAGGTTCAGAAGCGAACCTCCCTGTCGCCGGCCCAGACACCGGTACTGGATCCTGCGGGTGAACCACAGCCAGAGGGCGAGACCTCTCCGTTGAGGTCCCCGGAGTGCCGTTTTTCACACCCTTCTAGGGCTTGTTCCCGCTCTCGATCCAAGGACCACCGACGTCACTCTATGGTTTCTAGTGACGTCGGTCCCGGTCTTGTTCCAGGAGCCCTTCTCGCACTAAGCGGGACCGCTTCCGGCGTCGGTCTCCTGACCGATGTCAGTCATCGCTCTGTCGTCTGTCCAGGAACCGGAGTCGGTCTTTGGACCGTCGTCAGTCCCCTAGTCACCGAGAGCGTAGGCATGGTCATGGGGTAGAAGCAGACTATTCCAAGTTAGATAGTCGCTCCTCCTCTTCATCCTCATCCTCTTCATCTTCTCTCAGCCTCAAGCGCTCACCTGAAGAGAAGTGCCTGCCTCGCTCACCTCCAGACGATCCTACTTTTATGGACGTCATGAGGCATGTCCAGGCTTCCAATGAGTGGGACACGGAAGACCTGGACCCGGAACGCCGGAGATTGGCTAAATACCTGAGGCAGAAGGAACTGAAGCCTTTGGTCATTCCTCCTTTGGCGGATACTTTCCAGGATCTTACTAAGTCCACCTGGATGCATCCGGTCTCCATCCCGGCAGTTCCCAAAAAGTCGGATAGGCTCTATAAGGCTCCGAGGGCTGAACCCTTCTTAGCAGAACACCCTCAGGCTGATTCAACTGTGATCACGGCTGCTCATGATAAATCTCGACAGCCAAGACACTTCAGCTCCCAGCCTCCCGACTTGGAGTCCCAATACCTGGATCAGGTGGGCAAGAAAGTTTACACTGCTTCCACCTGTTCCATTCGCTCCTTGAATTTCCTCACGCATATGGTGCAGTACCAGAATGCGTTATGGGAACGGGGTCTTGACCTGACACAGGCCATGCCAGACTCCGACAAGAAAAGCGGGCTCCTGGCCCTTTACAGTCAGGCTCAGGCGGCGGCTCTCATGTTCTGAGAGCCTCAAATGCGATCTGGAATCGGCAGCCAGGCGGCCGCCTCTGGGTTTGTCTTCAGCGCCATGCCTGGTTGAGGCTTTCGGGCTTTCACCAGGATCTGCAGTCTGGTATTCGGGACTTGCCATTCCAGGGTGCCATTTTGTTTGGGCAGGAGACGGAGGCCTTGATCTCCCGTCTCCAAGAATCGGGTAAGTCGGTCTGGTCGGTCCGTCAGATGTACCGTGGCGACCAGCGATGCCCCCATCGCCGTCGGCTTTTTTACAAGTCCTCAGGCAGTCAGGCTTCAGCCCATGGATCTCAGCAAGGACAGAGAGGTGACTTCCGCAGAAGATCCGGAAACCAGCAGTCTGGTGGACCTTCCGCCCGTGGGCCCAAGTCCTCCCAGACCTCTCTCCCTACCCCCGGTTCTGCCCAATGACTACCTTCCAACCCCCCCTTTGGTCAGAAGTCCAGGGGGAGCCGGTTGGGGGCCGCTTCTCCCTTCATCTCAAAGGGTGGAGCTCTATTACCACAGATCAATGGGTCTTGGATGTTATTTGGAGAGGACACACATTGGAGTTCACAGAGTTTCCTCCACGCACTCCACCAAAACTCTCCCGTTATCCTCCTTCTCACATCCCACTATTGGAAGGAGAAATTCAGGCCCTACTGCAAAAGAGGGCGATAGAGAGAGTCCCCTGGGATCAGCGGGGTCAGGGGTTCTACTCCCACTTTTTTCTGGTCCCAGAAAAGACGGGGGACCTTCGTCCCATTCTGGATCTCAGTCCATTAAATCTCTTTATAGAGTACAAAAAGTTCAGGATGGTGACTCTTCAAGGTCTCCTCCCTCTGCTGCACCAAGGGGACTGGCTCTGTTCTCTTGACATGCAAGATGCGTACATGCATATAGGGGTCTTTCCTCCCCACAGGAAGTTTTTGAGTTTCCACTTCCAGGGGGAGCATTTTCAGTTTCGGCTGCTCCCGTTCAGCCTCTCTTCTGCTCCGCGAGTCTTCACCAAATGTCTAGCAGTGGTGGCTGCGGCTCTAAGGTGGTTGGGGAATTATGTGTTCCCTTACCTCGACGACTGGCTTCTCACAGCCCCATCAAGGAACGGCCTCTTACGCTCTCTCAGAGACACCTATACTCTATTCTGAGAGCTGGGGATCACCCTGAACTTAAAAAAGTCATCCCCAGTGCCCAGCCAAAAGCTCGCCTTCATAGGAGTGATCCTGGACTCTGTCCAGGGCATGGCCTTTCTCCCTCAGGACAGGGGGATTCGCTTGCGAACTTTGGCGGAACGGATCTCCATAGCACCTTGGGTTCTGGCCCGGAACTTCCTCAGCTTATTGGGGCATATGGCGGCGGCCATTCCAGTAACACCTTTGGCACGCCTCCACATGAGAATCCCACAATGGATGCTCAGGGTGCAGTGGGATCAATGCTACGATGACCTAGACGCTTTAATCAGGATCTCGGAGCCAGTCAGGAGAACATTACTTTGGTGGTTGGACCCCAGCAATCTAGAGAAAGGGGTCAGCTTTTGTCCGGAGCATCCAGGTCAGACTCTAATGACGGACGCATCGGACATGGGTTGGGGGGCTCACCTGGGTGTTTATCAAATGCAGGAGGTTTGGTCACCCAAGGAACGGTCCCTCCACATCAATGTGCTGGAAATGCGAGCGGTCCTCTACGCTCTTTAGGTGTTTCGGGAGGACCTGGTACCCGGCTCTCTTCTAGTTCAGACGGACAACATGGCAGTCGTCTTTTACATCAACAAGCAAGGAGGCACCCATTCCTATCCTCTTTGCCGGGAGGCGATGAGAGTCTGGTACTGGGCACTGGAACGGGACATTCTTCTGTCTGCCATGCACGTTCCAGGCGTCCTAAACCAGCTGGCCGACAACCTCAGCAGGTCGTGGGCCAGAGCGCACGAGGAGTGGGAATTGCTACAGTCGATAGAGGATCAGCTCTTCAGAAGGTGGGGTTTTCCCGAGCTAGATCTCTTTGCGTCACCACGCAACGCCAAAGTGCCATTGTTTTGCTCGCGAGAGCACGCGCCTGGCATTTTTTGGCCAGACGTGTTATCCCTTTGCTGGGCAGGGAGGTTTCTTTATGCCTTTCCACCCTTCCCTCTCATTCAGAGGGTTCTGCTCAAACTACAGGCAGAGGGGGCACGAATGATCCTTGTGGCCCCCAATTGGCCTCAACAGATTTGGTTCCCACTCCTGCAGTGGTTGTCCCAGGAACCTCCAATCCCGCTGCCCATTTGCTTGCAACTGCTGTCCCAGGACCAGGGGTCTCTGGTTCACCCAGATCTCAGATCCCTGCACCTTCATGCTTGGCTCCTCCAGACGTAGCTAGAAACAGATACAGGGTTTCCCGGGAAGTGGCTGAGGTCTTAGCGTCCGCAAGAAAGCCCTCTACTCGCTCCACTTACGCTATGAAGTGGAAGCGTTTCTGTCTCTGGGCCTTGCCACAGCATTTAGATCCTGTCACCTGCTCTGTGAACTGCACTTTGCAGTATCTCTTCTCCTTGTACGAGAAAGGCCTGAGCTATTCCTCTATCAAGGTGCACATGTGGGCAATTTCAGCCTATCATGCTCTCGTGCGAGAGAGAGCATTGGCACAGTTAGACGTAGCCCGCACCTTCCTTAGGGGAATTCTACACATGAGACCTCCCATTAGGGACCCTGTCCACCCTGGGACCTCCTTTTTGTGTTGGAGAAACTCACCCTCCCTCCTTTTGAGCCCGCAGCAAGTTGTGAGCTGCGATACCGTTCTTGGAAAGTTTGTTTTCTGGTTGCTGTTACTTCCGCTCAACGAGTTTCCGAGCTTCAGGCTCTGATGTGTAAAGAGCCCTATTTGATTTTTCATAGGGAAAGAGCTTCCCTCAGAACTAATCCTACGTTTCTCCCCAAGGTGGTCTCGGAGTTGACCCTCAACCAGTCGGTTGATCTTCCAGTTTATTTTCCTTCCCCTTCCAATAGAGGGGAGGCTCTCCTTCACACATTGGATGTCCACAGGTCCCTGAGGTATTACCTCAACAGAACGGTTCAGTACCGTAAATCGGAGCAACTCTTTGTGGCTTTTTCACCACATCACTTGGGTCAACCGGTGTCCAAACAGACTATCTCCAAATGGATAGTCCGCTGCGTCTCATTTTGCTACGAGCATCACAATAAACCCCTGCCGGGTCCGGTTAGGGTCACTCTACCAGGGGAGTGTCAGCTTCTTTTGCCGCGATGCGGAATGTCACCATTCAGGACATCTGTGTGGCTGCGACCTGGAATTCGGTGCATACCTTTATCAAGCATTACAGCTTGGATATCACCTCCAGACGCTGTGCTGATTTCGGCCTAGTGGTTTTGCAAGGACTCTTGTCTAAGGGCCTCTGGAGCCAGCATATTCCTCCTCCCAGGGTCGGCTACCTCTTTGCTATGGGACTGCTTGGGATTCAGTCCTTAATGTTATAGCCTGCTGCAAGAGCTCTAACTTGAAGTAAGATAGTACAGTTACGTAAGAACTTACCGTAACAGTAGATCTTCGAGAGGAGCTCTTGCAGCAGGCGCTGCGCTGCTTCCCTCCCGCCTTCCCCTTCAGAGTGTGCAGGTCTATTTTCTTTCCTTTCTCGATGGTGGGCTTTGCCTTCTTCTCTTGCCAGGCCTTCTGCTGGGTACTGGCAGGAGAACTGAGGTGGAGCTGGGTCCACCCCCTCTTGTACCCTGACCGACGTCGGGGTGGGGCCGGCGTCGGGGGCGGTCCCCCACTGGTATTGCTGGCAGAAGTTTTCACCGTGTGGTCCTAGTGCCTGCGGCATAGTCCTTAATGTTGTAGCCTGCTGCAAGAGCTCCTCGCGAAGAGCTACTGTTACGGTAAGTTCTTACGTAACTGTACTTTTATCTGAGCCTGATAATTGGGTACACTAACAAGAGGTTATCAGTTTGAATCCCTCCAGAACTTGAGACTAAGGTGACTTGAACCCACAAAACAGACAAGAGGGTTACCTTGTTCTGTTCACTGTCCACAAATCATACACTCAGAGTTTAGCACTTTGGGAGTAGAGGGCTGACCGGCTGAGCGAGTTTGTGACATAAAGTAATTCAAAACTATTGGGATCTAATCAGAAAAGAAATAAGTACAATGTGGGGTCAGCAATTAGAACTATCCCCAATATCACTCTTATTTGGCCATGCAAGGGACAGAAGGGGGGACTGGTCTCTATACCCCAGATGGGTGAGAGTACTGCTCATTCTGGCCAGACAAATTTTACTGAACACATGGGTCTCATGTTTAGTGCCGACAGCCCACATGTGGAGGAACCTGATGCTGTCCACAATAGCAATGGAGAGACTGACATTTGCTCTGAAGGGGAAGCTAGATTTATTTTCCAGGATATGGGCACCATTAATAACAGCCATCTCCCCAGCAGAAATTCTAATTTTCTTAGAAGGATTTGGGGGATATGTGTGATTCCAGAGGCTCTAGGGTGGAGAATTTTCACCACTTACAGCAATGTGATAATAAAAATAAAGATAAATGTTGATATACATTAATTAATAGGTTGAGAATGTATAGCTCTAAATATGAACTTGGTTGCACTGTTGCGGTTCAGTTTTCCTTCTTTTTCTTATAAGTAAATTCTGAGATATAGAATATCTTATTTATTTATCAGATCATCGGTTTACAGACCTTTGAATCATAGACTCATTTACAAAGGCACCTCATCAAGAAAGCAATACATCACAGCAAACAAATAGTACAGTACATAACACTTAGATTAAAAAAGCAACCGGTGTTACAGGCATTCACTGGTGGTACACACTTGGTAATGGGTAGATCACAGTAGTCATAATATAGGTACACGAGTACCACATCAGGCAGCAACCAGAGATATTTTATTACATTAGTCAGTAGATGTTGCATGAGATCCCAGGTATACACAGCAAAAGTATCACTTCCTATATGATTTAATGAGGACTCAGTCCCACGTTACATGGACATTTATTATTATGTACAAACTGGCTAAATATCGGATTTAACTGGCCATCAAGAAAGACTGATATATATGGACTAAAATCCAGACCGATTTAGAATTTTAATATCAGATATGTGAGAATGTATGCATTTTGCTTTATTGTATTGTTTGGATCAAAAGACGAAATTAATAAAAACATTATACAAAAAAATATCTTCATCAGCGACATTGCAGAGGGAATGGAGGTGATGGTATGCCTCTTTGTAGATGACACAAAGATCTGCAATGGGGTGGCTACTCCGGAAGGGGTGGTAAGATTCTACTTGAAGAAGTGCAAACACATGTACTGGGGGGAGGGTTCAGGAATCCAGAGGAGTAGTACATGCTGGGTGAGGAAATGCTGTCGGCCACAAAACAGGAGAGAGACCTGGGGGGATCATATTTGATGACTTTTACATGGCCAAACAATGTGCCAAGGCTGTGAGAAAACCCAGCGGGATGCTGGGGTGCATAGGGAGGGGTATCACCAACAAAAGAAAAGAGGTGGTGATGCCACTATACAAGTCTTTAGTGAGGCTGCATTTGGAGTATTGTGTCCAGTTCTGGAGACCGCATCTCCGTAAGAACATAGAATAGAGGCAGTTCAAAGAAGGGCAAGAAAAATGGTGCAGGGCCTGCACCAAAGATCATACAAGGAAGGCTGGAGGCACTCAATATGTATACCCTGGAGGAGCAGAGAGAGAGAGAGAGAGAGAGAGAAAGGGCAGACATGATAGAGACCTTCAAATTCCTAAAGGGAATAAACAAGGTTCAGGAGGGTGGCATCTTTCAAAAAAGGAGCTACCCAGAGCGAGAGAGCATGACATGAGACTAGTAGGGGGTAGACTAAGGGGCAATGTGAGAAAGTACTTCTTCACAGAAAGGGTGGTGGAGGCATGGAACAGCCTCCCAGCAGAGGTGGTGGGGGCAAAGTTGGTGGGGGAGTTCAAAACTGCATGGGATAGTCACAGGAGAACCCTATCAATACAAAAGAGAGGGTAAGGCTGGAGATAGAGTAATGATCAGTGGCTTTGTTAGTAAATAGGGGGAAAAGTGCAGACTGGATGGGCCTATCAGTCCTTATCTACTGTCAAATTCTATGTTTCTCTGTTTCTAAGCTAATGATCCACATGATAAAAGGCGACATGGCTTTGTTTAGGGAACAGTATGATGCACAATCTCATTGACTACTTTAACTCAGTGTTGCAGGCAGTGGACAAAGAGTAAACTTTAAACATCCTCTACTTGAACTTCAGCAAAGCCTTTAACTTGGTGCCATACACCAGGCTTGGAGGAGCAGATTAGTGGAATAAGAGACCTGTACAGGCTGGAAAAATAGGCAAAGGTCTGGCAGTTAAAATTCAGTGCAAACAATTACAAGGTGATGCATATTGACAATGAGAACTACAAAACACTGTATTGGATTAGAGGTGTCAGAGTACGTCAAACACTGAAGGAAAAGGACCTTGGTGTAACCATTAGCAACAGCCTCAATACATCATCCCACTGCAACAAGGCATTTGCTACGGCCAGCAGAATTGCTTAGCTGCATTGGGACTGGAAGGTGATTCACAAGTAGGAGTCGAGGTGATCCTACCCCTCTACAGATCCCTGGAAAGATCACACCTAGGGTACTGTGAAGTTTTAGGACAGTTAAGAGAAGCAGAAATTGTCTAGAAACTGTACAGAGAATGACTTTCAAAATGATAATAAGACATGATGGTAGTGGTGCAGTGCAGTGGCTGTGGGGCGGCAGTCTTCTGGAAGACATTCTGGAGGCTACAATGCCGCCCTGTTTGCAGGCACCTCTCTGGTCTAAAGGAGGAGGTTGCCTGTCTCAATGCTGACCTGGCAAAGATTTGTGAAACCTCCACCCCTGCCAAGGGACTACAAGGGCTGCTGCCGTTCCCTCAGAGGTTGCCAAAAAAGAGGAGCAGTTGGACCAAGGTGGGCTCAGGGAGGGTGAGGGTGGAGGAACAGAAGTGCATCTCTCTAGCTGTACCTCTCCACAATTCATACGCCATTCTGGTGGAAAATGGTTCCTTTATGGAGGGACCTGCGGTGTAGACTAAGGAGGCTGCTGGGAATCTCCACAAAGGAGACCCACAGAAGGTTGGCACGGGACACCACAGGGGAAGGAAACAACTCCTGGAAGGGGACTTAATCATTAGGGGTAGAACTGGGGGAGGGAGGGGAGAGGGAGATAAGGTGCTGTCTGGCACCATTTCTTGGATGGACAGGGAGCAAATTCTCAGGAAATCAAGGAATTGCTGCACAGGGAAGGGAGATGGTTGTCATTGTCCTCCTAGGGACAAATCACATGGGTGGGAATGGGACCAGAGCAGTGCAAGAGGAGTCTGTGGAGTTGGGGAAGGGCCTTAGATAAGTAGCACGTACGGTAACCTTCTCGGAAGTGCTGCCTGTTTATGGCATGGGTGAGGCTTGGGTACTACCATGGGATTCAGTGAATGGTTGAAAAACTGGTGTGAAGCTCAGGGTTGTGGCTTCTTTGGGGATTAGGGGTCCACCTGGAGGGATGCAGGCCCATACTGGCACGATGCTCTGCATCTGTCCAGAAGGGGAACCAGGATGCTAGGTGATAGGTTTAAATGCTTCCTTGGCAAGTGTTTAAACTGGCCAAGGGGGTAGGCACTGAAAAGGAGCAGGGAAATCTCAGCCTTCCCCCACAAAACAGGGTAGCTAGTGAAGTAAACACCATGCTAGAGAAGTCAATAGGTAACAGGACTGGGGTAAATGGAGAAAAAGGCAAAGGCAGTAAGGACACAGATGGGGCTAAAAGGGGTAAGGCCATCAAAAAAATGGAGGGTGATGAGTACCAATGCCTGCAGTCTGGGTAACAAGCTCCCTGAACTAGTGGCCTTGATGGAAGAGGGATGCCTGGCTATAGTAGCAGTCATAGAAACATGGTACACAGAGAGCCATGACTGTGATGTCAACATACCACGGTACACACTCTACAGGAGGGACAGGGAGTGTGAAAGAAGAGGAGGAGTAACTCTCTACATAATGGAAGGGATCAAAGCATCAGAACTAAAGGGTAAACCGGGAGGAAAGGAGGCACTGTGGGTCACTCTGCAGACAGGAAATGACACCATAATCTGCACGGGGGTTGTATATAGACCCTCATCTCAGGGGGAGGCAATGGACAAGCAAATGATGGAAGGCATATTTAGAATGGCAGAATGGGGAGATACTGTTGATGGGGGACCTGAATATGCCAGATGTTAACTGGAACACCTTTGCTGCAGCCACATCCAAGAGCTGGGTCATTCTCGATGTCCTACAGGGGCATGCTTCAGATAGCTAGTGTTGGAACCCACTCAGGAGGGAGCAATCTTAGATCTGGTGCTTTCAAATGGGGACAGAGAGAGGATCTTGGATTCAGAAGTGGGTAGCCATCTGGGAACAAGCAACCACCAAACAGTGTGGTTCATGATAAACACAGCCATAGAGTCAAGCCATACAAAAGCAAGAGTATTGGACCTTAGGAGAACTGACTTTGGGGAAAATGGGAGAGTGCCTTAGAAAAGCACTAGCAAATGGGCAAGAAGGAGGGGTGGAGAAACAATGGGGAAAAATCAAAACAGCCATCAAAGAGGCATCACAGAAACATAGAAACATAGATTTTGATGGCAGATAAGGACCACTTGGCCCACCCAGTCTGCCGATTTCCCTACCTAATGGATAAGCTGCAGATCCTAGTTAACCAGCAGCCTACTTCTTCCTACCCCCACCCCTAGAATTGCCTTATGACTGTCCCATGCATGCTTGAATTCCACCACTGTTTTGACTCACAACCTCCTCCAGAAGGCCGTTCCATGCATCCACAACCCTCTCTGAAAAATGCTTCCTTAAATTACTCTGAGCCACGCCCCATCTTCAAATTGTCCCCCTTGTTCTTGCACACCTCTTTTTGAAAGATGCTACCCTCTTGGACTTTGTTGATTCCCTTGAGGTACTCGAAAGTTTCTATCATATCCCCCCTCCCTCCTTTCCTCGAGGCTATACATATTAAGCTCCTTAAGTCTCTCTTCATATGTCTTCCAGTGCAGACCCTGCACCATTTTAGTAGCCCTCTTCTGGACAGCTTCCATCCTGTCTATGTCTTTGTGGAATTGGGTCTCCAAGAACTGCCAGTACTCAGATGGGGTCTCACCAGCTGTCTGTACAGAGGCATAATAACTTCCTGTTTTCTACTGGTGATGCCTCTCCCTATGCACCCCAGCCCTCCTTGCTGCCCTCTCACATTGCTTGCCCACCTTTAAGTCATCTGATATGACTACCCCATGTCCCTTTCCATTTTTGTTGTTGTTAGTATCTCACCCCCCATTGTGTACTCTTCCCCTGGGTATTTGTTTCCCAGGTGCATTACCTTGCACTTCTTAGCATTGAATCTAAGCTGCCATACATTTGACCGTTCCTCTAACCTTGCCAAGTCCCTTCTCATCCTTTCCACCCCACCTTGTGCATCAACTCTGTTGCAGATCTTTGTGTCATCTGCAAAGAGACATACTTTTCCTTCCAGTCCCTCTGCAATGTCGCTTATAAAGACATTGAAGAGGACCGTTCCTAATACTGAACCCTGCGGTGCTCCACTACCTTTGTTTGAAGCAAATCAAGAAAACAAAACAAAGGGAAAAAAAACTATAGTTCTCAAAAGAGGTGGCAGGGAAGGCTAAGAAGGAAGAAAATGGTAGCATTCAAGAAGTATAAGGAAACAGAAGGAGCAGGAAAGAGAACTGTACCTGTTAAAGCAGAAGGAAGCAGGGAAGACAGTAAGAATAGCAAAGGCCCAAACTGAGAAAAAAATAGGTAACCCAGTTCAAAAGGGGGAAAAAACTTTTTTTTAGGTACATTCGGGAGTGAAGAAATACCAAGGGAGGGATAGTGAGGCTTAATAAAGGGAAGGGGTGGACAGAGTGTGACAGTGAAAAAGCAGGGATACTGAACAAATACTTCTGCTCAGTATTCATGAAAGAAGAGGAGGGGGAGGTACCTAAATCAAACAATAGAAGCACTCTAGATAGGGGGGTTGATACCAATCCATTCACAGAAGTAAGGGTCCTGAAAGAACTCCTAAATCTGAAGGTGTACAAAGCAATAGGGCCTGACAGGATTCACCCACAGAATTCTAAAAGAACTGAGGGGAGAAATAGTGACACCACTGACTACCCTCTTTAACAAATCATGGGAGGATGGTGTGGTACCTGAGGACTGGAGAAGGGTGGTTGTGATTCCCCTTCACAAAAGTAGGAGCAAGACAGAGGCAGGAAACTACAGACCTGTTAGTTTGACCCCAGTGGTAGGGAAGATGATGGAATCACTTCTGAAAGAAAGAAAGAACTGTTGAGTACCTAGAGGCCAGCAGGACACAGGACCCAAGGCAGCATAGGTTCACAGCAGGAAGGTCACGTCAGATTAATCTAATAGATTTCTTTGACTGGGTGACTAAAGTAGTAGACCAGGGAGGGTCTGTGGACATGGCCTACCTAGACTTTAGCAAGACGTTTGGCAGTCCAACACAAAAAATTAATAAACAAGTTAGACAGCCCTGGAGTCAGTCCCAAGGTGATAGCCTGGGTAAAAGATTGGCTGGACAACAGGACACAGAAGGTAATAGTAAATGGAGTCCTGTCCGAAGAAAGGGGGGTTACTAGTGGGGCACTGCAGGGTTCACTACTGGGACTGGTCCTCTTTAATGTCTTTATAGGTGACATTGCAGGGGGACTAGAAGGGAAAGTATGTCTCTTGGCAGACAATACAAAGATCTGCAACAGGGTTGATACACAAGTGGGAGTGGAAAGAATGAGAAGGGACTTGGCAAGGTTGGAGGAATGGCCAAAAATATGGCAGCTTAGATTCAATGCAAAGAAGTGCAAAGTAATACAGCTGGGAAACAAAAACCCAGGGCAAGAGTACACGATGTGGGGGGAGGTACTAACAACAATAAAATGAAAGTGACCTGGGGGTAGATATAGCAGATGACCTAAAAGTAGGCAAGCAATGTGAGAAGGCAATAAGGAGGGCTGAGGGATCATGGGATGCATAGGGAGAGGCATCACCAGTAGAAAACAGGAAGTTGTTATCCCTCTGTACAGATAGTTGATGAGACCCCATCTGGACTACTGTGTGCAGTTCTGGAGACCCCATCTCCGCAAGGACGTAGACTGGATGAAGGCAATCCAGAGGAGGGCAACTAAAATGGTGCAGGGTCTGCACCAGAAACCATATGAAGAGAGACTAAAAGAGCTTAGTATGTATACCTTTGAGGTAAAGCGGGAAAGGGGGGACATGATAGAAACATTTAAGTACTTCAGGGGAACTAACAAAGACTAAGAGGGTAGCATCTTTCAGAAAAAGAGATGTGCAAGAACAAGGGGGCACAATTTGAAGATAGAGGGGGACGGCTCAGTGGCAATGTGAGGAAGTATTTTTGCATGGGGAGGGTGGTGGATGCATGGAACGGCCTCCCTGAGGAGGTTGTAGGGTCAAAAGCAGTGGGGGAATTCAAGAATGCATGGGACAGACATAAAGCAATTCTAGTGGGGGGTAGGGGGAAGTAGGCTGTTGGCTAACTAGGATCTGCAGCTTATTCATTAGGTATGGAAATGGGCAGACTGGGTAGGCCAAATGGTCCTTATCTGCTGTCAAAGTCTATGTTCTGTGATACATAATAATTCCTGCATGGCCTCATCAAGAAAGGCTGAGGAGGCTGAAGTACTCCCTTGAGGCTAGAAGGGAACTAGGAGAAATGACAGAAAAATTTAATTACCTCAGGGTGGTTAACAGGGTGTATTGTTAGCAAACTGAACAGAGGAACCTGCTAAAGAAGACATAAATACAAACTGACTGGGGTTAAGTTCAGGAGAGATGCAAGGCAATACTTGTTCATGGAGAAAGTGGGCAAATGGAATGGTTCAGGGGTTCAAGGCAGGGTGGGACAGGTCACAGGTATAAATAAGGGTTGGTAGCAGTGGGAGCAAGGGAGGTAAACTATTTATCAGACAAAGTTGCTAACAGAGGTCTTGGACTACACCCACCCAGTGAAAGGCTGGAGTGCACGTAGGCTGGACCAACTCATATCAGATGGACTATTGGTCTTTTTCTGCATGTAATCCTTTCAGTGTTGCCATGTTTGTCATTCTCTAAACATGGGATACGAGCAAATGTCAGTATGGTGCAGACAGAATGTGTAAAAATATGCAAGTATGGAGAGAACAGAGGATGCAATTACATCTATATATGGAGAGATATGGGGTGAATATATGTAAGTATGGAGAGAACAGAGTGCAGGAATAGGTAAGCACAGAGGGAAGAGGGTTTGCAAAAATATGCAAGTATGGAGAGAATAGGGTGTGTGTTAATGTAAATATAGAGACTATAGGATGTGTTGAAAGTATGGAAAGAACAGGGGGTGTGAGAATGTAAGTGTGGAGAAAACAGGGGTGCAGGAATATGTAAGTATGGAAAGAACAGGGTGTGTGTGATAAGTTTTGGAGAGAACAGGGTGTTCAGGACAATGTAAGTATGGAGAGAACAGGTGGTGCAGAAATGTATTTGTTTAGATTTTGATAACCAGGTAAGCTCACTGAGACCAGAGGTCCCTTTTTCAGGAGTGACCTGGATTATTTACAGACAATAATTACATATATTGGCAGGAGTACACAGTACATACATTGGTAGGAGTACACACTAGCTGGAGCATACATTGGATAGGGTATAGAGTGCATTACAGAGCATGTCAATTACATACACATAATAACATAGAAAATTAAATCAGACATATGACATCTTAACCAACAATGCTTTAGGGGAGAGGTGGTAACAGCAATATGCAGGATATATTGCCACCCTGTAGGCTTACTGCCATGGGACAAGCAAGTTTCAGCCACCAAGACTACGTTCTGGGCTAGCAGTTACAGCCACAAAGACTAAGCTCTAGCAGGTATACTTTCAGGCCCGAGTTAAAACCCTGAATAGTACAACAATTAGCCAAGTCAACAGGGAGACAGTTCCATAAATGTGGGGCAGCGTACCTAAAGGAGCGCTTGCCATAGTTAGTTCGGACATGAGGGATGTCTACAGGATGGCCAGTGGAGGATCTCAGGACCCGGCCCTGGACTTTGGGATTTAGCAGCCCACTCAGGTGAGGAAGAAGGCCAACAGTGATAAATTTGAATCAGCCTGATGATATCTACTGGATTATTGTTTGTTTTTGTTGACTGCACTGCTCTCTCAGATTCCCTCACCCTTAGCCTACCTGCTATTTCCTCTTACTTAATCTCCTTCCCTCTGCACTCTCCCATCCAGCCACCCCCTGTCTATCACCTACTCTCTTGTGGCACCAGGGCTGATTGTTCTGTCCGCCCACCCCCACCCCCCTTTCTTTATCCCAGCTCTTTTTGCCACTGCTTAATTACTCCCTGTTCTCAATCCCTGCAGTCTCCCCGCCCGATCTATCACCTGCATCATCTTTCCTAGCTTCTGACTGCCCATTTAGTCTCTCCTCTCTCTCTCTCTCTCTCTCTCTCTCCCCCCCTCTCCCCCAGATCTCCAGCCGATCTCCAGGGCCAGACTCGGACACCAGAGTGGGCGCGGCTCGAACAGTCAGCCAGCCGCCCGCCCACTGCTTCCCTGCAGCCGCCCAGGAGTGCAGATTCACTGGGCAAGATCTCAGCCACTACCGGTGAGCTGTAAGAAGCTCTGATTGGCCAACGCTCTCTGCAGCCACCCCTGATTGGGTGGGCAGCTTGCACTTCTGCCACTGATTGGACCGGCCTTTCTACCCTCTGCTCTGTGCTGTCTGCGGCTTGAAAACGTGATTTCAGCATCACCCACCACCCCACCTTCATTAAATAGACGTAAGCCATGCCCTGGCTGTGTCTTC
Source organism: Neoceratodus forsteri (assembly GCA_016271365.2). NCBI lineage: Eukaryota > Metazoa > Chordata > Ceratodontiformes > Ceratodontidae > Neoceratodus > Neoceratodus forsteri. Next base: position 60,848,688 of record JADMNL010000034.1, on the reverse strand, counting down.
TCCCTGCTTGACACCATTTGGATCCTTCGTAGGTACCTTCCACTGCCTAACCCTTGCTCTCTTAGCCTGCACTCCCTCTCAGTCGCTCTCTCTCCCTACCCCTCATAGCTCTACAGCACTACTCTCAAACTCTTCCTCTGTCTTTCCCTCCTGCACCATCTCCATTGTCCATCATTTCCCCCTGTGCCCTCCGTTATGCTCCTCCAGCTCCCCCAGCCTTGACCACTGGGAACATGTCCCATACCCCCCTAATTTTACTTGCCCTCCTGGCCACTATTCCCCTTTGCTACCCCACGGACTTGCTACCCTTTCCATCATCTCTAAGTCTCTAGTTCGACTTTGTCCACTTCCACAGATGTACGCTGCACTCTCTGGCATACCCCCCCTCACCTCCCACGATACTCAATTGGCTAATCACTGACACACATGCCTGAAGGCCACAGTCCATATCACCCACCACCCATCTCGTGCTTCTTACTGCACCCCGCAGGGACCAGGACCGTCTGCTCTCCCCACCCATAGGTATGAAACACTCCTGTAAGCTCACCATCCAATACCTGCGACTGCAACATCTACCCAAACCATGGCCCCATAACCCAAGGATTGAATAATCATATCAATCGCACTGGAACACTCTCCCTAGCCTCCCTCAATATCTGCAGCCTTCTCCGGAAGCTCAATGCCCTGCAAATCTTCTTGTGCCAGTACAAGCCAGACTTCATTGCTATAGTTGAAAGTTGGCTATCACCAAAAGTCCCTGACTCTGCAGGCGCATTACCCATCTACAATGTTTTCTGACTAGATCGAAAACCAAAAAGAGGAGGGGGATGAGCCATCTACCTTAGAGAGACGCTCACAGGTTATCCTCTAAACACCCCTCAAACGGACACATCTGCCCAGATCCTCCCCATTCGCATCATCTTAGGAGCCCATGGAAAAGCCATCACTGTTGCTGCAGTATACATCCCACCAAAAGAACAACTAAAAGGCCTTAATGCCACCCTGGTCTTTGCACGTACACAACCCCTGGACTCTGAGCTAATCTTACTGGGTGACTTTAACATTAACTGGCTCACCCCTGATTCAGGAAACTACAAGGATGCTCTCACCTGTGTAAATCTCATGCAACTGGTTACCACCCCAACCCACCACAACTACAAAACAGGCATCGCCTCTCTCCTGGACTGGGTCCTAATCAGCCACCCCACCTGGATCGCCATTATCTCCGTTCTCTCTGATTCTCTTAGTGACCACTCCCCTGTCATCTGTGAATAGTCCAACAAATTCTACAAACCACCATCATCCATCATCACCAGCAGAACCATTCCCTGAGGAAAACTGAAACTACTAAAATCTCTCCTCAAGCAACAAGACTGGTCTCCCATTTACAATGCAACTGATGTGAACTCAGCCCTCGATTTCTTCATCTACACCTTCAATGCAGCCTGTGACTCGTACGCTTCCTTAAAAGAACATAAAGTTAAAACCCTCTCCAATCCTTGGCTAACAGACGATCTAATCACACAACTAAAAGCAAGGGACCGCCTCTGGCTCCTGGCTCAAGAGTCCGGCACGCAGACCAACATTCAGAACTACAAATGTTCCTGTAATGCCTATACCTGATCAATCCAGCTTCACAAAAGTACCTACTACAAAGAAGTGCTCACCAACACATGGGGTAATGGGAAAGCATTCTGAAAAAATATTAAAGAAATCTCTGGAAAACAGCCAAAAACCACCCCTACTATGCTACTCATGGATGGGTCTATTACCCTCAATCCTGCCACCATTGCCAATACCTTCAATGCAGCCTTCACAGACCTCAGATAGACCTCTACCCCGACTTCTTCAGTTATGATTACTCCCCCTCTCAGCCTCCGCCACCACCACCACACCCACCCTTGCCCGCCCGCCCTTCTACTTCAGTGCCATCAAATTGTACGAAGCTCGGAAATACATCACAAATGCTATCACTAAAACAAGACACAGTGAGGATACTCTTGACCTAAAGCTGCTGTAACTCACCCTTGATGAAGTGATTAGTCCTCTTACCAAGATCTTCAGTCTCTCCCTCAGCCTCAGCCAGTTCCCAGACAAATGGAAATCTGCCACCATTACTCCAGTCCATAAATCAGGTGACCTGACCAACCCTGGTAACTACCGACCAATCTCCATTCTGCCACCGCTATCCAAGGCCATCGAGTGCATAGTTACTGACCAGATCACTGATTACCTGGATAAACACAATATCGTATGCTCACAACAACATGGTTTCAGAAAAGGACACAGCACCACAACAGCACTCTTGGAATTCACCGGAGCCATCCACAGCACACTGGATAATGGACATCTAACTGGGTCAGTCTTTATAGACCTAACCAAGGCCTTTGATACCATTCACCACCGCCTACTCCTTGAACAACTCACAAATGCAGGGCTCTCCCCGACTCCTCTGCCTGGTTCAAAAATTACCTGGGGAACAGATCATAAAGAGTGAAAACTGCAGGTGTCTGAAGCATGACCTGTCCACTCCAGAGTCCCCCAGGACTCCATTCTGGGACCCCTTCTTTTTAGTCTGTTTTTAAATAATCTCCCCCAATCATGCCTGGAACATCTCATTCTCTATGCTGATGATGCCGTTATCCTTGTCACCCACAAGGACCCGCTATCCCTACAGAACAAACTCCAACTTGGATTCACCTCCATGGAGAACTGGTTCAGCAAACACAAACTTGTCCTCAACTACAAAAAAACAAACAAATCCATGCTCTTCTGTAACTCTCACAATAGGATCAGGCAACATCCACTAACCATTACAAACCACCTTGCAGTAACCATTGAAGAGGTTCACTCCTTTAAATACCTGGGGATCACTCTGGACAAAAACCTGGCCTATGGAGCCCACATTGACTATGTAGCTAAGGAGGCTAACCTGTGTCTAGGCCTCCTCTACAGATATAGGACGCACCTTACCCTTGAAGCTCTAAGGATCTCTGTCCAAAGCTCTGTAGTCTCTGTTTTCGATTATGGCCTTATTATTTATGGCTCTGCCATCTCAACTGCCCTAAAGAAAGCCTGTCGTCTTCTGACTGGTGCCCACCGCCTAACCCACACCTGTGATCTCTACGCCCAAACTGGTTGGCTACAACTATCAAACCATATAAAATACCAAACCTACATCATGACCAAGAAGATAACCTTGGGTCTTGCCCCACCAGGCGTCCTAGCCCTCCTCAGTCCATAGAGTAAGCCCTGCCACACAAGGGGATCTGACTTTCAACTCCTGCTGACCCCACACTGCAGAATATCTATGGGTCAACTCTCGTTTGCCTTCAGAGCACCAAACTGGTTAAATAATCTCAACAATTAAATCTCCTTCATCACCGTGCTTGGCACTTTCAAATCCAAACTCTGCCACTTGCTCTCTGCATCCAGTACCTGAGACTGCCACACCTAACCAGCAACCCGTGCTACTCTCTCAATACTGCCTAACCACCCAATCTAGCACTTTACCACCCATGTCCCTGACTTCCTCCTCCTCTTGTCCCCCAACCCCCCTCTGCACTTCTCCATGTTCCCTTGACAATGCCCTTGGCAGCTCATATTCCCCCTTTGTTCTACCCTTGTCTTGTAATGTTGTAGCATCCCCCTTATTTTGCCCTAGATCTGTGTTTACTGATGACTCTATCCAGTGTACACCTCCCTGTATTTGTGTATCTGCTGTTTTAACTTGCATAACCATGTATGATGTAGCAATCCCACCCATTTTCATCCTTGACCAATGTATACCAATATTGTTTGCCTCTTCCCCTATTCATTGTTGTAGCAGTGTTATCCTGTTTATTCTAACTTCAGATTGCTGTATCTCTGTATTATCTTGCACAGCCTCAATTTGTTGTACTAGTTTCAAACTGACGTGGAACCTTTGTAAAAGAGCCTTTGGCTCAAAGGTATTTGTAATCCTAGAACTTAATAAAGAAAGGCTCAAAGAGGAGTAGGCTAGTTTTTGTCACATAGAAGGCCAGTGGAGATCAGCAAGGACCTCGCAGTGGTGCCTTCTTGTGGGGGAGTTGGTGGCAAAACGAGCCACCCTGTTGTAGAGTGTAGTAAGCTTTCTTTGTTCACCCTCCCTTAGGGAATGTAGCAGGGGAGCCCCATAGAGGAGGGAGGGGAGTAGGGTGCAGTTAGATATAGCACATCGAGCCTCAAGAGAAAGAGTCACCCAGCCTATAGAGAAGTCCTAATGTCTGGTGGGTGGACTTAACAACAGAGTCAATATGAGGCTGGAAGGTCATCACCTGATCAAGCAGAACTCCAAGGTACTTGATCTTGTCTGTGGCCTCTGTTCTCTTCCCTTGGGCAGTATGAAGCTGAAAGATGCCACGACGGTCTGAGCCAAGGCATCTGGACCTGAACAGGACTCCCTTCATTTTTTTCTTCATTCATTACAAGTGAGTTTGAGGAGAACCAGGCTTCCAGTGCAGCTAGACAGGCCTGGAGGTTGGCACTGATTATGCTAGGAAGCGGATAACTGCAGTAGATGACAGCATCATCTGCATAGAGGATAAGGTTGTTCCACCCGCCAACCCACCTCTATGTTATTGACAAAAAGATTAAATAACAGGGGACCAAGGATTGAGCCCTGGAGTACCCCAGATATTACCGATTTAGCACTAGACTGGGTTCCTCTCCATAGGACTTTTTGGGTTCAGTTGAGCAGATGGCTCTTGAACCATGTAGCAGAGAGCCTGTCTGGTCCAAGTAGATGAAGTTTAGTGAGGAGACGTTCATGGCTGACCAAGTCAAATGCCTTGGATAAATCAATGAATTGAGCCCCGGTAGGGGAGCCTTGGTCCATTGCATCAAGGATGTCTGATGTGAGCTGGATAAGGGCTGCATCAGTGCCATGGCCTTTCCTAAAGCCATGTTGAATGTCAGCTAGGAGTAGATGCCTTTCGAGGTAGTCTTGTATTTGATTGTAGACCAATCTCTCCTGCACCTTCGTTAGTGGGCAGAGAATGGAGATTGGCCTGTAGTTCCCCACATTGTCCCGGGGCCCTGTTTTGTGAATGGGGACAATGGTTGCCACATTCCATTTATCCAGGACCTTTCCTTCAAGGAGGGACCTGTTGATAAGCAGGGCAACTGGATGGGAGGTAGCCGAAGCTGCAGCTTGCAGGAGTCTAGGTTCAGGCAGGTCATGTCCCTCAGAGGAGTCCAGGTTTATACGTTGCAGAAGGGGAAGTACCTCAGTGGGTTTGGCCAGCTTCAAGTGAAACTGGAGTCGGGAGTGTTCCCAGGTGGTGCCTCTGTTGCTGGGGGCACCAGAGGGCAGGTGGGGTTTGGTTCCTCCAGGATTGGAGAAAGCAGAACTAAACACCTCTGCAGTTAAGGTGGGATCATTGGTTAGGGTATCACCAACTAGGAGCGCACCATCTTGGACACTAAGGGTACCCCTTATCGGCAGGTTAATTTGGCCCCAGAATCTCTTGGGATCCCGTAGGTACCTAGACTGGAGATCTTGTAGGTATTTAGATTTAGCTGACTTGGAGGCTTTCTTGCACTGATTCTTCAATTTTCTATACCTCTCCCAGTTGGTTTTCTGGCCTGTGGATTTGTATTGAACCCAGGCCCAATCCCGAAGCAACATGCTCCATTTGAGGCTAGGGTTAAGCCATTTGTGGCATTTACCCTGTACCCTCAGTTTCTTATGGGGGGGTGTGTGTATATTGGCCACCAATGTAAAAGTGTTGGTAAAGAAATAAGTATGTACGGTAAGAAGAGGGTGTGCAGGACTATATAAGTATGGAGAAAACGGTGCAGAAATATGTAAGTGTGGAGAGAAGAGGGATTGCAAGAATATGTAATTCTAGAATAAACAGGGTGTGTGTTAATGTAAGTGTGGAGAGAAAAAATGCAGGAATATGTAAGTATGGAGAGAACGGGTGCAGAAATTGGTAAATATGGAGAGAAGAGGGTTGCAAGAACATGTAAGTATGGCCAGAACAGGGTTGTACAAGTATGTAAGTAAAAAGTGAACATATAAGTATAGGAAGTAGTAATTTGGCTTCAGAGGTGGACAGTCTTTATCCATAATATATGAAGAAATACCATTGTGGTTATGGACCATCATCTGTCAATTTTCAAGTATAAGCAACCACAGGTACAAGTCAGAGATTTCTGGTAGGGTCTTTTTTAACTTGTACCTCTAAATAACATGTCTGTTATTCAGTTTCTGCTCTTTCTAATGTGCAGGATACAATATCCCAAAGGAGCAACTACTATTGCTGTTTGAGAGGGATGAGAGACTCACATGTGGTGACATGGAGACCAAACAGCAAAAGGATAATCTTGAAGACACCCCAAGCAGTAAGTAGATGACTATATATGGAGTCTGTATGGGATTTCTCCAACTGTGGTTGAGAGGGGTTAGGAGGAATAGGGTATGAAATCTAGAGTTAGAGGATAGAGCATGGGATCCTAGGACGCATCTGGAAATGGCTTATACCAGCTCAATATGTTCTTCCTGGTAAAACATTTGAAAATAACTTAACAACTAAAATAAATAAATACATTATAAGTAGGCATGATGCTACCACAAAGATAAAAATGAGTGAACTCGAGGAATATTTTTAGAAGAAACAGGTAAAATATATAGTGGATATGGGATTGACTGAGAGTTGGTGGACATGACAGAGGATTAAATTCATGGGGTCTTCATTACAGGAGTGGGTTAGCAACAGGTATCTGCATTATAAACATTTTGTTACTGAGAGGAGGGACTTGGAAAGTCCTGAGAGGAGTGAATTATTGTAGTAAAGATTAGTAGAATAAAGATGTAAGCAAGAAAAAAGTTTCAGCAGAAGAGTGGTCTTGGAATTAACAATACAATCAGGATTACAAGTATGCTAGTAAATCAGTCAAGGGCTCACTGTATAGTGACTCTCCATAAAATGCTGTAGGCACTGTACGCTGTATTAAAATACAATAAAAGTCTACTTTGACAAACACACCACATAACAAAGCATATATTGCTGTATCACAGTGTAACGTAATCAATATACAATTCATACAAAACATAGATGATTATTGAGGGGTCCATCCTCCTCCCCGTTAGGGGTTTTCCTTTCCCCAGTTACAGCCCCCAATGTTTCTGCATGTGAGATTGCAGATGCCCACTTTGAGGACAACACTTAGACAGCGTACTCTGACTACAGCGTGCTTACTATTAGAATATGGGGCTTTGTCAGCACAGCACATGATCACTGTGAAATGCACTGACACAGCCCCTTGTGGAATAATGCCCACAGGAGACACATTTATTTATTTATTGTATAAATCAGATTTACAACCTTTCAGCCAATTCTCGTTTACAAAGGTACCTCGTCACAGAGAGGACATACAGAATTAACATATGTACAGAATACAATCCTACAGTAACATAGTTTTACATAGTTGCTTGCACATAATGAGTAATTAAAAAAACATTTCAGACATGACAGGTTGTTACCAGCAGGTACTGGCAGAGGAGACGTGGCCCATGGGGGAGAGGGTGAGGGGTGAGGGGTAGTTCGGCACAGAGGTCTATGTCAATAGTGATAGAGAGCAGCAGAGCATCTCTTAGCGACAGGTGCAGCAGCAGGTGTTGCAGCATGGAGACAGCATAGAAACATAGACTTTGATGGCAGATAAGGACCGCTTGGCCCATCTAGTCTGCCCATTTCCCTACCTACAGGATAGGCTGCAGATCCTAGTTAACCAACAGCCTACACAATGGAGACCCTCAGGAGGGTGGCAAAGGACCCCACAGGGGAAGGAAACAACTCCTGGTGGGGGACTTAATTGTTGAGGGGTTAGATTTGGGGGGAGGGAGGGGAAAGGGAGGTAAGGTGCCTGCCCAGCACCATGGCTTGGAGGGACAGGAAGTAAATCCTCAGGACTGTGGGAGCAGCTGCAAGGGGAAGTGAACTGGATATCATTATCCACCTAGGGACAAATGACCTGGTTGAGAATGGGATCAGAGCAGTGCAACAGGAGTTTGTGGAGTTGGGGAGATGCCTTAGACAAGTAATACACATGGTAACTTTCTCGGAAGTGCTACCTGTCTATGGCATGGATGAGGCTTGGGTACTCTGCACCATGGGATTCCCCCACATGGACTCCTTTTTTGGTGATTCCCCTAGCAAAACCTTTGATCAAATTTGTTACAACAATGTTTAGAAATGAGGGAGTCCATGTGGAGGATTTAACTTACTGGCTGTCTCAGAAGTGCGAGACTCTGAGTGAACCAGAACCTATACTAGATACAGAACAATTTTGAACAGGAGGGTGGAAGTACAAAGTGAAATTAAGACAGGCTGACTCTGGGATAGAGCACATTCCCAATTATTTTCTATTAGGGAGAGATAGGGGGGCTTGTTTTTATGGAGGTCAACCAAGGGCATGTTATAAATGTGGATCAAGAACTCACTTATCTAGCATTTGTGATCAACCAAGATGCGATAATTGTGGGCAAATAGGACACATAACGATGCAATGTGCAAATCACACTAAATGTGATCTGTGCGAAGGGTATGGGCATGTTTTCCAAGAATGCCCCATGGCAGCAAAGAATAAGGAGTCCTGTATAAGCCCAGATGTTCTGATTCAAAAGGCCCAGGAAGCCTCTTTTAGACAGGAGAAGGCCCCTCAAGGTGAGGTGACTGTTCAACCACAAGAGGTTAATAACAGCAAGCCATTAGCTAAGACCAACCCCCCCAACAGCCATTATGATAGATTAAGTAGAGGTGGTTGTCTTAAGTAATAAGATAAGACAGAAGGAGATAAAAGGAGAAGTGGAGGAAAACATTCTGAATCCAGAAACTCTTGTACCTGTTTGCTATAGAGACCTCGAAAAATCTGAAAATCCCTCTATTGAAGTCATTTCTCTCTCTCCTTTACCAACAAGAAGATCCTCACGAAATCTGAGACCCAAATCCTCCCCTTCTAACACTAGTATTGAGACTCAGAACTCCTATACAGCATTATTTACCAACTGGGGTGATTCTGAAATGGAGATTGTGGATTCTGATTCACAGAAATCTGTGCCCAAAAATGGTGCTTTAACAGCAGAGGAATATAAAGGAAAGAAGAAAAAAAAAAGGAAAAAATAAGTAGTATGTCTGGTGTATCTTTTCTACAATGGTAACACTAAATTGGGGCCATTGAATACTCATAGTATTCTGAAATTGATCAAAAGGCAAGCTTTTTATCAAGTGATACATAAAGAGAATATTTCTGTATGCTTTTTACAAGAAACATGGATGTATTCCATAGAGCAAATTACTACTTTTAAAAGAGATTAGCCTTGGGGACCCTTGTATTGGTCCTTTGGAAATGATTGTGCAGATGGAATAGGTATTTTGTTTAATTCCTTTCTTTTTTTTTCTGGATAGATTGATAGATCTGATTCCAGGAAGAGTTTTTATTTTAGATGGGCAATGGGATAACTTATAATGTAGATTTATTAATATATATAACCCACAAACAAAAGCAGAAAGAATTAATTGCATGAAAGCAGTACAACCGTATTTAATTACTTCTAAATTAATCTTTTGGGAGGTGATTTTAGTTGTAGCTTGGTATCAAAAGAAGAAACCACGAAAAAAATGTATTGTGATTCCCATTCACTAGAAACAATAGTTACAACTGCAGGACTTATTAATTGTTTTTAGTATAGGTGTTCTGGGCCTAGTTATACCTACATGAAAGGTAAATTAAAAATCATTATTGATTATCTGTTTATCTCTACAGATGTACCAAATGGAAAATTTCAAATAAAACCAGTTGAATTCTCGGATCACTTGCTCTTAATATATTCCTTCGGGGCCTTGTCTACAGTGCAAAAAAAAATACTTAGATGGAAACTGAACACTTTGACCCTTAGTAAAAGTTATGTGCAGCTTTCAGTGGCAACTCTTTTAAAAGCCAGGCTATCAGTAGCTTTTTTTATACGCTGATTTAGGTGTATGGTGGATGGAAACTAAAACAGATTTAAGCAGATTGTTTAATAGATATGGTTCATTACAGAAGAAAAATGATTTCTTCTCATATTTAAAGCTCAGAAAGCAATTACAGTATTTAGTTACGAAAGCTAATACATCGGATTATTCAGAACAAATAGAGAATGTAAAAAAGGAAATGAAACAGGTGCAATATGATAGCGTGAAAACACTGCAGGCCTTGTTTACAAATCATACTCAAAAAACAAAACTAGGAGACCCATTTGAAACGTGTAGAAAATTCAAAGAAGCTAACCAAATAGAGTTTTTAATATCAGAAGGTAAGACAGTGATAAAAGAGAAGGATATAAATTCAATTATAGAAACTCATTATGAATCCCTGTATCCTTCCTCACCTATTCGGCCAGATAAAATTACTTCGTATTTAGTTACAATTCCTTTTCCATCTTTGCCAAATGATGCTAAATATCTCCTAGACCCCTTAGTAGCATCAGAAATCAAAAACATCATACAGAATCTGAAAGATGGTGTTTCCCCAGGAGTAGATGGATTTCCTAATTCATTGTATAAAGCTTTCAAAACCGAACCTTTGGCTTGTCTGCATTTAGTTTTTCAATTTATTATGATGGGTAAGGGTGTATCTTCATCTTTTATGGATGGTCTAATTATCCATATTTATAAATCTGGAAATAAAGGGGATATTAAAAATTGGAGACCTATAACACTTTTGAATTCGGATTATAAAATATTTACGATGTTATTAAATAATAGAATGAAAATGTATGTAGAAAAAAAATCATATCACCTCATCACTATTGTAGTATTCTGCACAGAAGAATACAATCCGCCCTTATGATTATTAGAGATATTATAGAGCATCTTTCATTAGAAGGCAAAACAAGATATTTAATATCTGCGGACCTTGAGAAGGCTTTTGATAGGGTAGATCATACCTATTTATTTACGGTCTTACAATGTTTTGGTTTCCCACAGGAGATAATCAATATTATTAAAGCATCAGCTACGGTGTACCCCTTGATTAGAGGAGTTCAAACAAAGGGATTAAATTTAAAAGCAGGTGTCCATCAAGGATGTCCATTAAGCCCCCTATTGTTCATTTTGTCTTTAGAACCTTTTATCTGATCTCTGTCAGTGTCACCTAAATGGATAGGAATTGGTGGAGAGCATCTTGATTCTAAATTATGCATTCAAGCATATGCAGATGATGTCTGTGTGTTTTTTAGAAAGTATGAACAGCTGCAAAGATTCCTTAGTGGGTTTAACCTTTTTGCAGAAGTATCAAATGCCAAAATTAACCTGCTTAAGACAAGAGGTTTGATCATAGGAGCAGGCGGCCATCAGGAGTTTCAATATAATAATATTTTAATATCATCAGAACCTTTAAACATTTTAGGTATTGTGTTTGGACCTTAAAGTCTTGCTGAAAGGAATTGGAGGTCAGTTTTGATAAAAGTAGAGCAAAAAGTTTCTAGATGGAAAGGTTATAAATTCTGTAATTCCAAGCGTATTCAAATCATGAAACAGTTTATTTTTCCCTGTTTACAATATGTAGAGGTGCTTTTCCCTCTACCCATCCAGTATGAGACTAGAATTTATAGTTGTTGTTTCCAGTTACTATGGGGAAATAGATTAAATCTAGTGAAAAGATATTTCACTTATCTAGATATTGCAAAAGGAGGGTTAAGAATGATTGATCCTATTTCCTTCTTTCACTCCCTGTTTATAACAATATCTGTTAAAAACATAATTTTGAGACCAGGTTGTATTGAAAGTATTTGGATGGAAAGAGTATTAGGTAGATATCTTAAAGTTTGGGTTAATCTGGCTCCTAAATTGAACCCTCACATACACACTCCAGTATATTTTAAACCAGCAGTTCAAAAAATGTACAAATGGAAAATTACTAAAGAAATAGTGGTTTCTAACATGGTAAAATCTCTATATAAAGTGATTATGAGTTTAACCTACCATACTGAACCGAGTTTTAAAAATTGCCCCACTGTGCATAACACCTATATATTAGCCCAACTGAATAATACCAGAATGCCTGCCTTTATGTGGGAAACACAATGGCTAATAACGTACGATAGATTAAATGTTAGAGGTACAGCAAAATATAAAGTGAAAGAAGAAAGGAATTGTCCTTACCCTGACTGTTTAAATCAAGAAGAAACTATGGAACATTTATTTTTTATACTGCTCTTATGTAAAACAATTATGTTTATGCAGCAATAAAATGGAAGTTTTCTTGGTTAAAGAATCTGAACTATAACATGTTGGTTATAGGAATCTATCTCCCAAGTCTAGTCCATCTTAATGAAAATACCCTAGCAGTGCTGTTTGGCTGTTTGCGTTTTTATTTATGGCAGGTGAGGTGTCAATGGATAATTTATCAAAAAAGAGTACCTTATGAGGGGTTTTGCCAAATGGTGGCCAAGGAAATGTATAAGGTATATCTAAAGGATGTGCAAATGTATAATTCTGGCAAAGTAATGAAATGGTGGAAGGCACTTTCTCATATAATTAAGTTTAAATAAAGAGGTCTATTTATATATCGCATCTATAACATGTATCATCAAGGACTTTGTAAACTCTGTTTCTGATTGTACTGTGATCTTACGATGAATTTGGATTTGATATGTCATGTTTATGTTTATTTATTAATAAAAATTCCCCTACTCTTTTCGAGAATGCCATGGGATCTTTAACATCCACCTGAACTACCACCAGAACAGGCAGATGGGACCTCGGTTTAACGTCTCATCCGAAAGATGGCACCTCAGGAGTGCAGCACCCCCCTCATACTGCACTGCAGTGTTAGTATTGGGATATTAACCCAAGTGCCTGGTGTGGGGCTAGAACCCACAGCCTTCTGATCGCCCAGCCACAGAGGTGAGTGTGCTACCTGCTGAACCACTGCAGTAGTATAGAGTTCATATATCTCATCAAATGTTACATTTCAGCCAATCAGTGTGTGCCACGTCATTTAACAGGTGGGCATGGCATAAAAATGGACCAATCAGAATTGTCCCCATATGGCACAGGAAGTCCCACCCCTCTGCGCAGGACATCCCGCCTTAAACGCAGGGCGTCCCACGTCAAACACATGAAGTGATGTATGAAACATAGGAAATTACATATTCTCGAACCCGGAAATGCCGCATCATTCCTATTTTACATCCCTATGTCCTTCGTTCTCCATCGCCATTCCTCTGTGAACCTCCACGACATCATCCTAGCTTGTACCCTCCTTACTCCTTCCTGCTCTATCCCCTACAGCCTCTGTGACACCATCCTAGCTTAAACCAGAGTCCCTCCTCCATCCCCTCGAACCTCTGTGACACCATCCTAGCTTGAACCTGAGTCCTTCTTCCCTCCAACCCCTACAGCCTCTGTGATACCATCCTAACTCAAACCCATGTGACACTGTCCTGACTTGAACCTCTGCCATGCCATCCTAGCTTGAAACCGAGTCCCTCCTCCATCCCCTTGAACTTGTTCGACACCATCCTGGCTTGAACCTGAGTCTGTCCACTTGAACCTCTATCACCCTGTCATAGCTTGAACTCAAGTCTCTCACCTCCTCCCACTTTGTCCCACCACCTATCTTGCACTCCACTACCTAGCTTGAACCAGAGTCTCTCTCGCCTCCTCTCACCATGCCCCATCATCACCTACTTTGCACCCATCACCTACCTTGCCCTCCCTCAACCTCCCGCTGTCAGTCTGTGGTATAACTACAGGGTGCCTTTTTACTCAGGGAATTTTTTTTGGGGGGGTGAAATGTGCTTTGAAGTTCAGAGGACAGTGTGCTGTAAGAACATGTTATCTTTATTATGTAAGAAGTTATTTTAATACAATGCATGTAAATATTTATGAAGAGCAGAGACCTCACTCGTACACCAGTCCCTTCCCTCTTCCCACCTTATCCCAACACCTACATTGCTCCATCACCTACCTTACATTCCCTCAACCTTCCCCCATCAGACTGAGGGATAACTGCAGGGTGCCTTTTTACTCAAGGGCTTTTTTTTGTTTTGTGAAATGTGCTTTGAAGCTCACAGAACTGAAACAACATTTTATCATTATTATATAAGAAAGTTCTTTTAACACAATGCAATAAAGTGCTTATGAAAAAACAAGATTTCTTTTTAATGAGAAAAAGAAAATGAGTTCTAACTTTAAAAGTAGAGCATGTGTGTGTGTGTGTCCAGTGTAGAAGCTGATGTTTCAAGCATTTGTATTCTAATTAGACTGCTTCAAATGCCAAAGTCGGATTTAAAAACATACATACTCTCTAAATTCCTTTTTTCCAAGCTTAAAAATAATGGTATAGTATTCTATTTTGAGATTAGAAAATAAATATATTTTTCTATTTCCTTTGAAAAAGATAATTTACAAGATATCTTGTTATCAAAAGCACATATTTCTATTAAATATGTACTAATGTTACTGGTGAAAAGTATTCAAGAGGGGTTTAACCTCTGTGAGTTTCCTTTAATAACATTTTATTTGTACTATGTTAAAAAATTGCTCTTAAAAGAATGTATTTTAAATATTTATGATAAGCAGAGGTTTAATTTAATCAGAAAAAAATGAGTTCTAACTTTAAAAGCAGAGACAGAAACTGTGTGTGTGTGTGTGTGTGTGTGTGTCCAGAGCTGGAGCTGGAGGAAGGAGGAAGGAGGGTTTCAAGCTAGGATGGTGTTGTGGAGGTTCACAGAGGAATGGGGATGGAGGTGGAAGGACATAGGGACGTAGAACAGGAATGATGCATCATTTCCAGGTTCAAGAATATGTAATTTCCTGTGTTTCGTACGTCACTTCCTGTGTTTGACGTGGTATGCCCTGTGTTTAAGGCGGGACGTTCTGCACAGAGGGGTGGGACTTCCTGCACCATTTGGGGATGATTCTGATTGGTCCATTTTATATCACGCCCACCTGTCAAATGACGTGGCGCACACTGATTGGCTAAAATTTAACATTTGACGAGATTATATGAACTCTATACTACTCACTGCCACGGTTTCTAGTCCCAGTGGGCCTACCAGGTTAACAAAATTAAATAAATAAATAAATAAATGATGGGTTTAAATGCTTCATTGGCAAGCATTTAAACTAGCCAAGGGGGGAGGCATTAAAAAGGAGAAGGGAAATCCTAGCCCCCTGTAGTAGGGTGTGGGATAAGTGACAACACCAAAGACAAAAGGTTCAATTATTGCTCACGCTAACTTCGTGTGGCCCATTTATTTAAATGATAAGAAAAAATTCAAATTATTCTTGAGGATTTCTCCAAGAAAATAAAATAAGAAACTTATTTCAAAACTTACAAAAGAAAAAAATTAAGTCAGTAAAACAACTGAACTTCAGTACCCCAACATGGAGTACTGCCACAGAGTGGTACCTGCAAACAGATAGAACCACTGTCCTCTGTGCAATCTACCTATCTGTTTGGCTCTCTGCCTTTTTCCCTTTTATAATACTAGGAGGATGACATCAATAGTCACATGATCCGCCCCTACCACTAATACAAGAAATAAACCTATTATAATACATAACTGTGGGGCATCACACAGACATAATCCTTTATTTCTACATTATTAATTCAAAACATTAAACATCATACCCAAGAAACAAGCATAAAAAGGTATCTTAAAATGAATATGAAAGGGCTACTTATGACATAGGTTCCCTCCTACTTCTTGTGACCTCATCTAATGTTGGGACTATATAACTAGCCCACTAGAGGGCAGTTGGCCCTTAAGAAACATCCTAGCACCCAGAAAGGAGTGGAGCAAGTCCCTCAGTATGTTTATGCTTTAAATTAGACTAAAGGTATTCCTACAGCATGAATTATAAAATGAAATACATATATTGAATTATTTTTACCCTGTTTCAAGTATTTGTATCCATCTAGGCATTAAAAAAACAAAAAAAAAACAAAGCAGAAATGAAGCTCTGTACGCACAGACTTCATCGGGGCATCTTCTATTATTATGGGATATGAAACATTATTATGGGCTGTTCATAACGTCACAGGAAGAAAGACAAATATACAAAAAAGAATCCTTTTAATTCTAGACTTTCACCCTCTTAAGAGAGAAGGGAAATGCAGGACCTAGTGTACCCCTTTTTAACACCGTAACCAATCTGTTTTAATAAAAAGGGAATAAATATGTAAACAGTCCATTAAGCAGAAGCGAGTGTTTTTCACCGGCAGCCACAGTGACAGTTTGAAGAACCAGAGCCTCCTCCTGTTTTTCTAACTAAAAATTGCTCTGGTTCTTCTAACGCTGCTCAGCAATCAAAGGGTGCTATTTTCTTTTTTTAAGACTGCTACTGCCAATATAAGCGCTACTCATGGTAGCGCTTGCATTTCGGTTTTGAAAATAAAATAAAACCACAAACCGGGAAATCTCTAACATTCATTTTCCCACGGAGAATAGGCGTCCTTAGCTGTCTCCCAAACAACCATAGATCTTACTTCGAGAGGGCTCTTGCAGTAGGTAATTACATATAGGACTGACGCCGGCAGGCGTCAGGACTCCACGGAAAAATTTCTAGCTAGCAGTCCCTGACGAGAGACCGCCCCCACGTCAGGTGACCGGCGTCAGGGGATGTCGGTATAAAGGGGCGGTCCTGGACGCCCACCTTCCAGTTCTTTCCCGCCGTTAGCTCGTGCAGCACCTCGCGGAAAAGTTCATGCTTCATCAGCCCTACCTTCTTCATTTTTTACTGAAAATAATTATTTTTTCGACTAACGTCAGTACAGTCATCGGTGTATGTCGTCCCCTACACCCGTCCGAGCACAAGAATAAGTGCAATTCGTGCTACGTCCAACTACCGCACAAGGACGGCCACTCCCTGTGCCTGTTCTGCCTAGGCCCCGATCACCCGGTTGAGAAGTGCCAGCACTGCCTCAGTTTCAACGCGGCTACCCGGAAAAGGTGGCAGCAATCCCTGGAAGCCCATATTCTGAAGAAGAAAATGAGTTCTATGGAGCAGGAGCTCAAAAAACTGAGGCCAGCGTCCACTTCCCCCGAAGGCCATCGGAAGAAGAAGGAGAGGCACCGGGACAAGGGCTCCTCCACCGCGTCTCCCTCGGGAGTCGCTGGGATGCAGGTAACATCCCCTCCGGGGGATCGTTCCTCGACGGCCACCTTGGAGGTTTCTGAGGGGGCGTCAGCCCACCCATCTGGCTTGTGCTTGGGCCTTGCGGGCTCCTCCAGGCAGTTGGAGGCTTCCACCCCTGGTTCGGCTGCAGGCTCGTGGCCTACCACTGTGGGCGACTCTGGTAAGCCGGGCGTCTGCTCCTCCAACGTCTGCCTGGAGAGGGCCGGTAAGACGTCCGTCCCTCCGGGGCAACGCGCGGCCTCCACTCCACCGGACCAGGCCGATCACTCTTCTCGGCCTGCCTCCGGTGATGGCTCTCGTAAGTTGGACGCCGGCTCCTCCAGCGCCCGCCAGGAGCTCATCCCTAAGCCTCACATCGGCTCGTCCGATGTCCGGCTGGCGAAGGAACCGATGACGGACCCCCCCCACGTCTGTCGTACCCGGTTACCCACAACCTTCGCTGCCGTCTGGGGAACCAGAGTCTCCCCAACTCGACCTTGGGGTTTTCCCCTCCATCCCTGGGCGAAGCTGGGGATCTTCTGTCTCTGTCAGTCCTTCTGCAACCTGGTGCGCCGGACCTGACGTTGGCTCCCCGGATGCCGGCTCTGACGCCGACCCTTCCAATGTTGGTACCTCCGATGCCAGGGCCTCCACCGTCGGCCTCGACTTCGGCCTTACCGACTCCAGGAGACATTCCGCTCCCATCAGGCCCTCTGCCCTCCGGGCTCTCCACTATGGACCTGCCCGTGAGGCCACCGGCCAGGCCATCTTCTCCGGCAGCCCCCCGGCTTCTGGGTACCCTCTATCCTACCCGGGACCACAGTATCCGGTGCCACAGTACCCGACGCTGGGCTTCCCGATGCCACAGTACTCAACGCCACAATACCCGACACCAGGCTACCCGCAGCTGGGTTTTGGATATGCTCCATACGGTTACAACCCATATCCCTATCCCCCGCCTCCTCCTCCACTGCCCTCGCGGCTGCTAGTGGACCTGCAGGAGACTCTGGCCTCCTGGTGGGCTGAGGCCAAGGCTCAGCTCACCAAAGAGGTCGAGAGCCACCTTCCGGCGACGGTGCCATCCCAGGTTCTCGTACGTCGGGCGGCACACTCCCTCACCACCTCCAGACTCCAGGGTTCTTCCATCTGGATCCAGAGAAGGGCAGGACATGCTTCCCTGGGGACTTCCCAAGGGGTCCGTTCCTCCCCCGGGTCGGGAAAGGGAGTTTTTCTCCTCTTCATCCTCGGACTCCTCCGACTATTCCAACGGTTGCTCCAAGAGAGACGACGAGCCACGCTCTCCGTCAAAGCCAAGGCCAAGGATTCCTCCGAAGTCTCCTGTGGAGGATCCTTCTTTTACGGAGTTGTTTAGGAAAATCCAGGAGGTTCATCAGTGGCACTCCCTGAACCAGATCCTCAGCATCTGAAACTCGCTGAACATCTGGATCTGCCCGTACCTTGGTGCCACCCTGGATAGAGCCGCATGACGACCTCATTACTACAATATGGAAACAGCCATCGGCCTTAGCCTCACTTCCTAGGAAGTCGAACAGGCTATATCAGGCTCCAGAGGGTGCTGATTTTCTGGATTCTCACCCTCGTGCCGACTCGGTTGTGATTAGCGCCATTCACGGCCGGTCTGCGAACCCCAAACATCTTAGCTCGTCACCACCTGATAAGTAATCATGCCTTCTGGACCAGTATGGGAGAAAGATTTATGCTTCCTCTATGCTGGGGATCAGTGCCCTGAACTATGTCAGCCATATGGGGGACTACCAGAAGGCCATTCGGACTCAGGCGGAAGCCAAATTGGACTCCTTGCCTGACTCCCAAGTCAAGCAGGAGTTGGCTGATCTCATCCGCTCTGCTCATTTGGCCAGTTGACACATGCTACGTGAGACATACGATGCAGTGGACACTTCTGGGCGGAGCTCTGCTTTCGCTGTAGGCCTATGGTGTCATGCTTGGCTCCGTGTGTCAGGGCTGGTCCCGGAGGTGCAATCTGCTATCCAGGAAGCACCCTTCCAGGGGTCGGTGCTTTTCGGGGGTGATGTCAAGGACATCATCACCAATTTGCAAGAGAAGGGGATGGCACTGAAGTCAGTTGATTCCATGTACTGTTCCCATCAGCAGCAGCACCGTCCCTTTTGCAGACGGAATCGGCCAAAGGCGATACCCAAGGGAGGGCGGGCCAAAAAATGCCAGGCCCCCACAGCTGCCAAGCTCCCCCACCCAAAAAAGCAGCAGGTGCTTCAGCTGCGGTGCTACCCCACACCACCTGACTCCTTTCCTCTCCCACTGCCTCCGGACTCCCCAGAGGAACCGGTAGGAGGGAGGTTTTCCCTCCACCTTCCGGGATGGGAGAGGATAACCACAGATTCTTGGGTGCTCCAGCTCATAGCAGAAGGACACTCGATAGAGTTTCTTCAGAAACCACCCCGCCACTCCCCTCTGAAGTTGTCATATTCACGGGAACATCTTCTCTTGGTCCAGGAGGAAATTTCAGCTGTCCTGCTGAAACAAGCAATAGAGCCCGTCCCGCTTCATCTGCAAGGGACGGGTTACTATTCTCATTTCTTCCTGGTCCCAAAGAAGACAGGAGATCTCAGACCAATTTTGGATCTCAGTTCCCTGAATCTTTATGTAGAATACAAAAGGTTCAGGATGCTCTCTTTGCAGAGCCTTCTGCCCCTCCTCCGGCCGGGTCAATGGATTTGTGCTCTGGATATGCAGGATGCTTATCTGCACATTCCCATTCACCCATCTCATCGCAAATACCTTCGTTTTGCATTCAAGGGGGACCACTACCAGTTCAAGGAGCTCCCGTTTGGTCTATCCTCGGCCCCCCGAGTGTTTACCAAATGTCTGGCAGTGGTGGCGGCCCACCTGTGTACCAGGGGAGTGCAGGTTTTCCTGTAGCTGGACGACTGGCTCCTGGCGGCCTCATCCAGGGATGAACTCCTGCATTACCTCTCCCTTACCCAGCAGGTTTTTGCCTGCCTGGGTATTACCATCAACCACTCCAAGTCTTATCTGGACCCATCCCAGAGGCTACAGTTTATTGGGGCGATTCTCGATATGACCACGGGCAAGACCTTCCTGCCTCTGGACAGGGCATCCACCCTTCAGATCCAAATAAGTCTGTTGTCCGACCACAGGATGGTCTCTGCGAGGTCAGTCCTTCGCCTTCTCGGGCTCAAAGTGGCTGCTATCCCAACAGTGCCTCGTACTCAACTCCACATGAGGATTTCTCAGTGGACTCTACGCTCTCAATGGGATCAGCTAGTGGACAACCTAGATCACCCAGTTCTGATCTCCTCGCCGATGATTCGAGACTTGCAATCGTGGATGGTTTGAGAGAACCTGTTTCGGGAAGTTCCTTTCTTTCATCCTCCTCCCTCTCAGACTCTAACCACAGATGCCTCAGGTGAAGGTTGGGGAGCCCATATAGGACCTCATCGGACCCAGGGCTCCTGGTCCAAGCTAGAACAAAATCTCCACATCAATGTGCTTGAGCTTCGGGCAGTGTTGTACGCTCTCCAAGCCCTTCACCAATACATCCTTCCTGGCCATCTAGGCATCCAGACAGACAACATGTGCATGGTGTGGTACATCAACAAACAGGGAGGGACGCAGTCCTACTTTCTTTGCAGGGAGGCAGGGAGGGTTTGGGATTGGGCAACACAACATGACCTTCACCTCACAGCAATTCACGTTATGGGAGTCGACAACACCCTGGTAGACAAGCTAAGTCGCTCTTCAGCTCTGACTTATGAGTGAGAACTGGACCAAGGGGTCCTAGACAATATCTTCCAACTTTGGGAAACACCACAGGTTGACCTGTTCACATCCCCCCTAAATGCAAAACTTCCCGTCTTCTGCTCGCTCGTTCCAGAGCAAGGCGCTTTTTGGAGCAACGCTCTGTCTCTAGACTGGAAGGACAGATTCGGCTATGCCTTTACCCCAATTCCACTTATCCCACAAGTCTTGCAGAAACTAGCTTCAGAAGGAGTGCGAGTGATTCTGATCGCTCCTTTCTGGCCCAGGCAAGTTTGGTTCTCTCTTCTACAACAATACTCAGAGGATCCTCCTCTTCCTCTATCTCGAGGTTTGTTGACCCAGGATCAG
This sequence comes from Neoceratodus forsteri, assembly GCA_016271365.2. NCBI lineage: Eukaryota > Metazoa > Chordata > Ceratodontiformes > Ceratodontidae > Neoceratodus > Neoceratodus forsteri. The sequence continues at coordinate 60,827,425 of JADMNL010000034.1, read as the reverse complement.
GGGATCCTGGTCCATCGAGGCCTCAGATCCCTTCAACTTCATGCATGGCTCCTGCAGACTTAGCCCAATCCTGTTTTGGAGTGTCTCCCAAAGTGGCGGAGATTTTGGTGGAGGCCAGAAAAACCTCCACTAGATCCACTTATGCCATGATGTGGAAAAGATTCACTATCTGGGCCGCTTCCAAGAATGTGGAACCCTTCTCCTGTTCAGCGGGGCTTCTGTTGGAGTGTCTACGTCATCTGTTTGACCTGGGTCTCAGCCATTCTTCTCTGAAGGTACACATGGCGGCCATTTCGGCCTATCCTGTTCCCTTCACAGACAAAGCTTTCACTCAACTGGAGGTCTCTAAGACCTTTCTCAGAAGGGTCCTCCTTCTGAGGCCCCCCATCCATACTCCTGCTCCCCCTTGGGACTTGAATTTTGTTCTCGAGAAACTTACTTTCCCTCCCTTCGAACCTACAGCTTCTTCGGATTTGAAGTCTCTTTCGTGGAAGACTCTCTTCTTGGTGGCCATTACTTCTGTTTGGAGAATCTCCGAGTGCCAGGCCCTGATGTGTAAAATCCTGTACTTGATTTTTCACAAGGAACGTGTTGCTCTTAGCACAAATCCTAAGTTTCTCCCTAAAGTAGTAGCTGAGTCTACTCTAAATCAGTCCATAGACGTACCTGCCTTTTTTACGCAGTACTCTAATCAAGGGGAGTATCTACTCCATACTATGGATGTTCACCGGATTCTGAGATACTACACCAACAGGACGAAGGATCTCAGAAAGACTGAGCAATTGTTCGTCTCTTTTGCTCACAAAAGGGAAGGCAATGCTGTTTCCAAGCAATGTCTAAGTGGTTGGCTCATTGCATCACTTTCTGTTATGACAAATACAACAAGACCCTCCCGGGTCAAGTCAGAGGCCACTCCACAAGAGGAGTAGCTGCCTCAGCGGCTTGTTTCAAGAATGTGTCTGCGGCAGACATCTGTGCTGCCGCCACCTGGACTTCCATCCATACCTTTACTAAACATTACAGTTTGGATGTTGCCTCTCACCGTAGAGCAGGCTTTGGGCTGGCTGTTTTGCAAGGCCTCCTATCTTGAGACTTGCACAACCAGAACTACCTTTTGGAGTAGTTTTCCTCCTCCGGTGCCTCTCTTTGTTCCAGACTGCTTGGGATTCAGTCCTATATGTAATTACCTACTAAGAGCCCTCTCAAGTAAGATAGTACGATTCTGGTAAGAACTTGCAACAGTAGATCTTCAAGAGAGGCTCTTGCAGGTAATACCTTCCCGCCTCCATCCCCCAGGCTTTTCAGCTCCTTTTCCATTGAGGGAAATATCCGCTTCTCTCTCATCTGCCCTCTTTTGGCCTGCGGCGGGAAAGAACTGGAAGGCGGGCATCCGGGACTGCCCCTTTATACCGTCTCCTGACGCCGGTCACCTGATGTGGGGGCAGTCCCTCGCAAGGGACTGCTAGCTAGAAATTTTTCCATGGAGTCCTGCCACCTGCTGGCGTCAGTCCTATGTGTAATTATTTATTGCAAGAGCCTCTCTCAAAGATCTACTGTTGTGGTAAGCTCTTACGTAACTGTACTTTCTCAGGGGATCTGTAAAATATTATTTGAAACACGTATACTGCTGTTTAAGAAACGGAGGGGGTGAAATCTTGAAATAGTGTACACCTCTTAATACTGGGGGAAAAGAAAAGATACACGGGAACACTACTATGAACTACCAGCAGTTATTTTGTCAGAGGCTAGCCTGCATTAAGGGAACTGTGTTTTGAAGTAAACACTTCATGATTTGCCTATAGGTATTTAAAATACACTGCCTGCTTTAATTTTGCAAGGAGGATTTGCACACCATAATCATGGCGTTAGGAACTCTAACCCCTTCCCACTACATGGACATGAAAAGGATAGCAAAGAAGAAATATCACAATGGGAGTCCACCCCAACATGATATAAAGGGATATAGGGATAGTAGAGAACAGAATTACTACTGCAGTAGATTTGTTAAATGAGAAGGAGAAAAAAGAAGTAGAAAATGTCCAGTGGGAGTGGGGTTGCTTATACTACCACATTCCTCCAAGGTTAAGAAAAAAACAAATCTTCAAATGTGGTTTTAAGACAACCTACCCATAACACATGGGCAGGATGGAGCTTCCGCCCACCCTCACCTAGAAGTTCCACCCCAGGGAACCTTATTAATAAAAAAACAAACACCTAATTGTATGGAAATACCTCATTCCATACGTCATTTCTTATCAACACAATATTGCCCTGGGGTGTCTTTTTACTCGGTCTACTGGCTCCATGTTTGGAGAGGTAATCTACATTAACATGTGTTTTTCCAGCCCTGTGCTTTACCTCGAACCTATAAGGTTGTAGGGCTAGATACTACCTCATCACCCTGTTATTTTTATCTTTCATCTGGGACAGAAAACACAAGGGATTATGATCCGTGACAAGGGTTAAGGGTGCTCCCCACAAATAAAACTTGAGGGATTCTGTAGCCCATTTTGTGGCCAGACACTCCAGTTCTATTGTAGAGTATTTTTGCTCCCTGTTATGTAACTTGTGTGAGATATACACTACCGGGTGTTCTTCCCCATTAATGGTCTGACTTAATACAGCACCTATACCTGTACCAGATGCATCAGTAAAAACCTCAAAGGGATGTGAGAAGTCCGGGCTCCGTAATACCGGAGCGGAACATAAAGCAGCTTTAATTTTAATAAAGGCTTGTTCACACTCAGGTGTCCAATGTACCTGATTTCCACATTTTTTTTTGTTAATTCAGTAAGGGGTGTGGCTATTGTTGCAAAATCGGGGATAAATCTCCAGTAATAACCTATAAGCCCCAAGAAGGAACGTACCTGTTTTTTGGTTTGGGGAACCAGACATTTTGCAACAGCTTCTAATGTGGTGATCTCAGGTTTTATTAGGCCATTTCCTAAAATAAAACCGAGGTATCGGATCTTTTGCATGGCCAGGGTACATTTTGTAGGACTAATGGTCATCCCTGATTGATATAGGGAATTAATCACTGCCCGCAAGTGCTTTAAATGGAGTTCCCAATTTAAACTAAAAACAACTACAGTATATACTCCAGGTATGCAGCACTGAACTCAGTATGAGGTGCTAATACCTGATCCATATATCTTTGGAAAGTCGCTGGGGCTCCATTGAGCCCAAAAGGCATAGTTTTAAATTGGTAGAGTCCTATAGAGGTGCAAAATGCATTCTTTTCCTTGGCATCTTTAGCTAGTGGGATTTGCCAATATCCTTTAGTTAAGTCTAGTGTGGACATATGTTTTGCATTACCAGTTCTATCAATAATATCCACATGAGGCATTCGATAGGCATCAAATTGGGAAACCTGATTTAGTCCTCTAAAGTCTAAACATAACCTTATACCTCCCTCCTTTTTTAGGGACTATTACCACTGGAGATCCCCAAGGACTTTGGGAGGGTTCAGTTATGTTTAGATCGTTCATTCTCTGTATTTCCTTTTGGACCTCCCCTTTACTTCTTTCTGGGAGCCTGTATGGTTTCTTTCGAATAGGACCAGCTGTAATTATAATTTGATGTTCTACTCCATTAGCTATACCAGGCTTACTAATGAAGGAAGTTTCATATTCGTTTACTAAGGTCTGTATCTCCCCTTTTTGTTTGTCTGTTAAGTCAGGATTTATTTTTATCTCACTAATCCCCTTAATGTCCTCCAGACATTGAGATGCCAAATCCATGTTGGTCAAATCTGAATCAGGTAATACTACCATCTGTATCTTAGTCTTGGTTTGCTCATGCCACTTTTTTAACAGGTTGGCAAGGTAATTTTTTTTTCTTTTCTCTTCTGTCTAGGGTGGCAATCTCATAGGTTACTGGGCCTGTCTGTCTGAGTACCCTGTAAGAACCTTGCCATTTTATAAATAAACCAAATATGCCTCACTGAGACAATGAGGCTACACACAGTGCAGGTTTCTGGTCAGTAATTCTCAGTAATTTAATAAAGCCACCACACTGTATTCTTCACCAAATTAGTTGTAATTTATTTGTATAGTATCAACAAAACGACCAGGAAAATTCTGTTGTATCAATAAAGATGCAGCTTGACAGGATGAATATTTTTAATTCACAGAAAGAGGTGCATTCTAGCATAATTTGTAAACATCAGAAACATGTAAGCTTAGGGCCAAATTAACTGTTATTTATCCAATATAGAAAGAGAAACCAGAAAATCCTATTTTAACAATAAGAATGAATCCTGTCATGATTAATAATCCTGATTTGCAAAAAGAAATGCTAACATTATTTCTTAGCATCAGATAGCCTGCTACTACGTGGGTGTACCTATTACAATTTACTTCTAGCAGCCGGTGGGGCAGTCCCATCGGTGTGTTTCTAACATGCAACCTAAACAGCTAGTAATATTTGTATAATAACTGGCTTTCCCTTTTTTCCATAGGGAAACTGTGGCGTAATTTGCCGTTATAAAGGAGCGTTTATAATGGCAAACACATGCATGGTCTCCCTTACTCTCCGCATGCGTCTTTCTGCCATTCCGACGCTGTCCGCTTTCCGCTTTCCTTTTTGCTGAATCGCGAACCACCACTGGGACTTGGCAGTAAGTGTTTTTTACAAAATAAAATGTATACTCAAACATATGCCTGCCCTACTAAACCAAAAAGTTAAAGAGATGTGTCAGTCAGTCCTGACGGCAACCACGGACCGCGCACTGAAACCGGACCACGGTTGCAGAGCAACAGCTTTTTATTTTATATATTTGCTGTGGCAAAAAAGGGAAAGCCAGCAATTATATAAAATAAAAAATGGGTCGGGGTGTTTAAACTCGAAGTTTACACACACCCTTGGGGTTAGTTGCTTTTAATAAACCCCTCAAGCTTCGCTCTCGGAGTTTATGTAGCATCTAACCCCTCGGGTGTGTGTAAACTTCTCGTTACACACCACGACCCATACTTTATTCTCTATATTACAGGGCTACAGGTTTTCAGAGAAAATGAAATATACTCCTCTTCTCTGTGGATCCTTCGAGCGCTATGGATAGTCAGATCTCAGACTTATTTCCTTTCAAAGAGACACTTGACATGACACCTAGGTCCTTTGCTTATACCCAAATTTATTTACATCAAAAATGCATAGTTGAAATTTCCAGAACTACTAGAGCAATTTTTAACCCAGACACTATGTCATTTAATAACATCATGAGACAAAGATTTGAAAGTACATAGGCCATAAAATACCTTGGTCATAAGATACATTTGACACTTTGTGAGACAGAGGAAGTTCTGTTTATCATCACCCTTGGATGATCAGGGGACTTTACCTCATTAAAAATAACATGCTGTAGGAGACGGAACTAAAAAAAGACTTTTACTCTATTTAAAATAAATTGCTTAGAACTGCAAAAAAAAAAAACTTTTAATAGATAGTGGTCAAAGCAAGTTTATAATTATTTCTTATCAGCTTTTTGTCATATATATTTTTAGGCACAGGTAATTATAAGATGAGGAGCTGCGCCAGCTAATGCTAGACACTGGTTATTCGAAGCAGATGCCTCTTATCTTGACCATGACCTTTTAAGTCACTGAAAGACATGTTTCATACAAAGTATCTCTGCTGAGCAGATTAAAGCTAATTTTGCTTAAAACATCTGTTTCTAATCATTACTTATTTCCCAAGTCTCATTTATAGGGCCTAACTACCTGGCAAACCTGGGCGCCCACATACATGTACATGGTGGTATCATATAGTTATCCACTAGCCACTTGCAGCCCTTTACTAGCCACTTGCAGCCCCTGCACTAGCCACTTGCAGCCTTTGCAAGCCTTTTATACCTTTTCTATCTTCTCAACCTTTTGGTTAGCCAACTATATATAAAAATGTTGTTGTTGGTAAACTTGTATAAAACCTTGGCCACTGGTCACTTACAACAGTCCCCACCTCGAAGGCAAAGGGGAATCTGATGTGGGACCCTGAACCTTCGCAAAATTGAACATAAAAAAATATATGCTAATTATTAAATAAAAATTTAATAAACCCCTTTTTAAAAATATTAGCCAATATTAGTAGATATACATGATAAGTATGTTTTAAATTTGTTTTAATTTAATAATATAACATGCATATATGTTATTATGTAAATGTAAACCTACATTTACTATATTAACACACATTATAATGCCATCATACAAGATAATTAGGTGTTAGTAGATTACTCAGCTTTATAATTTTGATCTACTGATAGTTAATTATGCAGATATTTTCTCAGAGCTTGGACATTTGGGCCATGGGAATAATTGGGGCCATTCTCAAATCACGCAGTTGTTTGTTATGACTCTAATATTACTTCTAAGACAACATGATATAATAATTAGTACCACAATAAGAATTGCCTGGATTACAATAAAAGCCTTAAAAGCTGAATCTCCCTGGTGAATCATGTCCTTCATAACCTGTTCTGTATTATACATCTGATTCCCCATCTCAACCAAGTGGGCATATTTTCTGGCCAGTAGGGCTTTACAGTTTAGGGTGAGGGTTTCAATAGGTACATTAAAGTAGGACAGATAGTCTATTTCCTGGTGATCAGGGTCACTTTGGATGGTTTCTTTCTTAAAAACAGGGATAGGTTTTAAAATGTTTTGACCAATGACAGTAGGCTGGTTGGGGGTAAAGCAAAAATTGTTTATTTTTATTTTACATGACAGGGACCCATATGAGAAGGTTTTTTGATTAGTAACTACACAGTATTGACCATGTCCATTATATGTTGCCTTAGCCATGGGTCTATGCCATTTGGTTAATTTAACTGGGTAGGTGATAGTAGCATTTGGATTATAGTAATCATCTGGTCTTTCATTCTCATAGCCACATATGGGATGGAGATGACAAACACATCACACCTGCATAGATATCGATATCCATTTACAGTGCAGCGTGACAAATAGGGTGCAACCCAAGTTTGCAAGTTAAGGAGATATACTAGCAGGGAGGGGGAATCTAGCCGTTCTTTATACACATCTTCCTCTAAATAACCTATTGAGTGGACAGCTGCTATTCTATCAAATACTGCAGTTTGTGGGTCAAACAAGAGAAGGGACACTGTAAAAGAGACATACATAACATCTCTCACAGTTCAGGATCCTTTTGCATAACGCTGTCCTTTATTTGGTTGTAGAGTCACATGACCTAAATTACTAATGGTACCAGGGGAGAGAGAACTACACCCTTGCACACATCACCAGTTTACCTTTCCTGTTTTGGACACACACTGGGGACAATGCCATTGGGCCAAACGCCCATCCTTAATAAGATTTGTGAGGCGTCCACTCTCCAAGTCTTCTAATAATTCAGTTATGGTGGTAAGCAACTAGCTGATTTATTTTTTTCTTAGTTTCCTCAAATAACCTCGCTATGTCATGCATATAAAAGATTGTAAGTCGCTGTTCTTGTGACAAACCTTCAATTCCATGCAGATCGGCCTTATCTATCACTTAGGCCTGACTGGTTTCAAATTACCTCATATGTTTTTTAATTCTGTCCACATCTACCCTATTCCAAATGGACATGCCTGACCAAAACAGGCCTATAGCTGTTCCCACCATTCCTCCTAGTGCTCCTAAACCTAAGCCATGAAGTTGTCTGGACCTAAATGTTTTTCTAACTCCAGTAATGCTCAGAATATTCATAACTTTGTGCAGTCAGACTGGTGGGTTGGACTGCCCGGAGAGATGGAACACATGCAAATGATGGAATTCTTTGCACATGAGCATCTTTCAAATACTGCCTCTACCAACTGTAGTGTTCTAAGCCCTTCAGATTTTTCTCTCTGCCTGAAAGTCTGGTCACTCAGAGTCTCTGTCACCCTCTTTCGCGTGAAGAAAATAGAAAAAAATCACCAAAACCATAAGTATATTTAGTGTCTTTTACTGCCTCTACTAATTGTTAATTTATATCTAGTTTATTATTTAAATAGTTGTTTTTCTCGGTTCCTCACAGTTCGGCATAACCGTGAGGGATCCGAGTTAGTTTAATTTTATTTCGGTTCTCTGACTAAAGAACCTATTCATTATCGCTAATTTTTGATCCTTAAAAACTTTAGTTGTAATCGCTTTTTATCGGTTACAGAACCGCTGAACTGGTTCACATTTCATCTCCTCTCTCGGTTCCATCAGTTCCCTATTGGTTCCGGAACTGACCGCAAAAAAAAAAAGGGAAAACCCTTTTTAAGCTGTTTAAATAACTGCATCAGCATTTAGCATTTAGTGGTTGGGGTTTTCATTTTGTTTTTCACCATGACTGAGAAACCTAAGAAGAGAACCAGGGAGCCCAGTTTTAAAAACTGTTTAAAGTGTGGAGATGTGTTTGCCAAGGCAGACAAGCACACTTTATGTGTAGCTTGTCTGGGTTTTGAACATTTGGACCAAGAATGTGAAATATGTAAAACTTTCCCAGAAAAAACTGTTGAAAAGCACCTTGAAAGGCTTAATAAAAAGTTTCCTAGGGGTCCCTCAGGCTCTAACCAGCTGACACCCCAGTCTGTTGTGGTTGAAGCAACAAGTGCTACTACCCCTGCCCCTGATATGGGCAAAAAGAGGGAAAGAACCGGCTGACTCTCCAGTTACCTCAAATAAATTAAGGAAACTCAAGCATGCAGAATCCTCCCCTGCTAAACCAGGGACTTCTGCGCCACTGCCAGTAATGCCTTCAGCTCAGAAAATAGCTCAGGCATTTAAAATTATTCAGGCTGTGCATGGCATCATCCCTCAGCCTCCTGCCCCTCCCCAGGGTCCTCAGGTTGCTGCTACTGTGTTGTCCCCTGCTCCGGAGCAACACTGTTTCGAAGAGGATGAGGAGCCTTATGAGGAGGATGAACCTATCCCCCCAGTGGTGTCCCCTGAGGAGGAATTTGGCATGCCTACCAGAGTGTCTGAGAATTATTCCTCCCATTTTTCTTTCGTAAGGAAAATGGCAGATGCTCTAGATATTGCCACAACAGAACAAGTGGAAGATGAGGAGGAGATTGAGTACCTTAATATGATGGATCTAACACCACAAAGGCCCTCCTCCTCCCAGTACATAAATTTTTCAAGAAGGATGCTAGGAAGCTCCTGCAGACCCCAAATTCTATTCCTCCAATTGACAAGCGAATAGATAAAAAATACCAGCTGGACAGGGAGGGAGCTGACTTCCTCTTTTCCCATCCTGATCATCAAGGGGTAATACAGCAAGCTGCCTGTGACAAAGGTAAAGTCCCTCTGTCCTCACACCCACCAGATGAGGAATCCAGAAAATTGGACAGTATGGCCAAAAAGGGCTATTTGTCAGCCTCATTGGCCATGAGACAGGCTACCTTTAAGGCTTACGCTGCCCAGTATCAGAAATCCCTGTGGCAGTCGGTACTGGCAATGGCCATGAAGGCCACCTCACCTTTGTCAGATGACCTGGCTGAAATTGCCAGGTTTGGGCTAGAGGCGGCCAAGTACCAATTTCAAATGGCTACTGATCTAAATGACACTGCAGCCAGATGGATGGCTAATACAGTGGCTCAGAGGAGGTTTGCTTAGCTTAGGGCTACAAACCTCACTCAGGATACCCAGTCAAAGGCCCTGGATTTCCTATTAGAGGGAAATGCGCTCTTTGGGGAGTCCACAGTGGCCTATATGAAAAAGGTGGATGAATATAAGGCTACTTATAGAAGTAACTCTGCTAGAGACAGAACTTCTTCATCCACCAGGCCCTATGGAAGGGGGGCTAGGGATCATTACTTCTTGTCAAGACCTTTTTTCCAGCCAGTAGCCATGCCCCAATACCAGCAGTACCCCCCACAGGGCTACTCAAGGGCAAGGGGGAGAAGGGGCTCTAGGTGAGGGGCTCAGGCACAACCTCAACCCCAGCCTAAACAGAACCCCTGAGATACGGGCCACCTTCTCCCTACCTGTTGGAGGCAGACTGTCCCATTTCCTCCCCCTCTGGTCAACCATCACCACAGACAAGTGGGTGTTGGAGGTAGTAGGCAAAGGTTTGTCTCTGGACTTCAGATTTCTTCCTCGAAAAAACCCCAGGGTTTCCACCTCCCCACCCCAGCACAAATTTCATTGCTAGAGGCAGAGGTTCAGAAGTTGCTTCAGCTCAAAGCAGTGGAACTAGTCCCTGCAACCTTGAGAGAAAGAGGTTTTTATTCCACATACTTCCTAACAACAAAGAAAAATGGGGAGTGGCGGCCAATTTTGGATCTCAGAGCTTTAAAGAAACACCTGAAAAAGCCAAAGTTCAAGATGGTAACTTTGGCTCGGATTCTGTCAACAATCCAAAAAGGGGACTGGCTGGCATCTCTGGACTTACAGGATGCTTATTTCCACATCCCCATAAAAGAATCTTTCAGGAAATTTCTCAGATTCAAACTCCCATCAGGTCATTATCAGTTTGCAACCCTGCCCTTTGGCCTTTCCTCAACACCAAGGGTGTTTACAAAATGCCTAGCAGCTGTGGTGGCATTTCTTTGAAGACAGGGAGTGACTGTTTTCCCATACCTGAATGACTGGCTGGTGGTGGGCAAATCACCAGAACAAGTCACAACCTCTCTAAAGCTCACACGGGACATTTTGGAGTCCTTGGGTTTCATAGTAAACCAGAAAAAATCTGTCTTCACCCCTACACAGACTTTACAGTTCATAGGGGCAGAGATCAGTACTCTACAGGCCAGGACCTTTTTACCACTAGACAGGGTTCAGGCCATAGCAAATTCTTTCAAGTTGCACGGTCAAAAAACAGCCAGGCAATTCCTGCAGCTCTTGGGTCATATGGCTGCATCCACGGGCACAGTGCAGGGTTCCAGGTTTCACATGAGAGACATCCAGTTTCACCTCAGGAATCATTGGAGTCAGAAAAAAGATCCCTTTTCAAAACTCATTCCAGTGATAAGGCCTCAGTTACAAGCCCTCTTGTGGTGGAAAAAGGAATCCAACCTAAGGCAGGGAGTCGCCTTCCAGAAGGAGGATCCTTCACTAGTCCTCACAACAGATGCTTCCCTTCTGGTCTGGAGTGCCCATATAGGGGAGCACACAACTCAGGGTACCTGGTCAGAAGCAGAGTCCCTCCAGCATATAAATTTGACTCAGAGCAGTGCGGCTGGCACTAAAAGTTTTCTCTACACTGGTAATGGGCAAGGTGGTACAGGTCAGAACAGTCAATACCACCACTATGTATTACATAAACAAGCAGGGTGGCACCAGATCAGGTCCCCTATGCACAGAAGCTATGAAAATTTGGACTCTGGCATGTTCTTTAAAGGTGCCCCTGCAAGCCATCCATCTGCCAGGAAAGGACAATATCTTGGCAGACACACTGAGTCGGATCAATCAGTCCCATCACGAATGGACACTGAACAAGCAGGTGATGCGGGTAATTTTCAGCAGGTGGAGCATTCCAGAGATAGACTTGTTTGCATCCCACCAGAACCACCAGTTGCCTCAGTATTGTTGCAGGCCACCAGCCCAGGGCACAATCCCTCTGGATGCCCTGGTACTGGATTGGTCAGGCAAGTTTCTCTATGCCTTTCCCCCCCTTTTCCTCTGGTCTTCAGGGTACTGCTGAAGCTCAGATCCCTCTCAGCTTCTCTCATCTTGATAGCTCCAGATTGGCCCAGGCAGCCATGGTACTCTCTTCTGCTCTCCATGTCAGTGAGCAAGCCAATAAGCTTGCCTCTCAGGCACAATCTTCTGACCTCTAATCAGGGAACATTGCTGTTCCCAAATCCCAAGTCCCTCCATCTCAAGGCATGGCTTTTGAGGAATTAGAGTATGCAGACTTGAACTTTTCTGAAGCTGTATTAAACATATTGAAAGGTTATAGGAAGCCTGCCACTAAGAAAACTTATTCTGCTAAGTGGAAAAGATTCTCCTTCTGATGCTCTGGTAGAATCTTTGCCCCAAATGGTGCAGGGGGTCTCAGTGGTGTTGGATTATCTGACTCACTTACATTCACAAGGTCTACAACCCAGTTCTCTAAGAGTTCACCTTGCAGCAGTATCTGCATACCTTTCTGCAAGGACAAAGGTGTCAGTAGCATCAGATCCCATTTTCAAAAGATTTTTTAAAGGCCTGATGCATTTGCACCCTCCTCACAGGGCACCAGTGCCCGCTTGGGATCTTAATATATGTATAGCCAGATTGATGTGGGCTCCTTTTGAGCCCATGGCTACAGCCCATTTAAAGTATTTTACCTGGAAAACAGTTTTCCTGGTAGCAATTACCTAAGCAAGAAGAATCAGTGAGCTCCAGGCTCTCTGTGTTGAGCAGGACTACATTTCCTTCCACAGGGATAAGGTAGTCCTCAGAACAAATGGACAATTCCTTCCCGAGGTTGTTTCAGATTTCCATCTGAACCAGTCAGTCACTCTGCCTGTCTTCTTCACAGACCATACACGCTCTGGAGAAAGAAGGCTCCACAGTCTGGATGTGAAAAGAGCTCTCAGCTACTACATGACAGTTACTAAAGGCCATAGGCCAGACAAGAAACAACTTTTCCTTACATATGCGGATGTCAGAATGGGCAAACCAGCCTCAAAAAGATCCATTTCTCGGTGGATTGTATTCAATTCTGCTACATTAAAGCAGGTAGGGAGTCCCCAGCAGGGCTGAGGGCTCACTCAACAAGAGGAACAGCTGCCACTCTTGCAGCTGCTAGGGAGGTGCCATTATTGGACTTTTGTAAAGCAGCTACTTGGAAATCAGTGCACACCTTTACAAAGCTTTGTAACTTGGATGTTTTGTCCAGAAGTGATGCCAGGTTTGGCACAGCAGTCCTGCAAAGTCTGTTTCCAAAATAGAGTTCTGTGCCCACCTCCAGGGGGTACTGCTTGGTAGGCTGCACAAAGTTATGAATATTCTGAGAATTACTGGGGTTAGAAGAAAAAATTACTTACCATAGTAATCTTCTTTCTTCCCAGTGATGCTCAGATATTCATAACTCCCTCCCATCCTCCCCTTCCAGAACTTCAGTCGTCTGCATTCCGCATGCTAGTGCCACGTAGCCATACCATTCTGGGTACACTTCTCTATACTAAATAGGTTTTAACAGAGTTTTCTGTCTCTCTTAATAGTTCACCAGACAGTGAGTGTTAGCACCCTTTGCAAACTGTGTGAGAGGCCTTTCGGCACCATGCAATTCTGCTTAAAGTTGAACCAGCATAACATTCTGTTGTGATTTGCATATGCAGCCCATGATGCTTTGCATTGTGTGGGCATGTGTGATTTTGTATTTTCTTGAAACTTGGCTTCCCAGCCAAATGCCCTTTGGGGTAACCCTTGCCTCAGTGTTTGCGCACAGAGGTTCTTTGACCATTATTATAGATATAGTCCCTCCCTTGGAGGTTTTTTGAAGTAAATTGTTTTATTAGGCTAATCCTAAAAAATGTTTTAAATAATTAGTTGTCAGATTTTTTCATATTGCCTGACTTCCAGGCTTCTTACAAATCTGAAGGGCTTAGAACACTACAGTTGGTAGAGGCAGTATTTGAAAGATGCTCACGTGCAAAGAATTCCATCATTTGCATGTGTTCCATCTCTCCGGGCAGTCCAACCCACCAGGCTGACTGCACAAAGTTATGAATATCTGAGCATCACTGGGAAGAAAGAAGAGTACTATGGTAAGTAATTTTTTCTTAGAGTTTCTTGCCCTGCTATTCTATCTTGTGACCTCTGACGATGGGCTGCTATTACATCTATTACCAGGGAGGCATAAAATAAGGATGCATTAGTTTGGGTGCAGAGTCCAAACTCAGCCATATTCCAATGGGAGATATTTAAGACAACAGGTATATGCATAAATTGTACATTATTTATAAGGGTTCCAGGTATTGAGGTAGCAGTTAATCCACTAGGGGGCCCCTGGTGTTGACTGGGGACACTCTGGGAATGTATCATTAGAGGAGTGCTCAGTTGCAGTTGGAAATATGTCTTCAGTGAGGGTGGGGTAACCTGTGTTTTATTGGTTACTTCAACCCGGGGCTTAGGAGGTTGTGCAGGGATTCCCAATGGATTTTGGGGCATTATTTCTACCTGCACCATGTACTCATCTCTTCCTTCCCATCCAGGTAGTGACACTTGGTATTTGCACCATCATGAACCGTAATCATCTTTTGTTTACATCTTTTACATTTACAAACCATAGGTATGATTGCAATCTGTACTCAACTGACACTCTCTTTTGATAGTATGGTCCCACAGCATCATAGCTACACCCCCCCTGCTGCTCCATACACAGAATTAACAGCTCTACCATGATAAGCACACTTAGGTGGGCAGCAATATATAGTACATGCCTTTAAATTGCCTCTAGTGTCCTTAATTGGTATAGTAAATTGTCCTCCAATTGGAATGGGTCCATATTGCTCTGGCTTGAACCACGCCTTGTATATGTAGTCATCATACCGGTTACTTCCAACTTTTTGCATTCTTTCAATTCTACTTGCATCGTTTGCCCCTATTTCATGGCCCTGGAACCAAACTGTGGTCTGTCCATGGAGCAGGATTACACACTGACAAACAATAAGTGTCTGGATACTGGCAGTGATGGAGGAGGGCAGGTAACCTTTAATTACCCACATCATGTCTGGATCGTGGTACATTGTTTTAATCTGTTTTATAAAAGAAGATCAGGCTTAGTACCTGCACCTATTTGCTGAACATTTTTCAACTGGTTAATATGATACCATTTTGACACAGACTGCTTTTTCTTGTCTGCCAGCTGAATTAGATATACGGCAGGGCTTGCCTTGTCTACCACTGGAAAAGGCCCCTTCCATGTGGGTATAAAGCAGTGTTCCTTTTTAGCATAGTCCTTTACCATAACTACACTTCCAATTTGGTATTCAAATGGATGTACCGTTTTATCAAAATACTTTTTCATTTGTTTCTTTGTTTTGTGAATATTAACAGCAACAAATTGATTTACTTCTACAATGTAATCTTGCATTTGCTTTACCCAATTTTCACTTACAGCTCCTTGTAGGAAGGGGGTCACCGTTGGTAGCAGCAGGTGTCCAGGGGTTTTCATTAACCTCCCAGTCATAGCCTGGTATGGGCTAACACCAATAGTTCTATTAGGTGTAGATCGGATTGCCATTAAACATAAGGGCAACATTTTAGTCCATTGTTTGAGCTTATCAGCACAAAATTTAGTTAACATTGTTTTTAACATTCTGTTTCCTCTTTCTACTACTCCTGATGACTGTGGGTGAAATGCCACGTGCAGTTCCTGCTTAATGTCTAACATTGTTTGCAGCTGCTTAAACATTTTCCCTGTAAATTCAGGTCCTCTATCTGAGGAGACTAACCGTGGCAGTCCCCACCTAGAAAATAACTCGTATAATGATACACGAGCTGCTGTGTAGGCTTCTTTGTTTTTCGTAGGAAATGCTTCTCTCCATTTTGAGAACACGTCAATAACAACCAAACAATTAGTGTAGTTACCTGGTGTTCTAGGCAATCAGATGATAAAATCAACTTGTATATGGTCCCCGGAACCATCCGGTGCTTTTCTTGACTGCAGTAGTGCTCTGTTGGAGGTATGGGGAGGGTTGGTTTGTAAACAAGGGAGGCAGCGGTGCCATTTATCTTTAATGTCTTGTTGCAGAGTTGGCCACCACATAACTGCCTAAACCTTTTCTAAAGTAGTATCTAGTGAGTAATGCCCTCCTGTGGGATGAGCATGATAAAGGTGGAATACCTCATCTGCTAGTTCAGGGGGAATACAAGCAACAGGAAAAGACTGTTCATTTTCTTGATACATTAAGACTGAATTAGGGGGGTCAGCCCCACCTAGTAAAGTCTTGCTTGCCCAAGGTGTGGGGCAGGCAAAGGATATTGCTGCAGATGCCAATTAACCACTATCTGGTAAGGGTCATAGGTAAACTGTAAGGATTTGAGATCTGAGGGGGTTGCAGGGTTTAATGCCATAATTGCTGCAGGTATAAAGGAAGGGGGAGGGCACCAAGGAGCACCTTTTTCTGCTGCAGCTTGAGCTGCATTGTGGGCTGCTTGATTTCCTTCTGCTTGTGGGGTACCAGTGGAATGTCCCTTAACTTTAAGGATAGCCACTGAGTGGGGCAAGGTTTTAAGCAGATGCACTATATACTGTAGCAAAAACACAGACAAAGGCTTTCCATTTGAAACTAAAAACTTGTTTGCAATATATAATGGAAGCATGACAACAGTATTTACTACATAGGCACTGTCTGTATACACATTAACTGAGCAATCCTTAATTTTTTCTGAAGCACAAGCAACACCTGCTAGCTCAGCGTACAGAGAAGAGTGTGGAGTACAAGTATGGGAATGAGTCTGCTGTGGTGTGACCACCGCAAACCCTGAATTTGGCTTACCGTTTACATGATATGATGGCCCATCAGTGTACCAATATTCTGCAAGGGGTATCGGGGCAGTGCATGCAAGAGGATGAGGGAGGCTGAAAGTCAGTGGGCACTCATGGGATTCTCCAATGTAAAGGAGACTGGCAGGTAACAAGGTTGTCTTCTTGGGGGTAATGTCCAAGTCTCTTTGCAACAACATTAAAGTCCACTGTGACAGTCTCTGTGAAGAAACAGCAGTTTCTCCTGGTTTTAACAAGTAATTGAGCGGGGAGTGTGAGGTGTGAATAATAGTCTTTTGCAGTTCAGTGATATAAGTAAAATGCTTAACCACCCAAGAAGTTGCTAGCAGTTGCTTTTTACAAGCTGAGAATTTCTTTTCAACTTCAGTCAACACTCTTGAAGCGTAGGCAAGTGGTCTGAGTTTGTTCCATTGTTCTTGACACAAAACAGCAGCTATGGCAGTTGGTGATGCAGACACTTCTAGATGGAAAGGTAAGGCTGGAAATAAAAGGGAACACAACGGGATGAAGATAGGGAGGCATACCAAACTGCCCTAAGGGAAGCAGGGAAGGCAGTAAGGCAGGCAAAGTCCCAAACTGAGGAAAAACTAGCACGAACAGTAAAAGAAGGTGACAAGACTTTCTATAGATACATTAGTGAAAGGAGAAAGTCCAGAGGGGGTATTGCTAAGCTTAATGGAGAAAAGGGAGCATGTGATGAGGAGGACCCTGTAAAGGCATCTATCCTAAATAGATACTTTTGCTCAGTATTTACTGAAGAGAAGGAAGGGCAGGGCCCACAGCTCAGCATCATGAACACAGAGGGAAGGGAGGTGAGCACTACTCCCTTCACAAAAGAAAGGGTCCTACAAGAGCTTGCTAAGATCAGGGTGGATAAGGCAATGGGACCTGATGGCACACATCCCAGGGTACTTAAGGAGCTAAAGGTGGAACTAGCAGAGCCATTAGCAGAACTGTTTAGTGAGTCTCTGAGCACAGGAGAGGTACCAGAAGACTGGAGAAGGGCTCATGTGATCCCACTTCACAAGAGTGGTAGCAGGGAGGAGGCGGGGAACTACAGACCAGTCAGTCTTACCTCAGTAGTGTGCAAGATTATGGAGGCACTCCTTAAGGAAAGGATAGTGCAACACCTGGAATCCATAGGGGCACAGGATCCAAGACAGCATGGGTTTACAAAAGGAAGGTCCTGTCAAACTACTCTCATGGATTTCTTTGACTGGGTAACCAGAGTGGTGGACCAAGGGGGAGCAGTTGATGTCACCTACCTTGACTTCAGCAAAGCTTTTGACACTGTTCCACATAGAAGATTGATAAATAAGCTGGGTAGGCTCGGGGTGGGTCAGAAGTTGGTCAACTGGGTGGCAAACTGGTTGACGGGCAGAAAACAGAGAGTGGTGGTAAATGGTATACAGTCAGAAGAGATGCAAGTCACAAGTGGGGTACCTCAGGGATCAGTCCTGGGGCCCAGTACTCTTCAACATCTTCATTAGTGACCTTGCAGATGGACTAGAGGGTAAGGCTTGTCTGTTTGCAGATGACACCAAGATCTGCAGCAGAGTAGATGATCCAGATGGGTTGGGCAGAATGAGAAGAGATCTGGATAAACTAGCAAAATGGTCAGAAGAGTGGAAACTGGGATTTAATGCAAAGAAGTGCAAGATCATGCACATAGGGAAGAGAAACCCTGAAGCCACCTATAGGCTGGGAGGGGAGTTGCTAGCAGTCACAAAGGAAGAAAGAGACTTGGGCATCATCATCACTGATGACCTGAAATCATCCAAGCAGACCTCTAAAGCAGTAGGTAAGGCTAGGGGGGTTAGGGTGTATTAGTAGGGGTATCACAAGTCGTAAGAGGGAGGTAATAATCCCTCTTTACAAGACACTGGTTACGCCCCATCTGGAGTACTGCATGCAGTATTGGAGGCCACACCTTCACAAGGACATTAACCAAATTGAGGCAGTCCAGAGAAGGGCAACCAAAATGGTGCAGGGACTGCATCAGAAGACATATGAGGACAGATTAACAGAGCTCAATATGTATACCCTTGAGCAAAGGAGGGAGAGAGGTGATATGTTCGAGGCATTCAAACACCTTAAGGGCATTAACAAGGTGAAAGAGTCTAACATGTTTAAATATAAGAAAAATAGCAGGACAAGAGGACACTGCATGAGATTAGAGGGGGGCCGATTAAGGGGGAATGTGAGGAAATTCTTTTTCACAGAAAGGGTGGTGGATGCATGGAATGGCCTACCACAAGAAGTGGTGGCTATGAATACAGTGCAGGGCTTCAAACAGGCATGGGATAGGCATAAGGGAGAAATACAAATGACTATGAATAGATAGGCCACTGACAGAGCAAAGTCCGATGGCACATTTATAAGGTAGAAAAAGAAATGGGCAGACTGGATGGGACTTGCGGTCCTTATCTGCCGTCAACTTCTATGTTTCTATGTTTCTATGGATCAGGCTGTACTAGAAGGGTGGCTATTTTAACAATAAGAATGAATCCTGTTATGATTAATAATACTAATTTACAAAAAGGAATGCTAACATTATTTCCAAGCATCAGATAGTCTGCTACTACCTGGGTGTACATATTACAATTTAATTCTAAGCAGCCAATGGGGCAGTCCCATCGGGGGTTTTCTAACATTCAACCTAAACAGCTAGTAAGATTTGTATTACAGGGCTACAGGTTTTCAGAGCAAGTGAAATATATTCCCTTTCTGTCTGGATCCTTTGAGCGCTATGAATAGTCAGATCTCAGACTGCTTTCCTCTCGAAGAGACACTGGACATGACACCTAGGTCCTTTACTTATACCAAGATTTGTTTACATCAAAAATGCATAGTTAAAATTTCCAGAACTTCTAGAGCCAGTTTTAACCTAGACACTATGTCATTCAATAACACCATAAGACAAAGATTTGAAAGTACATAGGCCATAAAATACCTTGGTCATAAGATACATTTGACACTTTGTGAGACAGGGGAATTCTGTTTATCATCACTGTTGGATGGTCAGGGGATTTTACCTCATTAAAAATAATATGCTTTAGGAGACAAGAAGTAAAAAAAAACTTTTACTCTATTTAAAATAAATTGCTTAGAACTGCAAAAAAAAAAACCCCAAAAAAACATTTTAATAGATAGTGGCCAAAGCAAGTTTATAATTATTTCTTATCAGCTTTTTGTCATACATATTTTTAGGCACAGGTAATTATAAGATGAGGAGCTGCGCCAGCTAATGCTAGACACTGGTTATTCGAAAAAGATGCCTCTTATCTTGACCATGACCTTTTAAGTCACTGAAAGACATGTCTTATACAAAGTTATCTCTGCTGAGCAGATCAAAGCTAATTTTGCTTAAAACATCTGTTTCTAATCATTACTTATTTCCCTAGTCTCATTTACAGGGCATCACTACCTGGCAAACCTGGGCACCCACATACATACATATACATGGTGGTATCATATAGTTATCCACTAGCCACTTGCCGTCCTTCACTAGCCACTTGGATCCTCTGCAAGCCTTTTACACCTTTTCTATCTTCTCAACCTTTTGGTTAGCCAACTACAGATATATATAAATGTTGTTATTGGTAAACTTGTATAAAACGTTGGTCACTGGTCATTAAAACCTTGGCCACTGGTCACTTTCAACAGTCCCTACCTCGAAGGCAAGGGGGAACCTGATGGGGGACCCCGAACCTTCGCAAAATTGAACATAGAAATATATATGCTAATTATTAAATAAAAATTAACCCCCTTTTTTTGAAAGTATTAGCCAATATTAGTAGATATGCATCATAAGTATGTGTTAAATTTGTTTTATTTTAGTAATATAACATGTATATATGTTATTATGTAAATGTAAACCTACATTTACTATATTAACATACATTATAATGCCATCATACAAGATCATTAGGTGTTAGTAGATTACTCAGCTTTATAATTTTGATCTACTGATAGTTAATTATGCAGGTATTTTCTCAGAGCTTGGACATTTGGGCCATAGGAATAATTGGGGCCATTCTCAAATCACGCAGTTGTTTGTTATGACTCTTAACAGTACTTCTAAGACAACATGACATAATAATTAGTACCACAATAAGAATTGCCTGGATTACAACAAAAGCCTTAAAAGCTGAATCTCCCTGGTGAATCATGTCCTTCATAACCTGTTCTGTATTATACATCTGATTTCCCACCTCAACCAAGTGGGCATCTTTTCTGGCCAGTAGGGCTTTACGGTTTAGAGTGAGGGTTTCAATAGGCACATTAAAGTAGGACAGATAGTCCTCTATTTCCTGGTGATCAGGGTCACTTTGGATGGTTTCTTCATTAAAAATAGGAATAGATTTTAAAATGTTTTGACCAATGACAGTAGGCTGGGGGGGGTAAAGCAAAAATTTTATATATTTATTTTACATGACAGGGGCCCATATGAGAAGGTTTTTTGATTAGTAACTACACAGTATTGACCATGTCCATTATATGTTGCCTTAGCCATGGGTCTATGCCATTTGGTTAATTTAACTGGGCAGGTGAAAGAAGCATTTGGATTATAGTAATCATCTGGTCTTTCATTCTCATATCCACATACAGTGGTGGTGACATCAAACACATCACACCTGCATAGATATCGATATCCATTTATAGTGCAGCATGATAAATGGGGCTCAACCCAAGTTTGCAAGTTAGGGAGATATACTAGCAGGAAGGGGGAATCTAACCATTCTTTGTACAAATCTCTTCTAAATGACCTATTGAGTGGACAGCTGCTATTCTATCAATTACTCCAGTTTGTGGGTCAAACAAGGGATGGGACACTGTAAAAGAGACATTCACAACATCTCTCACAGTGCAGGATCCTTTTGCATAACGCTGTCCTTTGCTGGGTTGTAGAGTCACATGACCTAAATTACGAATGGTGCCAGGGGGGAGAGAGAACTACACCCTTGCACACATTGCCAGTTTACCTTTCCTGCTTTGGACTCACACTGGGGACAATACCATTGGGCCAAACGCCCATCCTTAGTAAGATTTGTGAGGCGTCCACTCTCCAAGTCTTCTAATAATTTGGTTATGGTGGTAAGCACTTCTAACCCCAGTAATGCTCAGAATATTCATAATTTTGTGCAGTCAGCCTGGTGGGTTGGACTGCCCGGAGAGATGGAACACATGCAAATGTTGGAATTCTTTGCACGTGAGCATCTTTCAAATACTGCCTCTACCACCTGTAGTGTTCTAAGCCCTTCAGATTTGTAATAAGCCTGGAAGTCAGGCAATATGAAAAAATCCAACAACTAATTATTTAAAACATTCTTTAGGATTAGCCTAATAAAACAATTTACTTCAAAAAAACCTCCAAGGGAGGGACTATATCTATAATAATGGTGTTCACCAGACAGTGAGAAAACTATTAAGGGAGACAGAAAACTCTGTTAAAACCTATTTAGCATAGAGAAGTGTACCCAGAAGGGTATGGCTACATGGCACTAGCATGCGGAATGCAGAGGCCGAAGTTCTGGAAGGGGAGGATGGAAGGGAGTTATGAATATCTGAGCATCACTGGGAAGAAAGAAGATTACTATGGTAAGTAATTTTTTCTTCTAACCCCAGTAATGCTCAGAATATTCATAACTTTGTGCAGACTACCAAGCAGTACCCCCTGGAGGTGGGCACATAACTCTATTGTGGAAACAGACTTTGCAGGACCGCTGTGCCAAACCTGGCATCACTTCTGGACAAAACATCCAAGTTATAATGCTTTGTAAAGGTGTGCACTGATTTCCAAGTAGCTGCTTTACAAATGTCCAATAATGGCACCTCCCTAGCAGCTGCAAGAGTGGCAGCTGTTCCTCTTGTTGAGTAAGCCCTCAGGCCGGCTGGGGACTCCCTACCTGCTTTAATGTAGCAGAATTGAATACACTGGACAATCCACCGAGAAATGGATCTTTTTGAGGCTGGTTTTCCCATTCCAACATTCCCATATGTAAGGAAAAGTTGTTTCTTGTCTTGCCTATGGCCTTTAGTAGCTGTCATGTAGTAGCTGAGAGCTCTTTTCACATTCAGACTGTGCAGCCTTCTTTCACCAGAGCTTATATGGTCTGAAGAGGACAGGCAGAGTGATTGATTGGTTCAGATGGAAATCTGAAACAATCTTGGGAAGGAATTGTCTGTTTGTTCTGAGGACCACCTTATCCCTGTGGAAGAAAATGTAGTCCTGCTCAACACAGAGAGCCTGAAGCTCACTGATTCTTCTTGTTGAGGTAATTGCTACCAGGAGAACTGTTTTCCAGGTAAAATACTTTAAATGGGCTGTAGCCATGGGCTCAAAAGGAGCCCACATCAATCCGGCTATACATATATTAAGATCCCAAGCGGGCACTGGTGCCCTGTGAGGAGGGTGCAAATGCATCATACCTTTAAAAAATCTTTTGAAAATGGGATCTGATGCTACTGAAACCTTTGTCCTAACAGAAAGGTATGCAGATACTGCTGCAAGGTGAACCCTTAAAGAGCTGGGTTGTAGACCTTGTGAATGTAAGTGAGTCAGATAATTCAATACCACTGAGACCCCCTGCATCATTTGGGGCGAAGTTTCTACCTGAGCACCAGGAGGAGAATCTTTTCCACTTAGCAGAAAAAGTTTTCTTAGTGGCAGGCTTCCTATAACCTTTCAAGATGTTTAATACAGCTTCAGAAAGGTTCAAGTCTGCATACTCTAATTCCTCAAGAGCCATGCCTTGAGGTGGAGGGACTTAAGATTTGGGAACAGCAAAGTTCCCTGATTGGAGGTCAGAAGATTGTGCCTGAGAGGCAAGCTTATTGGCTTGCTCACTGACATGGAGAGCAGAAGAGAGTACCATGGCTGCCTAGGCCAATCTGGAGCTATCAAGATGAGAGAAGCTGAGAGGGATCTGAGCTTCAGCAGTACCCTGAAGACCAGAGGAAAGGGGGGAAAGGCATAGAGAAACTTACCTGACCAATCCGGAACCCGGGCGTCCAGAGGGATTGTGCCCTGGGCTGGTGGCCTGCAACAATACTGAGGCAACTGGTGGTTCTGGTGGGATGCGAACAAGTCTATCTCTGGAACACCCCACCTGCTGAAAATTACCCGCACCACCTGCATGTTCAGTGTCCATTCATGATGGGACTGATTTATCCGACTCAGTGTGTCTGCCAAGATATTATTCTTTCCTGGCAGATGGATGGCTTGCAGGGACACCTTTAGAGAATATGCCAGAGTCCAAATTTTCATGGCTTCTGTGCCCAGAGGACCTGATCTGGTGCCACCCTGCTTGTTTATGTAATACATAGTGGTGGTATTGTCTGTTCTGACCTGTACCACCCTGCCCATTACCAGTGTAGAGAAAACTGTTAGTGCCAGCCGCACTGCTCTGAGTTCCAGCAAATTTATATGCTGGAGGGACTGTGCCTCTGACCAGGTACCCTGAGTTGTGTGCTCCCCTAGATGGGCACCCCAGCCCAGAAGGGAAGCATCTGCTGTGAGGACTAGTGAAGGATCCTCCTTCTGGAAGGGGACTCCCTGCCTTAGGTTGGATTCCTTTTTCCACCACTAGAGGGCTTGTAACAGAGGTCTTGTCACTTTAATAAGTTTTGAAAAGGGATCTTTTTTCTGACTCCAATGATTCCTGAGGTGAAACTGGATGTCTCTCATGTGAAACCTGGAACCCTGCACTGTGCCCGTGGATGCAGCCATATGACCCAAGAGCTGCAGGAATTGCCTGGTTGTTTTCTGACCATGCAACTTGAAAGAGTTTGCTATGGCCTGAAGGCTTTGCACCCTGTCTAGTGGTAAAAAGGCCCTGGCCTGTAGAGTACTGATCTCTGCCCCTATGAACTGTAAAGTCTGTGTAGGGGTGAAGACAGATTTTTTCTGGTTTACTATGAAACTCAAGGATTCCAAAAGATCCTGTGTGAGCTTTAGAGAGGTTGTGACTTGTTCTGGTGATTTGCCCACCACCAGCCAGTCATCCATGTATGGGAAAACAGTCACTCCTTGTCTTCGAAGAAATGCCACCACAGCTGCTAGGCATTTTGTAAACACCCTTGGTGCTGAGGAAAGGCCGAAGGGCAGGGTTGCAAACTGATAATGACCTGATGGGAGTTTGAATCTGAGAAATTTCCTGAAAGATTCTTTTATGGGGATGTGGAAATAAGTGTCCTGTAAGTCCAGAGATGCCAGCCAGTCCTCTTTTTGGATTGTTGACAGAATCCGAGCCAAAGTTACCATCTTGAACTTTGGCTTTTTCAGGTGTTTCTTTAAAGCTCTGAGATCCAAAATTGGCCACCACTCCCCATTTTTCTTTGTTGTTAGGAAGTATCTGGAATAAAAACCTCTTCCTCTCAGGGTTGCAGGGACTAGTTCCACTGCTTTGAGCTGAAGCAACTTCTGAACCTCTGCCTCTAGCAACAAAATTTGTGCTAGGGATGGGGAGGTGGAAACCCTGGGTTTTTTTCGAGGAAGAAATTTGAAGTCCAGAGACAGACCTTGGCCTACTACCTCCAACACCCACTTGTCTGTGGTGATGGTTGATCAGAGGGGGAGGAAATGGGACAGTCTGCCTCCAACAGGTAGGGAGAAGGCGGCCTGCATCTCAGGGGTTCTGTTTAGGCTGAGGTTGAGGTTGTGCCTGAGCCCCTCGCCTAGCCCTGTGGGGGGTACTGCTGGTATTGGGGCATGGCTACTGGCTGGAAAAAGGGTCTTGACAAGAAAGAATGACCCCTAGCCCCCCTTCCATAGGGCCTGGTGGATGAAGAAGCTCTGTCTCTAGCAGAGTTACTTCTATAAGTAGCCTTATATTCATCCACCTTTTTCACGTAGGCCACTGTGGACTCCCCAAAGAGCGCATTTCCCGCTAATGGGAAATCCAGGGCCTTTGACTGGGTATCCTGAGTGAGGTTTGTAGCCCTAAGCCAAGCAAACCTCCTCTGAGCCACTGTATTAGCCATCCATCTGGCTGCAGTGTTATTTAGATCAGCAGCCATTTGGAATTGGTACTTGGCTGCCTCTAGCCCAAACCTAGCAGTTTCAGCCAGGTCATCTGACAAAGGTGAGGTGGCCTTCATGGCCATTGCCAGTGCTGACTGCCACAGGGATTTCTGATACTGGGAAGCATAAGCTTGAAAAGTAGCCTGTCTCATGGCCAATGAGGCTGACAAATAGCCCTTTTTGGCCATACTGTCCAATTTTCTGGATTCCTCATCCAGTGGGTGTGAGGACAGAGGGACTTTAGCTTTATCACAGGCAGCTTGCTGTATTACACCTTGATGATCAGGATGGGAGAAGAGGAAGTCAGC
This sequence comes from Neoceratodus forsteri, assembly GCA_016271365.2. Lineage (NCBI taxonomy): Eukaryota > Metazoa > Chordata > Ceratodontiformes > Ceratodontidae > Neoceratodus > Neoceratodus forsteri. The sequence continues at coordinate 60,801,685 of JADMNL010000034.1, read as the reverse complement.
TCCCTCCCTGTCCAGCTGGTATTTTTTATCTATTCGCTTGTCAATTGGAGGAATAGAATTTGGGGTCTGCAGGAGCTTCATAGCATCCTTCTTGAAAAATTTATATACTGGGAGGAGGAGGAGGGCTTTTGTGGCTGTTAAACCCATCATATTAAGGTACTCAATATCCTCCTCATCTTCCACTTGTTCTGTTGTGGCAATATCCAGAGCATCTGCCATTTTCCTTACGAAAGAAAAATGGGAGGAATAATTCTCAGACACTCTGGGAGGTGAGCCAAATTCTTGCTCAGGAGACACCTCTGGGGGGGATAAGTTCGTCCTCCTCATACGGCTCCTCATCCACTTAGAAATAGTGTTGCTTCGGAGCAGGGGGCAACACAGTAGCAGCAACCTGGGGACCCTGGGAAGGGGCAGGAGGCTGAGGGATGATGCTCTGCAGAGCCTGAATAATTTTAAATGCCTGGGCTATGTCCTAAGCTGAAGTCCCTGGTTTAGCAGGAGAGGGTTCTGCATGCTTGAGCTTCTTTAACTTCTTTGAGGGAACCGGAGAGTCAGCCGGTTCTTTCCCTCGTTTTGCCCCTTTTTTGCCCATATCAGGGGCAGGGGTAGTAGCACTTGTTGCTTCAACCACAACAGACTGGGGTGTCAGCTGGTCAGAGCCTGAGGGACCCCTAGGAAACTTTTTATTAAGGCTTTCAAGGTGCTTTTCAACAGTTTTTTCTGGGAATGTTTTACATATCTCACATTCCTGGTCCAAATGTTCAAAACCCAGACAAACTACACATAAAGTGTGCTTGTCTGCCTTGGCAAACACATCTCCTCACTTTAAACAGTTTTAAAACTGGGCTCCCCGGTTCTCTTCTTAGGTTTCTCAGTCATGGTAAAAGACAAAGTGAAAAACCCCAACCGCTAAATGCTTATTGCTGCTGCGGTTATTTAAACAGCTTAAAAGGGTTTTCCTTTTTTTTTTTTTTTTATGGTCGTCTGGAACCGATGGAACCGAGAGAGAGATGAAATGTGAACGTTCAGCGGTTCTGTAACTCGATAAAAAGTGGTTACAACTAAAGTTTTAAGGACCAAAATAAGCTATAATGAATAGGTTCTTTAGTCAGAGAACCGAAATAAAATTAAACTAACTCGATCCTCACGGTTATGCCGAACCATGAGGAACCGAGAAAAACAACTATTTCATTAATAAACTAGATGTAAACTAACAATTAGTAGAGGCAGTAAAAGAAACTAAATATACTTATGGTTTTGGTGATTTTTCTATCTCTTCACGCGAAGAGGCTGTACAGAGACCCGAGCATCAGACTTTCAGGCTGAGAGAAGAATCTGAAGGCTTAGAACACTACAGTTGGTAGAGGCAGTATTTGAAAGATGCTCACGTGCAAAGAATTCCATCATTTGCATGTGTTCCATCTCTCCGGGCAGTCCAACCCACCAGGCTGACTGCACAAAGTTATGAATATCTGAGCATCACTGGGAAGAAAGAAGATTACTATGGTAAGTAATTTTTTCATACCCACCATATGCAGTGCAAATGATTTCTCTTCCTATTCTCTTCTCCTGCCCATCTTTATTATTAATCTCAACTAGCTCATTTATTTTTTTCTTAGTTTCCTCAAATAACCTTGCTATGTCATGCATATTAAAGATTGTAAGTCGCTGTTCTTGTGACAAACCTTCAAGTCCATGCAGATCGGCCTTATCTATCACTTGGGCCTGATTGGTTTCAAAATATCTCATATGGTTTTTAATTCTATCCACATCTACCCTATTCCAGATGGACATGCCTGACCCAAACAGACTTGTAGCTATTCCCACCATTCCTTCTAGTGCTCCTAAACCTAAACCATGAAGTTGTCTGGACCTAAATGTTTTTAGAGTTTCTTGCCCTACTATTCTATCTTGTGATCTCTGATGATGGGCTGCTATTACATCTATTACCAGGGAGGCATAAAATAAGGACGCATTACTTTGGGTGCACTGTCCAAACTCGGCCATATTCCAATGGGAGATATTTAAGACAACAGGTATATGCATAAATTGTACATTATTTATAAGAGTTCCAGGTGTTGAGGTAGCAGTTAATCCACTAGGGGACCCCTGGTGTTAACTGGGGACACTCTGGGAATGTATCATTAGAGGAGTGCTCAGTTGCAGTTGGAAATATGTATTCAGTGAGGGTGGGGTAACCTGTGTTTTATTGGTTACTTCAACCCGGGGCTTAGGAGGTTGTGCAGGGATTCCCAATGGATTTTTGGGCATTATTTCTACCTGCACCACATACTCATCTCTTCCTTCCCATCCAGGTAGTGACACTTGGTATTTGCACCATCATGAACCGTAATCATCTTTTGTTTACATCTTTTACATTTACAAACCATAGGTATGATTGCAATCTGTACTCAACTGACACTCTTTTGATAGTATGGTCCCACAGCATCATAGCTACACCCCCCGCTGCTCCATACACAGAATTAACAGCTCTACCATGATAAGCACACTTAGGTGGGCAGCAATATATAGTACATGCCTTTAAATTGCCTCTAGTGTCCTTAATTGGTATAGTAAATTGTCCTCCAATTGGAATGGGTCCATATTGCTCTGGCTTGAACCACACCTTGTATATGTAGTCATCATACCGGTTACTTCCAACTTTTTGCATTCTTTCAATTCTACTTGCATCGTTTGCCCCTATTTCATGGCCCTGGAACCAAACTGTGGTCTATCCATGGAGCAGGATTACACACTGACAAACAATGAGTGTCTGGATACTGGCAGTGTTGGAGGAGGGCAGGTAACCTTTAATTACCCACATCATGTCTGGATTGTGGTACATTGTTTTAATCTGTTTTATAAAAGAAGATCAGGCTTAGTACCTGCTCCTATTTGCTGAACATTTTTCAACTGGATAATATGATACCATTTTAACACAGACTGCTTTTTTTTGTCTGCCAGCTGAATTAGATATACGGCATTGCTTGCCTTGTCAACCACTGTAAAAGGTCCCTTCCGTGTGGGTATAAAGCAGTGTTCCTTTTTAGCATAGTCCTTTACTATAACTACACTTCCAATTTGGTATTCAAATAGATGTGCCTTTTTAGCAAAATACTTTTTCATTTGCTTCTTTGTTTTGCCAATATTAACAGCAACAAATTGATTTACTTCTACAATATAATCTTGAATTTGCTTTACCCAATTTTCAGTTACAGCTCCTTGTAGGAGTGGGGTCACCGATGGTAGCAGCAGGTGCCCAGGGGTTTTCATTAACCTCCCAGTCATAGCCTGATATGGGCTAACACCAGTAGTTCTATTAGGTGTAGATCGGATTGCCATTAAACATAAGGGCAACATTTTAGCCCATTGTGTGGGCTGATCAGCACAAAATTTAGTTAACATTGTGTTTAACATTCTGTTTCCACTTTCTACTACTCCTGATGACTGTGGGTGAAATGCCACGTGCAGTTCCTGCTTAATGTCTAACATTGTTTGCAGCTGCTTAAACATTTTTCCTGTAAATTCAAGTCCTCTATCTGAGGAGACTAACCGTGGCAGTCCCCACCTGGAAAATAACTTGTATAATGATACACGAGCTGCTGTGTAGGCTTCTTTGTTTTTCATAGGAAATGCTTCTATCCATTTTGAGAACACGTCAATAACAACCAAACAATTAGTGTAGTTACCTGGTGTTCTAGAAAATCCGGTGATAAAATCAACTTGTATATGGTCCCCGGAACCATCCGGTGCTTTTCTTGACTGCAATAGTGCTCTGTTGGAGGTATGGGGAGGGTTGGTTTGTAAACAAGGGAGGCACCAGTGCCATTTATCTCTAATGTCTTGTTGCAGAGTCGGCCACCACATAACTGCCTAAACCTTTTCTAAAGTAGTATCTAGTGAGTAATGCCCTCCTGTGGGATGGGCATGATAAAGGTGGAATACCTCATCTGCTAGTTCAGGGGGAACACAAGCAACAGGAAAAGACTGTTCATTTTCTTGATACATTAAGACTAAATTAGGGGGGTCAGCCCCACCTAGTAAAGTCTTGCTTGCCCAAGGTGTGGGGCAGGCAAGGGATATTGCTGCAGATGCCAATTAACCACTATCTGGTAAGGGTCATAGGTAAACTGTAAGGATTTGAGATCTGAGGGTATTGCAGGGTTTAATGCCATAATTGGTGCAGGTATAAATGAAGGGGGAGGACACCAAGGAGCACCTTTTTCTGCTGCAGCTTGAGCTGCATTGTGGGCTGCTTGATTTCCTTCTGCTTGTGGGGTGTTCCTTAACCTTAAGAGAACAGCCACTGGGTGGGGTAAGGTTTTAAGCAGATGCACTATATACTGTAACAAAAACACATCAGACAAAGGCTTTCCATTTGAAACTAAAAACTTGTTTGCAATATATAATGGAAGCATAACAACAGTATTTACTACATAGGCACTGTCTGTATATGCATTAACTGAGCAATCCTTAATATTTTCTGAAGCACAAGCAACACCTGCTAGCTCAGCGTACTGAGAAGAGTGGAGTACAAGTGTGGGAATGAGTCTGCTGTGGTGTAACCACCGCAAACCCAGTATTTAGCTTACCGTTTACATGATATGATGACCCATCAGTATACCAGTTTTCTGCAAGGAGTATCAGGGTGGTGCATGCAAGAGGATGAGAGAGGCTGAAAGTCAGTGGGCACTCATGGGATTCTCCAATGTAGAGGAGACTGGTAGGTAACAAGGCTGTCTTCTTGGGGGCAATGTCCAAGTCTCTTTGCAACAACATTAAAGTCCACTGTGACAGTCTCTGTGAAGAAACAGCAGTTTCTCCTAGTTTTAATAAGTAATTGAGTGGGGTATGCGGGGTGTGGATAATAGTCTTTTGCAGTCCAGTGATATAAGTAAAATGCGTAACCACCCAAAAAGTTGCTAGCAGATACTTTTCACAAGCTGACAACTTCTTTTCAACTTCAGTCAACACTCTTGAAGCATAGGCAAGTGGTCTGAGTTTGTTCCGTTGTTCTTGACACAAAACAACAGCTATCACAGTTGGTGATGCAGACACTTCTAGATGGAAAGGTAAGGCTGGATCAGGCTGTACAAGAATGGTGGCTGCTGCTATGGCTTCTTTGAGTTGTTTGACAGCTGCAGTGTGTTCGTCCTTCCAGTGTGGTCTGATGTCATCATCCACTGAAACTTTCAGCAGACTGTAGAGTGGTCTCGACAGTTCAGCATAAAGGGGAATAAAGTCTGTGGTAGCTAGTTAAACCAAGAAGGGACCGCAATGCTGTTTTTGTAACAGGCAGATCAAGTCTCTGGATTGTCTTTACCTTCTCAGCATCTGGTTGCTTTCCACTGGGAGTGATGGTGATGCCAAGGAAAGTCACCGCCTCCTTGACTAGCTGACACTTCTTAGGATGACTTTGAGTCCCGCCCTCTGCAGCAGCTGTAACAGCTCACTTAATAGCTTAAGATGTTTCTCTTCTGTTTCGGTGGCTAACAGCAAATCATCAACATATTGTAAAACAGCTTCGGGCTTGGAAAAATGGGTTAAAATGGCAGCCATTCTTTTGTGGAACACAGTGGGGGAATTGCAGAAACCCTAGGGCAAGCAGGTCCAGGTCAATTGTCTATTGCCCCAGGTGATGGCAGACTTGTACTGAGAAGCCTTTTGTATAGGCACACTCCAGAAACCATTTGCAATGTCCAGTGTACTGAAAACCTTTGCTGAGGAAGGGATTTGGAACAGTAGTGATGGAGTCTCTCGGACTGTAGGGGTACAAGCTTGGGTAATGGCATTTAGCCTTCGGTAATCAATAGTAAGATGATAAGCACCACCTGGCTTAATCATGGGCCAAATAGGGAATTTAGTAGTGGACTCACACGCTCTCAGAACCCCTTGCTGCAGTAATGACTGTATAATAACATTTACATCAGCCTTGCACTCATTTGGAATCTTGTACTGTTTTTGTGCCACATGAGCCTTGCCAGTTTTAGTTTCTTGTTCTAACAAACCACAATCATGTTTGTTTTTAGCAAAAACTTCTGCATGCTGATTAATTATCTGGCTTACAAGAGGAGAATCATGCTTGGGGAGGGCAAAACATCTGGATTTTTAAGAGCAGAAATAGCATGCACATCTGAGACAACAACAATTTCATTATCTGTCTTGCAACCTGTGTGCAACACAAGGCGATTGTTTGTATAATCAGTTACAGCTGCTGTGGACCTTAAAAAGTCTGACCCCAAAATACCATTTTGATGAGGCAGATTCATTAAATGTGCTTCTAAACCAAAGGTACATCCATTTATAGTTATCTTAGCTGGCTTAGCCTTAATTGCTGTAGCATCAGATCCTTGAAAAGCAGATAGCATAATGACTTAATTAGTTGTAAGTGGGTGAGTTTCAAGTTGTGAGATATGTATGATAGACTCGGAAGCTCCCGTATCAATAAGCATTGTCTGCTGCAGGCCTCCTTTTACAGCAGCTTGAATGATAGGTCTGTTCCAGTCATATCTCTGAAATCTCACTATCTGCTGTAGGGAGGACAGACATCCCTATAGAGAATTAGTAATTTCACTTACCGCTTGCACAGCGGAGAACTTTTGCATCATTTGGGTCATTTCATTCAATTTCTTAAGAACTTCAGCATTGGTGGGTGCTACTCCACCCAGTGACTTAGGCTCAAACTGGGATGGCTGAGCAAAAGCTGGTGCTAATGCACCCGGAGGGTATGGTACATTTGGGGAGGATATTGTGGCATGGGTTGTTGGGTTGGAGGTTGCAGGTAGGGGCATCTGGGTTTTATGTGCCCAAGCTGTCTGTAGTTATATCAGACTATTACCTGCTGTGGGTTAGGGCTGGTTTGAGTGGGGCCTTCCACAGCTGCTACTGGACCCTTTTTGGTGGGAGAAGTGGCTTTAAGCATTGTTTCTGCCTGTTTGATCATAGTTATGAGTCTAGGGTAGGTGGTTGTTTCATCTACTGTGGCCCCTAGGAGCGATCTTAGTTCTGGAAGCATTCCACTTAGGAATCATTTTTTGAACATAACATCCTCATATCTGGGTTTAAATTCCCCACCAGCATCTCCTGTCTGACAGGCTGGGAAAGCCAATCCAAATACACAAAATAGTCTTTCTCCCCAAGCAGTGCCTGACTCCCCCTTTTTCTGATCAGCCAGGGTGAATACCTGATGGAAATCTACTATTCCTCCTGTTCCCAAGGATATTACCTCATATAATAAGTTTGCAAACACCCAATTTTCCCCCCCATTGCTGTATCTGGCAATGCCTGTCTAAGAGAAGGATGCAAACAATACAGTATAACATCTCTTGTATCTACTGGTCTTAATTCCTCTTGTGTCCTTAGAAAGGTTTGGATTTTTACATTTAACTTTGACAAATCATCCCCTGCATTTATCTGTCCCAACTCCTTGCCTAAAGCTGCTACATCCTTGGGGCTTAGCCTCCGCTTTTCAGTAAGGGTAGTGATAACTGGTGGTGGTTGCGGAGGATCAGGGTCACCTGCGGGTGCATCTGCTGCCCGAGGTGGAGCGGGGTCCTGATGGGTTTGCACAGTTGTAAGCACTGGTGCCATAGGTGGCAGCTTCCTAGGTGGTGGCACAGGTACCCTTGGAGCTGATGGGGAAGGGGGTGTATATTCAGGCAGGGGTGGCACGTACTTTGGGTCAAGCTGCCTTTGTCTAGAATTTACAGTCATCAGGGTATTTTTGACAATGCTGTCTCCAATCTGCATTGTCTATTTCCCCCCAATTTACATTATTACCATCATGCTTATTTTTTTCATCCCTTAAGGGGACACCACTATAAGCAGTCACCACTGCTTGATGTCTTCCTAACTGGGCTTCTAACTCTTTAATGCACCGTTGGCATTCTCTGTGATCTATACTGGGCTTAGCGGAGGTTTTAACTTGCGAGAGGCATCTTATAGCCTCTTGTGCCTCCTTCAAATATTTTGTTAACCGTTTCCTCTCTTCCTCTAAGAATTGGTTGTCTAACATTGCTTGAACTGCAGTTGCCTCTTTAGCAGAGGCACATTAAGCAGTGAAGGAGACCAATTGGTTTTCCCCAGTTAGTTTTCTAATTTGCTCCCCTAATTTTTCTTTTGCAGCTATAAGAGCCTGTACTTCCTCTTTCCATTGACCTGCTATCCAGCAGGCACCAAACACAAGGGCATCTGTGCCCTCTTTGATTCACAGACTCTTTTCCTTTAAAGATTTTTCTACGTGCCCTTGGGCTTGTTTCCATGGGTCTTCAGACCCTTTCATGCACTTAACTCCTGAACACATTTACACTTATCAAGCATTTTCTTTAGCTTCTCCATAGATCTTTACCTGTAGGTTCAAGTCTACTTGAACACTCAGAGTTTGTTCAACTCTTTTTTCCAGCCCCGCAGTTAGATTATGACCCTTATCTGTGCGGACTCTGCTTAGATTACAAAAAATGCTCTACCAAATTACCATAATTAACACCCAACCAGTCTCCTGGCATGGCTTCATCAATTTTGTAAATAAACCAAATATGCCTCACTGAGACAGTGAGGCTACACACAATACAGGCTTCTGGTTGGTAATTTTCAGTAATTTAATAAAGCCACCACACTGTATTCTGTGCCAAATTTGTTGTAATTTATTAGTATAGTATCAACAAAACTAGACAGGAAAATTGTATTGTACCAATAAAGATGCAACCTGACAGGATGAATATTTTTAATTCACAGAAAGAGGTGCATTCTAGCATAATTTGTAAACATCAGAAACATTTAAGCTTAGTGATAAATTAACTGGTATTTACCCAATATATAAAGAGAAACCAGAAAAATCCTATTTTAACAATAAGAATGAATCCTGTCATGATTAATAATCCTGATTTACAAAAAGGAATGCTAACATTATTTCTAAGCATCAGATAGCCTGCTACTACATGGGTGTACATATTACAATTTAATTCTAAGCAGCCAATGGGGCAGTTCCATTGGGGTGTTTCTAACATGCAACCTTAACAGCTAGTAATATTTGTATTACAGGGCTACAGGTTTTCAGAGAAAAGGAGATATACTCCCCTTCTCTCTGGATCCTTCGAGTGCTGTGGATAGTCAGATCTCAGACTTCTTTCCCCTCGAAGAGACACTTGACATGACACCTAGGTCCTTTACTTATACCCAAATGTGTTTACATCAAAAATGCATAGTTGAAATTTCCAGAACTACTAGAGCAAGTTTTAACCTAGACACCATGTCATTCAATAACATAATGAGACAAAGATTTGAAAGTACATAGGCCATAAAATACCTTGGTCATAAGATACATTTGACACTTTGTGAGACAGGGGAGTTCTGTTTATAATCACCCTTGGATGGTCAGGGGATTTTACCTTATTAAAATAATATGCTTTAGGTGACAAGAAGTAAAAAAAAGTTTACTCTATTTAAAATAAATTGCTTAGAACTGCAAAAACCAAAAATCTTTTAATAGATAGTGGCCAAAGCAAGTTTATAATTATTTCTTATCAGCTTTTTGTCATACATATTTTTAGGCACAGGTAATTATAAGATGAGGAGCTGCGCCAGCTAATGCTAGACACTGGTTATTTGAAGCAGATGCCTCTTATCTTGACCATGACCTTTTAGGTCAGTGAAAGACATGTTTTATACAAAGTATCTCTGCTGAGCAGATCAAAGCTAATTTTGCTTAAAACATCTGTTTCTAATCATTACTTATTTCCCAAGTCTCATTTACAGGGCCTCACTACCTGGCAAACCTGGGCACCCACATACATACATATACATGGTGGTATTACATAGTAGTAGTAAAAAGTTTTATTTCTGATATCAGAAACAGGATAAAACCCAATTTAGCATCAGCTAATTTACAGTGGGGTCCTACTGTACAAAAAAGAAAACATCAGTTTCGTATTGAATACATACAGATACACACAATTACACATTACATAAAACACAATATATATAACCGAAGGAAAAAAAGCAAATAATAATTAGAAACAATAAACCATGTATACAAGCATCTCAAATACAACAAACTTTTAAAGACATTGCTTCCTTTACAAGCCATGATTTTATTTCTTTCCAAGATATTTTATTTATACTTGACCTCAAGTGGCCTGACAATGAATTCCACAATTTTGGGCTTTCATATACATAACAATGGTGGCCCTTCACTGTTCTCATAAGTGGTACCCTAAATTTTTAACTTCCCCTTTAGATCTCAATCCTACCTTAACATTCCACTCCTCCAGAAACTCCACAAGATATCCTGGAGCTTTTTTAGAATAACAGTGATAAGGTAACCATTGCACATGCATATTTCGCCGTTCTGCCAAGGATATCCAAATTTAAGTTCCTGTAGAGAGTGCAATGATGTGTTTTCCTGGGAACGTCCAAAACAAAACGCGCATATCTGTTATAAATGATGTCAAGTTTTTCTAAATTATTCCTAGCTGCCCCTTTATATATGACATCACCACAATCGATATGCAGAATTATTATCGAATTCACAATCTTCAACCTGACATCAGATGAGACAGTTTCTATGCTTATACAATACCCCCAGCTTTTTGCACAATTTTTGTATCAAGTTATCAATATGAAAATCCCAACTACAATGGGAGTCCAACCAGACACCCAAGTATTTATAACGATCCACAGAGGCCAGGCTACACCCATCCAATGTCTCAATATCCAAATCAGCAGATACTTTTTTATTTGAAAACAACATTATCTGTGATTTTTGTGAATTTAGGACCAAACCATGTTATGAAAAATATATTTGTAATGTATTAAAACATTTCTGTAATTTTTCCTGTATATATCCCACAGATTTCCCTTCAAGATACAGAATTGTATCATCTGCATACAAATGGTGCCGGACATCATTCATCAGATGTCTGACACCATTTGTATATATATTAAACAGGATGGATCCTAGCACTGACCCCTGAGGAACACCAGAATTAATATCTAGATAACCAGACACAAAATTTGTACCTAACCTAACCCTTTGTTGTCTGCCATCCAGGTAACCATGGAACCAGTCCAGGGCACCCTGGCTAAGGCCTACAGATCTCAATTTTTCCATTAATACCGGATGTCCCAGAGTGTCAAAAGCTTTCGATAGATCAATATAAATTGCTCCAACCAGAAGGCCCCTATCCATGTCCACCTGGATGTCCGACACAACCCTAACAAGTGCAGTAGTAGTACTATGTTGTGCCCTAAAACCTGACTGATATTTATTATATTTTTGGTTTTTTACAAGATGACTATTTAGCTGGGAAACCACAATTTTTTCAAATACTTTAGAAGTAACCGAAAGCAATGATATTGGTCTACAATTCCGCATATCATTTTTCTCACCTCCCTTAAACACTGGTATCACTTCTGCCTGTTTCAAGACTAATGGATATGTACCAGTCTTTAATGAAAGGTTAAAGATGTCAGTGAGTATTGGAGCTATTACTGGGGCAACAATTTTAAGCAGGAAAGATGGAATCCCATCTGGGCCTTGGGCCTTATTTATATTTAGTTTTAATAATTCCCGATACACTTGACATGGAATGATATTTTGGAAGCAAAATAGTAAACCATTTTCATCTCTCTTTTCTTGATTTCTCTCTTGCTTAACTATACCAGAAAGGGGACATGCATTAATCTGGGAACACCCTGTATCAACAAACATTTTATTCAATATGGCAGCTGCCTCATCTGAAAGTTTCAATGGGCCATTTTCTGTCATAAAATCATTTGGCAATTCTGAGATCTTTTTTCCTTGTAAATTTTTAACCATATTCCAAAAATCCCTAGGTTTTTTAAACTGATCAGTTGCCATTCCAGTTAGGTAAAAATTTGATTTTACTTTCCTTATTTGTGCAATATACAAATTATGTGCTGCTCGATATTTTTCCCAAAACATTCTCTCCTTTTTTTCTTTGCCAGTCTCCATGCAGCATCCCTTTTCTTCCGAAAAACTCTCAGCTTTGCAGTATACCAAAGGGAATTTTTTTGTTTAACTTTCCTACTTTGAATAGGTGCAAAAATATCATATTCGGATATAAATTCACAACAAAAATATGACCAGACACTATCTATGTCAGGAATCAAAGCTAGTTGATTCCAATTTCTGATTCCAATTCACCCATAAAGGATGTATAATCCAATTTTTAAAGCTACGGTAGAATTTAACTGGAGGAACTCTCAATTGCTTAGCTGTTTTCCTGACACAAAAAGTTATCTGGTGGTCACTAAATGAATCTGAAAGCACTCCAGCCACTGTATATTTAATAGGATCAGAGGTAAATATTAGATCCAAAATAGTGGGGGAATTGGGAGTTTTGACATTTAATCTTGTGGCCGTAGTAATTAACTGAGACAAGCCCAAAGTTGTTTTTAAATCCATTAATTTGCTGGTGGGTGGCACCCTCACTCAATCTATATTCATGTCCCTCATAATCATAAGCTCATGGCTTTCCCTATAAGGAAGCAAAAAATCCTGGAGAACAAGAAACTGTTGATCATCTCCCTTAAGGGGAAGACAACAACCCACCATCAATAATGGTTTACAATAAGGGATTTTTATTTCCAAAACTACTTTTTCCATGCCTGGTGTACTAACACAATTTAAATTTTTAATTTCCAGAACTGTAGAGCCATAGACCAAAACACCCCAACCCGTTTTCCCACGATCGTGCCTCCATATTTGATAGCCAGGGACCTGTATTTCTTTATCCTGTACCTTTTTATTTAACCAAGATTCAGTTATTATCATAACATCTGGTTTATATTCCAAAATCCATTCCCTTATCATATCAAATTTTGGAACAAGGCTTCTGGCATTCAACTGAACAAACAAGAGATTGTTACTTTGTAAAATATCAGCTGTATATATATATATTCTCATTACCTAGCCCTAAGTTTAAACAAGTATCACCTGGCCCTGGATTTAAATGAATATTTCCTGACATCAATAAACTCAAAACTGTAAGAATTTTTAATTTTGCAACCATTCCATACTGTTTTAAAAAGTGTCTTCGAATCATAAGGCAAAAATAGCATCTATAATTTGCCTCACAATTCAATTTCCATTTACCTATCAAAACAGCCAATTTGCAAAAAAATGAGCTTTGAATTTGAATTAACAGATGAGCAATCGGCCTAACCTTTGTCCCTAAAATAATTAAGGGTAATGTTTGGGTATCTCCATATTGTTTAACAGTCAATTTTCCCAATTTGTCCCTAATCCCATTTCCATATTTAAAGTTTACATTTCCAGACATGAGAAAAATACCAAACGTAAAGCATACTATCCCCAAAACATGAGTTAATGTTTTACCCATGTTACAAAGAGAGAGAACACAAACTAATATACAACAAGTAAATTTAGGGACAGCAAGATAAAAATCTAGATGTCACCAAGATCTGTATGTATTCCTCAAATAACAATATTGCCCAAACCTCTATTTAAAATAAGACATTTTCACTACAACGATTAAAAATGCTATTTCTAAAACGTAAGACCTTTATGCACACAGTCCAGACAAATATTCCTTTGTTTGGCCTCTTTCTTTTTGTTTTTTCTTCTGCCGAGTGGTGCTCGTGCTGTAAACAGCGCGGCTTTTATCTCAATTTGGCCCCTCCTCCTCTGTGACGCTGCTCGCCTCCTTCTTCCCTCAATGGATAGTGCCGGGGCTCCGGTTACCGGGAGCAAGGGAGATGGACCACACTGGGGGGGAGCACTAGCACAAGGTAGAGTTAGTGCTGAAAATGGCAGAATGCACTAATAAGAGCCACGGTACGCTGTTCAACAGTACAGACAGGTGGTAATCAGTCAGATGCAGCATACCTGAAGATTTTAAAACAGCGCGGCTTTTATCTCAATTTGGCCCCTCCTCCTCTGTGACGCTGCTTGCCTCCTTCTTCCCTCAATGGATAGTGCCGGGGCTCTGGTTACCGGGAGCAAGGGAGATGGACCACACTGGGGGGGAGCACTAGCACAAGATAGAGTTAGCGCTGAAAACGGCAGAATGCACTAATAAGAGCCACAGTACGCTGTTCAACAGTACAGACAGGTGGTAATCAATCAGATGCAGCATACCTGAAGATTTTAAAACAGCGTGGCTTTTATCTCAATTTTGCCACTCCTCCTTTGTGACACTGCTTGCCTCCTTCTTCCCTCAATGGATAGTGCTGGGGCTTCGGTTACCGGGAGCAAGGGAGATGGACCATACTGGGGGGGAGCACTGGCACAAGGTAGAGTTAGCGCTGAAAATGGCAGAATGCGCTAATAAGAGCCACGGTACGCTGTTCAACAGTACAGACAGGTGGTAATCAGTCAGATGCAATTATCCACTAGCCACTTGCAGCCTCTGCAAGCCTTTTACACCTTTTCTATCTTCTCAACATTTTGGTTAGCCAACTACATATATATAAATGTTGTTGTTGGTAAACTTGTATAGAATTTTGGTCACTGGTCACTAAAACCTTGGCCACTGGTCGCTTTCAACAATTTCATGAGTAGTTTGTGGGTTGAAGTAGGGAGTAGCAGTAATACTTGTTCCTCTGGCTGGAAACATTTATTATTATCAGTTCCTTTGTCGTAATGAATCTTTTACACTTCTTGAGCTTCAGCTCGCAATTCATGTGCTTTACTGGTATATGAAACCAACCTCTGTCATAGTGGTTTCATATATTGAGCTATTCCTGGACATTTCAGATCCTTCCCTTCCTCCCAACATTCCTTTACCACATCTAGGATCCCCAAGGTGTTCTTCCATACAGAAGTGAGAAGGGGGAATTCCTAGTGGATGCCTGTGGTACTTCCTGATACATGAACAATAGGTAGGGGAGGTACCAATCCCACTCCTTTCCCTCTTCCTTTATGAATTTTTTAATCATTCTTTTTAAAGTTTGATTGAAATGTTCAACCAACCCATCAGTCTGTGGGTGATATGGTGACGTCCTTAATGCTACTATTCCTAGGAGACAATACAATTCTTTTAATAACACTGCGTTAAAATTAGTCCCTCTGTCAGTTACAATCTCTCTGGGAATTCCTACCCAGCTGAACAATTTAATTCTTCTGCTGTGCGGGGTGTGGTAACTGAATGCATAGGGATAGCTTCTGGCTATTTAGTAGCATAATAACAAATCACCAATATTTATTTATTTCCCTTACTACTTTTGTCCAAGGGTCCCACAATATCCATCCCTATCCTTTCAAAAGGAGTTGTAACTAAGGGAAGGTGTTGTAAAGGAACCATGTCTTTCTTCCTTTTTTGAGTAACCAATTGACATTCGGGGCAAGCTTGACAATATCTAGCTATATCTTCATGAATCCTGTGCCAAAAAACCCTGTGTAGAATTCTGGCTGTTGTCCTATCCCTTCCAGTATGACCGGCCCATGGGCTAACATGACCTAAGGCCAATATGCCTTGTCTGTAACATTGTGGTATCATAAGTTGTTCCACTTTCTCTCCTATTTCAGGATTTTCAGATTTTCTATACAATAATTCATTTAATAGTTGTACTGTGAATATACCTGCTGATTTTACTTGTTCCACCTGTTGGAAGAAAGGCTTAAGTGTAACATCATTTTGTTGTTGTATCTTCATATCACTTTTAACAAACATCTGGTTACCTTTATTAGTTAACCCATACTTTCTTTGTTTCCACTGATCTTCCTTTGTTCCCCAAATACTTCCCCATCAAAAAAAAAAATACTTCCCCCAGTGAAAACTGCCTTTTACTTTGTGCTTTAGTAGTTACAGCTGTAACATTACTTCTAAGGACATGGATATGTTGTTCATCCACACTGTCTGGCAGGTTCCTTGCTGCTTTAAATCTTGCCGGAAGGTCTTCAAGCTTGGTCCTCCCACCCACCCAGGTGGTAAAACTCTTGGCTCTGCCCCATGACACCAGATCTTCCTTACCGCTTGGAAGCTCAGGTTCCCTCCTTAATGCTCTGCGTGATAGACTGGATCCTAATTTTTTGGTTCGCCCGAAATTGATTTTAAAGTTTTCAAGACTTCGGTCATCTTTCTCCCTCGCGGCTGCGATGTACAGATCGACTCCCGGATTTCGGCGGTGCCCTTGTGGGCAGAAGATGTCCGCACTCCATGTGCATCTACTGCCCCAGCCTAGAACATGACCCACAGGCCTGCAAGTCATGCCGTTCATTTTCAGCCAACGTCCTGGAGGACCGCGCTGCCCAGTTACAGCTTGGGCGCCCCAAGAAGCGCTACCCTCCGGTTAAGTCAAAGGAGGCCCGTTGGGCGGTTACCACGGCGGCAGGCTCGGCTGAGCAACCGAGCAGATGCTCGCCTCGAGGAGGAGGTGGCGCCAGCGCATCATCCTCTTCCTCGGTCACGGCATTTATCCCACTCTCACTGGGTACCTTGTATTCAGCTTCATTCAAGGAGCTTTGCCAATCCCTTTCCACAAAAGGAGAGGGGCCATTGGGACATTCTTCTTGGTCCAAAAAGAAGGACTCCAAGGGTAAGTCCCATTGTAGGCGTTCATGGGAGTGGGAGAGGTCTCCTTCCCCGGACAGCCAACTGTCGACTTTGGTTGAGGTTGCGGCTAAGACCACTGGATTCACAGCGTCCCCATCAGGCCAGCCGTCTGAGACTCCCGTCGACGCGGTCGAGATCTTTCTCGACCCGTCGGACGGGCTGTCGACTGGTGAGGCCGACAACCCTTCTTCACCGGTTCCCCTGGTGGAGATCGAGGATCTGCCTGCACCCCCGGTGCAGCAGTCCCCAATTAGGGCTTCCGAGCCGAGGGAAGAGCGAGTGTCCCCCGCTCCTTCCCAGACCCATCCTCGGAAACACAGAGGATCTCCGCCTCAGTCTCGAACTTCCGCCTCAGTCCAGCTGATCCTGCCAACATCGGCATCTCGCACGGTAGGCAGCGCTGCCACTGGGCCCTGCCTTCCTCCTCAGAAAGGAGAGGCTTCACGCAAATTGCGTCGGACGCTTACGAGGACCTGATGTGGCAGCAGTTACTTCTGTCTGGGAACAAGCTGATGCCATCGCCTTCCCCGGCCATCAAGTGGCTGTCACCGGAGCGGCCGAAACAACCCCTCACTGTAGCTGAGGTGCCCAAGCCTGGGCCAGTTGTTCAGCCGAAACCCGCTGCCCCACCGATTGTGGTGGAACCTCCGCCTCCACAACCAAAATCGGGGGTGCCGACCAAGGACTCTTGGTCGGGTCAAGGCCTGCCCCACAGGTTTTTGGTCACCCTCACTCCCGACCATCCTCGGCAGGTGGAGGGTGGCTCAGGCCCCAGGCAGCTCTTCGTGGACTCCTCCAAGTCAGACGATGACTCCTCCCTGTTCTCCAGGCCTGTTGACCTGGAGTCCTCCGGGGCCCAGTTGTTGGACGAAAGCCCATCGTCCTTCATCGGTTTGCTTCAGCTCATCTTGGAGTCCACTTGCAGCTCGAGCCCATATCCAAACGGGCCAAGTATCTCCTGATGGAGATACTGGACCAAGGGGATTCCCCCACGGAGGCCTTTCCGGTGGCTGAAGCCATTGTTGGCCCAGCCTTGGAGCTTTGGCAGTGGCCTGCTTCCTGCCCTGCACCTTCGGCCAGGATGGCCAGGAAGTATGCGGTCCCTACCGGCTCTTTGCCCGGGTTTTCGGAACAGCCATCTGCCGAGGGGTTGGTCACCCACAGCGTTTTCCAGCATTCCGGGAATGCTAGGGATGTGGACAAGCCCCCTGACAAGGAGTCCAAAAAGCTGGACTACGCCGGGCACAAGGTGTACGCTGTGTCCTCTCTTGGCCTCCGCCAGGCCAGCTCGGCCGTGCTGATGGCACACTTCTCCCACGCCCTCATGGGCTCCCTGGATGAGGTGATCCCTCATCTCCCAGCCAACCTGCAGACCACGGTCTGGCAGGTGTGGGACCAGGGTAGGGCAGTGGCTAAGCAGCAGCTCCAAATGGCTCTGGACATAGGAAACTCCTGTGCCAGGTCGGTTGCAGCCGCGGTGGCCATTTGCCGCAGAGCATGGCTTAGGATATCCACCTTCAAGGCAGATACCCAGCACAAATTGGCGGATGTCCTCTTCCTGGGGACCAACCTCTTCGGCCCTGGAGTGGAAGGTCACCTCCAGTGGATTGAAAAGTCCAATGCCACTCTGGACTCGGTCACTTCTGCCCAGAAGGACAAAGGCTGCCAACAGCAGCAGCACAAGTCCTTTCGCCCTTCTGCGCCTGTGGCACGTCCGGCCCAACAGCACCAGCACCAGGGCCAGCAGGCTCGTGTTTGGCATCCCAAACCCAAGCCCACAGCTTCCTCCAATAGGAAGCAGGGAGGTAAAGGCCCAGGAGGTCCCTCGGCTGGTCCCTCCTCCAAGCCTTCCCAGTGACTGGTTGAGGGGTGCTGCCCCCAACCTTGTCACTCCCCCCTGGGTTCCCCCATGGGGGGATGGCTCCGCCACTTCCTTTCCGCCTGGTCCGCTATCACCATGGACCGCTGGGTGTTGAGGTGGTAGGAAAGGGTCTACCTCTGGAGTTCGAGCAGGCCCCACCCTTCTGAGCCATCACCCCTTGGGGGTCCACGGGGTCCACAGCCTCTCTGTCGGACCGCCGAGCCGATATTGTCCTGCTTCTCGAAAAAGAGGTGATCAGGAAGGTGGCGGATCCTCCTCCAGACCCGGGGTTTGTGTCCAGGTACTTTCTGGTCCCAAAACGGATGGGGGGCTGGTGCCCCATTCTCGACCTGCATGACCTGAACAGGTTCCTAAGGTCTCGGACCTTCAGGATGGTCACTCTGGCTCAGATAATCCCATCCTTGGAACGAGGCATGTGGTTCTGTTCCCTGGACCGTCAGGATGCGTTCTTTCACGTCCCAATCCGTCCGTTCCACCGGAGATTTCTCCGCTTCAGAGTGGAGGGATCTCTTTACGAGTTCCGGGCCATGCCCTTTGGCCTTTCCCTAGCTCCCAGGGTCTTCACCAAATGCATGGCAGTGGTGACAGCATTTCTGTGGCACTGAAGGGTCTGTGTATACCCCTACCTGGATGACTGGCTGATTGCAGCCCCCTCCAGAGTGGAGGTGGAGTGGTCCAGAGATCTGGCCCTCCAGGTTTGCTCTCAGGTTGGCCTCCTCATCAACGAGGCCAAGTCGTAACTCGTGCCAAAGCAGGTGATACAATTCATCGGGGCAGAGCTTGACTCTCTACAATCAGAGAGAACCGTCCCGTGACAGGGCTGAGGTTCTTTCCTCCTTTGCCTAATCATTTCAGGTTGGGCACCTGCCCTGCCTGGGACTTCCTGCACCTCCTGGGCCTCATGGCGGCCTACACCAGCATGGTCCATTGGGCCCGCTGGTACATGCATCCCCTTCAATGGGGACAGGCCAGCCAATGGTCACAGCACTTCGATCCGCTGGATCAGCTAGTGACGGTGACCCAGGGGATGTGGAATGCTCTCCAGTGGTGGACCGTTCCAGCACATCTGCAGGAGGGCATCCCATTCATCCACCCCGAGCTGACGGTCTCTCTATCGACCGATGCTTCTCTGATGGGTTGGGGTGCTCATCTGGGGGAGCACAGAGCGCATGGCCTCTGGTCCCCTTGGGAGTCCCGATGCCACATCAACCTGCTGGAGCTTTGAGTGGTTCATCTAGCCCTCACCGCCTTCGCTCTATTTCTATGGGGTCAAGTGGTTCAGGTCCAGATGGACAATACCACGACCATGTACTACCTAAACTTCCAGGGCAGGATGCGCTCCATGCCTCTGTGCAGGGAAGCTCTCCACATTTGGTCACTCGTGCGCAGCCTGGAGGCGGATCTCCGTGCCATTCATGTGGCAGGAGCCTCCAACACCCTGGCCGATGCCCTAAGCCAGACAGGGGCTGCATCCCAAGAGTGGTATCTCCTGCCGGAGGTAGTACAAGATCTGTTCTCCCACTGGGGCATGACTCAGGTGGACCTGTTTGCCTCCAGGGAGAATGCCGAAGCTGAGACTGTTTCATGCCCACCCCTCACAGCAGGGCTCACTGCAGGGGGATGTCTTCTCGAGGCCATGGACCCCGGGCCTCTTCTATGCCTTTCCCCCATTTCCCTTGAGCCACAAGGTGCTTCTCAAGGTGAGGAGGGACAAGGTGCAGGTGATTCTGGTAGCCCCAGACTGGCCCTGCCAGTTCTGTTATCCAGATCTCCTCAGTCTCAGCTCCAGGCTCCCGAGGCGACTTCCAGCCCACCTGGAACTGATCTCAGTCAATCAGGGGAAGGTATTCCATCTGGACCTTCAATCCCTGCACCTGACGGCCTGGTTCCTGAGTGGCTATAGTTCCATGCCTTGAGTCTTTCCGACGAGGTCCTCAATGTCGTTGAGGCATCCCGTAAGGAGTCGACCAGAAAATGCTACACCTTCAAATGGAAGAGATTCTCCATTTGGTGTCAGGGCAAGGGCCTGAACCCTTCCTCCTGTTCCTTGGCTAGCATTCTGGACTACCTGTGGTCCCTTTATCAGCTAGGGCTTCTCTGCTTAGCGGGCACGGGCCAGGAAGCAGTCGGTGGTGCAGGAGAAGGTGGTCAGGTGCTTTTTCAAAGGTCTTGATCACATATCCCCTCCAGTGTGAGAACCTCCACCTCCGTGGGATCTACTGCTGGTATTGGCTAAGCTCATGGCAGGCCTATTCGAATCTGATGCACAGGTGTGACATCCCACCTGTCATGGAAGACTGCCTTCTTGGTGGCTATCACGCCAGCCAGAAGGATGGGAGAGCTCCAGGTGCCTCATCAAGTCTCCTTATCTGGTCTTCCACAGGGACAAGTAGTGTCCTGCGCCTCTACCCAAATTCCTTCCAAGGTGGTGCTGAGTTTCATCTTAACTAGGTGTTGACTCTGGCTGTGTTCTACCCCAGTCACACTTCGGAGGCCGAATATAGGCTCCATACTTTGGACCCTAGAAGAGCGTTCGCTTATTATAAGGAGCGGATGGCTGAAGTTCAGGGAGAGGTTCACCAGCTGTTTGTCACCTACGCTGAAGCCACACCTGGCAGACCTGCAGCCAAGCAGACGATAGGCAGGTGGGTCACCTCCTGCATAGCTCTCTGCTGTAGGTTGGCTGGCATGGAGCCTCCCAGAGGGATAAGAGCTCATTCTACCCGCCATACCGCTGCATCGGTGGCTGCTTCCAGGGACATCCCTATCCAGGAAATCTGCAGGGCTGCTTCCTGGAAGCCAGCACACACCTTCATCACCCACTACCATGTCGACCTTGAGTCACGCCAGGATGCTGGTTTTGGAGCCTTGGTTCTCCAGTCTTTATTTCCCACGTAGGGGGTGTGCACCTTGCCTCCCTCCTCCCGGAGAACTGCTAGGAGTCTGCCAGACAGTGTGGATGAACAACATATCCATGTCCCTAAAAATACAGGTTATTCACCTGTAACAGGAGTTCTAGGAATGGTATATGTTGTTCATCCACACGACCACCCGACCTGCCCGGCTTTGACGCACAGCCTGGCTTCCAGCGGGCTAGATCTGGTGTCATGGGGTGGAGCCGAGAGTTTTACCACCCGGTTGGGTGGGAGGAGCCAGCTTGAAGACCTTCCAGCAAGATTTAAAGCGGCAAGGAACCTGCCAGACGTGGATGAACAACATATACCATTCCTAGAACTCCTGTTACAGGTGAGTAACCTGTATTTTTAGTATTATTTATCAATGAGGAAACCTCAGGGAAGTCATGTCCCAAAACTGCTGGGACCGATAGAAAGGGTACTAGCCCTGCTGAAACTAAGGATGTGACCCCATTACCCTGTAAGGGTAACTTCACTGTAGGGTACTGGTTACTATTCCCATGAACACAAATCACATGAATAGCAGGTCCCCTAGTCCCTTCCTGTACTAATAACTCTCTTCTTATCAGGGTGTTTTTGCTTCCTGTATCAATTAACCCCAACACTTTCTGTCCTTTGACATGAACTATGGCAGTAGGGTAGGTAGAATTTAACAAGGCTAAATGGGCCCCATCCCCTTTTCGTGATGGACAAAACCTAGCAATGTGCCCTTTTCCTTTACAAGTATGACAAATGATATCTGCAGAAAATGTCCATTTTTCTTTACTACCATCAAATGTCCTCGATGAAACAGCCTGAGGAGGCCTTACCACTGTAGGCTTAGATGTTGTATCAAAGGGACAGTTACTTCCTTTTCTGTAGGGCTAATGTATGGAAAGAAAGTCCTCAGCAAACGTTACTGCCATTTCTGCAAATTCTGGATTGTATTCTTTTATCCATATTTGAAAATCTGTTGGTAATATCTGCCAAAATTGTTCTCGTACAAACTTTTCTAATATGTCCATCCTTGACTTGCCTTCTGGCACAATCCATTTTAAACATAATTCCCATAATCGAATATAAGTCTCTCTTGGAGGGCCTTGAGGGTAATGTTTTAATGCTCTAAATCTCTGTTGATATGTCTCTGAATTTATATCATATCATTTTAATATTTCACGTTTTACCAGTTCATAGTCATCAGCTAGTCTAGGAACCATATTACCGTACGCCAGCTGTGCTTTACCAGAGAGAGATATGGGGCCAGTCTCACTACCCACTGGGTTGTGGGCCAATCACAAGCCTTGTCCACTCATTTGAAAGTGGTCAAGTATGCCTCAATGTCATCAGTCCGTAACATACGGGACAGTTTGATATCTTTAGGATTGTTGCAGTTTTGTTTACCCACAGTGCCATGGCCTAAGCCCATAGTCTGTAATAAATGTAATGTCTCTGCCCACCTTGCATCTTGGCACTTCCGATCTCTTTCCCTCTCTAGTGCGTCAGCATCCCTCTGCCATTCTATTTCCATCTGACGAACAGCTAGCCAGTGTAGTAGGTCACTGAAGTTTTCCAGTGGAAGGTCACCAACCCCGGAACGTTTTTCATGTGGCACGTCCTCATCCTCAGTCTCCACTGGTGCCTCCTTAGGAACTTTCCTTCATACGTCCAGAAGGCCTTCATACAGTGGATCACCAGTCATCTTGGTCTGGGAACAAGTTACTGCTCCTGGTTTTCCAGACGTTCCAGTTGCCATAGTTGCCACGTGTACCAATGCTGGTACAATCTGGTCTCCCCCACTATCCTTTGGATGACCAGAGAATCCCACCACTGCCATCAAGATTTGTAATAGGGTGTGGGATAAGTGACAACACCAAACACAAAAGGTTCATTTATTGCTCACACTAACTTCGTGTGGCCCATTAATTTAAATGATAATAAGAATAAATTCAAATTCTTCTTGAGGATTTCTCAAAAAAAAGTAAAATAAACTTATTTCAAAAATTACAAAAGAAAACATTAAATCAGTAAAACAACTGAACTTCAGTACCTCAACATGGAGAACTGCCACAGAGTGGTACCTGCAAACAGATAGAATCACTATCCTCTGTGCAATCTACCTATCTGTTTGGTTCTCTGCCTTTTTCCCTTTTATAATACTAGGAGAATGACATCAACAGTCACATGAGCTGCCCCCTACCACTAATTCAAGAAATAAACCTATTGTAATACGTAAATGTGGGGCATCACACAGACATAATCCTTTATTTCTACATTAATTCAAAACATTAAATATCATACCCAAGAGACAAGCGTAAAAAAGGGCATCTTAAAATGAATATGAAAGGGCTACTTATGACATAGGTTCCTTCCTCCTTCTTGTGACCTCATCTAATGTTGGGACTATATAACTAGTCCACTAGAGGGCCGCTGGCCCTTAAGAAACATCCTAGTACCCAGAAAGGAGTGGAGCAAGTCCCTCGGTATGTTTATGCTTTAAATTAGACTAAAGGTATTCCTACAACATGAATTGTAAAATGAAATACATATATTTAATTATTTCTACCTTGTTTCCAGTATTTGCATCCCTCTAGGCATTTAAAAAAAAAAGAGCAGAAATGAAGCTCTGTACACATGGACTTCATTCGGGCGTCTTCTATTATTATGGGATATGAAACATTATTATGGGCTATTCATAATGCCACAGGAAGAAAGACAAACATGCAAAAAAGAATCCTTTTAATTCTAGACTTTCACCCTCTTAAGAGAGAAGGGAAATGCAGGACCTAGTGTACCTCTTTTTAACACCGTAACCAATCTGTTTTAATAAAAAGGGAATAAATATGTAAATAGTCCATTAAGCAGAAGCGAGTGTTTTTCACCGGCAGCCACGGTGACATTTTGAAGAACCAGAGCCTCCTCCTGTTTTTCCAACTAAAAATTGCTCTGGTTCTTCTAACGCTGCTCAGCAATCAAAGGGTGCTATTTTCTTTTTTTAAGACTGCTACTGCCAATGTAAGCGCTACTCGCGGTAGCTCTTGCATCTCGGTTTTGAAAATAAATTAAAAACGCAAACCGGGAAATCTCTAACATTCATTTTCCCACGGAGAATAGGAGTCCTTAGATCTCTCCCAAACAACCATAGTTCTCAAGGGATCTGTAAAATATTATTTTAAACACTTATACTGCTTTTTAAGAAACGGAGGGGGGGTGAAATCTTGAAATAGTGTACACCTCTTAATAATGGGGAAAGAAAAGATACACGGGAACACTACTATGAACTACCAGTGCTTATTTTATCAGAGGCTAGCCTGCATTAAGGGAACTGTGTTTTGAAGTAAACACTTCATGATTTACCTATAGGTATTTAAAATACACTACCTGCTTTAATTTTGCAAGGAGGATTTGCACACCATAATCATGGCATTAGGAACTCTAACCCCTTCCCACTACATGGACATGAAAAGGATAGCAAAGAAGAAATATCACAATGGGAGTCCACCCCAACATGATATAAAGGGATATAGGGACAGTAGAGAACAGAATTACTACTGCAATAGGTTTGTTAAATGAGAAGGAGAAAAAAGAAGCAGAAAATGTCCAGTGGGGGGGATGCTTATACAAACACCTCCCCACCCCAAAAATTAGGGTAGTTAGTGAGGTAAACACCAAGATAGGGCAGTCAATATGGAGAAGGGCAGGGGTAAGTGGAGAAAAAGACAAATGCAGTAAGGACTGAGATAGGGCAAAAACAAATAAGGCCATAAAAAATGGAGGGTAATGAGTACCAATGCCCGTAGTCTAGGTAAAAAGCTCCCCAAAATGGTGGTCTTGATGGAAGAGGGATGCCTGGATATCGTGTCCATCACAGAAACATGGTACACAGAGAACCATGACTGGGATGTCACCATAACAGGGTACACAATCTACAGGAGGGACAGGGAGGGTAGAAGAGGAGGAGGAGGAGTAGCTTTCTCTGTAAGGGAAAGGATCAAAACAACAGAACTAAAGGGTAAACAGAGAGGAGAGGATGCATGGTGGTTCACCCTGGAGACTGGAAATGGCACCACAATCCGCACAGGGTTGTATACAGACCCCGTCTCAGGGGGAGGAAATGGACAAGGAAATGTTAGAAGGCATCCTTAGGATGGCAGAGAAAGGGGAGATATTGCTGATGGGGACCTGAATATGCCAGATGTTAACTGGAGCACCTTTGCTGCAGCCATATCCAAGAGCAGGGCCATTCTCAATGCCCTACGGGGGGCATGCCTCAGACAGCTAGTTTTGGAACCCACTCGGGAGGGAGCAGTCTTAGACCTGGTACTCTCAAATGGGGACAGAGAGAAGATCTCACATCTAGAAGTGGGTAGCCATCTGGGAACAAACAACCACCAAACAATGTGGTTCATGATTAACTTAGCTGTAGAGTCAAGCCATACAAAAGTGAAGGTACTGGACCTCAAGAGGGCTGCTTTTGTCAAAAATGGGAGAGTGTCTCAGAAAAGCACTAGCAAACAGGCAAGAAGGTGGGGAGGAGCAACAATGGGAAAACATCAAAACCACCATCACAGAGGCAACAAGCCTTTGTGTGAAGCAAATAAATCAAAACAAAAGAAAAAAAACACTATGGTTCTCAAAAGAAGTGTCGGGGAAGGTTAGGGAGAAAAAGATAGCATTCAGGAAGTATAAGAAAACACAGAAGGAGCAGGACAGAGAACTGTACCAGTTAAAGTAGAAGGAAGTGGGGAAGGCAATCAGAATAGCAAAGGCCCAAACTGAGGAAAAGATGGCCAGCTCGGTTAAGAAGGGGGATAAAACCTTTTATAGGTACATTAGGGAGTAAAGAAAGACTAAGGCAGGGATACTGAGGCTGAATAAAGAGGAAGGAGGTTGGGCAGAGAGTGACAGTGAAAAAGCAGGGATACTGATCAAATACTTCTGCTCAGTATTCACAAAGGAAGAGCAGGGGATGATGCCTAATCCAGTCAATAGAAGCACTCTGGATAGGGGGATTGAAATTAGTCCTTTCACAGAAGAAAGGGTTCTGAAAGAACTCCTAAAACAGAAGATGGATAACGCAATGGGGCCTGATGGGATTCGCCCCAGAATTCTAAAAGAACTAAGGGAAGAACCAGTAACACCACTGACTACCCTTTTTAATAAATCATGGGAGGATGGTGTGGTACCCGAGGACTGGAGGAGGGCAAATGTGATTTCCCCTTCACAAAAGTGGGAGCAAGACAGATGCAGGAAACTACAGACCTGTCAGTTTGACCTCAGTGGTAGGGAAAATAATGGAATCACTTCTGAAGGAAAGAACTGTTGACTACCTAGAGGCCAGTGGGGCACAGGACCCAAGGTAGCATGGATTCACAGCAGGATGGTCATTTCAGACAAATGTAATTGATTTGTTTGACTGCGTGACCAAAATAGTAGACCATGGAGGGGCTGTGGACATGGCCTACCTAGACTTTAGCAAGGCATTTGACACAATCCCACACAAAAGATTAATAAAGAAATTAGCCAGCCTGGGAGTGGGTCCCAGGGTGGTAGCCTGGGTAAAACACTGGCTGGACAACAGGAAACAGAGGGTAATAGTAAATGGAGTCCACAGTGAAGAAAGGGGGGGGTTACTAGTGGGGTACTGCAGGGTTCAGTCCTGGGCCGGTCCTTTTTAATGTCTTTATAAGTGACATTTCAGAAGGACTGGAAGGAAAAGTATGTCTCTTTGCAGATGACCCAAAGATCTCTCACGGCAAGTTACCCATTGGAGCCCCCCTTTCTCCTGCCAGCCTCCCTCCACATCCGCAACACAACAAACCCCCACCCCCTGTTTACTCCTCCTATCTGCCACCCCTACCCTGAAACCACCAATACCCATCGGCCGCACACAGCATAAATGACGAAGACCTGCTCCTCGAACAAACCGCAACCGACTCAGGTCTCTCATTCTTCTTCTTCTTCTGACAGGTAATGTCCACCCAAACCCTGGCCCCCAATTTGTCACACCAGCCCACCCATCTCCTGGAAATGGGCCGCGCATTGCCTCACTAAACATTTGCAGCCTACAATAAAAATGGAATTCCTTTCATGGCTGGGTACTCCAGAACAACCCAGACATCATTGCCCTGAGTGAAACCTGGCTCTCCCCCTCTGTCCCTTACTCGGCAGTTAACCTCCCTGGGTACTGCCTCTATCGCACTGACCATATGGGAAAGCGAGGGGGTGGCTGTGCCACCTACCTCAAGGACTCCCTCACGGGTCACCTTCTCACCCTGCCCATACTAACATCCAGGGCTCAGGCCCTCACCCTAAAAATTACTCTAGGTAGGTCTACATCCCCTCTCCTCCTCACCATGGCCTATGTCCCACCCCCAGAGACCAGAAGCTAGCCTTCCAAGCCATCATGTCCCACCTCACCACCCTACCCCCAAACCAAGAAAAAATACTATTGGGGGACTTCAACATAAATTGGCTGGCCAAAACAGCTGTGCCTTACATCAATGAGGCTGCTGCCTTCGATCTCACCCAGGTCATCAAAACACCCACCCGGCTACACACCCACACTGGGACATCCACCCTACTAGACCTAGTTTTCACCAGCCGCCCCCACAAAATAACAAGCACCCAAGTCCTCCCTGACACCCTAAGCGACCACTCTCCAGTACTCTGCAACTGGTCTGGTACCCCCTCAAAACCGTGCCCAAAATTACTACACAACGTAAACTAGGGCCTGACAAATTATCCCTTTTCAAGGCCCACCTCAGGGATTGGGACTGGACACCCTTACAAATACATTTGACCATGACCATGCCCTCGAACTGTTTGTCAACATTTTTAACTCAGCCTGTGACAAGTTTGCCCCCTTCTCCAAAACTATGACCAAGGGGAATCATGCCCCATGGTTCTCGGACCACCTCCAAGACCTACTATGTCAGCGTGATGCACTATGGCACCTGGCCAATGAGTCCCAATGGCCTCAGAACAGGCAACGCTATAGGGAGGCCCGAAACAAGTGCACCTGGGCTGTACGCACAGCCAAGGCAAACCATTACAAAGCCACCTTAACCTCCGCCTGGGGAAATAGGCGCAAGTTCTAGGAGAACATAAAGGAACTCTGTGGCAAAGGCCCAAATCTCCCACCTGACCAAATACCCATATATGGTAGCCTCTCCACCGACCCTGTCAGCATAGCTGCGACTCTAAATACCGCTTTCATGGATCTCTCCCATGTGTTGCCCCAAATTTCTTCGACCCCCCGCCCGCCGGATCATATCATCCCACACCCCCCACTTGCGGTGCCTTTCTACCTACGAGTCCTTACACCGGAGACTTCGAAACCCTACCTTACTAAAGCTTTAAGCAAAAACCACTACAGTCATGGCTTCCTAGACCATAGACTTCTCCGCCTCACCCTGCAGGAAGTCCTGGCCCCTCTTACCCACATTCTCAATCGCTCCCTCTGCCAAGGGAAATTCCCCACCCACTGGAAATCGGCCTACATCACACCTATCCATAAAAGTGGTGACTGAACATCCACAAACAACTACCGCCCCATCTCTATCCTACCCCCGTCAAAGGCACAAGAACGCATAGTCGACGACCAACTCACTGAACACCTAAATAAATATAACCTTCTATCCAGTCAGCAACATGGTTTTTGAAAGGGCCATAGCACCACTACCACACTCCTTGAATTTACCTCCCATGTCCACTCAGCCCTGGACCACGGACACCTCACGGGTGCCATCTTCGTGGACCTATCTAAAGCATTTGACACAGTAAACCATGCCCTCTTACTAATCACCCTGGCCTACATGGGTTTCTCCGATGACACCCTAAAATGGTTCTCCAGTTATCTCTCCGATAGAATGCAGATAGTCAAGGTAGGCCCTGTCCTATCACCCCACCTTCCAATCCGATCCGGTGTCCCACAGGGCTCCATACTTGGCCTCCTACTCTTCAGCCTATACCTCAACTCCCTCCCATCCTCATGCCCCGGAAATCTGATCCTTTATGCGGATGATGCAGTCTTGCTTGCCTCCGACCCAGACCCACTGAAATTCCACCAAACCCTCCAGCACTCCTTCTGTGAAATCGAAGACTGGCTCACCAACCAGCGTCTTATTATCAACTATAATAAGACTAAAGTCATGCTATTCGCCCACCCGCAGAACCCACACAAGAGCCTGTGCCCCAAATTTCTCACTGCCAGTCAGACCCCCCTAGAACTAGTATACAACTTTAAATACTTAGGGATCACATTAGACCCCACCCTTAGCTTTAATCAACATATCCTACACCTAACAACCACCCTTAGCTCCAGACTAGATGTACTCTACCGGTACAAACACTGCCTCACCCCTGAAGCACTACAGCTTACCGTAAACTCCTCAATCCTCTCCCTGCTAGACTACGGCATCCTAATATACAGTGCCGCACCCTCCACAACCCTAAGTAGACTCGGGCTTGTGCTCAACAAAGCCTGCCGCCTCATCCTAGGATGTGATCGTTTCACTCACTCCTGCTCCCTTTACAGCAGCACAAACTGGCTAAACCTGGATAGCAGAATCAGGTACCACACCTGCCTTATGACCAAAAAGGTATTACTAGGCCTCACCCCACCCTCCCTACACCAAATTATCTGCCCAACACCACCAGGCAAAACAACCCATAGCACAAGCAAGTGGCTACTATGGGTACCCCATGGCCGGACCTCCCAATACCAACGCACCTTCAGTTTCAGGGCCCCTTCCTGGACAAACTCCCTCCCTATCCATATAACTGATGAAAGAAGACTGGGCCCATATAAATCCAAGCTAAGGGAATACCTGCAGGTTTCAAGTAGATGTGACTGCCCTTGATACCTGATCTGCCTTGCCTCCTTACAAACAAACTACTAGCAGGTCACTCTACCTAAAATGCACCTATGAAACATGACAATCAGCCTCCTACAGAATCTTTCTGTCATATTTTTTTTCCCTCCTGGCTGTGCTAAAGTACCTAAATCTCATTAGCCCTCTATGAAACAACCATGTAACCTATTTTTTTTATTAATGTTATTTTGTAATGTGCTGTATTTCTGTATCTTAAGTCCCATCCCTCTGCAATTTATGTATGACGTGGAACCTTTGTAAATGAGTCTCTGACGCAAAGGTCTTTCTGAATATCACAATAAATAAATTAAATAAATAAATACATATGCAAGGTGGGGTGGCAAGGATGAAAAGGGACTTGGCAAGGTTGGGGGAATTGTCAAATACATGGCAGTTTAGACTCAACGCAAAGAAGTGCAAAGTAATGCACCTGAGAAACAAAAACCCAAGGAAAGAGTACACAAAGGGAGGTGAGATACTGACAATAACAAAAATGGAAAGGGACCTATGGGTAGTCATAGCAGATGACTTAAAGGTTGGCCAGCAATGTGAGGAGGTAGTAAGGAGGGCTTGGGGGGGGATACTGGGATGCATAGAGAGAGGCATCACCAGTGGAAAACAGGAAGCTGTTGTCCCTCTGTACAGACAGTTGATAAGATCTGCCAGGAGGTCTAAACCTCACAGTCAGGTTCTTGGCAATAATGGGAATGCAAGGAATCACAGACACATTGCATAACAGTAATAAACGTGTTTATTACTACCAAAAGGATAAATCACAGTTGCCCTAAGCAGTTCTTACCAATACGAACTGGGAGCCAAATGCTAAATGTTCCCTATATCTTGAGGATTCTCTGTGTCTCTTGGGGTCTCCGAGGTAGAAGACGTAATGTCTCACGTTATATACCTATGTTAATTACTACTGTAAGATAGAAACATTTATAGTTACAGAGATGAGCCCTATTGGCAGTGGCTCCACAGTTCAAGATAACATTATACAATTTTGTAGTAGTCACTTTGTTAAACAAAAAAGTACAGTTGTACATATATCAGTGTAGTAGTACAAATCACCAAACGGTGGCAGTTCCAACTTATATATCATAATCATTACAAGGACACAGGTGTCCTAACATCTTATGAGCAAGAAATGCATATGTGTATTAGAAAATAAAATGTATAACAATAATATGCACACATATCCTGACATCTACTCTTGTATGGTAGATGCCCTTAGCCCTATATGTTAGTATAACATATACCTAAGTGCTAGCTGTCTATGGTGTACCTCTGGGGGTACCAATAAGGGTTCAGGGACCTTGTGTAACAGACTACATCTGGAGTATTCTGTATAGTTCTGGAGACTCCATCTCCCCAAAGACATAGACAGGGTGGAGGCTGTCCAGAGGAGAGCAACCAAAATGGTGCAGGGTCTGCACCAGAAGACACACGAAGAAAGACTAAAGGAGCTTCAGATGTATAGCCTTGAGGAAAGGCGGGAGAGGGGGGACAAGATAGAAACTTTCAAATACCTCAAGGAATCAACAAAGTCCAAGAGGGTAGCATCTTTCAGAAAAAGAGATTGCAAGAACAATGGGGTACAATTTGAAGATAGAGGGGGACGGCCTCAGAGGAAATGTGAGGAAGTATTTCTTCATAGAGAGGGTTGTAGATGCATGGAACAGCCTTCCTGAGGAGGTTGTAGAGTCAAAAACAGCGGGGGAATTCAAGAATGCATGGGAAAGACATAAGGCAATTCTAGTGGGGGGTAGGAGGGAGTAGGCTGTTGGTTAACTAGGATCTGCAGCTTATCCATTAGGTAGGAAAACGGGCAGACTGGGTGGGCCAGGCAGTCCTTATCTGCCATCAGATTCTATGTTTCTACATAGGATAACACCAGAGCTCCCATGAGCCATATTCATCCCTTGCGTATGAAGAAGACCATAGAGCAGGCATGGTTCTAGGTTCCATTTGCATGCTCATTATGGGCCTATTAGCAAGCCACACAATGCTACTGTGCATGACTGCATGGCAGCATTGTGCAGAACTGTGCAACTCCCCACCCTTATTCCAGGGTGACCTGTAATGGAATGCAACCCCCTTGGTCGTTAGTGTACCCCGCCTCTTCATTGCTGCTTCTGGTGATCTGTAATGGTATGTAACTCATAATGGTCATTTGTGTACCCCCACCACCACCTTGATTGCCCTCCTGGTGACCTTTAATGATATGAAATCTCTACTGGTGGTAAATGTACCCCATCCCCTAATTGCCTATCCTTGTGATCAGTAATACAATACAACCCATGTTGATAGTTAATGTATCCCCAATCCTCCTTGTTCGCCCCTACTGGTGACTTGTCATGGTATGAAAAATCCATTACTGGAAAATGTACCCCATGTCCCAATCACTGCTTCTGGTAACCTGTAAAGAACAAAAAAAACATGGGTGATATAAGTACTCCATCAATGATTGCTGCTCTTAGTGACCAGTAATGGCATAGACCACTGTTTGTAGTCTGTGTTCCCCACCACCTCGACCGCCACTCCTGGTAACCTGTAATATTATGGGACCCTAATATGTGGTAAATGTACCCCACCATCCAATTGCTGCTCCTGCCTACTTTGAATGGCATGGAACTCCCATTGGTGGTAAATGTACCCTCACCTCCTCAGTCACTAGTAATGGTGACCTATAATTTTATGGAACCCGTATTGCTGATGAATATTCTCCCATCCCCCAGTCACTGCTCCTGGTGACCTGTAATGAAAAGAAACACTTGTTGCTGGGTAGTGTACCCTCATTCCCCCAATCATTGCTCTTGGTGACCTGTAATCATATGGAACCCTCTTTTGTGTTTTTATCCTCTGAGTATGCTCCTGGTGACATGTGATTTTATAATACCTTTACAGGTGGTAACTGTACCCCTTCTGCCATTTGCCACTCCTGGCCACCTGTAATAGTATGGAACCCCTGTTGTGGTACGTGTACCCTCATCCCCCAATTGCTGCACCTGCTGACCTGTAATGGTTGATGGTCATTTACCCCTAATTACTGCTACTGGGGATCTGTAAAAAAAATGGAATCCCTATTGGTGATCAATGTGCTCCAGCCCCCTATCACCCCTACTGGTTACCTGTTATTTTATGTAAGTCTTATTGGTGGTAAATGTACCCTCTGTTGCCACTCCTGGTGACCTGTAATGCAATGGAACCCCTGTTAGTGGTAACTGTACACCCATCCCATGACCACTGCTCCTAGTGACCTGTAATATAATGGAACCACCATTGCTGGTTACTGCACTCCACACCCTGATCACTGCTCCTGGTAACCTGTAATGGTATGGACTCCCATTGGTGGTTCATATAACTCCCCAAATGCTGCTCCTTGCGTCCTGTAATGTAACAGAATCCCCATTGGTTGTTAGTGTACCCCCACCCCAATCACTGCTCCTGAATACCTGTAATGGTGTGTGACCCTTGTTAGTGCTTAAGGCACCCCTCAGTCTCTGTTCCTGGTGGCCAGTGTACCCCTGCCCTGATTCACACCCCTTAATGTCCAGAAGGCCCCCTCCCATCCAGCCCACTCAGAACCCTTCACCTCAAAATGCCATTCCCCCATTTACTGATGCTGCTGTTCACCATCAAGGATGGTGACCAGCACAGCTCCTCCACTCGCCGCTCTTGCTGACTGCTGCTTGAATGACAGGGAGCATGTGAGTGACTAGTAGTCAGGGTATCTTAATACATGAACAGTGTAACAACAGCTTGTGGTAGTGCTGTAGAGGGTAGGAGAAACCATATTGCAAAAACTAAACCACAAGTGACAACATGAATTAGGGACAGTGGTGGGGCATGTGGGAAGAGTGCAGGGGGTGTTGGACAATGGTGACTCAGAGGGTGCTCTGGGAATTCGACCATGGCCTGAACTGCAAGAGGTTCCATGCCCCGAGAGCAGAATCTGCAGCAACAAGTGTGCATAGGGTTCAGTCACATCTTTTGAAGGCAAAAGCTGATGGAATGCAACAGCCACAGGCAACACAGAGACCCATCTCAGCCAAGGATGGTGACTGGATAGTAGTAGGGGTCTGTAGGATAAAGTAGGGGAAGGAAAAGTCTAAGGAACCAGAGATATGTACACCCAGCAGTTATCTGCCTCTGTTGGTACAGAAGACCTAGGAAGCCCACACAGTGAGAACAGCAACAAGCACAACCATAAGGGAGGCACCATCTGAAGGAAGCATGCATCAGAGGGAGAAGGACCCCAAAGGGGGTGGTGTAACATGAATGTGTTAGTAGTAGGAAACCCAATAATGAGGGGAACAGGGAAGGTGGTTGGTTTCATTACAGATGGTAAAGAGGTGCTGCACTGTACCTGCCACCCGTACCTGCCACCTCTACCAGCAAACCGGATGGCTAAACCTGAATGACAGGGCCCGTTATCAAACCTGTCTGCTTGCCAAAAAAGCCACCTTGGACTTTTTGCCACTGGGGCCCAGCTCCCTCATACACCAGGTCGCACCAACAAGGACCACGAAGACATCCAGCAAGATCGCCATCAAAATCCCCTATCGTCGCACCACCCAAGGTCAGCCATCCTTCGAATACCGGGCCCTGCTATGGCTTACCTCTCTCCCACCGGAACTTACCTCCATTAGCAAAATTGGCTTGTTCAAATCTGCACTTAGATCCCACCTGTCCAGCCAAAAGCAATGCACCTGCCCTACCTGACCAACCCGACTGGCACATACTGATTGACTACCCCACCAAACTTGCTCTTTTGCTACTCACCTGTTCCACCGCTTCCCCCTGCTACACCCACCACCCACCATCCTCTTCATACCTTTTCCTCCCCTGCCCTAGTCCTCCCCTTTTCCCCAGGGGCCTACGCTCCTACCTGCTTCTCTTACCCCCTGTCCTCTCCAACCTCCCATACCCTCCTGAAAAGGTGAACCCTATCTAGAGGTTCCCACTTACTGTTGACCTATTTCTATTCCACCCCACTTCTTCACTCTATTTCCTTCCCCCCTCATTCTTACTTCTGCTTTAGCCCTGACTCTGTCTGTGTGACTAGACCTACTTCCTATTCCCAGGTCAACTGCTAGTTATAATCAAGGCCCCTAGAATTCTGCGGCCGCAGAATTTTGTGCAGAACTTGCAATCTACCACAGAACTTCTGCAGTGCCGCAGAATTCACTCTTCTTGGTGATTTTTTATTAATATTTCTGTTTATGCATAGAATCTGGTTCCCTTCCCCTCTTTTTATATCCAACTCCCCCCATATGTTCAGAATGTGATGTTATCATTGCTATAACATCATACATTAGCTAATGAAATGGCTGCATTCTGCAACAGAAATGAACAGTCACTTGTCTACCACAGCTCCCACTGCCAGAGACGGTGGCACAGCACATCACGCATGGTGATATTTGCTCAACCTGCACAACAGCCTAATACAATTTTCAGTCTTACATTATTGCACTATGGCCAACTTAAACAAAACCTTGCCAATAGCAAAGACCTGTTAAGTGCATACCTCACTTTGTACAAACCTATTTGTGCCTTTAAGGTATAGAGATACTATCTGAAATGAATAACTGGTAAAAATTAATTTAACTGTCTAAATTTTTAAGAAAAATAAAGTAATTATGCCCAGAAAAGTGAAATAGAATAATGTGTAGACCTGTTGAAAGAATAGACCTGTTAAATAAATAATTGCACTGTACGCATTTTTGCCAGGGTTATTGATTACATATTGTCACTGGTTGATAGAATCACCTAAAAGTTATTGAGAAATGCTGTGTGTAGGGACAGCTGTTGGGCCAGAGGGTAGCATGCTGTGTTTCCGTGCCGGCAACTCAGGTTCAGAGGTTAGCTCTGGTTGCTGGCTGGGCAGCACAAGGATTGGTGGAGCACATCACTGCTCGGAGCCTGGGAAGGTGTGGTGCAGTGTTCTGTCACATGGTGGACACATTGTGATGGGCCAGAGAGCTGAATCTCACAATTGCTTCACATGCATGTCATGGCCTGATGGTGTTACACAGTGTGTCAGGGAAAGCAGATTGACATGAAAAATGAGTCTGCAATAACTCTTCTTTGCCATTTCCAATGGGACCTGTATGAATGAGGGTGCAAGTTCACGGAAATAAAAAAAAAATAAATATATATACTGTACATATATATATATATATATATGTATATACACACACACACAAAATATCTCTGTCTCTCTCACCACACACACACACATATGCATATTTGTATGTATGTTACAGATTGCATATAAATATGCATGTGATGCACAGTGGGAACCTCATGAGCGGTGTTGAAACCACATACAAATATATAAGTGATAGACAGTGGAAACATCATTAGTGGATAGATAGCATGCATATAGAAATACCTTTGTTTATCACATAAGATCCCTCTGCATATGTCATTTATGCAACAGGCTAGGACCTTAAGGGAGAGACACTTGTTTTGCTTTTTAGGCATAAAATTATTTTTATAAGTTTATTTTTTGAACTAGTGTTACTGTGCTTTCCACCATCCTGATTGCTATAACCACTGGCATGAAAATAAAGCCAGGATGACAAGCTGACACTGTGATGTGGTAGTTTGTTAGTGCCGCAGAACTTCCACAGAAATTACAAACCACCGCCGCAGAAGTTCTGCGGCAAATGGTAGTCTTGCCGCAGAACTTGGTCCCACTGTGCCGCAGAAAAGTAGGGGCCCTGCTTATAATGCTTCTGACTTGAGTCTTATGCTGTTTGTTAAACTGTGCTGTACGTTTGTACGGTTGTAATTCTTTTCCTGATGTGGAACCTTTGTAAATGAGCTAGTAGCTCAACGGTTGTAATCTGAGACTTCAAATAAACAAATAAACTGTTGCCCTGGGGCTACAGTGGGCAGTCTCGGGTCATAGAAACATTGAAGTTGATGGCAGAAAAAGACCAGTAGTCCAGCTGTTCTGCCCATAATAGCATTTCCTACCACAGAGTCACAGAAACACAGACTTTGACAGCAGATAAGGACTGCTTGACCCACCCAGTCTGCCCATTTCCTACCTATTGGATAAGATGCAGATCCTAGTTAACCAACAGCCGACTTCTTCCTACCCCCCACCAGAATTGCCTTATGTCTGTCCCATGCATTCTTGAATTCCCCCACTGTTTTTGACCCCACAACCTCCTCAGGAAGGCCATTCTATGCGTTCACCACCCTCTCCGTGAAAACTACTTCCTCGCTGTCTCCTGAGCCATCCCCCATCTTCAAATCGTGCTCTTGTTCTTGCACATCTCTTTTCCTGAAAGATTCTACCCTCTTGACTTTGTTGATTCCTTGAGGTACTTGGAAAGTTTCTATTATTCCCTCCTCCCTTCTTTTCTCTAGGGTATACATATTAGGCTCCTTTAGTCCCTCTTCATATGGCTTCTGGTGCAGATCCTGCACCATTTTGGTTGCCCTCCTCTGGATTGCCTCCATCCTGTCACTGTCCTTGCGGAGGTGGGGTCTGCAGAACTGCATGCAGTACTCAAGATGGGGTCTCACCAACTGTCTGTACAGAGGGACAACAACTTCCTGTTTTCTTCTGGTGATGCCTCTCCCTATACATCCCAGTATCCCCCAGCCCTCCTTACTGCCTTCTCACATTGCTTGCTTAAGTGTCCATGTGTCTATACAGGGTTTATGTCTACACTACCTGCTTCCATGTTTCCTGCCTTGCTGCTACCCCTTGGGTGACTATTTAACCCTTCATGCTGTCCTAGTAGTGTCTGATTTAATGGTCTTTGCTCCTTCCACTCAGTCAGCAGGCTGCTCCTAGGTTCAACCACTATCACTGTAAAAAAAGAACTTGATTACGCTCCTCCGGAATTTTCCTCCCACCAGCTTCCATTCATGCCCCTGTGATCTAGATTCACTATTCCTGTTGAATAGTTCCTCGGTGGTTACCTTGTTCATTCCTTTCAGGAACTGGAAGGTCTCTATCATATTGTCCCTCTCCCTTCTGGACTCCAGTGAGTACATGTTTAGTACCCTAAGCAGAACTTTGTAGGCTCTTTCCTGTAGACCATGAATAATTTTTGTTACTCTACACTGCACCATCTCCAGCCTATTCCTGTCTGTCCTCAAGTGAGGACTCTGGAACTGGGCACAGTACTCCATGAGTGGCCTTGCTAGTGATCTAAAGAGCAGTAGTAATACCTCCTTTCTTCTGTTATAAAATCCTCTTCAGAACATTCCAACATCTGTGTTGCTGTGGTGTAAGTCTTGTGACATTGGCTGGAGTGTTTAAGGGAGTCACTTGTGATAGCTCCTAGGTCTCTTTCCTCAGTAGTAGTGTCCAGATTAACCCTTCCCATCCAGGATTCTGTCCGGGGGTTCCTGTTCCCAATGTGCATCACCTTGCACTTTCTGGTATTCAACTTAAACTGTTAAACCTTGTACCATCTCTCCAACCTTTGCAGGGCCCTCTGCAATTCCCTTACCCTCACCACACTGTCTACCTTACGAGAGAGCTTAGTGTCTTCTGTGAAGAGAAACATCTTTCCCTGAATTAATTCTCCTGTGTCTCTGATGAACATATTGAAAAGGACTGGACCCAGGGATGAACCCTGTGACTCCTTTCTTGCCCCAGATTTAATTCTGTTTACCACTACCTTCTGTTATCTCCCTTCTAACCAGCTGCTCACCCATCTAACTATGTTCTTCACCACATCTAGATCCCCAAGCTTCCTCAGCAGCCTTCTGTGAGGCACCAAGCCAGACTCCTTGCTGAAATCGAAGTCGAGTAAATCTACTCTGTTTCCCATACCTGCTGCCTTAGTTACCCATTCAAAGAATAGTATCAGGTTGGTCTGACAAGCCAATTACTCTCCAGATAGTCTGCTAAATCCTCTTTGACTGGTGTATCTATCAGTTTACTCACAACAGATGTAAGGCTCACAGGGCTGTAGTTAACCAGTTGATCCTTGTCACTACCATTATGGAGTGGTTCCCACCCTTTTGAAGCAGAACTATGTTTGCCACTTTCCAGTCTTTAAGAACTACCCCTTACTGAACTGAAATATTGAATAGCCCTGCAAGGGTTTAGCTAGTTATGATGCCAGTTCCTTGAACACCCTTGGATGCATATTATCCAGCCCCAGGGTCTTATCTACTTACAGGACAGTCAGCCCTTTTCTGACACTTCCACTTGTAAATATCTTCTGCCCCATTTTCTGAAATCCCCCTATAAGCAACCTTTCTGCCACTTTTTAGCAAAAGCCTGCTGTCCTCCACTATGACAACTAAGCAGAAGTAGTTATTAAGAATTTCTGCCTTCTGCATGTCCTCCTCTATTACTCTGCCTCCTGTCAGTGTAACCGTTCCTCTACACATCTTTCTTTTTTCACCAGTATATTTGAAAAACTCTCTTTCCCCACCCTTAACCTCATCCACACTATACAGCTCTGTGTCCAGGGTAGTAGAACTCGCAGGACAAGAGGAAGACCTGGTTTGATAGTGCCTACAGGAACAAACAGTCTAAATTGGAGAGTCTTCTCATTGGCAAAGTAAAGTCAAGCTTCAATTCTCTAGGCAGAGTGGTCAAAGACAGGGCAGGAGTGGTAACCTTCTCAGAGGTTCTACAGTGGTCATTAATGAATGAAAGTGAACAACTAGATCTCTACCTGTTCAACGTGTGTCTAAAAGGGTTGTGCATGGAGAAGGGATTTTGGTTCCTTAGGGACCAGTGTTGGGGAAGGAGGCTGTTTTAAAAACAAAGGCCTACATCTGGATGAAGAGGGTACAGTGGTGCCAGAGAGGAGAGCTGAGCAGTACATCCATGAAAATTTTAACTTGAAAATGAGGAGCAGCTTAGTTGAGGTCTGCACATCACAACTGAGGGGTACCTAGCACTCCTCCTCCTCCTAGCAAAGGCAGGAATTAAAAAGAGAATGAAGCAGATGAGTGCAGAAAATGAGGGGCAAGGGGTACTGGGGGTAATGTGCATGAATGTTAGAAGTCTAGGTGTAAGATCTCAGATTTACAGGTATTGGTGTCTGAAGTGCAGTTGAATATAGTAAGTGGTCACAGAAATGTGGACAACACCAAACCACGACCCAGACATGACCATATTAGGCTGTGTGCTGTTTAGAAAGGACAGGGAGAAGGGAAAGGGGAGGTGTGGCTTTAAACATTAAGGAATTAATAAAGGCCACTGAGTTGACAGTGCCAGGGGGTTAAAGGGTTGGAATTCCATTGAGTATAGGCCATCATGGGTAACGGCAAGAAGATCAAGATTGGAGTAGTGTACAGACCACCATCACAGAGCCAGAAGGTGGGCAGGGAAATTATGTAGGTATTTAGGAAGGCAGCAGAACTCAAGGAGGTTCTCCTATTGGGAGACTTTAATGTGCTGAACAAGGATGAAGAGCTCCAATGAAGGCAAGTGCAAAGAATCCACATCTGGTGGAACCAGATCTCAAAATATTACTAAGATTTCTGGTACCAGCCCCCTACAGGAGAGGTTCCAACACTGGACCCAAGTCTCACCAACAGGGGCAGAGTACAGAATGTCACAGTATGGAAACTGCTTGCAACAAGCAATTACAGGACTGTGTGTCTGCAGGTCCAATTAGAGAATGGCAGGACACAGCTAAACCAAAGTTTGGAAGTTAAAGTGCAGATGTTAGAAGAGTGCAGAAGATACTAAGAGGTAGCCTGGAGAAAATAGTAGAAACAAGTGGACCACAAATGGGAAGCTTTTAAAAAGGGAGTAGCAGAAACTACAGAACTTTGTTTTGGGGAGGTAATTAGGAGCAGTAAAGCAAAATGGTCAATGTAGATCTTACTTCGAGAGGGCTGTTGCAGTAGGTACTTACATATAGGACTGACGCCAGCAGGCGGCAGGACCCCATGGAAAATTTCTAGCTAGCAGTCCTCGAGTAGGACTGCCTCTATCGCCAGGTGACTACGCCAGGCGACGCCGCTATAAAGGAGCAGTCCCTGATGCCCATTTTCCAGTTCTTTTCCCACCGTTAACTCGTGCAGTGCCTCGCAGAAAAGTTTGTTGCTTCGTCAGCCTCCTTTCGTCGGTTTTTACCCAATAATTTTGACTTTTTTCAACATTCGTCAGGTCATCATCGGTGTATGTCATCCCCTACACTCTCCGAGCACAAAAATAATTGTGACTCGTGCGGTGCCCAACTCCCACACAAGGACGGCCATTCCCTGTGCCTTTTCTGTCTAGGTCCCGATCACCCAGTCGAGAAGTGCCAGCACTGCCTCAGCTTCAACGTGGCTACCCGTAAAAGGTGGCAGCAATCCCTGGAAGCCCACATCTTGAAGAAAAATATGAGTTAGATGGAGAAGGAGCTCAAAAAACTGAGGCAGGCGTCCACTTCCCCCAAAGACCATCGGAAGAAGAAGAAAGACAAGGAGAGGCACCGGGACAAGGGCTCCTCCACCACGTCTCCCTCGGGAGTTGCCAGGACTCAGGTAACATCCCTTCTGGGGGACCACTCCTCGACAGCCGCCTCGGAGGTTTCCGAGGTGGTGTCGGCCCACCCATCTGGCTCGCGCTCGGGCCTTTCGGGTGCCTCCGGGTAGTTGGAGGCCTCCGCCCCTGGTTCGGCTTGTAGCTTCGTGCTACTGGCATGGGTGACTGATGTCGGATGTGGTTCTTCCGGACGCTCCACGCGGAGAAAGCTGATAAGGCGCATGACCCTTTTGGCTGCACGTGGCTCCTCTCCCACCGGACCAGGCCGATCCTTCCTCTTGGTCTGCCTCTGGCAAAGGCTTCTATAAGTCGGATGCCGGCTCCTCCGGTGCCTGCTGGGAGCTCGCTGTAAAACTGAACGTCGGCTCGTCCAACAACTGGTCAGCGAAAGAACCAACGACGGACCCACCCACGTCCATCGTCCCTTGTTCTCCACAGACTTTGCTGCCATCCGGGAACCCCGAGTCCCCCCAGCCCAACCCCAGGGATTTTTCCCCTCCCTCCCCGGGCAATGCTAGGGTTCCTTCTCTGTCAGACCGTCCTCCTTTAGGTGTGCCGGATCTGACGTCGGTTCCCCGGACACCGGCTCTGACACTGGCACCTCCGACACCGGTACCTCCGATGCCGGGGCCTCCAATGCTGGTTTTACTGACTCTGGCTGACATCCCGCTTCCGGATGTCGCTCTGCCGCCGGGCCTTCCAACCTGGATCCGCCCGTGAGGCCGCCAGCTGGGCTGTCTGCTCCGGCAGCTCCTCCAGCTCCCAGATACCCTCCATCCTATCTGACGCCGGCGTATCTGGGACCACAGTATCCTGTGCCACAGTACCTGATGCCGGTCTTTCTGACGCCGCAGTACCCGATGCTGGGTTTTCCGCCATTGGGTTTTGGATACTCTCCGTATGGATACAACCCATACCCTTATCCCCCCCTCCACTGCCCCCACAGCCGCCGGTGGATTTGCAGGAGACTCTGGCCTCCTGGTGGGCCGAGGCCAAGGCTCAGCTCACCAGGGAGGTGGACAGCCACCTACCGATGATGGTGCTGTCTCAGGTTCCCGTACGTCCACAGTGGCACACTCCCTCACCACCTCCAGACACCTGGGCTCTCCCATCTGGGTCCAGAGAGGGGCAGGATACACTTTCTCGGGTGCTTCCCAAGGGGTCCGTTCTTCCCCTGGGTCGGGAAAGGGAGTCTTTTTCCTCTTCCTCTTCACCGTCGGACTCCTCTGATTTTTCCGATGGTTGCTCCGAAAGGGACGATGAGCCACGCTCTCTGAAGCCCAGGCCAAGGACTCCTCT
This sequence comes from Neoceratodus forsteri, assembly GCA_016271365.2. Classification (NCBI taxonomy): domain Eukaryota; kingdom Metazoa; phylum Chordata; order Ceratodontiformes; family Ceratodontidae; genus Neoceratodus; species Neoceratodus forsteri. The sequence goes on along the minus strand of JADMNL010000034.1, from coordinate 60,758,729 downwards.
GAAGTCTCCTCTGGAAGATCCTTCTTTTATGGAGTTGCAATGAAAAATCCAGGAGGTTCATCAGTGGCACTCTTTGGAACCAGACCCTCAGCGGTTGAAACTCACTGAGCATCTGGATCTACCCGTGACAGCTCCTACTTTGGTGCCACCCTGGATAGAGCCTCACGCCGACCTTGTTACTGCCATCTGGAAGCAGCCATTGGCTCTAGCCCCACTTCCGTGGACGTCGAATAGGCTATACCAGGCTCCCGAGGGTGTTGATTTTTTAGATTCTCACCCTCGTGCTGACTAGGTCGTGATTAGCGCTGCCCATAGCTGGTCAGTTAACCCAAAACATCTCAGCTCGTCGCCACCTGACAAAGAATCCCAGCTACTGGACCAGTATGGAAAAAAGAGCATCACTTCTTCCACGCTGGGGATTAGGGCCCTGAACTATGTCGGTCATATGGGGGACTACCAGAAGGCCATTCTTACTCTGGTGGAAACCAAACTGGACTCCCTGCCGGACTCTCAGGTCAAGCAGGAGTTGACTGATCTTGTCCGCTCTGCACATTCGGCCAGTCGACACATGCTTTGTGCGACCTACGATGCAGTGGACACTGCTGTACGGAGTTCAACTTTCGCCGTAGGCTTACGTCATCGTGCTTGGCTCCGTGTGTTAGGGTTGGTCCCGGAAGTGCAGTATGCTTTCTAGGAAGCGCCCTTCCAGGGGTCGGTGCTTTTCGGTGGCGATGTCAAGGACAATGAGGGTTTGGGATTGGGCTACACATGACCTTCACCTCATGGCAATTCATGTTCCGGGAGTCGACAACACCCTGGCAGACAAGCTAAGTCACTTGTCTGCTCTGGCTCATGAATGGGAACTGGACCAAGGGATCCTAGACAGTATCTTCTGACTTTGGGGAACACCACAGGTCAACCTGTTCGCATCCCCTCTAAATGCAAAGCTTCCTGTCTTCTGCTTGCTCGTTCCAGAGCGAGTCGCTTTCTGGAGAGACGCTCTGTCTCTAGACTGGAAGGACAGATTCGTCTATGCCTTTCCCCCAATTCCACTTATCCCACGAGTCTTACAGAAACTAGTTTCAGAAGGAGCATGAATGATTCTGATTGCTACTTTCTGGCCCAGGCAAGTTTGGTTCTCTCTTCTACAACAATACTCAGAGGATCATCCTCTTCCTCTTCCTCTATCCTGACCCAGGATCAGGGTACCCTGGTCCATTCAGGCCTCAAATCTCTTCAGCTGCATGCATGGCTCCTGCAGACTTAGCTCAATCCCATTTTGGGGTTTCTCCCCAAGTGGCAGAGATTTTGGTGGAGGCTAGAAAACCCTCTACTAGATCTACCTACACCATGAAGTGGAACAGGTTCACTATCTGGGCTGCTTCTAAGGATGTGGAACCCTTTTCCTGCTCAGCGGGGCTTCTGCTGGAGTATCTACACCATCTTTTTGACCTGGGTCTTAGTCATTCTTCTCTGAAAGTCCACATGGCGGCCATCTCGGCCTATCATGTCCCCTTTGCAGACAAGACATTTGCTCAACTGGAGGTCTCTAAGACCTTTTCTTAGAAGGGTCCTCCATCTGAGACCTCCTATATGTACTCCTGCTCCCCCTTGGGACTTGAACTTTGTTCTCGAGAAACTTACTCTGCCTCCTTTTGAACCAGCAGCTTCAGTAGACTTGAAGTTCCTTTCATGGAAGACTCTCTTCCTGGTGGCCATTACTTCCGCTCTGAGAATTTCTGAGCTCCAGGCCCTGATGTGTAAAATTCCATACTTGATTTTTCACAAGGAACGTGTTGCTCTGTGCACTAACCCTAAGTTTCTCCCTAAGGTAGTAGCGGAGTCTACTCTAAACCAGTCCATAGAGTTACCCACCTTTTTTCCGCAGTACTCTAATCAGGGGAGTATTTACTCCATACTATGGACGTTCACCGGATTCTGAGATACTACACTAACAGAACAAAAGATCTCAGGAAGACCGATCAATTGTTTGTCTCTTTTGCACCCAAAAGAGAAGGCAATGCTGTTTCTAAGCAATGCCTCTCTAAATGGTTGGCTCATTGCATCATTTTCTGTTATGACAAGTTCAACAAGACCCTGCTGGGTCAAGTAAAAGGCCACTACACAAGAAGAGTAGCTGCCTCAGCGGCTTGTTTCAAGAATGTGTCAGCGGCAGATATCTGTGCTGCCATCACCTGGACCTCTGTCCATACCTTTACAAAGCACTACAGTTTGGATATTGCCTCTCCTCACCATAGAGCAGGCTTCAGGCTGGCTGTCCTGCAAGGCCTCTTATCTTAAAGCTTGCACAGCTACAGCTTCTACTTGGAGTAGATTTCCTCCTCCTCCCGGTGCTTCTCCTTGTTCCAGACTGCTTGGGACTCAGTCCTATATGTAATTACCTGCTGCAAGAGCCCTCTGGAAATAAGATAGTACAGTTACGTAAGAACTTACTGTAACAGTAGATCTTCGAGAGAGAGGCTCTTGCAGTAGGTAATACCTTCCTGCCCTCCATCCCCCTAAGCTTTTTCAGCTCCTTTTCCATTAAGGGAAATATCTGCTCCTCTCTCGTTCAGCCTCTTCTGGCCTGTGGCAGGAAAGAACTGGAAGGCAGGCATCAGGGACTGCCCCTTTATACCGACGTCTCCTGAAGCCAGTCACCTGACCTGGGGGCGGTCCCTCACCAGGGACTGCTAGCTAGAAATTTTTCCGTGGGGTTCTGCCGCCTGCCAGCATCAGTCCTATATGTAATTACCTACTGCAAGAGCCTCTCTCAAAGATCTACTGTTACCGTAAGTTCTTATGTAACTGTACTTTCATGAAAGAGAAAGGCATTTAAGAGATACAAAGAAAGCCAAAAGGATGAGGACAGGAAAGCATGGCTAATAAGAACAAGGAAACTAGTATTCTTGTAAAGCTCAGTCTAAATGCTGAGCATGCGCATCAGTGTTCATCACTGGTCATACGTGACCAGAAATTTCACAAAAATGTTGACAGCGTCCCTTTTAAAAAGATTATTTTTCTCCACTTATAAGCCTGATATATCAGTATGATGTGATTCCACCCCTAAGACTTCCTTCATCCTTGTAGGAATTATCTGCGTTGCAGATTGTGAAAATGGGCATTTTTGCTCACAGACCTTCCAGTATACAAATACAATTGATTGATTGATCAATTATTTTAGCTTGTGTGTAATTTGAATATGATTATGAAGTATGTGGCTTCAATGTTGGTTGTGTGTATTCTTGTTTGTCCTGTAGGTGTTGGCTGTTTTTTATGGTTTAGGGAGCTCCCTTTGTAGTTTTTTTGTTAGGAACTAAAAGGGTGGTAGTAAGTTATTTAATCTGTATGAGAGTGTTGAAAGTTTGGTATCAAACTTTTTGATTGGCAGTGCTGCTGTGCACTCACAAGGGGAGACACGGACCAGATGACTGATGGCATTTTATCCAATAAGGACCGATGCCAGATTTGGGTACTCTGTGACTACAGCTATTTAAGCAAGGTGATTAGCATGGTATGATAGCTCTGACAAAGCTGTGACATCATGGTGAAACATTAGCACATCCATGAATGCTATCATGGGTGCATGTCAATCATTCCTCCCTGTATATCCTAAGACAGGAACTAAGAAAGCTATAGGCTCCACAAAGCTGGGTGAGCGTGCAATGAAACTCATCTAGCAGCCTAGAAGGTGCAGATAACATACAAACATGCAACTCAGCAAATTGAGGAAAAAGATCCAGATGGACTCTAGTTGGTGGTATGTGTAATGTATGACTTTCTTCTATGGCAAGTGTCTTTTATGTAATGGTGTTGGACAATATATATATTTTTTTTTGCACAGTAATAAGAGTAAAAATAAGTTTCTTTTAACAAGTTAAACCACATGTGGAGTGTTGGTACACAGGTGCTCTGCTCTGGCAGTGCACAATGCCCTCAGATTTTACTTTACCTATACTGAGTAACCACAAAACCAGGGGTGGTAACTGCTTATTTAAAAGCGTGGAGCACTACCTGCTGTACTTTTTTCCAAGCTGTTGCTCTGTGTCAGTACTGGCCCAGCATGGAGCCATGCTTAAAATTTCACTAATAGCCAAAGGTTCTAACAGACAAAATTGTAGACAAGAGGCACTCACATAGTAAGAAAGAAGGACATATCACCTATTAAGGTTGCAAAATAATCTTTTATTTAAATATAAGGGGCAAGAGCAAGTTGCAAGCTGGAGGTGCTAACCAGACCACAGGGCTTTACATGACTAAGAGACACTTCCTTTGAGACCTTTATTTTGCTCTATGTCTGTCCGCTGCCTGCATTAAAAATGTAAACTTGCTTTTTACTGGGAAGTGTATTGCAGGTGTATTTTACTCTGCCAAACTTCTGCCTGCTTTTTGGAAAGGTGAACACTGGGAAGGGGAAACAGCTATAGTTGTGTTTTACTCTATATCTGCCTACTGCTTGCATTTTGAAAGTGTAAACTTTTCTTTTACTCGGGGGGACTCAACATTTGTATTCAACTCTAGGTCAGGCTAGTATGTTCATATTAAAATGTTAAACTTGTTTGCTTTTAACTCGAGAGGTAGCTGCAGTTGTGTATTACTCTGTCAGGCTCTTGCAACTGCCTGTATTTTGAAAATCGGACTTCCGAGTTTTCTCACGAGGAGAAGAACTTGTCATGTGGTTCTGTTTAACTTTCATAGTTGTCTTTTGTCTTGTTTGGTTACTGCTTTTTGTTACTATGACATTCCTGCCATGTTTTTGTACCCACTGATAATATCCACTGTAACCAAGTTCTGATAAATGAAGAGCCAGATTTTGTCAGGTCTATTTTAGAAATAAAAATAACAAACTGAAACATTACAGAAAGAATAATTCAATCCAAAATATGTTCAAACGGGAAAGTTTAAAAAAAAAAACACATTCCTGTGGCTAAATCTTGTTGTAACATGGCAAGATATGTAAAAGCACAATACCACAATTCAATTCACCAAAAGACATGTGACCCAAAGTCAAGGGGGTATTAATCCCTTAATAATAACCGGGACTTCCTTTTTCCCATAGGGAAACCGTGGCATAATTCGCTGTTATAAAGGAGCGTTTATAACGTGAATACGCACTCAGTTTCCCTCGCACTGCACAGGCACCCAACTTCTGAAGTTCTTCCTCCTAGCCACTATCTGCCTCTTCTTTCCCTCTCTGGACTGCTACTTGAACTCTGCGGTAAGTGCCGGCAGGCAGAAACTAATGGAAACGAGGGAAATACCCTCAAAATGTTGGCTCTACCCAAAACTAAATTTAAAGAAAATGAAAACAAAAGTGATCGACCGTAGAGTGTGCGCTCACACCTAAGCAGACCACAGTTGCACAAGAACATTTTTTATTTTATATACTTGCTGTTGCAAAAGGAAATCCCGGCAATTATATAGTGAAATATGGGTCTGAAGTGTGTAACTATGAGCATTGACACCGGTTAGATGCTACCATAAACCCCTCTAGCTTCGCTCTCGGGAGTTTATGTAGCATCAAACCCCTCGGGTGTGTGTAAATTCTCTTTCCACACCCAGACCCATACTTTATTCTCTATGTAATGCCTGTTAGTGCACCCTACTGAAGTCTGGATCATGCTAAACAAATAATTAGAGCAGGCATTCGAATGGGATTGTGCTCAGAAAACCTATGCAGATTGTGGTCTGGAATGAGGTCACTGCTGTCTTGGTTGTTTTATGTCTGCGCCTTTGTCTCCTACTCACACATCCACCTAATAGATGTCGATAACTCAAGCGATCATTGCACGAATAAAGCAGAGCTCGCAGCACAAGTAGGCATGGCAAACTTATGCTTTCAAAGTTAATCAGCAAAAGTTTTATTTTCTCTGTCCGTGTTTTGTGCCGCATACAGAAATATGTAAATGTTCATTTTGCCCACAATGGAGCAGTGTCAGGCATCAGTATGATATAACAACGGAGAGGAAAACATTAAAACCGTGCACTATAAATAAGAAGTATTGATGTCTGTGTCTGATTTTCAAGTGAATGGATATTTTGTATGTGTAGGAAATTGCCAGGCACTACATTAATGTATGTCCACCATCGAATGTGCACATGCACGTTTCCAAATCTACACAACCTTTCAAATGCACCGAGCAGAAGTTTGATTTCTCAAGTGAAATTACTGGTTTTGCTCATGTTTCTGTCATTCTACCTTAGACACTATTTAAACAAGTTACCTTGCACTTGCCATGTTACAAGTGCATCAATCCACTCCAGAGTCGGGATCTACTAGGGAATTAATGCCTGGTTGGTGGTTGGAGGCACTCAGCCTGTGGCCTCATGCTCTGAGCTACAGATCGGGAGAACTGGGTTTGAATCCCACAGCCATCTAGGTGCATACTGTGTGATCCTGATCAAGTCACTTAACTTCCTTGTGCTCCCAGGTTGCATCTGGAAACAAGCTCCGGCTTAGTGTGCTACTCCTGGTTAAACAATGTTCCCTTTCCCTTTCCAACCCCCCCAACCTGGCATTAATTCCCTAGTAGAGCCCTCCTTTGTTGTGGATTAATTCTTACATGAAGGTATTGTGCCTCAAAGATTAAGAAAACTATCGGACACAATTGTTTCCTTCTTGTTATAAAATGCTAATAAAATATCTATTTTTAGTCAGCAGGAGTACTGAGTGCAATGAGAGTTGGAGTCAGCAATCAACTCTTGAGAAATACCAGCTGTGTCACACAACAGAGAAGCCACATCAGTATCCTCAGTGTGGGAAGAGTTTCCATGACCTTAATCTCATTCCTATACAACAGATTCCTGAAAAAGAAAGGAAATATAAATGTTCTGAATGTGACAAGGGTTTTACAGCACAGATATGTCTCATTAAACATCAGCAAATTCACACAAGGCTATATAAATATGTTGAGTGTAACAGGAGGTTTGCCCCAAAACATAAACTAATAATACATCAATTGGTTCACAGAGGAGAGAAACCATATAAATGTACTGAATGCAACAAGAGGTTTGCCCAGAAACAGTCTCTAATAACACATTATCAGGTTCACACAGGGCAGAAACCATATAAATGCACTGAATGCAGCAAGAGGTTTGTTAGAAAGGATCATCTGATTAAACATTGTCGGGTTCACACAGGGGAGAAACCATATAATTGTGCTGAATGTAACAAGACATTTGCCCAAAAACACAATCTAATAACACATCAGTGGGTTCACACAGGGGAGAAACCATATAAATGTACTGAATGCAACAAAGGATTTGCTAGAAAGGAAAAGCTGATTAATCATCGGCGGGTTCACACGGGTGAGAAACCTTATAAATGTGCTGAATGTGGCAAATCGTTTGCCCAGAAACAGCATCTAATAACACATCAATGGGTTCACACAGGGCAGAAACCATATAAATGTACTGAATGCAACAAGAGGTTTGCTCGGAAGCCACATCTAATAACACATCAGCGAATTCACACAGGAGAGAAGCCATATAAATGCATTGAATGTAACAAGAGTTTCACTGCACAGACTGGCCTTCTAAAACATCAGCAACTTCACACAGGGAAGAAACCATATAAATGTGCTGAATGTAACAAGACGTTTGCCAAGAAACAATATCTAACAACTCATCAACAGGTTCACACAGGGCAGAAACCATATAAATGTGCTGAATGCAACAAGAGTTTTACACAACAGAGTAACCTTATAACGCATCAGCGAATTCACACAGGGCAGAAACTATATAAATGTGCTGAATGCAACAAGAGGTTTGCCCAGAAACAGCATCTAATAACACATCATCGGGTTCACTCGGGGCAGAAACCATATACATGTGCTGAATGTAGCAAGAGTTTTACACAACAGGGTAGCTTCATGAGACATCAGCAGGTTCATGTGGGGGAGAAACTATATAAATGCACTGAATGACACAAGCAGTGCACATCACAGAATAGCCTCATGAAACTTCCTGATTTTGAATATGCCCTGACTTAAGAATGGGGTCCATTCTCGTTACAGCTCTAGAAATCCCTAATCATTTGGAGACCCTAACCCCGATGAAAACACAGTATAACTCTGTTGAATGTAAGAAGAGATTTGTCCAACAGATTAACCTAATAGTACATTAGTGGGTTTACATGGGGGAGACTCAGCAAACATCAAAGATTAATACAGTACTAATTTCTTGAGTTTTGAATATGCCCTAGCTAAAGAATGGGTTCCATTCTTGCCACGGTATTAGAAATCCCTGAACATTTGGAGACACTAACCCCGGGAGAATAGCAGAGGTAGATGTTAAGCCACCAGCAGATAAGGAACAACCAGCAACAGAAAATACAAAGAAGCAGAAAAAAGAATATAAAGACAAAGATCAGAAGAGAAGAACATACAACTAGAAAACCCATAATTACAAGGAGGTAGTGGAGAAAGTGAAAGCTAAAAAGATTGCATTCAGGCAATATAAAAAGACACAGGCAGAATGGGATAGGGAAAAGTACCAGGAGAAGCAAAGGAAGGCAAGGAGGTCAGTAAGGGAAGCCAAAGCTCAGACAGAAGAGTGCATCGCAAAATCCATGGATAGAGGGGACAAAAGCTTTTACAGGTACATAAGTGAAAAAAGAAAGGCAAAGGGAGGGATAGTGAGAATGAAAGGGGAGGATGGGAGCCACGTGGAGGATGACAGCAGTAAAGCTGACATACTGAGCATGTATTTCTGCTCAGTCTTTACTGAGGAAGAGGTGGGTAATAGGCCTGAATGGAGTACAAGGGTTGGGAACGGCACAGAAGTGGACACAAGTCCCTTTACATGGGAAAGGGTCCTGAAGGAACTGGAAGGAATAAGAGTTGATAAAGCAATGGGGCCAGATGGGGTGCACCCCAGGGTCCTAAAGGAACTAAGAAAGGTGGTGGATGAACCTCTGGTAATCCTGTTTAGCCAGTCACTGGAAACAGGGGAGGTACCCAAAGACTGGAGGACAGCAAATGTAGTCCCCATATACAAAAGCAGGAACAAAGAGGAAGCGGAGAACTGCAGACCAGTCAGCCTGACCTCAGTAGTGGGGAAAATCATGGAAGTACTACTGAAGGAGAGATTGGTGGAACATCTGGTTGCCAACGGACTTCAGGACCCAAGGCAGCATGGTTTCACAGAGGGGGAGGTCATGTCAAACCAACCTCATGGAATTTTTCAACTGAGTGACAAGGGAGGTGGATCAGGGGAGGGCAGTGGATGTGGCCTGTCTGGACTACAGCAAGGCTTTTGACACTGTGCCACATAGAAGGCTATTAAACAAACTGGGGAATATGGGAGTGGGAAGGACAGTAATGTGGTGGGTAGGTAATTGACTGGGCGGCAGGACACAGACGGTGGTGGTAAATGGCTGTTACTCCACAGAAGGAGGCGTGACCAGTGGGGTAACACAGGGATCAATGCTGGGACCGGTCCTATTTAACTTCTTCATCAGTGACATTGCACAAGACCTAGAAGGCAGAATTTCCCTGTTCGCTGATGACACGAAGCTCTGTAACAGAGTGGACACACCAGAGGGTGTAGACAGAATGAGGAGAGACCTGCAGAAGCTTGAAGAATGGTCAAGGATTTGGCAGTTGAAATTCAATGCAAAGAAGTGCAAGATAATGCATATGGGGCACAAAAATCTGGAACAACATAGTTGGAGGGGTGAGGATATAGCATGCACCAAGCAGGAAACGGACCTTGGAGTTATCATCTCTGATGACCTCAAGGTATGGAAACAGTGTGACAAGGAAGCATGTAAAGCAAATAGGCAGGGGCATCACCAGCAGGAAAAGGGAGGTCATAATTCCACTATACAAGACACTAGTGAGGCCCCACCTGGAGTACATTGTACAGTTCTGGAGACCTTACCTATGTAAGGACATAGACAGGGTAGAGAAGGTTCAGAGGAGGGCAACAAAGATGGTACAGGGATTGCATCACAAGTCCAATGAGAACAGGTTGAATGACTTGAATATGTAGTCCCTGGAGGAGAGAAGGGAGAGAGGGGATATGATAAGAGACATACAAGTACCTTACAGGGAGGAATAGTGTGCAGCAACACACTATTTTCCAGTGAATAAGATGTTCCAGGACTAGAGGGCATGGGGTGAACTTGGAGGGAGGGTGATTCAGAGGAAACATGAGTAAGAAATTCTTTGCAGAACAGTTGGTGGACAAGTGGAACACCCTGCCAGAGGAAGTGGTGGGGGCTGAAATAATCATGGGATTTAGGAATGTATGGGATAGACATAAGGGAATTTTGGAGGTCGGGGTAAGGGGTAACAGACGTCTAGGAAAACATAAAGTGAACTTGCAAGCTCAAATGGGCAGACTTGGGTGGGCCATAGGACCTTATCTGCCGACAGCGTCTGTGTATCTATGTACAACAGAAAATACAGGGATCTGCTGGGATAACCACGTGTGGATCAGGAACTGACTCACTAGTTGTTAAAAAGAGGTGAATTTAAGCCACAAGAAGAGAGATTTATAATGGCAGCCCAAGACAGTGGACTATGCATAAAATGGTTTATGAAATCCATAGAAAAAACAGGAAAAACAGACAAATGAAAGCTGTGTAGTACAGAATTAGAAACAAATGCACATCTTGTAGCTGGATGTGAAGTACTCATGGCAGAAGGTCTGTATACTGAAAAACACAACAGTGTAGTGAAAGTGATCAACTGGAAACTATGCAAACACTAACATACATGTAGCAGAGAAGCGCTGGAAACATGAACCACAGTGAGTCACAGAGAATGAAGGAGTAATGATCACATGGGATCACCCAATACCAACTGCCAAGTGGAAGCAAGAAAACCAACCAGATATTGTAATGCAAGAAAAAAGAACAAAGGTAGCATTGCTGATCGAAATAGCCACTCTTAGTGATTACAGTGTCCTGCATTCAGAGGCACAAAATCATGAAATACAAACATATGCAAACAGAAACCAAACTGATGTAGAATACGGACACACAAATCGTTCCAATAGTGCTCAGGGCAACTGGACTATTCAAAAAGAACTTTCAGGTGTATCTAAATGTGCTACCAATATGGGTGACACCATATGAACTACAAAAGAAGCCATCTTAGGGACAGTGCATATGCTGAGAAGAGTGCTTTCAGCAAACATCAAAGACTAATACAGTACTGATTTCCTGACATTTTAAATGTACCCTTTTTTAAGAATGGTGTCCATTCTCGTCATGGTACTGTAAATCCCTGAACATTTGAAGACACTAACCGTGGGAGAAACCATATAAACATGAAGAATGCATCAGAGGAGGTTTGCCTAGAACAAGCACCTAATCAAACATCAGTGGGTTGAGATAGAAAGGGCCGGTGGGGGACAATATAAATGTGCCGAATGTAACATGAATTTTACAACTCAGAATCTCCACGCCAAACTATAGGTTCACACAGGGGAGAAACCATAGAAATGTGTCAAATATAAAAAGAGTTTTACATAATAGAACAAGTTCATGAAACATCAGCAGGTCCACAGTTGGCAGAAACCATATATATGTGTGCTAAATGGGATCCATTCTTATCATGGCACTAGAAAGCCTTGAACATTAGGAGACACTATCCCTGGAGGAAACCATATAAGTGTGCTTAATGTAACAAGACTTGAACACCACAGAAAAGTCTTATGAAATGTCTTCAGGTTCACATAGGGGGTAGAGACCATATAAATGTGCAGAATACAACAAAAGGTTTTCCTGAAAGAGTAGCAGTTTTTGCCCTCGTGGCACCTGACTTGAAAAGTAACAAAATAGAAGCAAGGGGTCCCATTCCCACAAATCCATATATCAGTACAGAGGGTAGAACAATAATCTAAGTGACTCATTAATGTAGGTTATTCTGGGCAGGATTCACAAAGAGGATGCGCTTGGCACAACACAAATGTGCCAGTGCAAATCAAATACGCCAAGCACAGGCAGAGCCATTCACAGAGGCATGCGCAGTGGGAAGCACCAAGCGCAACACCACTGTGAATCACCGTGAAACATAACAGTACAGCCATAGATGTGCCAGTGCAACCTGAGATGCACCAGGGCAAGCTGGATGCCCCATAGCCACACAGGAGCTATGCAGAGCAAGTGGAGCAGTTCAGCAGGGTATGAGGAGCAACCACAGAGCTGGAACAATCAACACCCATGGATACAAGTGTTGAGAAAAACATGTTTATAAAAGATTACGAGCATAAAAATCTGTACAACAGATATGTATAACAAAGCACAACAACAACAATATCAAAAGCGGAAAGGGGAGGTGCAGGGATGTGAAGGAGGGCAGGAAAGGGACAGTAACAGTTGACAGTGAACATTAACTATGTACATGGGATGTCCCCAGGAAGAAGCGGGGGGCCACTAGCGTCATTGTACCCTGCCATGCACCACCCTGACATGGACCAGGAACCACAACAGAACACCCTACAGGGCAACTGTCAGGTGCTGAACAGCCCTGGATAGTGGGCACAGGGCTGCCTGGATGGCCACATGGATCGTCCGGTCCATGTCAACAGGAGCACCACTGAGCTGGAGACCTACAGCAATGACAGAAAGAACACACACTGAGGGCCTGACTGTGGACAACACCCCACCCACCAGTAACCCTACAGTATCTGAAATGCAGCAATAGCAGAATGCTGTGCTCACCTGCCCCTGGAAAGGACAGGCCTGACACCCATGATCCTCCGCATCTGCACCTCAGCTACATCTGCAGCCTGCTGCCTGGCATCTGGTCCTGCAAAACACAATGGACAGCACCATGGGCAACCACTACCACTGTGCAGGATGCAGTCCCACAGTACCCTGCCCTCGCCAGCCTGTGGCCATGCAGCAGACAGTGATGACCAGCCATGAAGCACCCAGTGGCCCGCAGGCAGACACGGCCATGCCCAGCACCCCCCATGGCACACATGGTGTTGCAGCACGGGACAGGTGCAGCCACTGCCATGTGTGCAGGACATTGTGAGACCCATGAGGGCCGTGACACACAACCCAGCATGCACCACAGAAGGAGACAGATGAACAACACCTACCTGGTCTTGGCAGTGCACCCCTGCATGCACTGCACTGCAGCTGTGCCAGCCTCTCCGGGTCCTGCCTCTGGAGGTCGCCAAAATGATGCCTGCACTGCTCCCCTGTGTGTGGCATCCCTGTATGGCGCACAAGTCGAGTAGCAATGGAGGCCCACACCTGGGCTCATGGAGGTCATCCTGGCCAAACAGGTGCCCTTCCACAGATATAACCAGTACTATCAGATGTAGCAACTCCATCTGCAACCAGTTCATGTCCTTAGGTGTCTCTATCCCTGTCCTAGGCATAATACAATGAGTACTGACAGTGACAAGGTGCAAACAGGCAATGTGCAGTCAAGCGATCATTATACGCCATGTGAATCACTGAGGCACGTGCAGCACAGCGTGCACTGAGCATGAAGCACGATAGGTCAAAGGCAGCGTGTCCGCGCATGTGCAATGCACTCTGCAACAGCGTGGTAAGGCCAGGACCCATTCATGCACGCGTGATTAGTGTGCGGGCATCATGTTGTACACGGCATGTGCTATGAACAACTACCGCATGCTGTGTGTGATCCATGGACAGTTCAAGCACAGTGCAGCATGGACAGCGCATAGTGGAACACGCTGTGTGATACGGTACACAGCGCCATGGTCCGCAGGCCTGCAATGGCACATCTGGTTACCGGTGGAATGGCGCATCACAGGAGATGTGCCACTGGACATGGTGGCTGCGTATGCATGACAGAAGCACCTTCTAGAATGCCCCTGATATAGGAACATGCACCTGCTGATACACGCATGTGCCAGAGATGTGCTGTACGGCCATTGGCGCATCCCACAGATGCTCTGTGCAAATTGAGATAAGCTGCGGGCAATTGTGCAGTTCACAGAGAATGTGCCAAAAACAGCCTCATCCACCATGCATGGGCAACTCAGCTGATTAGCATCTCATTACCCAGGGCTCAGGCCTCATTTGCATGCTAAGAGCCATAAATGCTCCCAATTCAGCAGACTGAGACTAGGTCACTGAGAGGAGTCAGTGCCTAGAGGGTGAGTACACAGCCATGTTTACAGGGCAACAGAACAAACTGGGGTGACTGACTGTGAGTGGGCACACCAGGCAATGCCCCAGTACCCCAGATGTGGAGCCAGTGCAACCAATATATGGAACTTAAGGCCATAATGTGGAATACAGCGGTAGGGCAGTACAGAAGGTGCACAGAGTACCAATGGACTGTTCCCTGCCATGTCTACAACAGCTGTATGTGAACTGGGATGCACACATCCCAGCATGTACGACACAGTTCTGCTGAGCGATAATACGGTCATCAGTGTGCCTAGGTATTGCAATGTGGAACAGGGAGGGCATGTGACGTGAACAGATGGGCCATCCACTGTGCACAGGGACACAGGGGTGGTACATATGACTGGGTGGCACTAGCAATGTGTGGTGGATGCAGCAACATGCAATAGGTAGGTCCAAGGCACACAGCGGCGCACTTACAGGCACAATGGCACCATCACCAAGCTGCATACTGCTGCCAGCCACACCATGGCTGTTGCCACATGTCAGTCTTCCTCCACCCTGCAGCTGTTGCATGTGTGTCTTCCAGGACGGATGTGTTACTACGGTGATGGCACACACACTGCAGAGGTACCAGGACATACCCATGGCAGACAGCACAGTGTGCCCCCCCGGGGCAGCTGCACTGTTCCCCCAGCCATGGACTGGGTGTCAAACATGGCATGTGCAGCGTCCCCCATGGTGCATGGCCACCTGTGCTAGGCTGGCCCCCCATGGACCACAGCCCAGATCAGCGGCATCACAGATCATGGGGGGCAACAGACTGAGGGAGACGTGAGCGGGAACATGTGTACCCACAGGAGTGACTGACATCTGGATGCATCCCCCCCCACAGTAGCCAGTATGTCGGAAGAAGCAGGTGCCACCAGCGGGTGGCACCCCAACTTCACTAAAGATGAGGAGAGGGCACTTATTGAAGCATGAAACCTATGCCTGGATGTACTCACTGGCAGGGGAGGCAGCCAGATAGCACATGTGAAAGGCTGGGAGGACGTGGCCCGGCAGGTGAATGCAGTGGTACCGTACAACCGCACGGTACAAGAGTGCTGCAAGCACTGGAACGATGGCAGCAAGAGGGCCAAAGAGAAGGTGGCTAGCATCCAGGCATCCCTGCAGCTGACAGGGCGGACCCAGCACGGTGGAACGGCTCAGCCCCAACGAGGCCCTCCTGGCCACCAGTGTGTCCAGAACAACCGTACATGGTGTCCCAGGTGGTGAATTCCAGATGGGAGGCAGCCTGTCGCAGCATGGTGAGTAGCTGTGTGCCCTGGCCAGGCAGATCCACCCGTATGTGACATTAGGCATGCCTGTCCCTGCGTGCCGAGCACTGTCACTGTACACTGAGGAACAGCATCCCTGGGATAGTCATCCCTGGCAAGGCAAATACTGCCCCATGGTGCTGTGGGTGCTAGACCACAGGGCTGGAGGGCACGTGACCACTGTGCTCCCATGTGGCATGTGAGGGTGCCGCTACGCATTGTGCACAGTGGGTCAGTGGCAGGCTCGACCATGACATGGGCTGCATGTCGTTGTCGCGCCATGGCCCTGCTGTGAACAGGCATGTGGACCTGGCATTGTGTCAACGGCCATGTTCAGTTGGGCTTCGCCACTGTGACATGTGTGTCCTGTGCATTAACCATGGTCTCCCTTCCTCTCTTCACAGCACCATCGCGACTCCAGGGTGCAGCCATGGCCATGGCTGACCGTGATGCCCTAACGGGTGATGATGCAGGCCAGTCACATGGGGCCGATGACACTACCGTGGATGACTCTGCACCTACACCATCCACGTCTCGTGCATAACCAGTCACGGCCCCGGTGATGGAGGGTCCTGTGGGCCCCTCCACCAGCGATGACGGGACAGCGCTTGGTTGGAGAGCCTGTCCGGGTTGTCTGATGTTGACCCAGATGAAGTGGTGGGCATTGCAGATGCCCTCCTCATGCTCGCTAGTGGCATGTAGGGGGAGGACATTGGCACCGCTGCTTGTACAACCGACACCAGAGCCGCTGACATGGCCGGCGGTGCAAACGTCGTGGGGTTGCCTGTACATGGGTCCCTGGGTGCCACCGATGTTCCCACTGTGCTGGGTTCTGGTGCAGTGGCAACACAGCTGCCCATGGTTGTGGGTGCTGTGCCCCCTGCACCACTGCCCAGTGCAGTGCTGGCGACGTCGATGTCATATGGGCAGGGCGCCTGTGTGCATGCACCCACTCCAGTGGCCCTGGGGGACACCACCCATGGGCAGCCAGGGGTAGTGATCAGCCAAGCCCAACCCACGTCACAGCCTGCCAGGGTGCATCCACTGCCTATGGATGCACTTGGTCAGGCTGAACCATCCCCTGATCGTCGGCGACGCCGCTAGCATGGATCACCCGTGGACGATATGGGGGCCTACCTGACCTGCTGCAAATGACTGTGGAGGGTCGGGAGGCCCTCTGTGTGGAGTTCCAGAGCCACAGGGCTGTTATGGCCCAAGAGCATGAGTCCGCAGCGGTGAGGCATGCTCAGATGTTGACAGACACGCATCATGTGGGTGGGCATGACCGCAGCTCTGGAGAGGATTGCAGTGGCTGCAGAGGCGGTGGCTGCATACATAGCATGCCATGGACATTGTGCGTCCAGTCAGATGCCCAGGAGCACATCCCGTACACCCCAGCAGTGGAGCCAGGTGAACCCCCTGCTGCTGATTCCATTGTCATTGGCATCCACACCTACTGTCCATGGCTTGGCCTGTGGATATTGGGTGGCCACCCCAGTGGGCACCTGTTCATGGTCTTGGTGCAGTACCCCTGTGGGGTCACTGGGGACA
The DNA here is from genome assembly GCA_016271365.2 of Neoceratodus forsteri. Classification (NCBI taxonomy): domain Eukaryota; kingdom Metazoa; phylum Chordata; order Ceratodontiformes; family Ceratodontidae; genus Neoceratodus; species Neoceratodus forsteri. The sequence goes on along the minus strand of JADMNL010000034.1, from coordinate 60,741,794 downwards.
CCCCCTGTGGCTGGTGGAGGCACCCCCACCACCAGTGGCCATGGCAGAGGTCGTCCTTGTGTCCGTGGTGGTTATGGGGCTGCCCTGTGATGCCTATGTCCACAGGCCTGTGGTGGTGGGTTGGCATGCCCATACATACTGGACGCCCTGCGGATGGTACCAGTGGTGGTTTGTGTGGTGGTCACATGTCCCACGGGTGTCCTGGCACCACCCTGTGCAGGCTGTCCAGTGTATCTGTGTGTACCGCTGTAGTGCCATTTGTCATGGGAATAATGGGTGTGTTACGGTGCCTGCAGTGCCCGTGTGCTGGCCGCAGTGTGCACTGATCTGTGACATCTACAACATGGCCTTGGTGGTGCTTGGTTGATGCATGCATGGTGTCTGTGTGTCTCCCACCATGTGGCATCTGGTGTCCACTGTTCCCACATCATGCTGTCCCCTCACTGTGTTGCTCACACCTGCACACATACATACCTGCATACTCACCTGTGGGGTCCGAAGTGTTCCTCCACCACATGCATGCGGTATGCCCGGGCCCTCTCTGCCAGCCTGGGATCTCTGTGTCCCTGCCTGGCTTCACCTCCCTGGACCTCAGGGGGTGCCCTGTCTGTCCCCTCCCCTGCCTCCTCTTCCTCCCCGGAACTGTCGCCCTCACTGGCCCCGCCAGGTATCCCACATTCATAGTCCATGTTGTGTAGCATACTATGGGCCAGGAATATGCCAAAGACCTTCTCAGGGCTGTACTGTAGGGCACCACCTGACCAACACAGGCACCGGAATCGCCATCTTCAGCATGCCGAAGACACGCCCTTTGATGGCTCATGTCATGATGTGTGCCTTATTGTAGCATTCTTCCGCCACTGTTCTGGGTTGTCAGATGGGGTGAGGAGTCAGGGCCTCAGTGGGTATGTGCATCACCTGTGGGGGTAGACATGTGTCCATTAGTACATTGGGGTACACTGTGGCTTGTGCTCTGTCCTCATCCCTGCCCTCTGTGGTGTGTGCCCCTGTCCTGCTCTCCCACCGGTGCATCCACATACCTGTCAGTCCTGCATCCCTACCGCAGCTGTACCTGCATGCCCCTGTCTGTCGTATGGTGTACAGCACTTGCATGCCACCCTGTGTCTGCCTTTGTACTCTTTCACACCCCTGCTATCCCAGGGCCCATATGCTTGCTTCACACTGCCCACGGCCCACCCCATGTGTCCTGGACATGGTGCCCCCCTGCACTGTTGGCGCCCTGTCACATGTACCTATCAGATGGTCACTTGGGATGTCCCCAGCCTCAAACCTCATGCAGAGTGCCAACTGTTGCCATATGAATGCATCGTGTGTGCTCCCAGGGTGTGTGGCGCAGACATTGGTGATGCACCCTTTGGCGTCGCACACCACCTGGCAATTCACAGAATGGTACCCCTTCCGATTCACGTATGTGATTGCCTCCTCACCAGGTGCTGTGCAGATCACCACATGGGTGCAGTCGATGGCCCCTATGACACCTGGCATGCGTGCCACCCTGTAGAACCCCCTGCATGACTTCTGTCCACTTTGCCTGCGTGCTGGGGAAATGGATGTATTCTGATGCATGCAGTAGCAGTGCGGTGAGGAACTGTGTGAGGAGGTGGGACGTAGAGGCCTGTGATATCCCAGTGGTGTCCCCAGTAGGCCTCTGGAAGGTTCCCGTGGCAAGCAGGCACAGGACCGTTGTCACCTTGGTCTCCACCAAGATGGCATGACCTCGTGCGGTGGGTGCCTGCATCTCATCATGGCACAGTTCATAAATCTGCCTCAACATGGCCCTGTTGAGGCGGTATCACCCGACTGTCTCCACCACTGTGAGCTGCTCAAAGGACAGCTGGGCAGAATACTGCCATAGGGCTGGATGCCTACCTTGCCTTCCAGTGTCCTGCCTCCTCCTCCTCCTCATTTGGGCACCAGCTATGGCGACTGCTGCCAGGTTAATTTCTGCTGTCAGTGTGGCCCTCTGGCATTGTTTGCTGCCTGGCTTTGTTGCTGGCTGACTGTCTCTCTCTCTCCCTCTGTCTGGTTTTCTCTTCCCCTCTGGCTCTGGCTGTGTGCTGCTGCGCTCGTTCCATTCACAGCCTGCAGGTGTGCTGGACAGAAGTCTCCTTCTTTTGTACTTATCTTTCTATGGCACATCTTGGCTTTGTGCAGGCGTTGCCTCATTGATGTGCCCTGGTTCTGCACTGTGAATCGGGTTGCACTATGTATGCATGGGTACACCCCCTGTATATGTGCTGCATGTCATTACATTGCACCTGTGGCGCATATTGTTCGGTGCAGAGCATCTCGGTTGGGCTGGCACTTTCACCCTGTTTCTGCATCAGCTTCTGGTGCATTTCTGACTTGCGCTGGTGCATCTAGGTTGTGCTAGGCGCATCTGTTTTGTGAATCCTGCCCTCTCCATTTTATTCATGTGTCCAACCTGTTATATTTGTTGCCAAGATTACGCCAGTGGGCCAGCTTTTTCAAGCAAAACAGGGTCTACAAATAGAAACAGTATAGTAATTATCCAGCATATGTTATTGACAGTTTAAATGATAAACGTGGATGGTCAGTCATTAAATTAGATTTTTCAGGCAAATTGAATATGCAAAACACATAGACTTAGTAGCTAGGTGAATAGTGTCTTAGTGGGTTTAGATGTGGTATAATCGATTAATAAATTGTACAATATATAAACTCTCACTTAATATTCTGATGAAATATTATAGCGAAAATAAATGTGTGGGAAGATTCTTCTTCTCTTACACCATAATAATATACAGTTTCTGTTCTTTCTTGAAAATATTTCACATTATAGATGTATTTTCTGTTAATTCAAGTAGAGTTTTTAAAAATAAATATTTTAAACATTAGATATTAATCCTACTATTGTACAGTATATGAATAAGCTGTCTCATATGGTGACCCAACATTGATGCTTGATTTGATTCTGTATAAACATTATTTCCTTCATTTTATTACCATTTCTATAATGCCTGTATTATAGTTGTACCAACCAGTGACTTGAATCAGTAGACTGTTTTTTGAGGATTGCTATGTGTTTTAAGTATTGCTAAACACATTGTTGTTATTATTACATTTTCATTATGCATTAAGGTATTTGTTTCAAAAGGTGCTCTTTATAACGATTACGGACATCTAACCACAATCACAAAAGCACTAAGCCATACTCAGTTACAAAATGCACTCTAAGTCAATGCACTGAATCAATGTCACTGAGCACTTAATCATACTGGCTAGGATATTCAAAAGTGCACCTAGAATGTGTGCAATGGAATGCGCAGCGCAATGTAGTAGTGCCATAGGAAAATGACACCATATTTAAAGATGTGCCATAGACATGCGCAGGCGCAAACAACACTGAATATAGAAAAGACGCGCCACTGTGCTACCAGACATGCGCCGGAGCAACCAGGATTGAGCAGGAGCATGACAGTATGCAGCAACCAGCATGCTGAGCAAGCAGAACAGGCAGAGGTGAACACAGGCATGGCAGCACAAGAGTAGAGTGCCAAGACAGCCATGGCAGACCCAAACCACAAGGGGACAGTGCCCAGGAGGCACAGCAGAGGCACATGGCCAGGGGGCCACAGAGAATGCCAGTTGCACAATACAATCACAGGTCACCAAAGACAGCAAGCCACCCACCCAGAAAGAACAGATGCTGGCAGGCCCATGGCACCGCACCACCACAACTCTGACAGGCAACACCATATGAGAGAATGCTGCAGCCATGCTGTCAGGGCATCAAGCATGTAGAGTGGTCTGCTGTAAAACTGACACACATGCACTGGGGAACAAGGGGCACAAGCCACACCAACATGCTGGGACACAGGGCCCAGCACTGCACAGCACACCAGCACTGGCAAGGGGAACATGGCAGGTGGAGAGCAGGCAAACAGGGACACAAGGCAGTAGACCACGCACAGGGTAGGAGCACAGCCAAAGCCCAAGGGCCCGTGACACAGAGGGACACAGCACACAGGACCTTGTGCACATGCCATCACAAAACAAGGGGAACAGCACTGGGAATGAAAGGGACACGCCCAAGAGAACCACAGAACAATGTCAGCAAAATGTAGCAACCTGCATGTGAAGGAGACACAGACACAGATGTGCAAAAATAGAAAGATTTTACTTCAACACTGGTAAACCGGAACAGAGGGATGCCAACAGGGCACACAATAATAAACATGGAAGGGGAAATGCAGGGAGGGGCAATGTGGGCAAAAGGAGAATGGGTCCAGGAGCAAGCACGCAGGGGAAAGAAAGCAATACACAACTAATGCTGCTGAGGGTAGGGAAGTCTACAGTAGGGAGGGTGGGCAGGGTTAGTGGTGCTGATGCCAAAGTGCCACCAGCAGTTGGCGCACCTCCCGCATCAGGTTCCTAGTGGCCGCCAGATGATGCCGGCCAATCACGATCTGCACATTTGTCCTGGAGATGTGGTGCTGGATGAGGTGGTGCAGGTGCAGCCTTCCCCCGCAGATCAACCCCTGCCTTCTTCTGCAGGCCCATGGCCTGGCCTGACCTAAGAGAGGGGACACAGAACAGTCAATAAGTGATGGTCCACAAGGAGTCCAAGCCCCCCCATGTGTGCGCACAGGACAGCTGATGCTCCCACTGGTGGATGGAACCGGCAATGACACGTGCACAGTGGACAGCAACAGCTGACTCAGACTGCATGGATACCTGTGCAGTGTACCCCACAGTGCAAGGGCCCCACAGGCAGGACGGTAGTCCCCCAGCAGCAATTGGACACCATGGAATGCACACACTATTCCACCCTACCAGGGACAGTGGGATGCCACCACACAGAGGCCACGTGCATGGGCCCGCCACACACAGCACAACATGGCACAGGCAGTGGAGTCATGAACCTCCCCAAGCAGCGGCATTGCCCTTGGCTGTGCCACACCACCCATCCCAGTCATGCCCTATAAACCATGCCGCACACACTCACCTGCCTGTCCAGGAGCTGGTGCAGCAGTTGCAGCACCCCCAGCACCATGCTGCCTGTCCTGTTCTGCGGCCTCCTGGGCCCTCCTGCATTCCGCTGGTCCTGTGGATGGAACAGAGAGAGAGAAATGAACATGAGTGGCATGCCATGCACAGACCCCCCAGCCCTGACACTGTGCACAACGCTGACACATCACAGGCAGAGACACTGGCCCAAGTGTGGGGTTTGGTGTTTGGGCCGATGTCACCACATACTGCACAGGTATGCAATGCAGCAATGCAGTACATGCACCACCCACCAGTGCTGCCCCCATGCAGCTGCACAGGCAGCACACATGCCAGCACAGAAACTGTACAATGGAAGCCTGTACAGTGCAAGGGCATACCAACCTGGTTGTGGCACTGACCCCTGATGCACTCTGTCCTGCAGCCTGTGGAGCCGCATGGGATCCTGCCTGCAGAGGTCCTCATACCAGTGGTGGCACTACTCCCTGGTCCATGGCACCCCTGTCCTTTCCTCCAGGCCCATTGCCACCCTGTTCCTGACCTGGGACTGTCGCTCCTGGAGATCAGCCACACCAAAGAGGCGAGGCAGCATAGTGCAGTGGTTTAAGGCTCTGAGCTGCAACTCTGGTGACATCCAGCAGACCAGACCTGGGTTTGAATCCCACAGCTTCTGCTTGCATACTGTGTGACCCTGAACAAGTCACTTAACTTCCCTGTGCTCCCAGGTCGCACCTGTAAAAAAGCTCTCACCAGGGCCATGAGGTTTGCCCTTTCTACGTCGCTCCAGTTGTGAACCTGGCACACATGACCCTCAGAACCTGCCATATCTGCTGTCCCGCTGCACTGTGCCCAACCTTGTGCACTGTGGCCTGCAAAGCATGCACGTGGAACTGAATAATGCCTGATGTGCAACTGGGACCTATGGACTACAGCTGCACAGCATGGAGATGCGAGATGGACATGTGCAACGGAGCACGTTAAGGCAGGAGTACGGGATCATGGATGTGACTCATGCATGTGCACTGTGTGACCCTGCACCACAACATGCATGTGCCAATCGTGCATTGGCTGGCAATGTGCGGCTGGTGGCATGGTGCATCTGGCAGGCTTGTGCAATGAGGACAGACCACACACATCAGGGCCACATGCGTGGCAGGCGCACATGTCCATATGCGCAATAGGGGACCGTCTGCAGCACACACAGGTGCACAATAGGCCACTCATGACATTGTGCCAACTATGGGGCACATGGCAGGCATGCAGCTGCACACCACGCATGCACGGGGAATGCACCAGCGAATTGCTCTGGTGCATATGTATTGTGTAAAGCGCAATTCTGCAATATTCAGCCAGCGTATGCAAATAGCCTCATGAGCCAGTGCCAGCTGCAGTCGCACACATTGCCATAGTACTACAATTTCAGTGCTGCTGATTTGCATGAGTTGAGCCATAAAAATGCCATAACACAGCACAGGTCACTGACAGGTATTGCAGTCATTAAGATAAGGACCACCACACTGTGTTGTGTAATGATAAGGTTGTGCATGTTGTCAGTGCTGCACTGTACCATGTTGGGCTGCCAAGCTGCTTATCAGGCCAATGTCTAACTGTCCACAGGTAGCAACATGTCTGAGATGGAGGGAGCTGAGGAGCAGGGGCCTGCACGGAAGCACAGGTCCAACTTTACGAAAGATGAACAGTAGGCGCTGTTCAAGGCCTACCTCGACAGGGAGCCACTGCTCAGTTTGGCCACTGGTACCCTGCAGGACCGTGCCACTGGGTGGGAGGAGGTGGCCACATATGTGAACTCCCATGGCAGACACAACAGGAGTGCAAGAAGAAGATGGGAACAGACTGTAGATGCATAAAGAAGGTGACCTCCATCAAGATGTCATGCAGTAGGATGGGTGGGGGACTGGCTACCACACTTGTACTGACGTTGGGTGAGGAGCTGCTGGTGGCAACCATCAGCCGTGCCACCAATGAGGGTGCCCCAGGAGGTGGATTCCAGACAAGTGGCAGCCCATCACAGCACTGTGAATTTGTTGGTGATGGCTGATGGTGTGGGAGTGTGTGCATGCCAGCATGGCTGCAGCAGTGATGTGTACCCATGGCCGGTGTGGCATGCAATGGCGCATGCCATGAATGGGACCACAGTGCATGGCACTGGCCACCTGTGTGCAGTGGGACTGCAGCATGGGCACTGTGCCATGGTCCAGGGTGTGCACTTCTGCATGGCTGCCCCTCAGTGCTACCTGCACAGCATGTGCCAGTGGCACCGCATGGTCCACAGCAGCACAGGTAGCTGCGCAGCACACCACTGGTGTTACGGCCACTGGGATGCGGGGGGGCATACATGTCAGCCATGGGGTGATGCAACACCATGTGCTGCAGCTACCCACCATGGCTGGCCTGCCTTGTGCACTACCTGTGGCATGACCGCCCTGACGTTCGGTGCTGCACAAGCATCCCCTGTTAAGGGCAGGCATGGTGGTGGCGTGCATGCCCCGATCACACTGGTCATAGCACTGCATGCAGAGTGCCACTGTCAACACTGATAGTGCTTTTCTGTCTTCCAGCACAATCACACCTTGGGTGCATTGCAGGATGCCACCAACAACATTCAACCCAATGATGCAGTGCCATCAACAGGCATCTGGGACACTGACTGTCAGTGATGGAGCAGTGTGAGGCTGCTTGAATTCCTAGGTCTGGGCGACGATGACCCCTGGCAGACCTCTTGCTAATGGATGCCCTACTGGTACTCACACCGGGGACAGAGGAGGGGATGTCACTGGACACTGATGATGACATTACACTGAGCCTGGGTGGCACAGGCCTGGACACACCACCCAGGGGACAGTGCCATACACAGGCAGTGGATTCCAGCACTGGTGGTTCGACACCTGTGCAGTTACCACCTGACCATGGCTGCATAGTGGTGTGTGGTGCCACTGCTGTCACCGCACATGGAGGGGATGCTGGCACAGTTGCCAGTGCTGTGGGGCTGGCCCAGCAGGCAGATGGGCTATGGCAGCAGGACACAGTGGCCACTGTGTAGCACACCACAGGGGCCGCCAATGGGGTACCTGAACAAATCCCACCACCTGCGTGGTCCCCTGTGCAGTGTCCCCAGGTGAGGGATGTTGCACGGTATGCCACCACAGCCCCAGCAGATCAGCATCAGCCCCAAGATGTGCAAGGCGCCGACAGGCTGGACTAGCACACCAGGTTGCTGCAGGCATCCGTGGACAACCAGACAGTGCTCAGGGCTGAGATCCATGTACTGCGGGTGGAGTTGCATCAACTGGCCGAGCGAGGGGACATTGGATGTGCTCAGCTGATAGGTGATCTCTGGCAGCTTGCAGGAGGCCACGACCGGATTGCTGGACTGCATTACCAGTACCATCGTTGCTGGATTTGCATCACTGTTGGCCACTGGGCATGATGGACTCCTCATAGTGCACATCAACACCACGGTCATGGTGACTGGCGACCCCAGAACAGCTGATGCAGTGCTCTGACGTGCCCATCCCTGACACACCCAGTGGTAATCTCTTCGTCAGACTGTTCATAGCTGCGAGGACCCTGTCCCAGTCTCAGGCCTCTACCTCCACAAGTGTGTTAGTTACACTTTCTGTGGCTGTTGAGCAGCCAGCGGCTGCCACACAGCCCGGGCGTGGCTGCCCACATAGTCCTCCTGGATGTGCTGTCCCATCCTGCTACCTGCTGTTGGCTGGTACACACTTGGCTGGGTACGCTCATGTGTGTGTGCCGTCACATGCATGTGGTGTGTGGCACATCCTCCATATGTGCATGCAGTGCTGCTGTGCCTTGTGGCATGGGCATGATGAGGGCAGCATCGTGCCAGTCTTGCCTGTGTGCCGGTGCATTCACTCTGATCCATGCCACGTCCTGTTGCACTGTTGTGCATGTTGCCACATTGCACACCATTCCTGACTGTGCCACCCACATGCCCCACTGTGCTCTGCTGTGTGACACGTGATGGTGAAGGTGGTGCGTGTCCAAGTCAGGGTATGGTCAGCTCTGTGTCCAGCGCAGGGCCCATGTGTGTGCGTGCATGTGCCTGTCCACTAACCTGTGGGCATGCGTCTGTGTGTTCCCTGTGCATGCTCTGTGTGTGCTCATGTCCCTGCATTCATCCCTGTGTGGCTGTGTGCCTCTATCTGTATATGTGGTGCTCCATGCATGCATGGCTGTTGTGTCTGGTACTCACCTGCAGTTACCAAAGTGCTCCTGAATGATCATGTCATGGTGCCTCCATGCACAGGTAGCCATCCTGGGGTCCCTCCTCTGATTGGGTGACTGTGCACCCCCATCTGGCTCATCCTCCCCATCTTCATCACTGCTGTTGCCCTCATCCACATGGACAGCTATCCCACGGTCAATGGTCATGTTGTGCAGCAGGCCAGGAATAGGCCACAGGTTTTCACAAGGGCTGTACTGTAGGGCACCACTGAACCTGCCTAGCAGTGGAATCACATTTTGAGCATGCCAAAGACTCGCTCAATGATGTTGCTATGTGTACCTCATTGTATCACTCCTCCACAGCATTGGATGGGCACCGGATGGAGTGAGCAGCCAGGGGCGCAGGGGTAGGCACTGTCACCTATAGGGGTAACACATACTGGTTAGCGCATGGCATTGCTTGTTCCCATGTCCTCCCCCATGCTACCTACAGCTGCCCACACATCCTTCTCCATGTGTGCATTGGGCCTGTCCATACCTACAACAGCTGCTTTGTCACCTCATCACATGCCATGCTCACCTATCAGGTGACCCGTGGGTATCTCCCCAGCCTCAAATCTCTGGCACAGGATGGAGTTGTGCCAGATGAATGCATCATGTGTACTCCCAGGGTGTGTGGCAAACACATTAATTATACACCCAGTGGCATTGCACACCACCTGGCAGTTGATGGAGGGGTAGCCCTTTCTGTTCATGTAGGTGGCCATCTCTGGGCCAGATGGTGTGCAGTCAATGGCCCCAATCATGCTGGGCATGTTTGCCACCCTGTGGAATTCCTGCCTGTGCATTGTATGCTCTGCCTGTGTGCTTGGCAATCCTATTGCCTGTTAGTTGTATGCTCTGCCTGTGTGCTTGGCAATCCTATTGCCTGTTAGTTGTACGCTCTGCCTGTGTGCTTGGCAATCCTATTGCCTGTTAATTGTATGCTCTGCCTGTGTGCTTGGCAATCCTATTGCCTGTTAGTTGTATGCTCTGCCTGTGTGCTTGGCAATCCTATTGCCTGTTAGTTGTACGCTCTGCCTGTGTGCTTGGCAATCCTATTGCCTGTTAGTTGTACGCTCTGCCTGTGTGCTTGGCAATCCTATGTACTCTGAAGCATATGACAGCAGGGCATTGAGGAACTGTGTAAGGAGGCAGGACATGGTCAAATGGGATATACCAGTGGTTGCCCCCACTGGCTTCTGGATGGTGCCTGTGACGAGCAGGCACATTGCTGCTGTCATCTTTGTCTCCACTGTCATGGCATGACTCTTTCTGGTGGGTGCCTGTAACACATCATGGCACAGCTCACAGAGTTGCCTCAGAATTCCCTGTTCAGATGGTACCAGCCCACGATCTCTGTATCCCCATAGTCCTCAAGTGCGAGGCAGGCACAGTACTATCTGTGTTGGGCATACTGCCGACGGGCCCTTCCTTGGCCACATTGGTGTTCCTCCCTCTTCCTCACACCCCTCATTACCTCCTCCATCAGGAAAGGCCCTGCATCCATGGCTATGGCTTGCGCATCTGCTGTGTGTGTGTGTTTGAGCCCCCTTTTATGTGCTCAATTCTGTCTGGTGCATTCTCTGACTTGCTCCTCATTTGCACTGTGTTTCTCAGGTAAATATGCCATTGCACAGCTTATTCATGGGCACGCCCCCATGTACTTGCACCGCACACATTACTTTTGCACATTTGCACAATGAATATTGAGCTGCGCATTCATACTGGTTAGATATGGCTCCAGGGCACATTTCTGTGGTTGCGCATGTGCAACTCCTCTGAATATCTGCCCCACTATGTACATACTGTGCAAGCTTATGGGTATTTCTAATGATAGTGCCGCATTACCACCAGACACACTATTACAGTTTGCCACTGGAGTGTTAAACAGTATGTGCACTTAATGTTTTTGTCTGGCAACATTTATAGTAAGGTACTCTATAAATATTTTTCACCTTCATGACTGCTTTACTTTTTCATTGTAAGGAATCACAAACAATACAAAAGTAGTGGTATCGTTTAAAGGAGTTTATATCCTTGGGCATGCTGAAGCTCAGTGTTAAACATGGGGTACATATGCAGTAGTTCTAATTAAATAGTCAACAGATAGCTGCTTACCACAACATGATGCATCCTTCACTTGGCTCCCAGTCCCTATCAGCCCAGGACTCATGCTTCTTATATACTTAGCTGTCGTAGATACAGGCACAATAAGGCTCCCAGCTGTGCATGACTATGATGATGATGTCATCACAATGTGATGTCATCCACCTGGCAACCAATCACTAAGCACTACTCTGTGTTTGTATGCTTAACAAATCACTAAGCTACAGTTTCAGTATAGCTTGCATTAGTTGCACAGTTTGCCGTTGCTTTTGGTCTCCACACCAACAGTTCAATCCCAAGGGGGGAAGAATGTACAGTTCAGTTTTTCAGATACTAAAATAGCCTGGGTTTGATTCACACAACCTCCACTTGCATACTGTGTAACTCTTAGCTTGTCACAGAACCTCCCTGAAAATAGGCAATTGTGCCTAGTTGGCCTTAACTGGTTACCAAACAATTAAAGTTTTCTTCACATTGTGGCAATGTCTGTTGTGCCCTTGACAATCTGCCTCTTAAATTTCTTCCTTTCTTAGTCACCATGACAGTTTTTACTTTAAATACTTCCACCCCTGAATCTGTGAACCTCAGAATGCACCAGTGTTCATAAATTGTAGTTCTTATGCCCCCAAATACCGGACAACTGCACTCAGCTATCAACTCTACCGTACCTTGACAAGGCTCTTCTGCTGCTACCCACCTTTCTGTCTTTCCTACTGGTTGCATCACTGATTAGTAACAGCACTGAATATGGAGTTTACCCTACCAGTATACAGCCTTCTGGTTAACAATTACAACAATGGCATTGTGCGATACAAGACTGGACTGAAATGGCTTGCTAATAGTGTAAATACTGTGGGTAGATCTGTTCTGATCCTTGCATGGCATTATACAGAGTACTGTTGTGCGGCAGTGACTTGCAGTTGGTGTAAACTCTGTGCATATTTCCTTGCTTCTACTGTTTGATAGTAATGTTTCCAGTTTCCCATGCTATGCTTTGATGACTGTACAATTTCTGTTGACGTTAAACTTTTGCAAATGAGCTTGTATCTCAAAGGTGTGCTCTGAAATAATAATGAATGAATAAATAAAAAAATAAATGGGGTGAAAAAATTATTTTATCCATTGTTTATTATGTGCTGATATTGTAATTAAGAGGCAGCTTCTTTCAAGTCCTTCCCCTCTCATTCTTGCACTATCCAGTACCTCTGTGGGATAACCTCTTTTTGAAAACTTGAATACAGCATTTTTATTGGTACCCTTCCTGTATATCCTTGGTCCCAAGTGTTTGTCAATATTAAAAATGACTAGATCTAAGAAGGGGATTGCTTCTGTATTTGATGAGAGGGTGAGTTGTAGACCCCTAAGGCATCCATTTAAAAATTAGTGGAAGTGCTCTAGTTCTACTTTGTTGCCCTTCCAAATTGCTATCAACTAATAATTTAAGCATTTTCAGATAGTTATTTTCTCTTTAAATAGGTTCTGTTTTCCAGAACAGACCTCTCCTAAAACACTGTCATGAACAGGTTGGGATAGCTTGGTGTCGTACTCAAAGCCATCACTGTCCCTCATGTTTGTAAGTAAAATGTGTTCTTAAATTTAAAGTAATCTTTAGTTAAATTGACCTGTGTCAAATAAACCAAAAACACATTTGTAGAAAGTTATTTCTCTTGTCTCTGTCCAAATGCTATCTCCAGAGCCTCTGGTCCCCATTCAAGTTTAATGTTTGTGCAGAGATCCTTGACGTTGAACGATGCAAGGATACATGACTCTAGGTTTCCTGCACTTTCATTTAATTGTTTCATTAAGCCAATCACATGTCCAGTGTCTTTTAGGTACGCTGGTGTCATCTCCACTGTAGATTTGATGAAATAATTAACAAATACTGAAAGGGGTCTAAAGAAATAACCAGCTCCTGCCACGATGGGCCTGCCCGAGAGTTGTTGCAGAATTATTTAGTTTAGGTAACATGTACAAGACAGTTATTGGTTTAGAGTTAAAATGTGTTTTTCTCCCACTTTGTCAACCATACTTCTTAATAGCACTTTTCTAGAAGCCAGAACACCAATTATTCTGTGGTTGTTATGCAGTCCCCCTGTAACTTCCTGTACATGTCCTCTGCACTCAGTTGTCTGAGGCAATCTTCCTTATACATTTTGTAATCTATCAGGACTATCCCTCCCCATTTATCAACTGTTTTTTTTTGCTGTTGTGTGATTGTTTTTTTAAGTGCAGTGAATAGATTGTACCTAGTTCTTCTATCAATAGTTCCTTCCTCTCATTTTTTCTAGGCCTTTCTCTGAAATTTCCTCTGTATTCGGAGTATGTCCTGATAGATAGTACAGTATATTGGTATTTCCTCTATTTGGTCTGGGTTTTGCTGTCCTTTCTCATTACAAGACCCCTTCCCCGGGCTGCTTCTTTTTCTGTGTTTCTCTTCCTTTTCCTTGGTCTCAATCTACGTATCTGTCCATTTTGTTTTTTTCTGTGTTATTGTATGTTGTCTTGTACCCTGTCACAATGTACTTGGGTGTTCCTCCTAGTAATATTGATAGTAATTGTCTCTGTATTGTTGCCTTCTCCATTCCCTTCCTGTTCCACAGTCTTGACAATGCCAGCCCCTCTGCCTTTCTAAAAATCCATTTGCTTTCTCTGGTATTCTCCATCAGAGGCACTGTCAGAATAATGTCAAGATTCTGAATCAGGGTTATGGATTTGTCTTTGTCTAAAGGAGGGTTTAAATGTATTCCTAGTTTAGGCCTTGTTATCCTTGTAGTTATGTAGGTCCCTTTTGAATTTTCAGATGTTTTTGTATTTTTTTATATCTTTCTCTAGTTCTTGTCATGTTTTTGTGATCTTATCTGGTGTTACTTTGAACTCTTCCAGATCTGCTTTTTTGTTTGTTTTAGCTCTTGCTCCAGTATTTTAATTTCCATATCCACATTCACTTGCTCTTTAGTAAGTGCTTTGATACAGTTAAGCATGAAATCTATTGCTCAGAAGAGTAACCTAATAATACATCAGCAGATTTACACAGGGACAAATAGTATGTATGTAGCCCCACAATAGTGGGGCTACATACATACTTACTGACATCCTTGGACCCAAATATAGTCAAGGTCTTGCATCATGAAGAAAATAAGCCTAAAATGACTTCACTCATCAAATTAGGAGAAGCCTTCAGAAGGGTAGCAGAGATTGATGGCAATCCAAAGGTAGATAAGGAATTGTCAGCAACAGAAAATGCAAAGAATCAGAAAAAGGAGTATAAGGATAAAGACCAACAGAAAAGAAAACAATTGAAAGTCCATAATTATAGTGGAAAATACAGGAGCTTACTGGAGCAACCATAGGTTGATCAAGCCCTGACCCATGATTGGTTAAAAAGAGGTGAATTTAGGCCACGAGATGAGAGACTAATAATGGCAGCCCAAGATAGTGGGCTACGCACAAGATGGTTCACAAAATCCATAGAAAAAACAGGAGAAACAGACAAGTGTAGGTTCTGTAGTACAGAATTAGAAACAGTTGTGCATCTTGTGGCTGGATGTGAAGTACTTATGGCAGAAGGCCTGTATACTGAAAGACACAACAATGTAGCAAGATTGATCCACTGGAAACTGTGCAAACACTATAACATACAGGTAGCAGAGAGACACTGGAAACATGAACCACAAAGAATCACAGAGAATGAAGAAGTAATGATCACATGGGATCACCCCATACCAACAGCCAAGAAAGTGGAAGCAAGAAAGCCTGATATTGTAATACAAGAAAAGAGGACAAAGGTAGCATTACTGATTGAAATAGCCACCCCTAGTGACTACAGTGTGCTGCGTACAGAGAGACACAAAATCATGAAATACCAAGATATGCAGTCAGAAACCAAACTGATGTGGAATAAGGACACACAGATTGTTCCAGTAGTGCTTGGAGCAATGGGACTAATCAAAAGAATTTTCAGGCACATTTAAATATGCTACCAATATTTGTGACACCTTATGAACTTCAAAAGGAAGCTATTTTGGGGACATTGCGTGTGCTGAGAAGAGCGCTCTCAGCAAACATCAAAGATTAATACAGTACTAATTTCTTGAGTTTTGAATATGCCCTGGCTAAAGAATGGGGTCCATTCTTGCCACGGTATTAGAAATCCCTAAACATTTGGAGACACTAACCCCGGAAGAAACCATATAAATGCACCGAATGCAACAAGAGGTTTGCCCAGAAACAGCGTCTAATAAATCATCAGTGGGTTCACATGGGGAGAAAGCATATCGATGTACCGAATGCAACAAGTGGTTTTCACTGAAAGAGACTCTAATAAAACATCAGCGGGGTCACATGGGCCAGAAACCATATGAATGTGCTGAATTCAACAAGAGTTTTGGACATCAGAGTAGCTTCATAATATGTCAGCGAAGTTGCACAGAAGAGAAACCATATAGATGCATTGAATGTAACAAGAGTTTCACTGCACAGACGGGCCTCAGAAGACATAAGATAATTCACACAGGGGACATGCACCACAAAGAATCACAGAGAATGAAGAAGTAATGATCACATGGGATCACCCAATACCAACAGCCAAGAAAGTGGAAGCAAGAAAACCTGATATTGTAATACAAGAAAAGAGAACAAAGGTAGCATTGCTGATTGAAATAGCCACCCCTAGTGACTACAGTGTGCTGCGTGCAGAGAGACACAACATCATGAAATACCAAGATATGCAGTCAGAAACCAAACTGATGTGGACTAAGGACACACAAATTGTTCCAGTAGTGCTTGGAGCAATGGGACTAATCAAAAAGAACTTTCGGGCACATTTAATATGCTACCAATACTTGTGACACCTTATGAACTTCAAAAGGAAGCCATTTTGGGGATGTTGCATGTGCTGAGAAGAGCGCTCTCAGCAAACATTAAAGATTAATACAGTACTAATTTCTTGAGTTTTGAATATGCCCTGGCTAAAGAATGGGGTCCATTCTTGCCACGGTATTAGAAATCCCTAAACATTTGGAGACACTAACCCCGGGACAAACCATACAAATGTGAGGAATGTAGCAGGAACTTTACAGCACAGCAAAGCATCACAAGATATCAGTGGGTTCACCACTGGAAACTGTGCAAACACTAAAAACATACAGGTAGAAGAGAAACACTGGAAACATGAACCACAAAGAATTACAGAGAATGAAGAAGTAATGATCACATGGGATCACCTGATACTAACTGCCAAGAAAGTGGTGGTGAGAAAACTAGACATTGTAATAGACAAAAAAACAACAAAGGTGGCATTGCTCATCAAAGTAGGCACCTGTGGTGACTACAGCATGCTGCACATAGGCACCAGATTTTGAAATAACAAGATATGTAAACAGAAATTAAACTGATGTGGAATAAGGGCAGACAAATCATTCCAATAGTGCTTGGGGCATCAGGTGCTATTCAGAAAGAACTTTCAGGCACATCTAAATATGCTACCAATTTCTGTGACACCCTATAAACAGCAAAGGGAGGCCATCCTGGGGACAATGCATGTGCTGAGAAGAGTGCTCTCAGCAAACAACAATGATTAATACAGTACTGATTTACAGATTTATGAATATGCCCAGGTTTAAGGATTGGATCCATTCTTGTGATGGCACTAGAAATCCCTGAACATTTGGAGACACCCACTGGAGACACCATATAAATGTGCTGAATGTAACAATAGATCTTACTTCGAGAGGGTTCCTTTAGTAGGTCATAACTTGTAGGACTAATGCCATCTGGACCCAACAGCAGACTTTTCCAGCAATACCCGATGGGGGACCATCCACCTGACATCACATGACAATGTCAGCGTGAGCCTATATAGTGGGCGGTCCTCAGGCCCACCCTCCCGTTCTTTCCCACTGTCACCTTGTGCAGTTCCCTCTGATAGGCTCACTTCAGTAATCGCCGGTAGTTCTTCACGTTTTTGTGACTCTAAAGCTGTTTTTTCTCTGAGTTTTTGGTTTTTGATCTATGTCATCACCAAAGAAGAAGTGTGAATCCTGTGGCACTCAGATCCCGCATAAAGATGGCCATCGAAGGTGCGTGATCTGTCTAGGCCCAGACCATTCCATGGCCACCTGTTTGTATTGCCTCCCATTTAATTAGGCCACCCAAAAATGGAGGCAGCAGGTTCTGGAGACCCGTTTGTTAAAGTATCTCTCGAAAAATAGATGGAGAAGATCCGGGATTCAGCTTCAACTTCTTCATCTTCACCACCTAAACATAAGAAGGACTAACATTGGAAGAAGAAGCACTCCTCAGAGAGTAGGCCCGAGGCTTCGAGGCCCGCGTCGAGCAAGGCCGCTTCCCTGCCACCCGCAGTGAAAGTCCAGGCTGTGTCCGGGGACACGAAGGCTCAGACGCTTCTCCCAGTCTCTGTATCAGATAAGTCAGTCTCCGGCTTCTCTGGGGACTGCATGGTGGCCGATGAGTCAGTTTCCTGCCTTTCAGGGTCCTTTGTGGCCGATGTCATTAAGTCTGGGGGGCTCCTCCTTTCCTCGCACAGCACAGATATCTGGTCAGTCATTCCCTGTGGGGGATCATACAGACACGGCTCTCCCATCAGGGACTAACATCACCCAACCCGACGTCCAGCAGAGCCTGGGGAAGACAGTCCCTCTTCCCCCTTCTCCACCGGTTGCAGTCTCTCCAAACCCCACTTCCTTGGCCAGAGATAACGCTGGTCCCCTGGATATCATCCATAGTCCAGGGTCACACCCGCTTTCCCCCTCAGGGGTCTCGGACCAGGAGGCCCCTCCTCTTCTGCTGGAGTTGCCCATGGAGGTCCTTCCCATTCCTGATTTAGGCAGTTCTTCCCAGCCGGTGGGTCAGCCTACACCGGACCCTACTCCCTCATCAGATCCGGTTCTTCCTCCTCCTCCTACACCAGCTCCTCTGATGACTGTCTCCAGGCCGGTACCCTTACGTCTGCCCCCGGTGCCCAATCTTTCGGCAGGAGTGGGTCCTTCGTCAGACACCATGTGACGGGCCCTGATGCTGGCTCTTCCGATGCCAGATCCCATTCTGATGTCAGTCCCACCAACTCTGTCGATGGTGGTTCCGACACCAGCCTATCCGATGCCTGATCCTATGCATATTTACACAACACCAGATCCAACGTGGATGCCCCCAACGTTAGCTCCTCTGACGTCGGAAATGTTTGGAAGGCCCCATTATGTCCCTCACTACCCTTCAGGGTTTCCCACAGACCATACCTCAGATGGTTCATCACCAGTCTGGCATAGTTTGGGGCATTTTTACCCCAGTTACTCTCAGTTTCTGGGCTATCCTCCACAGTGGTACCATGGGTATGCTTACCCTCCTTCCTGTGCTTACCCTCCTCCACTTTCATCTCCTCCCTCTCCACCTCCACCTACTTTCTCCCTACTCCACCCCCTCCAGCCCCACAGCCAGACATCAGACAGGTTATCCAGTCCTGGTGGAAGGAGGTGAGGACTGAGCTGGTGATGGACCTGGAGAGTAGGCTTCCCAACCCTTCTCCATCTCCCAGGTCTGAATCTCCCATGGACTCCAGTTCCAACATGGTCCAAGTCCTGGAGGAGGCTCTGGAAAATATCTCTCTTCCGCATATTCAATCTGGAGATGATCCAGACTCGGTGGTCAACTCATTGGGGGAATCTTTGTGTCCAGAATCACCGATCCCGGGGAAAGTCTCTCCAGAATCCCCTCTGGAAGACCCTTTTTTGTGGACCTTTTGAGGTCAATCCAGACTTTTTATGAGTGGGAGATGGAGGCACAGGATCCGAAGCAGCAGAGGCTTGTGGAGCATCTGGATCTGGAGACTTTGTCACCAATTCCAGTGCCTCCATAGATTGGTCCTCATTTTGACCTCAACTCGACAATCTGGCAACTGCCTAACTCCATCCCGGCTGTCCCTAGAAGAGCAGACAGGACTTACCGGGCACCTAAGGATGCCCTCTTTCTTTTGGCACATCCTAAGGCAGACTCTATTGTCATCTCAGCTGCTCAGGATTGTTCTTCTGCTCTTAAGCACATGAGTACCATTCCTTCTGACAAAATCTAAGCAGTTTGACCAGTTCGGTAAGAAAGTGTATTCTTCCGCTACGTGTGCATTGAGATCACTGAATTACATAGCCCACATCGTGTCCCACCAAAAGGCCAACCTAGCCAGGCTGGAGGACCGGATTCAGTCAATGCCAAATTCGAACCTTAAGGAGGAACTCGCCCGGGACATCCGACTTTCCAAAATTTCTTGTCAGCGTGCTCTTTGAATCACCTATGACTCTGTCGATTCGGTTGCCCAAACCTTGATGACCACTGTCTCCCTTCGGCAGCATATGAGGTCCAGTCGGCCATTCAGGATGCCCATTTTCAGGGCTCTGTGCTCTTTGGTGAGGATGCCAAAGACATTATCACAGGCCTACAAGAACGAGGCCAAGCTCCTAGGTCTGTGAGGTCTATTTACTATCAGGGCAACCAGCCAGGTCAATCCCAGCAGCCCTTTTGGAAATGGACTACAAGGCAGCGATGAAGGCACACCCAGTTTGGACAGGGTAAGTGCAAGGCCACAGGTACAGTGTCGACCCCTCCTGCCTCCAAAACCTAGTGTCGCTCTGGAGGACCTCCTCCAGCCCGACCCACCACCTCCTGACTTCTTGGCCCCACATTCTCCTCCACTTCTGGAAGAGGAACCGGTTGGGGGAGATTTGCCCACCACGTGCAGGAGTGGCAGGGCATAACCTCAGACAAATGGGTCATGCAGTTAGTGTCCTTAGGGCACAGTCATGAATTCTTGGAGATTCCTCCAGAATCCCCTCCTTGAAGGTCCACCTATTCTCGAGACCAGGTACTTCTGGTGAGGGAGGAAGTTCATGCTCTCTTGCAAAAATAAGCAATAGAGCCAGTCCCTCTTCAGCAAAAGGGATGGGGGTTTTACTCGCATTTCTTCCTGGTTCCAAAAAAGACAGGCGACCTAAGACCCATCTTCGACCTCAGCAGGTTAAACCTGTTCATCGAGTACAAAAAGTTCAGGATGGTAACACTCCAGAGCCTATTGCCTCTGCTGCAGGAGAATCATTGGTTATGTGCTCTGGACATGCAGGATGCCTACCTGCACATCCTGATATTGCAGAGTAACTGCCACTTCCTGCAATTTGTTTTTCAGGGGAACACTTCCAATTCAAAGTGCTCCCCTTTGGCCTTTCTTTGGCACCCAGGGTTTTTGCCAAGTGCCTAGCGGTGGTGGAAGCAGACCTCAGATACCAGGGTATTATGGTTTTCCCATACCTGTATGATTGGCTAATATCTGCTCCCTCCAGGGAGTCCCTTTCAGAGGCCCTCCAGATTACCCTGAACATGTTTTCCAGACTGGAGACTACTGTCAGCATCCCCAAATCTTATCTCACTCTCTTGCAACATCTTCAGTTTATTGGAGGTATTCTGGATACAGTTCAGGGCAGAGCTTTCCTCCCTCCAGACTGGAGGGACACTCTGATGGAGCAGGCCATCCAGGTGGCCTCTTCCAAGTACCTTCCAGTCAGAGAAGTCCTTCGTCTTCTTGGCTTGATGGCAGCCTCTATCTCCATGGTACCCATGGTGAGGCTCCACATGAGAATTACTCAGTGGTCCCTCAGGGTTCAATGGGATCAGCTACAGGATCAGCTGGATCAGCCTATCCTTATTTCCTCTGCTTGTTAGAGGGATCTGTTACGGTGGAGGGACCCACAAACCTTTCACTAGGCCTTTCATTTTGTGGCCCAGCTCCCACAGCAGTCCTTACAACAGATGCTTCCAATCTGGGATGGGGAGCTCACATGGGGGACCATCAGACACAGGGACTTTAGTCCCAACAGGAGATGTCCTTGCACATCAATGTGTTGGAGATGAGAGCAGTGCTGTATGCTGTTCAAGCATTCCAGACCATTCTTCCCAAGGGACTCCTGCTCATTCTGACAGACAACACTTTGGTTGTCTGGTATCTCAACAAGCAGGGAGGCACGCGTTCATATCCCCTCTGCAGGAAAGCAATGAGAGTGTGGAACTCGGCATCCCTGCACAGTCTGTCTCTCACAGCTGTGCACATTCCAGGAGTGGAAAATGTCCCTGCCAACAGCTTAAGCAGATCATTCACCCTAGCTCACAAATGGGAACTAGATCAGGAGGTGGTGGACTCACTTTTCAAGAAATGGAGATGACTGGAAATCGACCTATTTACCTCCCTATTCAACGCAAACCTTCCCAGCTTTTGCTCACTTCTTCCAGAGCATGGTGCTTTCTGGCATGATGCAGTGTCTCTGTCCTGGACAGGGAGATTCTTATATGCCTTCTCTCCCTTTCCCATTCTTCAGAGGGTACTTCTCAAGCTGGTCCTCTGTACTCAACCTAGGTTTCTTCCCAAGGTGGTATCGCAGCTCACCCTTAATCAGTCGGTTGAGCTCACGGTGTACTATCCAGCCCCAACAAATAGAGGTGAGGCTCTGTTACACACTTTAGATGTACACTGAATTCTCTGAACAAAAGAGACACGTAAAGCCAATCAACTCTTTGTGTCCTTCGCTCCAAGATCTTTGGGTCAAGCGGTTTCTAAGCAGCTCCTTTCCAAGTGGCTAGCCAACTGCTTTCGCTTCTGTTACCAGAAGTATGACAAGCCTTTGCCGGGGTCAGTCAAGGCTCATTCCACTAGGGGCATGGCTGCTTCTGCAGCCTGTCTCTGTAACGTTTCTGCAATGGAGATTTGTGCAGCAGCAACCTGGAGTTCCATCCATACCTTTACCAAACATTACAATTTAGACATTGCTTCTAGGCGAAGGGCCGGTTTCGGCCTTGCTGTCCTGCTGGGCCTTCTGTCCTAGGCATGCTCTTTTCTGTGTTTCAGTTGTTCTTCCTTCCATGTTTCTCTTGGTCTCTCTTTTGAGGGACTGCCTGGGAATCTGTCCTACAAGTTATGACCTACTGAAGGACCCCTCTCGAAGTAAGATAGTACAGTTACGTAAGAACTTACTGTAACAGTAATTCTTCGAGAGAGGTTCCTTCAGTAGCTCATGTTTTTCCCACCCCCTTTCTCCCAGTATTTTTCCTTTTGGGTCTCCAGACCAGCTTCCTCTCCTTCCGTGCTCCAGCAGGAGAACTGGAGGGTGGGTCTGGGGACTGCCCACTATATAGGCTCACGCTGATGTCATCACGTGATGTCGGGTGGGTGGTCCCCCATCGGGTTTGCTGGAAAAGTCTGCCGTTGGGTCCTGACGCTAGATGGCACTAGTCCTCCAAGTTATGACCTACTGAAGTAACCTCTCTTGAAGATCTACTGTTACGATAAGTTCTTATGTAACTGTACTTTTTATCATGAAAGCTGCCCCAATAATGAATCAGTGAACTTACATGGGGGAGAAACCATATGCATGTGCTGAAATTAATACGAGTTTAACACACAGAGCAACCTCAAAACACATCAGCAAATTCACATGAGGGCGAGAACATGTAAATGTGCTGAATGTAGTGAGAGTTTTGGACTGAAGGGTAACCTTATGAAACATTTGCCAATTCAAGTGGGGTCCATATAAATGTGTTCAATGTGACATTTACCATGTGAATTAATAATACATAATTAAATTCACATGGGGAGACACCATGTACTGTAAATGTGTTTTATAAAATGAGGTTTAAAAACCTGCCCAAATTAAACAACTTTATTTGTTATAACACAGCACCTGACTGTTGACTATTTAACTAGAAACTTCTAAGACCACAACTAACCTGCCCTAATGTACCTAGCAACTACCCAACTAAATGAAACTAAAATCTATTTCTATTAAAATAAATTCTTCCCAGTTTTAAACAAAAATCAACAACATGCATAGGTTTCTTCAAAATAAATCCAGTTCCAGGGTTCATTCCACAGCACATAGCCTTTGTTATCAAACTTATATGTTCTATCTAGCAACAGTCTAACTAAATGAATAGAGAACCTTTTCCATTAACAAACAAACATCAGTAACACTAGGGAGGGAGTAGTCTTAGAGCTGCTGCTCTCAAACGGAGTCAGTGAGAGGATCTTGGATTTAGAATTGGGTTGCCATCTGGGAACAAGTGACCACCATACAGTGCACTTCACAATAAACACAGCCATAGAGTCAATCCATACAAAAGCAAGGGTACTGGACTTTCAGAAGGCTGACTTTGGCAGAATGGGAGAGTGCCTAAGGAATGCACTAGCAAAAGGGCAGGAAGGAGGGGGTGGAGGAACAATGAGGAAAATCAAAACTGCCATCACAGTGGCAACAAGCCTTTGTGTGAAGCAAATAAAATAAAACAAAGGAAAAAAAACTATGGTTCTCAAAAGAAGTGGCGGGGAAGGTTAGGGAGAAAAATATAGCATTCAGAAAGTATAAGGAATCACAGAAGAAACAGAACAAAGAACTGTACCAGTAAAAGCAGAAGGAAGTGGGGAAGGCAGTCAGAATAGCAAAGGCCCAGACAGAGGAAAAGATAGCCAACTTAGTTAAGAAGGGAGATAAAACCTTTTATGGGAACATTAGTGAGTGAAGAAATACCAAGGGAGGGATAGTGAGGTTTAATAAAGGGGGAGGGGGTGAGCGGAGTGTGACAGTGAAAAGGCAGAGATACTGAACACATACTGTTGTTCAGCATTCACAAAAGAAGAGGAGGGGGAGGTATCTAAACCAAACAATAGAAGTAATCTGGATGGAGGGTCAATACCAGTCCATTCACAGAAGAAAAGATCCTGAAAGAACTCCTAGAACTCAAGGTGGATAAGGCAATGGGGTCTGATGGATTCACCCCATAATTCTAAAAGAACTAAGGGGAGAACTAGTGACACCACTGACTACCCTTTTTAGCAAATCATGGGAGGAGGGTGGATGTGATTCTCCTTCTCAAAAGTGGGAGCAAGGCAGAGGCAGCAACTATAGACCTATTAGTTTGACTCCCTGTGGCAGTGTAAATGGTGGGAATCACTTCTGAAAGAAAGAATACCTAGAGGTCAGCGGGGCACAGGGCTCAAGGCAGCATGGATTTACAGTAGGAAGGTCATGTCAGAAGGATCTAATAGATTTCTTTGACATTGGTGACCAAAGTAGTAGACCAGGGAGGGGCTGTGGACATGGCCTACCTAGACTTTAGCAAGACATTTGACACAGTCCCACACAAAAGATTAATAAACAAGTTAACTAGCCTGGGAGTGGGTCCAAGGGTGGCAGCCTGGGTAAAAAATTGGCTGAACAACAGGAGGTAGAGGGTAATAGTAAATGGAGTCCACTCCAAAGAAAGGGGGGTTACTAGTGAGGTACCACAGGGTTCAGTACTGGTGCCGGTCCTCTTCAATGTCTTTATAAGTGACATTGCAGAGGAATGGAAGGAAAAGTATGCCTCTTTGCAGACAATACAAAGATCTGCAACAGGTTTGTTACATGGAGGGGTGTAAAGGATGAGAAGGGACTTGGCAAGGTTGGAGAAATGGTCAAAGTATGATATCTTAGATTCAATACAAAGAAGTGCAAAGTAATGCACCTGGGAAACAAAAACCCAGAGGAAGAGTACACAATGGGGAGGGAGGTACAACAACAAAAATGGAAAGGGACCTGGGGGTAGTCATATCAGACAACCTAAAAGTAGACAGGCAGTGTGAGAAGGCAGTAAGGAGGGTTGGGGGAATACTGGGATGCATAGGGAGAGGCAGTAGAAAACAGTAAAAAACAGGAAGTTGTCATCCTGCTGTACAGACAGTTGGTGAGGACACCATCTGGAGTACTGCATGCAGTTCTGGAGATCCCATCTCCACAATGACATAGACAAGATGGAGGCAGTCCAGAGGAGGGCAACTAAAATGGTGCAGGGTTTGCACCAGAAACCATACAGAGAGACTAAAGAAGCTTATTATATGTATACTGTTGAGGAAAGGAGGGGGGGACATGAGAGAAACTTTCAAGTATCTCAAGCAAATCAACAAAGTCCAAGAGGGCATCATCTTTCAGAAAAAGATATGTGCAAGAACAAGGAGGCACAATTTGAAGATAGAGGGCGGATGGCTCAGGGGCAACATGTGGAACTATTTTTTCACAGAAAGGGTACTGGACACATGGGATGGCCTTCCTGTGGAGGTCATGGGGTCAAAATTGATGGGGGAATTCAAGAATGCATGGGACAGACATACGGCAATTATAGTAGGGGGTAGGAGGAAGTAGGCTGTTGGTTAACTAGGATCTGCAACTTATTCAGTAGGTAGGGAAATGGGCAGACTAGGTGGGCCAAGCAGTTCTTATCTGCTGTAAAAGTCTATGTTACTATGTAACAAAAAATACATTTTCCATTAGATAAGCTCAATTAACCACACCAGTGGATGGGTTTCTTGAGAATCAGTGCACTTCCTTGGTGCATTGAAAGTCACTCAGAAACTGACCTCATACCATTCATTTCACCAGGGCATGCATTAACAGACCACTTAGTAATTCATTCACATTATAGATCCTTTGACTTAAGCATATCATGGTTTCATATCATTATGTCATCTCACTATGTTTTTGTACATATATGAGTACACTTGTATTATTATTATTTTTTTTTATTTTTGTGAATAGTTGTACAATCTTTTTGTGAAGTGATGTGTGTTATATAGGTTTGTGTACTTCGCCATTTTCTGGATTGCATCCAAAATATGCACTCAGCATAGTGCTCTAACCTTGGTATCATAAACTTAAATATATCAATTTTCCAGAAACTCATGCTCTTCTGTGGATTATTACATATAAATGTAACAATAGCTTTACATCACAAAGTAGCCCTATAAGAAATTAAAGCAAATTTACACGAGGAGAGACTATATTAATGCACTGCATATAACAAGAGTTTTGCCCAGAAGAATTGTGTGATAATACATTGGAAGGTTCCTATGGGGGAAGAGACCATACAAATGTGCAGAATGTTATAAAAGTTTAACATCACAGAGTAACCTAACAGGACATCAGCAAATACTCACACTGATCTCAGCAAACATCAAAGATTAATACAGTACTAATTTCTTGAGTGTTGAATATGCCCTGGCTAAAGAATGGGGTCCATTCTTGTCACGGTATTAGAAATCCCTAAACATTTGGAGACACTAACCCTGGGAGAACATTTGAAGACATTAACCCAGGAGACATTTGGTTTAGACAAATGTGCCAAAGCAACATTTATAGCAGGAAAGTAAACTTGTAAAGAAAACATCATCCTGACAGAGAACTGTGACATAAAATAACTTGAGCAAGAAGAAGTGTACAAATATCTAGGAATAGATGAAGGGGCAACAATACAACATGAGCAAATGAGAGAAGAACTCAGCAAGGAATAATTCAGATGGCTAAAGTTTGTACTGAAAATTGCTTGAACAACATGAAACAGAGTGCAAGCTGTAAATCAACTCGCCCTTCCTGTGCTATCATACAGCTCTTCGGTGTGATTAAGTGGCCACAGAAAGTGCTGGGTCAGCTAGATATAAAAACAAGAAAACTACTCCATGCCTACCACTTAATACACAAAAACCAGTGCATGCCAAAATGATACCTCCCAAGGTCTGAGGGAGGCATCAGCCTCCTCAAGATTGATTACATATACAGGTCCACAGTTGTGGGGCTGCAGACATACCTACTGACATCCCTGAATTCACACGTAGTCAAAGTTGATATCCCAACAATTGCAAGCAGGAATGAGGGTGAAGGGAATCTGGACATAGAAATTAGAATGGATGCTACCTGGCCCGATGGGACTTTGGCTCAGTGGCAATTGTGGGTGGATGGGAACATGGGGCCCTAACTGTACTCCTCCCCCCAATGTATGCAGGCTTGGAGTAGTTCATATTTATTTGAGGGGAGCAGGGGGGCAAAGCCCCCCACAATGGGTCTGACATATGCTCTCACCAGCAAGGTGCACACAGTGATTCCCTGTCACTCACCTTGCTGTTGGCTGTCCCCCCCCACACCAATCATGTTCAGCAAAATTATTTTTGCCCTATTGTGGGTAACCCAGCAGCCCTGCATCATGAAAAAAACAAGCCTAAGATGACTTCCATCATCAAGCTAGACAAAGCCTTCAGGAGGGTAGCAGAGATGGATGTTAAGTCACCAGTAGATAAGGAGCAACCAGCAGCAGAAAGTGGAAAGAAGCAGAAAAAGCTTATGAGGACAAAGATCGACAGAGAAAAAAGGACAACTGGAAAGCCCATAATTATACCAAAAAATACAGGGAGCTGTTGGAGCAACCACACATCAATCAAGAACTGACCCAAGAGTGCTTAAAAAGAGGTGAATTTAAGTCACAAGATGAGAGGTTGATAGTGGTAGTCTAAGATATTGAACTATGCAGAAGATTATTTTATTTACTTAGTTTTTGTTGACCGGGTAAGTGCACTAGACAGATCCTGCCTATTTTCAGGCACGACCCGGGGGAGGGGGATACAGATGAATTACAACTGACCTTGAACCAGATTAAGCTGTTGGTGGTATTTTTTAGTAAATGAGGGAAATTTAGCCAGGACACCTGGGAAATCCCGCTACTCTTGCTAGACATCGCGCAGTCACGCTGCAGGAGAGTTCAATGGAGTCTAGTGTGCTTTCGGACATGGAAGGGGATGGACGTATTATGGAGCAACTGGAGGAGGTGGACAGATTGCGAGCCACAACCGGTGTGGAGTGCCAGGTTTTGGGGGAAGATTTTCAACCTGGGGAGCCGTCTATATCAACGGAGCAGTTTAGTGATGTGCAAGTTTCAGAGGAAGAGACTCTTCAAAGGGATCTGAATTTAAAAAGAAAGCAATTGTTGGACTTGATTTCAGTGGCAGAACAGGAATACCTGGCAAGTAAATTATCGTTAGATGAAAAGAAACGGAAAAGGTCACTGATGAGTCCGCTACCTGGAGGAGTAAACGTTGCCTTTTGGAGTCTGATGGTACAATCCCCTTTTTTGATGGAGTTGTCTTCGGCAGAGGCTCAGGATCAGGTTGACGACGTCACGTCTGAGACGCCTAACCCAGATGCAGTATGGACCCCTGGGCTGGCTTTACAGAATGCCGGCTGGATTTTGGATGGTGATCGATGGATTCCAGACCTGAGTGCTCCGTTGCTGGGTTCTATAGCCCCCGAAGTTAGTCTTTCCCCAAAAGTTCACGACAAAATTTTTCAGCTGCTGGTTGTGCAGGACGAAAAGGATCCTGAGGCAGCTGCAGAGGTATTCTATTCCTCAGGATAGGGTACAAGGTCAAAGACTTGAAGGCCCCAGGGTCTAGTGTGCTAGAAGGCGAGAATCCAATATTGAAAATGGCAATGGAGCTTTTGGAAAATCAAGATAGGATTATTTCGAACTCTGTCTTAAACGATAATGGGGGTCATGAGGGAACTTCACCGAATAAGGAGCCTACTAAAACATTTGCAGGACTGTTTCGTAAACCTGCAGAAGTGGCAAAAAGATGTTTTCTGGTTCGTCTCAAGTATATAGGGACTGCATCCATAGTCCCGGATAGGATTTGGGTAGGAAAGATGTTAATAAAAGACTCTATGGGCTTTGCACCTTCTGAGGTGTATGCATTTATACATGCCCCTGGAGATCGAATATATGACTTGAGTTTTTGCACTATGCAGTCACTGGACAAATTTTGGAAATTGTATTATACACTTTGGGATTTTGGAGTTTGGAATGACTTTTTAGCTATTCCAGTGACTAAACCAACTATTAAAACAGTTACTATATTATTTCGGAATGAGGGGGTCTGTGTTAATGATATTATGTTTTGGTTAGAGAAGAAATGCACTGTTATGGAACAACCAAAACCTATTATAGACGAAAATGGATTTTGGAATGGTGGTTGGTTATTTAGGGTACAACTGAATCAAACTGAGATTGGGATTTCCCATTTACCCAGCTCTTTTTTTTTTGGGTCGAGATCGGGGGGTCCTATTTTATGCAGGGCAGCCCAAGAGTTGTTATAAATGTGGGGCACTGGATCATCTCAATGTAGATTGCGAGCAGATTAGATGTTTCTATTGTGGGATGTCGGGTCATACTGCTCCCCAGTGTACTGCCCGCCCATTTTGTAATTTATGTGGAGAAGAAAAACATTCTTTCCAGGATTGACCCTGGGCTGCCCACAATTTGGAGGGGGAGTCCGATCATGATCATTTTTTAAATAGAGCTAAACAATGTTTTGCTCAATCTTATGAGCAGACTCCTGAGGGTCCTTTTCCGGCCCATGGTAGAGGACGCGGCCGCACCTCAGGACCTGGAGTTTGGGGTGGGCATCAATCCAATTCTGTTCCAAGTATGGATTTAAATAATGCAGGGATACTTCCTCCAAAGGCTTCTAAGAGACAGATACAAAATAAGCAAACTGATTCTGTGACTCCTTATGTCACTCCACAAAGTTCTCCTGTAAGAATGGTGACATTAGATGCTTTTCTAGCAACCCAATGAGCAATCGCTCATTTTGCCTTTTTCAGGAACTTCAGCTCCTCCCTTGGTGAATGCAAGGGATGAGTCGGGTATCACTGCAACTGAGGATGGCTTTTTGCATCCTCTAAAATCCCGGTCCCAAACACAGATGAAGGAAGTGATTCCTCTTTCACCTTTACCTTTATCAAATAGATTTTCAGTTTTTTCGTGGGGTGAGCAGGTGGATTCGGACTTGCCTATGGCAGGGATGGATCCGGATCCTTTCCCTCCTCTAACATCTAGCCCTTCTACATCAAAAAAAGTAAGCCAACCTAAAATTACACAAAAAAGGGTGACCAGATCTAGTAGTAAACTGACAGCTATTCCTCCCTAATCCATTGGGTTTGCAGATCACAAGTTTAAACGTGAATAGTGTGTTATCAAGGAAGAACAGTGGGGGACTTCAAGAATGCATGGGACAGGCATAAGGCAGTCCTAGGGGTGGGTAAGAGGAAGTAAGCTGTTGATTAACTAGGATCTGCAGCTTATCTGTTAGGTAGGAAAATGGGCAGACTAGGTGGGACAAGCGGTCCTTATCTGCCGTCAAATTCTATGTTTCTATGTTTCTATAAGAAGCGTTTTGTTACTTTTGGGATCCTTCAACAACTACCATATGATATATTTTTTTTACAAGATACTAGAATACATTCCCTTAGTGATATAAATCAGATCACAAAAGAATGGAAAGAAAGTTTATCCTTTTGGTCGTCTGGTGTAGATACTTATAGTGGAGTAGGGTTTTGTTTCACTTCTGATGTTAGATGTTTTCGTATGGTTGATATTGAACCTGGACGTGCTTTTTTGTTGGACATAGAAATAAAGGATATTCATTGTAGATTAATTAATATTTATGGTTACCAGTCAAAAGCTCTTAGAATAGCATTATTGCAAAAAATACAACCCTATTTATATACTAGTAGACTTATTTTTTTGCTGGGTATTTCAATATTAATGTAATGAAAGAAGGTCCATCACAAAAAGTCTATTGTGATAGAGCATTTTTGAGAAATATGGTGAACCAAGCGGGTTTGAAAAAAGTATCTGAAGGAAATTTGCAGTTGGTAAAACCCACTTACTATAGGGGGCGACTCACTTCATGTATTGATATGATTTTTATTAAAAAATCATTATTTCAGGGTACTATGTTTTCAATTCCAATTGAATCTTCAGATCATGTGTTGATAGGGGTACATGTTGAGTCTCTTTCTCAGAGAATGGCAGGTCCGGATATTGGAGGTTAAATGCCTCGCTTAAAGGACCCTGTAGTTATGTCAACTTTGCCTGAGATACTTCAGGATAAACTTTCGACTAGGTTTTTGTATGATAATTTGGGGGAATGGTGGGATGATTTGAAAAGCTGTTTACAAAGTTATTTTAAGGAAGTAGGCTGGGGTCGGCAAATTTCGAAATATTCTAAATATTTACAACTAAGGAAACAATTGGACAAATTACTTACAAAGCACCATTTGAGACAGGAAGATGTGTCCATAGACATTCAAAAGGTAAAGATTAAGATGGAATTTTATCAGTATAATAGAATGTTGTCTTTACAGCAGGAACAAATTTTTGGTACGAAGGAAAGTGGAACAAGGGAATCCTTTTATTAATTGTCAAAAAGAACAGAGAAGAAATTGTTTCATGGCTTGAATACATCAACTGGTAGTCATGTTACTGATAATGTGGGTATTATGTTGACTTTAGAGGACTACATAAAATCAGTGTTTGGGACTCCAGACCTAGATGTGGGGTTTCAAGATCAAATATTGAATTTTGCAGCTCTACCCCAGTTATCTTCAGATTTGCAAGCTGACTTACTTTTACCGTTTTCTTATTTGGAGGTAGATACAGTTATTAAGTCCTTAAAAGGGGACAAAGCACCTGGTTCAGATGGGTTGACTGGAGAACTGTATAAAATGGTCTGGCAATTTATTCCACAGGAATTTTTGGAGGTCTTTAATTATATTTGGCATGAGATTTTTTACCTTCTTCTATGTATGAAGGATTGATGATTTTTTAATATAAATCTGGTGTACGGGATGAGATTCGGAATTGGAGACCAATTACTCTCTTAAATGTGGATTTCAAAATATTTGCTAAATTAACAGGTAACAGAATGTCATCCGTAATGGCAAAACTTATTATTTCCACACAATTTTGTTCAGTTCCTGGTTGCTGTATGACAGAGGATTTATTATTATTAAGGGAAATATTAGAAAGTAAAAATTCCATACATGAGTCAGTAGGAGCAGGTTTTATAGTAAGTTTGGATCAGGCGAAAGCCTTTGATGGGGTTTCTCATTCTTTTCTTTGGAATTGTTTAGATGCGTATGGGTTTCCAAAATTATTTATACAGAGGATTAAATTGTGTTATGCTTTGGCATACGTTAAACCATATGAGAATGGTTGGATGGGACAGAAAAGTTTGATGCAAAAAGGGGTATGACAAGGTTGTCCTCTAAGTCCCATTCTATATGTTTTTACGTTAGATCCCTTGCTTTGAATAATTCAAAATTCACCAAATGTACATGCTTTAGGTATGGGTACAGTCTTACAACATAAAGTGATGGCTTATGCAGATGATATTTGTTTATTAGTTCATGATAGTAATTCTGTTCAGTTGGCTTGTGATTTATTGCAAGAATTGGGTAAAATTACGGGTGCCCGGTTGAATGTAGCTAAATCCTGTTGTTTGAATGTTACGGGTTTTAATGATTTAGAAGATTTTGTATGTGATATTCCAATTTCAAAAGAACCTTGTCGTATTTTAGGTATATACTTTGGTGGAGAAGATATGGCATGTATAAATTGGGAGAGAATTTTAGATAAAGGTCACTCGAAAGTTAAGTTATGGAATAGGTGGAAATTATCAAAAAGAAGAAGGATTTTTTTATTAAAAACGTTCTTAATACCGGAATTTTTGTTTATTAGTTCCATTTTTTCCTTGACATCATTTTTAGAAGCTTCTTTGATGGGTTGTTTTTTTTCCTGTGTATGGGGTAGCAGGTTAAATCCGGTGAAACAAAATATTTTATATAAATCTATTAAATCTGGGGGTTTAAATATGGTACATCCAGTGGTGTTTTTCTTTATGATCTTTCTTTATAATAATATTATTCCTTTAGTTAAAGGCCCGGTACAGTTATGGAGTAAGTGGGGGAAAGCAGCATTAGCGAAAGTATTTATAGAATGGGAAAACAATATATTTTTACATAAAAATAAATGTACTCCTCGCCTATCAAAACGATGGGATGGGGTCATTGATGCAATTAAGAAATGGGGGATACAGATGAATGATACACTCCATTTTTCTAGGAAAGCACTTTATGAGCAGATTATTACGAAGTATTTTCATGAACCAGTGTTTATAGATTTTACTCAGTTAGAGCAAAATCAGATTTCAGGATATATTTCGGATCCTAGACTCCCGGACCGTATTTGGGATACTGTTTGGCTAGCTTTACATGGTCGAATTAATGTGAAGGGTAACCACAAGCATAAGGCTTTAGCGGAACGGTATTGTCCTAGGGAGACGTGCATTTTGAAAATTGAAACAATGGATCATCTGTATTTTCAATGCCCATATATTATTCAGTTTTGGGATATAGTTAAAAACAGATGGAAGGGGATAGGTTCTGTCCCACCGGTATCTAGTCAATTGTATTTTGGTATAATTTCATCTTTACCTTCCCTAGTGCATTCTGGAACATTTCAGATTATTTATGCTCATTTCCTTTACTGGATTTGGATAGGTCGTTGTAGACTGGTTTTGCAACAACAGAATATTTTGGCTTGGGAGCTGTTTCTTATTATTAATGCAGATTTAAATAAATGGAAATTGGAAGAAAGGGAGAAATTTACTTTTATTCAATGGAAGAAATTGTGGAAAAACCTTGATTTTGTGGGAAATTAGGCATGCACCAGGTTTAGATATATGTTTTTTTTCTAGAAGAGGGAATGGTGGGTTTGTACATTCTCCTGTATGATGGGTGGATTGGTATGCTTTAATACTTATTCATGGTCCGTATAGGAATATGTAAGATGTTTTGTTGATTTTGTATACTTTTGTTGGGATTTCTTTAACTTTGAATTTTCAATTGTATGAATTAATACTTCTTTATGTTATTGGATTTTCTTTCCTTTGTTATGTTTACATATGATGCAATACTGTATTGTATATATTTTGTTATGATTTCAATAAAAAAATTCCCCTACTCTTTTCGATAAGTGCCATGGGATCTTTAACATCCACCTGAACTACCACCAATCCAGGCAGATGGGACCTTGGTTTAATGTCTCATCCGAAAGACGGCACCTCAGAACTGCAGCACCCCTTTCATGCTGCACTACAGTGTCAGAACTGGGATATTAACCCAAGTGCCAGATGTGGGAACTGAACCTACGGCCCTCTGATCTCCCGGCCTCAGAGGCGAGTGTGCTACCTACTGAGCCACTGACACTGATAGATGGTTCACAAAATCCCTAGAAAAACATTAGGAAAAACAGTCAGGTGTAGGGTCTTTAGTACAGAATTAGAAACAGTTGCACATCTTGTGGCAGTGTGTAAAGTACTCATTACATAAGGCCTGTATAACAAAAGACTTAACAATGTAGTGAGACTGATCAGCTGGAAACTGCAGACACTATACCATACAGGTAGCAGTGAATCACTGGAAACAAAGAAGAAATGATCACATGGGATTACCCGATACCAACTGCCAAGAAAATGCAGGTGATAAAACCAGACATTGTAATAGAAGAAAGAAGATAGCATTGCTAATTAAAGCGGTTCCACCACACCGTGTCGACAACACAGTTGTTGACGTCCAACACAGGGACAGAATTTTGTCAACAGCAACCACGTCACCTGGCAAATCTGTCGACGGACAGCCATGGCACCTCAAGCACCGGGTTTCTTCTATATTGTTTGTGGGGGCTTGCCCCCCCCACACCACCCAGACTTCTATATAATCAACTACAGGGGTGGCAGTTTACTGGGGAGAGCGGCCAACACTGGGTGTCACTGTGTTCATACAGCACTTTGATAACCTGTTCAACACTGTGGATGTGGAACAGGTTGCTGTCACTGTGTTGGTTTCACTGTATGCGATAACCTGTAACTACGGTATACCGATTGAAGTAGCCACCCCTAATGATTACAGTGTCCTGTGCACAGAAAGACACAAAATCATGAAATATCTAGATATGCAAACAGAAACTAAACCGATATGGAATAAGGACATGCAAATTGTTCCAATAGTGCTCAAAGCAACGGGTCTAATCAAAAAGAACTTTCAGACACATAAAAATATGTCACAAATATATGTGACACCCTATGAACTGCAAAAGGAAGCCATCTTAATACACTGTGTGTGCTGAGAGCACTCTCCACAAACATCAAAGATGAATACAGTACTGATTTATTGATTTTTGAATATGCTGTGGCTTCAGAATGGGGTCAATTCATGTGACAGCACTAGAAATTCATAATAATTTGAAGACACTAACACCCCAGGAGAGACCATATAAATGTGTGGAATGTGACAAGAGTTTTGCCCAGAAGAATTACCTGATAATACATCAGCAGGTTCACATGGGTAGAGACTAACTGAATCAAATCAATGGGACTAATCAAGAAGAACTTTCAGGCACATTTAAATATGCTACCAACACTTGTGACACCTTATGAACTTCAAAAGGAAGCCATTTTGGGGACGTTGCATGTGCTGAGAAGAGCGCTCTCAGCAAACATCAAAGATTAATACAGTACTAATTTCTTGAGTTTTGAATATGCCCTGGCTAAAGAATGGGGTCCATTCTTGCCACGGTATTAGAAATCCCTAAACATTTGGAGACACTAACCCTGGTAGAGACCATATAATGTGCAAGATGTTACAAGAGTTTTACATCGCATAGTTGCCTAATAGGACACCAGCAAATTCTCACTAGGAACTGCAAAAGGAAACCATTCTGGGGAAGCTGCATGTACTGAGAAGAGTGCTCTCAGCAAACATCAAAAACTAATACATTACTGATTTTTTAATGTGCTCAAGTTTAAGAATGGGGCCTATTCTTGTCTCGACACTAGAAATCCTGGATCATTTGGAGACACTAACCTCGAGAGGGAGACACAGTAAAAATGTGCTGAATGTAATAAGTTTTGCCCGTAAGAATTACCTAATAATGATACTTAATACTAATCAGGCCAACAATACAGGGTACTGACCAAGCTATACAAATTGTCTCTGCTCCATGGGGAGGTACCCCAGAGTAAAAGTCATGGACTTCAGGAGGGCAGATTTTAAAAATATAGAAGCATGCTTCAGGGATGTCCTGGTGGGGGAGGGGTGACCTGGGTGGAGTGGAGGCAGAGTGAGCAAAGCTGAAAGGTGGCATAGTAAAGGTGACAAACCCCTGCATCAAGCAAATGAGCAAAACCAAGATAAAAGAAAGACTGCATCTGCTGTGATGTCAAAAAAGGTGACTGAATAGGTAAAGCCTAAAAGGGTAGCATTCAGAAGGTATAAGGAGATGCAGAGTGAGGAGGATAGGGAGGTGTATCATAGGAAATGGAGGGAAGCAGGGAAAGTGGTAAGGAGTGCAATGGCACAAACTGAAAAGAGAATAGCACAAGCGGTAACAAAAGGGGACATTACATTTTTTAGGTACATGAGCAAAAAGCGGAAGACCAAGGGAAGGATTGTAAGGTTAAAAAAGGGAAAGGGGGGACTGTGTAGAGGAGGAGGACCAGGAAAAGGCAGACATCATGAACAATTACTTCTGCTCAGAGTTCACTAAGCAAGTAGAAGGAAATGGGGCCACAAAAAAAGTAACAAGTGCTTTGAAAGGGGGAGGTGGACACTAGTCCTTTTTTGGAGGAGAGCGTACTGAAGGGACTTGCTACTGTAAATGTGGACAAAGCAATGGGACCAGACAGGGTGTATCCAAGAGTATTGTAGGAGCTAAGGGAGATACTTGCTGCACCTCATTACATTTCTATTTAACAGTTCTAGGAAACAGGAATGATTCCAGAGGATGGGAGAGCATGCATAGTCCCTTTTCACAGAAGTGGTAGCAGGGAAGAGGCTAACAATTGTAGGCCAGTCAGCATAATATTGGTGATGGTAAAATTAATGGAATCACTGCTGAAGGAAAGTATTGTGGAATATCTTGAATCCAAGGGGCTGAAAGACCAGAGGCAACAGGGATTCACAGGGGCAGGGAGGTCATGTCAAACAAATCTGATAGATTTCTTTGGCTGAGTAACCAAGGAATTAGATCAGGGTGGAGCAGTGGAAGTGGCCTACCTAGATTTCAGTAACTTTTACATACTGTTCCTCACAGGAGAGTAGTAAGCAAGCTGGGTAACTTACGAGTGGGCCCAAAAGTGATGAACTAGTTAAGAAATTGGTTAGGAGATAGGCAACAAAGGATGGTGGTAAATGGAGTTAAGGGAGGGTGAGCAGTGGGGTTCCTCAGATATCAGTGCTGGAGTCAGTCCTTTTTAATGTCTTTATAAGTGACATTGCAAAGGAGTTTGATGGGAAGGTCTGCATCTTTCTGGAATACACCAACATCTGCAATAGGGTGGACACTCCCATGGGGGAGGGGTGTAAGTAATTTTATTTGTTCAACAGTCTTTACAAATACAATTACAATACAGAATAGTACACTCGTTAAATAACAGGACATATTCAGCGTAAAATCCATTATTTCTGAAACATTAATAAAAGGTCTCCTTACAGAAATTTCTTGTCTATTTATGTTATAGGTGATCACACTATTGCACTAATTTCCCTTATTTTTGCTATACTCAGAAAAGAAGTTGCTAGAGCTTTTAAAGCACAGATATTTTCCATATACAACAGAGTCAAACTCAATTCTTGAAAGTTAATTAGTAATTTTTCCAGTCTATCCACTTTAAATAGTGTCTGTAACAATAGTTTCCTAGGTCTGCTGTACCATTCGCAAAACCAAAGCACATGTTGTAAATCCTCTCTACCCCACATCTGGCAATCACATTCCTTGGATGCAGTCGTATCTTTATTATATCTCTTGGCCAAGACTTTGCTGATAAAGACTTCAAACTTATATCTAGTGATGGCAGATCTTGTCTTTGCATCTGGCAGACATTCTAGATAGAACTGTAGATTTTTAGTGTTTTGATTATTGTTCACAAACCACTGAGAGTGTCTAGAGTTTGCAATCCGAATTCTGTCCTGTTCTACCCAGTACCTTCTAATCCTTCTATGAACATAAGTGTTATATTGTAAGCTCAAAATAATTCCTCTATCCACATAGGTTTTTAATATCTTTAAATTATATTTTTCCAAAACATGATAGATTATCTTCAGCCAGGGTGAAGTGAAACATCCTAGAGCAAGCCACTTTTCTTTCTCCACTAAACACATTTTTACAATTCTATCTTGTGAAAATCTAGTCAAATGAATCCAAAATGGCCATTTCCTTGTATCCACTGTAGATTGTATATTCTCAAGACCTAATTCCGCCCTTACATAAGCACAGGGAAAAGAAGGGGGGACTGTAATAGATCTTCTTTTTTTTAATATAGTGTTAATTGAAGTTTCTACAAAACACCAGACAGGGTCATGATAACAAAACCAGATACACATATACAAGAACCGAATACATGATTCCATCCCCCTCCCCCCAAATATACCCCAAAATATCCCCCGGCACAGTCTTGAGGTTCATCAATCCAGAAATCCCAGGTATGTGAAGAAAGATCTAAATAGAATACAAAGTATGTAACAGGGCCCAAATCCTCTCATATTTAGAGTTATTGTTGTTAAGACTCAAAACGACCCTCTCCACTCGAAGGTTGGCTAGCAGCTCGTTAAGCCATTCAGAATAAGAGACAGTATCTGTACTTTTCCAATATTTAAGTACCAGTTTTTTAACTGACATGGAAATCAAAGCAATATAATATTTCCGTTTCTTAACAGATATCCTTGAATAATCCCCGAACAAACAGACCTCTGGGGTAAATAGGTCTGTTAATCCAAGCAAGGGGTCAGTCTTACCCTTAATATTCTCTCATGGGGGGTTATCTTAGGACATTCCCTGAAAATATGAAACAACGAACCCTCCAACTGCAAGCACCTCACACATTTATTAGAACTTAATACTCCCCATTTGGCCAGTTTCTGCAGACAGAGGTAGAGATTATGCAGGATATTAAACTGCATTAAGCGCAGCCTATCTTGTGTGACAAAATGGTGGCAATTCCTCTATATGGCCGACCAATCTTTGTCCCAGTGTGGGAAAGAAACAGACTAAAATTCTGTAGGTCCAAATGGGTCCGGGAAGCACCAGTCATATAGGGTGTTATATAGTTTGGAAATTGTCTTAGGGGAATAAGCTAAGGGGCCCAGATTCAGTTGAAAGGAAAAATTGGAGAATAAAGGATAGCCATCTTCAAATTTTTTAATAAGGAGATATCTGAGCTGCAAAACTTTGAAATATTCCATCTTTTGTAGTCTAAACTTCAACATGAAACCATCTATAGATAATCAAGTTCCATCTTCCTTAAGAAACGAAGATAGCTTACTTTCCCCCAATTTGGGTAGCCACGAAGGGGATAACATCTTACTCTCTATTTTAAAAGCAGGGGAGTTCCAAATTGATTGTGACGCATCTAAGCAATGTTTATATTTTAAAAATCCACACAACTGTGAATGAATTCTAATAGATGTTGCGATTGTGGTCTATTTTAATTTTTTCGGCAGGGAAGATGTGTTAAGAAACAGTAGTGTGGGAGGGGCTAACTTAACAGATCGAATCAGTTCCCGCTCTATTTGGAGCCAAGCTGGGACATATGTGGGAATCTCAGGATCCAGCCACTTGAGGTATTTGGCAGCTTTACAAGCCCAATAATACAAACTGAGGAATGGCAGTCGTAAGCCTCCCTTATCTTTAGGTGCCGCTAGCTTATGGTAGGCTAATTTTGGCGTCTTTTTAGCCCAAATAAAATCCGTTATTAAGCTTTGAGCTTTTTTGAACCAACCACCGGAAATGAAGATATTAAGTAATTGAAGGTGGTATAGTAGCCTCAGAAGAACATTCATCTTGATCAAATTTATTCTCCCCATAAAGAAATGGGGAGGGTCGACCAGCGAGTTAATTCCTGGGACACCGTCAATAATATCGCCTCCAGGTTTTTCTTAATAGTAAGTTGTGTATCTCTGGTTAATTCAATGCCCAAATACCTCAAGGAGTCCCTGGACCACAACAGACTGAGGGCAGTAATATTATTCTTGAAAACTCTATGGTTTAGGGGGAATACAATAGACTTTCCAATGTTCTGCTTATAGTTCAATCATTTACTAAATTGCTCAATTATGTCCAGCATAGCAGGAATAGATGTTTCTGGATTAGATAACTATAGGAGCAGGTCATCCACATAAGCAGCCACTTTGAGTTCGGTACCAGAGATTGCAATCCACTGGACCTTTGGACACAGGATTAATCTTTGGATTAACGGTTCCAGATAAAGATTAAAGAGCAAGGGGGAAGGGGACATCCCTGCCTTGTACCCGAATATAAGGTAAATGACTCGGAGAATGCCCCATTTCCATAAATCCTGGCAGTGGGATTCTGATGAAGAGCTTTCACCCAGATCTGGAATTGTTGGGGAAAGCCAAAGGCTTTTAAAGTTTGAAGCAAAAAATTCCAATTCACTCTATCAAAAGCCTTCTTGGTGTCCAGGGACACCAAGTGTAATAGATCTTCTTAAAAGTTTATATATTGGGATCATAAGTTTCTCCCTACTATTTGTATTCCATAATTTTGAGCCATATGCAATCTGTGGGACATAATTTGCCCTTATTGCCTCCAGTAGAGGTTTTATAGCAAAACATCCATACAAATGGTTGAACCTCCCTAGTGCAGTTGCTGTCTTTCTTGCTGTTGTCAGCACTTTCTCTAGATGCTTATTCTAATAATTCCTAGTTGAGTAGCATATGCCTAGGTATGTATAACGTTGGGTCATGCTCAGGGTGTCTGTACCTAATTTCCATTTACTTGTAACCTTTCCACAACCAAAAACAGAAATCTGAGTTTTATTAGTATTTACCTGTAACTTTAGTTTTTTATCTTTCCTATCTCGGATATCAATCTTTTTTTCTAAACCTTTTTTGGATAAGGAGAATAATATCACATCGTCCACAAAGGCTAGTACCGGGCAAATCTTATCCAGGATTTTTTGGGTATCAGATTCTGAATTTCTAATGGCTTTTAGCAGATTATCTACATATAATGAAAACAATGTGGGAGCAAGGACACAACCTTGCCTCACTCCCTTGTTTATTTTCACAAGATTTTACATATTCCCAGTTTTGCTGATCCTTACTTTTGCCCAGGTTTGTTCATAGAGCCTACTAATTATATATATCAGATCTTTGTCAATTCCCTTCCCTTCTAACATTTTCCAAAGAAATAGTCTATTAACAGTATCAAAAGCTGATCAAAGCCGGCCTGGTGGCACTGAGGGCTGAGGCGCCGGATGCCTTACCACGTACCACACCAGCAACCCATGTTCGGGAATGAGCATGGGTTGCTGGGGGTCAGCTGGAGAGGAGAAGAAGGATAGAGCACCAGATGGCTGCTCTCCTTCTCTTTGAGGGGTTAGCTGCAGGCTTCCGCTGCAATGCCGCCACCTTGGGGAGCCCGGGTGGAAGGCAGGGTCAGGTGGAGAAGCAGCACAGGCATTGGGTGGATGTCAGCAGAGGGGCAGAGCAGGAGGTATGTCTCTGCATGCCTCCTAGCTCATTGCCTCTGATTGCACGCCGACATCAGCAGAGGGAAAGAAAATGGAAAAACACCTCAGCCCCTCCTAGGCAATGGCACCTCTCTGAGGGGATTTCCAGGCTTATCGGGCAGACTCTGCTGTGCCAGTTCTACACACAGAAAAAGTATGTTGGTTTGGGGTGTTAAGTATAGGGGGTCCTTCCCCACCCCTAACCTGGGGGGTATACTGGGGGATTGCTAGTGTGTGTGTGGAACCAGGGTACTCTAGGGGCAGATCATGATGGGAATGCATCCTGCAGACAGAGGATGTCTGAGAGAGTGGAGGGAGGAGGCAGGTAGGGCGCATAAAACATAAGGTTAAAAAAAAAAGCCAATCAAAAATCTACAAATAGTAAATAAAGTTTTTGTTTCCAAAATAGTGTATCTTTTTCAAGCAAATGGAGAAAAAAAAATTATCCATTGTATTAAATCCTGACACAAAGCCTGCCTGATAGAGGCTCAGTTCTCCACATGTATCTATTGCAATTATTAATTTATCCTACAAAATGTTTGAGAATATTTTTAAGCTAACATCCAACAAGCTTATGGGCCTATATATGGTGGGATCTTTTATACTGCCCTTTTGTGAATGGGCACAATGATGGCCCCATGCCATGAGCCTGGAATATAATCCTCTAGTATAAATTTGTTGAAAAAGTTGTAAAGAGGTCCACCGAGAATGTTGGATTGGTTAGGTATATCTCTGCTGGAGTGTAATCAGGGCCTGGTGCATTGTTCCTTTTTTGTATTTTCACTGCAAAATATACCTCTTGTCTAGAAATTTAGACTTCTGTTTCCACAGT
Organism: Neoceratodus forsteri; assembly: GCA_016271365.2. NCBI lineage: Eukaryota > Metazoa > Chordata > Ceratodontiformes > Ceratodontidae > Neoceratodus > Neoceratodus forsteri. Next base: position 60,699,345 of record JADMNL010000034.1, on the reverse strand, counting down.
TAACAGAAGGACCCTGTTGTTCCAAATGGTCATAAAAATACTGGAAACATATTTTCCCATACAGATCCCAATATAAAAATATCCTGGTAATTTTTAAGGTGTGCTGTTCCCTTAGCAATCATCCACCAAAACTTTCTAGTGTCACCCATTTGTATAATTTATATAATTTCTTGCCATTTATAGTAACAATATTGAAAGATGGTTCAAATCCATCAATACTTAGTGTTACTGGGGTTTCACTCCTAACAACAGGTTATTTTACATTATAATCATTTCTGTTTGGAAAATCAACTGCTATTCCCCTTTCCATCAATATCTGGCTGTTATACCATATGTGATTGGCTACCTTCAGTGAATAAACATATAAGTCAATTATATGTATAGTTCCAACTTTCACCTCTTTCCCTAATAACACCAAGTCTTCCAGATTAATATCCAAATCATATAGATAGGTGTTTCATAAATGTTCCATGAGATCAATCCCATTTAATGGTCCTGGACCCGCTCCACCGCCGGTGGCTATCTTTGCAACCTGCCACCGAGAGGCCGCTCCTGGGTCCACTAAAGGCTCAGCCCTTGACTCGGGCTCTGCACCGGTCGTGGACCCGCTCCACCGCTTGCAGACATCACTACAACCTGCCATCGAGAGGCCACTCCTAGGTTCACTCAAGGTACATCTCCTGGGCTTTCTCCGGGTCTACAGATAGCACCTGATTGGTTACAGAGGAAGAAGTGAACGGCAATTGGACTGTGTCGCTTTTTCTGGCCTGCCATAGGCTGCTTGCTCTAACCTTTGAAAACAGCAAAGCGTGGCTTCCAGTCAGCTTACCAAGCTACACTTGTACTCTCAGACTGGGGTTTGTTTTAAATTACATGCCTTGTGTAGAGTCGCGGCCTTAATTCTTATAAGATTAATGTAAACCTGAATCTGTGCTTTTTGCTTAGAGAAGGATAGTTTGTCTGTGTGATTTCATGACCTCTCCTTCCAGTTCTGTCTCTCTCTCTCTCCTCTGCCCCCACGCTCTGTTACAAACCCTGCAATTTTTGAGAACCGAGTGTGAAAGCCTGGTATTTCTGTTTTCCCCTGTGCCCAGCTACTTCCCCCTCACCACTTCACTCTGTTAGAGCTCAGCAGAGGTAGTCCAGAGGAGGGCAACTAAAATGGTGCAGGGTCTGCAAGAGAAGCCGTATGAGGATAGACTAAAGGAGCTTAATATGTATACCCTTGAGGAAAGAAGGAAGAGGGGGGACATGATAGAAACTTTTAAGTACCTCAGTGGAATCAACAAAGTCCAAGAGGGTAGCATCTTTCAGAAAAAGAGACGTGCAAGAACAAGGGCACACAATTTAAAGATAGAAGGAGGCGGTTCAGGGGCAATGTGAGGAAGTATTATTTCACAGAGTGGGTAGTGGATGCATGGAACAGCCTTCCTGATGAGGTTGTGGGGTCTAAAACTGTGGGAGAATTCAAGAATGCATGGGACAGACATAAGGCAATTCTTGTGGGGGGTAGGAAGAAATAGGCTGTTGGTTAACTAGGATCTGCGGCCTATCCTGTAGGTAGGGAAATGGGCAGACTAGATGGGCCAAGCGGTCCCTATCTGCCATCAAAGTCTATGTTTCTATGTTAGCAGTAGCTTGCTCGCCACCTCCCTCCTTTGTCTTTCAAATTCAAGCCTGACGCTAGAGTTTAGTAGCCAACCCCCACTCCTGACCTCACTGCTTTCCTACATCCCCTCCCAGCTTTCTCATCTCATTCCCCCTTCTGCTTTGTCAGGACCCCCATCCACTGATTTAGGATTGCAGACTTACTCTGCTTTTCTCTGGTTAATCGTTCTCTCCCTCCTTCTTTCAGGCGCAGCCCTTGACTCAGGCTCTGCTCCAGTTGTGGACCCACTCCACCGCCGGCAGCTATCACTACAACCTGCCACCAAGAGGCCTCTCCTGGGTCCACTCAAGGTATGTCTCCTGGGCTTTCTCCGGGTCTACAGATAGCACCTGATTGGTTACAGAGGAAGAAATGAATGGCGATTGGACTGCGCTGCTTTTCCTGGCCTGCCACTGGTTGCTTGCTCTAACCTTTGAAAACAGCAAAGCGCGGCTTCCACTCAGCTTACCTAGCTGCACTTGTACTCTTAGACTGGGTTGTTCATCCCACCTTGCCCACCCCAATCCCAGCCACTATTAAATAGGCATAAGCACCACCCCTCCTCTTCTCTCCCTCTCTTATTAGCTCTTCTTCTCTCCCTCTTTTATTGGTTGCTGGCATCTCGGCTATCCCAATACAAGGATTTTAGATCAGCCACTTGAGGGAGCTGCACAATCCACTACTTACAACTCACATCCCTAGCTCCTAGTACAAGTGAATCCAGTCCAAAATGGATACACATACCCTGAATGCCCTCCCCCACCTTCTCATTCTCCTAATATTGCTCCTCCACCCTGGTAATAATAACACTAAATATAATAAATCTCTCTATTATGACCATTGTGATACCCTCCTCTGTAACAAGAGCTGTATATCAGGGAATTTTTTTAAGATCAATAAGGGCCCATGGCACCCTTTCTTGGTCCTTCCTCATCATAGTGACTGGCCCTTGTATGATGAGCTTCCTTGACCCTATATCCTCTCTGTACCTACCATCCTTGTTGTATTAAACAAAAAAAGGAAAAAGCACCACAGCACACAAATGAATCTTAAGCGCTCGTCCAAGCTTCTATGACAACTCCTTCTTAGGACCATCCTCCTGCTACTACTGCCATCAGGGAACATCCACCCTAATCCGGGACCACCTGGTCAATCCACCTACAGGACTACTCCTAAGAACAGTGCTATTAACTTGGCAACAATTAACATTTGTAGTCTCCTGTGCAAACTTGACACCCTCAAAGTCTGGGTAACACAGCATGATCCTGACATGTTATTGGTAGTAGAGACATGGTTGCCCCCCCCCAAAATACCTGACACAGCAGTTGCCATACCAGGGTATAGTATCTTCAGACTGGATAGGCTGACTAAATGTGGGGGTGGCTGTGCAATCTATCTAAAAGATATACTAAAAGGTCTTGCCCTACCTGTGATTGACCTCAGTTGCACCACCCAGTCACTGGCAATAAAAGTGCTACTGAGAGCTCACTCCAAAACTCTCAGTGATCTCGGTCTTCATACCACCCAAAAACCCTACCTCAGGTCTCCACAACTTTCTGGACTACCTCCCAGTCCCAAAATCACCGCACGGAGACAATTGTTCTGGGCGACTTCAACATAAACTGGCTGGCACCAACTAATGGTTCTACAAAGGATGCCTTAGCAGCATCATATCTCACTCAACTAGACAACACACCAACCAGAACTAACTACAAAACTGGAACAAGCACCACCCTGGATTGGATAATCTCAAATCACCCAGATCATCTCTTTAATGTAATGGTTCACCCTGACTCACTTAGTGATCACTCCCCTGTCACCTGTCACTGGTCAAACAAATGCCATACTCCACCTCCACTAACTATCTACAACACAGTACTAAAACGCGGTCACCTGGACCTATTAAAACAACAACTGCGTTATCGGGACTGGACTATGCTGGACACCACAAATGACATTAACACAGCATTTGAGCACTTCATCAGGGTTTTCAACTCGGCCTGTGATGCACATGCCCCTTTTAAAAAGATGAAGGTTCGAGGCATAGTGAACTCATGGATAATCCATGACCTCATAACCAGTATGAAACAATGAGACAATCTATGTCACTGTGCCAAAGCCTCTGGTAAACCCCAGGATCTTCAAGCTTACAGAACTGCAAGAAATGCCTGTACATGAGCTATCCAGCAAGCAAAACTTAAGCACCATAGGGAGATCCTACCCAACATCTGGGGAGACAGCAGAAAATTCTGGACAAACATTAAAGATATCACTGGCAAATATCCCAAGATATCCCCCTCAATGCTAAACCTTGAAGGCACCCCCACACTGGATCCACTCAAAATCGCAAACTCTTTTAACAATGCCTTCACCAACTTAAACTGTGTACTCCCTCCAGACTTCTTTGAGAATGACTCTGTCTCTGAAGCTACAAGTTGAGATGAGGGAAAGTGCCCTGAACACACTCCTTTCTACTTTAAGAAGGTCTCAATAACCCTGGTCAGAAAACTTCTAAATAGAGTATTGGGGAAGTCAAGGCATAGTGGTGACTCTCTGGACCTCAAACTAATTGCACTCACACTACAGGAAGTGCTCTTACCCATAACTAAGATACTAAACCTCTCACTAACTCTGTCTCAGTTCCCACAAGTGGGAAAACTGCACTGGTTACCCCAGTTCATAAGTGTGGTGATCAATCCCTGCATAGCAACTATAGGCCAATAGCAATTCTTCCTTCCCTGTCCAAGGTTCTGGAACAAATAGTTGCAAACCAGCTTGTGGACTACCTGGAAACTCACTCCATATGATTCCCACAACAGCATGGTTTTAGAAAAGGACACATCACCACCACAGCACTGCTAGAACTCACCAGCTACATTCAACAATCCATTGACCAAGGCAATCTTGTAGGAGTTGCCTTTATTGACTTAACTAAGGCTTTTGATACTGTGAATCACCCACTCCTACTTGGTCAGCTCACAGACATTGGTCTCTCATCACAAAGGCTGAAATGGTTCACAAGCTACCTAGGAGATAGATCACAAAAGGTGAAGATAGCTAATGTCATCTCAGAACAGAAGGCCGTCTGGTCTGGTGTACCATAAGGATCAATCCTGGGTTCTCTCCTGTTCAGTATCTTCCTGAACAACTTGCCATCTGCTTGTCATCAGCGGACACTCCTATATACAGATGACGCTGTCATCTTCGCAAGCCACCCTGACCCAAACACACTTCAAACCAACCTACAACTAGGATTCATAGAGCTCAAGAACTGGCTTAATACCTACAAATTGGTGCTAAACTACAAAAAGACAAAAGTGCTGCTGTTTTCATCTTCTTGCCACAAGTACAAGGCCCATACTCTCACTGTTCTAAACCACCAAGGAGCCCCTCTAGAGAACTACAACATTTTAAGTACCTTGGTGTAACCTTGGACAGTCACTTCACCTATGTACCTCACATAGAGAATGTCGCTAGAAACGTTAACACCAGGATTGGGCTCCTGTATAGATATAGACGGTGTCTGAGCCCAGAAACTCTGAAGCTTGCAATCCATAGTTTGGTTCCATCAGTCATTGACTATGGCTTAGTAATATATGGAGCTGCCACAACCACATCACTCAATTGGCTAACTGTTGTACTCTAGTTATACACTGTTTACATATACTCCTGTTGAGTCTGCAAAAATCTGGGGCTGAAGCACCCACAGTTTCTCAGAACCATAGATAAATGCTATCAGCAAATCCACGATGGTTCTCAAACATTCTTTCCTACTTATAAAACAGCAAAAAAGGTTCTAAAGAATTAAAAAGCCAAAGTGTTATGAAAATCTGAATAAAAACTAAAGTAGCCGTTACACTTCCCTTTTTTTAGGGTGAATTTGTTGCTGCCTCATGCACAGAGCTGCTGACAACACTTCTTAAAGGGGTGAAGGTCTATTTCTCTCCCTTTTTCTCTTGGTGTTTGTAGCCGCTCTGAACAGCTCTTGCAATCATTTATAGCCCCTCAGTTTAAGCCACCTTCAGAAATCTTTATGAATCTCCCCACCGTAGAGGCCACACCTGCAAGTGGAGCAAAAAACACTTGGGGGAGGACCACACTGACACTGGATAAACAAAAAGTTTTTTCTGGAAAGGAGACAAGCATTAACCAGGCTACCTGTTCAAAGATAACATTTGCTTTGTCTCCCTGCTTCTTGGGTCTTCTCCACAGGCCCAGAGAGTGTGTAGTTACTCCAGGTCTCTAAACAGCAGAACAGAATGGAGGGGGGTGGAAAGGATGAACAGGGACTTGAGAAATCTTGAGGAGTAGTCAAGGGTATGGCAGCTGGGTTTCAATGTGAAAAAGTGCAAAATAATCCACTTAGGACACATAGACCCATGGCAGACTACAAAATAGGGGTGGGGGGGTGGTACTGACAACCAGCAAGCCAAAACGACACCTGTGGCACTCATATCAGATGACCAAAAGGTGGCCAGGCAGTGCAACAAGGCAGTTGGGAGGGCTAGCAGGATGCTGGGGTGCATAGGGAGGGGAGTTAGCAGCAGAAAGAGGAAGGTGGTATTGCCTTTAGATCACTGGTAATACCCCATCTAGAGTACTGTGTCCAGTTTTGGAGCCCACATCTCTGGAAGGGGATATACTGAGCTCAGGTAATCCAGAGAAGGGCAACAAAAAATGATCAAACTCTGCAACATATCCTTACAATGAGAGACTAAAGGCTCTCAGTGCATACACCTTGCAAGAGAAGATGGAAAGGGGATATAATAGAAACCTTTAAATACCTCACTGGGGTAAATAAGGTGCAGGGAAGAAGTATTTTTCAGAAAAAAGAACAAGAGGACATGCTACAAAGCTGGAGAAGTAGATTTCGGAAACACGTGAGGAAATACTTCTTAGTGGAAAGGAAGGGAGGGGAAGAGCAGGAGATCAATATGAGCAATAAAGGAGCAGTGCAATATACAAAAACTGTTCTGCACTGCAGGACACATGGGAGCAGAGATTGGTGGTCAGAGAGCTGAGCTGCATGTCCACCTTCTCCCTCCACACCAGAGAATAGGAAGCACTCTCCCCCAGAAACTGGAGCAAAGGAGGAGTCCAGTCTGAAAGGCAATCTTGCATCAAAGAAGGATTTTTGACTGCCCAACCAATCAGAAGCCAGATTGGTGGGGAGTCACGTGATGCAGAGCACGGGGTAGCTGCTTTCTCCGAGTGCTCCGACTATCCTTCCTTCGGTATAGATTTAACGCCCCTTTCAGCCTTGTGTAAGGGTGCTGCAGTTATTTCGGATATGGAGGAAAACCTATGTCTGTAGTTCTTATGGAGGCAGAAATGCGAAAAATACCTCTAAAGCACACTCCGCCGGCAACCCCGGAGAAGGCCGCGAAGAAATCCAGGGCCTCGACCTCCCATCAAGCACAGAGCTCCGGTGCAGGTATTTCAGAGGATGAACTGCTCACACTATCTAGGTTCTTGGAGGAGTTCTGACCATTTAAAATGGAGATGCAGGATTTGGCGAATGAAATTAAAAATGTTACGAGTGCGCTGGAAGATCTTGCCCAGAAAACCTCCTACAATGAAGCAAGAATACGGTCTTTGGAAGCGAATAAGGAAAGATTAGACCCTATGGTGAACCTAATGAAGCAAAGAATTACTAAGCTAGAGTTAAAGGTAAAAGATTTGGAAGGAAGAAGTCGCGGAAATAATGCAGTAGTCATTGGACTACCTGAAAAAGCGGAAGGTCCCGATCCGATCAAGTTTGTCCAAAGATTGGTCGAGAAAATAGCTGGACCCTCGCCTTCCGGGTCTTCCTACACAATTGAAAGAGCTCACCGTGCCTTGCGCCCTGTACCTCCTCCTAATGCACCTCCACGTACTTTTATATTTCGATTTCTTAATTATCAAGAGCGGCAGCTTTTCATCACGAAGACCAGGGAAGACAAAGAATTGTACTGGGAGGGAGTTAGGATCAGAGTAGCCCAAGATCTACCACTTTCGATCAGGCAAAAGCGTGCTTTTTCATCCCTTGGTGAAAAAATTGATTGCGGCTGATGTTAAATTTCGCATGGGATATCCGGTGAAATTCCAGGTCTTGGTCGCAGGAGAGTGGAAGGCATTTGAGTCTGTGGAATCCGCTTCGTCTGCCCTACAATCTACCTTTCCCAGTTTGTTTAAAGATCCCTGAGGGGTCTGGTGAAGTCAGAGAGACACAGGATATGCAGAGGGTGCTGCCTGGGATCCATCCCGAGTGTTGTTTTTTTTTGGGACTCTTAAGTCTGTGAAATAATTATATGTGGTCAACTGGTTGATAGAAGCAAAGCGAATCGCTTCAAAATGTGACTGAGTTTGTTCTTCCCCTTTGTTTTTTCCCTCTCTATGGTTTAAATATTGATGCGGCAGGAATGTGAGCAGTTTCAACTATCGTAAAATACTCGATACACCCGGCCCCTTTATTATTTCCTTTCCTTTTAAAGCAGTAGTAAAGGAAAATTGCTGCTTTTCATTTACATGTCATACTAAAAGGGGCTATGCATTTAAATCCGTTTTGGATAGCGTTATGAGTGGATTTGGAAGATGGGGTTTGCCTTTTTTTTTTAAATGGTTGGCCACAAGAGGGAGCCAAAGACCAGCAATAGAACTTAGTATATCTTTTTTGTAAGCGTCCTCCTTTTGTGGTTTTTGATCGCTGTTTTAATTGCTGGGGCTCTTTGGAATGCCAAAGAAATTTCAAGAGGCCAATGCATTTAATCTCAGAATTAATGGCTGTATTATTCGGTTATGCTAGGTTGGTTTATATGTAATTTTTAAGCGTGGGTTGGTATGTATGGCCACCTGAATGGGATGCTTATTTCAACTAGCTAGTAGAGCAAACGTCATGTGCCATCATTTAACAAACGCCATAGGACTATGTTTAATGTGTAGTTTAAAATAGCTGATTAGGGGCGCCAGATGGTTATATAAGATAGATAAATAAGTTTAAGGGTAATTGATGGGTTGTTTGAGTATTACCGAGTGGGGGTGGGGTGGAGGAGTACTGGAGGATGGGCTAAGTGGACTGTTGTCTTGGGCTGTGAGAATAGGGTGCTCAGGGAGGGAGGTTTGTGGGGAGTGTTGGGGTTTTCCTATGGGGGATGCAGGATAGGGGGAGATGGGGGGATATTTTATTTAGGGTTATAGGACATTGGGGAGTAGGGGAAGGGGGACACAAGGCCTCAGGTGTCAATTATCGATATACCGAAGTGGGTCGGACATATCATGGTGCTGTTCAGGGGGAGCAAACATGGTGACGGATATGATGGTTAAATTCCTTACTTGGAACGTTAAAGGGGCGCGACATAAGGCAAAGCAGTATAGGATTCTGAAGCATGTAGAAGCTGTGAAAGCAAAATTTGTGTTTTTACAAGAAACACATTTACTTCACACAGAGACCAACTGTATGAGGAGATTACAAATAGGGAAGGTTTTTTCCTCTCAAGGTAACACGCAAAGTAGAGGTGTTATGATATTGGTTCATAGGTCAATTCCCTTCATTCCTATTCAGGTGGTTCAGGATAATGAGGGTAGATATGTGTTGGTCAAAGGTAGGTTACAGAACACAGAGATTCTGGTGGGCTCTGTCTACAGTCCTAATGTGGACAGGCAGGATTTTGCGGTGAGTTTATTGAAAGCGCTGACTCCGTTTAATCAACTTCCCATGATTTTGGAAGGGGACCTCAACTTGACCTTAGATCCATTAATGGATAGCTCCAGTAGTTCTCAAATGACCCATACTACTGCTTTAAGAGCTTTTAGAGAACTGATGGATCAGTTCGGGTTGGCAGATGTCTGGAGAGTTCTACATCCAAAGTCCAGGGAGTACATTTTCATTTCCCCAGTCCACGGGACAGCATCCCGCATTGACTACATATTGCTTTCCTGAACCCTTCTTCCAGGAGTTCTGGATTCGGCAATTGTAGCAGGACCTCCCTCACATCATGCTGCTGTGTCAACCTCAATATCTTTTACGTCTTTAACCAAAAGGGCTAATAGGTGGAAAATAAACAATCAGATTTTGAGAATACCCAAGGTGACCCAATTTATATCAGAATAAATAGATGAGTTCACCTTGAATAACCTGAAAGATAATGTCCATCCAGATATTTTCTGGGGGGCATTTAAGGCTTTTATAAGGGGCGTATTAATTAGTCAGGCCGTTAACAGGAAGAGAGAGAAGGAACGTATTATGTTGGATTTACTGGCACGAATAAGGACTTTAGAATCTAATATTTTTCCTCATCCTCAGGATGAAGAGAAAGAAGAGTTAGTTAAAGTAAGAGATGCATATCTTAGTTTATTAGGGGAGCAAGCAGAGTTCGCTTTAATTAAAACTAGAGCCAATTACTCAGATCAAGGGGAAAAGACCGGAAAACTTCTGGCTAGGCGCACTACGCAATTAGAATCTTCCCGAATAATCTCTGGGATTCTATCTGAAGAGGATGGTAGTGTTAAAACCACCCCGGAGAGATTGTCCAGGTTTTCTGGCAGTATTTTGAATCCTTGTACGGGGCTATGGAATTCCCACCAACCAAGTCAGAGATATTAGCTTTTAATGAACGTTTGGAGCTCCCTACATTGGATGAATCAGATCGAATATCTCTGGTGGCTGACATAACTCAGGAAGAGATTGAGGTAGTTATTAAGAACCTTCCACTAGACAAAACACCGGGTTTGGATGGATTCTCACCTAATTTTATAAGAAGTTTTCGAGGCAATTAGCTCCCTTGTTGCTTAGGTTGTTTCAATACATCCTCTCCGGTCAGGAGGTGGATAAGACACTCTCAGAGGCGCCTATTGTCCTAATCCTTACGCCTAATAAACCTCCCGAAAAACCAGCCAGTTACAGGCCTATCTCCCTGTTAAATTACGACATTAAAATTCTGGCCAAATTACTGGCGGAGCGAATGAAGAAAATATTGCCTAAGCTTGTAGGTGCAGAACAGGTGGGTTTTATGAAAGGCAGGTCCGCTGCTGACCACTTTAGGACACTGGCCCACGTCTTCTCGATATCCGAGGGAAGCAACTTTCCCATGGCGTTGGTTTCTTTGGATGCCGAGAAGGCGTTTGACAGGGTACACTGGGGGGTTTTATTTACCACAATGGGGAGATTCGGTTTTCCTGGGAGATTCTTGGAATGGATAGGTGCCTTGTACTCAAACCCTACAGCCAGAGTCACTTGCAATGGGGCTACATCAAACCCCTTTCCATTATATGTGGGCACAAGACAAGGATACCCTTTGTCCCCCCTTCTTTTTAATTTGCATTTAGAACCTCTTATCAGAAGTATAGTATTTAACAGGGAGATAGAGGGCATAAAAATACTGGATCAGACTATTAAGATCACAGCATATGCAGATGATCTCTTGGTATACATATCCAGGCCAAATAGGTCAATTCCAGCCTTATTAAAATCTATTCAGGATTATAGTTGTCTTGCTAATTACAAACTGAATCAGGATAAAACTGTGGTTTATCCCCTTAGTAATAATCTTTTTAAGCAAGAGATTATCGAGCTACGCTTAGAGTGGAAATCCGATTCTCTGAAATACCTGGGTCTTACCTTGACAAGGAGTATGGTGCGGATATGCCAATTAAACCTGTATTCTCTGATACACACTATTGATTTAGATCTCAAAAGGTGGGCACAACTCTCATTTTCTCTTTGGGGGAGGATAAACATAGTCAAGATGAATATATTCCCTAGACTTTTTTATCCCTTGAGTATGTTAAATATTTGGCTTCCACTGTCATGGTTCAAGAAGCTTCATGGGATGATAGCCAACTTTGTTTGGGGATATAAGAAAGCTAGGATGGCCTATCACAAGATGGCGGCCCCTAAATTACTTGGGGGTTTAAGGCTTCCTCATTTTGCTCTTTATTTTTGGGCGGGTCAGGTTAATAAATATAGTAGATGGGCCCAACACATAGATTTGCCACAAACATCATCCTATGTACCACTGTGGATAAATTTGGAAATAAATCTTATCAAGAAATATGGTATTGCCCCGGAGGCCTTACTTTATCTTACTCCAAAAGCACTTCCCTCTCCTTTGAAGAAATCCCCGATAGGTGTTTCGTTAAAGATTCATACTCAACTTTGTAGTTTTCTAAAATATGACCAGGTTAAAGACTGGTCCCAACCTATCTGGGGTAACCCGCGTTTTATGATTTAAAACAAAACTATCAGACCCGATTGGCTGATGTTGCGGATGAATGTAGGCTGAAAGATTTTCTTAACGAAGAAGGACATATAATTTCTTCCCTGGAGGTACTACATAAGTTTAAGCTGCCCTCCAAAGCAATTTTTAAAATATATCAGCTTCGGCACCTTCTACTCCAAAAGGTTGGTAGAAATCCAGTTCAACCCTCGCAGGTCGATTTTCTTGAGACTTTGCGGCCTCTGGTGGGAATCCCACAGGCAGTTTCCAAGGTATACACCATGTTGTTTAACTGGGCCTATTCAATGAATCTTGCTCCATCTTCATATTGGGCTACAGTGTTCCCTGATGTAGTTCTGAACTGGTCAGCCCTCTGGCAAGGTTGCCACAAGTTTGTCCGACAAGATCAGTTAAGGCTTATACAGTTCAAAATCCTACATAACATCTATTACTCCCCTCAAAAACTTGCAGATTTGAAATTGTTAAACGATCCCAAGTGTAATAGATGTGGTTTGGGCAATGGTGACTTGCTACACATCTTTTGGAATTGTCCAAAAATTGTTCCACTTTGGACAGAGATTAAGAATAAGGTTGACCCCTTGTTGGGCTTGGATGACCTTTTTAGACCTGAGATATGTCTGTTGGGGGATATGTCCTGTATTTCGGTTAAGAATAGGAAATTCCATATAGCCTTGCTCTCAATCACTCTGAAAAAACTGATCCTCAGGCATTGGAAGGATAATACTGTGATCAGCTACTCTGAATGGTTGGCGGAACTTCTTGCGAATCTTAGGATTGAGAGGATGACAGCCGCCCTGCATAATAAAATCCCTTTGTTTGAAAAGATATGGGATCCGCTCTATACTATTTATTCGCTATAAGGATCTATGTATCTATGTACCCTCTTAGGTTGTAATTAGGTTGAATGGCCTTGTGTAAGGAGGGTGGGAGGGGAAGGGGGAGTAGGGTTTTTTTTTTCTCATTATTGGGGGGGTATGACAGAGGAACAGTATGGTTAATATTTGTATGATGTATTGATGCACTCCTGTATGTATCTTGATATGGATTATGTTTCTTGTATGCATCCTCTGTGAAAACGTGAATAAAGAGTTAATGGCAAAAAAAAAAAGAAGCCAGATTGGTAAGGGCAGTAAAATTTGAACTGTTAACAAAGGAGCAGAAATATCCCCCCCACACACACACAGCTTCTTTAATGCTCAGTAGGAACTGCATGGATTGGACAGACAGAGAGAGAGACAGGGTTCTTATTGAACTAAAAAAGGACAGAAATTAAAAGCTTAACCTAGATGGTACAGAAATTTTTTTCTGGAACTTGGGAGCAAGCAATTCTAATATGGTCACATGCTAAAGCTAGATAGGATTATATATAATGATATATAGAATAATATATGTGGTGGTGTGTGTAACAAGAATTTTACACACACCCGAGATGCTGAATGCCATATGTACCCTGAGAGCAAAGCTCGAGGGTTTTATCTAGGTATCCAACACCAAGGATGTGTGTAAAATTTGAGTTTACACATCACCCCACATTTTGTTTTATTTTACATAATTGCTGGGTTTTCCTTTTCCTCCTCAGCAATTATACAAAATAAAAAATGTTAGTTTACAGCACGAGGTCGCCTTTCTTTATTTATGTAAAAGTTGTTTTTTTGTTTTGTTTTGTGGGCAGCCAAACATTAACTTTATAATTACTTGTAGTACATTTTTTTTTAATTACTTACCACGGAGTCCGAGTGGTGGTTCAGGCTCTGTCAGGGGTTCGACTGGAAGAGCAGCTGTGGGCACATGCGCGGAGTGAGGGAAACTGTGCATATGGTTGCCATTATAAACACTCCTTTATAATGGCAATTATGCCACTGTTTCCTATGGGAAAAAGGAAAGTCAGTTACAATATTATGTTTTGGAGCACATGCACATTTATTTTGGATGGTCATTGGAAACAGTTGTTAGCTCTGGTCAATTCAAATACGGTTATATGCTAAAGTTGGGTAGGACAATATATAACTCTTGTGACAACCTGGTATGGTCATATGCTAAAGCTGGATTGGATAATACATATCTCATGTGACAACCTGGTAGGCCATAGGGAGAAAACCACTGGGGTAGTTTTTGCACCTATTGTAGGAATACAGAAAATTTCAAAGGTGTCAGCAACAAGGACACTAGCTTAAGGAGGGGAAAGTCAAACCACTGACTAAATAAAATGGGGTATAAAAGAGGAGAGAGCACATGGTGGGGAAGGGTGTTTCCTGAAAGTGAGGGGTGGCACAAGAGGGGTGGGAGGTGCAAGGGGCAGGAGGAGTGGCTCAAGAGGGAAGAGAGGGACAGGGTGAAGGAGGAAGCTATGGAACCAAATAGACAGAGTAGAATAATGGACTGCAATGGGTGTGAGGTGGCAGGTTTTGTGGACACATTATGGAGAATTGGTGGATGCCCAATATGTCAATGATGGGGTCAGCTTGAGGCTGAAGTAAACTGGCTAAGAAAGATGTTGTAGTGGAGGGAGGAGGGAGAGGATGAAAAATGCAACTGTGCAGGCAATATTTAGGGTTGGAATAGGCATAAGGGGAGTGGGCAGGTGGAAGGAGCAAGGTGGAAGGATGAGGGACAGGTCAGGTGTTAGAGAAGCAAATGATGGAGAGAGGTGGGGGAAGGGGAGAAAGCACAGACATATGACAGAGGAACCACACCATGATGGAGGCAGACAAAGCTAGGAGACAGTGTAAAGGTATCAAACAGGTACTCGTCCTTGGCAGAGGTGCAAGGAAGGGGGGTCAGGATGGCTGGGTGGATTGTGTGGGCTCTAAAAGGGGTCAGAGGGGACATGGAAGATCAAGAGAAAGAGATGCAGGAGATAAAGGGGACTCTGGGAGGCAAAGGGGAAAAGGAAGGAGGGTGGAAGTAGAGTAAGTGTTCACAGGAGGAGGATAGAAAAGGTGGGAAATGAAAGGAGGAAGGAGGAATTGGGGAGTAAGGAAAATGTAGCAGGAGAGGAAAGGGAAGATAAGGAGCATGTACAATGAGGGGGAAAGGGAGAATGCTGGAGAAACAGGTTGGCTGTATGGGTGAACAAGGAGACAGTATGAGGTCAGGGGTTCCGGATGCGGGAAAAAGTAATCCAAAGAAAGGAACTCAGGACATGGGCAAGGGAGTATCCATGAGGAATAGGAGTACAGAAAAGGTAATGGTCTTTGGGGATTCCATAATAAAAGGAATTCACTGGTTAAGAAAAGGGGTGTACTATAAAAGGAGGATTATCTTCTGTGAGCCAGGAAAGGAGGCTGGAAGGGTGATTACAAAAATAAGGGAGGGCATTAGTTTACTGGGGGGGAAGCCACACCTAGTCCTACACCTGGGGACAAATGATCTGGCAGGAAATGAGACAGGGGAAGTGCAAAGCAGGTTCAGGGAGGTAGCAAGGGTCTGCAAAGAAGTAACTTCTTCTAACTTTCTCAGTGGTCTTAACTATTCACTGTGCTACCACAGCAAGGCAACTGAGAATAAAGGAATTCAACCTATGGCTCAGGGAGTGGTGCAAATGAGAGGGATTCACATGCCTAGGAGAATGGGTGGACACTTGGGAAAGGAAAGATCTACATATGAGGGACAGGCTTCTTGTGAATGAGGGGGAGTTAGGGTGCCGAGGGCAAAGCTCCAAGGTTATATAACTGTGGTCCTAGAGAATGATTTAAACTGAGCCGGGGGGAGTACGAGTCTAGGGAAGGGAAGGCGTAGACCAGGGAGAAATGTGTCTAGTTAGCACTCCCCCTTAGGAGGGATGTGGAGATAGGAAGAAAACAGATAGGGAATAAGGGGCATTGGTGGAAGTGCTTGGTGGTAAATGCCAGAAGTATTGGAAATAAAATGGGAGAATTGGAGGCCATGATAGTGGAAAAGGGGTTGGACCTGGTTGCTATAACATAGACGTGGTGGATGGAAAATCATGACAGGGAAGTGGTTATTTATTTAGTTTTTGTTAACTGGGTATGTGCACTAGCCATGAAATGACTATTTTCAGGCACAGCCCCGGAGAGTACAACAAATAATTGACAGATACATTGCATAAGTACAGGAAATTACATATAGGGCAGAAAATCGAACAGCCAGTAAAAAGATACATAACAACCAATCTGACATTACATGATGTAAAATTTACAGATTATACAATCTAGGGTGGGTAGAACAGTCAGTAAATTGATACATTCAGCCAAGTAACAAAAACATGATGTGGGAAACAAGCGCTGAGTCAGTGAAATCTTGGTTAAAATTGGCTTCAGGAATGAAAACATCCAAGAAGTAATAAGAGGGAAAGCAAACAATTAGCCCGCAGAGGAGACTGAAGTGATTGAGTGACAGTGGGTGAGTAAGGAGGTGGATTGTATTGCAGGAAGTAGCTTGAGGTTAATGGGAGTTAAGCAAGTAAGTAAGTACACCCCTAAGGGAAATGTCTGGCACACAGTAATTGACAAACCGTACATGTGTACCACTGCTAAAATACTCAGACCAACTATTGCTGCCCTTTCTAGAATACTCATACTCCTTCTACTATGCTCCGGTAATGTTGAGCTAAATCCTGGTCCCCCTGCAGCCCTGACATCTCCCTCCGATACTGCAAAGTTGAAAGGTATGAGCTTCTCACACGTTAATGTCTGCAGTCTCATGAAAAAGTGTACCATGATCCAGGCATGGATTAGCCATATCTCGCCATATGTTTTGGTGGTCTCCGAATCATGGCTTAAGCCACCTACTTTGGACAGTGAGATCAACAACCCTTCTTATACTCTTCAGAGCAGACATATTGACCAGAGGAGGAGGAGGAGGAGGAGTGGCAATCTATGTCAAGGATAAGTACTCTATATCCTGCCTTGACTCAGCTACTGTCAAAAATGAATTTGAATGCTTGACCATCAAGACTGAGCTATCCACTTCCCTCGTGCTTCATGTAATAGGTTGCGACAGACCACCATCAGCTGGGCTGCAACTCCTAAAGTATCTTGGATCTTTACTAGAGAAAGGGAA
Source organism: Neoceratodus forsteri (assembly GCA_016271365.2). NCBI lineage: Eukaryota > Metazoa > Chordata > Ceratodontiformes > Ceratodontidae > Neoceratodus > Neoceratodus forsteri. Next base: position 60,682,461 of record JADMNL010000034.1, on the reverse strand, counting down.
CCTCAAAACAATTATCTTAGCGGATTTCAAACTTAACTGTCTATCCAAGATTTCATCTCCACTGAATACCTTCTGTGACTCCCATGGGTTGACACAAATAATTGGAGAACCGACACGCCCAAACAAAAAGAATCCGAATAATAGTACCCTATTAGATGTTATACTAGTTAATAAGCCCCACCTATTCTCTCACGCTGGCACCTTTTTCTCAGATGTTAGTGACCATTGTTTCATTGCCGGTGTTAGATCAGTACATAATTCAGTACCAGCAGCTAAATTTAAAACAAAAAGGTCAAGGAGGAACTTCGACCAGTTTGCATACATCAATGATCTGTAACATTCATTATTCTGGCAAGACTTCTTCTTAGCCAATACGTTAAATTTAGCGCGTGATATACTACATGAAATTCTGGTAAGGGCACTAAACAGGCATGCCCCGGTGGTAACAATGCATGTAAGGAACAAAGCTTGTCGTTGGTTTTCTGCTGAACTGAAAGCCGCATTGCTAGCAAGGGACAAACTCTGAAAGAAGGCTCGCAGAACGAAGTTGGACACAGACTGGTGTCAGTTCAGGAAGGCACGGAACTTATGTACATAAATGATCAAGGAAGCGAAGCTGCATTCTACCATGATGAACTGGGTTCCGCCACAAAATCCTCCTCGAAATTCTGGAATACTATCAAGGAAATGTCAGGGCACACACCTGGCAACTCTCTATCAACAAAAATCTTCTCAGGGAATACTACCATTTGTGAGAAAAAGGGGTTGCCATGTATGACCTCAGAGCCACACATCCTTCACCCACTCTTTAACAAGGTCTTTTCTCTTGAATACTTTCTTTTCTTTAGTTAAATTATGTTTAATTGTTCAGTGCAGAATACAGATTAGACTAGACTAGTTCCACTTTACTCAGCCCACAATCCCCACGAAGTGAAGAGTCAATAAAACACCCTGCCTAATTCAATATGTATATTTTTAATCCTTTTGTTGTTTTGTTTTTCTTTACCACCAGCAGCCTGAATATTGATGGCTAGCTGGCTGTCTGGTCCCCCACCAGGAGCCCATCAGATGACCACCGCCCTCACCACGAGGTTCCTTCACTTCAACCCATCCCCACCCCACCAAAACTAAAGATAATTATTTTTTATTTCTTCATATATGTTCCATTTACTTTTTAAATTATATTTCACCAAAAAAATGCTAGTGTGTCCAGCGCTTTCCCACACAATTTATTTACAGAAAAAGTTGAGACACATCCGTCCTCTCCAACAATCAGCTCTGAGATGCACCTCTCTCTCAATAGGAATGCTGAGCTGAAGTGTTCCAGATCTGCCCTGCCCACCACATCACCCAATTGACAGGACTGACAGGCAGGCTCCATTCAGCAATAGGCAGTCTAGCCTGTCAGTATGGCTGCATCTGGCCAATCAGATCTTTGTCTTCTCTGTCTCCATTCTTAAGCCATGGTGCACTCGTTCATGAGAAGCGCCCAATCCCAAATGCAAAGCTGAGCAAGTAAGCAAGATAAGTATGGGGGGGATGGTCCAGCAGTATAGCCACATGACATGCAGTACTGGCCATCATGTGACTGGTGCTGCTGGTCATGATCCCACACCACCTATAGGTAGGCTACTGGAATTCTTTTATTTGTTTCACTGCTGTAGCCCCAGGACATATGTAAAGCCCTTTCTGTGCTGCTTGCACGCATGTGCAAGAAACACATTGCGTCTGCTTTCTTCACAAGCAGGTTGTGGAGGTGTGGCAGTATTGTGCCGAATGGCAGCAGCCCATTCAGGGGCTGGTCTCTGCCTCAGCCAATAGAGGAGCATGCTGTCAATCACTGCAGTTAATGAGCAGGCCACTAAATCAAAACAATTGATCCGCTGCAATCAGGAAGCGCCCCATCACTACACAATCAGCTGTTTGTACGCGGGCCTTCCTGACTGCAGCAGCCAATTACACAGTGACATTATGCTGTGTTTCCATGGTGATGGCTTCTCCGTCAGCCTCTTGCAGTCCCTACAAAGCTGACAGGTAGCCGCCGCCCGCCCTTCAGTATGCCTTCCTGGTGAAACATTTCAGTAAATAACAGGAGAAAGCTGGCTGGGGTTGCCCAATCCCCTTCGGCTCTTGCCACCTCCCGCACTTATATGTGCCAACAGGGGTGCCCAATCCCCCTGTTGGCATGCCACCTGCCTGGTAATTTTGCCAATGGGGGAGCCCACTCCCCATTGGCATAATGCTCCCCCAATGTCTTGCGTGCCGAGGGGATGCCCAATCCCCCATTGGCTATAGCCCCCCAAACACTCCAAGTGGCATGCTGGGAGCCCACCCCAGCATGCCAAAATTAAATCTCCCTGAAAAAAAGAAAACTTTCCCATGACATTTTATTTTTAAGTAAACCTGTAAAACAGAAAACGGTCCCTTGTTGAGTCTGTGGCTCCTCCCCAACCCAAGCCACCCTCTGTGCACCCTGCCTTCCCACCCCCACCCCATACTTAACTCCAGAGCCTGGCATGATGATCTTCAGTGGGCCAGGAACACGTCTGCACTCTTCAAAGCTGACCGCGAACTGAAGAAATGCCGGTAAGCTGTATAATGGCAAAAATGTTTTGTTTTTTTTTCAATTTTGTTGCATATCTCGGCCATTTTTTGAAATTTTTTCACCAAATTTTTAACATGGGGTTCTTGGGACCCCACCTCATGAACTCAGTCACTATCATTTTGCTATTTGGTCCTGAAAGGTGATTTCGCAGTCACTGTACAGAATCACCTTTTGGGACCGATTAATGAATCGACAGAGTCACAGTTCATGAGGTAGGCTCCCAAAAACCCCATGTTGAAAATTTTGTGAAAAAAGTCCCAAAAATGACTTTTATGAGCTTGCATTGTGCAGTTCCTATACACGCTCATACCTTCGATCATTTTTAATATTTTCACTCCAGATTTTTAGCATTGCCATTTTACCACACCTCCTCATGAACAGTACAACTGTCATTTTTCAAATATCACCCAAAATGTGTTTTCGGACATGTAGCGTACAGTAGTGTGCTCAGTGTGCAAAATCAATGTTCAGGACAGATTAAGAAAATCACAGTGACACTGTTCATGAGTAGAGGTCTTAAACTGGCTATGTTGAAAATTTGGTGACAAATGTCCATAAAATGACTGTGTTATGAGCGTGCATTGTGCAATTTCCACGCACCCTCGTAAGTTCACAAATTCATAATCTTTTCACTCCAGATTTTCAGCATTGCCATTTTTCCACACCTCCTTATGAACAGAACAGCTGTCATTTTTCACGCCCTGGCTGAAATGTGTTTTTGCACTTCCGGTGCAGAATAACACGGTCGCTGTGGGAAATCAGTGTTAGGGATAGATTAAGAAAATCCCAGTGACACTGTTTTTATTTTATTTATTTTATTTATTTAAACATCAGTTTACAACCTTTGAGCCAGAGACTCATTTGCAAAGGTACCTCGTCACAGAGAGGACAAAACAGTACTAACAAGCATTTTCAAAATAACAGTGCACAGGATTTGGAAGAACATGATGACATCAAAATAGTTACGATACAGGTTACAAGTACAAGTAGGTTTAGAAAAATCTGTGCCTCAGGCAAACAGGGGAGGTCTATACAGCAATATGTCTAGCTGAGACAGATGGAGAGGCAGATAGAACAATATATAGAGGAGGTAGTAGGTTGGGTGCAGCCACTCGGGGAGCTTTGTCAGCGTGATTGAGCAAAGGTAGGCTTAGAAACAGCAACAGCTGCGCATAGTAAGTAGGTGACTACGCAGGGAGGTTTTGAAACGAGAGATCGTGGAAGCGTCAGTGATACTGATGGGGAGGGTGTTATACCAGGATGGGGCCTGGTAGTGGAAGGCCCTTTGGCCTTGTGTGGTCCTTGCCCTTGGTACTACCAGTGCGGATTTGCAGGAGGATCGAGTTTGCACTAGAGATTTTGCATGGTGGATTGAGGCAGTCAGCCCAGGTGGGGATAAACCAAGGAGAGTTTTCTTTGTTAGGAGGCAGGTTTGATACCTAAGCTGTTCATCAAGATCAAGCAGATTAGCCTGGGCATAAAGATGGCAGGTATGTGTAAGTATGGGAGCCCCGGGGATTAGCCTACAAGCCTTATTTAAGGTGAGGCGGATTTTGTTTAGTGCGGTCTGGTCAGCGGCCCCATAGACTGGCAAACCATGATCTACTAGGGACAGTATAGAGGACATGACCACGAGTCGGAGGGCATCAGGGGGAGACAATTTTTGTGGCAGTAAAGGATACCCAACCGAATGTTGGTGGCTGAGGCTAGGGCAGAGATGTGGGAATGGAATGTGAGAGCAGTGTCGAAAGTTATCCCAAGGTACTTGTAAATGTGGACCTGCTCAAGTGGGAACTTGGAACTGGCAAAGACCTGAAGTGGTAAATTACTAGCTTTGTTTTGGGGGTGGACAAAGAGCATGGTTTTTGTTTTTTTAAGATTAATTACAAGTCTATGATCTTTGAACCAGGTGTCCGCATCATTATAAGATAATTGCAGGGAGGCATGGAGGGTAATAGGGTTACGGTTGGAGGCAAAGATAACAGCATCGTCTGCATAAAGCAAGAGTTTACCAGCACAAGTGCCTGGCATGGAGTTGAGATTTAGGGAAAAGAGCAAGAGCCCAAGAATGGAGCCCTGGGGAACACCAAAGTTGGTAGGGCAGGTGTTGGAAAGTGTCCCATTAATTTTAACACACTGGGACCAGGCAGACAGATAGCTGGAGTACCAGGAGACTGGCCCGGCAGCAAAGCCTGTGTGGCTGAGTGCATCCAGCAGGAGGGGGTGGGAAACGGTGTCAAAGGCTTTCGACAAGTCAACGAGCACTGCACCCGCTAGAGAGCCAGAGTCCAGAGAGGAATGAAGAAAGTTAGAGAACTCAAGGAGGGCGGTGTTGGTACTGTACCCAGCATGGAAGCCGTGCTGTTCAGGGTAGAGGATGCTGTATTTGGTTAGATACTCTGAGATTTGGGTGGACACTATTTTTTCTAAGGCTTTTGAGAGAGGTGAGAGGATAGAGATTGGCCGATAGTTACCAGGTAGGGTCCTATCACCACCCTTATGTATGGGTGTGACAGTGGCGATTTTCCAGGCAGAGGGAAATTGTCCCAGGCAGAGAGATTTATTAAAAAGGCTGGTAATTGGAGCAATAACCAGGTCCAGTACCTGGTGAAGGAGACTGGGGTCCAAGGAGTCACTGCCAGTGGTATTGCCCTTTAAGGCCTTGAGTAGATATGGTCAGACTTCATGGACAGTAACCCGGTGTAAGTGGAACCAAGGGTGGGTGAGAATAGGCTCAGGTACAGGGGGGTCAAAGAAGTATCTAGGGAGGACAGGGCTAAGGTCAGTGAAGGATTTATTGAGAATGTTGGCAATGAGGGTAGGGTCCATGGAGATGGAGCCATCAATGTTGATTTGGGAGGGTGGTGGAGGACATGAACCCCCATTTAGTTGCTTGATATTGTCCCAGAAGGTTCTGTCATTCCCCCAGGATGAGGTGAGTGAGGCCTGATAGTGCTCGGCCTTGGCCTTGCGTATGGCCCAGGTACATTTGTTTCAAGCAGTTGCATAAACCTGCCTGTCTACAGGGCAGCCATTTTCCATTGCAAGGTGCCACAGGTTATCCCTGTCCTTAAGAAGTTGGAGCAGGGGAGGCGTAACCCAGGGAGCATGCCATACTTTGGAGCAGAGTATGGTTAGAGGTGCGAAAATGTCACAGGCTTTGTTAAACATTAAGGTGAAAAAGGTTAGGGCCGAATCAATGTTGTGGGTGGTCTCTATGGGAGACCAGTCAATTTGGGCAAGGAATTGCTTAAGGCCTTTCAGCCCACCTGGTTGTAACCGCCGCTGTAATGTGGGCTGTGCTGTGGATTTGGGTAAGGAGGTTGACCAACGGAAAAGTATAGGAGAGTGGTCACTAAGTCCATCCGGAAGGACTTGTATATTGCAAATTTGGTTAGGCCGGTTAGTGAGGACCACATCAAGAAGCGTGCTAGATCCCGTTCTGGGATTCACTCTAGTTGGCTGGGCAACGAGTTCTGTTAGGTCAATAGATGAGAAGGAGTCACAGGTAGGAGAGGATGAGGGGCTAAGCCAGTTAATATTTAGATCTCCCACAAGGAGTTGATCAGAGGAGTGGGGTAGAGAGGTAAGATACTCAATTAGCGGGACTAGGGCCGGGGCTTGATTTTTTTGGAGGTATATAAGCAGTAGTTAGAAAGAGAGGACCCCTAGAGGGATCAGTGGTCAGTTTTAGGGTTAGGGTCTGAGCCTTGAAATCAAGGACAGGGGCTGGGAGGGCTAGTCCTGTAAGTGAGTCTTTGATATAGATAGCATAGCCCCCACCCCGTCGACCAACTCTGTCCTTTCGATAAAGGGAGTAACCAGGGAGCGAGACAAGGGAGTCAGGGGTAGAGTCTGATAGCCAGGTTTCTACCAGAGAGATAATGTCAGGTTTATGGACTGTGACCCAACATTGGAATGAGCCAAATTTCTTCAGGAGGCTACAGATATTCATAGACGCAACAAGAAGCCCAGGAGATCTGGTCGATAAGCTGTTGTTGGCCTGGCCTGGGTTGGGATATATATTCCCAGACAGGAGTAGGAGGATAAATACTGCCCTAGACCGAGGATGGTGGAAAGCATGCTTGCGTTGGGCAGTATGGGAGGAGGAGTAGGGGAGCTTCATGACACAAGGGGTTGGCAGGGAGGTACAAGCTGGGTAGGCTAGAACGATAAGTTGCAGTGGGTGTGGGGGGTGAAGCTGGGTGGGGACTAGGGGTTGGGTGTGGTAAGTTAGTGTGCAAAGTGATAGTGGAGAAGGAAGGAGGCAACTCATGGGCACAGGGGGATGGTGGGGCAGGAGCGCAAGTGGGGACACCAGGTTGGGGAGACTGTGGTGCCATAAAGACACCTGGGCTGGAAGGTGGCCTCAGGAAGAGGAGGAGAGAGAGGCACTTTAATAGGAGGTGGGCAGGCATTTTCTAGGTGGGTCTGCAGGCAGAAGTAGGGATAAGGAAAGAAGAGAGTAGGAGGCCTACCTGTAAGTGTTAGTGCCACTTTGGTACAGTGGTAGAGCCCCCGCCTTTGGTGTACAAGGTACCAAGTTCAAAGCTCACCCTGGGTATTAGGAGATGGCCCAGAGTGGGGGCTATGATCCACAGTCCAGATGCTGACCACCGTCAGTGTGAGGGCATGATATTGGGGTGCTAACTAGCGACTCCTAGTGGCCAAAGATAGTGGTAGGCTATTGTGGGGAAAGGCGTAGCAGGTGCCCAGAGGCTACTGACTAGGGAGGGAAACAGTGGCTAAAGATAGAGGGATCTGAGTGGTAGGAGAAAGGGAGAGATGGGATAGTTGGGTGGCAGGGGAGAGAGTGGGATAGGTTGATAGATGAGATACAGGGATAGAGCAAGGGGCTAGCTGGGCAAGGATGTTTAAGAGCAGCAAAACACAGTGGCCCCTAGTGGCTAACAGGTATAACCTGCTAATGGGAAAGTGGGGACTTAGTATTCCGGCAAGCAGGAAGTGATGTCATGGAGGAGGGCCAATAAATTGAGGGCCGCCGGTGGGTGGGTGGCTGGGGCAGATGATGCACAGTGTCATTGGGCTAGCACCCCACACCAGTGTCCCAGATGGAGAGCAGAGGTAGTCTTTACCTCTTGGCCTTGCAGCATCCTCTGTTGTGGCGCTCGGCTCCCGGAGGGAGCGTGGAAGTATCCCAGTTGCTGCCACTGTTCATGAATGGAGGTCCCAAAATGCCTGTGTTGAAAATCTGCTGGAAAAAATCCCCAAACTAATTACATTACGGGTGTGCATTGCTCAGTTTCTATGTACACTCGTGACATCACCAGTTTTTTTATATTTTCATTTCAGATTTTCAACATTGCCATTTTTTACACCTCCTCATGAACAGTACAGCTGTCATTTTTCACATCCTGTTCAAAATGTGTTTTCACACTTGTGGCACCAAATGGAGCAGTCACTGCGCAAAATTACCTTTCAGCTAACAAACTGATAGTGTCTTTGTTCATGTGGTAGGATCACAAAAAGCCCATGTTGAAAATTTGGAGTAAAAATATCAAGAAGTGCCCAGGGTGTTAGGGTTTTTGACCATAATGCCCTACCCTGTAGGGACTGACAGGCATCAGGGATGTGACTTGGGATTGTTGACAGTAATACTCATGCCATTCCACCCCCACCTGCACCCTGCAGCCAGTGACAGGCATCGAGGTGTGCCTTGGACTCTTTGGCCCCAGAGTTCATCCCATTCTCCTATACTGCACCCATTTCAGCATATTTCCTTATGGAATGAGATGAGTAAAGCCTGAACACCCAATGCACACCTTGACACCTGTCAGTGTCTGCAGGGTAGAGTGTAGTGAAATGTCATGACCGTTATGGGTGACGACCCAAAGGCACACCTCAATGCCTGTCCATCTCTGCAGAGTGGGGGTGGGGTTGGCATTAGTTCAATACTTCACTGCCATTCCTATACTGCGTGGGCCCGATTCTCATAGGGGCCTGCGTCTGGCACAATATGCGGCAAACAGCAGCTTGCACCAATGCCTGGTGCACCCGGGATTCTGCACCTGAGTCAGGTACAGGAGGGGTTCCAGTGGCTAAATCCCCACACTTGCACTGACCGGAACCCTGCGGCAAACTCCTGGCACACTGCACAGGTCCACCGCAGGCCTCCAGAGACTAACACAGGACCCCCCTCCCACTAGGTAATGAGCATGTGGACCCAATCTGGGGAGCCGGTGTCCCCCCACCATGTTTGGTGCAATTGGCACATGGACACGGAGGTGAGTGGTGGAATGTGCCGGGTGCTGAAGAGCAGTCAGGACTGGTGTATAGGGGGTTTGGGCACCACCTGCTGAGGCATGGGTGGGCACTGTACCACCATAAGTTGGTGCTGCAGTAGTGCCAATGGAGCAGGCATCGGAGATTGGGGAGCCACTGCCAGTATGGGCAGCATCAGGATGGGGCTACCAACATGGTACATAAGTGGCATAGGGGAGCTGTGAGGGGTGCCATTGAACCACTAGGATGGGGGCCACACATACGGGGCCACACTTGGGGGTGTATGGGGTATGGTGTGTGGACTGTCACCCATGGTGTGCCTCACACAGGCATGTCACCCAGGGGAGAATGTCTAAGTCCCCTTACGCCTGCCCTGACTGGTCTAAGGGCACTTAGAATTTCTCCCGCCAGGTGATGTCTGTGAATCGCAGAATGCAGCTTGCATCAGCTGCAGTCCCCCTACCACCATGCTGCAGTGCATTGCAGGTGCAAGCACTGTTTGGGGCAGGTGGACTGCGGTCAAAGCAGGCCACCTTTGTGAATCACATGGAGGGCAGTCATGGATGGAAGGTGCACCTTGCACCATATCAGTTCGGTGCAGTCACCTTGCATCCAACGCAGGGCTTTGAGAATCGGGCCCCATCTGTCTAACTCCTGCACTTCCACTGCTAATGCCAGCAAGCAACCAATCAGCATTGACAAATGCTTGTGTAGTAAGCTCTGACCCATAAGAGGCTCACAGGTGACCAGTGGGAAGCTCATTAATTAGGAACAGGCTGCATCTCCTTTTTGATGTCTTTATAAGTGACATTGCAGAGGGACTGGAAGGAAAAGTATGTCTCTTTGCAGATGACACAAAGATCTGCAGCAGGGTTGATACACAAGGAGGCATGGAAAGGATGAGAAGGGAATTGGCAAGGTTGGAGGAATGGTCAGAAGTATGGTAGATTGGATTCAATGCAAAGAAGTGCAAAATAATGCACCTGGGAAGAGTACACAAGGGGGAGGTAGTAACAACAGCAAAAATGGAAAGGGACCTGGGGATAATCATATTAGATGAACTTAAGGTTAGCAAGTATGTGAGAAGGCAGTAGGGAGGGCTGGGGGGATAGCGGGATGTATAGGGAAAGGCATCACCAGAAGAAAACAGGAAGTTGTTGTTCCTCAGTACAGAAAGTTGGTGAGACACCATCTGAAGTACTGTGTCCAGTTCTGGAGACCCCATCTCTGCAAGGACATAGACAGGATGGAGGCAGTCCAGAGGAGGGCAACTAAAATGGTGCAGGGTCTGCAAGAGAAGCCATATAAAGAGAGACTAAAGGAGCTTAATATGTATACCCTTGAGGAAAGGAGGGAGAGGGGGACACGATAGAAACTTTTAAGTACCTCAGTGGAATCCACAAAGTCCAAGAGGGTAGCATCTTTCAGAAAAAGAGATGTGCAAGAACAAGGGGACACAATTTGAAGATAGTGGGGGGACAGCTCAGGGGCAATGTGAGGAAGTATTTTTTCATAGAGAGGGTAGTGGATGCATAGAACAGCCTCCCTGAGGAGGTTGTGGGGTCTAAAACTGTGGGATAATTCAAGAATGCATGGTACAGACATAAGGCAATTCTTGTGGGGGTAGGAAGAAATAGGCTGTTGGTTAACTAGGATCTGCAGCTTATCCTGTAGGTAGGGAAATGGGCAGACTAGGTGGGCCAAGCAGTCCTTATCTGCTGTCAAAGTCTATGTTTCTAGGTTTCTATCTCTCCTGTCTGCAATCTCAGCCCAGGCTAATGTACAAAGACTTTATCACATTTCTTATGCGTCTTTCTTAAACGTGTTTTATCCGTTTACAGGAGAGCAGCTGATTTGAGGTCAAAAGCAAATAGTTATAGTAGCAGAGCCCCCCCCACACATACACACATGCACACTTCCCAAAAAGCTGCTTAAAAGCCTGCAATTCATTCAAATCAATTCCATTTTCTTACTTAGTTGAGTTTCAGTGCCAGCAAGTATAAAATCATGTACCTAGGGCATAGGAACCCCAATGCTGAGTATAGGATGGGGGAGGTACCGATACTCACTAAATATGAAAGGGTCCTTGAGGTTAGTATATCAGAGGACCTCAAGGTGGCAGTACAGCATGATAAGGCTATGGGCAGTGCAAATTGGATTCTGGGGTGCATAAGGAGTGGCATCTCCAGTAGGAGGAGGAGGAGGGATGTTGTGCTGCCATTGTATCACTCCCTGCTATACCCCCAGCTGGAGTACTGAGTCCACACTTCAGAAAGAACATAAGGTTGAGGTTTTCTAGAGGAGGGCAACTAAAATGGTTCAGGATTTTCACAGGAATCCCTACAAGGAAAGGCTTAAGAATCTCAACATGTACACTTTGGAAGAGAGGAGGGTGAGAGGAGACATGATCAAGACCTACAAAGTACCTCACAGGGGTAAACAGGGTACAGTTGGGGAGTTTCCTTCAAATGAAGATGAGCACCCAAACCAAGGGGCATACAATGAAGCTGTGGGGGGGGGGGAGTTCAGGATAGATGTGAAGAAATATTTATTTACTGAAAGGGTGGCACATGCCTTGAACAGACTGCCAGGAGAAGTGGTGGAGGCTAGAATGGTAGGGGGCATGAAGCATGCATGGGATGAATATGGGGTATATTAGAAAAAGGGGAAGGAGGGGGTCAACAGAGCTATGGAGGTGGAGTAGGTTCAAGTTCATTGCAGGAAAAATCCATTGAGCAAGCTCATTCGTAAGGAGGCCTTGATGGACACAGGCAGAATAAGACATACAGTAGCACATACAGACAGGAGTTACAAGTAGGTAGAGAACACTTGGCCAGACTGGGTGGGCTGAGCAGTCCTTTTCTGCTGACAAATTCTATGTTTCTATGGCATCATGTGTTCATTCCGGTACAATATTTATTTAAAGTTGGGCCTACCATACATCCAGATGTAGGGTACAGTAAATTACCGAATTAGATGCAGCCCACTTACAGTACAATAAACAGAATACCAGTGCTTTGAGAAGCCTTTACTCTTCATAAGGCTGCTTAAAGAGCTGGGGTTCTATTTGCAGTGTCCACACCGGTATGCTGATCTTAAAATCGACGCTGCATCTGAATGAGTACTTAATTCTTGCTCACTCCATTTCTTCCCCACTTTGAAAGCTGCTTGTCCTTAATTAGTTTTGGGCTGGCAGTGCCTCCCCTGTGTTGAAAGATGACCAATAAGCGGCACTGAAAGACATCAGACTTCACAGACTGTGACGACAACTGTTCACCCACCATCTTGGCAAGAAGAAGGCTGCAGCTGTGGCCACTGATGGCTGTTGGGGTGTGGGGATGGGGGGAACCAAAGGGGACAGACATAAGGAGATAAAATCATAATAAAAATTGTGAGACCGTCACCAGCTTTCCAAAATGCTTACCAGTAAAAGAACACTCTGTTAAGTTTTTCAAATGGCAACACAATCTGGTGAACCCTCTGTTTGCCATCTGACACCAGGCATCAACCAGCGTAAAATTACCTAAGGAAGGCAGTGTGGTCATGTAGTTACAGAAATACCAGAGATTACAGATTTATAAGAACAAAAGAATATCACACAGAAGCTGGCACGTATGCCTATAGCAGCTGTCTCCTGCGTCTCAGTAGTTATACTTATACCCTTGAGGTACTTGAATGTTTCTATCTCATCCCCTCTTTCCCTCCTCTCTTCCTGTGAGTACATATTGAGGTCCCTTAATTTCTCCTCATAAGTCTTGTGTTCCAAGCTCTGTACCATGTCATTCGCCCTTCTCTGGACCATATCCAGCCTGTTAATATCCTTACGAAGGTGCGACCTCCAGAACTGCACACAGTACTCCATGTGAGGCATGACCATGGTTTTATATAGTGGCATCACTACCTCCCTCCTTATGCTGGTGATACCCTTGCCTATGCAGCCCAGCATGTCACTGGCCCTCACAGCTGCCTTACCACTTTGACATTTTCAGGTCATCTGAAATAAGAACCCCTAGGTCCCTTTCCTTCTTTGTGACTGTCAGCAACTCTTCCCCCCAATCCTGTAGCTTTCCCCAGGGTTTCTATGTCCCAGGTGCATAGTTTTGCACTTTTTTTAATTAAACTTCAGTTGCCAGTCCTCAGACCATTTTTCAAGCTTCCCCAGGTCCCTCCTCATTTTCTCCACCCCCTCTGGGATATCCACTGTGTTACACATCTTGGTGTCATCTGCAAACAGGCAGACCTTTCCCTTCAGCCCTTCTGCAATGTCACTAATGAAGACATTGAACAGGACTGGCCCCAGGACCAATCCCTGTGGCACACCACTGTTCACCCCCTCTCCCCAGATTGCACCCCATTTACCACCAATCTCTGCCTCCTGTCTTTTAGCCAGTTTCTAACCCAGTTTACCACCCTTTCCCCCATGCCCAGCCTACCCAGCTAGTTTATCAGCCTCCTATGTGGGACGGTGTCAAAGGCTTTGCTTACATCAAGGTAAGCATTGTCCACTGTCCCACCCTGATTTAATTCCTTTGTTACCCAGTCAAAGAGATCAACCAGATTTGTCTGACATGACCTCCCCACTTTGAATCTATGTTGCCTATGGTCCTGGGCTCTGATGGCTTCTAAATGCCCCACTCTCCTTTCTTTAAGCAATGTCTCCATGATCTTCCCCACTACTGAGCTGAAGCTGACTGGCCTATAGTTCCCCACCTCCTCCCTACTGCTGGATTTCTATAGAGGGACCACATGTGCCCTCCTCCAATCCTCTGGTACCACCCCTGTGTTGAATGACTCAGTGAACTTGGCTGCCAGAGGTACTGCTATCTCCCTTCACAGTTCTCTTAATATCCTTGGGTGTATGCCATCTGGTTCCATTGCTTTGTCCACCTTCAATTTAGTCACCTCCTGCAGGATTCTTCTGCCTGTGAATGAACTATTGTCCACCTCTTCACGCCTTTGCAACTTCTGTGCTACTGTGACCCTTGCCCTTCCCCCTCTTCTGTGAATACTGAACAGAAAGACACAGTGGATGTCTTGGGAGGGCACATGACAGTTCTTAGGCATGGTACTATCACTTCCAAATACCTAAACAGCACGTATAAGCAAGCAACATTCGGCATTGACAAATGCTTGTCTTAATTTGTGACTGAAGGACCCAGACTTGGTACAGTTCAACACTTGGCTCTTATTAATCCAGGCCCATCATACCTCATTGTATCCAGGGGGGGTTCTGATTTTCAGCAGTCAGTCCGCCCATCCATAATCTAAACATGCCTGATGTCGACTGGGGTGTCGACTAGGGTATTCCAGTGGCTAGAACCTCAAGAAGTCAAACTGTGCTAGAGGCCCTACAGAACTGCATTCTGACCAGGCAGGAAGCCATCCTGGGTGTGGTCCTCACAAACTCGGACGTGGTTGGGGAATCACTAGCAAATAACAATCACAACTCTGTCTGGTTTGAGATATCCATCGAGGATGTTATGTCTCAATCTCAGACAGAGGTCCTGGAGCTAACTTTGAGAGGATGAAACAGTCAGTCAGGGACAAACTGACCAGAGTTCAGGGAAAGTCTGAAGTGGAAGACATCTGGGAGCTGATTAAGAAATTCATTTTTGAGGCAGTGAAACTTTGCATTAGGTCAGTGAAGAAAAGGAACAAGCACAAAAGGCCTATATGGTTCAGAACCTGGGTCAAGGAAGCAATCAGAAGCAAGAGAGAAGTTTTCCACAAGTACAAAAGGGATCAGAGTTACAGTGACTGGGATGTTTATGTTCAGAAAAACAAGGAAGCAAAGATGGTGGTTAACAAGTGAAGACAACAGATTCCTACAGGGGTCAAAACTGGAAACAAACCCTTTTTCTGGTACATTCAAGAAAAATGAAAGAAAAGGGAAGGGATAGTTAGGTTAGTAGATGATGACAGGATCATTGAGAATGATGGACAGAAGGCTACAATACTAAACAACTTCTTCTGCTCAGTATTCACCAAGGAGAAAATGGTGCCTGAAAGTGGCATCAAAGCAGCCAAAAAGGGTAGCCTTCAAATGGAAACACCAATAATCACCACTGGTTGGGTCAGGGAGGCAATAGTGCAACTGAAGATGGACAAAAAACCTGGGCCTGATGGGCTGCACCCAAGAGTGGTAAGGGAGCTGGCTGAGGAACTGGATGACCCCCTTGGCATATCTGTTAATTAAGTGCTACAGTCAGGTGACTACTGGGTGAATGGAAAAGTGCAGATGTGATTCCATTCAACAAGGGAGGGAGCAAGAAGGAGGTTGGTAACTATAGGCTTGTTAGCCTCACATCTGTCATAGGGAAAACTATGGAGACCCTAATCAAGCAGGACCTTGTGGAGTTCCTGGAAGGAATGGTCATCAGAATGGCAGAAAACATGAGCTCATGGCAGGTAGATGATGCCAGATGAACCTCATTACATTCTGTGAGTGGGTAACTAATGAACTGTTCAAAGTTCAAAAGGTTGTTATTGATCAGCATATGCCATTACAACATACAATAAATACAATAAATAGACTAAAACATTCAGTCTCTTTCATAAAGCATTCAATTATTTCTACAATTTTACATTATAAGTTTATGCAAAGTACACTTTAGTATTTTAGTATGGGCTATATTGTCATCCATCATTTTACTGCATTTGGTAAAATCCAACGTCTTATCCTAGTCCCTACAAAATGTCCAACTACAAGTGTATGGACATCATGAATCTAGCCAGTTTCTGTAGGATATTAAATGTAGTTGTTGAAAAGAGATACAAAACTGTTTGATCAGGAGGGAGACCGAAACCACCAATGACATCCCCTAGCCAGCATCTTCTATTTTTATTGTATAATGGGCAAATTAGTAAAACATGTTTGAGATCATCCACTACCTTATTACCACATTTTTAATATGGCTGTGTTATTCCTGGTCTTTTCTGTATAAAATAAATACATTGAGCAGCATAAATGTCTAATCTGAATCTGGTCAAAATTCTATGTAATTTTGGGTCAGTCATCTAGTACTGAAGCCCATGTGCAGTTTTAATTTGTTTATACCACCTGTATAACTTGAATTCAGACAGTCGAGCAAATGAGTTAGTTTGATCTATATCTCTTAATCTAGTATTAACTGAGGTAACCACATCATCCCAGGGCTTTAGATAAATATCATACAACAAATGTCCCAAGCCCTGTGGGAATATCATTTTCTTGATCAAATGAATAGATGGACGAATTATAACCTGTGTCTGAATATTTTATCTCTTCCTCAAGACACCTTCAATGAATATGTGTGTCAGGCAAGAGAAATAGTCTCAGAATAAAACAGATTTTGCCTCTCTAGTACTAATGTGGTCATGGAATGCTGTCCAAACTCTAATCTGAGGAAAATTGGAGGAGTTACCTGTGGCACCATCAGGCTATATCTGTAGGGTTTATTTAAGATAATCTCTATGGTTTCTAAGTTTGTAGAACCCCAGACCTTTGACGCATATATTACTGGATAACTAAAGAACTGGATAGGGACCATCCAGTGGACATCCTCTACTTTGACTTTAGCAAGGCCTTTGACTCAAAACCCATTACAGAAATTTGGTGACCTAGGCACTGCTAAGAGTATTGTTAGGTGGGTAGGAAATTGGCCGAGGAATAGAAAACACAGAGTGGTAGTCAATGTGGTGAGATCATCTGAGGGAGAGGTCACAAGTGGAATTCCACAGGGATTGGTTTTGAGCCTGGTCCTATTTAACATGCTCATTATTGACATCAGCGAAGGTATCATTTCTGAGGAGAATGATGGGCAGGGCCCATAGCTCAGCACCATGGACACAGAGAAAAGGGAGGTGTGCACAAGTCCCTTCACAAAAGAAAGGGTCCTACAAGAGCTCACTAAGCTCAGGGTGGACAAGACAATGGGACCTGATAGCATACATCCCAGGGTACTAAAGGAGCTAAGGGTGGAACTAGCAGAGCCATTAGCAGAATTGTTTAATGAGTCCCTGAGCATAGGAGAGGTCCCAGAAGACTGGAGAAGAGCTCATGTGATCCTGCTGCACAACAGTGGCAGCAAAGAGGAGGCTGATAACTGCAGACCGGTTAGTCTTACCTCAGTAGTGGGCAAGATTATGGAGGCACTCCTTAAGGAAAGGATAGTGTAACACCTGGAATCCATAGAAGCACAGGATCCAAGACAGCATGGGTTTACAACAAGAAGGTCCTGTCAGACTAATCTCATAGATTTATTTGACTGGGTAACCAGATCAGTGGACCAAGGGGGTGCAGTCAATGTTGCCTACCTTGACTTCAGCAAAGTTTTCGATACTGTTCCAAATAGAAGATTGATTAATAAGCTGGGTAGGCTCAGGGTGGGTCAGAAATTGGTCAACAGGGTGGCAAACTGGTTGGCAAGCAGAAAACAGAGAGTGGTGGTAAATGGTATACAGTCAGAAATACAGTCAGAAGAGATGCAAGTCACAAGTGGGGTACCTCAGGGATTAGTCCTGGGGCTAACCCTCTTCGACATCTTCATCAGTGACATTGTAGATGGACTGGAGGGTAAAGTTTGCCTTTTTGCAGAAGACATCAAGATCTGCAACAGAGTAGATGATCCAGATGTGGTGGGCAGAATGAGAAGAGATCTGGAAAAACTGGCAAAAGGGTCTGAAGAGTGGCAAATGGGGTTTAACGCAAAGACGTGCAAGATCATGTACATAGGGAAGAGAAACCCTGAAGCTACCTATAAGTTGGGAGAGAAGTCGCTGGCAATCACAAGGGAAGAAATAGACTTGGGCATCATCATCACAGATGTCCTGAAATCATCCAAGCAGACCACTAAAGCAGTACGTAAGGCTAGAGGGATGTGGGGGTGTATTAGAAGGGGCATCAGAAGTCGTAAGAGGGAGGTAATAATCCCTCTTTACAAGACACTGGTTAGGCCCCATCTGGAGTACTGTGTGCAGTATTGGAGGCCGCACCTGCAGAAGGACATTAATAAAATGGAGGCAGCCCAGAGAAGGGCAACCAGAATGGCGCAGAGACTGCATCAGAAAACTTATGAGGACAGATTAACGGGGCTCAATTTGTATAACCTAGAGCAAAGGAGGCAGAGACGTGATATGCTCGAAACATTCAAATATCTTAAGGGCTTTAACAAGGTGAAAGAGTCTAACATGTTTCAATATAAGAAAAATAGCAGGATAAGAGGACACTGCATGAGATTAGAGGGAGAAAAATTAAGGGGTAATGTTAGGATGTTCTTTTTGACAGAAAGGGTGGTGGATGCATGGAACAGCCTACCTCAGGAAGTGGTGGATATGAATACAGTGCAGGGCTTCAAATAAGCATGAGATAGGAATAAGGGAGCAGTATAGATGAGTATGACTAGATAGGCCATTGACAGACTAAAGGTCTATGGCACATTCATAAGGTAGAAAAAATGGACAGACTGGATGGGCCTTGTGGTTCTTAGCTGCCATTAGCTTCTATGTTTCTATTCAGGGCAAGCTGGTCCTGTTTACAGATGACACAAAACTTGGAGGGGGGTGGACAGTAGAGAAGCAGTTTGGGACCTTCAAGAAGACCTCTACAGCCTGGTAAGATGGCCTAAAGTATGGCAGTTAAAGTTTAATATGAAAAAATGCAAGGTGATACATCTAGGGGAAAGGAAACTTAGAGTCAGAATACTGACCCAGCGGGGTCAAGCTCAGTACCTCACAAGAAGAGAGTGACCTGGGGGTCATCATATTTGACACACTCAAGGAAACTAGCCAGTGCAACAAAGCATACAGTCAGGCAAATAGAATGCTTTGGTGTGTGGGAAAGGAATTCAATAGCAGGAGAAAAGTGGTGATCTTCCCCCATATATGTCCCTGGTGATTCCTCATGTGGTGTATTCTGTCCAGGTTTAGAAACCTCACCTTAGGAAAGACAGGAATAAGCTAGAGGCCATACAGAGACAGGGAACAAAGCTGATCCAGGGACTCCAGGGGATCTTATATGAGAGGCATCCAAAATCACTAAACATGTACTCACTCGAGACAAGAAGGAAGAGAGGGGATATGATAGACATTTAAATTCATGAGGGGTATAAATAGAATGGCCTACTCTGAACTATTCAACAGGGTAGACGCCTCAACTACTAGAGGTCACGAATGGAAGTTAAAGGGAGGGAGCTTCAGGAGGGATCTAAGGAAACATTACTGAAAGAATGGTGAAATCATGGAATAGCCTGCCTGCTGTGGTAGTGGAAGCTATATTAAGTCATTGGCAGCATTCAAGCATGGGTGGGACTTAGCAAGGGAAAGAACTGAACAGGGCTAGACAAATACCACAAGGGGATCAAGGTCCTGGGACCAGTAGAAGGCCTTGGAAATCTGTGAGCAGACTAGCTGGACCCTTGATCTCCTTCTGCCATTATTTTCGATGTTTCTATGTAACACTAGTACCAGTGGGGTGAGGACAGTGCCCCCCAGTACAGGTGAGTAGGAGTAATAACAGATTTAAATATGACTGTACTGACACAGTTTGATGGGGGTAGTTACTGTTTACTTATTTAGTTGGCCACATCTAGTCGAGTACCTTATATTGGCCAGGTTCAAAGCATTCGTGAGTTACAGTGTTACAACAGTTTTACTTACACCCCCATTCCTTTGTGAGTATCCCCCAATAAATCTTTTGTTATTTATTTGAATTTTGACTTGTGAGCATATACATACATACAGTATATACATACATACATACAAAGTGACAGCAGATGGAGTTCAAAGATTCATCCAGTCTGCCCTGAGCCATACTCCTTCCCCCTTTAGAATTTCTTAGAAACAATCCCCTTGTGTCTATCCCAAGCATATTTGAATTACCCCACTGTTTTGGAGTCAATGACTTCAACAAGTAGGTTATTCCATGGATCAGCCATCCTTTCCGTAAAGTAATATTTATGCATGTTACCTCTAAATCTTCCTCCCCTTAATTTCATTTCATGAGCCCTTGTCCTTGTGGAGCTATTGACCAGAAAGAGTTCCTGGGTAGGGACCCTGTTTATGCGCTTCAGGAACTTGAATGTCTCAATCATGTTTCCTCTATACCTGCACTGCTCCAGGGAGTACATCGTGAGTTCCTTTAATCTGCTTTCGCATGGCAATTCATTTAGACTGTGTACCATTTTTGTTGCCCTCCTCTGCACCATTTCTAGCCTACTCATGTCTTTCCTGAGATAAGGCCTCCAGAACTGGATGCAGTACTCAAGGTGGGGCCTTACCAGGGACTTGTATAGCGGCATGATCACCTCCTCTTTCTTCTTGTGATGCCCCTACCTATGCATCCCAGAATTCTGCTGGCCTTTTGTGCTGCTTTTTCACATTGTCTGCCTACTTTAAAGTCATCTGAAATGATAACCTCTAGATCCCACTCCTGCTGGGTAGCTGCTAGTTTCTCCCTGCCCAGATAGTAGACCTAAGTTGCTCCTGCACAGATGCATAATCTTGCACTTTTTTGTGTTAAATTTTAACTGCCACGTGTTGGACTATTTGTCCAGCTTGAGCAGGTCACATTTCATATATTCCACCCCTTGAGCAGTGTCCACTTTGTTGCAGAACTTCATGTCTTCTTCTGCAAACAGACTCACCTTCCCCCTCACCTCTTCATTGATGTCATTTATGAAGACATTGAAGAGTAATAGACTCAAGACGGACCCCTGCAGCATCCTGCTGGTCACCTCCCTATTCCCTGATGCTGCCCCATTGACCATCACTGACTGAGACCTCTGTCCAAGCCAGCTCCCCACCCATGCTACTACTTACTGCCCTATTCCTGAGTGCTATTACTTACTGCCCTATTCCTGAGTGCTATTACTTACTGCCCTATTCCTGAGTGCTACTACTTACTGCCCTATTCCTGAGTGCTACTACTTACTGCCCTATTCCTGAGTGCTATTACTTACTACCCTATTCCTGAGTGCTATTACTTACTGCATTATTCCTGAGTGCACAAGCTTATTTATTTAGCAACATTCAGAATTCCAACACTTTTAGTCATAGACTCCTTTACAAAGACTCCATGTCAGAGAACAATGAAGGACTTACATACAATATTAAGTAGTACAGTGTTCAGGTTTGACAAAACAAGGAATGAAATTATGCATACAGTATTATCAAATACAATGTTAGGAAGAAAGAAAGAAAGAAAGAAAGAAAGAAAGAAAGAAAGAAAGAAAGAAAGAAAGAAAGAAAGAAAGAAACCCACACAGGTGGGAGAACAGAACAACTGTCTTAGGGCGAGGAGGACCCTGCGTTATCCTTAAAACTTAGTTAATACATATTACACATTTATGTCTGTAACCCCTGGGTGGTGCCACCTCCCAGTGTTACACCCCTGCCTACTACCCTGGACATAAGCTAAGGGGTTTGGGTTCGCTAACTCATAACATTTTTTAAAACCTTTGCACAGTGCCTCCACTCAGGGTGCTTTACGTGGGTGAGATGGTACTGGGTGTAGCTCCCTGAGCTGCTACACCACCCACGGTGACCAGTTACCTTCCCCAGACATGCCCCAATACACAGTTCCCCACATTTCCACATTTTGAATTAAAGGCTCTCTCTAATAATATGCTCCCACAGGATTTCAAACGACAACAACAAGATATTTATTTCAGGGGTAATAAAGGAGCTAGGAAAGGGAAACAGGAGGAGTAGAGGATATCTTACCGTATTTACACATGCACAGAGATAATTTTGGATTTTTGCTGGTGAACCCTCCAGCTGGGTGGCTACATATTAACAAGCAGACATAAATCACATTTTACCATTCGACTTAAGACATCCAGAGCCCTGGCTATCTAGCTGCTGATAAATCAGATGTTAAACATAATTATTAATATTATCCACACTGGTACCAGTCCCAGATACAGCAGAAACCCCACAATCTCATACCATACTGGTTAAACAGATACCATAGTCCAAGATGTTGCAGGCCTGATGGAGTTGCAGCTGGTCGAGGTGGCCGGCTATTCATTTGAGGGTGGGGGCAACTTGGAAACAGATTTTTGTAAAGCAGCAAATTACTATTTACAACCACAGCAGGGATTGCCCTGCACTTTAGCAGACAAAGCAGGGATTGCCCTGCACTTGCAGACAAATCAGGGATTGCCCTGCACTTGCAGACTTCTGAACATTCCAGTACAAACTATGTGGATCTTACATCCAGAACATTCAGCACAATATTTGAAAGTCCCATCCAATGCAATGAGAGTGATGCTTCTGTCAAACATCCTAAATGTAGTTTAAACATGGTCACATCCAGTACTTTATATACCAAAAGGCATCCATCCAGAGTAAGTTGGCAACAACACTTTTATCAAGCATCCTATACTTTAGTCACAGGCAGTCACATCCAGTACATTCTATATACCAAGAACATTGTCCGCAAGCGGAGTCCTATCCAGCACATCTAGCCATTTAACACTTATACCAAGCGCTCTTAGACAAAATTCTGTGCAGACACAGGTACATTCTCTTTAAGGTATCTTAGACATTAATATGCTCTATGGCCTCCTGTCTCATGAAGTGGCAAGTGCATCTTGGCAGACAGCTCCATGATGGCAGGACTCTAACCCACAGCTACACATTTATATGATTCACTAAGCCCAGCATCTTGCTGCACCTGCAACTTAGCCATTTGGGCCACAGACAAGATGCATCCATTAATTGAGCTAGGCAGTCTCTTATGGGGTTAGTAGCCCAGACTGATGACTTCAGTATTTCATACTTAACAGCACACATTTCTTAATGGGGCATGGAGCCCCCAAGATTACTTGCTTAGCTTCTCCCTCACACCTGAGGGTACGAGGGTACTCACTCAGGTCCTCCACGGGTCTCATCCGCAATCAAAGGCATCCTGAAGACTTCTTCAGCTCTCTCACCGCTGAGGTACTTGGTCAGCACTCTCACCACTGCACGACGTCATCTGGTCTGGTCAGCGCTCTCACTGCTGCTGGACATCTGATTCTTCGGTCCACATCTTTCCCCAATGTGGGAGGGAAGGCTAGCCTCTGGAGGACAGTATTGGCAACATCCAGACTAGCTGTTGCAGAAAGCACAATTACTGTAACTAGTTAACTGTTAACTGAAGAAAATGACAAATGCCCTATGAAGACTGAAAGGGCTTGAATTAAGTGGCCCAGGCCTGATGGCATGGCTGAAGCCTGAGCCCTTCCCCCATGGGGGGGCTCCCAGCAGGCTGGACCCTGCTCTGCTGCTCTCTCAGCTCTGCATCTCTGAATGAATCTCCAGACAAACTGGCAACATTGTCTCTTTATAGAGCTCCTAGCTTGACTCCTGATTGGTAGCAGGGATGGGATGACATGTCTCCAAGTTGCTGAAGGACCTGTCAATCAGAACACTCAAGGCACAATTGGGTTGTGGAATTTGCACCTAAAATAATGTCCCTGTAAGCCCCCATAAGCACTTGGGTGCTTACCCATGAGATACAGTGAATGTCCCACAAGTCCTGGCTATCTATTACTGCAATTCCAATTGGCTGTACTGCTGGCAATGGCTGCTTAACCCACTGTCCCTTATAGAAGATTAGATACAGTCCTGAATAATGTCCTGGTGCAGCCAGAAAGAAGTAATTATTTGCCCCACATGCCCCACAGTTCTATAGCTTAAACGCTGTACTTGCAGTCGCTGCACAGATGAAAAACATGGCTCTTTTACTTTTCTGTCGCTACTGCACTTATGCAAGCTCCCCTTGCAGCAGCTGACAGGCTGACACACAGAGTCCCAGATACTGGAATTGCCAGGGAAACAGTACTCATTTTAACTTTAAACACTTTTCCCCACATGCACAGTATATTCCCAACAAGCAGCAACAGTTCCATTGTGTAAAACATTTTAATTCTTTACTTTTCGGTTGGAGCTGAACATAGCTACCCTGGAGGTAGCCAGACACACTGTTATGCATTATTCAGGTGACTGGGGCACTGCACAGGCATACTCAAATGAGCCCCGGTCAGAACTCCTTTAATTCCCATCTGAGCAGTTCCCCAGCAGGCTGTCTGTGTTCACCAGGTCCCAAATAGGTGGAAGGGATCCTGGGAGCCATGGCACTGTCCCCGAGGCAGCAGCAAAACAAGCGGCTGCATCAAAGGCGCTTTGTAGCGACTCCAGCTGCCCTGGAGGCAGCATTTTTGCAGTAGGAGCTCGCAGTCAGCAGTTTAAGCCCCGAGGGGCTGGGTTTTCATTTGGCTACAAGCTGGGGCACACACAAAGGCAAACAGGACCTGGGAAGCCAGGAAAATTACAAGCCAAGTCAGGAGAAGCCCGAGAGACAGCGGGAGAAGGACAGAACAAACCGGGTTAAGGTAAACCCAGACTGGCATTTCTAGGAACCCCCATTTGCAAGGGGGTTACATGTCCATAATATATCATGATGATTTATGAGGTGGAGTTATACTACAGTGCCCTGACATGTGGGGGAGCAGGAGGAAGGAGAGGGTTAGGGGCAGTCACAGGCTGAGGATTCTAGTAAAAGAGCTTTGAGACTAGTCTTGAAGAGGCCAGTCCTGGGCTCCAGGGAGATGGGGGGGCTTTTGAGCCAAAGGGGGGCTCTGTATAAAAAATCTGTTTGACCAAGAGAGGTTTGACAGTGGGGGACTAGTAGGGAGGTCCCAGTAGTACTACAGGAGATTGTGACCAGTAGGGTGGGGCGGATGAGACTGAGCAGCCCAGGCCGGGCTTGTCCAAGGTGAATTTTCTTGGCTAGGAGGCATGTAGGGTACCTAAGATGAGTGTCAATTGGCAACCATTTGGCAGACTTGTACAGATCACAGGAGTGTGTCCATGTGACACAGCCAGTGACTAGTCTGCACGCTTTGTTGAGGGTGGCTTTGATGCATCACAAGGCAGTGGGGTCAGCAGTGCTGTAGATGACAATGCCATAATCTACTAGGGAGAGAACAGAAGTGGTCATGGCTAGATAGATAGCCATCTGGGGGAGGCGGTGTTTGTGGCAGTAGAGAAGCCCAGTCCTGGAGTTGATAGTGGAGGACAGATGCTGGATATGGGCATGGTAGGTGAGGGATGTGTCAAGGGTGACACCTAGATATTTGAAAGACTCAACCTGCTGAAGTGGGGATCCTAGTGAATTGATGATGGTCAGCGGGAAGTCACGATGAGGACTCTGACTGTGGACAAGATCATGGATTTTGTTTTCTTATTGTTTAGAACTAAGCGGTGGGAACTGAACCATGCCTCATCTTCAGTGAAGAAACCCTGTAGGGCACATTGGAGAGATTCAGGGCTCGGGTGGCTCCAGAACATTACCACACCATCTGCTCAGAGCAACATTTTTCCAGAGCATGAGCTGGAGAGGGAGTTAAAGAAAAGGCTGAAGATGACGGGTCCCAAGATGGAGCCTTGGGGCACAATGGAATGGATTTAGCAGTCTTCTGTGTGGGACTGAGTCGGAGGCTTTGCTAAAGTCAAGGTAGGTAACATCCATGGCTGTCCTGGTTGGATCCAAGACGGGAGTCTGACAAAAATTCTGTCGAACACCCTGTCAGCGACACCGGCAGGTCAACCACATTCTGCAGTTGGCTGCCGGTTCACACTTTGTTCTTTCGTTTTCTTCAGTGGGCTTCAGCCCCCCCACACCCCACTTAAGGATTCTCAACTCCAGTCAGAGCTAACTGGGGGGGTACAGGACCCCCAACAGACACATCAGGTTCCAATGGGTCTCCCACAGCAGCTAGGTGCTGTAGTTGCTGTGGAGAACCTCGCTGGTGAATCGTTGCTGTCGGGGGGGTAACCGCCCCATGTCCACTGTCTTAGTAATTGAGTCGAAAACTCAGTCAGGTTAGTCTGACAGGACCATCCTACTGTGAAGCCATGTTGCTTGGTGTCCTGCTGTACTGTTTCCTCTAGGAATGCTATAATTCTTTCCTTGAGCAGTAATTCCAACATCTTGCCTACCACCGAGGTGAGACTGACTGGGCGGTAGTTTCTTGCCTCCTCACTACTACCTTCCTTATGTATGGGGACCACTGTTGCCCTTTTCCAGTTTTGGAGAACTATTCCTTCCCTCAGGGATCTGCTAAAAAGATCTGCTAGAGGTGCTGCCAATTTGTCACTAAGTTCTGTCAGTATGCATGGGTGGACACCGTCTGGCCCCATGACTTTATCTATCTTTATTTTTTTAGTTCTGTATTTACCCTTTCTAGAGTGAATAGGCTTATGTCTATTTTCTTTTTGTGATTTTCGTCTCCCTTTGTGACATGCCCATTTCCAGGCTCCTCCCTCATAAAGACAGAGCAAAAGTACTCATTTGAGAATTCTGCCTTTTCTCTGTCTTCTTTCTTCCTCCCATCTGTATTTATTATTATTATTATTTGCTTTTGGTAACCGGGTAAGTGCACTTGATAGGATTGCCTATTTACAGACACGGCAGACAGATTACAAATAAAAACAAGTTACAAACAATAGTACAGGGAAAAGCAGATACAATGAGTACATAAAAGAGATCAGCAACCATAAGGGGAATAGAATTACATAGCCAGAAGTGAAATGTATACATTGCAAAGCTTCACAGATCTAAAACTGCTAACAGACTAAGTAACATAAGTGCATAACATCAGTGCCGGTGGCATGCGACAAGGGGAAGGGACAGGGTAGGATATAAGTGCAAAGGCAAGAAAAGAGGGGAAAATGCATAAATTAACGGCATTTACCTGCATCCAGGGAAGTGAGGTAACTGAAAAGGGCATACTTGAAGGCAGGGTTAGAATTGCAACATCTAAGGAAAAGAGGAAGGGAGTTCCAGAATTTTGGAGCATGGAAAGAGAAGGCAAGTTTACCCATTTTGGTGGAGCATTTGGGGACAGAGACTGGAGCTGAAATTGTGGACCGGAGGAGCCAGAAGGCAGTTGGCTGGGTGAATAAGGCAGCTAGGAAGGAGGGGAATGAAGAACCCTATGAAATATAAATGCTGGGAAGAGAGGGATAACTAGTGTAGGTCAGAGTAAAGTGTGCAACAGTGTTTGAGATGATGGACAGATGAGGTAAATCTGCAGACATTATTATAGGCAACATCCCACATTTGTAGGACGTTTGCCTGTGCTTGTGCAAAGACCGGCAGTGCATAACAAAGACCAGGGAGCTGAAGTCCTTGGGCGGTGGAGATCCTAGCGGCAGAGGTCAGGGCATGGCGGACACGATAAGCCAACCCAATTTTGGCATTGACAGACTTTCAAGCCGCTTTGACATGGAGAGAGAAATTGAGCGAGGGATCCAGTGTGACTCCTAAGTATCTGAAGGAGTAGGTAACTTTTACAGGGGAGCCATCAAGACAAGAAACCAGAAATGTAGGGTTTAGGACACAGTATTTCCTGCTGAACACATTATTTCCTGCAGGACCCAAAGAGCATAGCCTGGGTGTTCGCAACATTCAGTACAAGGTGGTGAGTTGTGAGCCATGCTTGGATTCATTGCAGGTCAGAAGAGAGGTGGGAATTAATGTCAGAGATAGAGCTAGAGGAGACATAGAGAACCAACTCATCAAAGTAGAGTAAGGTACAGCAGTGGGCAGGAATGGTGGGATGATTGTTTATAAATATAGAAAAGAGCAGGGGCCCAAGGATGGAACCTTGTGGGACACCAGAGGATAGAGGGGCAGGGAAGGAGAGGACCTTTATGGTAAGAGACAGACAGGGTGCAGCTGTGCAGGTAGCTGGAGAACTAGGCAAGGGTGACTGGGAGACACCCAGGGAGCCTAGCTGATGCAGGGGCAGTGAATGATTGACCGAGTTGAATGCCTTTGATAAGTCAATAAAGACAGCCCCAGTGAGCTGACCTCCATCCATGCTGGTTATGGTGTCATTACTGAATTGTGCTAGGGCAGTCATAGTGCTGTAGCCTGGTCGGAAGTCATGCTGAGCAGGAGATAACAGGTCATAGTTGGCTACGAAGTCGGATACCTGGTGATGAATAAGTGTTTCCAGAAGTTTACTGAGGGTTGACAGAAGAGCTATTTAGCAGTAGTTCATTGGACTTTTTGGGTTGCCCTTTTTATGTTGATTGCACGCATGCGCAAGAAACATATTGTGACAGCTTTCTCGAGAAGCAGGTTGTGGAGGCATGGCACTGTTGTGGCCAGTGCCCCCACAGCCTTTACAGGCTTGGCCTGCTTCACCCAATGCTGTGGCACACTGCTGCTGATACTAGTTCAGCCAGTGTGCCATAACCTTCTAAAAAAAGTAGCCGCTGCAATCAGGGGCCACCTCATCATTGCAGCATCAGCCATTCGCTGTAATGAGGGAGTGACATGTCATTGCAGGGCGGGATCTAGCAATACTGGCATTGTTTGTGAACATGGTGGCAGCTTGCTGCCATGTTCACAAACAATATTAACCCCCCTACCAAGAGGGTGCCCAATCCCCTTGGCAGCATGTGTGCCCCCCACATGTTTGTTTGCCGACGGGGGGCCCCAATCACCATCGGCTGTGCCCCGAGATTTATGTTGCTGACAGGGAGCCCATTCCCATCAGCATTATGTTAACCCCCCCGCTTTGGTTGTCTGCCAACGGGGTGCCCAATCCCCATTGGCATAATGTCCCCCCCTTGTGTTGCATGTCAATGGGGGGTGTCCAATCCCCCATTGGCTATAGCTGCCCCCCAAAAAAAAGACTCCCTTGGCATGCTGGGGTGCCTCTGTAAAATGAAAAACAGTCCCGTGATGTCTTTTCTTTTTATGTTTGCTTGCACGCATGTGCAAGAAACATAGTGCCATCATCCGAGATTCCAGATGCAGTGGCATACAGTTGAAAGGGAGAGCTCCGCTTCAGTGAGCAGAGCACCTCCCCATGCATGCAGGCACGCAAGCACTGCATTTTGCATGCTCGTGCTCTCGCGCACTGCCCCCCGACGCACACACTGTATGGCCGACAGGGTGCCCAATCCCCATCGGCTCCAGCCCCCACAAAAAAACAACCTTCCGGGTGCCAAATCCTCCATTGGCTCCACATCTCCAGGCCCCCCCAAAACATTTCCAGTTGCCACTCTGGGAGCCCACACCAGCGTGGCAGGAACTGTTATGGCCGATGTGGGTGCCCAATCCCCCGTCAGCTCCAGCCCCCCCAAGCAGCCTTCCCGATGCCACACTGGGAGCCCACCCCAGTGTGGCAAATGTCCCACGTTGTCCTCCTTTAAAAAAAAAGCCCTGAAAGGAAAAAAACAGTCCCTCGTGGTCTCGTGGCCCCTCCCCCACCCGTGCCCCCCACTATGCACCCTGTCTCCCTACACCCTCACCCCATACTTACCTCCGGACTCTGGCACACGCCTTCTGTGGATCCCGAGAACACGCCTGCACTCTTTCAAAGCCACCACGAACTGAGGAAATGCCGGTAAGCTATAATGTAATAGATAGGGTTTTCAACTTTGATGCATATCTCAGGCATGTTTGGAATTTTGCACCAAATTTTCAACATGGGGTTTTTGGGACCCCTCCTCATGAATTCTGTCACTGTCATGGGGTTAATCGGGCCCAAAGGGTGATTTTGTGGTCACTATGTGGAATCACCTTTCAGGACTGATTAATGGAATGACAGTGCCAGTGTTCATGAGCAGAGGTCTTAAAATGGCTATGTTGAAAATTTGGTGAAAAAATTCCTAAAAATGACTGTTTTACATGCGTGCGTTGCGTACTTCCTATACACGCTCGTAAGTTCATGATTTTTTAATATTTGAGCTCCAGATTTTCTACATTGCCATTTTATCACACCTCCTTATGAGCAGTACAGCTGTCATTTTTCACATGTCACCAAAAATGTGTTTCCATGCATGCAGCACACAATGGCGCAGTCGGTGTGCGCAATCAATGTTCGGGACTGATTAAGAAAATCACAGTGAGACTGGTCATGAGCAGAGGTGTTAAAATGGCTATGTTGAAAATTTGGTG
Source organism: Neoceratodus forsteri (assembly GCA_016271365.2). Classification (NCBI taxonomy): domain Eukaryota; kingdom Metazoa; phylum Chordata; order Ceratodontiformes; family Ceratodontidae; genus Neoceratodus; species Neoceratodus forsteri. Next base: position 60,652,669 of record JADMNL010000034.1, on the reverse strand, counting down.
AAAAAATTCCCAAAAATGACTGTTTTAGGAGCGCACATTGCGCAGTTTCTATGCACGCTGGCAAGTTTGCAAATTTGTAATATTTGCATGCCAGATTTTCAACATTGCCATTTTACCACACTTCCTTATGAGCAGTACAGCTGCCATTTTCACGCATCGCCTAAAATGTGTTTTGCACATGTAGCGCATAATGGTGCAGTCGGTGTGCGAAAACAATGTTTGGGACAGATTAAGAAAATCACAGTGACACTAGTCATGAGCAGAGGTCTTAAAATGGCTATGTTGAAAATTTGGTGACAAAACTCCATAAAATGAATGTGTTACGAGTGAGCATTGCGCAGTTTCCATGCACCCACGTAAGTTCATGAATTTGTAATATTTTCAGTCCACATTTTCACCAGTGGCATTTTTCCACATTTCCTTATGAAAACAGTACAGCTGTCATTTTTCACAACATAGCCGAAATGTGTTTTCACACTTTCAGCACAGAAATGCATGGTCGCTGTGGGAAATCATTGTTCGGGACAGATAAAGAAAATCACAGTAACACTGTTCATGATCAGAGGTCCCAAAATGCCTGTGTTAACAATCTGCTGTAAAAAATCCCCAAACTAGTTACTTTACGGGTGTGCATTGCACAGTTTCTACGCACGCCCGTGACTCGTGACTTCACCAGTTTTTTTAATATTTTCACAGCAGATTTTCAACATTGCCATTTTTTACACCTCCCCATGAACAGCACCACTGTCATTTTTCACATCCTGTTCGGAATGTGTTTTTGCACCTGTGGTGCCAAATACCGTAGTCGCTGTGCAAAAGCAGCTTTCTGATAACAAACTGATATTACCACTGTTCATGAGGTGGGGGTCACAAAAAACTATGTTAAAAATTTGGAGTGAAAATACCAACAAATGCCTGAGGCATTAGGGTTTCCGACCATAACACCCCACCTTGTACAGAATGACAGGCATCAAGACTGTGACTTGGGATTGTTCCCTGCAATGCTCATACCATTCCACCCCCACCCACACCCTGCAGCCAGCGAGAGGCATCGAGGTGTGCCTTGGACTCTATGGCACCAAAGTTCACCCCATTATCCTATACTGCACCCATCTCACCATATTTCCTGTTGGAATGGGGTGCACATAGGGGCCAAAGACCCCAAGGCACACCGTGACACTTGTCAGTGTCTGCAGGGTAGGGTGTGGTGAAATGGTGTGGCCGTTATGCCTGACGACCCAAAGGCACACCCCAATGCCTGTCACTATCTGCAGGGTGGTGATGGGCTTGGCTTCAGTTCAATACTTCACTGCCATTCCTAGTATACAGCTCTGTAACTCCAACACTACCAATGCCAATGCTAGCAAGCAAACATTCGGCATTGACAAATGCTTGTTTTCTTCAAACCTGTAAAGAAGGAAACAGTCACTTGGCGGTCTTCCTGGTCCCCTCTCCTACAACCTGCACCCACCCACTGCATACCCAGCCTGCCCACACCTCCCTCACTCCATACTTACCTCCGGAGCCTGGCGCGACAATCTTCGGTGGACCAGGAACACATCTGCACTCTTCAAAGCCGACCGCGAACTGAGGAAATGCTGGTAAGCTGTATAATGGAATAAATAGAATTTTTCAACTGGCACCAGATTTTTCAACATGGGGTTTTGGGACCCCTCCTCATGAATTCTATCACTGTCATGGCGTTAATCGGCCCCGAAGGTGATTTTGCGGTCACTGCATGGAATCACCTTTCAGGACTGATTAACAAATGACAGTGCCAATGTTCATGAGGTGGACTCTCAAAAAGCCTATGTTGCAAATTTGGTGGAAAAAATTCAAAAAATGACTGTTTTACGACCATGCGTTGCACAGCTGCTACGCACGCTCGTAACTTCGCCAATCTGCAATACTTTCACCCCAGATTTTCAACACTGGAATTTTTTCAGACCTCCTTGTGAACAGTACAGCTGTCATTTTTCACACCCTGGCCAAAAAGTGTTTTCGCACTTCCTGCGCAGAATAGCACAGTCACTGTGGGAAATCAGTGTTTGGGATAGATTACAAAAATGACAGTGACACTGTTCATGAGCAGAGGTCATTAAATGCCTATGTTGAAAATTTGGTGACAATACTCCATAAAATGAGTGTGTTACAAATATGCATTGCGAAGTTTCCACGCACTCTCGTACCTTCACAACTTTGCAATATTTTCACTCCAGATTTTCAGCATTGCTATTTTGCCACACTTCCTTATCAACAGTGCAGCTGTCATTTTTTACGTCCTGGCCAAAATGTGTTTTTGCACTTTCAGCGCACAATAGCGTGGTCACTGTGGAAAATCAGTGTTCAGGACATATTAAGAAAATCACACTGACACTGTTCATTAGCAGAGGTCCTAAAATGCCTATGTTGAAAATTTTGTGATGAAAGTACATAAAATGACTGTGTTACTAGTGTGTGTTGTGCAGGTTCCACGCACCCTTCTAAGTTTGCAAATTAGTAATATTTTTATGTCAGATTTTCAACACTGGCATTTGTTCACACCTCCTTATGAACATTACAGATGTCATTTTTCACATCCTGGCTGAAATGTGTTTCCATGCTTCCAGTGCAGAATTCTGCAGTCACTGTCAGAAATCAGTGTTTGGAACAGATTAGGAGTGAGCAGGGGGGGAATGACTGAGCTCAACTGAGCTCTGTCGGGACTGATGCGGATTTCTTTGTGGCAGGAAAAGGCGACAACGCAGGCAGGAGCCCAGTACAAAAGGGCAGCCTGCAGCGCCAGAAGACACAGAACGAGCGAGTGAGGGAGGGGGAGTGAGTGAGCTCAACGGAGCTCTGTTGGGACTGCTGCAGATTTCTTTGTGGGCAGTAAAGGCAGCAATGCATGCCAGGGCTGAGTACAAAAGGGCAGCCTGCAGTGGTTGGAGAAACAGAACGAGCGAGTGAGAGGGAGGAGTGAGCGAGCTCAATGGAACTGTATCGTGACTGTTGTGGATTTCTTTGTGGGCAGAAAAGGGTGGCAACGCAGGTAGGAGCTCAGTACAGAAGGGCAGCCTGCAGTGCCTGCAGAAACAGAATGAGCAAGTGAGACAGGGGAGTGAGTGAGGCCAACGTAGCTCTGTCGGGACTGCTGCAGATTTCTTTGTAGGCAGAAAAAGATGCCAACAGAGGCAGGAGCCCAGTACAAAAGGGCAGCCTGCAGCACCAGGAGAAACAGAATGAGCGAGTGAGATGGGGGCGTGAGCGACCTCAATGGAGCTCTGTTGGGACAGCTGTGGATTCCTTTTTGGGCAGGAAAAGGTGTCAATGCATGCAGGAGCCCAGTACAAAAGAGCAGCCTGCAGCGCTGGGAGAAACAGAATGAGTGAGTGAGTGAGAGAGGGGAGTGAGCAAGCTCAGCGGAGGTGTATAGTGACTGCTGCAGATTTCTTTGTGGGCAGAAAAAGGTGGCAATGCAGGCAGGAGCCTGGCACAAAAGGCCAGCCTGCAGCGCTGGCAGAAACGGAATGTGCGAGTGAGATGGGGAGTGAGCGAGCTCAACGCAGCTGTGTCAGGACTGCTGCAGATGTCTTTGTGGGCAGAAAAAGCCGCCAACGCAGGCAGGAACCCAGTACAAAAGGGCAGCCTGCAGCAGTGGGAGACACAGAATGAGCGACTGAGGGAGGCGGAGTGAGTGAGCTCAACAGAGCTCTGTTGGGACTGCTACGGATTTTTTTGTGGGCAAAAAAAGGCAACAATGCACGCAGGGGCCCAGTATAAAAGGGCAGCCTGCAGCAGTGGGAGAAACAGAATGAACAAGTGAGAGAGGGGGAGTGAATGAGCGAGCTCAACGGAGCTCTATCGTGACTGCTTCTGATTTCTTTGTGGGCAGAAGAAAGTGGCAATGCAGGCAGGAGCCCGGTACAAAAGGGCTGCCTGCAGCGCTGACAGAAATGGAATGAGCGAGTGAGACAGGGGGTGTGAGTGAGGCTAACAGAGCTCTGTTGGGACTGCTGCAGATTTCTTTGTGGGCAGAAAAAATACCAACAGAGGCACAAGCCCAGTACAAAAGGGCAGCCAGCAGTGCCAGGAGAAACAGAATGAGTGAATGAGACAGGGGGAGGGAGTGAGTGACCTCAAAGAAGCTCTATTGGGACAGCTGCAGATTTATTTGTGGGCAGGAAAGGGTGTCAACGCCACCAGGAGCAAAGCACAAAAAGGGCAGCCTGCAGCGCTGGGAGAAACAGAACAAGTGAGTGAGAGAGGGGAAGTGAGCGAGCGCAACGGAGGTCTATCATGACTGCTGCGGATGTCTTTGTGGGCAGAAAAAGGCGGCACCGTAAGCAGGAGCCCAGTACAAAAGGCCAGCCTGCAGCCCCACCACAAACGGAATGAGCGAGTGAGAGAAGGGGAGTGAGCAACCTCAACGGAGCTGTGTCAGGACTGCTGCACATGCCTTTGTGGGCTGACAAAGCCAGCAATGTGGATAGGAACCCAATACAAAAGGGCAGCCTGCAGCAGCAGGAGACGCAGAACGAGCGAGTGAGGGGAGGGAGAGTGAGTGAGCTCAACGGAGCTCTGTTGGGAACTGCTGCGGATTTCTTTCTGGGCAGAAAAAGCAGCAATGCATGATAGGGGCCCAGTACAAAAGGGCAACCTGCAGTGGTGGGAGAAACAGAACGAATGAGTGAGAGAGGGGGAGTGAGGTGAGCGAGCTCAATGGAGTTCTATCACGACTGCTGCAGATTTCTTTATGGCCAGAAGAAGGCAGCAATGCAGGCAGAAGCCCAGTACAAAAAGGCAGCCTGCAGTGCTGACAGAAGCGGAATGAGAGAGTGAAAGAGGGGGAGTGAGCGAGCTCAATGGAGCTCTGTCGGGACTGCTGCAGATTTCTTTGTGAGCAGGAAAGGGTGCCAACAGAAGCAGGAGACCACTACAAAATGGCAGCCTGCAGCACCAGGAGAAACAGAATGAGTGAGTGAGACAGGCAGAGTGAGTGACCTCAACAGAGCTCTGTTGGGACAGCTGCACATTTCTTTGTGGGCAGAAAAAGGTGCCAACACAGGCAGAAGCCCAGTACAAAAGGGCAGCCTGCAGCGCCGGGAGAAACACAACGAGCGACTGACAGAGGGGGAGTAAGTGAGCTCAACGGAGCTGTGTCGTGACTGCTGTGGATTCCTTTGTGGGCAGAGAAAGGTGGCAATGCAGGCAGGAGCCCAGTACAAATGGCCAGCCTGCAGCACCGGCAGAAATGGAACAAGCCAGTGAGAGGGGGGAGTGAGCTACCTTAACAGACCTGTGTCAGGACTGCTGCAGATTTTTTAGTGGGCAGAAAAAGCTGCCAGCAGAGAGGAGCCCAGTACAAAAGGGCAGCCTGCAGCACCAGCAGAAACAGAATGAGTGAGTGAGAGAGAGGGCGTGACCAACCTCAACGGAGCTCTGTTGGGACAGCTGCAGATTTCTTTGTGGGCAGCAAAACGTGCTAATGCAGGCAGAAGCCCAGTACTAAAGAGCAGCCTGCAGCACCAGGAGAAACAGAATGAGCCAGTGAGACAGGCAGAGACAGCGACTTCAACAGATCTCTGTCGGGACAGCTGCAGACTTCTTTGTGGGCAGAAAAAGGTGCCAATGCAGGCAGAAGCCCAGTACAAAAGGGCAGCCAGCAACGCTGGGAGAAACACAACGAGCGAGTCAGAGAAGGGGAGTGAGCGAGCTCAACAGACCTCTATCATGACTGCTGTGGATTGCTTTGTGGGTAGAATAAATCGGCAACGCAGGCAGGAACCCAGTACAAAATACCAGCTTGCAGTGCCGCCAGAAACTGAATGAGCGAGACAGGGGGAGTAAGCTAGCTCAATGGACCTGTGTCAGGACTGCTGCAGATTTCTTTGTGGGCAGAAAAAGCCACCAACAGAGGCAGGAGCCCAGTACAAAAGGGCAGCCTGCAGCACCAGCAGAAACAGAATGAGCGAGTGGGAGCGGGGGAGTGATCCACCTCAACACAGCTCTGTTGGGACAGCTACAAATTTCTTTGTAGGCAGAAAAATGTGCCAATGCAGGCAGGAGCCCAGTACAAAAGAGCAGTCTGCAGCACCTGGAGAAACGGGACAAGCAAGTGACACAGGGCCAGTGAGCGAGCTCAACGGACCAACGCAATCAACATTCGGCATTGACAAATGCTTGTTAAAGACTAGTATAAATCTAGCATGTTTCCAGGAGAGGGGCATGTGCCAGAACTAATGGAAAGGTTGAAGAGGTACAAGATAGGGATAGCAAGAATGGAGGCTCCAAGTATGAGAATTCTTGGCTCCAGCCCGTCTGGACCAGCGCTGCCATGAGGAGACATAGTGTTGAGGATCCGTAGGACATCAGTTCTAGAGACAGGGCTGAGAGTAAGGGGAGGATGGAGCGGGGGGAGATCTAGGGGGAGGGTCAGATGGAATGGTTGTGTTGAAGGTCAAGGAAGGGGGTGGTAAAGAGTGAGTTAAAGATGATGGCAGTGGTGTTTGGGTTGTTGTAGGAGACATCAGTTAGCACGTAATGGAGCACTTGAGAAGCACTGTGACCCAGGATGTGGTTGATATTAGCCCAATACCATTTTGGGTTACGGGCAGAGGCAAGGAGAAGATATCTATAATAATTGCTTTTGGCAGAGTGGATCGCTTTCTTGCATGAGGCTTGTCACGGAATTTAAGCAAGCGGAGAAGGGGGCAAGACAACCATTTTGTGGGAAGGCCCCTAACCTTGCACCTAATGTGAGGAATGTGTTTAGACTGCAAGGACTGCAGAGAGTTGATGAAATACTCCACAGCCAGGTCAGTGTTGTCTGTGGTGAAAAGGGGAGACCAGCTGACCTGCTGGAGATCAGATAGAAAAGCCAAGGAGTCGAAGGCAGAGACGTCAGCCACAAAGATAATTTTAGGCAGGTATGAAGAGGGGCAGGCATCCCAGACACAGGTTACAGGAGAATGGTCGCTAATGGAATCAGGCAGCACAGCAACAGAGGAGATCCTGTCTGGCCTATTGGTGAGGATCCAGTCAAGCAAGGTCAAGTCAAGTCATCTTTATTTTTAAAAGTGCATTTCAAATGACAAAGCGCCTATACATCATAAAACCTTAACTATATACAGATAAAAATACATCAATATAAAATAGGCAGCATAATAAATAACCACTAGGTGACTTGGCACTTCGACCTCTTGGCTTTTCTATCTGATCTCCAGCAGGTCGACTGGTCTCCCCTTTTCACATGGCAGGCCTCCAGCTCATCTGCCAACATACTGGGTCTTCCGGGGTTTTATGGTGCCATGCACACCCCGGTGGAACCCCAGAACTGGTCAGCAAGAGGCCAGACAGGATCTCCTCTGTTACTGTGCTGTCACCAAAGGTGTGACTAGTGGCACAGAGAGTGTTGAGGTGCTGGACGACACATCTTGTGCCATGCCGGTGACCCGGGTTTGGGAACGAGCCTAGGTCATCAGAGGTCAGCGGGGGGGAGGGAAAGGATGTGAGTGACTGCTGGCTGGCAGCTCTCCACCTCAGGAGGGAGGACTAGGTCTCCTCAGAGCTTGGCCACCCCTGGTGAAGGCCAGATTGGATGTGTCACTCCAAGGAGTGCCAATGTTAGGCCAAGGGAGGGTAGAAGGGGCTGGTACTGGAGCTGCATTGCACATGGGTGCCTCCACGCACATGTGTTGCCGCTTCTGGGGTCTCAGGTAGGGCTGATCACATGGGGCAAAAACACAGAAAAGAATTGGGGGCCACCTAGGATGAAGCATCCGAGCTGGCTCTGGGGGTTCCACCAGGGCATGCATGGCACCATAAGACCCGGAAAGACCCTGAGTCCGGTAGGTTGGCAGACAAGCTGGAGGCCTGCTGAGGAGGATAAATAGAATTGTAAAAACCAAAAAAAAGTGTGACTAGTGCCGTTGCTGGAATGCCTAGTGGGTTCAGTGACAACCTGAGTTAGGTTGGCTCTGGCAATGTTAAAGTTGAGGATAGGGGAGCTTGTGTCTAGCCAATCCTGACTGAAGTCACCTAGGCAAAGTACTTCATTGTTTTTGATAGAATGGGGTAGAAATTCTAGGAATTCCTCAAGTCCCGTTTGCTGGATGAAGGAGGAATATAGGCACATGGACTTCCGGTGACATCACCAGCATCATAGCTGCCTAATTGGGGAGTTCTCCTCTTCACCAACAACAGATTTCAGTTCCACTCAGCACTGACAATGACAATTCATTTAAATATGCATAAATCGCAAAGCGGAAACACTCCTCTAACAAGATCCTGATTGAAAAACCTGAAACTGAAGCGCGATCAGCCCAGATTGAGTCCTGCAAGCTCGGCTGCAAGTGGGAGAGAGTCGCCTGCGAGTATGGCAGGAGGAGACACCGAGTCAGAAATGGACACACTGTCAAGATCCAGATTCGAGATTTTACTCTCAGAAATTAAACAATTTAGGATGGAGACGAAGCTTGAATGCAGTAAATTGCATTCAGATTTGAACAAACTGGAGGCTAGAGTATCCAATACGGAGGACCGTATATCAACTGCTGAAGATGACCTTACACAAATCTCAAAAGTGATTGAATACTTGGTGCAGCAACAAGAAATCATGTCGGCCAAATGCCTGGACTTAGAAGCCCGATCGCGCCGAGACAACCTAAGAATTTATGGCCTACCTGAGTCAGCTGAGGTTGGGGACATGAATGAGTTCCTAGAGGATCTGCTGCGCCATGTGCTTGACCTGCCACAGGCCTTTTTGTTTAAGATTGAAAGAGTACACCGTGCGTTGGTGCCTAAGCCAACATCGGCAATTGCCAGGCCCCGATCAATAGTGGCCAAATTCTCGAGCTTCCGTGAGAAAGAGAGGATCCTCCGAGAAGCTTGGAAGCAGGGCCATGTAGAATATAATGGTGCCGGACTGCTTTTTGATCAGGACTACCCCCCTGTGATACAACAACAGCGCCTGGCTTGTGCTCCACTACTCCAGAAGCTGAAAGCACTAAAAGTCAAATTCCAGATGCCTTACCCCTCTCGTCTGCGGGTATATTGGGAAACAGGCACCGAAATGTATCACTTTTTCGAAGAGGCCCTCCAGGCTTTGAAAAACAAAGGGCACAAATTTCCAGAAGCCTCCTATCGCAGAGAACAGCCTGCCACCCCACAGAATCCCTGGCGTCCAGCTAAGCACCAGAATCCTAACTGAACAGGGAAGAAGACAGCTACCACCATGCTCCAAGACATCAAGAATATGCTGTATAAGCTTACCCATTCCCAAAGTTCTGGGGAGACACTGTCGGAAAGAGTAGATGGCACCTGAGAATGGAGACCAACTGTTAGTGACTGTAATCGTTATGCTAACCTTCCCTCCTGCATTTCCTTCTCCGTGAGGGAGTACTGATCTATGTACTAATCATTTAACTCAATGGGACTCGTGTCACTGAATGCAGAGTACAGTGAACTGGGATCTACTAGTACATGGTAAAAGCTGTGGCAGGGGAAGTGGGGGAGACCTTGACGCGCTGCCCCCTTGCGCATTGGTGGTGCACCCTGTACATTGTGGCTTCCCCGGGGTTTCCACTCCCATTGGAGTGGATGGAAGGGATAGGCTTTAAGGCTAAAACCCTATGCTGAGGCCTAAATCTGCAGGGAACACTACAGTGGGGTGGGCATTTTGCATGGAGGGATAATCCCCCCCTTTGAATAGTAGCCTGGGCCAAAATACAATATTTTCCAAGGATGGCTGGGGGTCTCTGGTATTTAATATGCTCCTCTTGAGAGGACACCTTCCGCAGATGTGGGGTTACTCCTGTGAGAGCACTAACAGCCGCAATAGGGAATCTCCCATACGCTGTGAACCTTCTCCCATCCTAATCTACTGGTAATATTCCCCATTCTGTGCTGGGTTGAGTGTACATTTGAACTGATGCTGAAATGCCAGTGTTGATCTGATGGTGTTAGGCTAATCCAGCTCAAGCTAAAGATTCATGATTAAATGCGGAGCCTTAGCTTCCCTGTATTAATAACACAGCCGGTATAAGGAAAGGTCGCTCCGTATCCTTAGTGATTCCATCCCCCTTGTTGTGGATTAAGTGGGCGGGCAGTGCTGCTGAGGCTCCGCGCTGATATATGTACTTGCAGGGATCATGGCAGCGGGGCAGACTTTTGCTTGGAGGGATAAACATGCCTGTTGGAGGGATCACCTGCTGTTGCAACTGTGGATCGCTCAGGTGCTATAAACCTCCCCACAGCATAATATATAAGTAATAACACCCGCCCTGTGTCTAGTTGGGCGTGCTGCTGGGCTGACACTGAAAAACATGCACAGAACTGAAAGGTTTTAAGTTACCCCAACACGAACCATAGACTCGGGATGAAAAGCAATGCTGCAGCCTTTCTGGGTATTAATAACGCCCCTTGCATTAGGGAAGATCTCTCCATGTGGTCCCTTAGATATTTCCTCTCCCTTCAGCATGAAGTGAGAGGGTGGGTTGCGCTGCTGAGGTTCTGCGTTGGTGTGCTTTTACAGAGAACATGGCAGCGAAGCGGGTGGTTCATATGGAGGAACAATTTTTCCTGAATAGGATCCTGCACCAAGTTACAGTGAGATGCAGGGAGCTCCGGGTCCTTTTTTACGCCTTATTTTTGCTTTCCCATGATGATACTCGTTAGTGGGGGGGGGGGGTCGTGTTTGAGTGATCACAAACATTTGCAGCTGGGGATCACCCCTGAGTTGAAACTCTCAGTTTGTTGTACTTTCAGGCTAATGCTGCAATTTTTACAGTGATTTAAAATGTTATTGATTGTATAGTCTATGCAAATGCTTATAAATCCATAAGCCTGCTACTAGATGCCCTCTAGTGGGGGAATAGAAAATTCTCACTCCTTCACTAATTTCAGAGAGGCAGGCTATTACCTATGGATTATTTCTGGGTCTACAGGGACTTTAGAACTTCGGGGTCGCAGTATAACACATTGATGGGTTTGGTGGGCGGTTGGGTGAGACAGAGCTTCAGAATTACTGCAGATGATGTGGAGTCATGTGGTGCTCCTTGCATCATGTATCCTGTCAGGTATAGTGTTGGTGACAATGAACCATGTCATCTGGCAAGGACCCATTAGTTTCAGGGTCCAGGAGGAACGAGCCATCTTTTTGGCCCCTTCTCCTCCCCTTCGAGTTCTGATTACTCGAACACTTAGAGAACATCATCGTTTGTTCCCATACCTTGGGACTCGCTTTGTAAAAAATGTTTTCTCCTGGGTGAGGACTGCTCAGTTAGCACCTCCCCATAGGGGTTTAAAGTTTATGTGTTATGCCTATGTTGGTGTTTGGTTATTTGTTAAAGTTTCAGACAAAAACCTTCATTGGCAATTTACATATGAACATCAAAGGAATCCGTCTGTTCTCTCCTGTCATACACAACTGTTGAGGTTGAATTGGAAGGTCAAGAAAGTTCAGTCCCTCTGGAAATTCAATAACTATTTCCTAAATTTAAAGGAATTTATGGATATGGCTACCGCTAGGCTGGCTCAAATTTAGCAGGACAACGAGTCCCCTGAGGTTTCTGACACTGTGCTGTGGGACACTGTCAAGACAGTATTTAGGGGGATTGTATCAAATATGCTGCCCATTTTAAATGACAACAAAACCAACAATTAGAAGATCTCCAAAGACAATTGCATGCCTTGCAGGGTCGACATGTTAAGGGGGACAGTTCTGTACTGCTGGATACTCAAACTATTAAACAACAGATCCAAAAAATAATCGATGTAAAGACGGAGCAGGCATTACAACGCCTACGCCAGAGGTATCATGAGTCCGGACCATGGGCTTCCCACCTCTTAGCCCATCGTCTGAGACAGCAAACTGCTCAGACCATGGTCACGCAGATCCGAGATCCCAGGACTGGTCACTTTTTAAAATCTCCAGAAAAAATTCTATCTGGCTTTAGGGACTTCTATACAAATCTATATATGTCAGAACACTCACCAGACAGAGAACAAATAGAATCATATTTAGCTAAGCTAAGATTACCGAAACTGACACAGGAAATTATAGGCTCCCTAGACACCCCTATAACTCCTATAGAATTGGCATCCGCGATTAAAAGATTGAAAACAAAAAAAATCCCCTGGCCCTGATGGGTACACCTCAGAATTTTTTAAGTTTTTTATAAAGGAGATTTAAAGTCCTTTGTTGAAGGCCTGTAGGGTAGCACAACTAGGGGAAGCATTTCCAGACACTTGGAACTACGCAGTTATTTCAAGTATCCCCAAACCAGGGACAGATATTACACAGTGCAGTTCCTTCCGCCCTATATCCGTTCTGAACACTGACTATAAACTATATGCCTCAATCCTGGCAAAACGCCTGGAGATGGTTCTGCCTAGGCTAATTAATTATGATCAAACAGGCTTTATCCTAGGTAGACAAACCCAGGATAATAGTAAAAGATCATTGCATGTGTTATTCCATGCCGCCCGGTCAGGGGTACCTTGCATGTTACTGAGCCTGGACGCTGAGAAGGCCTTCGATCGGGTGGCATGGAAATTCCTGGGCCTAGCCCTGTGTGGGTTTGGTTTCTCAGAATCCTTTATTAAAATCATAAATAACATCTACACCAGCCCTAAAGCTTATGTAAAGATCAATGGCAGAGTTTCTCACCCGATTTCCCTGCAATGTGGCACCAGGCAGGGATGCACCCTTTCCCCCCTTCTTTTTGCCCTGTACCTTGAACCTTTAGCTCAGGCATTGAGACAAGATGAGACAATACAGGGGGGATTTTGGGGGGGAAACACATAAGTTAGCCTTATATGCGGATGATCTGCTGGTTTATCTTCAAAATCCAGAACAGTCATTGGAACACCTTTGGGCATGCCTGACAGAATTTAGTCTCCTGGCCAGATATAAAGTGAACAAGTCTAAGACTGAGGTCTTAAGAATACAGTATGAGCCCTCGGAATGGATTCGACAGAGATTCCCGTTTAGGTGGAATCTAACCCATATTGGATATCTGGGAGTTCAGATGGGTTTTCAGTCAGACCAAATGTTTTCTCTTAATTTTACTCCAATTCTAAAAAGCACTGAATTGGAATTAGAGCAGTGGGCCCCTATCCCCATTCCCTTGGTGCAGAGAGTGGAGGCGATAACAATGGTAATCCTACCTAAGTTTTTATACCTGGTCCAAACAATCCCTGTTCTTATCCCAGACTCATATTTCAACTCGCTTAATAAAGCCATCTCCCGCTTTTTGTGGGGGTCACAAAGACCTAGAGTCCGTCTCTCAGCTCTCCAAATTCCGAAAAAAGAAGGAGGCTTATCATTACCAAACTTTAAACTATATCATCGGGCAGCACAGTTACGGACAATCATGTATTGACTGGACCAAGCTTATCTGTCCAAATGGAAAAACTTGGAAATAAGGGAAGGGGCCCTTACAAATTTGAATGACACACTTCTAGGGCAGAGGAAGAGAGTAAATACATGTCAAGAAGACAACCCATACACAGCCTCCACCTTGAGCATATGGTTTGGAACCTTGAGGGACAGGAAGGCTGTTGGGTGGAGGGGTCTCTTATTCTCTATCCCATACTTGGATACCTTCTTGCCTGCCAAATGGGATGCGGGATTCAAGAGGTGGGAAGAGAGGGGTTTACACCTGATATGGCATTTTCTAGAGGGAGTTGAGAGTATGTCTTTTGAAACTCTAGTCAATAAAAATGGAATTCCTTGGCAGGACAGATTTAGATACTTTCAAATTAGAAACTATATTAGAAACCTTCTTGCACGCCTGGGCGTGGGAGCTCAACGCCTCCACAGATTGCAATCATGCTTAAGAAGGCAATAGAAGGTGCTCCTGTCAGATCACATATTATTTCTAATCTATATCAGGCTCTTCTTGCATGGAAAGGGGATACTTCCTCTTCTATAAAAAAGACTTGGGAAAGTGATCTGGGGATTCAGATTTCAGAGGAATTTTGGGCTTGGACCCAAACAAGGATTCATTGGGGCCTATCAGCAATTAGCTGGCAGGAGTTTTCTTGGAAGATCTTTGTTAGATACTTCTGGACCCCAGCAATTCAGATGAAATTTCAGGGTAGTGGTTTCTCAATTTGTTTGAGAAATTGCGGGCACTCTCCAGCAGCATTAGTACATATAATGCGAAGTTGCCCTGTATTGACCCCCTTTTTTCAAGATTTGCATCAGGCCTTACAGGCGGTAGTAGACTCTGGCCCGAATTTAAGCCCCTCTTGTTACTTTTTCTTGGAATTACCAAAGGAACACAGGGACCCCCTTACAATTAAGCTCCTGAAAATATCATTCTTAGCGGTTCAGAAGGCAGTAACTAATAATTGGTTATCTCAAAAAACTATCACCTTAAACATGTAGCAAGAGCTTATGATCAATATATATAGAATGGAAGCATTAACGGCCTCCATTAATAAAAGGGTTCTTCAGTTTGAGATTCTGTGGAGGCATTGGGTTCTATACATGGCGGAGGTGAGACCTGATTTCATTCCCTGACGAGTTTGGTGCACAGGGTATTAGGTTAGGATCTCTAACCTAGAAACTAGGCTAGATGATGTATAACAGAAATCAGCATAGTATATAAAATCTTTCTGCTTTCTCCCTGCTGATATGTTTATGGATAATAACTTTTCCCTCCTCCTCTCTTTTATATAAGCTGTTATACACAGGAAATTGCCCTGGCTGTAGATTAGGGCAAACTGGCATGAGAGAACTAGTAGATGTCCTGCTGCTACCCCCTTTTAAGTTGGTATGCCACATGCCCCGGACATGTCATAAGTAAAATGAAATGCTTATGAATACAATATATTTACTAAATATATCTCTGTAACATGATTGTTAAACAATGGAATTTGCCCTATTTGTAGCAAATAGTAAACTGGCTTGGGAGTACCTTTAGTTATCTTGCTGCTATCCCTTTGAATATTGTATGTCAAATGTCTTGGTCATGAAATAAGTTAATTGAATTGCCATGGAAACTTATTTGTTAATTGTTTGTCTGTAACACGTATGTTCCATTCTGCAGAACTAAAACTACAAATAAAGAAAGTTTAAAAAAAATAAAAAGGAATGTAGGCACATACAATGTGCAGCTTCTTGGTATTGCCTAACAATACCTCCCTTTTTTCCCTTTGTCACTTACGTACCTGAAGTTTTTTTTACCTCCTTTTACTCCTTGCACAATTTCCACCTCAGTTTGTGCCTTTGATGCTCTAATCACCCTACTAACCTCCCTCAAGCTGCTTTTGCAAGCCTCCCTATCCTTGTCACTATTGGAGCCCTTGTATTTTCTGAATGCTAGCCTCTGTTCTCTTACTGCAGCTGCCACCTCTTTTGTGAACCAGAGAGGATTCTTTTTTTTCCCCTCATCTTACTGTCCAACCTGGAACATTTTTCAGTGACCTCTGTTATTGCCTCTCTTATGTTTGTCCAGCATTCTTCCATCCACACACCCCTTTTGGTTTACTCTTGAGGATATCTTTAAAGCATATTCTCATTTTATCAAAGTCTGTTCTTCTGAAGTCTAGTGCTCGTATCCTAGAGTGACTTAGTTTCATCCCTTGCATTGACCTTGAACCACACTGATCTGTGGTCACTAGTCCCCAGTGGGTACCCCACTTCCACCTCTTTGACCTTACTGCTGTTTGTGAGCACCAGGTCTAGGATTGTGTTTTCTCTAGGTGGGGCTGTGACAAACTGATTTAGTCCAGCCCCTCGCAGGGTGTCCAGGAATTCTCTGCTTCTTGCTGTAGAAGCTGTGCAGGAAGACCAGTCCATGTTGGCTCCACCATACTACATCAACAGTAAAAATGTCGAAGTGTGGCATGGCAAACGTCTCAATGTTGGCTGGTGAAATTTCACCTGTCAGACATGGTGGGTTTCTTCTCGGGGGCTGTGCCCCCCCCCGCACCCTCTTCATAAGATTACTAACTCCGAGTCAGAGTTATTTCAAAGGAGATAGTGAAAGGGCAAAATTTCACTCTCAGGTCCCTTACAGCAACAATCTCGAAACCTGTCGAGATTGTCGCTGTAAGGGATTTCACTGTGTTCCGTTCGTCATGCGAACAGTATACCGTCCACATCTGGGAAGTTGAAGTCCCCCATCAGTACTACTTATCCCTTATCAGTCATTTTTATTATGCTTTCCAGCAGTGCTTTGTCTGCTTCATCCTCTTGTGAGGGGGGGCCTATATATCACTCCCAGTCTGAAGGCAGAGAATGTGCTCAGCTCGAAAGTGACCAACAGTGCCTCAGGTTCCCACTGAGTTCTTTTGACTTCCATAATTTTTATGTCTTCTTTTATATATAATGCAACTCCCCCTCCCAAACGTCCCTTTCTGTCCTTTCTGAATAACCTGTAACCTGGGATAGCAACATCCCACTCATGGCTGTCATTCAGCCATTTCTCAGATACTGCGACCCAGTTCAGTCCTGCTTCCGCCACTGTGGCTGAGAGTTCTGGGATTTGTTGCCATTGTCTTCCAAAAACTGGCATCCTTTTTCTTTTGTTCATATGAGTTTTTGTTCCCCATGAGTGACCCTACTGTGCTCTTTTTGCTTATGCGACCGAAGGGAGGTGTCCTTGCTTGTCTTGGGGGGGTGACTGGTGTTCTGTTTTCTCTCTCCCACCTGTCCACCACCTCCCTGCCTTCTAGTTTAAACAACTGATGAATATGTTGAGTTGTTGTTCAAGTGCCCTTACCCCCTCCTTGGTGAGGTGAAGGCCATTGAATTTAAAGTATGCCCTTTCCCAGACTTCCTTCCAGTCGCCGATGAAGGAGTGGCCCTTATTTGAGCAGCACACATGAAGCAATGCATTTATTTCTTTGATTTCAGCTCCCCTGATTTTTCCTGGCCTCTTCCTTTCTCCCATACTGGGAGTACCTCAGAGAAGGCCAGGGTGGTTGAAAAAGAGGAAAGTCTTATCTCCTAAGTGTGAGATATGCTCCTTGACTTGTTCGATGGAATGGTTGGCGCTATCATTTGTGCCTAGGTGAATGACAATGGCCTTGATGTCTCCCTCCTTTCAGATGTATTTTTCTAATTGGCCTGCAGCCCTTTTTGCTGTGGCCCCAGAAGACATCTGACCATGATCTCCATTTGGTTGGTCGCATTTAGGTGTGATTCGACCCCACAAATCATGGAGTCTCCCACAATAATCAGTTTATTTTTCCCTCAGTGGGAATATTTGCCTTTGTAGGTTTGTCCTGTCGATGTAGTTGGTGCAACAGCTCCCCCTTCCTTTGGCCTGAGTCAGTATCCATTTTTATGTCTGACTCAGACCCTTGTGTGCAGGGGGGCCATTTCGTCTTTCAACAGGGGGGGCAACAACTGGTCAAAGGGGCTGTGGAGGTGGATCCAGGGCTGAAAACCAAAAAAAACAACAATGGTCTGCAATGCGGGAGGGAGGCACTGCCCCCCTGCCCCCCTAAATGGCACCTCTGCTTGTGTGTTCCTATTTTGCAAACTCCGCTCAGTTTTTTGGCCTGATGCCTGGTTTGAGTTACTGTATCCTAGACTCTTGGTTTGAGCAGCTGCTTGGTTCCTTGTATGCCCTTGCTAGTGGAGCAAACCTGTTTTGCAGCTGCATCCCAGTTTCATGCCTATTGTCCACCAGGTGAGCCCTCTTGTGATGGGCTTTGCCCCTTTAGACTACCTGCCACCCCCTTGTATGGACTGTCCTCTGTGGTAAGGGGACAGTGTCAGGGTGAGGTGGAGTTGGGGTGGTATCCAAGTCCTTGTAGTCTGGTTTAATATCTGATTTAGGTGGGATATTAGAAACATAGAAACACAGACTTTATAAGTACTGCTTGGCCCACCCAGTCTGCCAATTTCCCTACATATTGGATAAGCTGCAGATCCTAGTTAACCAACAGCCTACTTCCTCCTACACCCCACTATAATTGTCTTATGTCTGTCCCATGCATTCTTGAATTCCCCTACCATTCTTGACCCCACAACCTCCTCAGGAAGGCTGTTCCATGTGTCCACCACCCTCTCTGTGAAAAAATACTTCCTCACATTGCCCCTGAGCTGTCTCCCCTGTATCTTCAAACTGTGCCCCCTTTTTCTTGCACATCTCTTTTTTTTAAAAGATGCTACCCTCTTGGACTTGTTGATTCCCTGGAGGTATTTGAAAGTTTCTATCATGCCCACCCCTTTCCTTGATGTTATACATATTAAGCTTCTTTAGTCTTTCTTTGTATGGTTTCTGGTGCAGACCCTGCAACATTTTAGTTGGCTTCCTCTGGACTTCCTCCATCCTGTCTATGTTCTTGCGGAGATGGAGTCTCCAGAACTTCACACAGTGCTCCAGATGGGTTCTCACCAACTGTCTGTACAGAAGGATGACAACTTCCTGTTTTCTACTGGTGATGCCTCTCCTTATGCATCCCGGTATCCCCCCAGCCATCTTTACTGCCTTCTCACATTGCCTGCCTACCTTTAGGTCGTCTGATATGACCAGCCCCAGGTACTTTTTCATTTTTGTTGTTGTTAGTATCCACGCCCCCATTGTGTATTCTTCCCCTGGGTTTTTGTTTCTCAGGTGCATTACTTTACACTTCTTTGTATTGAATCTAAGCTGCCATACTTTGACCATTCCTCCAACCTTGCCAAGTCCTTTCTCATCCTTTCCACCCCCTTGTGTATCAAACCTGTTGCAGATCTTTGGATCGTCCGCAAAGAGGCATACTTTTCCTTCCAGTCCCTCTTCAATGTCACTTATAAAGACATTAAAGAGGACCGGCCCCAGAACCTTGTGATACCCTGCCAATAACCCCTTTCTTAGGACTGGACCCCATTCACTATTACCCTCTGTGTCCTGTTGTCCAGCTAATTTTTTTTATCCAGGCTACCACCCTGGGACCCACTCCCAGGTTGGCTAACTTGTTTATTAATCTTTTGTTTGGGACTGTGTCAAATGCCTTGCTAAAGTCTAGGTAGACCATGTCCACAGTCCCTCCCTGGTCTACTACTTTGGTCACCCAGTCAAAGACATCTATTAGATTTGTCTGACATGACCTTCCCACTGTGAATCCATGCTGCCTTGGGTCCTGTGCCCTGCTTGTCTCTAGGTACTCAACAATTCTTTCTTTCAGGAGTGATTCCTTCATTTACCCTTCCACTGAGGTCAAACTAACAGGTCTGTAGTTTCCTGCCTCTGTCTTGCTCCCACTTTTGTGAAGGGGAATCATGCCTGCCCTCATCCAGTCCTCAGGTACCATACCATCCTCCCATGATTTGTTAAAAAGGGTAGTCAGTGGTGCCACTAGTTCTCCACTTAGTTCTTTTAGAATTCTGGGGTGAATCCCATCAGGCCCCTTTGCCTTGTCCAGCTTGAGTTTTAGGAGTTTTTTTCAGGACACTTTCTTCTGTGATTGGGTTGGTATCGACCCCCCCCATCCAGAGTGCTTCTATTGTTTGGTTTGGGTATGTCACCCTCTTCTTCCTTTGTGAATATTGAGCAGAAGTAATTGTTCAGTGTCTCTGTCTTTTCACTGTCACCCTCTGCCCACCCCCTCCCATTTATTAAGCCTCACTGTTGTTGACCATGTCCCCTTGAGCTGGGCCTGGAGGTCATTTATGGCCCAACATGTGGGGTAATGACCTGCCACCAGGACCCAGGCCCTGTAATAGAGTACTCCACAGTGATTACAGTGTACAATGTCCATGCCTATCAGTTCAAAGTTATGTGCCCTAGGCTAGCACGAGGATGATGCTATCTGTAGGGTTCTAAGGTAGTAGTCAGAAATGAAAACAGCAGCAGTTGTGCAGGACAGAAGAGAGAAAAGTGGAATACAGAGGAGTTCAGAAGGAAAATAATTCTTTTTGTTTTTCAGAATTCTGTCTTTCAAGTTCTAGTTGCAGCTCCACCAGTTGCTGCCAGTAGATGGCAGTGAATAGCAAATATCTGCTGTTTGTTTACTGGTAAGAGGGGAGTAGCGTAAAATAGCTCCGATTATGTATGTGGAGCCGATGACTCGCCTCTTCCTAGGAAGCATGGACTATAAAGGTAGAGCACCCGGCGGAGGGTGGGAATAGGGGGATGGAGGGGGAGAAGTTCTAAGGTGCCTCTGCCACCAAAATAAACAATCAGTGGCTTTTCCTTTAGGTGTGAGCCTAGAGTTCTGGGTCAACCCACTGCTAACTTCCCCTCAGACAGGAGGAAATCTTGAGTGTCTGTCCTGCTTTGGCTTCCCTTTCTACGATTGCAGGTAGGTACCTGTGCATTAGAAAAGAGAAGGAAAGAAAAAATAGTGAATTATAGCCCTTTTACTCTTTTACCTCTCTTAGGAGGAGCTGCTTCTCTATCCGGCAATCCGTGTGGGCGAGTTTGTGAGCTGCGGAGCAATGCAGCATTCCTGTGAAGGTGGGGGATTTGCTCCTCCCTCTAGAGTCCAACAGATCGCACTAGTAGAGTGCCATTAATTTAATTTTATTACATATTAATGCTGAATTGTTAAATTACACGTGTGGGGTGACATTGTGGGGAGGTGAGAAGGCACTGTGTCCCAGGGAGCTGTACCACTCTGATACTAGGCCTATTAAAACCTAATCTCTGGGAGGAGGCATTGCACAATTCAAAGTTATCTGGAATTGGGTATGCCTGCTGCACTGCGACACTGTCACAGTGAAGACCATTACAGCCTCAGAATTCACCCGAAAGCGTCGGGTTGCTGTGATGGTCCAAGCTGATACCAGCAGTTCATCTCCTGGTGTTTTGCCTCCTCCCCGAGACAACTCTGACTAGGAGTTGTATATTTAGAGACTGGGGGTGTGGGGGTTGGAGCCCACAAAGAAAACATGCTGACATACTTGACAGTACAATGCTGACACTCAGCATTGTGTCTGTCGTTGTTGGGGATGTCGGTGTGTTTGATGTTGCAGCGCTATAGGTAAACCCTGGAATTGAACACCAATCAGGAATTTAACAACCCTGACCCTTCAAGCTTATCTGAGGCCACCAGGCAGGGAAGCAACTGCAACATCTGCATTGACCCAGTTTCATTTGCTGAATCAAGTCTGAAGATTAGGGGCCACATTTTCAAAAGGCCAGAGCGGCACTAACCTGAACAGTGCCAATACTCTGGGCTGTGCCATATTGAGAGGTCTCCGAAGCACAACCCAAACCTGTCAGCATGATCCTGCTAACCATATCACTGCATCAATGCCTGTGAGGGATTCCCACATGTGTAATGGCGCAGCAGTGTACTGTAGAGTAGATTACAATCGCGGTCTGTTTATTTTCACTATTTTCACTATTTGAGGAAATCCGCAAATCTAAATGGACCACTATTATAATCGGACTAATACTAACTAACTGCTCAGTACCGCTGATAAGTTAATTCAGTCAGAAGTGAATATGCCTGTGCAGTAGCATCAGTGAAATCTAGCGACTGCTAATTCAATCAGTTCTACAGTATTCCAAAAGTTTTGGTGGTGCTAAACAGCCCCTAGTATGGCATTGTTTACTGCCACTGAAAAACATGGCTTTACACAGCATAAGGACACACACCCTGCCCCCAAAGGAAGGCCAGCTGTACCATAGCCTCCTACCCCTATGTCAAGTGAACCCTCTCCCTCCAATTGCCTGTTCTACATTTATTTAGTAGCTCCCTGATAATTTAGTGAACCCCCTCCTGATCACCCAGTCTATGTATATTTCCATTCTCTCTGGTGGTCTAGGGGGCAGGGACATTGTTTAACCAGGAAAGGCACACTAAGCTGGAGCTTGTTTCCAGGTGCACATGGGAGCCCAAGGAAGTTAAGTGACTTGCTCAGGGTCACACAGTATGCAAGTAGGGGCTGTGGGATTCAAACCCAGGTCTTCAGGTTTGCAGTTCAGTGGCCTTAATCACTAGGTTATACTGCCTACCATCTCTCTGTCTAATGGACCCCCCACCCCAAGGTCCCATGTATATGTTAATATCCCTGGTGGACTAGTACTCCTCCCACCAAGTGCTATTAACCTTTCATGTGAGTGAGACCCCCACCTGCCCACTACTAAGGCCCACCCTTCCACACTCCCACACCCTGGTCATCACTTACCCAAAACTCTGTACCAGATCAGTGGCTGACACAGCCCTCTACTCATCTTCTTGTCCAACCAGTATCTGAAAGTCACAAAGTGCAATTGTGAGTAAGTACGGTAGTTGTGATTACTCTGTGTGACTGTCAGGTGGTGGCCAGCCCAGGAGGTGAGTAAAGGGCTGTGCTGGCAACCATCTGATACAGAGTGTTGAGTGACTGATTACTGGGGTGATGGGGGTTCAGGTCAGGGGTGCACTGCGGGTGGAGGGTGGCACTCACATGGGTGGGTTGGGGGCACTCAGTGTGGGGTGAGTGCTGTCCCACCAGGGATCTTAGCTGCACATGAGACATGGGGCAACAGTAGACTACCAGGGAGAATGGAATATACATAGATGGGGGGATTGGGGGATGGGGTCCACTAGAATACCAGGGAACTTCTACTTCCTCTTCTCTGCAATGATGTTAGGGGTTTGTTGCACCCATTCAAATGAGCCCATAGTGCGCATGCAGATGGCATCTTAATGCCTTGCATGCCCAGTGAGCTCATTTGCATGCATGGACCGAATATGGTCCATAAAGACATAGAAACGTAGAAGTTGACGGCAGATTAGGACCACAAGGCCCATCCAGTCTGCCCATTTTTTCTGCCTTATGAATGCGCCATAGGCCTTTACTCTGTCAATGGCCTATTTATTCATTCTCATCTGTATTGCTCCTTTATGCCTATCCCATGTCTGTCTGAAGCCCTGCACTGTATTCATATCCACCACTTCCTGAGATAGGCTGTTCCCTGCATCCACCACCTTTTCTGTGAAAAAGAACTTCCTCATATTACCCCTTAATAGGCTTTCCTCTAGTCTCATGCTGTGTCCTATTGTCCTGCTATTTTTTATGTTGCTTGCATGCATGCACAAGAAACATGTTGCGGCAGTTTGCTGCAGAAGCAGGATGTGGAGGTGTGGTACTGTTGTGGCCAGTGTCCCCACTGCCTTTTGAGACTTGGCCAGCTTTCCCCAATGGGGTGGCACACTGCTGCTGACACTAGTTCAGCCAGTGTGCCACCACCTTGAAACATTTTAGCCACTGGAATCGGGGGCAGCCTCATCATTGCAGCATCGGCCATTCCGCTGCGATGAGGGAGCGATCCGTCATTGCAGGGTGGTACCTTGCATGCCCTCGACCCAGTTTGCCGATGGGGAGCCCAGTCCCCTTCAGCATAATGTCCCTACCCCCAAGTTTCTGCTGTATGCCGAGGGGGTGCCCAATCCTCCTCGGCATCATGCCCCACCTTTTTCTTTGCCAACAGGGTGCCCAATCCCCGTTGGCTTCAGTCCTCCCTTCCCCATTGAAGTTGCAGATGGGGTAGCCCAATCCCCATTGGCACAATGTCTTTCCCCCAATGTTTTGTATGCCAAGGGGGTGCCCAATCCCCCTCGGCTCTCCCACCCCCTCGGTATGTGCCAACGGGGATGCCCAATCCCTCTGTCAGCTACAGACGCCCCAAGCCACTCAGGTGGCATGCTGGGAGCCCTCCCCAGTGTGACAAATGTCCCTGAAAAAGAAAACAGTCCCACAATGTTTTTTTTAACCCTGTAAACAAGAAAACAGTCCCTCGTTGAGTTCGTGGCACCACCCCCAACCTGCACCCACCCTCTGGGCACCCTGCCTCCCCACACCCCCCAACCCCATACTTACCTCTGGAACCCAATGTGATGATCTTCAGTGGAGCGGGAACATGTCTGCACTCTTCAAAGCCAACTGTGAACTGAAGAAATGCCGGTAAGCTGTGTAATGGCATAAATAGGGTTTTTTAAACTTTGGTGTCTATCTCAAGTATTTTGGGGAATTTTGGCACCACATTTTCAACATGGGGTTATTGGGACCCCTCCTCATGAATTCAGCCACTGTCATGGCATTATTCATTCCCAAAAGGTGATTTTGTGGTCACTGCACGGAATCACCTTTCGGGACTGATTAACAGAATGACAGTGCCAGTGTTCATGAGGTGGGCTCTCAAAAAGCCTATGTTGCAAATTTGGTGGGAAAAAATGACTGTTTTATGAGTGTGTGTTGTGCAGTTGCTACACACGCTCGTTACTTCGAGAATTTGCAATATTGTCACTCCAGATTTTCAACATTGGCATTTTTCTGCACCTCCTTATGAACAGTACAGCTGCCATTTTTCACATCCTGGCCAAAATGCGCGGTCACTGTGGGAAATCAGTGTTTGGGACGGGTCCTAAAATGCCTATGTTGTAAATTTTGTGATGAAAGGCCATAAAATGACTGTGTTACGAGCATTCGTTGCGCAGTTTCCATGCACCCTTGTAACTTCGCAAATTTGTAATATTTTCATGCCAGATTTTCAACACTGGCATGTTTTCACACCTCCTTATGAACAGTACAGCTGTCATTTTTCACATCCTGGCCAAGATGTGTTTTTGTACTTCTGTCGCAGAATAGCGCAGTCGCTTTGGGAAACCAGTGTTTGGGACAGATTAAGATCGAGTGAGTGAAGGGGTGGAGTGACTGAGCTCAACTGAGCTCTGTTAGGACTGCTTCAGATTTCTCTATTGGCAGAAAAAAGGCACCAGTGCAGGCAGGAGCCCAGTAAAAAAGGGCAGCCTGCAGCGCTGGGAGAAACAGAACGAGCGAGTGAGGGAGGGGGAGTGAGCGAGCTCAACGGAACTCTTTCGGGACTGCTGCGGATTTCTTTTTGGGCAGAAAAATGCATCAATGCAGGGAGGGACCTAGTACAAAAGGGCAGCCTGCAGTGGCGGGAGAAACAGAATGAGCGAGTTGGAGAGGGGGAGTAAGCGAGTTCAGTGGAGCTCTGTCAGGACTGCTGTGGATTTCTATGTGGGCAGAAAAAGGCACCAATGCAGGCTGGAGCCCAGTAAAAAAGGGCAGCCTGCAGCGCCAGAAGAAACAGAATGAGCAAGTGAGAGGGAGGAGTGAGCGAGCTCAGCAGAGCTCTGTCAGGACTGCTGCAGATTTCTATGTGGGCAGAAAAAGGCGCCAATGCAGGCTGGAGCCCAGTACAAAAGGACAGCCTGCAGCGCCAGGAGAAACAGAATGAGCAAGTGAGAGAGGGGATGTGAGCAAGCTCAATGGAGCTCTGTCAGGACTGCTGCAGATTTCTTTGTGGGCAGAAAAAGGCACCAACGGAGGCAGGAGCCCAGTACAAAAAGGCAGCCTGCAGCACCAGGAGAAACAGAATGAGCGAGTGAGAAAGGGGGAGTAAGCGACCTCAATGGAACTGTGTCGGGACAGCTGTGAACTTCTTTGTCAGCAGAAAAAGGCTCCAATGCAAGCAGGAACCCAGTACAAATGGGCAGTCTGCAGCATCGGGAGAAATAGAATGAGTGAGAAAGAGAGGGGGAATGAGTGAGCTCAACGGAGCTCTGCCAGGACTGTAGAGTTGCACACCCTCCCACCCAGGTTCCTCTCTGGTCCTATATTACAGCAGGGTCTCTGGAGTAGAGACAAAGCAATGATTGGATACTTTTAGGATTGCTGTAATAATACATATTTAGTTGTTCTGCTTATTTCTGTGAGTGAGCTGAGTAATACTTGGAGTGCAATAGGATTTCTAACTGGGCTAATAGAAACTATATGGTAGTTGAGGGGTGAAAAACGGACAAGGAGGCTTTAGGATTGCTACAGTAATACAGCATCTAACGGATGAGATTTGAGACTGAATTAACCCAGTCGGCAAGAGGTCAGTAGGGGGACTAGTGTGGGGGGGGACAGGAATTTGAGTAAATAGGGGCCTAACAGTTGTAGTAGGTTACAGAACCTGGGAATAAGAGCCCGTAACATAAGATAGGGGCCAAAATGGGGCAGGTGCCACATGTCAATAGGGTGGGCATCTTTGGAAGGGTTGTGGGGTGTACTGGGTGCGGGTCCGCCATGATCCTGGATTGGGCTTGGAGGATGGGGGGGGTTTATGGTCTGCAAATGACTGGCTAGTTTGAGGGAGGAACTGTGGAAGTTAGGGAGGAGTTTAAGTGGCAGGGCAGATGAGTATGGTAGGCATCTGGGGGTGTGGATAGAGGATGGCAAAGGAGGATGGAGGAAGAACAACTAGGGAGTGAAACTGACCCCAGTATCAGAGGTACTGCTATCTCCCTTCACAGTTCTTTTAATGTCCTTGGGTGTATGCCATCTGGTTCCATCACTTTGTCCACCTTCAATTTAGTCACCTACTGCAGGATTCTTCTGCCTGTGAATGGACTACTGTCCACCTCTTCACACCTTTGCAACTGATGTACTGCTGTGATCCTTTCCCCTTCCCCCTCTTCTGTGAATACTGAACAGAAAGACACAGTGGATGTCTTGGGTGGGGGTGGGGGCCATGACAGTTCTTAGGCATGGTAGTTTCACTTCCAAATACTTAAATAGGACATATAAGCAAGCAACACTCAGCACTGACAAATGCTTGTCTTATATTGAAACATGTTAGACTCTTTCACCTTGTTAATGCCCTTAAGATGTTTGAATATTTTGATCTTATCACCTCTCTCCCGCCTTTGCTCTAGGGTATACATATTGAACTCCATTAATCTGTCCTCCTGTGTTTTCTGATGCAGACCATGCACCATTTTGGTTGCTCTTCTCTGAACTGCCTCCATTTTGTTAACGTCCTTGCGAAGGTGCAGCCTTCAGTACTGCACACAGTACTCTAGATGGGGCCTAACCAGTGTCTTGTAAAGAGGGATCATTACCTCCCTCTTATGACTTCTGATGCCCCTATTAATACACCTCAACATCCCTCTAGCCTTACCTACTGCTTTAGTGGTCTGCTTGGATGATTTCAGGACATCTGTGGTAATGATGCCCAAGTCTGTTTCTTCCCTTGTCATTGCCAGCAACTCCCCTCTCAACCTATAGGTAGCGTAAGGGTTTCTCATCCCTATGTGCATGATTTTGCACTTCTTTGCGTTAAACCCTATTTGCCACTCTTCAGACCATTTTTCCAGGTTTTACAGCTCTCTTCTCATTCTGCCCACCCCATCTGGATCATCTACTCTGTTAGATTTTTATGTAATCTGCAAACAGGCAAACCTTATCCTCCAATCCAACTGCAATGTCACTGATGAAGATATTGAAGAGGACTGGTCCCAGGACTGATCCCTGAAGTATCCCACTTGTGACTTGCATCTCTTCTGACTGTATATCGTTACCACCACTCTCTGTTTTCTGCCTGCCAACCAGTTTGCCACCTAGTTGACCAACTTCTGACCCACCCCAAGTCTACCCAGCTTATTAATCAATATTCACATGAGACCTGGTGCTATTCCACTTTGGGTGCGCTGTCTCCTGTGGGCCTTATGCAGCCTTGAGCAGTGTTGGCACAGAATGTATAACCACCCTCCCCATTTTCTCCATGCTCAGTGGCTCCCTGCTTGAGGTTGTCCTATCCTTCAAGTACGTCCGTGGTTAGACAGCAGAGTCAACATCTTGGCTCACATCAATATCATCCACGTCAAGCTCGGCCCCGACTCTGTGCCCCGTACCGCAACAAGGAATGCCTCTCTCTGCTGGTTCACCAGAAGTTTGTCATCAAATTGGTTCTCCCTGACTTTGACTGTGTGGATGTGGTCTATGGCACTGCCCTGTAAACTTTCCTGATCAGACGGGACACCCTCTGCAATGCCTTCTGTCACTTTACTACAAACACCTTTTCACACCCCCCACTGCTCCTTTTACTTATGTAGTCCATGAAGTTGCCGACTCATTTTGGTTATGGCAATTATGGCCCTGCAACATGGGCGACAGAGAAAAAGGCAATCTTGATTTTAGATTGCCCCTCACTCTTGTCACCCTTTGTGCCCACACATTTTCTTCCCCCTGCCAGGGCATGGCTGCACTGGAGGAGGTTATATTTAGTTTGGGAGTGGTGTGGGGGTGAAGCCCCTCACATTTGGGTGGGTGGGTGCAAAGCCACCCTCAAAAGTGACCGTTTCCCAGGGGGGGCATTTTGGCGCTGTAACTCCCAGGAGATGAAATGCCTGGAGCAGTAATGACAGGTAGCATTTTACCTGCGCTGTGATCGGCATCGGCAAAATGTATGTCGCTGCAGCATGGGTGTACCCTTTACTCCTCCCTACCTATCCTCCTGCTCCCCACATGTAACCAGTTCCACTGTGCTTCCCTCATCTCTAAATACTGGTTTGGATCACACTTCTTCTGCCTGTCCCATCTCCTCTCCCTATCCCCATCTACTCCTTATACAGTACTCCAGAGATCATCGCACTTTCTCCCTCCTTCACCCTCACTCAGCAGCTAGGAAATCTGCTTTCTCATACTGTCTCCCCTCCCTCTGGAATCAGTTTCCCTCCACCATCTGTCTCTCTCTCTCTCTCTCTCTCTCTCTCCCTCCCTTCCCCTCCCTTCCTTCCTTCCTTCCCTCAGACACCCCCCCTTGTTCCTGCCAACACTCTTACTAAGCCCTTCCTTACCACCCCCCTGGCACTGGTTTCAGCAGCCCATTAACTGGGTTCCCTGCACTTTTTGATTTCTACTTTATTTGGTACCTTTGCTTTTGGTTTTTGTACTCTATTTATTTGGCACCCAGTTGCCATAAATTACTGCCTATACTGCACTTGTCATAATGCCCTTGATCTTGTAACTTCATATCAACCTGGTTTGTATTTCTTTGCAACAGCATTCACCACTCCCATTTCAACTGGATCACACCTGGAATTGAGCCTTGGCTCAGTGTGCAGTCTCCAGTCAATGTACTAGTGAGGTGGGGGGCCAACTCATGGTGACACCCACATAACTCTAAACAATGAATAAATCCAAGATTAACATCTCAACCAAAGCACTGTCACAAACTCCAAATTGCTTGTCTCATTGGGGTGCTACCACTTATGACATACAGAAGTTAAAACAAAAGATCTAGTACATAGCTCCCCAAAAATTGGCAAGTCATTTAGTTGCTACACTGTTTTGGTTTCTGCGTGGGGCTGTCACTCCATAAACTACACTCTCTGTCCCTCTCAACAACCCTCCTCCTGATTTGGCTGTGTTAAAATTATTAATCTCCCTTTCCACTCTCTGCTCCAGGCTCCTGCCCTGAATGGGTGAACTGCTTGAACTCTACGGCTTGTTCCAGAAGCTGCTGCCTGTCCACACCCTGAAAGGTACAAGTGCTATTCCAAGAAGCCCAACTACTTATTTGAATTCTGGCACATTTTCTTAGGCAGTCTGCAATGGTTCCTTGATGCCATTCTGTTTATCTTCTTTGTAAGTAGTAGGGAACACCAAGAAACTTCATGCTTAGGCTATATTTAGTTATACTACACTGCAACAGCTTAGCCTGTCATTTCCAGTCACTTGCTGCTTGTCTGTATTTAGCTGGTGTTTCCTTTCCCTCTCTAATCTGACTAATTTTTTACTGCAATTCTGTTTGTCTACTCTGCGGTTCGGGGTAACTTTCTTCACCTCTACCTGACTATTTCTATGCTCTCTGTTTGGGCTTTGCTAAGCCCCTGGAGACCTCATTTAAACAGTGCCCTGC
This sequence comes from Neoceratodus forsteri, assembly GCA_016271365.2. Lineage (NCBI taxonomy): Eukaryota > Metazoa > Chordata > Ceratodontiformes > Ceratodontidae > Neoceratodus > Neoceratodus forsteri. The sequence goes on along the minus strand of JADMNL010000034.1, from coordinate 60,623,096 downwards.
CTCTCTGTCTTTGTCTTTGCCTACACTCCTCCCTCACACTCTCTATCTCTCTGTCCCTCTCAACAACCTTCCCCCCAATTTGGCTGTGTTTAAATTAATAATCTCCCTTTTCCCTTCTCCCCTCCAGGCACCTTCCCTGAATGGGTGAACTGCTTGAGATCCACAGCTTGTTTCAGCAGCTGCTGCCCACATTTCCACACATAGAAAGGCCCGCCCACCCTATCTGGATAGCTCCTCTTATACCGATGCAGGTAGTCACAAGCCCGGTCCTGTTCAATTGGTTATTACTACACAAGCCCGGTCCCGTTCAGTTGGTTATTACTAAGTGTTGAATGTCCCATTTGCTCCTTATATTCTTCATCCACTAGGGGCATCTTTAGCTCATGTTGACTTACTATCTGCTCTTTTAGTCAAAATCCCTATCCTGCTTACCCAGCTTTACAAGTCATTCTCTATACCCAGTTGATTGTAAAGAAAAAAAAGGCTTACGCTTGCATAATTACGTTAATTTTCTACTCTTTCAACCACTAACTTTGTGGTCCACAGTGAACTTTCATAAACTAATTTATCTCATTATGCTACTACAAGCATCTTGTCGGCTCCTTATAATCATCCCCATCCTCTCCCTGCCCCCTTCCCCAACCCTCTACTCCTTCCACTATATCCTTCTTTGACTGTGTCACTAAGAGAGTAGACAGAGGCCAAGTGGTACACATCCTTTATCTTGATTTCAGCAAGACCTTAGACAAGTAGCACGCACGGTAACCTTCTCGGAGGTGCTGCCCATCTATGGTGTAGGAGAGGTTAGGGTGTTCCACACCATGGGATTCAATCAGTGGTTGAAAAACTGGTGTGGAGCTCAGGGATTTGGCTTCACTGGGGACTGGGGGTCCACCTGGAGTGATGCAAGCCTATACTGGCATGATGGGCTGCATCTGTCCAGGAGGGGAACCAGGATCCTAGATGATAGGTTTAAGTGCTTCATTGGCAAGCATTTAAACTAGCCAAGGGGGGAGGCACTGGAAAGGAGCAGGGAAATCCTACCCCCCCAAAAATAATGGTAGTAAGTGCAGTAAACACCAACATAGAGGTGTCGATAGGGAGAAGGGAAGGGGTAAATGGAGACAGGAACAAAGGCAAGAAGGACAGGGATGGGGCAAAAAGGAGTAAGGCCATCAGGAAATGGAGGGTAATGAGTACCAATGCCTGTAGTCTGGGCAACAAGCTCCCTGAGCTGGTGGCCTTGATGGAAGAGGGATGCCTGGATATCGTAGCAGTCACAGAAACATGGTACACAGAGAACCATGACTGGGATGTTAACATAACAGGGTACATAACCTATAGGAGAGACAGGCAGGGGAGAAGAGGGGGGAGGAGTAGCTCTCTATGTAAAGGAAGAGATAAAAGCAACTGAACAAAAGAGTAAAGGCAGAGGAGGCACTTTGGGTCACCTTGGAGATTAGAAAGGGCACCACAATCTGCACAGGGGTTGTGTACAGACCCCATGTCAGGGGAGGGAATGGACAAGGATATGATAGAAGGCTTTCTTAGAATGGCAGAAAAAGGGGAGATACTGTTGATGGGAGACCTGAAATTGCCAGATGTTAACTGGAGCACATTTGCTGCAGCCACATCCAAGAGCAGGGCCATTTTTGATGCCCTACAGGTGGCAGACCTCAGACAGCTAGTTTCAGAACCCACTCGTGAGGGAGCAATCTTAGACCTCGTACTCTCAAACGGGGCAGTGAGAGGATCTCAGATCTAGAAGTGGATTGCCATCTGGGAACAAGTGACCATCAAACAGTGTGGTTCACGTTAAACTCGGCTACAGAGTCAAGCCATACAAAAGTGAGGGTACTGGACTTCAGGAGGGCTGACTTTGGCAAGAAGGGAGAGTGCCTCAGAAAAGCACTAGCAAACAGGCTAGAAGGAGGGGTGGAGCAACAATGGGGAATCATCAAAACTGCCATCACAGAGGCAACAAGCCTTTGTGTGAAGCAAATAAACAAATCAAAATGAAAGAAAAAGCCACTATGGTTCTCAAAAGAGGTGGCTGTGAAAGTCAGGAAGAAAAAGCTAGCATTCCAGAAGTATAAGGAAACACAGAAGGAGCAGGACAGAGAGCTGTACTAGTTAAGGCAGAAGGAAGCAGGGAGGGAAGTCAGAATAGCAAAGGCCCAAACTGAGGAAAAGATAGCCAACTCAGTTAAGAAGGGGGATAAAACCTTTTATAGGTACATCAGCGAGCGTAGAAAGACAAAGGGAGGGATAGTGAGGCTGAATAGAATGAACGGTGGGTGGGCAGAGGGGGACAGTGAAAAAGCAGGGATACTGAATGAATATTTCTGCTCAGTATTCAGAAAAGAGGAGGTGAAAGTGCCTAATCCAATTAACAGAAGCACTCTTGATGGGGGGTCGATCCCAGTCCTTTCACAGAAGAAAGGGTTCTGCAAGAACTCCTAAAACTGAAGGTGGACAAAGCAATGGGGCCTGATGGAATTCACCCCAGAATTCTAAAAGAATTAAGGGGGGAACTAGTGAAACCACTGGCTACTCTTTTTAATAAATCATGGGAGGATGAGGTGGTACCGAGGACTGGAGGAAGGTGGATGTGATTCCCTTCACAAAGTTGGACCAAGACAGAGGCAGGAAACTACAGACCTGTCAGTTTGACCTCTGTGGTAGGGAAAGTGATGGAGTCACTTCTGAAGGAAAGAATAGCTGAGTACCTAGAGGCCAGTGGGGCACAGGACCCAAGGCAGCATGGGTTCACAGCGTGAAGGTCATGTCAGATGAATCTAATAGATTTCTTTGACTGGGTGACCAAAGTAGTAGACCAGGAAGGGGCTGTGGACATGGCCTACCTAGACTTTAGCAAGGCATTTGACACAGTCCCACACAAAAGATTAATAGTCAAATTAACCAGACTGGGAGTGGGTCCCAGGGTGGTAGTCTGGGTAAAACATTGGCTAGACAACAGGACACAGAAAGTAATTATAAATGGAGTCCGCTCTGAAGAAAGAGGGGTTACTAGTGGCGTACTGCATGGTTCAGTGTTGGGTCCAGTCCTTTTTAATGTCTTCATAAGTGATATTGCAGAGGGACTGGAAGGAAAAGTATGCCTCTTTGCAGATGACACAAAGATCTGCAACTGGGTTGATACACAAGGAGGCATGAAAAGGATGAGAAGGGACTTGGCAAGGTTGGAGGAATGGTCAGAAGTATGGCAGCTAGGATTCAATGCAAGGAAGTGCAAAATAATGCACCTGGGAAACAAGAACCAGGGAAGAATACACAATGATGGGAGGTAGTAACAACAACAAAAAAGGAAAGGGACCTGGGGTAATCATATAAGATGACCTTAAGGTTAGCAAGCAATGTGAGAAGGCAGTAGGGAGGGCTAGGGGTATATTGGGATGCATAGGGAGAGGCATCAGCAGCAGAAAACAGGAAGTTGTTATCCCTCTGTACAGACAGTTGGTGAGACCCCATCTGGAGTACTGCGTCCAGTTCTGGAGACCCCATCTCCGCAAGGACATAGACAGGATAGAGGCAGTCCAGAGGAGGGCAACTAAAATGGTTCAGGGTATGCAAGAGAAGCCGTATGAGGAGAGACTAAAGGAGCTTAATATGTATACCCTTGAGGAAAGAAGGGAGGGGGGACATGATATAAACTTTTAAGTATCTCAGTGGAATCAACAAAGTCCAAGAGGGTAGCATCTTTCAGAAAAAGAGATGTGCAAGAACAAGGGGACACAATTTAAAGATGGGGGCAGTTCAGGGGCAATGTGAGGAAGTATTATTTCACAGAGAAGGTGGTGGATGCATGGAACAGCCTTCCTAAGGAGGTTGTGGGGTCTAAAACTGTGGGAGAATTCAAGAATGCATGGGACAGACATAAAGCAATTCTTGTGGGGGGTAGGAAGAAATAGGCTGTTGGTTAACTAGGATCTGCGGCCTATCCTGTAGGTAGGGAAATGGGCAGACTAGATGGGCCAAGTGGTCCTTATCTGCCATCAAAGTCTATGTTTCTATGTAACCCCCCTACAAATGGGGGTTCCTAAAAGCCTTCCTGGAGCTTGCTTAAATGCTCCATGCCTGGCTGGTGTTCGGCGTAAGACCGCTAAATGTGGGGGTTGTGAGTGCTTTTAAAGCTTCCACGTACTGTCTCTTTAAGAGCCATCTGCTTGCAGGCAAAATCATTGTTTATGAGGGGGACTGTGTGTTTCCCTGTTCGAGTCCCGCTCGAGCTGTACTGTAATTGCCTCTCTTTGTGGTCGCTGAAAGCGCCAGGGGAGCCCCCTCAACAGGTGTAACTATTTGCCTGAAATCATTTAGAGTGATAGTAAAAATGCAGTTTGTTTAACCTGCTTTTGTTACAGATGGGACTCTGTGTGCTGTTCCCCTTCATCTTGGACCAGGACAGTTCGAGGGGTCCAATAGGAGCAAGGGGATATCTAATCTGGAGTAAAAAAAGCAGCCAACCAGAAACCAGGACTCTAGATGGAGCCAGATGACCAATGGGGACACAGCTTATAATTCCTGGACGTGGCATTATGGGTCATGGTACCTTTTCGCACCACTGAGGGCTAGAATAAGTGACTGGCATGTGTGACCAGCCAATGAGATTGGGTAGCACCCGAGCTGTGAGGATTGCCCCATGCTGTTAGAGGCAGAGGCATTTTGACTGTGAAGGGGAAGGGAGCTCTGGGCTTCTGCGCCGTTGAGTGTTCACGTGGGAAGCGCGTGAAAGGCCTGAGGTGGCCATTTTTTCATTGCCCACGCTCCACGAATCAAATCTGCAGGCTTGCCATCAGAGGAGGCTGTGTACAAGCACAGCTACCTACCAGGCTTCACCTGAAGAGGACTGGAGAATCTGCTAAATCGCGCTCGGTCTGTCAGGAAAGTTGAAGCTGCAGTGAGACTCCTGATAGCTGGGAGTTCATTTGGGTCCAAGGAGCAGCTGCCTGGTATGGTACCCCTCTGTTGTTTTCCATATAAATGTGTGAGGAGGCCTTTGGAGCTCAGGCTCAGCCCTGCAAGTGGTGAAGGAGTGGTTATCTGCTGGAGTTGTGAGTACTGGATCAGGGTAGCTCCCTGTTAAAGCTTACAAACAAAGGCAAAATCATTTTGTTATATTGCTGACTGCACTAATTGAGCTTTCTGGCTCCATCTGATCTTCTCAGGAATTAAATCTCGCTTGTGTCAGGGCCCCAACCAGCTGCATCAAGGAACTAGCCATTAGGGCTTGGGTACCCATAGACAGTAATTAATAGGTTAGGCCTGTGCACAGAGCCATAGGTAGATTTTCATATATGGTAGTGGTAAGCTAATCAGCCTGATTCCCCCGGTCCTTGTTATCTTCCCTCAAATAAATCAGATTGTTTGTTTTGTAAAAGTACACTGGCTAGTCTGTGTATTAATGGTGAAATACGGCATAGTGAAGGTGGTGTAACTGTACCTTACTTTCAAGGGGGTCCCCGGAGTGAGCGGACTGGTTCGAGCCGGGGGGGGTAAGTGTATATGATAAGGACTCTGAAATTGAATTTCGTGGACCACTAGTGGGAAGAAAGGGGGGTTGCAGCAACCCAGAGGGCTATGACCGAGTCAACCTCGACTGTTCTAACCCCGACTTCTGGGTGGAGGCACCCACCAACGGATCTGGGCCCCTCAGCCTGCTACAGTTAGGGCAGGCAGGGGTAGTAGCCCTTGGGATAGTTCCCCCAAGGGGCTACAAATTGGAGACACCACTGGGATTAGCATCCCCTAGTGGCCAAGTGGGTAAAGTGCATAAAAAATGGAAAAGTTGACGGGGAAACTGGAGGAGGATATTATGGCAAAAATTAAGTTGGATCCTATTAAGACAATGGTACACAAACTGATGGGGTGGGTCGAAGCCAAAGAGCTGGACTCCCAGAGAATTGTGTCACTACTAGACGTGCCTCTGGAGACACCGACAGCTGACATTATTTCTACTGCAGAGCGTGTTAAGTGTTTGGGCAAGGTGGAGGTGAAGGGGCGTATGGCTGACCTGCTCGATCAGACCCTGCAGGTGCTACTTTTGTGTAGTGTGGCCATCGACCCCGAGAGGGTACCTCCTGTGATTTACCCGGAGGGTGCCCCACAGGGGTGGAGGCTTGTCCACATTCGGAGTGGGTCAGTCACTCCTGGGGGGTCCCCCCAGACTAGTAGTTTCAAAGATAAACTGCTTAAATTGATGGCTGTGGAAGGGAGGACTACCCAGGAGTTGCTGCAAGCATTGGATCTCTCTCTAGTGACACCACCCCCCAGGTTTCCCCAGGTACATCTCCCTGTCCCCCCAAGAGTTCTATTTTGGCTCCACAGCCCCTAGTGGATCCCCCTATACAGCTTGATTCTTACCAACGGCTGAAACTTTTTTCTGGCACAGTGCCGGTGCCTTCAGGGGAGGATGACTTGGAGGCATGGACGGACTATGCCACCCCTTTAGTTCAGGAGTGGCAATGCTCTGTAGGGGAGAAAAGAAAGCGATTGATGGAGAGTCTGCGGGGCCCCGCTTTAGAAGCCATTAGGTTCCTGCGGGCCACTAACCCGGAAGCCACCGCAGCAGAGTATCTTTCTGCTTTGGAGGGAGTGTTTGGGAGTACAGAGACTGGGGAAGACTTATTATGGAAATTCAAGTCTGCCAAACAATGAAGAAATGAGAAACTGTCTGCCTTTGTTACTAGGGTGGAGCGGGCCTTGCAAAAGGCCTATCAAAAAGGGGGGATCACAGCCACAGCCTTGAATCAGGCCAGGTTGGAACATATTTTGAAGTCTGCTAGATTTTCTAGTGTGATATTGTTAAAACTTAAGTTGCATGATTGACGGGCTGCCCCGCCTGAATACTGTCAATTGATGAGGGAGATTAGAGAAGTGGAGACTGATGAGGAGGGGTGGGAACCCTATGTGGGAGCTGTCAACCCAAGCTGAACCCCTGAGTCTAGTGCCCCTGAGGAGACCCATCTTTCAGGGAGGCCTGATGCATCCCCAGAATTTCAAGGTGATGTGGGGGTGCATGCCATTTCCTCGGACCCCCAAGTAGAAAGCAAGTTAAGGGCTGAGGTTAGAAACTTACGAGAACTGGTGAGGAATTTGAGGCGGTCCATTACCCACCCTGTTAGGTCTGGGGAACCTGAGTCATTTAGAAATCAATGTTCTAGCCCTGGGGAACCCCCTCACCCCCCAGAGGGCCCCCAGCTGACAAAGTACACCCCTCCCAATCGAGACCCCCGGGACCCCAAGTTTTGTTACCATTGTGGGGAGGATGGACAGTTTCAGCCTGAGTTCCAGCTGCCAGAGAATTTAAGGAAGGTCAACAGCAGACTGATCACTTGGCATCGCAGGGCCCATGTCCGACCCCCCAGGAAGGGCTTTGTGACCTGGGCCAACGCCCAAGCAGCTGTCAAGGCTGTGCCTCCTGAATGGTCTGATGTCGTCGGGCCCTCGATGGAGGCCCCAGTGCGAGTAAATGGGATTCCCGCCCGAGCTGTATTAGATAGTGGCTCTCAGGTAACCATCATGTTTCAAGACTGGTATCAGACCCACCTACCTGAGGTGCCATTACAACCCTTGGATGGCCTACATGTAGGGAGTAGTGACAAGCTTATCCGCATTTTGGGTATATCCGATCTGGTTGTCATTTCCTACTACTGTGGCTGGAGTGGACGAACAGGTGGAAACCTTGGCTTTAGTTTGCCCCCCCACTGGACTGTATGATGGAGTACCCCTGTTGATTGGGACAAATGCTCATATGTTTGGTCGATTAGCCCAATTGTGTTCAGAAAAGCAAGTGTTTAGGACCGGGCGAGCCCTAAGAATGCCCGCTGTGATCCAAAAGGTCTCTGAAACTCAGAAGAAGGTTAGCCAAGAGGAACCTGAAGGCCCGGTGGGTGTAGTATGGAAGAAGGATCCGGCACCGGTGATACTTGCCCCGAATGCCCAGTATGTTTTGCAAAGGGAAGTCCGACTGAGAACAGATGTTAAGAATAAGTTATTGATGTTGGATGCACCTGGGGTGGGGAGATTGCCTGAGGGACTGCTGGTCAAACCCAGTATCTTGTCTGCTGGAGCCCATGCTTACGTCAAGAGGATGATGGTTCAAGTTCATAATGTGTCCAACAAGGAGATTCAAAAAAAAAGAGGGTGCACCCTGGCCAGTGTACATTGTGCAGATACTGCAGTGCTGCCCAATAGCAAGGGTTCAAGGAAAGATGACAGAGTAACTCCCGACTTGTTTGATTTTGGTGACTCCCCGTTGCCTGCTGAATGGAAAGTGAGGATCAGTGAGAAGCTAGCCACCAGAGACCAGGTATTTTCCTTAAAAGAATGGGATGTGGGATGTGTGCAAGGGGCTGAGCACCACATCTGGCTGCATGATGGAAGGCCTTTTAGAGAGAGATCTCGGCGCCTGGCCCTGGCTGACATAGACGATGTGAGGCGGCATTTGCAAGAGATGCTCACTGCTGGTGTGATACAAGAGTCCAGGAGCCCCTATGCTTCCCCCATCATAGTAGTGAGAAAAAGAATGGGGCAGTTCGGATGTGTGTAGATTACCATACTCTGAATCGGTGGACCATCCCAGACCAGTATACCATGCCACGCATACAGGACACCTTGGATTGTTTAAATGGCAGTAAGTGGTTCTCTGTGTTAGACCTCCGCAGTGGGTACTATCAGATCCCGATGGCCCCAGAGGACTGAGAGAAGACTGCATTCATTTGCCCCCTAGGTTTCTATGAGTTCATCTGGATGCCTCAAGGGATTTCAGGTGCCCCAGCTACTTTTCAGCGCCTGATGGAACATGCCGTGGGGGACATGAATTTGCTTGAATGTTTGGTCTACTTAGATGATGTCATAGTGTTTGGCCACTCGTTGGAGGAGCATGAACGTCGACTGTTCAAGGTCCTGGATCGGCTGGAGGATTTCAGTCTCAAGCTATCTCTGGACAAGTGCCAATTCTTCCAAACTTCTGTGAAGTATGTGGGCCACATAGTATCCACTGAAGGCATAAAGACTGACCCCAGCAAAGTGGAGGCTTTGACTACTTGGCCTCAGCCAAAGAATTTGAAAAAGCTGCAACAATTCCTGGGGTTTTGTGGATATTATAGGTGGTTTGTCAAAGATTATTCTTGAATGATCCGCCCCCTCCTCAACCTTACTCAGGGGTACCCTCCCACGCACAAAAAATATAGGAAAGTTGTGCACTCTGAGACAGAGAAGAAGTAATTTTGGCAGAATGATGTGTTTGGAGACTGCTGGACTACTGAGTGTGAGGAAGCTTTCTATGACATCATATATCAATTTACCCATGCCCCAGTGCTGGCCTATGCTGAGCCGGTCAAGCCGTATGTTCTCCATACTGATGCCAGTCTATAAGGATTGGGGGCTGTGTTATATCAGGAGCACTCGAATGGGCTGAGACCTGTAGCTTTTGCCAGCAGAAGTCTAACTCCTTCAGAAAAAAATTATCCAGTGCACAAACTAGAGTTTCTGGCTCTGAAGTGGGCCATTGTTGATCAATTTCATGACTATTTGTATGGTGCTAAGATATTGGTAAAGACTGATAACAATCCTCTGACCTATGTGCAGACCTCAGCTAAGTTGGATGCCACTGGCCATAGGTGGCTCTCTGCATTGGCCACCTATGACTATGCTGTTGAGTACAGAGCAGGCCTAAACCATATAGATGCGGATGCCCTTTCTCGGAGGCCTATGCCACAAACTGACTGGGTCAGGTTGTGAGAACCTGACATAACAGCCCTTTGCCAAAAATTTGAAAAGGAGGAACAGGTGTCTCCTGATGCTGTCGACTGCATGGTGGATTGCTTGGGGCCATCCAAGAACTGCATACCAGCTGCTTACTGTCATTTTTCTGCATTAGACACTAGTTCACTGCCCCAATTCAACAATGATAGTCTCCAATGGGCTCAATCCCGAGACCCCATGATAAAAACGGCTGTGGAGGCTTAGCAGGCTGGGAGGGTTGTGTCCAAGTTGTGTTCCACTGACCTGAGAACTGCCTTATTATACAAAGAAGGGCCAAAGTTAAAACTGATTAACCAACTACTATACAGAGAGACTGTGGACAAAGAGGGCCGGGTAGACAAACAACAACTGGTGCTGCCCACTGCTTTTAGAGAACTGGTTTTGAGGTCCCTGCATAATCACATGGGGCATCTGAGCATATACCGAACTCTTGACTTGATATGGACCTGATTCTACTGGCCAAAAATGAGTGCAGATGTGGAGTAGTGTGTCAAGACCCGTGGCCGCTGTTTGCAACGAAAAGCCCTACCTCAGAGAGCGGCCCCCATGGTCAATATCACTACTAGTACCCCTATGGAACTGGTCTGCATTGATTTCCTGAGTTTAGAACTAGATCTAAAAAACCTCAGTAACATATTGGTAGTCACTGATCATTTACCCGGTATGCCCAGGCTTTCCCTACCAAAGATCAGAAAGCAACTACAGTGGCTAAAGTACTTATTAAGAACTTCTTTTTCCACTATGGGGCCCCCAGAGAATCCATTCCAACCAGGGGAGGGACTTTGAGAGCCACCTGATTAGAGAAATGCTATCTTTGTGGGGGATACGAAAATCAAGAACCACCCCATACCATCCCAAGGGAGATCCCCAACCTGAAAGGTTTAACCACACATTGCTTGATATGTTGGGCACACTGCAACCCAAAGACAAGCCTAGATGAAGCCAGCAGATTAGCACCCTGGTCCATGCTTATAACTGCACCAAAAGTGGTGCCACTGGATTTTCCCTGTACAGGCTGTTTGGGAGAGAGGCTAGACTGCCAGTGGATGTGTGTTTTGGGGTTTCCCCTGATGGGGTGTGAGCAGAAAATCATCTACAGTATGTACAGAAGTTGAAGGCCCAATTGAACCATGCCTACCAACTGGCCCAGACTATGGCTGCTAAACGAAACCTGGCCAACAAAGAGAGGTATGATAAGAAAGTGAAAACAATGGAACGGAGAGAGTGGGATAGAGTGCTATTGAGGAATTTGGGACTGCATGGAAAACATAAGATTGCTGATAGATGGCATCACCTCCCTCATATTGTTGTGGGAAAGCTGGCAGATTTACCAGTATATAAAGTGCAGCCTGAAAACAATTCAAAAGAAGTGAAAACCATACACAGAAATCATCTGCTACCAATTGGGCAAATCTTGATTGAAGATGAACCTTCCAATGCACCCCCCTCCAGGCCTATGACTAGATCTGCTGCCAAGAAGAAATCCAGACCACTTGATTCTTCAGCAAGCCAAATCAAAGGGCCTGTTCTAAACCCCTCTGATGAAGATGATCGCCAATCTGTGTTTGAAGACAATGAAAATAATATTGAATACTATCCCTCTTATGAACTTAGCCAACTGTTTCAGGGCAATCCCCTCGTTAACTCTGGAGATGAGGTTGGGCTTTCTGGACTGTCTGAGTTCCCAGCTTTGTCTCCAGAACCAAGGCTTCCAGAGGATGAATTGGGTAGCAGCAAAGACCAAGGGGTGGGGTCCTTGAGCCTGGCTGAACTGTCTGGCCTGGCTGAATTATCTGACTTTTCAGAAGAAGAAAGTGATGTGGGGGAACAAGCCAATGATATGCCGGAACCTGAAGAATATTTTGAATGCCCTGATGGTTCCTTACTATCGCCTGAACAGTCTCCAGCTGAGCTAAGTGGTGTGGGTCCTGATAAAGAGGGTCATGCCCCCGAAAGTACTATGAGCACTGTGTCCCTTTCCCCGTGGAGGTTCCCCCTACTAATCTCAATGAGGCTGAAATGGGATCAGGGCCCGTGGCAGGGTTTTCTGAGACCCCTAGGTGCTCGATCCAAGAAGTACAGCCTGTGGTAAAGTTGAGTTATGAGTCTCTGGGTCAGCCTGTGGACTTGCCCTTAAATGTGGTCCATAAAGGGGTGTATGTGTCCCTGAGCTCCTTGCCTAAGCTAGCATTGGGGGATTACTCCAGCCTGTTAGTATTGCCCTTCGAGTGTGGTACCCCTGCTTTAGGTAGCCCTCTGTCCAGGTGTCATGGGCAGGAAATAATGACCTGGTTTAAAAAGGGAAAGGTTGTGTGTGTGGGTAATATTGCATAAACCGTAGTAAACTGTGAATACAGTAACCATGCACGTAATCTAAAGTGTGACATAAAGTTAATTCAACTGTTTGCCTTAAAGTGATTTAAGGGTAACTACCTGACGTGGACACCAAGTTCTTTCCAGGCCAGGAAGGGTGTAACCCCCCTACAAATGGGGGTTCTTAAAAGCCTTCCTGGAGCTTGCTTAAATGCTCCATGCCTGGCTGGTGTTCGGCGTAAGGCCGCTAAATGTGGGGGTTGTGAGTGCTTTTAAAGCCTCCACATACTGTCTCTTTAAGAGCCATCTGCTTGCAGACAAAATCATTGTTTATGAGGGGGACTGTGTGTTTCCCTGTTCTAGTTCTGCTCGAGCTGTACTGTAATTGCCCCTCTTTGTGGTCGCTGAAAGCGCCAGGGAAGCCCCCTCAACAGGTGTAACTATTTGCCTGAAATCATTTAGAGTGATAGTAAAAATGCAGTTTGTTTAACCTGCTTTTGTTGCAGATGGGACTCTGTGTGCTGTTCCCCTCCATCTTGGACCAGGACAGTTCGAGGGGTCCAATAGAAGTGAGAGGATATCTAATCTGTAGTAAAAAAGCAGCCAACCAGAAATCAGGACTCTAGATGGAGCCAGATGACCAATGGGGACACAACTTGTAATTCCTGGACGTGGCATTATGAGTCATGATGCCTTTTCACACCACTGAGGGCTAGAATAAGTGACTGGCATGTGTGACCAGCCAATGAGATCGGGTAGCGCCCGAGCTGTGAGGATTGCCCCATGCTGTTAGGGGCAGAGGCGTTTTGACTGTGAAGGGGAAAGGAGCTCAGGCTTCTGTGCCGATTGAGTGTTCATGGAGGCGTAGAAAGCCCTGAGTGGCAGTTTTTCATTGCCAGCGCTCCACGAATCAAATCCGCAGGCTTGCGGTCAGAGGAGGCTGTGTGCAAGCACAGCTACCTACCAGGCTTCACCTGAAGAGAACTGGAGAATCTGCTAAATCGCGCTCGGTCTGTCAGGAATGTTGAAGCTGCAGTGAGACTCCCGATAGCTGGGAGTTCATTTGGATCCAAGGAGCAGCTGCCTGGTATGGTACCCCTCTGTTGTTTTCCATATAAATGTGTGAGGAGGCCTTTGGAGCTCAGGATCAGCCCTGCAAGTGGTGAAGGAGTGGTTATCTGCTAGAGTTGTGAGTACTGGATCAGGGTAACTCCCTGTTAAAGCTTACAAACAAAGGCAACATCATTTTGTTATATTGCTGACTGCATTAATTGAGCTTTCTGGCTCCATCTGATCTTCTCAGGAATTAAATCTCGCTTGTGTCAGGGCCCCAACCAGCTGCATCGAGGAACTAGCCATTAGGGCTTGGGTACCCATAGACAGCAATTAATAGGTTAGGCCTGTGCACAGAGCCATAGGTAGATTTTCATATATGGTAGTGGTAAGCTAATCAGCCTGATTCCCCCGGTCCTTGCTATCTTCCCTCAAATAAATCAGATTGTTTGTTTTGCAAAAGTACACTGGCTAGTCTGTGTATTAATGGTGAAATACTGCATAGTGAAGGTGGTGTAACTGTACCTTACTTTCCAGGGGGTCCCCGGAGTGAACGGACTGGTTCGAGCCGGGGGGGTAAGTGGATATGGTAAGGACTCTGAGATTGAAGTGCGTGAGCCACTAGTGGGAAGTAAGGGGGGGTTTCAGCAACCCAGAGGGCTGTGACTGAGTCAACTTTGACTGTTCTAACCCCGACCTCTGGGTGGAGGCACCCGCCAATGGATCTGGGCCCCTCACCCTGCTACAGTTACGGCAGGCAGGGGTAGTAGCCAAAGGGGCTACATCTATGTTTCTGTGCCCCACAAAAGGTTGATCAGGAAGTTGATGGATCTTGGAGTTAGGAAAAAGATGGTCAGATGGGTGGAAAACTAGCTAAAGGACAGAACCCAGAGAGTGGTTGTGGGGGGAGAGTTATCTGGCACCAGAGAGGTAACCAGTGGGGTCCCACAGGGCTCAGTGCTGGGGCAGGTGTTGTTCAATGTCTTCATCAATGACATTGGGGATGGAATTGAGAGCAAAATGTGCCTATTCATGGATGACACCAAGCTCTGTGGGAGAGTGGACACAGCTGAAGGAATACAGGACCTACAGGAAGATCTGGAAAAGCTGGTGAGGTGGTCCAGGATCTGGTAGTTTGGTTTCAATGCCAAGAAATGCAAAGTTATGCATATTGGAGCCAAAAATCCCAGGACAGAGAACCACCTGGGTGGAGTCCAAGTATCTACATCAGAGGAGGAGGAGGGGAAGGACCTGGAAGGGATGATCACTAGTGAACTGAAGAACTCCACACAGTGCAAGAAAGCAGCAGCAAAGGCAAACAAGATGCTGGGATGCATATTTAGGGGGATCAGTAGTAGGAGAGAGGAGGAGGTTATACTGCCCTTGTACATGTCACGTGTACGGCCACATCTAGAGTATGGAGTTCAGTACTGGTGCCCACACCTCAAAAAGGACATTAACCTGCTGGAGAAGGTCCAGAGGAGGGCTACAAAGATGATAGCCGATCAGTAGGGTAAGGCATATGAGGAGAGGCTGAGGGCACTGAACATGTACTCATTGGAAGACATGAGAGAGAGAGAGAGAGGGGACATGATTGTTACCTTCAAGTACTTGAAAGGGATAAACAAGGTTGATAAGGAGAGTCTCTTTAAGCGGAGTGGTAACCATAACATGAAGGGACACAGTCTTAAGCTGGAGGGTGGGAGGTTTAAGAGGGAGGTTAGGAAGCACTTCTTCACAGAGAGGGTGGTGGACACTGGGAATGCAATGCCAGATGAGGTCATCTCATTGAAGACAGTAGGCAGCTTTAAGAGAGGATGGGATAGGCATAGAGGGAAGGTAAGGATCATGGCGGGGAAGGGAGGGCAGGGACATTAGCTCAAGCTGTGGACCCTGCAATACGAGCAGACTTGATAGACCAAATGGCCTTCTTCTACTGGCTTCTTTATATGTTCGTACACTCATTTCCAGCTTACCACTTGTTCTTGCTCCAATATTCCCCTACACAGTAACCCCTACACTCTACCTTCAAACCTGGTCCATTTTCCTATCCTACCTAGAGTGTCTCTACCCTCAGCGCCTACCTCCTGTGCCATACTTCAACTACTAAAAATACCTCCAATCCCCTTCCATGCCCTCCCCTCATTCTCACACATGCTGGCATCTCAACTGTGATTCAAGAGTTCTAAGCTTCACTACCTCATCATAACACTGCTACTTCTAGCCTCTGGCGACATCAGTCCAAACCCTGGACCCTCCACCCCTAACTCTTCGGACCTCCCAAGTGGTCTTAAATTTCTCCACCTCAATGTAAGAAGCCTTCTATCGGAACTTGACCTAATACTGCCCCTCACTGTATCGCATGCCCCGACATACTTATCTTTACTGAGTCATGGCTAAATACCAAAATATCAGACAATTCCATCTCCATTCTTGGGTTCAACCTCTCACACAAGACCATGCAGGAAGGGAGAGGAGGAGTGGCTATGTACATCTCCTCTGAGATCCAATATATGACCACCCTAACCCCTTCCTATCCAGTGGCTTATGAAGTACTCATTGTAAGACTATCCCTACCTTTTTCTTCCCCTGTCTTCATGGCTGGAGTTTACTGCCGCCCTGGCCTTCCCATCTCAATCACCACTGACCTCATAAATCAACATTATTTTACTCACCTCCTCAGGTGAACTATATATTATGGGGGATTTCACCCAAAACTGGCTGTCCACTTCCTTATCTATGGTCAAAAATAATACAGCTGCTCTTCACCTATCCCAATTGATCCAGGAGCCTACCAGGTTAAATAACAAAATTCCAAAATCATTCACTGATTGGTTGGGCCCATACTTTCCATCCCCACAGGGTCATCCAATCTGGCATACTACCAGATGCTTTAAGTGATCTTAATATGATCTGTATTGTTCACAAAATCCATAGACCTAAGGCGCCTCATAAAATCGTACTAGCCAGATCATATAAATCTCTGAACCGTGCCCCCCTCCTCCATGATCTATCCCTTATTGATGGGTCTCCTATCTCTACAGCAAGCACAGTTGATGAAGCATTAGACTTTTTCAAAGACAAATTCCTCTCCACCTGGAATCAATATGCCCCAGTTAGACGCACCAGAGTTCATGGTAAACACCTCCCTTGGGTCACCTCAGAATTGATAGCCTGCCAACAAGCTTGTGACCAGGCATGGAGACTTCATAAAGCCTCTAAGTCACAGAGCAATTTCCAAATTTACCACACTCTCTGTAACTGATGTACCAAGGCTATCAGGTTAGCAAAGGCCGAATATTTTCGTTCTGCTTTTCAATCCAACATGAACAACCCTTCTAAATTCTGGAAGGTAGTCCATGCTCTGTTATTCCCTCCTTCTAAACCACCTACTCCACTCCTCAAAATAAATGACTCTTTGGTATCTGACCCCCTACCATCACCTCTGAATTTAACTCCTGCTTCATATCCTGTGCCTCTGCCCTTCTGTCTTCCCTCTCTTCTACTCACACTTCTCTCCATACTCCCTCTAGTTTTAATTCAAGTCACTGTTTCTCTCTTTTATATGTCTCTCCCGATGACATCTTGGAAGCTCCACTTACCCTTAACCCCTCTAAAGGCAACTCACCAGATGGGCTTGATCCCAAGCTCCTATACCTATCAGCCTCCACAATCTCTGCACTGCTGGCTGATATCCTAAACCTATCCATCTCTTCGGCTTCAGTCCCAACCACGTGGAAATGTGCTATTGTCATCCCACTACCCAAGGGTAGTGACCCCTCCTCACCAGCGAACTAGCATCCTACATCTCTTCTCCCTGTCCTTGCTAAGATACAGGAGAGCACATGGTTCTCTCCCAACTCACCTCTTATCTTTTTTTTCATTTATTTTATTTAAGGAATCAGAATTACAAACCTCTGAGTCAGAGACTCATTTACAAAGGCTCCATGTCTGAGTACATAGAACAGTGTAGACAGACACATAACAATATTCTGTAGGTGTACAACATTCAGGGTATAATGTTCCTATACAAGGTAGTAGCTAAGATTGATGTTATATGACACATACAGGAAAGCAAGCATAACAGATTTAATCAACTGCAGAAAGGCATCCGTAAACTAGGGAGCAGAGCATATTAGGGAGCGAGCCCCAAAGAGGTAGTCTTGGGCCAGGTTTGTAGCTCAGCTAAAAGCAATTACAGCAGTGGGAGTTGAAAAGGCAGTGCTGGAGGGCTGTTTTGAAAGGCCCAGTCCTTTGTTCCAAGGTGATGGTAACAGGCAGGGAGTTAAACCAGATTGGGGATCTCTAGCAGAAAGACCTCTGGGCCAGGGAGGTTCTAACTCTGGGAATATGGAGAGATGGCCTAGAGGAGCAACGGGTAGAGAGGGTAGGGGGAGTGTTTGGCAGATAATTGAGGACAGGCCTGGAGGGACCATACCTGGTACGATTTTCCTGGCAAGGAGGCAGGACTGGTAGAGGAGCCTTTCATCAAAATTGAGTATGTTTGCCACGGAGTACAGTATGCAGGTTTGTTTAAACCTGTTGGAACCAGTGAGCAGCTCGCAGGCCTTGTTGAGTGACAGTTTGAATTTGTTGAGGGCAGTGTTGTCTGCAGTCCCATAGACCAGGAGACCATAGTTGATGAGGGATAGGACAGAGGAAGTTATGGCCAGTCTCAGTGCTTCAGTGGGGAGGCAGACCCTATGGTGGTATAGTAGACCAATTCTTGAATTGACAGCAGAGCAGAATCTCTCTGATTCCTGCATCTTCACACCTTTCCAGTCTGGTTTCTGGACATATCACTCCACCACTACCTCCCTACTTAAGCTCACTGACTTCATCCCCTCAGGGATGAATAGTGGCTTAATCACATCCACCATTTATGTTGACCTCACTAAGGCTTTTGACATGGTGTCCCCTTCGCTTCTTTTAAACATACTCTCCTCTGCTGGCCTGTCTGACTCTGCCTCAAAGTGGTTCAGTGCCTACTTTGTGGGTAGGACACAATCAGTTAGGATTGCAGACTCTATATCCCCTCCCCTCCCTATAGCCACTCGTATCCCACAGGGCTCAGTGCTCGGACCATTACTCTTCTCCATTTTCCTTAATGACCTACCTTCAGTTTGTACTACTTTCTCCATCCACATGTACATGGACAACACTGTCCTGTATATCTCTGTCCAGTCCCCCACTGATATAGCAACCAGACTCTAGCATGACTTTGATAAGGTTCAGCTCTAGTTTCGCTCACATCAGCTCTTTCTAAATGCCAAGAAGATCGCCTCCATGACCTTTGGCACTAGGGAGAGACTCTCTAAACTCCCTTCCTTGCCGTCTTTCCATACCCTCGATGGGACTATGCTGGAGGACATCCTCCTCCTTCTTTAGATACCTTGGGGTCTGGCCTGACCAACACCTCAACTTTTCTGGTCATGTAGATGCCATCCTGAAAAAACTGCACCCAAGCTTGGTGCACTGTACAGGAACCGCAGCTGCTTAACTCAGCTGGCTAGGCGTGAGCTTGTCCAGAAAATTATACTCCCAATTTTAAGCTACTGTGATGTAGTCTACAGTGCTGCTCCCAAGACTTCCCTAGCTAAATTGGACACCCTCTTCAATTCCTTCTGCTGGTTCTCCTTAGACTCCCTCCTCACTGATCACTGTGATGTCTACTTTTCTCTTGCATTTTCTTCACTTGATAACAGGCATCTCTTTCATAGCACTAAGTTTATTTCAAAATTTTGGTTTGGAACCCTACCATCCTAACTTTCCTCCTCTATTACCACTTCTCACCCCCCCTCACTCCCTCAGGTCCTACGATACTCGCACTATGGCAGTCTCTCACTGATCTCCCTCAGTAGAGCAGTTGGCATTCTCATACCACTTCCCCAAATTATGGAACTCTTTACCTCATCAAATAAGACACTCCTTCCCTCTCTCCATTTCAACTTCCCTGCATGACTTCTTCAGTCCCAACTGCACCTGATTTCAGCTCGCTCACCTACTTCTCCCTACCTTTCCTCTACTGTCCTTCTATTTTTCTGAGTTTTCTGAGTTTACTCAGACAAAAGTAGGCTACAGGCCCATCATCATCATCCTCCACACAATGTGGGACATTAAACCATGTCAAGAGTTGTCTTTAGCCAATTGTCAAAACTCATTTTAAATGCATAAAAATTACTCAGGTTCACCAAATCTTGTGGAAGTGAGTTCCATAGTTTAGGTACTCTTACAGTAAAGTAATAGACACTTTTGTTTGTTTTTGCATGGTTAACCATAAGCTGTTGTGCAATCTAGCAACAGTGTTTTTTTTTTGAATATTCAAGTTCACATTGGTGCATAAGTTCTGGTGACTTTAACACTTTGGCTATACTACCTGCCTCATTATCCTGGTTTACCTTTCTGCCTTCTCTATGATGAAATAACCATCCTTCAGCAAATGCTCTTTGGGATAACCATTGCCTCAGTGCTTGCACACAGAGGTTCTTTGTCTTTTAAATTGTTTTTTTGTTTTAATTGGGTTCACCACAACATAACCCAGATAGACCATCTTAGGGTAGCTGGTTCATTCCACTGGGGTGTCAAACAGATGAGGCATACTGATGAGTCCTGGTAAGATGAAACACGTGTCTATGTCTTCTGTTGGCACCCTTTGCAAAG
This sequence comes from Neoceratodus forsteri, assembly GCA_016271365.2. Lineage (NCBI taxonomy): Eukaryota > Metazoa > Chordata > Ceratodontiformes > Ceratodontidae > Neoceratodus > Neoceratodus forsteri. The sequence continues at coordinate 60,603,284 of JADMNL010000034.1, read as the reverse complement.
TATGTGAGAGGATTTCAAACAACATGAAGTCTTGCTGTATTCTGACATATGCAGTGATCACCAACCTTTGAACTGCCCGGAGAACAAAGAGTTAACTTTCCATGCAGGGCATGGAATGCTGAAGCTTCGAGCTCGGTTGAAGCCTCTGTCTGCTGTTGTTTAAACTCCAACCATCAGATTCTTTACTCCGCCTCACTGAACAGTCGTTCCGGAGATTTCTCCTTCGCTCGGTTCAAAAAAGTCAGTTAAAGTGTCATTTTTTCGCTCAGTTTCGACCGAATTTCTGCTACTGAACCTGTTGGTTTAAGTCTCTGTCTGTGGTACCGTGAATACTAGATAGGTTTTTGTATTAGTTTCTGTGTGGAACTTGTAAACATTGGATCGGTTCAATTTGAACCGATCAGGTTTGTGTAAAAACACTTCTGTCTTTATTAGAATGTGGTAACTGGTCCGTATCGGTTCTAAAAAAGACGGATTTCATTACGTTTTTTTCCAAGACCCGTAACACGGTCAGGAACCAATAGGGGTGTCTTGCCTGGTGGATTGCCGAAAAAAGGGTAAGTTGTTGTTAGGATTGGCCATGTCTCAGAAACCAAAGAAAAAAACCAAGCCCGCTGGGTTTCAACACTGTAGTCTGTTTGGGGAAGCCTTTGCTAAGGCTGATCCCCACACCACCTGTGTTTATTGTCTGGGGTTTGACCACCTCAATTCAGACTGCCAAATTTGTAAAAGTTTTCCCAAAGCTACCCTGGATAAAAGAGTAGGTAGACTGAGGGAAAGGGAGGCCGAGAAGTCCACTGACCTGGATGGCCAGCCCGGTTCAGTTCCGACCGAACCAGAAGGAGTGCCCTATGACCAGGGTGAAACTTCTTCGGGCAAAAGGAGAACCGATTCTGAGGAGTCAGTTCCGGTTAAAAGAAAGAAAAGGGATAAATCATCCGGTTCGGATCCACAACTTCTTTCTCCGACTGCTGATGAGATAGCCAAAGCGATAAGGACAGTTCAATCGCTAACTTCGGTTCCGGCCGAACCGGCACCATCTGTCAGGGGCTCGGTTCGTCCGGTTCCCCCGTTCGGATTATACTTTAGAAAATTTTATGAAGCGGAGGAGGAGGAGGAGTATGAAGATAATGATGATGATGGTGATTATGAAAGTCTGGATGTGCCTATTGACCCAGACATCTCCCCAGACAGACCTTCAGGTGTTTCTCCTCCTAGGCTTTCTGAGTCCTCTTCCCACTTTATGTTTTATAAGAAAGTGGCTGAAACCCTCCAGCTTCCTATGGAAGAAGCAGGAGAGGATCAGGAGGAGCCTGATTTTGTTGAGATGATGGACATCCCAGAATCCAGGAGATTGTCTATTTCCCTCCATAAATCTTTTGGGAAACAGACATTTAAAATTCTAAAAACTCCTAATTCCATACCTCCTGTGGACAGAAGAATGGACAAAGAAAACTCTTTCAGGCTTGGACACAGAGTTCCTTTCCCAGCAATGCAGCCATGTTGGGGTAGTGCAGGCTGCTGCCTGTGATAAGGCAAATATTCCCTTGGCTTCACACCCCCCAGATAAGGACTCCAGGAGGATTGATGCCATGGCAAAGAAACAGTACATGGCAGCATCTTTGGGACTCAGGCAGGCTAACTATATGGCCTACACAGCTAGATACCAGAAGTCCAGGTGGGACACTGTGCTGGCTCTAGCTAATCAGGCCCCTGACCAGCTTGCCAAGGAGCTGGAGCAGGTGGCTGTGGATGGGATTGAGGCATCCATGGTGCAATTTCATGCTGCTGTGGACTCCAATGATGTTTCATCTAGAGTCATGGCTACATCTGTGGCCCTTTGGAGGATGGCTTGGCTCAGATGTACTAGCCTATCACAGGATACCCAGGCTAAGGCCATGGATTTTCCTGTTATTGGTAATTCTCTGTTTGGGGAGCAGACAGAGAACTACATGAAGAAGATGGACGAGTACAGGACCACCTACAGGAATGCTCAGGCCAAAGAAAGGTGAGCCACTCCTCAGAGGCAGCATTCCAGGGGCAGGGGCAGGCCCTTTCAAAGGCCTTTTTACCAAGCCCAGGCCTCCTCTTCTGCTTTTGCTCAGAGGGGGTTCTTTAGAGGGAGAGGCAGATGGGGTATGAGCAGGCCTGCTTCCACCCCTCAGCCTAAAGCCCCTGCCAAGCAGACACCCCTGATGGGTCTGCCTGGGCCGATTCTCCAATACCTGTAGGGAGCAGGCTGGCTTACTTTGTCCAGGACTGGAAGTCTTTAACATCAGACAAGTGGGTCCTAGAAGTAGTAAGCCAGGGACTGGTTCTCAGCTTCAGAAAATTTCCCAAGATGGGAACCAGATCCTTTCCACCTGCAAATCCATCAGAGACCCTTGCCCTAGAGGCAGAGGTTTCTTCCCTCTTGGCTCTCAGAGCCATAGAAAGGGTTCCTACCCTACACAGGGGAAAAGGATTGTACTCCAGGTACTTCCTAACCCCCAAAAAGACAGAAGAATGGCAGTCCATCCTGGATCTGAGATATCTAAACAAGCACCTTTTAAAGCCAAAATTCAAAATGGTGACTCTGGGAATAATTCTTCCCTCTCTAAGGCCAGGGGACTGGCTAGCCTCCCTGGACCTCAAAGATGCCTATTTTCACATTCCCATCAGGTGCTCCCACAGAAAGTACCTCAGGTTCGAGTTGCCCTCAGGCCACTATCAATTCAAAGCAATGCCCTTTGGCCTAACATCAGCCCCAAGGGTGTTTACAAAGTGCCTGGCAGTAGTGGTTGCTTTCCTAAGGAGGAAAAAGATCTCCATCTTTCCATACTTGGATGACTGGCTCATAGTGGGTCAGTCTCCAGACCAAGTCAAGTCACATCTTCAGAAAACTCAGCAACTGCTCACTTCCTTAGGATTCCTCCTAAACCTTCCAAAGTCAGTTCTCGAGCCAGTACAGCTCCTCACCTTTATAGGGGCAGAGCTGGATACAATAAGAGCAAAGGCCTTCCTTCTCCTGGACAGGGCAAGGACACTAATAGAACTGGCCTCTTCTTTCACCCTTCAGGTGTCTCGACCAGCAAGGCACTTCTTGCAGTTTCTGGGCCACATGGCGGCCTCTACAGCAGTGGTCCAGGGGGCAAGATTCCAGATGAGGGACATTCAGTTCCACTTAAGAGCCTTCTGGTCCCAAAGAAAGGATTCCCTTACCAAACTAGTCCCAGTGACTAGAACCTGATCCAGGCTTTGCAATGGTGGCAGGATCAGGACAATTTAAGACAGGGAGTTCCTTTTGTCACTCAGTCTCATTCACTAATCTCACCACAGACACCTCCCTCTTGGGCTGGGGAGCCCACCTTGGGGATCTTACCACCCAAGGGCTGTGGTCACTCAAGAATCTCTGCTTCCCATCATCTTGGAACTCAGAGTAGTGTTTCTGGCACTGCAAGCTTTTTCCAAGTCTGTACAGAACAAGGTGGTCCAGATCAGAACAGACAATACCACCACAATGTGGTACATCAACAAGCAAGGGGGCACTCACTTTATGGCCTTGTGCACAGAAGCAATGAAGTTGTGGTCTCTGGCCTATTCCCTGCAAACTTCTATGATAGCAGTTCACCTCCCAGGGAAGGACAATGTCCTAGCAGATGCTCTCAGCAGGATATCTCAGGGCCACCACGAATGGTCCCTAGATCCCCTAATTTTGAAAGTGATTTTCTCCAGATGGGGCATTCCACAGATAGATCTTTTTGCAGCCCCAGACAATCACCAACTTCCTGTCTTTTGCTGCAGATCCCCAGTCTTGGGCTCAGTCCCCCTGGATGCTCTGGTTCTGAATTGGGAAGGGAAGTTCCAGTATGCCTTCCCCCCCTTCCCTCTCCTGTTCAAGGTGCTAGTCAAGATCAGGTCTCAACCCTGCAAAGTGATTCTGATCACTGCAGACTGGGCCAGACAGCCCTGGTATTCACTGTTGCTGTCCTTAGCAGTCCACCTTCCCCTGTCTCTTCCCAGGAATTGCAAACTGTTGACATCCTCTAAGGGAAGGATTTGGTATCCAAATCTCAAATCTCTTCTGTTATCTTCTGTTACTGCTTTATTTTTCTCTGGAGCAAAGTGTTTCTTACAGCGTATATCTTCTCTGAAATTATTACAGGTGGTGCTTTACAGGTTTTACAGTTTTATCTAACATTAAGATAAGCTTTCAGGGTTACTGCATTTGTTGTTGACTGATTGTTTCTGCTCTTACCTCCTTGTTCTTTCGTCCGTGGTTCTTCTTTTTAGGCAGGGGAAGGGCCCAGCCACCCACCCCCATCCCCAACCACCCCACACTACACTCCTTGTATAGGGTACCACAGTTGTGACATTTCCTGTGGCAGAGCAGGAAGGGGCAGATCAGTGGGGCCTCCACAAGGTGATCTCATTTACAAGGGCACTAGTAATTTAACTTGTTATAACAATTAAACAAAGCACAATTAAACCATTACTTGCATTTTTTCTCTTTTTTTTCATTCTAATTACTCTGACTAGGTTACAAACCCAGCAACTTATTTGGAATGGATTTCATTAACTCAGGTACTGTGGAACAATTTTCAGAAGGACAGTCTTACAGGATTTAGGACACTGTCCTACATGCTGGGCCTTTGGAGATCTTAGGGCTCAGCTCCGGGCAGCATGGGCAGAGATTGCACGCCTCAAATTTCATATTGAAGAGGAAATACATTATAAGAACCACCGCCATTTCCCCAGCATCCAACTGAAAAACCTCGCGCACCGAAGGTAGTTGGTCCAGAAGGTTGGCAGGTGGTTGAGGAGGACAAATCAGGTGCCCCATCACTCTGCTCTCCAACACATTACCTCCAAAACCATATAAACACTACAAACAGGTATCTGCCTCTATCTCTGAAATCAAATAAAGAGGCAGAAGACACTGCAGAGCAGGACACTGCGGCACAGGAGCTAGCACAACAAAACTCACCCAAATCAGGAACCAAAACAAAACAAGCACAAAGGAAATCCAAAAACTTCTGATCATAGGAGACTCCATGATTGGGAGTTGATACCCATCTCCAGCCAGGGTGATGGTCAGATGTCTCCAGGTACATCAGCATGGAGGGACACTGACCGCATTGCTAAAATTGTTCACAAAGCAGGAGAAAACATTGATGTCCTAGTACATAGGGACTAATGATCTCGCCAGCTGGTCAGTTGTGGAGACCAGGAACACCTGACTAGGCTGGGTGACAAACTATCATCTATTTCGTCTGGCATCTCCTTCTCTGAGATCCTGCCAGTCTGGGAGAGGGAGCAGATGGACAGAAAGTCAGAAGGGAGCTAAACACGTGGCTCAAGGGCTGGTGCCAGGAAAAAGGACACAGATTTGTAGGAACTGGCAACAGTTCTGGAGCGAAAGTTCTTTAAATTTGATGGACGCATCTGACTAAAGAGAGTCAGTGCATTGGGGCAGAAGTTTGACGTCTTTGCAGAATATTTAAACTAGCAAATGGGGGAGGTGCAGCACCCCATCGTCGAATGGGAAGAACACCCCTCCCCTCAGCTAGTGGTCAAACAGAATTCAGCATGTTTGCCGTTCATTTGCATCACCAGGTAAGAAAAAGTTTGTCTCCCATATGCTGCACAGGGTAAGGCCAAACTTCACCCAACAGCTAACACACAAAATCTGGCTAATGGAAAATCATGTACACAAATGCTCACAGCCTGGAAATAAGATCCCAGACCTGCAGGCAATAATGTCAGAGGCTAAACTGGACATAGTAGCAATTAGTGAGACGTGGTTTACCAGTAACCACACTTGGAGACTTCAGTACCTGGCTATGTATTGTTCAGAAGAGACCGAGGTGCAAAAGGGAGGAGTGGCCTGTATGTTAATGAAAATATCAAAGCTACAGAAATTCAGAATACACATAGGAGCCAGAAGAACTGTGGGTCACCCTGGAAACAGGAAATGGGACAGCCATAAGAACTGGGGTTGTCTACAGGCCCCAGACCAGAGGAAGACATAGACACATTACTGTTAGAAGATATACAAAACATGACAGCTAAAGGGAGGTTCTGATAATGGGAGTCTTCAACATGCCAGATACAGATTGGTCAATACTAGCAGGAACATCTGCCAGAACTAGACTCATAGTAGATTCCCTGCAGGGGGAGGGCCTCAAACAACAGGTACAGCAACCCTCAAGAGACAGGGCTATCCTAGATCTAGTACTGACTAACAAAGAAGGGATCACAGATCTCCAGGTAGAAGGTCACCTGGGAGCCAGTGACCATTACCTGGTATGGTTCAATTTGGCTACTACATCTAAATCATCCCATTCCAAGGCAAAATATGGGACTTCAGAGGAGCTGACTTTGATAAGATGGCCAACAGAGTTAAGCTAGCCCTGGCAAAAAGAAACACAGGTGAGGGTACAGGCAAAGTGGGCAAGCATTAAGGATGCAATACCTGAAGCAACATCCCATTGTGTTAGACAGAAAAGGAAGTGCAAAGAAGAAGGAAACCACTTTGGTTCTCAAATACAGTAGCAGAAAAGGTCAGAGCCAAAAGGCTGGCCTTCAGGAAATATAAGGAACACAGCGGGATGAAGATAGGAGGCATACCAAACTGCCCTAAGGAAGCAGGTAAGGCAGTAAGGCAGGCAAAGTCCCAAACTGAGGAAACACTAGCACGAACAGTAAAGAGAAGGTGACAAGACTTTCTATAGACACATTAGTGAAAGGAGAAAGTCCAGAGGCATTGCTAAGCTTAATGGAGAAAAGGGAGCATGTGAGAGGAGGACCCTGTAAAGGCATCTATCCTAAATAGATACTTTGCTCAGTATTTACTGAAGAGAAGGTAGGCAGGCCCACAGCTCCAGCATCATGGACACAGGGGGGAGGGAGGTGAGCACTACTCCCTTCACAAAAGAAAGGGTCCTACAAGAGCTTGCTAAGCTCAGGGTGGATAAGGCAATGGGACCTGATGGCATACATCCCAGGGTACTTAAGGAGCTAAAGAAGGAACTAGCAGAGCCATTAGCAGAATTGTTTAGTGAGTCTCTGAGCACAGGAGAGGTCCCAGAAGACTGGAGAAGGGCTCATGTGATCCCGCTCCACAAGAGTGGTAGCAGGGAGGAGGCGGGGAACTACAGACCGGTCAGTCTTACCTCAGTAGTGGGCAAGATTATGGAGGCACTCCTTAAGGAAAGGATAGTGCAACACCTGGAATCCATAGGGGCACAGGATCCAAGACAGCATGGGTTTACAAAGGAAGGTCCTGTCAAACTAATCCGTAGACTTCTTTGACTGGGTAACCAGAGTGGTGGACCAAGGGGAGCAGTTGATGTCGCCTACCTTGACTTCAGCAAAGCTTTTGACACTGTTCCACAAGAAGATTGATAAATAAGCTGGTAGGCAGGGGTGGGTCAGAAGTTGGTCAACTGGGTGGCAAACTGGTTGACGGGCAGAAAACAGAGAGTGGTGGTAAATGGTATACAGTCAGAAGAGATGCAAGTCACAAGTGGGTACCTCAAGGATCAGTCCTGGGGCCAGTCCTCTTCAACATCTTCATTAGTGACCTTGCAGATGGACTAGAGGGTAAGGCTTGTCTGTTTGCAGATGACACCAAGATCTGCAACAGAGTAGATGATCCAGATGGGTGGGCAGAATGAGAAGAGATCTGGATAAACTAGCAGAATGGTCAGAAGAGTGGCAACTAGGATTTAATGCAAGAAGTGCAAAATCATGCACATAGGGAAGAGAAACCTGAAGCCACCTATAGGCTGGGAGGGAGTTGCTAACAGTCACAAAGGAAGAAAGAGACTTGGGCATCATCATCACTGATGACCTAAAATCATCCAAGCAGACCTCTAAAGCAGTAGGTAAGGCTAGGGGGTGTTAGGGTGTATTAGTAGAGGTATCCAAGTCGTAGAGGGAGGTATTGATCCTCTTGTACAAGACACTGGTTAGGCCCCATCTGGAGTACTGCGTGCAGTATTGAGGCCACACCTTCACAAGGACATTAACCAAATTGAGGCAGTCCAGAGAAGGGCAACCAAAATGGTGCAGGGACTGCATCAGAAGACATATGAGGACAGATTAATGGAGCTCAATATGTATACCCTTGAGCAAAGGAGGGAGAGAGGTAATATGATCGAGGCATTCAAACACCTTAAGGGCATAAACAAGGTGAGAGTCTCACATGTTTAAATATAAGAAAAATAGCAAGACAAGAGGACACAGCATGAGATTAGAGGGAGGCCGATTAAGGGGGAATGTGAGGAAATTCTTTTTCACAGAAAGGGTGGTGGATGCATGGAATGGCTTACCACAAGAAGTGGTGGCTATGAATACAGTGCAGGGCTTCAAACAGGCATGGGATAGGCATAAGGGAGCAATACAAATGACTATGAATAGATAGGCCACTGACAGAGCAAAGGCTGATGGCACATTTATAAGGTAGAAAAAGAAATGGGCAGACTGGATGGGCCTTGCGGTCCTTATCTGCTGTCAACTTCTTTGTTTCTATGTTTCTATGTTTCTCAATCTCAAGGCCTGGCTCTTGAAGAGTTAGAGCTTGCTGATCTGCACCTCTCTCAAGGTGTTCTGGATATTCTTAAGGCTTCTCAAAAGCCTTCCACCAGAAAGACTTACAACTCCAAATGGAAAAGGTTCACTATTTGGTGCTCTGATAAGCATATTTCTCCAGAATCTGCTGGGTTGCCTACAGTCCTGGACTATATGGTTCATCTCAATGGCTTGGGACTCAGACCAGCTACACTTAAAGTACATTTGGCAGCTGTTTCTGCCTTTTGTCACTAGGCAAGCCTCTTCTCTATCAGCCCATCCTGTATTTTGCAAATTCTTCAAGGGATTGCTACACACCAATCCTCCCTTCAGGGACCCTGCTTTGCTTGGGACCTTAATGTTTGCATTGCCTCAGTTTATGCAACCCCTCTTGAGCCTTTGTCTCTGCAGAGCTTAAGTACTTGACTTGAAAACTGTGTTTTTGGCAGCCATTACTTCTGCCAGGTGCATCAGTGAATTGCAAGCCCTGTCAGTGGAGCCTGATTTCATCTCTTTCCATAGAGATAAAGTGGTCCTAAGAACTAACAGGAAGTTTTTGCCTAAGGTGGTTTCAGATTTCCACCTTTATCAGTCTATGTCTCTCCCTGTTTTCTTCACTGACCATTCCTCCTCTGGAGAGAGGAGGTTGCACAGCCTGGACATAAAAAGAGCCCTTAGCTACTACATAGAGCGCACCAAGGGTCACAGGTTTGAGTCCCTCCAGTTGTTCCTCACTTATGGGGAGGTCAGTAAGGGCAAACCTGCCACTAAAAGATCTATTGCCAGGTGGATTGTCTCTTGTATACAATTCTGCTATAAGAAATTGGGTAGAACCCTACCCTCAGGCCTGAGGGCTCACTCTACTAGAGGTACAGCTGCTTCCCTGGCTGCTGCCAGGGATATTCCTATCCTATCTGTGGGGGAGTGGCCTTATTCATTTCTGACAAAATAAATTCCGAAGAAATTGATACATCTAAATGGGACAAAATAGAAGTACTATGGGTTAAAATATCTCCCCACTACTCACATGCCATTAACCTTGGAGCAATATATAGAGCCCCATCCATTACAACAAGTCAAGAGGAACAACTTCTGGATTTTCTGGGTATGATAGGTAGAACAAAGAATAATGTGGTAGTTGGAGATTTAAACCTACCAGGCATAAACTGGACAACCCTACAGACAAGTAATACCATAGAATCACGATATTTGGAATCATGTTTACTATCAGGGATGAACCAATGGGTTAACTCCAATACCAGAAACAACCACATATTAGACCTCGTATTAAGTAATTTAGAGAGTAATATATCATCCTGTAAAGTTATAGCTCCTCTTGGATCCAGTGACCATTCCATGGTTTATTTTTCCCTTGATATACTATCTGATAATAATAAAAGCAGGACTAGCAAATTTAACTATAATAAAGCTGACTTTAATAGCATGAGATTATTTCTTAAAAATTGGAATTGGGAAAAGGATTTCCAGAACAAAACACTTGAGTCCATGTGGAATCTTCTTGTGGGTAAAATAACCTTTGCCACTCAAATCTTCACCCCCAATAAAGAAAACAGATGTTACCAATAGAAGTAAACCCAAATGGATGTCCAAATCAATACAGCTTCTGATAAAGAAAAAAATAGAACTTTTTACAAGGCCAAAATATCAGGAAGTAACATATGGTGGAATACTTACAAAGCCCTACTAAAAAAGTCCAAAAAATGTATTAAAGAAGCGAAATCAAAATTTGAATTAAAACTAGCAACAAAAGTCCAGGATAATTATAAATCATTTTACACATATATTAGTAATAAAAAGGGAACTTATAGACCTATTGGCCCATTACACACAAATGATGGCAAAACAGTTACAGACCAGACCCACACAGCCCAGTTGTACAATGACTTCTTTATATCAGTCTTTAATAACAAATCCTCCCCTAAACTTGAACATTTGCCAACTGCATTAGAAATAGAATCACTGATAACTAGTGAAGAGATACTCAAAAGGCTACTTAAAATCGATCAGAATAAATCCCAAGGCCCAGAAGGAATTCATCCAAGAATAATTAAAGAACTAGCAGACCTTTTGGCAGGACCTCTGACAGTAATCTTCCAAACTTCATTAAAAAAAGGGATGATTTTGGAGGCATGGAAACAAGCTAGTGTGGTTACCATATATAAGAAGGGGAATAAACATGATGTATCCAACTACAGACCTATTAGCCTGACGTCAGTCCTCGGTAAAATATTTGAAGGTATCCTAAAAGAGTATATTATGGAACATATCAAGGAGGTAGACTTGGTGGACCCCGTCCAACATGGATTTACCACTGGAAGGTCCTGCCAGACCAACCTCCTGGAATTCTATGGAAGGGTCAGCAGGGCGCTGGGAGAAGGGCAACCTGTGGATGTGGTATATCTTGACTTCTCAAAAGCCTTTGATAAAGTCCCCCATGGTGAGCTCATCGACGCATTAATATTGCATGGCCTACCAGAAATAATAACAAAATGGGTAGATGCATGGCTTACTTCCAGGAAACAATCAGTAAATATAAACGGGACCAACTCAGCATGGGCTGAAGTGACAAGCGGGGTTCCCCAGGGATCTGTCCTGGGGCCTTGCTTGTTCAATACATACATTGCCTCACTGAAGGTCAATAATGGGGTCTGGGTTTCCAAGTTTGCTGATGATACCAGGGTTGGATTTACAATTAATAATCATAATGATGCTATAGTACTACAAGAAGCATTAGATACACTGGAACTGTGGGCAGTAGAGAAAAAACCTAATGTTTAATGTGGACAAGTGTTGTGTTATGCATTTTGGGAAGGCAAATAAGCAGATACCCTATACACTTGGAGGTAGAATATTAAGTATCGTCGAACAACAGAGTGATTTGGGAATTATGATTATGTATGACCTATCATTTAAAACACACTGTAATGCAGTTATTAAAAAATCGAGCAGTATTCCACACTGTATCAATAAGCATATTACATCAAGAAGCAGGGATGTTTTCCTGCCCCTTTATACATCATTGGTAAGGCCTCACCTGGATTACTGTACGCAGTTCTGGTCACCCATAGGTAAGACTGAAATAGTGGCACTTGAGAGAGTCCAAAGGAGAGCCACCAGATATATACAAGAGGTCAAAGGCCTAGAGTATACAGAAAGGTTAAACACCTTGGGTCTGTATTCTTTGGAATATAGGCGCTTAAGGGGAGATATGTGTTTAATATATAAATCAACTATCGATCCAGATCTATGGGAACTACTTGGCTTGAAATACAGGGAACCTATGTACAATACCAGATCTCACCCACTACAACTATTTGTCGAATGTCCAAAAATGAACAAAAGGAAATCCTGGCTCACGCTGAGGGCTACTAACATTTGGAATAAACTACCCTTAGAAGTGGTAGCTAGCGATACTGTGAATACATTTAAAAACAGATTAGATAGCTTTCTATTTAAACATAATGTTCAGGGTTACTAATTAAATGGCGAGCAAAAGGACTAAACGTCTATATGGCTATGTATTTACCTATGAGACCTTAGAAATCTGTCAAACAGCCACCTGGAAAACAGTCCATACATTCATCAAGCATTACTCTCTGGATATCCAGGCTAGGAGTGATGCTCGGTTTGGCACAGCAGTACTTCAGAGCCTTTTCCCAAAGTAGGTTCTGTTCCTCCTCCTTGGAGGTACTGCTTGGTAGTCTGCATATGTCAGAATACAGCAAGACTTCATGTTGTTTGAAGAAAAAATTACTCACCTTAGTAATGTTGTTTCTTCTAATGGAGTCTTGTTGTATTCTGACCTCCCACCTCCCTCTCAGAACATGTTTTTGGGATGTGGGTGGGCAGGATAGTGCGTCGGCACCTAGAGGTGCCTCTTTTTCTCACCCTCCTTTATTTTGGGTGTGTGTTGTGTTTTGTTTTTTGGGTTTCCTGACTTGAGTCTTTGCTTTGAAACCAAAAAATCCTTTTTTAACAAATTTAGTTGCCAGTTGGCTAGTGTGAGTTTACAGTTTCCACACAGAACGCCTAGTGAGTATAGCTCATAAAGATCTGACGGTTGGAGTTTAAACAACAGCAGACAGAGGCTTCAACCGAGCTCGAGCTCAGTATTCCATGCCCTGCATGGAAAGTTAACTCTTTGTTCTTCGGGGCAGTTCAAAGGTTGGTGATCACTGCATATGTCAGAATACAGCAAGACTCCATTAGAAGAAACAACATTACTAAGGTGAGTAATTTTTTCTTCGGCACCATGCATTTCTGCTTAAAGTTGAACCAGCATAATATTCTGTGGTGATTTGCATATGCAGCCCATGGTGCTTTGCATTGTGGGGGCATGTGTGATTTTGTAATCTTTCAGCTCTTCCACTTCTACTGTGATTCAATAAAATATTGATTTAGTATTTACCTTGTATAATAGCTTAATCTGGTTCAAAGTCAACTGGCATTCATCTGTACGCCCCTTCCCCGGGTCATGACTGAAAATAGGCAGAATTTGTCTAGTGCACTTACCCAGTCAACAAAAACTATATAAATAAATAAATATTGACTAAACAAGTGTCACTCTTGTGTTGTTCTCTATTTCTTCCCTATATCTGTGGCTATCGCTTGTTTGCATTACCAAATTGTCAAGCACTTGTTATGTTTTCTCCATTTGCTGTTCTCAACAGGATTTACATTTTGTTACATCCATTAGCACTGATGTAAGCTGACCTTGTCATTTGTATTGTAATGTATATAATGTGTATAACGCCCATCGCCTTTCCCTCAGGATGCAACAGGAGACAAGCAGCTTGTTGTTCAGTGTGCTTTCCTGGTGAAAAATTTAAATAAATAATAAACTTGACAGCCTACAGGACACAGAAAAGGTGCCAGAACCTGATGCCTGTCCTTTCCCTAGAAGGGCTCCATGACAGCACAGCGATTGCATTACAGCGAATGCAATTTCAGCGACTTACCATAGCGAGGGTAATTTCAGCAACCGGGAACATCAGTGACAGCATTTACAGTGCATTTTACTAAACCTGCAATTGAAAATTGTAGGCTAATCCCCTCAGATAGTTGTACCGGGACAGCGTACTGTACTCATGAACAACCTGTAACAACCTTTCTGTAAGGTCTCGATACCGTCGACAACTGCCTCCATCATGAGCCCCAGATACAGGTTGCTCCATCCGTACCGCTGCCATCCTTTGTTCCTCCTGTAACCCATGCAGAAAGCTCCAGATACTAGGATGTGATGTCCCCAGACGTGTATTGAATGCATGATGCCATCCCTCTACCGAGTTATTTGTGCATGCATGCCCATCCAATACTGCTGCATAGCAGTTCCAGAACTGCGTGGGAAACAAGAATCTGTGCCGTCCTGAGTGACTCATGGGACGGCCAATCCACATATCCTTAAAATAGGGCAATAGTGGGAACAAGAGTTCATCATTGTCAGCATAGAATGTAAACTCTAACAACTCCTCAAATGCCTGCACAATGTCCACCACGTGGACAAAAGCTAAAGATAGCAGCATCCGAACATTTAGGGCAAATTCGGCATCATGCACGTACCTTGTGTGTATTGCTGGACACTGTTGTATGTGCCTCCAAATAACTTGCCCAAAATGAAAGAAATAGCCACGTACCTGTGCAGAAGGGAATGCAGCTGTCACAGATCGTATCGCAGCCTTCTCGAAATGGAGCATCACACTCTGTGGAGTCATAGCAGCATCACCCCATGCCTTCAGTCACTCCATAACAACGTCATATGCAGTAGCCCTCCTAGAGTTCATCATCATGAACACAAAGGGAATTATGGTGCAGGAACACAAACCATAAAAGGTATACAACTGGGAGAAGATCTGTGGACAACAATGGAATGTCCCATCCATGAACCACTCCTCACATGAGGAAAGAAAGGTAAGACTCCGCTCTGCAGCATAGATCAGGATCCTTTCATTCTCACTTCCCCCATCCCAATACAAGAATCTGCCCCCCCCAAGAGTACAGGTATATGGCACTGGGAGGATCAGGTCATTAACGGTTCCAGGAGTTACAGAAGCTATGACGTCTGACTATCGAATTCTCTGGACTGTCCTCTGGAGTGAACGCACATCGGGCAATTCATTTGCAACAGCATCAAGGGCACCCACTGTAGTGGCTAGGATGACCTGAGTGGTGTTATCAGATGTACTCCTAGCATGGTCATGCAGCTCATTCATTACATGTCGAGCTCCAACCTCAAAGGCATTTGGGACATGATTATGCACCCTAGTCACAGCCACCACATTGTAGACTACAGTGTGTATTCAGGCAGGACACCTGTAGCGATGCGTATCAGCACAGTTCCAGTACACTTTCTGGCCAACCTCCTTATCCCTCTGATAAACAAAACTGCCATGAATTACTATTGGCATCCCTCTCTGACTGCGAAGATATTCAATAGACATCATGAGATATCCCCGCCATGCAAAGCACCACCTAAATAGCCCTGCCACACCTGCCATCAATTAGCCTATTTGGTCATAGCAGGTGTTACACCCCTGCATTCTCTATCGGGCCAGTTCCCCTGAATACCCCCCCATTTCTGAAATAATATCCCCTGAGGTGTACCTGGACCTCAGAGGTAGGTTATTACAGCATAGCCGCTGAATCCGTGCATTGCTGATATGCAGTGCTCGCTAACATTCCGGTCACTATGATTGACTCACTATAATTGAGTCACTGCAATTGTTGTGCTGTATTGACGTGCTACCCCCTAGAAGCATCCCAGAGTTCCTTCCCCTACTAGGTTCTGAGTGCCAGGATAGGCCCACCTGAGCGGGTCCATTACAATACTCTGTCAAGCTTTCCTTTAACAGTGTTTCCATCAATTCCCCCACCACTGAAGTGAGGCTCATCAACCTATAGTTGTTTGCCTCTTCCCTGCTGCCACTCTTATACAGAGGGGCCACGTTCGCTTTCCCCCAGTCCTTTGGAACCATGCCTGATTCCAGTGAGCTGTTGAATAATGCCATTAGAGGGCAGCCAGCATCCTCCTAAGTTCTTTTATTATCCTTGAATGTATCCTGTCTGGTCCCATAGCCCTTTCCTCCTTCAGAGCTGCAAGCCACTTTGGGACTCTTTCCTCTGAAAATGGACTTGGTGCCATGTTCTGGAGCCTAAGGCCATTGACTGGGCATGGGTTAACTTGAATAAGGACAGGTGGCACAGTTATACACTGGACATGTGTAAATGCATACACTGGACAGGTGGCACAGTTATACACTGGACACATGTAAATGTATACACTGGACAGGTGGCACAATTATACACTGGACATGTGTAAATGCATACACTGGACAGGTGGCACACTTATACAGTGGACAGGTGGCACAGTTATACACTGGACAGGTGTAAATGTATACACTGGACAGGTGGCACACTTATACACTGGACAGGTGTAAACATATACACTGGACAGGTGGCACACTTATACACTGGACAGGTGGCACACTTATACACTGGAGAGGTGGCACACTTATACACCGGACATGTGGCACACTTATACACTATATAGGTGGCACACTTATACACTGGACAGGTGGCACACTTATACACTGGACATGTGTAAATGTATACACTGAACAGGTGGCACAGTTTTACACTGGACAGGTGGCACAGTTTTACACTAGACAGGTGGCACAGTTATACACTGGACAGGTGGCACACTTATACACTGGACATGTGTAAATGTATACACTGGACAGGTGGCACAGTTATATACTGAACATGTGGCACATTTATACACTGGACAGGTGGCACAGCTGTGACACACAAGGGAAATCTGACATCTGATGCCTTACCCGAGGAACAGAGTCCACCTGTCGTATATCAGATGCAACATGTTTAATCTGTCAATATAGAACATACTAGAATCCATTATGGATTGGAAAGTCTGCAGCCAGTTTTGAGGGTGACAAGGACATTTAGTTGGTAGGACAGATCACAGCCTAGAGTTTTTTTGTGCTTCTCCAATGATGGGTAGGCATGCTTCAGGGAGATTGACTAAAATATGCACCTCATCCTCCTGCAAGGCCAAAACTGTGAAGCTGAGGGTTGGAAAGAAAATAAAAGAAGGAGTGGATTTCCTCCCTGTCAGGGGTGTTGGGTGCAGTTGGAGGGAGCATGTATAATCTTTGTAGGTAGTGGAGGTGGGAAGGCCCCTCCAGAATCAGTGACCCCCCCCCGGTTTATTTATTTATTTGGGTTTTTGCTTACCCAGTAGGGTACGCTAGGTAAATAAATGCCTATTTACAGGTATGAGCTGGGAGAGTACAGTGGGCAAAAACAAGCAATACATAGAAAAAGTATCATTATACAGAGCAAAACTAGAAACACGACACGGTTTAAAATAGTTATATATACTAAAAGAAGAAAAAGCTCCCAACAGAGTACAATAGTACTACATAAATAAGGTTACCATATTGAGGGTGTGTGTTAAAAAGGCTAAACATAATTGTGTAAAGGTACAGAATACAGCACATTTTGGGGTAGATTGGCTCAAGGGTGCATTTGTCTCTGAGGTTCCCCAGCCATTGAGTTGCATTTCCAAGGAACGATGGTAAAAATAAGAGCTATGAAAATAATCTGCTGTGTATGTAATTGTGTGGCTTGATTTAGAAACATAGAAACACAGAAGTTTTCTGCAAAAAAGGACAGCCAGGATCATCCAGTCTGCCCATTTTCCCTACCTGTAATGGCGGCTGTTGATAATAGTTGTTCTGAATAACATTTTTCTGCAGCCTTTTCAACCCAAACATTAGTGGGTATCATAGGAGCCGGGTTTGTAAAATTCTTGGTGAGGCCCAGGGGTCAGGGGTCAAGACCCCACCCTCTGGGTCAGTGTCAAGGCTCCCCACAGGTCAGTGTCAAGGCCCCTCCCCCTGGGTCAGTGTCAAGGCCCCACTCCCTGGGTCAGGGGTCAGAGGCAAACCATTGGGTCCTAGGGCCTTGGAGAGTGGAAGAAGGATAGATATTGGGTGGTAATTTGTAGAGTTGGTCCTGTCACCACTTTTGTAAACATAGCAGGGATCTGCCAATTTCAAAATAACATGCTAGTCCAGGACAACTGGCCTTCTCAAAAATGGTAGTACCCAATTTCTGAGTGGTAGTCCAGTACATTTCTATGAACATTTTAAAACAAATTATTGAGAAATAAATTAAATGGTGTGACAACAGTTGATTGTACTATCATTTCATAGGATAGGATGTAGAGATGTAGAAAAACTTCTTAAATCAGGAACAATAATATGCTTATTACTATTTTAATCTGCTCATACAGGGTAAGGACACAGTCTGAAGTCTGTATTAGAATAGACTGGAGAAATGTTACAAAATTAGTGGAACCAGAAGACTATCTCTTAAAGGGTGTGTTGCTGCTGCTACTGAGATATGAGAGACTGCTTACTTTTCTTCTGCATATTGGACACTATTTTTGGTCTTACTAGTAAACATATTTTGTAAAATTAGAAACACTGTGTGATGTGTGTCTTTTCTCGATGGTGGGTCACTACAGTGGGAGCGGATATAGATACTTGGTTGCTATGGTTTCCATGCAGGGAAGAACAGTAAGGCAAGTTAGAGGAATGGGGATGACTGGAAAGAAACATAAAGTGAATCACTGACAAAGACAGTGTAGCTGGAATGTACTGCTTGATACTGAGAGAGAGAGAGAGAGCGAGCGAGAGCGAGAGGGGGGAGAGAGATTGGCTGCCTTTTTTTTTTTTGCTTACTTCTGTTCTTTTTTTCCTTTTTGTACCACAGAGTGGCCAACCCCCCTCAAAAAAAAACACCCCCTTCTTCTCCCCTGTCATTCAGTACTGGTATAGTGGGCTGGTCTTTGTTAGTCCCCCCCCCCCTTAGGCATGGGGAATGCACTTTTCACTTCTGTTTTCTTTACTGATGGACCAAACAAAAAACATCCTCAGTACTGGGTGGTCTGGTTGTCTCAGTCACTGGTTTGGTCTTTCTTGTTCAGTTGATTTTTCCCCCTTAAGCACAAAATGCATCAAGTTCAGTTTGCCTTTTTTGCCAACTTTACTTCTCTCAGGCAGATCTTAAGAGCAGGTGCCACAAAAAAACCTCAAACATAAAGTCTTGCTTGCTGTATTGTTCCTCCTAACCTTCCCCTCTGTAGTAGTACAGTGGAAGTCAGCTAGGTGTCTGTATTGGCATACTGGCACTGGCACAGAACATATTGGTTTGCCAGCTTGTCTTCCTCTACTTTGCTTGCTCAGTTGCCACTGGAGTGATGTCTGTTGCTCACAGCCTATAGCAAACTGTGCCCGACCAACAATCTGAATCAGTGTTGCTCACTAATCTCAGGTCAAGTCACACACAGATTCCTTTCTTTCCCTAGCCTTCATTCTGCCTGGCTTCCTCAGCTTTTTGTTTCAGTAGTATTTTTATTTCCATCTTTATTTCATTCTCCTGTTTATTTTTTAGGGAGTATAGAATTATCTCGATCAGATAGCAGGTCTTCTGCCTGCAGTGCCCGTCCTCGATCTGAGTGATCGTTGTCCAATCCTGCCTGTCTTGGGTCACCTAAAACATGTTATTTATTTTTTTTTCTCTCTTAAGTTCTTTTTTTCCCCCCTTTTCCTTTTTTTTTATTTTTTATTATTTGCTCACAGGAGGTCTCAATTTGTATGAACTACAGCTGGTTACTGGTTTGTAAAGTAGATGACCTCACTGATCAAGTCTTCAGGCTCCCCACCCTTCCCCCTTCCCTGTCTCACCACCACGTAGTCACCCTCCTCCTCCCTATTGCTCTGTCAACCCACACTGGCTCCCTTAGAGTCCCCTCCCCAAAAAAATTTGTTCCCAAATGTGACCAGGGCAGAGACTGACAACTCCAAAAACTAAATGCTACCTTTCAGTTAAAATTCGATTTCCCTTTCCCCGGCATTCAATGTTCTTGCTGATTGCTGTCCACTCTTCTATGCAGTCAAACCCCAGGTGCACCACCAAGCTAGTACAACCCCCCCACCACTTCACAGCCATGGCCAGTCGATTCCTCCTTTGCATTGTCAGATCACACCTTTGGCTGAAGGACCTGACAATCATTCAGTTCTGCCAATCTGTACCTCCGAGGATTCCTTTCTTTCTGGCTGCTCTCTATACTCGCTCCTGATGGTACCGCTCACCCGCCGACCAGTCCTGGTGCACTGGCGATGTGCCCACTGCCTGGAAATACCTGTGACAATGCCGTCTACTGATTCAGCAGTTGCTGGCATTCCTGACTTGCACAGAAGAACATAGGACTGCCTCGGCACAAAATCACAAATCTGCAGTGAGGTACTTTTTTTTTTCTCCTCAGGCAGAACTTGTCTGGGACTACTGGAGACAAAAAATGCTTGTCCCTGCATAAAATCTGATAGCCCAGGAAATTGGGCTATTGGATTTGTTGAACCCTGAAATGGGTAACCTTCCAGAAGGATTACAAGGAGGATAAGGGTGAATTGGGAGGTGGAAAGAGCAAAATAAGAGCAAGGAGGGAGCTGCCACAATGAAGCGTATCCAGGAAAACACCCAGGGGTTGGGGGGCAGAGGAAGAGAATGAGGTGAGGAAACATAGAAGAGGGAGAGAGGGGGAAGTGGAAGTGGAGGGGTACAGGAAGAGGGGATGAAAAGAGGGCAGGGATTGTGGATGGGAAAGGGATGAAGGAAGGGAGTGCTGTAAGTGAAATAGCACTTACACAAATTACATCTTTAAACAACACAGGCACAGGCCAGCCCCCTTGGAGAGGTTAACCCCATTGACCCTGATCGGTTGGTCTGCTACATTAAAAAACTAACACTATTGTTGTCTCTCTTGTAAATAGGATCTTAGTCCACACCAGTAAAACTTCAATACTATGGTACACAGGATCTTAGTCCATACCAGTCAAATACTAGTCCTCTACTAGTACTGTTTCTCACGTAGGATTTTATTCAGTCCACATCAGTAAAGCCCCAGTACCTTACATAGAGTTTCGTGCAGTACACATCAGCAAAGCCCCACTGCCTGATAACAGAAGATTTCAATCCACAATATACCCTGTTGTTAGAAGACCTGGCACCCCAATGGCAAGAGTTTGACAGCAGCACGAAGACGAACAATAGCACCAGTGCCGCAGACATCGTCACCATTACAGTACTCTTGCAGCCTGCAGTCCTAGTTATCTCCCCCCATATACTTTTGTTCCTGGTGACATCCTCCAGGCCCTGACCACTGATTCATGACTGGTGGACAATCGTCCAATGCCTTGCAAGCTCAATCACCCCCCTTAACCCATGGTGGGCACCACAGCCTCACTAACAGACTGATTAAGCATACGCCCAGGAGATATGATTAATTATCTGTCTCCACTGAACACACAAACCTTTTTGGTAGAGGGTCCCCCTCCTGCCCCCATTCCATGATTGGGGATCCAGTAGTCCAGTGACTGGCTAACTTTTCATCTCCTCCCAAACTCACAGCACGTGCACCAGTCCCATTGACGAACTGGGTAAGCACATATCAGGGAGGGAGGGAGGGAGGGAGAACAAATGTTGGGCTGGTGGAATCAATGATGATGCTAGGCAAACGTAACCATCAGCATCATCTGGTTGCTCAGTCTGTTGATGAAAGTCTGGCCCACTTTGTTGTAATGGAGAGGAGAGACTGAAGTAGCTGGCTGTTGGATTACTAAAATACTAACATACTAAAATGCCAGCAGAATAGGCCTAACGGTCTTTCGTGTCTGCTCGTTTGGTCAGCCCCCACCCTGGGTGCTGACCTTGCTGTCCCCCTCGCCTTCTCTGGCTTCTCCCATCCCAGTTCCGGATATTCTTGCTGCATTGGATTTTGCTTCCAGAACCCTTCCCCTGTACCTGTCCCACCCCCTCTTGAACCCCTCCACTGTCTCTGCCTCCACCAGCCCCCTAGGCAGTGCATTCCATGGCTCCACCACCCTCTCAGTGAAGTAGCACCTCCTCCTTTCTCCCCTGAATCTTCCCCCCTCCAGCTTCCACCCATGCCCTCTAGTGGCCCCTTCCTCCTTCCTTCGAAGCACCCTGACTGTTCCTCCCCTATTTACCCCCTTCATGTACCTGAAGACCTCTATCATGTCCTCTCAGTCCCTTCTCTCTTCCAATGTGTACATATTTAGCTCTTCGAGCCTCTCCTCATAGGTCCTGTCCCCCAAGCCCCAAATCATTTTGGTTGCCCTCCTCTGAACCCTCTCCAGGAGGTTAATGTCCCTCTTTAAGTGTGGCCTCCAAAACTGCACGCAGTACTCAAGGTGCGGCCTCACCAAGCAGTTATACAGAGGGAGTATCACTTCCCTCCTTCTGGAGGTGATCCCCCTAGCGATGCATCCCAGCATCCTGTTGGCCTTGGCTGCTGCCCTCCTACAAGTCTCAGAGTTGTTCATCTTGACATCCACCACCACCCCCAGGTCCCTCTCAGCCATCGAGACTTGTAGCAGTCCCCCAGGGTGTACACTTGACCTGGGTTTCTGGCCCCCAGGTGGAGTACCTTGCATTTCCCTGCATTGAACCTCAGCTTCCACTTTCTAGACCATCTTTCAAGAGCCTCCAGGTCCCCCTGTAGGGCCACCTCCCTCCTCCCCATCCACCACCGCCCCCAGTTTCGAGTCATCTGCAAAGAGACTCATCTCACTCCTGATTCCTGTCCTTATGTCAGATACGTAGGCGTTGAACAGAAGGGGCCCAAGGACTGAACCCTGTGGGACCCCACTAATGACCCTCCTTGGGGATGAGACTATCCCACCAACTACGACCCTCTGGGTCCGGTCCTGGAGCCAATTGCCTATCCATCTGATCATCTGGTTCCCACCCCCATTTCTCCCAGCTTATCCAACAGGCCCACGTGAGGAACAGAGTCAAATGCCTTGCTGAAGTCTAGAAAGAGGACATCCACTGGTCTACCCAGGTCCAAGGCACTTGTCACCCAGTCATAGAACTCCACCAGGTTTGTCTGACATGATTTCCCGGGATGAATCCATGCTGTCTATCGTCCAGGCACCCTGACTTATCCAGGTCCCCCTAGCCTCTCCTTGACAATGCCCTCCATCACCTTGCCCACCACCGATGTCAGGCTGACAGGCCTGTAGTTCCCTGCCACCTCCCTTGATCCCCCCTTGTGGATAGGCACTATATGCGCCACCTTCCAGTCTTGGGGCACCCACCCTGTCCTCAGAGAGATGGTGAAAAGCTCTGCCAGGGGTTTTGCCAGGACATCTGCAAGTTTCTTCAGCACTCTGGGATGTAATTTATCCGGCCCAGGTGCTTTCTCCATCTTAAGGGAGCTGAGGGCTTCCCTCACTCTCTCTGCTGTGATTTCTACTTCTGGTACCTCTTCTCCCTGCTTAGCCCTCCCCCACCTGCCAGTGATGCCTCCCCCTCTCCCCAGACCTGCCGATCGGTAAGGGTCCCCCCCTCCTCAGTATCTCTGTCTCCTCCCATGTATGATGCAGCACCCCCATTTTCCTTGGTGAAAACTGAGGTGAAGTACTCATTTAGTACCTCAGCCTGCTCCCCCGGGTCTTGTGCCCATCTCTCCCCTGATTTAATCCTGCTAATCTGCCCTTTCACCCTTCGTTTTTCCCCAATGTATCTAAAGAACCCCTTGTTCCCTCTCCTAATTTCCCTGGCCAGGTTCTGCTCCTTCCTTGCCTTAGCCGCCCTCACCACTCTAGTGGCCCTTCTAGCCATCAGCTCGTACTCCCCTCAATCCCTTTCACTCCTTGAGCACTTGAATTGCTTATAGGCTGCTTTCTTTCTGCACCACCTCCTGGACCTCCCTGGTCCACCAACAGGGTTTTGGGCCCTACCGCATTGCCTTACTCTTGCACAGGTGCTGGTGGCATCCTGCCCCTCTCCTGATGATTTCCACCTACTATCAGCATCCATGTCTGACCCAATCCCATCCAAATGCTCCTTAAGGATCCTTCAATTTTCTTAAATCCACCCCCTGAAGTCGGTTACTTCCGTTTTGTGCAGCCTTCTACCCTCCTAGGTCCAGGCAGAACCAGACCGTGGCATGGTCACTCCCCGCCAATGGGTCCCTTACCTCCAGGCCCCCAATCTGGTCACTGTTTGCCAGGACCACATCCAGTACCCGTGCCTCCCTAGTCGGTTCCCTCACCTGCTGAGTTAGGAACACGTCTTGAAAGACATCCAACAACCTCTGTTCCCTGATCACAGAGGATGTCATAGTCTCCCAGTCTGTTCCTGGCATGTTTAAGTCCCCCAACACCACCACCGTTCCTCTGCCCAGTCTGCAGTGTCTCCTAACATCTGCCACCAGACTGTCCTCCAGCTCCTCCGCCAGGGCAGGGGGTCTATACACCACTCCTATTTTTACTCTCTTGCCCCCCCTTGTTATCAAGATGACCCAAATCACCTCCACGGTTTCCTCTGCCTCCTCAACTCCCCCTATGCGAATGCAGTTTTTGACTATCATTTCTACCCCTCCTCCCTTCCTCCCCCCTGTCCTTCCTGAACATAGTGTAACCCTCCAGGTTCAGGTCCCAGTCATGTCTTGCAGTGGCCCAAGTCTCAGTGACCGCTGCCACATCCACTGCTCCCTCAGTTAGCATCGCCTGGAGCTCAGGCATTTTATTGCCCAAGCTCCTGGCATTTAGCAGGACTACCTTCCACCCTTTCCCTATAGTTCCATTTCCCCTGCTCGTGTTCCCATGGGGATTCTGTTTTCCCCTGGTCTGCACTTTGCCAGTTGGCCTTTTCCTGCAATCTTCCTGGTCCCAGGGGTGGAGACAGAGTCCATCCTTTATCAGCACCCCTTGACAGCCTTTTCTCCCATCCCACCCCTTCACAAGTTTAAACCCCACTTTTCACCAATGAACCCTCTATTTTCAACTTAGGATTCCCTCCTCCAAATTGAGATGTAGTCTATCTCAGCATACAGCTCCTTATCCTCCCAGGTCTCCCCAATCCCCCATCAACCCATACCCTCTGGCCTCACACCACTCCCTGAGCCACTGGTTTATCGCCTAATTTTCCTTTTGTGTTCCCCACTAGCCCTTGGCACTGGCAGGATTTCTGAGAAGGAAACTGTGCATCCTATGTCATGACAGACCCTGGTGAGCTCCCTGAAACTTGCCTGTATCTCTAGCTCGCTATTTCTCTCAATGTCATTTGTACCCAGGTGGACCAGTATGTCTGGGGAACCCCACAACTTTGCCAGCTGATATACCTTCGTGCTTAGCCCTAGTGCACCGTTAGTCCAGGGAAGCACCTTGTTCTAACTGGCCAGACTTCTCCTCCTATCCCATTTGATACCCTGATCATTAGAATCTCCCAGCAGGAGCACTCTGACCACCCTTTTCCTCCATCCCCCTTCCATGTCCCTCATCCTTTCTACAGGCCCCTCCACCCAGCTGGCTCTTGTTCCTCCTCTATCTGGGTGCCACATGCCACCCTCCTTATTTACCATGGCCACCCTCCTCCAATCTTATGCCTCCTCCTCCTGAGTATCCTTCTGTACCTTTAATCCCCCCTCACTGCTTGCAACTGGTCCTTCTCCTCCATCTGCTAAACCGCCTGGCTCATCCTCCCTTCCTTCCTGTCTCCATTTAGTTTCCTCCTTGCTCGTCGTGTTCCCTGGCCTAAACCCTGTTCTCTTTTACTGAATCCTCCTTGTACTTCTGGTCCTTCTCCTTTACCTTTCCTCCCAACTGGTCCTTCTCCTTGCGCTTTCCTCCCTCTTCCCTGCCCCTCCTGCTCTGATTCACTGCTCCCCATTCTCCTGCATTCCAGGTCCCCCTGTTCTTCCTGCTATCTGGCCCCTGCCTCCTGCCTCCCACTCCCTTTCCGTCTCTAGCCACCCCTGTCATGGCTACATCACCACCCTCATCCTTGAGCAGAAGAGGAGAATTGAAGCGGTTACTGAGTGTAAGATCTGATCCACCTCCCCGCCTTGCTTCCTTCTGTCCAGCCCTGGCCATCTGCCTACTTCCCTGAGAATGTTGCCCCTCCATCCCCCCTTTGTGAGGGTCCCCAGTTACCTGCCTGCTTCCTTGGTAGTGTCCTTTTGGAACCCCTCTGCCAGGGTCCCTATGTGACCCCTGAGTATTCTCCTGCACTCCTTCCCTATGCCCCCACCCTCAGTGCTTGGTGCAACCCTGTGGAGATTCCCAGCCCTCTTCCCCAACCATACCACCCCTTTCCCCCAGCTTTCTCCTAATCCCCAGAACCTCCTCCCTAAGCTGTGCTAGCTGGTAGCACACTGGGCAACCACAGAACTTCCAAGCCGAGTCCAGTATCATGGCTGCTCCACACCCTGTGCACCCCACCACCCTCCCAAAGATGCTGGCCCTAATGATGTGTGGTTCCATCCCCTTCCAAATAGGTTTCCTTGGGTGAGCCACCAGGTTCCCCTAGTCCAAGATACCCCTACTGCCTAATCAGGTCACCACTAATCTTAGAGACAGTCCCACTGTACACCAGTAACCCTGTTACTAGGTGCAGTACAACACATTAAACTTATAAGGGAAATGAGCAACTCCTAAGCTCTCTCTCCCAGCCTTTAATCCAACCCCCAGTGGTTAGAGTTGCATGAGCTGCACCTGCAGCCTTTTCCTCCAATTGTAGGGCAGGTGTTCCCTATAAATTCGCAGACTTCTGGGAGGGAGGGGGGGAGGGCAGGTCTTGGGCAGACACCTGACTCGAGAGAGAGTGTATCAGCCCTGTGTCTCCCCTCCAGGCCCAGCAGCCAAAGAACCAGGCCCAAGCAAATCCCACCAAATAGGTTTTAAATCAGAAGAAATAGGCCTCTACCAGTGCAGCCTGTTACACAGTGAAACATCCACAAAATGAGCCCCACTTACAGCCACCAAATCAGTTTACAAACATCCAGCAGCCCCCAAAACAATACCCTGCTAGCCCCTTAGAAGTAAGAAAGAAAAGAACTAACCTACCAAGTAAAATCCACAAGAACCCTGTGAAAACAACAGCAGCAGCTACTGTCCTGGAACACAACTGATCCTGTCCCCTTCCAGTTCTTTCTGACCCCAAATCACTGATCTGGTGGGGAGGGGGGGGACCTCGCCTTTTTTTATGTAATTTAGCTTTTATTGAACTTTTGAGGTTAAACGGAATACATAGTTTATCGTCCCATAACTCTGTTATCTTTTATGTTTACTTAACATTCACAAAAAAGGTATGTGGTGATTTTGAGGAGGTTGGCAAATAGAGGGGGAATATGCTTGTTCCACTACAGTAGTGACATCATTATGTTCTGCTGCAGCAGAACAACTTGGAATGCTGGCACATTAATACAGCAATAACACCACAGTACTTTAAATTTCTACACACTAAAGTACTAATGAGGAACTCCGATGAGCCCCGCCTCCTCTTCTTGTCTTTTCTTCTGTCTTCCCAGGAACACCTGTAAGAAAAAGAAAGACAACACACACTCCTAATCTGCATACACATATCAAACCCCTACCATCAAAACACAGCAGAATCCCAAAAAGATTTTTTTTTTAGAAAAAAAGTTAGAAAAACAGTATTTACATTAGAAAACAACTACATTATTTACAATACACATTTTTGGGGGGGATGGAGTGCCCTAAAAGTCCCAACTAGTGACCACAATGCCCGAAGGCTAGTCCAATAAAGAGTCTCTCCTGGGCCGGAACCCTGTGAAGCACAGTTTTAACAGGCCAAAGTCCCGAAGGGGAGAGTCTTTGAGGACAGTTCACACATTTTGAAGTCTGCTAGAGTAGGGTGTGTACTGCAATGTCATAAAGATAGAAAAGTTCAGACTTACCAGCCACTTGTAGTACGAAAAATTAGGCACCAACCTGCACCTCTGATGAAGACTCTCCCTGGCAGCATTTCTTCCAATACAGCTGGGCGGACATCTTCCGGAAACCACAGGAGGGCACATCTGGGAACAGCTGGGCTGATGTCATCTCTGGAGATGGAACCTTAGAACAGGAACAAAAAAAAAACAGCTGGTCCGACGTCATCCAATTACCAGGTGATGAACATGATACAGCTGGACTGGTGTTCTCTCTGGATCTGAAGTCATCTGGTGGGCCAGTTGATGGTTTCTGGAGAGGCCAGTACACTGTAGACTGATGAATGTGGGGCACCTGAGTCCTGGATGTCCATATTGGTGGATCAATAAAGGCACTTCACAGTCTGGTGTGGCAGTATTGACTACCACTGCCCGGCTCTCCATTTTGTAGGCACAGGCACATTTGCTGGGAGGTCCTTGCACTGAGGCCTATAGTACCGGGGGTCAGGAGCTTGAATTATTACCTCCCATCTGGCGCATAATTCATACACGTGGGAGATTTCATGTCCCTTCCATCCACCATCTCACTCTGTCTATAAACAATGTCCTGCCTCTCTTCCACTGGGTATACTTTTCATGGAACAGTCTATTTTTTACATGCTTGTTGGCCCCAGGATGCACACTTTTCATTGCTTCATCCCAGATCCAGGATTTCCTGCAGTTCTCAATCTCCTCCCAGACTTTTTGAGGAAAGGTAGGAAAGGTCATACCATAGATCTCATTTGCCTTCCTGAGAACCAGTCTCTCCTCTTTACTTGCTTTGGTCAATCTGAGACTGCTGGCCTGGCTTGGGGGTGGCCAGTCCTGGTTCTGCCAGCTACGCATCCTTAAGGAAATTAGAAACGGATCCCTGACTTCTTCCTCTTGCAAAGCCAGGGCAGTGGCATCACCACTTTCTTCCATACATTCCTCCGAGGCAAGATCTTGAGGCTGTGTACCCGTTCCTTTCTCACAAGGCCACCTAGGTTCCCCCTCATCTTCCTCTTCACTGAGGATCTGAGCCCAGGAGTGCACAGTCGTTCTCACTCCTGAGACTATCCACTCATCACTAGGTGCAGAGGTCGACACCTCCCACTCAAAGGTCTCCCACATCTCATCTTCATCTAAGACACTTGGGCTAGGCACCCCCCTCCAGGGGTCGATTGATGCTTTATCCGAACTTTCTTTCTGGGATCCAGCATCTGAAACTTCAGCTTCTGGTTCTGTCTCTAACTCTGCACCCTCTAGCTTTGTGCCACACTCCCCTGAGGGGCCTTCCTCCACAGGCTCTGCCTGGTGCTGTGTGCTGCCAACTGCAGATTCCTGAACCTTTGTCCATGTGGGAGCCAAACGAATTTGAGGTGCTTTATACAAGCCATATTTTTCTAGGCATCCAGCACAGTGAGGAATCACGAAGATGTCCCTTCCAGCTCTCAAGCATATTTGACACACATTCACTGGAAAATCAGGAATCGCCACATGAGGAGGCAGTTGCCCTCCATAGCACCACTTTTCAATATCCCTCAGTCTATTTACTGCTGCTGTTACTGCAACCTGGGCATGATCCGGGGTAACGAACTGGTCCTGAGGCCATAACTGCAGAAAAATAAACAAAATTTCACTGTAACTGAAAGTCCCACTTTATTGAACACACTCTTTAGTTGTAAAATGGCTCCTCTGCTGCTGTGTTTACTTTACTACCCCACCCTGTAATGGTGGCGTCAGCACTCCTGTGCATCAACATTCAGAATCTGGGTCAAGCCACTGCGCACCCGATTTACACAAACTACCGATAACTTTTGCTCAAACTGCACAACTTGCTCTGTTCTTGCTTTAAACACATTTACAGGATTTTCACAGACTTTTTACATGATGGTAACATTTCTTTTACTTCAGTCCCTTAAAGCTTCAGGTTTTTAGCACAGGATTGCCTGTATTTCTAGTGCTGCACTTTGCTACAACCCACAGTCTCCCCTCTGGCTGCAAACTTTAAACTGAGGCTAAATTCATTACTATGCACACAGTCAATGGCTTAACAGACTTGCACTTGCTGGCAGGACTTTACACAGTCATTATTTGCAAGGCGACTACACTGCTGCACACACATTTATATGGCATAGGGCTGAAAATCACTGTTTGAGCAGTTTTACAGGTGGTTACTTACTGTTATCAGTAGCAGTTTGCTGCGATGGGGAAAAACGGCCTGCAGCGAGTTCTTGGAAGCCTCAGAACAGTAAACGGGTGGGCTCAACCACCAAACTTGCAATTTCAACGATCGATTAGCGGGTTGAGCCCAATTTTAAACAAGAAAGTCTAATTTTTTGCAGGTTTACAGCGCTTTTAACACTCCGCGATGCTCCTCCACTGCCAGTACACGCACTCCACTCACACTCTCTCTTGAATGCTGGGGCAGTCTCTGTAGAGTTGGCTGAGGGGCGGGACTGATTGCAGCCTGACCAACCACACGACGCCATGCAAATGAGCCTCTTCTTCCTCGTGAGGGCTCTTCTCCTCACGGCGATCGTCGAGCAGGCAAATTTAAACTGCAGAATGCAACTTTTTTTTTTTAACTGACTCCACAGTGGGAGCCCATTTCAGCCATTTAACATAGCCATTTACACTGCAGTCTCTCAGTCAATTCAAAAAACATTTCCAACATCCAGGGCACAATTTTCCTGTTGCTACCCCTAGTCTTCCACACTTTTCTTCACCACAGTTAATTTTTAAAGCAGTCAAAAATGCTGTAAACAATTTGATACAGGACAAGGGCACACTCTTTTGCTTTACTGCTCCTTGGTAAACAGTTGGCATTTTTAAACAGCAGCAAAAGATCCAAAGCACACAGCAATGCACTAGGGAAATTGCTTCAGCTTTTTGGGCTACCCACTGCCAGGTAGCCAAAACGCTAGCCCCCCTTGCCCAAGCACCTTCCTCCCAGAATAAAATCCAAAGCGGTGCCTCCATTTTTGTAACCCCTCACCCCTGCCTTTTTAGCAAAACGACAGGTGGCATGCTGTTGAAGCTGACAGCAGTACCTGGTGGGGACCTGGGTTCGGGGAGGATGAGGTTACTCGGCACAGGGGGACCTAGGTTAATACCTGGTCAGGGGGCACCCAAGTAAATCCGAACACAGGAAGCAATAACTGTAATGTCCAGAACCAGGAATGGGATTCTTCAGTGTGGCTTTTATTCACATCCACGCTGAACAAACAAAGCATAGACGGAGCCCCATTGGGCTACATTTCCTGGTAATGCAGATTAGAAACTACAGAACACTTTAGCACTATTTCCAGCCCTCAGGCTCTAAACCCACCAGGCACACAGCCCGGACTTGCACGCAGCTTTGGGTACACAGCCTGACTTGTACATACTTGGGTTTTCCCCACTGGCCCGGCTCCCCCGCCGGCCTCTTGATATGCAGTCCATTTGAGGAATGAACCAATTATCCTGTTGTGGCTCCCCAAACCACACTAGAGTCTGTGACTCTTAGAGAGAATTTTGCTTACAATCCCACATCTGGGTACTTCCCCCATCACTGGCCAAGTGCCTGAGGCAAAGTAGAAATCCACAGAAGAAATCCGTAGAGGTGGACCTAGTCACTAAAGATGGGGGCCTCCCACCTCCAGTTCCCACAGCCCATACCCGGCCATTTCTCTGGAAACTGAACAATTCCTGTACTGAACTTTTAAATGTAGATTAAGGGTAGATGTCTGTCACATCACCTCTACATATTATTTGCATCCCAACAAACTCTGGAACTTGAAACTACTTTTACTTTGCTTAGCCCATTTCTCTAGGCTTCCCAATATTTATTAGTTCAATCCCCACATTGTCACACAAGTCCCAGGGTGAAAACACATAGGCCCTTTTAGCCAGAGCAGACACTCACCCTTACATTGCCGGTGCCACACAGGTGACTCACAAATCTTCTTTTCTCCCAAAATAAATACTGGAATGAACAGGCAGCTTTTCCTCCACAAGCAGAACTAAGGGGATTGTTCCAGGAATCTGCAGGGAATCCTTCTCATCCCCCCCCCCGGAGGGAGGGGGCACTGAGACCCAAAAACAGCGGTCTCCACCACTTGAGTACTCTTCCTGTGTCTCTCTTTAGGTGGAGACACAACACTTATTACTGAAAAGTAGCCTCTGTCAGGGCTGAGGCTCCTAGAGTTTTACTGAGCTGCTTAACAGCAAGCCCCTACTTCAACTTCACTTACTGAACACCAACTGCAGACTCTCACTTGAAAACTCCCAACATTCTATCTAACTCCCTTTGCTGCAGATTCCAATGTGGCTTATGCAGCTGTGAAAGTTCTATTGGTGATGTCATCCCTCAGTCTCAGCTGAGACTGAGAACAGAGTGAGACAGTGTGAAACCCATGTAACGAGTTTCACAAGCTGCCTTCCCTGCCTACCACTAGGTCTTACTGGGATTCTAGTAACCCCGGGTAACAAGGTGGTTACACTGGCACATTGTTGTTTTCCTCTACTTCTGTGGTGACAGTATTCTAGAACCTCTAGAAACTTCACAAGTCAATTTCATTACTAAAGAGATAAAACAATGCACACATTTCACATACTACTACTGCTATACACTACACAAAATACAAAATGAACAACTTTATGCACAACCTGTGTGTTTCACTGCGGGGGTTCTGATTCGCTCTTGAGGTTAGAGGGAATCAGAACCCCTCTATGGCAGAACACACTGGTTGTGCATAGTTGCTCATCCAGTATTCTCTATGCCATCTCCTGGCATGATGCTCAGAGACAGGTTTTCAAGAAAAGCCATTTACTCCCCCTCCTCCAGTTAGGATCACACTTTCCCAGCCACCAATTTGTAAATTAATATAGAGGATAATGCCTGATGTACAGGTGATAACCATGGTGTAATCACCTTGAGTGGTCATTAGGGCATCAGTAAACCTTGAGAGCGCAGCTTGAGAGGTTTAACATTGCCCTAGCAACCACAAGAGGTGATCACATAGAGAATAGTGCATGGGGAACCATGCGCAAGCAGCCTATTGTACCACAGAGGGCTTCTGATTACCTCAGACCTCGAGAGCGAAGCTCGAGAGGTCCAAGGTAATCAGAACCCCTTGGTGGTACACTAGGCTGGCTGCGCATGAGGTTCCCCATGTGCTATTTTTTATAGTGTATAGTCCCCATTTTTGATTACAGTTTTAATTTTTAAAATAGAAAAAAAAGTTTGTTGCTCCATCCTGCTGTTCAAGTTAGGGCATGCTTGCTAGGTGGTGTGCGTGGTTGCTAGGGAACAGATGTTACATTGTTTAATGAGCAGCCTTCTATTGGCTGTCATTCCGGTGTGGGAGGGATTTTCAAAAAAAATAACATGGCGGTCGTAGTTCTCGCTAAGTGAGTGGTAGTTGGTTTGGGGATCACTCGGTTGTCGTTTTTGTTAAAACTAAAAATATTTGGTTGATCCTGCATTTTCACAATATCTGGTTGATCCTGTGTCTTTTGAGGCTGTGATGCAACTGCTTTTACTACCGCTGCCGGGAGTGTGGAGCCTGCCATTTCCGCTGAGTAAAGGTAGGAGACTGAGCGTGTGGAACCTCTAGAGGTTTTCAAAATGTTGTTCTGCTGCAGTAGGGTACAATCGCATTCCATGACCTTTTGAACTGCAGCAGAACAACATTTTTAGAACCTCTAGTTTCCATGCGCAAGAAGGGTCCACTATACACTATACTGTGGTTATCACCTGTACATAAGGCATTGCCATTTGTAGTGTATGGGACTCGACATGAGAAGTTACACCCCCCCAAACACAAGTAATTTAGACTTACCACTACGGCAACATGATTGTGTAGGAGAGCAATTTATTAGCATACATGGACTGATCAACAGCAGGTTGAAATAGCACCAGAGTTAAAATAGATATCAGGCATAGTGATTGTTAGACACAGTTGGTAGGCTGGGATGGGAAGGGGGGTTCTGGGCCTAGGTTTCTTCTGTTTTTAAGTATACTCCTGTGTCTATAATGATGCTGTGGGAGGGGAGGGCCTCTGACTCTACACAAAGATTTAACTCCTCTCTGCATTATGACAGTTTTAGCCACAGCTACAGAAGGAGACAACATAAAGTTCACCTTTTATGACTAATGAGACCCCCCCGATGCACCTTGCCATTTTTGATATCTTCATGGAGGCTAAATTATAACACTTACTTCAGCAAAAAGATGGCCTCTGCTGCCTGACTACTTAGACTAGAGGCATCCCCTAGAAAGGCTGAGCCAAAATACAGAGAGAACAGCCTTAACCCAGATTTGTGCCTTGTTTTTGCCAATATTAAGTACATATTTAGCAAACCCAACCCTAAAATGCTGCATATGCACTGTTTCATACTAGACAAGTGTACAACCCACTTAAGCTGCAGCAGGGGATAATAAAAATCATACCATAGGGAAGCTATGAGAAGATGTATTTACTGACTCTACCCAATTCCATCACATATTACAGCAGTTTTACACCAAACTATACTATGTTGACAACACAGCCACATCAGCTCAATTAGATGATCGTAAGAGAAAATAAGGGCAAAGTTTCCCAAGATGAATCATAACTTCTGAGAAAATCAACATAGATGGCCTTTCACTAGATGCTTTTAATCCATTCTAATACCCAAAATGACAGTGGTTTTATAGAACACCAACAGGTAGAACAGATTCACAATGAGGGTGCAATCATTTTACTAATAACAGTAACATGGAAAAGATGCCTGTCAGAATTACACAAATAGTAGCTTCAAGTGCGCTCAGGAATACCCTCGGTGCTAGAAAAGAAAACTGCCAGTTTCCATTTGTACATCTAGAAAATTTCTGCACTCGAACACACACAAGGAGAGCTTATTTCTTGGCTAGTCCATTATTTATTGCAGCAGGGTGCCCTTGTTTGTTCGAATGCAGAAATTCTGACAAAATTACAGTCCAGTGAGTCTCCCTTTCCCTTATTCAGGTGGGTGCCAAGCTACTAGCTCCACTGGCGTAGCATCTGACTAGACAGACTCAGGAAGGATTATTGCATACATCCTTAGCTCAGTTGTACTGTTGTACCTTTAGGTTTACCTGCAGTTCGATCCTTGTAGGCCCCTGAGTGGAATTCTGGACTCTGGGGAAAGTTCAGACTCAGGGGGCCCCTACCAGCTCACACACACACTGTCCTGTTACAGTAATTTTTCTGGGAGACTTGGGTCCCTCTTGGTGCTGGGCTCTGGCCTGGGAATTATCCTTCCCTACCCCCGAGTCCCCTACCCTCTCAAGGGCCCTCCTGCTTGACTGCCATCAGACACCACTTTTTACTGGTGACCGGTCTGCTGGTGGTGATTAAGTGCAGATGAGATGACCATAGAGGCCATCCACAGTACTTACAATCTGGTGTGTGATGGTCATGGTCTGATCTCTCTCTCCCCCTCTCCTTGACTCGTCATCGTCGTCATCCTTTCAGTCAGTTTTGGGCTCATGCTGGCTGCTGGTGCTGTGCTGGTTCAGGAATCGGTTCTCAAGTCATCCCCTGCTGTGGCCTGGCCCCTTCCTGCTAAATATCATCTGCCGATGCAGTCCACTGTCATGACCACTGACCAGACCCTACTGACCTCCACCAGACCCAGAGAACTCTCTTTCTCCTCCTGACCCAGCCTCTCCTACCATCTCACCCACCCATCCAGACCCCAAGCTGGAGGACTCTCTGATTTTCTCCCTCTCAAGTCTGGGACCTCTCTTACCCCGGGTGGGCCATGGGCCCCGACTCTCCTCTCATCACTATGGCCTGGTTGCACTGCACAGCACCATGTTCTTTGATGCTGGTAGCTGCTGCTCACTCAGTCACCTCACCCTCTCAGACTGGGGTTGGGCTAGGACTATCATCGATAGCCCAAAACCTCATGCATGCCTGCTGACTTGCCCTTGGCTCCATGGACCAACCGATGACCCACACAGCACCACAGAGTCAACACTGGCACAGTCAGCACCTCTTGGCATTGTCTGTTCTAGTCTCTCCCTCCAGACTACTCCAGTTGGAGAGACAGTCCAGTGGCCCCGTGAACTGAAGACTGGCCCAAAAAGCCAAAAGATCTCGCTGAGCTCGCCTCACTCTGCGCTCTGCATTCCTTGCCTAACCACCTTGCTACCACACGCCGCCTTGCACAAATCACCCGACAGAGACCCGACACATGCTTATGGTACCTATAAGCCCTCTCCCCACCAATCACAGTGTGGCAATGCTGGCAAATTGAGAAATGTCACTTTGCCAACCAACCAGCAGCACTCAATGATGGGGGAAGGGGGGGCAAACCAAATAGCCAGCAAAGTACTAAAGGCACGAATTTTAAATTAAAAACAGGAATGCCGCGCCCGCCAGACAAATTAAATAGGAAGGGGTGGAAGGCATGCTGACAGCTGGCATGACCCCGCA
Source organism: Neoceratodus forsteri (assembly GCA_016271365.2). NCBI lineage: Eukaryota > Metazoa > Chordata > Ceratodontiformes > Ceratodontidae > Neoceratodus > Neoceratodus forsteri. The sequence goes on along the minus strand of JADMNL010000034.1, from coordinate 60,567,461 downwards.
CAGATAACAGCAGCGGCAGAGGGCCCCCTGTGCATGTGCACTGAGCCAAAAAAAAAAAGGCAGGCAGCTGTGGAAAATACTGCCGGAGCTCAGCCCAGGTCTGTAACTATTGATGGGCCAGTGCCCCATGGGACCTTACAACATGCCGCCTATGGTGGGTATCTTTCTTTCCACAAAGGGGCAGACTTGAAGGGAAGGTACTGGAAGCCTCCATGATCAAAGTGACACAACTAAATGTTTATGTTTGCTTGCACACATGTGTAAGAAACATAATGCCACCATACAAAAATTTGTAGGTTGTGCCTCCCCCACTTCCAATGCCCTGTTGCCTTTTGCAGGCGCATCTGCACCCTGCTAATGATTTCCAGAGCTGTCTGTAACAGCCGTTCTGATGCAGTGGTGTACAGTTGAAGGCAAAAAAACACTGCAATCAGTGGTGGTAACATGTAGACAATTTGCATACTGCCGTGTCGGCAGTATGCAAAGTGCCTACATGTCGGCACTGCACTGACTCAGCTGTCATAGACAGCTCTGTCCCGTAACAAGTAGCACGCTGGGAGCCCACCCCAGCATGCTCATGCGCTCCCCCCCACACACGCTGTATGGCTGATGGGGTTGCCCAATCCCCCGTTGGCTCCACTACCCCCCAACAGAGTTCCAGGTGCCACGCTGGGAGCCCACCCCAGCATGGCAACAGTTCTGTAAGGCTGACATGGGTGCCCAGTCCCCGTCGGCTCCACTGTGTCCCCCCAACAGACTTCCAGGTGCCACGCTGGCAGCCCACTCCAGCGTGGCAACAGTCTGTATGGCCGATGGGGGTGCCCAATCCCCCGTCAGCTCCACTGCCCCCCCAAACAGCCTTCTAGCTGCCATGCTGGGAGCCCACCCCAGCATGGCAAAAGTCCCTCGTCGTCCTTAAAAAAAAATATGCCCTGTAAGAAAAAACTGTCCCTCACTGACTGTCTTGACTCCCCCACCTGCACCCACCCTCTGCACACCCTGCCTCCCCACCCCACCTCATCCCATACTTACCTTTGGAGGCCGGCATGACAATCTTCGGTGGACCGGGAACACGTCTGCACTCTTTAAAGCCGACCGCGAACTGAGGAAATGCCGGTAAGCTGTATAATGGAATAAATAGGATTTTTTTCAACTTTGATGCATATCTCAGGCATTCTTTTGAATTTTAGCACCAAATTTTCAACATGGGGCTTTTGGGACCCCTCCTCATGAATTCTGCCACTGTCATAGCATTAATTTTTTGATTTCGTGGTCACTGCGTGGAACCACCTTTTGGGACCAATTTACGAAATGACAGTGTCACAGTTCATGAGGTAGGCCCCCAAAAACCCTATGTTCAAAATTTGGTGAAGAAAATTCCCAAAAATGACTGATTTTACGAGTGTGCATTGAGCAGTTCCCACGCACGGTCGTAAGTTCACAACTTTTTTATATTTTCACTCCAGATTTTCAACATTGCCATTTTACCACACCTCTTTATGAGCAGTACAACTGTCATTTTTCACATCTCGCCCAAAATGTGTTTCCGTGCATGTAGCGCACAATGGCGCAGTCGGTGTGTGAAATCAATGTTCTGGACAGATTAAAAAAATCACAGTGACATTGTTCATGAGCAGAGGTCTTAAAATGGCTATGTTAAAAATTTGGTGACAAAAGTGCATAAAATGACTGTGTTATGAGTGAGCATTGCGCAGTTTCCATGAATTTGTAATATTTTCAGTCCAGATTTTCACCACTGGCATTTTTCTACACTTCCTTATGAACAGTACAGCTGTTATTTTTCACACAATGGCCGAAATGTGTTTTTGCACTTCTAGCGCAGAAATGTATGATCGCTGTGGGAAATCACTGTTCAGGACAGATTAAGAAAATCACAGCGATACTGTTCATAAGCGGAGGTCCCAAAATGCCTGTGTTGACAATCTGCTGTAAAAAATCCCCAAACTAATTACATTATGGGTGTGCGTTGTGCAGTTTCTTCACACGCTCATGACTTCACCAGTTTTTTTTATATTTTTTATATTTTCACTGCAGATTTGTAACATTGCCATTTTTTACACCTCCCCATGAACAGTACAGCTGTCATTTTTCACATCCTGTGTTTTCGCACCTGTGGTGCCAAATGGCATAGTCACTGTGCAAAATCAGCTTTCGGCTAATGAACTGATATTGCCACTGTTCATAAGGTGGGGGGCACAAAAAACACATGTTGAAAATTTGGAGTGAAAATACCAATGACGCCTGAGGTGTAGGATTTCCAACCATAACACCCCACCCTGTAGAGACTGACAGGCATCAGGGGTGTGACTTGGGATTGTCACTTGTAATGCTCATACCATTCCACCCCCACCCACACCCTGCAGCCAGTGAGAGGCATTGAGGTGTGCCTTGGACTCTTTTGTCCCAAATTCACCCCATTCTCCTATACTGCACCCATTTCACCATATTTCCTGATGGAATGGGTGAACATAGGGGCCATAGACCTCAAGGCACACTGTGACACTTGTCGGTGTCTGCAGGGTAGGGTGTGGCGAAATGGCGTGGCCGTTATGCCCGATGACCCAAAGACACATTCCAATGCCTGTCAGTATCTGTAGGGTGGTGGTGGGGTTGACTTCAGTTCAATACTTCACTGCCATTCCTATTATGCAGCTCAGTAACTCCTACACTACCTATGGCAATGCCAGCAAGCAAACATTCGGCATTGACAAATGCATGTTCTAAACACCACAGTGTGGTCCTGCCTCTTTAAGGGATTACCATGTTTAGGAACCCCTTTCCTGGCCCCTCCCCTGCTGCAGCACACTATGAATATTGATGAGATGGTATGAATAATAGGGACACATTCCAGAGGTGGACAGGAAGAGGAAGTGTAGTTTAGTCTCAGAGAGCAGCAAAGACAGGAGGAGTACAGAGCTGAGCACAAAGAGAGTTGCAGAGGGAACTTTTTTCTGTAAATAATAATTATTTTCAAAGTCCAAAGGCTTCCAAACACTGACCACTTCTAAACAGTGTGGTTTTATATTGCGAGGAGGTGTTGAAAACTGAAACGGAGGATCATGAAGCTGGAGGTAAGAAGTTACTGCATACAATTGTGCCTAAAAATAGCACAGACTGGGCACCTTGGATTAGTTTAGCAATATTTCATGTCAGAATGAATTAATTTATACAGAGACAGTGGCATTTCAAAGGTGTTGGTTCTTTTTCAAATCTTTAACTGGGTTTTTTATTTCTGTGTCCTAACTGGATTGACCTTGTATCTTTTTCTGTCTATCTTTTCACGTTTCTGAGTATTCAGTGCCAAAGTATATCCAGTGGTAATGCAAAAGGATAAATAAACATAATCTCATTATTAAAAGTACATTAGGCCGTTAAAGTTAGTCAATAAATACTTGTTAAACAGGTACACTTTGAGATAATAAATTCAAGTGTGGAGGCAGTATAGCGCAGTGGTTTAAGGCTCTGGACTGCAAATCTGGAGATCTGAGTTTGAATCCCATAGCCCACACTTGCATACCGTGTGACCTTGAGCAAGTCACTTAACTTCCTTGTGCTCCCAGGTCACACCTGTAAGCAAGCTTGAGCTTAGTGTGTCTCTCTTGGTTGGGGAGGGAGGTTAACTCTCCTCTTGCAAGCCATTGAGGACTTAATAATAGACTGGCTGGTCTAAATTATCCATCTGAGCCCAAATAAGTTAATGTGCATGACTGTGGTCTAGGCCTAAACACCTAAGGCACCTAAACAGGGGAATTTGTGGATCTCCAGTGTTTTACAAGCCCTCACATACAAATGTAGCCTACAGACAGTTGAAATAAATGATTTTAGTAGTTACCGTAGGTTTTTTGGTTGCTGTGTGCCCTCTTGCACTGGCCATGCCCCATTGTAGTCCATCCTCCCCAGCCCTGTCACCCAGCTTCTTACTGGCTTACCAGTATTCCATCTCTCAGTGCTTGTACCTGTGACTGGGGTGGCAGAGCTCCCCAACATCAAGTGCAGTTTGGGATCTATCTTGGAGGGGAGCCACTTTGCTGGAGTAAGTCCTGTGGTGGGCCAGATCTTTATCCTGCTACTGGCCAGGGCTTTCCACTTTTTTATCCATTTCCCTTGGGACTCAAGAGTGCATAAAATGGCTATCGTTTCCCCTTCCCCCTAAGCTGTTCCACATTCACTACCACCTGTGATCACCAAGATGTGGTAGTATAGCAATTTATTTATTTATTTGTATATTCAGAAACAACCTTTGAGTATACACTCTTTTACAAAGTTTCCACGTCAGCATGTAAAACAGCAGAGACTTAACAAAAACTTGACAGTTAACACAAAACATAAGATTGCTATGTAATACAGAAAAATAGATAAATAATACATTTGAGTAACCTAGACAACTGAAATTAAACAGTGGAAGGAGATTCCTAGTTAGCAACGTATGGCATAGCTGCCCCCGGGGGCCTGTCAAGGTAGAGTATCGGAAAGGGTAGGAGAAAGAAAGGGGGGAGAGTGCGAATGAGGTTTCCCAATTAGTTATGCGTGGTATAGTTCTCCCAGGTGGGGCCTGTCAAGGTAGAGTATCAGAAAGGGTAGGAGAAAGAAAGGGAGGGAGAGTGTGAACGAGGTTTCTGAATTTGCAATGGAGGTAGCTGCCCTGAGAGTGTCCTCTGGGATGTTTGATCCTCCTCCCAGATGCTGGCCCTTGACTGTTCAGGCATGTTCCCGATCCCGAGTCACTGTCAGTCTGTGTACTAACACCCAGAGGTGGTAGTATAGCAGTGGAGGTAGCTGCCCTGAGAGTGTCCTCTGGGATGTTTGATCCTCCTCCCTGATGCTGCCCCTGATTGCTCAGGCACGTTCCCTAACTTGGGTCACTGGCAGTATGTGTAGTAATACCCAGAGGTAGTACTATTGCAATGGAGGTAGCTGCCCTCAGAGTGCCCTGTGGGATGCTTGATCCCCTTTGTGATGCTGCCCCCAGACTGTCCAGGCATGTTCCGTAACCTGGGTCACTGGCAGTATGTGCAGAAACACCCAGAGGTGGTAGTATAGCAGTGGAGGTAGCTTCCCTGAGAGTGCTGTCTGGGATGCTTGATCCCAGATGCCCCTTCCCTGATGCTGGCCACTGACTATCCAGGCATGTTCCTTAACCCGTGCCACTGGCAGTGTGTGCAGTAACACCCAGAATTGATTGTATAGCAGTGGAGGTAGCTGCCCTGAGAGTGCCCTCTGGGATGCTTGATCCCCCTCTGTGATGCTGCCCCAGACTTTCCAGGCATGTTCCCTTACCCGGGTCACTGGCAGTATGTGCAGTAACACCCAGAGGTGCTAGTATAGCAGGGGAGGTAGCTTCCCTGAGAGTGCTGTCTGGGATGCTTGATCCCCGTTGCCCCTTCCCTGATGCTGGCCACTGACTATCCAGGCATGTTCCTTAACCCGTGCCACTGGCAGTGTGTGCAGTAACACCCAGAGGTGGTTGTATAGCAGTGGAGGTAGCTGACCTGAGAGTGCCCTCTGGGATGCTTGATCCCCCTTCCCCATTATGGCTGCTGACTGTCCAGCCACTTTCCCTAACCCGTGTCACTGTCAGTGTGTGTGCATTAACCCCCAGAGGTGGTAGTATAGCTTTGGAGGTAGCTGCTCTGAGAGTGTCCTCTGGATATTTGATCCTCCTCCCCAGTGCTGGCTCCTGATTGTCCAGACACATTCCCTAACGTGGGTCACTGGCAGTGTGTGCATTAACCCCCAGATGTAGTTTAGCAATGGAGGCAGCTGCCCTGAGAGTGCCCTCTGGAATGCTTGATCCCCCCCCCAATGCTGGCCCCCAACTGTCCAGGCACATTCCCTTACCCGGGTCACTGGCAGTGTGTGCAGTAACACCCAGAGGTGATAGTATAGTAGTGGAGGTAGCTTCCCTGAGAGTGCCTTCAGGGATGCTTGAACCCCCTCCTTGATGCTGGCCTCTGACTGTCCAGGCATCTTCCATAACCCAGATCTCTGGCGTTGCAAGCAGAAGCACTCCCGCTACACTGACAGGTCAGCATTTTTACCCTAGGTTTGAGGTTTAACATTATTTTGTCCCATTTGAAACCATTTAGAACTTTGTGAAGAATGTAAATGTATCCCCCCCTTTGCAGGCAGAACTGGGATTAAACTGCATCACTGCCCTGGATGGGGATGGGCATGGCCCGGGGAATTACCGTGTGTAGGGATATATGGTGGAGCTGCAACCGTAATCTCTTGCACTCAGAATTATGGGTTGCTTGACTTCCACTGGAGCTGGTGGATGTGGGCACCTTGGATAGTAGAGCAAAATAACACTGGACCCTTGGACTTCTAGAACTTGACTTTACTGGAGGGCTTCAGGCCAAAGTTCATTTGCATACCAAGTAGTCATGGGCCTAAGGCCTTCACCTCCTACACCATTGATTATAACTCTGTGTTACTGGGTAGCCATTTTAACTGTTGTCTGACTTTAAGGCTTGCTAGTGGCTTAGCAGCAACCTGCTGTGGGGCATTCTGTCCATTCCTTGCCCCAGCATTTCACCCTTAGAACATACTCTGACACTCCACCAATTTTGGTTTGATATACAAGGCTCCTTTGTTCTGCCTTTCCATACTTATTAAGCAACAGGATATCTTGGAATTACCTAGCCCCCTCTTTGCTAAAACCTGGCTTCTCTGCTTTTTCTACTGGTGGCATTGCCTGAGCACATGGCCCATAACTTGTTACAGAACACAGCACACTGGCAAGCCACCCAATGATATCAGGATGAACTCTCTTTTTGCAGTTAGTTACTACTTGTCCCAGTACTCCCTTGGGATGACTGAATGCTCCCAAACCCATTACCCTAACTTTCCATCAGGGCTTGTGAGCATGCATCTTGCAGCATGGTTCGGGTGCAGGGCCTGTGAGTGACTGGGATGCCCAGCCGAACTAGGAACAACCACTACTTTATTGTTTTTCTCCTCTTGGGGGAGCAGGCAGGTAGTGCCACCTAAGAAGGCCCTGTGCACACTCCCATGTGCAGGACGTCAGTCACCATAACCCTAACCCCCTTTGTAATGGTCCATGGCTGCATCACCCCCAACCATCGCTAGGGGCCAGGCTTCAACTGAGCACCATTTCTCTCTCCCTGGGAGAAGAGTGCTGTCCCCTGGATGCTCAGTCCTCTCCCTCCCCATCCAACCCCCAGCAATCAAACCAGGGTTGTCAGTGTTGCATCAAGTGTCTCAATCCTCTGCACCACTGAGCCAGCTGTCGGGGTGAACACTCTGCCTAAGAAACATATCAAGCTGGCACTTCCCTCATCAGGTCTCTAGACCTAATGGGCATCAGTCACACCACTATCTTGGTGCATACACAGGAGACTCTACAACCCCCTCTACTAGGATAGCATTCAAGTGACACAGGTTATAGGATACCCTAATGCTGTTTGGTAACTTTGCCTTCCTCAAAAAGTTATGGAGATGAGTCTTCTACCTGGCTTCTACTGTCTCTATGCAGTACCTGATTCATCTGTTTCTTGGGTTCAAGATGGTATCTGGACACAGGTTGTGACGTTCCCCCTCCCCGCCCAATGAGGATGGCCACAGTGAACTTCGGAGAACCTGCCTCAGGCCTGATAGCCCTTGGGAGATGTCCCTTGAAGAGAGACCTTTAGGATTCCTGCACCCTCTTGGTGATCCCTTGAAACTCCCAAACTGTGGACAAAGCCCCAAATCCTCACCCACCAGTCCCAGTGATATTGGACACATTCCAGGTACCTGAGGTTCTCCCAGGGTCCTGCTCAATGCTACATTGATGCCATTATTGCGGTGAGGTGTTCAGGATCTCCTGCCACTCTCAGGATCAGACTTTCAGATGGCAGCATACACTGAGGGCCTCTTTTGCACCCTTGCCCAAGTCCTTCAGCCAGCCAACTGGTGGGCATGGTGTGTATACCCGTCAGCCAGGCACATAGAAAGAAATATTCCTGACTACCTAGCACCTTGATGGCAGTGCCTAATTACCCTTTCCACCTGGTACCCATACCTTGAATGTCCCAGCTGATCCCTCACCTGCACCGTTAGGGTGCATACTCATTGAAGACCCTTATAGTGTCTGCTCTTTATCAGCACTCTGGAACCTAACTGCTTCTTCATCCTCCCAAGAACACTAACTTCTAGCCCCAAGAAAACAGAACCTCAGGAATGAAGGCATCTTGAGGGCACCCTGTCTGTGTACTCACTGTAGCTGCTTCCACATCAGCTTTTCCCACAGAGGGTGATGTCAGGGCACCATTCCCCTTCTGGCCACATGTGGTAACAACCTCCCCCTTTTCTATTATTAGGGGTTTGTTATGTAAATAAAGTTAAAAATTCCTGTACTGCCAAGCCACTATTCTTTTTATGTTGGCTCGCGCAGCCAACATCTTGTGGTAGTAGCAGATTTGGAGGCGCGGTCACTGTTGGGCGAATGCAGGGCACGCATCAGAAGGTGCATCCCTCATTCCCCAATCAGCCAGCAGCAGGTGGTGACCTCATGCATCCTTAATGAGGCTTCCAGATCTAGGAAAAGGTCAGCTGCAATGAGAGCAAAGCTCTCATGCAGCGGGACCACAGCACGCCTCCCTACGTGCAGGCAACATGGCAGGCAGTGACTGCTGCCACTGCCTGTCACAATGCCGATGGGGGAGCCCACTCCCCATTGGCATAATGTGTCCCCCCTTTTTTGTTTGCCGAGGGGGTGCCCAATCCTCCATCGGCTACAGAATCCCCCCCAAAAAAACACTAGGTGGCATGCTTGGAGCCCACCCCAATGTGCCACACACCCTGAAAAAAAAAAAAAAAAAGTCCCGCAATGCCTTTTTTTTTTAAACCTGTGAAAAAATAAAATGGTCCTTCGGTGTCTCCCTGCCCCCCCCTCCTGCAACCCGCCCACGCTCTGCACACCCTGCCTCTCCACACCCTCCCTCACCCCATACTTACCTCTGGAGTCCGGCATGATGATCTTCGGTGGACCGGGAACACATCTGAACTCTTCAAAGCCGACCACAAACTGAAGAAATGCCGGTAAGCTGTATAATGGCATAAACAGGGTTTTTTCAACTTTGGGGCATATCTCAGGCATTTTTTTGAATGTTTGCACCACATTTTCAACATGGGGTTATTGGGACCCCTCCTCATGAATTCAATCACTGTCATGGCGTTATTAGGTCCCGATAGGTGATTGTGCGGTCACTGCGTGGAATCACCTTTTGGGACTGAGTAACAAAACAACAGTGCCACTGTTCATGAGGGGGGCTCCCAAAGAGTCTGTGTTGCAAATTTGGTGACAAAACTCCGAAAAATGGCTGTTTTACAAGCGTGCATTGTGCTGTTTCCACCCACGCTTGTAAAGTCGTGAATTTGTAATATTTTCACTCCAGATTTTCAAAATTGGCATTTTTCCACACCTCCTGATGAACAGTACAGTTGTCATTTTACATATCCTGCCTGAAATGTGTTTTTGCACGTCCAACGCAGAATAGCGTGGTCACTGTGCAAAATCAGTTTTTGGGACAGTTTGAGGAAATGACGGTGACACTGTACATGAGCAGAGGTCCTAAAATGCCTATATTGAAAATTTGGTGCCGAACGTCCATAAAATGACTGTGTTACAAGCGTGCATTGTGCAGTCTCCATGCACCCTTGTAATTTCGCAAATTTGCAATATTTTCATGCCAGATTTTCAATACTGGCATTTTTCACACCTCCTTATGAACAGTACAGCTGTCATTTTTCACATCCTGCCCAAAATGTGTTTCCACACCTGTGGCGCACAATAACATGGTCGCTGTGGGAAATCAACTTTTGGGACAGATTAACAAAATCACAGTGCCACTGTTCATGAGGGGAGGTCCCAAAATGCCTATGTTAAAAATGTGGCTAACAAACTCCCAAAAATAATTGGGTTATGGATGTGTGTTGCGCAGTTTCTATGCATGCTCATGACATCACCAATTTTTTCACATTTTCTCTCCAGAGTTTCAACATTGCCATTTTTTATGCCGCCTCATGAACAATACAGTTGTCATTCTCCACATCCTGCCCAAAGTGTGTTTTAGTCCCTGTGTCACCAAATGGCATAGACACTGTGCAAAACCGCCTTTCAGCTAATAAACTGATTGTGCCGCTTTTCATGAGGTGGGCTCACAAACAGCCCATGTTGAAAATTTGGAGTGAAAATATCACCACATGCCTACGGTGTTAGGGTTTTCAACTGTAGCACCCCACCCGGTACAGACTGACAGGCACCAGGGGTGTGACTTGGGATCATCGGATGTAATGCTCACATCATTCTACCCCAACCCCCACCCTGCAGCCACTGACAGGCATCGTGGTGTGCCTTGCACTGTTTGGCCACAAACTTCACCCCATTCTCCTATACTGCCCCCATGTCGGTGTGTTCCCTTATGGAATGGGGTACGTATAATTCCCAAAGACCCCAAAGCACACTACAACATTTGTCAGTGTCTACAGGGTAGGGTGAGGTACAATGCCATGAGTGTTATAGCTGATGACCCAAAGGCACACCCCCAATGCCTGTCGCTCTCTACAGGGTGGGGGTGGGGTTGGCGTCACTTCAATACTTTACTGCCATTCCTATTATGCATCTCTACCTCTGGCACTACCAATGCCAATGCCAGTGAGACAACATTTGGCATTGACAAATGCTTGTATTAGTGCAGCTAAAAATAAGGAGCTTCCATCTTGCCTTTTAGCTCACCCCTCTGATCACTGAACTCTTCATCTGTCCATCACCCACTTGAGTGAAGGGGAGAATTGATTTATCCTTTGTGAATAGGTGACCAATCCATTCTTGTACTTTGGGCTGTGAATTGTAACCTTGCCTGTTCCCTTCTTGTTGAAAAGTTCCAGGTTTCTCAATACGTGTAGTGAAATCAAGTTAAATTAAATAGGTTGCATGTCCTTTCAGGTACCAGAAACCTTTGAAGATGTTGCCATCACTTTTTCAGATGAGGAGTGGAAGATTTTGAGCAAGCAAGAGAAGGAGCTTCATAGGGAAGTGATGGTGCAGAATTATGAAACCATGATTTCAGTAGGTAAGGATAGTCACAGCCTGGGAAATGGGGCCTTTATTCTGAGTGGGGTGGTCTTACTCTTAATATGCCAAGCCTAGATAAATAGAAACATAGAAATTGTTGGCAGAAAAGGACTGCTTGGCCCACGCAGTCTGCCCACGTGGTCCTGCCTAGTTTGTCTCTGCAGACCCTAACTAGTCTCAGGTGACCCTCCTCCCTCCCTCCCTCATTACTAATATTCCCCCATGTGTATACCATGTATGTTTGAAGCCACCTACTGTTTCTACCTCTACCACATCTGCTGGCATCTTTTCCAAGTGTCCATCACTGTTTCAGTGAAGTAGTACTTCCTTATATCCATCTGAAACTTCTCCCCTCCAGCTTCATTGCATTTCCTGTGGTCTTGGTGCTCTTTTCCATGTGAAAGGGACTCGCCTCATGCAACCTTTTCCCTACTCTGAAGTATTTGTCTCTATCATGTACCTCTTGTTCTCCTGTCTTCTAGGGTATACATCTTGTGATCCCTCAGTCTCATTTCATAGGCTTATGATGCAACCCTTGTACCATTTTATTTGCCCTTCTCTGGACTGCCTTCACACTGTTTATGTCCTTTCTGAGGTTCATGCTCCAGAACTGCACACAGTACTCCAGGTGTGGTTTTATAAGAAAGCGATAAAGTGGCAACAGCCCCTCCCTCTTCCAGCTGGAGATGCCTTTCCCTATGCATCCTAGCATGTCACTGGTCCAGCCCACTGCTTTGTCACACTATGCTATCTCTTTGATGTCATTAGATACAATAACCCCAAGGTCCTGAGGTATGGGAAGCGGATCCTGCAGATCTCTAGGACAGCAGGACAGGAGGGAGAGCTGAATGTCATTGTCCACCTGGGGACTAATGACCTCACTAGGTATGAGGCTGGGATAGTGCAGAGGGAGTTTAGGGAACTGGGGAGAGGACTTTGACGGGTAGCTCATTCAGTGGCTTTCACTGAGGTGCTTCCTGTCTGACAGGAGAGGGATCTCCACACCAGGAGCTTCAACTCATGGCTGAAGGAATGATGTAGTGAGGAAGGATTTGGCTACATTGGGGACTGGGGACCCACCTGGGAGGATAAAGGCCTATACAGGGGTGATAGCTTGCATCCATCCGGAAGGGGAATCACAATCCTCAGTGGATGGTTTAGATATTACTTTGATGAACATTTAAACTAGCAAAGGGAGGTGGTGGAAGGAATTGCAGAGTTAGAAACTGCCCCCGCGCAGGCTGAAGTAGAGATTAAGGAGAACCCAAGGGGAGAGAGAACACCCAGGATGCAAATCAATAAAGGAAGTAGAGTGGTAGAGATAAAGGGGAAAGGAACAGGGGCATTAAATAGAAAGGCAGGAAGGAGAGAGGGCAAAATGAAAAAAGGGGGCAACAAACAGAGTGGAAGCAAAATCTGGAAGGCCATGTGTGTGAATGCTAGAAGTCTAGGAAATAAGATTCTGGACCTAGAGGCTGACCTGGATATTGTGGTCATAACCGAGTCACAGTGCATTGAAAACCATGACTGGAACATGGCCATACTGAGCTATACTCTGTTCAGGAATGACCAGATGAGAAGGAAAGGGGTGTGTGGTGTTTTATGTGAGGGAAAGCATAAAAGCCACGGAGACACAGGGAATACAAGGGGAGGACACTATACTGTTGGTCACCCTGGAGATGGTGAATGGAGCTGCTATTCACACAGCAGTGATCTACAGACTAGAAGCACAGAGTGAGGAATTAGATAAGATACTGGTGGAAGCAACTGGCAACATGTCAGCCAAGGGGGAGGTGCTGCTGGTAGGGGACTTCAACATGCCAGATGTGGATTGGAGCCTCACAGAAGCAGCTTCAGCTAGAAGCATGGACATTGTAGACTCTCTGAAGGGGGTGTTCTCCAGGCAAATAGTCTGTGAACCCACTCGTGATGGGGCAAAACTGGATCTGGTACTCACTAACAAGGACGGTGTTGCAGACGTCGGGTGGGAAGCCACTTGTGGACCAGTGATCACTGTACAGTATGATCCACTATAAGGATGGCTGTGGAACTGAACCACACAAGGGTGAGGGTCATGGACTTCAGGAGGGAAGACTTTAAAAAGGTGGGTGAATGCCTCAGGGATGACCTAGGTGGGGTGGAGAAACAGTGGGTGAAGATAAAAGGGAGCATAGTAGAGGCAACAGACCTCTGCTTCAAACAGATGAGCAAAAGCAAGAGTTAAGAGACCACTATGGTTCTCAAAAGAGGTGGCTGAAAAGGTGAAACCTAAAAGAGTAGTATTCAGAAAGTATAGGGAGATGCAGAGGGAGGGAGATATGGAGGTGTATTGGGGAAACGGACGCAGTGAAAGCAGTAAGGAGTGCAAAGACACAGACGTAAGCTGAAGAGAGGATAGTCCAGAAGGTAATGAAAGGGCACAAGACAATTTTTTAGGTATGTAGGGAAAAAGACAAAGACCAGGGGTGGGATTGTAAGGTTAAAATGGAAAGGGGGGGACTGTGCAGAGGGGGACCGAAAAAGGCAGATATCCTGGACAAACACTTTTTGTGACCCTTCCCTTTCTCCTTCCTCTGTGAACACTGAAGAAAAGTAACAAAACTTTGGAGGGAGGGAGGTGGACACTTGTCCTTTGTTTTGGAGGCAAGATTCCGGAAGGGACTTGCTAATCTGAAGGTGAACAGAGCAATGGGGCCAGATGGGGTGCATCCAAGGGTATTGAGGGAGCTCAGAGAAATTCTGACTGTACCTCTGACAGTTCTATTTTACAGCTGACTTGGATACAGGAGTGGTTTCTGAGAATTGGAGGAGGGTGGATGTAGTCCCACTACACAAAAGTGGTAGCAGGGAGGAAGCTGGCAATTATAGGTCAGTCAGCCTTACATTGTGGTGGGAAAGTTTTAATGTAATCATTACTGAAGGAAAGGATTGTAGAATGTCTTGAATACAGTGGTTTACAACACCAGAGGCAGCATGGTTTCACAGGAGGAGGTCTTGTCAAATGAATCTGATTGATTTCTTTGACTGCGTGACCTAGGAACTAGATCAGGGTGGAGCAGTGGTCTTGGCCTACCTAGATTTCAGTAAGGCATTCAACACTGTTCCACATAGAAGACTAGTAAGCACATTGCGTAGCTTAGGAATGGGTCCAAAGGTGGTAAACTGGATAAAAAAAAATTGGTTAGGGGATAGGCTACAGAGGGGGGAGGTGGTAAACAGAGTTCACTCCAAGAAAGACAGGTTGACCAGCAGGGTGCCTCAGAGATCAATACTGGGACTGGTCCTTCTTAATGTCTTTATAAGTGACATTTCATAGGAGCTGGAAGGTAAGGTCTGCCTCTTTGCAGATGACATCAAAATCTACAATTGGGTGGACACTCCAGGGAGGTGGAAAGGATGAGCTGAGTCCTGAAAAAACTAAATAAGGAGTTAAGGGAATGGCAGCTGGTTTTCAGTGTGAAAAAGTGCATAGTAATGCACTTAGGGGCATAGAAAACCAGGGACAGAGTACAAAATGGGTGAAACATGGAAAAGTACAGTTATGTAAGAACTTACCATAACAGTAGATCTTCGAGAGAGGCTCTTGCATTAGGTAATAACTTGCAGGACTGTGCCCCCTGGCATCAGGACCACACTGAAACTTTAGCTAGCAGTGTCTGATAGGGGACTGCCCACCCAACGTCATGTAACTGACGTCAGCGTGACCCCATATAGTGGGCGATCTCCACATCCGCCCTCCAGTTCTCCAACCGAAGACCTCCAAGAGCCTCAACAGGAGAATGGGAAAGAGGCTCCTGGAGTCAAGAAAAGGCTCAAGAAAAGGAGCTACAAGCTAAAAGGGGGAAGGAGAGAGGGGAAAAAGGTTACCTATTGCAGGAGCCTCTCTCGAAGATCTACTGTTACAATAAGTTCTTGCGTAACTGTACTATCTTCCTCATCCTTCAGATACCTTGGGGTTTGTTCGATTAACACCTCAGCTTCTCTGTACACATTGACACCATCTAGAAAAAAATTGCACCCCAAGCTTAGTGCCTTGTTCAGGAACTGCAGTTGCATCCCTCCAGCGGCTAGGCATGAGTTTGTCCAGAAGAAGATGATCCTCCCCATTTATTACTACTGCGATTTAGTCTATGGTGCTGCTCCTAAGTCCTCCCTGACCAGACTGGACACTCTTTTCAACTCCTTCTGCTGCTTTGCCCTTGATGCTCCCTCTTGCACCCACCACTGTGACCTCTATCGAGCCCTTTCCTTTCCCTCCCTTACAAATAATTGCCTCTCACACTGCGCTAAATTCACCACTAAACACTGGCTGGGTGAACTCCCTTCCTACCTCTCCCCCTCATTTATAACACCCCGTCCTCCTTCCCACTCCATCAGATCTACTGACACTCGCACGCTAACTGTCCCCCACCGCTACACCCTCTCCGGCCAGTCTGAGTACTCTCCCCGTTTCCCTAAAATATGGAACTCTCTACTTCCCCAAATCTGATGTTCCTCGTCCATCTATTCCTGCAACACTGCCCTCTCCATCTGTCTTGCACCTAACTGTTCCTGTCATGACCCACCTTAATTTCCTTTGTCTTACTCCTTACAGTTCATCCCCCTTCGGAATTTACCAAATTCCACTATCAACTTTACTGCCTCTACTGATCCTAACCCCTCCTAGGTGCTAGTTCTCATACCTTTCTCCCTTCTCCCTCTCTGGTCCCCTTTTTCCCTAGCCTTCATACTCCCCTTGCAGGGTTCTCTGCATCCTGAAGGGTTCCTAGAGTGCCTAGGCTTGCCACCTTTTCTTCTCCCATCTACCTATCCTTGGCCTTCCAGGTTCCCCATCATCCTGGAGAGTTCCACGGATCAGGCCTTAACCCCGCCCAGGTGTTATTTCTCATTCCCTCCCTCTCACAATCCCTCTATAATTACAGCGCCTAACCGCATGAGGGTTTACAATCACCTGGACTTACTTGCCCCCTTGCAGGGTTTATTTATTTTTTTATTCATTTCATAAAATCAGATGTACAACCTTTGAGTCAGAGGCCCATTTACAAAGGTACCTCGTCACAGGGAGGGTGGACAAACAAAATTGTGAGGTGAGACATTGGTAACAATACAGGTGAAGGGTTCTCTTCTTGGGTCAGGCCTTATTTCTCCTCCTAGGTGTTAATCAGACTTACTCCCCCTCTCTCCCTCTCTAATCCTTACTCCAGTCCCCTGTCCCCCTGTAGGGTTCTTCACATCCTGAAGGGGTCTCTCTAGGACATGACCATAGTATCTGTCCTCTCTCTCCTTTACCCCTTATTTCATGATTGCACTTGTTCACTTATTACCATTGCACTTCTTAATTGTTCTCACAAATTACATATGTATGCAACACTGTTTGTAACAACTGTCTTAATTAATTGTATGCTATATTGATCTTTGTAACTTGAATGTAAAATGACTCATCCCTATTGTAACCCTTCTCCCAGGTCACACCGGAAGATGAGCAACCTGTTGCTCAGTGTGCCTTCCTGGTGAAACATTTCAATGAATAAATAAAATAAAATCTTATTTTGGGAGGGCTCTTGCGGTAGGTAATAACTTGTAGGACTGAGTCCCAAGCAGTAAGAGTCCAAGGGACAGGAATAAACCCCAGGAGGCTGGAAGAAAACTACTGAAAAACAGTAGGAGCTTCAGGACAGGAGTCCCTAGAGGACAGCCAGTCCGAAACCAGCCCTACACCTAGAGGCAATGTCCAGACTGTAGTGTTGAGTGAAAATGTGGACAGAACTCCAGGTGGCAGCCGCATAAATCCCTGTGGCTGACACATTTCTGAAACAGGCTGTGGAGGCAGCCATGCCCCTGGTTGAATGTCCTTTGATCTGTCCCAGGAGGACTTTACCATACTTATGGTAACAAAATCCAATGCAGTTAGCCAACCATTTGGAAAGGTATTGCTTAGAAACTGCTGTACCTTCTCGCTTGGATGCAAAAGAAACAAAACGTTGGCCCGATTTTTGGATATCTTTTGTCCTGTTAGTATAATAACGTGAAATTCTGTGAACATCTAACGTATGCAGAATTGCCTCCCCCTGATTTGCTTGCTCAGGGTAATATACTGGCAGCTGAAGAGACTGATTCAAGGTAGTCTCTGAGACAACTTTGGGGAGAAACTTAGGATGAGTGTGCAGAGCCACCTGGTCCCTGTGAAAAATCAAATAAGGCTCCTTACACACCAGGGCCTGAAGCTTGGAAATCCTTTGAGTAAAGGTAACAGCAACTAAAAAGAGTGCTTTCCAGGTCAAAAAGCGCATGTCACATGAACTTGCCAGTTCAAAAGGAGGCAAGGTCAGTTTCTCCAAAATAAAGGTGAGGTTCCACGGTGGAGCGAAGTTATGCACTGGGGGTTTCAAATGCAGAAATCCTTTTAAGAAGGTTTTGGAGACCTCTAATTGAACCAGAGTTTTGCCCTCCAATAAAACATGGTAGGCAGAAATAGCTGCCAGTTGCATCTTCAGTGAGGAATAGCTTATGACCAGGTCAGAAAGGTAAAGAAGATATTCCATGACCTGAGGAATGGGACATGAAAAATGTTCCCAACCCTTTAAGGAGGCCCAGATGGAGAAGATCTTCCATTTTCATTGCATATATAGTTCTGGTAGAAGGCATTCTGGCTTTTACCAAAACCTGAGCTACCTTAGGGGGCAACTCCAAATCTGGAAGCAACTATGTCTTGAGGAGCCACGTGTGAAGGTGAAGGACTTCAGACCTGGATGGACTCGCATGCCACCTTCCTGGGTCAGGAGATCATGGCAAAATGGCAGAGGAACCAGAGGCTCCACTGCCAGCTGCTGAAGCAGTGGAAATCATATTTGTCGAGGCCAAAAAAGAGTGATCAGAATCATTTGAGCTCCTGTTTGCAGCTTGATCAGCATTTGTTATAAAACTGAGAAGGGAGGGAAGGCTTACAGAAACCTCCCTGTGTCCAGCAAAGCGACAGTGTATCTTGCCAGAAAGCACCATGCACGAGATCGAGCGAGCAAAACTTGTGAAGTTTTGCATTGGATGGGGCTGCAAACAGATCCACATCTGGATGACCCAACAGGTCGAAGATGTGATGTACTACTTCCTGCTTTAATTTCCACTCGTGCTCTTACCCTGGTACAGCTGAGACTGTCTGCGAGAATATTCTGCATGCCTGAAATCTGAACTGCCAGGAGGTGAACCTCGTGCAGGACAGCCCAATTCCAGACTCTCATCACTTCCCTGCATAGAGGATACGAACATGTGCCCCCCTGCTTGTTGAGGTACCAAATTATGCACATGTTGTCCGACTGGACCAACAGAGTACCCTGGCAAAGTTGGTGCTGAAAAGCCTGTAGTGCAATCAGAACTGCTCTCATTTTGAGCAGATGCATAGGTGTAGTTCTGAAGGGGACCACAGGCCCTGGGTCCTGTGATTCCTTAGGTGGGCACCCCATCCCATCCCTGATGCATCTGCAGTCAAGGTTTGGGAGTGAGGAGGGGTCTGGAAAGGAACTCCTCAGGTAAGATTGTCAGAGCTGTGCCAGCACAGCAGATCTTTCTGCATCGGGATGGAGACTAGAACATAGCGGTCCAGGTCATCCGCCCTCTGGTCCCATTGAGAACTGAGAGTCCACTGCGAGATACCATGTGAAGTCTGGCCAAGGGAACCATGGGGATGGCCTCTGCCATGGGGCCAAAAAGGTGGAGGACCACATTGGCCGAAGTCTGTCTGGTGGAGGCTACCAGCTGGGCCTGCCTCTGCAGAGTCTCTGCTTTGTCCAGGGGGAGGAAGGCCATACCCCGGACCGTGTCCAGAACCGCCCCAATAAATTGCAGGCACTGGGAAGGAGTGAGCTGTGATTTGGGGTAATTGACAGTAATACATAGTTGCTCAAAAGGTGCAGGGTAACTGACAGAGATGCTTCCAGACCCTCCCTCAATGGGGCTGCAAGAAGCCAATCATCAAGGTAGGGGAAGATGTAGTGCCCCTCTCTCCTTAAGGCCCCAGCCAAAACTGTGAGACACTTGGTAAAAACATGCAGAGCTGAAGGCAGGCCAAAGGGGAGTGTTTTGAACTGGTAATTCTCCCCTTGGAAAGAGAACCTGAGGAATCGGCGGTGAGATCAAAACACTGGAATGTGCAGGTACGCATCCTGCATGTCCAGAGCACAAATCCACTGTCCCTTGGACAGGAGAGGCAACAGGCCTTGTAGTGTCAGCATCCCAAACTACTTGTATTCTATGAATAGGTTTAGAGTGGTGAGGTCCAGTATCAGACACAGATCCCCCATCTTTTTGGAAACCAGAAAGAAGTGGGAGTAGTATCCCTTTCTGATCTGGTTTGCAGACACTGGCTGTATTGCTTCCTTTTGAACAAGAGCCATGATTTCTTCCCTTAACTGGGGAAAGTGCACCATTGGATAGTGGGAAAACCTCAGAGGTCTGCTTGGGTTTTTTTTTTTTTTGTGAAACTCGAGAGTGTGACCAAGCTTGATTAACTGAATGACCCAGGCATCTGTTGTGATGGATTCATAGTCACCCAGATGCCTTACAAACCATGCACCCACCAGTTTCTCTGATTGATGATGAAGAGGGAGGGTGGGCAGTGAGGGAGGGTTTGGGAGGCCCCCTGTAGGTCTCTGCATTTTGGCTGGAGGAGTGATATCAGTGTTAAGAGCCTTGCATTTGAATTGGCACCTAGGTGCCTGCTGAGGTTTCACCTGGCATCTGTTTTGCTGATAAAAGGGACGTTTAGGCTGAGGTTTTGGGTGATGTGTTGTATGCACCAAACTTAGGGCAGTACCTTTATTTTGAAGGCTCATAACAATGTCTTTGGTATCTCCGCTGAACAGGACAGAGCCTCTGAAGGGGACATCCTGAATGGCAGCCTGAACATCAGGAGCCAGATGGGACACCCTTAATGAAGAGAACCTGTGCAGGCTCACTGCCATGGCTGTTTTTCCAGTGGAGGAATCCACCACATCATAGATGGCCCTAAGGGAATGATGTCTGGCCACCTCAGCCAACCAGATGGTGTCTGCCAAGGTGGTTTTAGACTCTGAGTCTGGGAGGGCCTCGACTAATGGCTCAAGCTGGTGGAACAAAGATTTTTGGTATGCTAGCATGTGCGCCACATGATTAAGGGCACAAATGGCTATTGTTGAAGATGAGTAGAATTTTTTTTCCCGAACTGGTCCAAATGTCTTGATTCCTTGTTGGCAGGAAAAGTACTGAGGTGCTTTAGTCTTGTCAGACCTATCATGGACTGCACTGATGACCACTGAGTCAGCCTTTGGATGCATGCTGATGTGGTCTTTGCCCTCTGGCACCCTACAAACTCGGTCTGCCTTTTTGGCCATAGCCAAAATAGAGGAGGGCATCTGCCAAATGGTAGAGGATAGATCCTCATGAGGTTCCAATCAAGGAGAGGTGAGAAACGGACTTGTTTCTGGAAAATCTAGGTGCTCAGCTAACCTTTGGGTCTGGGTCTTGAGCATCTGACTTCAAGCCTAGTGCCTCCACCATCTGTCTCAGGAGGTCTACAAAGGAGGGAGACTTGGGGGATTCTCTAGGAACAGGTTCCTTTGGAGGTGGGGTCTTGAATCCTGAACCCTCTGAGGATGACTCGGAATCCGAATTGTCAGGGTCCACAGGTTCTCTATTTGGAGAAGGAGACTCTTTTCCTAATGGGGCCACATCTGACATCGGGGCCTGCATATGGCCTTTTGTCAGGCCTGATGTCGTGGCTCGCATTGTGACTGGTGAAGCCGCTCTAGGGGTCTGGTCTAGTCATCCTGTTTCCAAAGGACAGGTATGTTTGCTGTCCAATTCCAAGACTGAGAGTTTGTCTTGGACCACCAGGATTGTAAAATCTTTGAAATCCACCTGTGGTTGTGGAGGAGGTGGTAGTGGGTGAAAAGTGTTACACCATGTATGGAAGCCTGATCACATGGCATGGATTCTGGGCACCAGGAAACCCAGTGCAGAATAATGGTGGGCATAACCCGACAGCTGGAAGTGAGGCATTTGGAACCCCATTGGAGGATATCCAGGGTAATAAGAATAAGTCACCGAAAAAAGGTCCGATGGTGGCCCTGACGGAGGGTAGCCTGACAGTGGCCCCGATGGAGGGTAGTCTGATGGCAACCCCAAGCGTGTGGGTAACCCAGTGAAGGACCTCAAGGTGGGGGGTCCCGATGGTGGGAAACCTGACAGAGGCCCCGAAGTAGGGTGACCTGATGGAACCCTGGAAAAAAGTACACACTGGGAGGACATCAACTTGAGGAGGGACAAACTGAATGAGATCTTGGCATAATCATCACTGACAAATTAGAGCTAGGAAAACCATGTGAGAAAGCGGCACAGAAAGCGGGTGGCATCCTCTGATGTATAAGTAGGGGTATTTCTAGTAGAAAGAGGGAGGTTATCATGCCGCTCTACAGGTCCTTGGTAAGGCCACACTTGGAGTACTGCATTCAGTTCTGGAGACCTCACCTCTCAAGAAGGACATTGACCATTTGGAAATGGTGCAGAGAAGGGCTACTAAGCTTGTGCATGGACTGCATCACAGGTCATATGAAGCAAGACTCAGGGAGCTGAACCTATACTCCCTTGAGCAGAGAAAAAACAAAGGGGACATGATTGAAGCATTTAAGTATGTGAGAGGATTTAATGCAGCTCAGACAGGCAATCTATTTCAACAGAACATGGCAGCATGCATGAGAGGGCATGATATGAGACTGGTAGAAACATAGAAACATAGAAACATAGAAGTTGACGGCAGATAAGGACCGCAAGGCCCATCCAGTCTGCCCAGTAGGAAGGTTCAAAAGCAACCTCAGGAAGTACTTCTTCACAGAGAGAGTGATAGACCCATGGAACAGCCTACTGGTCTAGTGGTCCCTTCCTGTCCCCACTCACTGATCCATATCCTTTTCATAATAAAAAATAAATCCCCCGATGACCTAGTGGTCCCTCCCCTTCCCTACTCGCCAGCCCGGGAAATGCAAGTCAAGGTGCCGTAGTGGTAGTCTTCCTCTCCATCACCGATCATCAATCACCAGCCTGAGCCAAGTGACAGAAGTCTCCCTGGTGGCTAATGGTCCCTCCCCCACCTATCACTGCCCTACAACAGAAATAAAGCAAAGCAATTCCCCCTAATGGCTAGAGTCCCATCACTCACCCCATCCAATCACCCACTCAATATGGACGAAAGTGTCCCTGGTGCCCAGTGTAACCCCCCATCCCCTGTATGGGAACGTGCTCATTTCCCTGGTGGTCTAGTGGTCCCCCCACCCTTGCAGGTAGTGTCCCACAGATCCATGATGCCGGTTCAACAACAAAGTTGTCAACTGATGTTACAGCAATGGATTTATGTCAACTGCAGTTACGGTTGGCATAGGTCAGTCCGAAAAACCTTTGTTTCTTTAGGGGGAGTTTTGCTCCCCAACCCCTTATGCGGGGGGCTCTTCCCCTGCACCCGCTGTAATGCATATAATCAACTCTGAGTCAGAGTTGATTCGGAGAGAGGGCACAAGACCCTGGAAAAGCAGTGCCGGGGTCCCATGGTGACAGTACAGTGGCCCATCGCTGTGTCACTGTACTGTCATTCGTGGTACTGGTGTTGCTGTTTGGTCAGCATATGGTGTCCCACCACTGCACACCACCCCATCCCACACCTGAGCTGGTGAGCAGCACAGCCCTTCTCTCTCCACTATGGCTGGTCACTGACTGAACTCCCAATGAGCATGTACTTAAAGTACATGCTCATTTAAAACTCAAGTCGGAGGCTATATGTGATGGAGTGAAGAGGGATGTGCTGGTCATTGGCTCAGGTACAGGATGGGGGATTGCAGTGGTGGGACACTATCTGCCAGGGTGTGGGGCTGGGCATCCAGTAGACCACCAGGGACAGGTTGATAATCTCTTTACAGGGCATCAGGGATAGGGAGGGGGGTCTGCCTGTCCACCAGAGAAATGATCACTGTTCCATACAGGGGATCAGTCTGGGAGGGTTACACTGGGCACCAGGGACACTTTTGTCCGTATTGGGCAGGGGATCAGGTGGGGGGACCATTAGCCATTATGGAATTTTTTTTTTTTTTTTTTATCTTGGAGGGGTGTTGAAAAATGATTATTTATTATGGTAATGTTACTTTAGAACTGCTAATATGGTCTAATGAGAATCTTGCACAAGTTTGTGAAAAGCGTAACAAAAATCAAATTTATTATACGGGGTTTCCAGTTAGAAAAAAAACAGTTTCCAACATGACATTTCCTGTACAGAACCATCAAATCAGTTGACAACCATCAAACACAGGTTACCAATATATTCTAATTATATTGTTAAGCATCCTGTCTGTCTTTGGCTACTGCTAAATTAGTACTAAAATTCATACTCCCTTCAGCAGGGTCACACACAGCAGGAAGGCTGATGTGATGCCATTGCTGGCTATCAGACTGTGCGGACAACTTAGATAATGGTTTAGCCCATATTTATATGTTGCATAGAATCTTTCGGCAGATAAGGATCGCACAGCCCCCCTAGTCTGCCCATTTCTCTACTTTGTCTAGCAATCCCTACTCTTATCTGGACTGCCTCCCCCCACTCTGCTGTACAGCAGGGTGCCTTTATGCTTATACCATGCAATTTAAACCCCATGCTGTTTTTGCTTCCACCACCTGCTCTGTTAGGATGTTCCATGGATCAAGCACCCTCTCTGTGGAAAAAATACTTCCTAGCATTCCCCCAAGCCTCCCTCCCTCCAACATCATGTTATGTCACCTTGTCCTTGTGCACTTTCTTCTCTGAAATATGCTCCCCTCCTGTACCTTCCATGTTATTCCATAGACTGGTTGTCTCCACTAATTCCACAGGCTTTGCCTGATTTTAAAAATACATGTTTTCCATGAGAATAAAAAATTACCTCCTAGGCACAGTGTCCTCCTCTCTGTTACAGGAATAATATGTTTACCAGAGAGAAGGAGGCAAGATATCTGGACCATTCCTAAACAAGGCAGCCTTTTCGAGGGAACTGTATGGTACAATCTGACTTATGGAATATTTGAGGCATAAACAAATGCATTATTCTTCTACTATCACTTTTGAAGGTTTATAATTTGAGGTGATTTGCCTCTTGCTTCTAAGTGTGTGTGTGTTAGCCCCTTAATGTGCCTGTCCTATGTGTTTAATGAACTAATGCCATGTGTATGAGGCTAATGTATATTAATGCAAGTATATAAAGTTTAGGAAAATGCCTGTCTCAGTGTTTATACTGAGCTCATTGAATCTAATAAGAGTTCTAGCTGTCTCGGTATGTGTTTGTAGGAAATGCACACTGAACTCATAAAGTCTAACTAATAATATAAAAGATTTAACTATCTGTCACAGTGTGAAGACACTGTGCTCATAGGATCTAATTATCTGTCACAACAAATGTGCTCATAGATCTGAGAAATGATATGCTTATGACCTCTGTGACCTCCTTATGACTTATAACTTTCTGGGCTTTGAGACACCTTGAGATTTTACTTCAGGTGTCTCACACTAAATAATACATATTATACAATACATCAGTGCCTGTATATTAATTTTGAGACAAAGTAGACTTAAACTTCCATACACATTGCAAATGCAGGTACAGTAGTCAACATGAACTTCAACTACAGGAATAGATGGAAAATAACCATTGCAATGGAATGCTGTACAAAAGCCTGTAGAAAAAGGAGGCCACCATTCCATGGTGGGCAAAGCATAAATATTCTTGTTAACCACATCATCATCCATTTGTAAGGAAGCAGTTCTTCAGCATTTTGACCCAACAAAATTCATATGTCTGAAGGAAGCAGTTTTTGGCAGCTCTGCTGTGCAGAGATCTTTCAGGTAGGCCAATTCAGCCTATGTAGTAGTGGCATCAGGAAAAGCAAAAGATTGGAGACCACACACAAGAAGGTCATATCCATTTTATGTAGAAGCAACACACACTTGTACATACAGTACTTAGTCCAGAGTTCAGGTTGCAAGTAATAGCTTTAAAGATAAAGTTTAGCTTTATCAGAAGTGCTACAAGGAAAGTGACTTTTCAATGCAATATCACATACAGCACTTTGTAATTTAGTACAACACAAAACATTTATGTCAACCCATTCATAATGTACCTGCATGATGAAGATTGGAGCAGGAACTAGCTGTAACAGTACTCCACCTTACTCAAATATCATAAATGAGCAATAAGAAATTTAATTCATGACCAACAAAATAAATATTAATTTTTTTAAAGCATAAAGTAAAAGCAGAAAGTCTACCTGTATCAATATTTCTAAAAGGTAACTCAATAGCAAAGGCACCACATACAACACAAATTTCATAATTTTTGTTGTAAGCATATCATTAACCAAACTGTGTTCGGTAGGATCAGAAAATCATGCAATGTTACTCGTATGTCAACTAAGGTATACTACACTGCTTAGCATTCCCTGTTTAAGCATAGTCAACATGTATCTGATACTCTCTCACTGTTCCTAAATCTATAGTGTTCCACACTCCCAAGTGTATCAGTAAGATTCCCCCCTCCCACCCCAGACCTTCGCCTAGTCATGGTGGAAGGTAGAGGTATTATTCTAATATCTTGATTTTATAAAAAAAACTTAGTTAATAAACTGTAATTAAAATATTTGTACAAGGAATGAAATGTTGAGGGTAAATGTGCTGTGGCCTCTCAGTATTTGACACATTTTGTAAAACAAATATATTTCTATAGTACTTCATTATAGACACAATAAATAAAAATGTTTCAGTGTGACATAAATGTACTTCATTTCAGGTACTGGGGTTATAGGATTAAAACAATTACTATCATTTACATTATTTTCAGTAGTAGAAGAAACATGACTTGTATTTTTAAAAGTATTAGGGTGCAAGGAGATTTAGATCTTGGTGCTTTTATGGATGAAGAGAAGGCACAAATAATTGCCTAGAATTAATTGGTTCCACACTTAGTATGTTGACAATTTAAATTATTTTTACAGGGGTATATTACACTTTTCTAGTGCTCTGGAATTTAAACATACTAAAAACATGTGTCCCATTCAATGAATACCCTGTTATACATACAATAGTGCTAATTTAAATGTGTGGGGTAAAATGTACCCAAATTGCTTTAACTTTGTACCATTTGCAGGACTGGAGTTGTTACTAGTATTGTGAAATTGGTGCAAAGTTGACACTGGGCAATTACCTTTAAGCTTTTCTTTTGTTGGACCTTGTCCACCACTATGTAATTTGTGATTTTCAGCAGCCCAAGGTGGGAGTAGAAATGTGTACTGCTTGTGCAGTCTCTTTCCATTGGCAGGACTGAATTCTGCATCTTGGTGATGTAGCAGCAACAATTTCTCCTGAAAAATAAAAGCTTAAAAATTGTTAGTTCTCTAATTGCAATAATGAAAACAGTTAATATAAGTGTTCCCCACTTAGAGAACACAGGTGATAATTTCAGCAACAAGGTTTGTAAAATGATTCAAATTTATACATTTGCACCACATTCGAGGTGGTATTAGAGCAAACAAAGCTTGCTGAGGCAGTAACATATGTCTGCCTGTTATGCCGTCTAATGGTGAGGTTCTTGTTTGTAATTGCATTTCATGACATTAGATGACCACGGAAATGTTATAGACATGGTGAATCACACCAACAATGGTAACAGTTGCAGCATTACACATACCCATCACTGATTAATCATAAAAACCTTCTTATCAGTGTGTGCGCGTGTGTGTGTGTGTGTGTGTGTGTGTGTGTGTGTGTGTGTGTGTGTGTGTGTATAAACAGTATACATACATCTGTCACCATTTTTAGAATGTTATTTTTAAACAAATGGGCATGAAATAATTTGCCAGTAGCTTATGAATGAACTTAAACAATGTGATTTAACATTTCCAATAGTTATCTACCTCTTCTGGGCACCATAGTTGTCAAAACAGCTGCTAATGAAGGTAGTTCATTGATGGGGTGGGGGCCCCCAGAAACTTCATGTCTGTCACTCTGTTGTCTAAACATTCTTGGTGTGTAGGGTAAACAATAAAAATAATAATACAGATTCTTGTGTCTCGGAGTCTGCCAAGAAACATTTGTAAACAAGCAAGGAGTACTAATAAAGCTTATTATGCTACTTACACCAAGCATGTGACAGAGAAAATCACAAGGGAGATGGGTTTCTCACCATTCCTGAAGAATATATATAATCTCCAGAATTGTAGATCTTAGGTTCTCTAAGATCTTGTTCTATCTCTCCCTGTGCTCCAGCTCTCTGCCCTTCTACAGCAGCTACAGTAGTATCTTGAGAGAGCTACAATGGGTTGTGGACAG